>CM076101.1:9709893-12159787 GCA_038048805.1 Hipparchia sbordonii
GCCTGGTAATGCAACTCCAACATGACCCGTTCGCCCCATTATGTGGGGTCGGCTCACTGTTGGGTATGCCTCTTCCGCCTGTTCCGCCGTACCAATGGACTCCATTTCCGCCTTCGCAGCCGTTGAGGTCTTCACCCGTAACCCTGGGCATGGGTTCCGCACTATACCCTGCGGGACTGGGTCCCTGCCTGAACTTAGCCACCGACTCACCACGGCCTACTGAGGTGAGTGGCGCCCACCCCCGCGACGTGGACGCGCCAGACAGGGTTTACTCCAGTGGGAGATAGAGAAGGCTGGCTCTATCTCCCCTGAAGCCGGGTTAATGGACTCGTTTATGCCCGAGCCCAAGGGCGTTATCAATTAGAATTATATTATGCGAAAATAGAAAGAGGTTGTATATTGTACTTGTCGGTGTGCATTGCATGCATGCATTGGGCAGACTCGGCAGGTGTATGTTTTTGGACAGAAATATTGTAGGTATGGTCGCGGACAAAAAATGTTTATCAGTTTTCAAAGTAGATTCTATATCACATTGAGTGCAGTAAGGTCTATAACGCCATAGAATATCGAAAGCATATCGACTGTCAGGCATAGACGTGTGCATGTAATTATGAATCTTAACATATATAACAACTTAAAATTGCATAAAAGGATTAAAAAGCGACCCCCAGTTATTAACGTACTGCCTTTCGATTGTAGGGATTTATCATATCCTTTTTGGTTATATACTCAAAGTATCCTTATTTTTTTTAAAGTACCTACCTACATCCCAAAATGTAACCTACTTCCTTATCGAAAATTAAAAAAAACATCGATTTTGACCCTTCCCATTTACCCTTCACTTGTCATTATTAGCAGAAATATTTTTTTAAGTATGTAAGTAGCTAATAGTTTATAAAGATGTTTATATAATAATAATAATTAATTAATTTAGCAAAATTGATCGCAAGCACTTCCAAATATTTGATTTCGGCATTTAGGTGAGGTATTCAACACAGAATTTGAGGAACTTGTTCCAAGCACCGCTCAAATACCTTGACTCGTACATTTCTGTAACAATGTAGATCATAATATTTAACCTTTAACTAAAACGTAATCGAGATGGTTCTTAGCATCTGTTCACGTTTACGATTATCACATCATTTCTTTCTTGATTTAATGGCCTTACAAACTTTTACAGGTGCGATTTATTTATTACTTCGGATTATTTTCAAGACAAGATAAAAACTAAACTAAATATTACTTGAAAAGAGGAAGATTTTAACATACTTATAAGTATAACAAGTAGCTAACTGATGCCCGGGACTTCGAGCGTTCCAAAATACCTTCGATACAAAGTGTCTACCCTCTGTCGGTCTCTAGAATACTTATTAATATATAAATGTTAAAGTGAATTCGTTTGTGAGTTTGTCCTTCAATCACGCAGCAACATAGCATCGGATGGACGAGATTCTCTCCATAGGTATAGTTGAGGACCTAGAGAAAGACATACGCTACTTTTTATCCCGGATTCCTATTTTAAAAGTATTAAAGAGAAAGCTAATCAATTAACTAAATATTCTCCTACGTGCAAAGCCGAAAGAGAATTTCAATAGTTGCATGGATAGCTTGGCAGGATATTGCAGCAAGTAGCCGTGCCAAAACGGAAGCATTAGGGTTCTACTGGGTTTGCTTTCCGACAACCGCTGAGTTTTGGCGAAGGTTAGCGAATTTGTTCCATAAACTTTCTATGATGAACAATGTACCTACTATCACTAAGTCGTATACTTATTAGAGTCACGTGGGGTAACCGTACGCGGCGAGTAAGTATACGCAGTGAAGTTTGCACGAGAATCGTTGTCATAGGTTGACCGCAATATAGTGAATTTAGTTCGCACTTGAGAGGCAAGTGAGGGGGTCGCGTCATGCACCTGTCGTGCAGCGTGCTGGAAAGTTATAAAGTCATTTAATTTTTGCGTCGATTTCTTATTATTTTTATTCAAATACATGGGCGTGGTGTAGGGACACTCCTGGACTAACTATAATTATACGGTGTTTGTCAATAAGGAAAATTAATAAATATTTTATGATAATTCAGTGATTTCATCTAAATCAACCTAACTTATATTTTTGACAAATATAAATTTCTTTTCCTGAATGGGGAAAGTATACGCGGGAAAGTGTCCGCACGCGTACACTAGCCTGATCAAAGTAAATCCTTTTGAAGAAATTATTGGTTACAAACCCTACAGCTTGAAATTGAACCACTAGAATCTACTAAGTTTTTGTCAGTACGTTGGCACTTATAAAACTTAGTAGATGAACTTCCTGAATTTTCAGGATGAACGTAGTTCTTTTCCCTTCGGACTTGGTTACATTTCAAACATGCCCCGTAACCCATTAACTACTGTTGTTTCAAAGACTTATTATTATGAGTCCATTAACATAAAACAAGAAGAATAAGACTACAAAAAAAGTAAATGAAAAATCGGGTTTTACTGTCCTTTGTGCCAAGGGAGGAATGAGCATTCCCCCCACCCAAGACTAGATATAGTGCAATATATGTAAGTCTTGGTGGCACGAGGCATGCACAAGCTATGAAATAGGGGAATTTAAATTCGCTCTATACATAATACATTGAGAGCGTACACTTACCCTACGTTCGTACACTTATCCGAAAGCTTGCGGATACTTTCCCTCTGGTGTGGGTAAGTGTCCGCATTTCCCGAGTTGATTAAAACATCCAATAACTATTACAATTATCAAAAGAGTTCAAATTTTATGTTTCGTTATTGTAAAGGGATGTCTAATTAAAGAGAATAACGGCTGATTTTTTACAAATTATAAAACTGTTTTATTTTATAAGAGATTTACTAAAAACTGCGTACAGATACCCCACGTGACTCTAATGTTAGCAACTTGCCGAAGGGTGAGCGGTTAATATTACATGCTGCATGTCATTTTAATTATTATAAAAAAAACGATTTATCTAATAGTAACAACGGATTAACACGTGTCTTCATATCACGTGTATACGTGTCACATACAAAATTAATTAATTCCTTCCAATAATTTCCATCGCCATCTCCGGCCCGGTTCTGGCGTGAAGGAGAAACAAACACACACACACACACACACAAACTTTCGCCATATAATATGTATTAGGGTGATGTGTTGTGATTAGTAGGACTTTCAGTTATAAAAAAGTACTGCCTAGTGCCTACGTAGAAATTGTGCGCGTTGTTATGGCTACTGTATCCTTTTTATGTAAATACTTGTTTCGAGCTAAGAAAGTATTTTCTCGTATTTTTAAAAAAAAGTGTGCCCTTTGTAAGGGATTTAATAAAATACAAGCTCCACTTTCGTAAAATGACACCTTCGGGTATCTTCGACGCCCAACAAACGTTCCGTGAAATTAACGGGCGAGACGGCTCCCGCGCAAACTATTACATCTTATGTTACGCTTTTGTATACTCGAATGAAATCATTCTTAACATAACATTCCAGATAACAGACTTTTCCTTTGTACCTAGTTTTAAGAAAAAAATATGGACATGATAATTACTTGAATGATGATTATGTATTGTGTAGTAATTAATATGTAGGTATATTTTTATGAATGTGTGATGTATTTCTCAAACTCGCCGCTAAGAATATACAATCAAAATCGAACTTCACTTGGTAAGTGGGTTTGATCATATTTTATATGTATTTTTGTGTATCTATTTATGTATTTTTGTCCTTATGTAGTATTTTAGTATATATATATGTATTGATAACCACTCTATAATTTCAACTTACTCAGTTTCAAGGGAAGCTAGAAGAAATTTCTTCACTTGTGTCCACTTCTTCTACTTATTAATATTTTCAAGTACTTAACTGTTTTTATGTGTATAAATAATAAAAATAAAATAATTAAATAAATGATAGGATCAACAAGAATCAGGATGGTAGAAATCTTTAGGTAAATTAGATTTCGATTTGTAGCCAAACCGGCAGATAGCGTGCGAATATGTAATAAATGTCCTGAAAGCCTGAAGTGCATTTTGTGGTAGGTCCTATCCTTAATCTTAATCTATAGATTTAAGCTATATTTGTAGTAAAATGTAAAGAGTTGGTATATATTGCGATCTCAATGCATGTCAAATACGACTTAAATTTTATACCGATTTTGCAAAGATAGGTTATCGGCCTTTATATAGAGACAGATTACTGAAAAAAATATTCATTATTAGGTCAATTATATCTTGTCTTAAATCAAGTCAGTGATGAATATCGTAAACCTTGATAGAATTCTGTAGGTATAGGTATTTATTTAACAGCAGCACAACGAAATACAATTGTTAGATAAAACCTGTGGATTACAACCCCTCTGCAGAAACATTTCCAAGTGACATATCTTATGAGTGACAATCCGAAATCTGAGATTAAATTCATGCCCTGAGGTACAATTCACTCAGAATAAAAAAGCGCATCGTCCACGCTGCCGGGAATGAAAAATGGAAATATTATTCCCGTCCTACCTACTTGTCAACCGAACGGGGATAGTTTTTATTGAAACCCTTTAAATTATTCATGTTGTTTGAAGAGTTTTTCAGTTGATGAAAATAATATTGAGTCGATTGATCGATGAGATTTGTTGATTTTCCAGCAAAGCGTACGTATGACTAATAATAGGGATCATACGCCTATGAATGAATGAATGAATGAATGAATGAATGAATGAATATACTTTTATTGTACACCACACATAATATAAGAATAGACACAATGAGCAGCATACAATTTGGCGGCCTTATCGCTACATAGCGATCTCTTCCAGGCAACTAATGGTGTTAAAGGACATAGCTACAGATACTAGAGGTAGGTGGTGCTAATCTATATAATATATATAAAATTCAAAGTCCTGACTGACTGACTGACTGACTGAGATATCAACGCACAGCCTAAACTACTGAAGTTAGAAACTTGAAATTTTTACAGTTGGTTCCTTTTATGACGTAGGCGCACACTAAGAAAGGATTATTGGAAATTCCACCCCTAAGGGGTTTAAATAGGGGATGGAAGTTTATATGAAACCACCAAAGTTGGTGCTTTCAGTTAAAAATAAAGAAGTACGTGTGTCACAGTTTTTGAAAATTCCACCCCAAAATCTAATTCCACGCGGACGAAGTCGCGGGGGCAAAAGCTAGTCTAAACATATAACAGGAAAGGTCTGACTGACTGATTGACTGAATGACTGACTGATCTATTAACGCACAGCTCAAACCACTGGACGGATCAGGCTGTTTGACATACAAGATAGGATAGGACCTTACCATCCGCTAAGAAAGGATTTTTGAAAAAATGGTTGATTTTTAAGGGGCTAAGGGCCCTAAGGGGCTACAATAGGGATTTGAAAAATTTAATAAAAGCTAGTTACATACATATTATATTTATATGTGTTCCCATAGCGGATAATTACCTACCAGATTATGATTTAAGAGTTATAAAGGGTTTGCATCGTGGAATTAAAGTGAGGTTTAAGCTTTCTAAAAGAAACTTTTCTGGGTAACACGGAGAATGCAGTCCCTTTAGCGTAATTTATGTGACTGCAAGCAGTCGCAGCTCCCCTGGGGGGTTGGTACTTGCGAGGTCCGACTTACCCGCCCGCCAACATAGAATTTATGGTTACAAAATCTTTTAGATACCTATACAAACTTACATACATATCACTTACCTAGTCTAGACTATTGTATTAATATTCTAATATATTATTCTAATAATTTATATTATTCTAATACTAGCTGATGCCCGCGACTTCGTCCGCGTGGATTTAGTTTTTAAAATCCCGCGGGAACTCTTTGATTTTCCGGAATAAAAAGTAGCCTATGTCACTCTCCAGTAGGGCTAACATGCGCGCCACGAGAAAGTTTTGTCTACACGTTTACTCGTAGTCTCTATGTGAATCTCTACAGAGATTCACGAGTAAAGTGTAGACAAAATTTTCTCGTGGCGCGCATGTTAGCCCTACTGGTCCTCAACTATATCCCATGCAAAAAATCACGTCGATCCGTAGCTCTGTTGCAGCGTTATTGAAGGACAAACCAACAAACAAACACACTTTTTTAATATACCTAAGTAAGGAGTAAGGATATTGAGGCGATAAAACGAAAGTTAATTATTATTAGGTACGACAGGCTTTCATTTATTGGGTTCGATTTCCCACGTGGAAATGAACCTTGTATCTACCAAAGCGGAAACTTCATTAACTTCGTACGAAAAATAAGTAACTAATTGCATGAGTAGGTAGATATTGAGGCTAGGCTCTAAGGTCAATAATGCTGAGGTTAAAACGAGACATAAACCTGTCTCGTTTTAACTCTGTCTTGAGTCTGAGCTGAGTGAGAGTGAGGTCTATAGATTTCAACCTTAGACCTAACAAATGGGCAAGACGACTAGATTTTTTTATTGTTATTGTTATAAAGTTAGTGAATCAAAGATTTCAGAGATCTTTAAACATTAAACGGGCTGCTTGTAAAAAATAATTCCAATTTTCTTTATTGCGAATTTGGATAATACAGGTCTTATAAATTAAAAATATTGCGCATTTGCGGCAAGAGTGACATAATCCAAAATTAACCAATTTTAGTGTCGGTTTTTTTATTTTTTGCTATAAAAACAATATTACGCTAAGCACAAAAAAATAAGAGCGAGAGAGGTTGTGAGCTTATGCTCTGTCGCACTCTGGCCACTGCGTTGTTTCGAGACCGTTAGCATCTACAGAACATTACTCTCTATAGCGAGAGAATTCTCTCGTCGTCGAATTTTGAATTATGTCACCCTTGTTGCAAATGAGCGATATATGGACAACCAAATTCTGCTTAAATACAGCATGCAACATAAAAAATAACAATAAATATTTTAAAAAATCACTAGGTATTCGTTTCCACCAAGTCAAGAGCTCTTTCGTTGTGACGTCGTTTCCGATAAATAAACAAGCCATTTTTCTGTGGGATCATGACTCGAGGCATTAACTTGATTTTGCCTCGCACCAGATCTGCGGATAACTTTTCCCTGAAGCATCATACAAATAAATTGTTTCCTGTCTTTATTGCTCTCGGCGTGAGCGTTTTTCCTGCCACGTTATTGTCTTTGGGAATTCGCGCGCCGTCAAACCGTGTATTTGATTCTATCGCCATTCCATGGAATATTTCGGTGTGTAAGGTAGCATGCGTCCCGGATATAGTAATACTGCTTTATGACACCCAATTTATAGTCTACTTTTGTTAGTCATTCGTACAAGTACAAAGCTGAGGTAACATCTCAGAATGGTTACGTGTTTCAAACATGATGTGTCAATAGAGTTGTCTACTCTTAGACTAGTTGCACACGTAGGATATCTGTACACAATCTATACAGATTTATTTCTAAATCATTTATTAGGACTAGCTGATGCCCGCGACACTGTTCGCGTGGATTGAGGTTTTTTAATGCCCGCGGGAACTCTCTGATTTTCCGGGATAAATAGTAACAGTCTAGGCTATAATTTATCTCTGTGCCAAATTTCAGCCAAATCGGTTCAGTCGTTGCGGTGTGATCGAGTAACAAACAAACGTCCATCCGTCCATGCATCCGTCCTTCATAATTATGCTCCACCGTAACACCGAAACTACTGAACCGATTTTGATGAGTGAGTGTCAATTGATACGTTATTATCGTCTGAGGGAATACGAACGAAATGAATATGGCGGGATTTACCTAAAATCTTAGATTCTGACCACGACCCAAAAAGAACAAACCAATGAAAACATAGTTATACGATATTTTTTTAATAATTTGACCTAATTAATAAAGAACTTGTCAAAAAGGTTGGACATAAAAGGGGATGCAAAATATATTAATTAATTATGAAGATGAGCGTTGTATGCGCTTACATAATTACCTACCTTCACAACACGAACACCGCCAGTCCGGAGCTGTCGTCAGAGAAATTTACATTAAGTAAGTAAATAAAGCAACATCTTTTACTCAAAATAATTCGTTTAAGATTTTCCGGAGGTGTGAAATTATTTTTTCTTCTGTGATCGAAGGTGAAATATTATATAGGTACCTGTACAATTTTCAACTTTACGAAAATGTAGGTAGGTATGCACTAAATTATAATAATAATGTCTTCCCGGTCACGGCAGCCAATCTCCACAGAGATTAGCCATCTGCGCGGTAGATATTATAGTGCACAATTGTGTGCGCAATCACAGGTGCACTGTCTATTCCCACACGCTCCGGAAATACGACACGACCGGAGAGAGATCAGGCATAGGACCGTCAGCTTTACGTGCTCTCCGAGGCACGGAGGTGACTCACTTCCTAACTCCGGGGTAGTACTAAGAATTTCTTGTCAAAAAAACCAAATACCCCAATTTTTTGGCTCGGGAATCGAACCCGGGACCTCGTCATCCGTAGTCGAAGTTTGCTAACCACTAGACCAACGAGGCAGTTTTGACGTAATTTTGATTTTTTTACATGGGTAACGGTATAGTTGAAGAGTGTGACATCTAAACCTACGAGTCAATTATAATAATACTAGTGGTTCGCCCCGAACTGAGACCTCGCGATATCCCATAATTGCCAAAAGTTTTAATTATATATTGTAATAATTAACTTTTAACATTAGACGCAATAAAAAAAATAATAGTTGACATAAAACTGTTTTACTGACACAGCGCCATCTATTAGCATTATAGTGAAGCTATTAGCTTCACAATAATGCTAATAGATGGCGCATTAAAATTAAATAATTTCGTTTCTTTATAACATTTATCTAATTTTAGTATTTGTTGTTCAAGTACAGGATATAACTGAATTTTCAACCAAGTTTCACGTTCTAATATTCAGTAATTCAGAAGTTATAGGGCTCTGACAGACATTTAGACGGACACACTTCTCTGTCTAGTAGGCAACTCAGAGAACTCGCTTCGCTCGTTCAATAATCAATCCTAACAACGTGGACGACGACTACGACGTTATAATTAAAGGATCTTTATTCTTTACCTAAACAAAGTAAAAAAGCAGTAAATCCAGTGTGGTTGTCATTAAATCAGGGCACCTTGACGAGGGTCGCAAGTTGGCGGATGTGCCTAACAAGTGGCAGCACTAACTGTCGCGAGCAGACCTGGCCGCGCCGCGCCTCACGCCTTAATCGCCAAACTTTCCCCTACGATTGGAGTTTTTGTGGAAACGCGGCGCAACGCTCCACCGCTAATTTATGCGACCACTGACTAGAAAGAGCACTCCACTCGTTCTGCTCCCATTACGTATTCAGGACGTCTTTTAATCGAATACGCAAAGCGACACCTTTTGTGGAAAAGGTTTCACAATTAGGTAGAATGAATTTTAAAACTCGCTAGTCAGAGCTAGTATAGTAAGAACTTCCTTATTTTACCTTATTTATTATTAAAATATGTCCAAAATGGGTACATACCAATTACAATTACCTTCAAATCAGTGGCGTAACTATAGGGTGGCAAGACGGCAAAATGCCACGGGCCTCCAGCAGGAAGGGGCCCCCAGTCAGAGAGAGCCGAAAGCACAAGAGGATTCCAACATTTATAGACATTCCTGTGACTACGGCTAGTGCCGAGCGATCATTTTCAAAATTAAAATTGATATCATTCTTTGGGAGGGATTGCCACATCCGATGAATTTGCCACGGGCCTCAAACGTTATAGTTACGCCACTGCTTCAAATAATTATTAGATTAAACTTAGCTCATATTCCCCTCTCCCCTCCCAATAAAACTAAAGCTTTTGTTAGGAATGAGGACGATAATAGAGAAACGGGTGGGAATTGAACCACAACTTTAGTTTTCAGTCCGGACCTTCAAACCATAGTAATAGTTTAATTACTCTCGGGTAAGGTTTAACTAATTTAAATGATCAAAATTTTCTTATAATAGTTTTGAAAAAATTTCACTAATCAAAAACATTTTCTCCGAAAGTTTTTATTTTTAACCGACTTCTTATAGCTTTCATTTAAAAATTATGTCATAGAGAAAAAAATGTTGTCTCTACTCTCTATGTAAAAAAGTTTGAACCGCCATCTATGTAATCCGTGCGAATTTAATTCATAACTTATATGTTCAACGCCATCTGTTTATCGTGCTTTAAACTACGTAAGAAACGGACACACACGATACAAACGCGATAACGCGCTACGATTGACAGTTCACAACTTTGCTAAAAGCATACTACGAGGTTTTTAGTTGAGACAATAGATGTCGCTATGGATATTAAAAGGATGATAATATTTATTCATTCTTAAAACAACTAAATAAATACATAACGCAAAATGATAATTTTTATAGCCACAAAAATATTATTGTGGCTAAAAAATTTAGAGCATATTATGTAATATATAAGACTTGTAAATAATTAATGTAGAATTTAACCATCACTCACGTCACATGGTGGTAGGCTGATGGGACGGCTATACGACATGACCAGAGAGATATTGGTCGGGAGTCACAGAACCGACAGCCGACAGCTTTGGGTATTAATTACGAGCTGCCGTCAACTTCGCAACTCCGGGCTGCTAAATACGATTAACTTTCAACTTTTGCGTGACCCAGAACTGAAACCGAGGACCTCCTGATCCGCAGCTGAACAACTGATTTTTTTATTTTTTATTTTTTATTCGATGACAAGATAGCCCTTGATTGCGATCTCACCTGATGGTAAGTGACGATGCAATCTAAGATGGTAGCGAGCTAACTTGGAAGGGGTATAGCAGTGTAAATACAACCCATACCCCTAATCGGTTGCTACACGCCATCGTGCCGGAACGCTAAATCGCTTGGCGGCACGTCTTTGACGGTAGGGTGGTAACTAGCCACGGCCAAAGCCTCCCACCAGACAAAACTTACCTAAACTAAAATTAGACTAGACCAAATTAAAGATTTTACAAGAAATCAAACCCTAGACTTCAACAAATTTTCGCACTGCTGCGCTGCGAGGGAGCTCAACTCGACGGACACCTATTTTGTATTGAGCAATTAATCTTTTAGATGTTATAAATCACATTTTAATGCCGCATTTATAGCATCATGTGGATGCATTAGCCTTTATCATAGTGGGTGCTCAAGAAACACCGTCTCCACAGTATCCTGTCCGATCTCAGACGTAGTACCAATTTAAAAATTCGGCTTTAGACGTATGTAGGTTTCCCACCCACACGCGCAGGTAATAATAATTACCTATTACACTAATTAAAAAAATATTTGTTCATGATTATTGAGCATGAATACACTCCAGAAACCGTCGCCTAAGCCTTTTTTATTGTTGTGAGATGTGTAGCACATTCAGTAATTATTTGAACAAAACAGTAGAAAGAAATAATTTATCTTTTATTTAGACCTGTTAATTATTTTATTACTTATTTTTAAATTAACTTAAGTTTATATTGCTTTATTTTGCACGCGTAAATTGAGGCAAAACAGTATTTGGAACTAACAAATAACATTATAATACAAGAAGAATCTTATTTAATGTTGTTGTTACCCATGTTTTGAACCAAATAAATTCATTTCATTTCAAGAAAGAAAATATCGATCTATTGTAAATGATTATGTACCTCTTTGATTTTCTAGCCTATGTCACTCTCCAGGTCCTCAACTATATCCATACAAAAATCACTTCAATCTTTAGTTCAGTTGCAGCGTGATTGAAGGACAAACCAACAAAGCAACACACTTTCACATTTATGATATTAGTAAGGATTGTTTAGCTTAGTTTATATTGACGATGACGATATCGGATGCAGATTATTTTCATACATAACGTTTATCGAACATCGTATGAGGTATAATGGGAACGCTCAAAGCTAGGCGACGTGTGGTACGTAGGTAGGTAGGTATGCATAACAGTCAGGAGTCGCCCCCGGCTGAATACAGATTTCATATGCAAAATATTTGTTCTGACAAATTACCCCATTATTATAAGATGCTGCGTGATGGCATATTGACTTTATCGCGGATTTTGTAAGAGTTGCCAAATTGTGCTCGATTTGTTAAAGGATTGGGTAGATTTTTTTTTTGAATTTAGAATTTCGCGTGTGTGATGTGGTACGCATTTCAATTCCTAATGACGATGTTAGGTACCTACCTAACCACTCGTGTGGTTCCCCTAAACAATCTAATGACGTCATCATAGCGTCGACTATTGCACTTCTAAGTGTTATAGTTCAATGGGTCTTAGATATACTTTTATTAAATCTCAAGATAATAGAAATAACACCTTGTACCTTCGAAGGCACTTCCTAAATCCATGACTAAAACTCATCATAAATACATTAACGAAATTAATATAAATTAACTCTTATTAAAATAACACACTTTCCCTAGATATCATCGGAGCAGCAAATGTTTTGATACGGTCAAATTATAATCCTAACACATCTGCCTCAAAAAAAAAGCTTGTTTCTGGAGAAAGAAAAAAGCTTTGAATCTAGTATCTATCCGTAACATCGGAGCGAGGCATGACGCGCGTCGCTCAACCCTCTCAGTGGCGGCAAACCGTTAACATGAGTAATGACGGGGCTGATGCAGGAGTTAACAACCTTTTCGTTTTTTATGCTCATCTTCAAAATAGATACTATGCTCTGCCCTGCTCAAGCTATAACCCAAATACGATTATATAGGCCAAATACGATTTTTAATTGTAACTTAGAAAAAATTCTCTATCGATCCATTTAATCGGTATTCTTCTTACTGCAGTTGTTTTTAATATAGCAATATGAAAGACTTTGTTTATTAGTTATCGAATGGCGTCATTCTATTCTTACTAATTATTTATTTATAATATTATAAATGCGAAAGTTTCGATGGATGGATGGATGTTTGTTACTCAATCACGCTGCAACGACTAAGCCGATTTGGCTGAAATTTGGCACAGAGTTACATTATAGACTGGAATAGCACATAGGCTTTTTATCCCGGAAAATAAGAGAGTTCCCGCGGGACTCCAAAAAATCCGCAATCCATCCAATCAGCTAGTTTCTTTATAAATTGTCGCTTTTTGGATCATAGCTCCAAATATGGTTTTGGTAGTTTAGCTTTAGAACAACAGTACTATGCTGTCTGTCAAACTTTGCTTTAAACAAGCAAGTTTGAAAGGCAAAAACTTAGAGTATGGTATAAATAAATACCTATAGGTAGGTATGTAGGTACATTTGCTAACGATATTCCTTACCACACTAGTATAAAAAGCTGTGTGATAGGTTAGTGTGATAGTTTGGCTGCCATTTCGGGAGTTCCAGGATTGGATCCCAAGTATGCAATTCTGAATTTTCGGACTTATATTTGTTTGTTTTAATCAATTAAATATAACTGTAACGCAGGAAACCTGCATGCCTGAGAGTTTTTATAATGTTTTAAGAGGCGTGAGAAGTTTGCCAATGCGCATTTGTCCAGTGCGGTCAAACATAGCTATTTTTTATGACCTTTTTCTTAAAAAAATAGGTACTTAAGTTATTCTGTTTGAAAATGTTTACAACTTCTGATATCCTAGTCCAAATGCACTTATTAAACTCCTTATCCAAATATGAAAAAATGGTGATTATCATTTAATTTCATAGTTAGGAAACGCTCATTGATTGTGACCGGGAGGCGCGTGCGCCGGGCACCTGCTTCCGTCGCTGATGGGGTTAAATCAATATTTGGTTAACGTAGTATCGATCTTTTGTCTTTTTGTGACGTCTTTGACTGTGGTCTATACAATAGTAGATGATGCCCGCGACTTCGTCCTCGTGGATTAAGGTTTTTTCATTCGCGTAGGTATAACCTATTTGTTAATTCTGGATATGAGGATCTCCATTCCGAATTTCAAGCAAATCGGTTCATTCATTGTGGTATGAAGGAGTAACACAAACACGCAGGCACGCACGCAAGCACACACACACACACACACACACACACACACACACACACACACACACACACATAAAAACTTTCGCATTTATAACAATAGTGTGATAGTGTGATGAAGTTAAACACTTGGACTTTACGAGAGAGATCGATGTCAATAATATTGTTATGACACGTCATGCTAACGTCACGTCACTCTATAGTTTGATTTTTAATTCGGTGGAATTTTGACACTGGTCATTTTATAAATAGAGCGAGTTATTTGTATGAAAAACAGTATTGCCACCTGTAGTTCGATTTTACCCCAAACTATCTGTCAGGCATTTGTCATATTATATCTATGTGCGGCAATTGATTTTTATTTTTATAAGTTTTTTATTATCTTTTTTGTGGGATTTTTTTAAATCTCAATAACATCAATATTAACTTAACAATGTCATAACTATCAAGTGGGGATTGCCTTATACTGATTCTACACAGACAATATAAAGCTAATTATTATGTTACTAACTTCAGTGATGAAAAATTATTATCCATTAACACGTAAAGATGTTCCAAAGATTGTTTACGATCGCCATCGATTCTATATGGCGTCAATCTTATATAAACAGATAGATACCTAACAAACCATGGCACTAAAAGCGATAGAAAAGTTAAAGTACAAAAGGTACCTGTCTACCTGATACAAGTCAGGTACTATTTCAATTATTCAATTAACTTACGCACAGCCTATAATGCTTACCAATTATGTATATTTATTCATAGCTCAGATTAAGAAAAAAAGTTGATTTCCTTCATAGATTTTATAAATTTTTTTAATGTGTTTAAACATCTTGCATATGATCAGAATTCCCACGTTTTCAAAGTTTAAACTCAAGACTTTTGTTAAAAAGAAACTGAGGGCAAAAAATCAATAAAAGAAATTTTATCTTAGATTGATTGGTTCAGTCTGACCCTTTACCGATGCGCCTGAGTTTTTATGGACTTTCACAAAAAACGAAATGTATCAGTGTTTATTTGTGACAATTTGCTTTGTCGGTTTAGGCCAATTTACATTTGAAAGAAGTTTTTTTGTCCCGAGCGAAGCGACCTGTAACAACACGGTGAATGACACAGGCAGTAGGTCGGGCTTCAGGTTGAACAGTCTTGATCATTGGTGAACGAAAAACAGTTGAAATTAAAGTTAGAAAAGAAAAGTTGGAAAAAAAGTATAGTTATATTGAAACTTGCTTATCAACATTCTCGACTTTACTGTGTGGATCATGACTCTTAATCGGTTTATCACCAGAAAAATGTGAATGACAGTCACGTGAATATTAAGGTTATTTATTCCTCGTGTGTTAATGTTTGCTACCGAGTACGAAACACATGCTCACGTTTTAACTCGCGTCACAAAATATCAACCATTAATTATGTCCATATCATCAGTATTGTATTGTATTGTATGCATCATGTTCAAGTATTATTTATGGCGCTAGTACTGTATCGAAGTTTTAACGTACATACAAAACCGCGCGTGCGCTCACGCGTTGTATGTGACGTTCGCCAAGAATTATTGTAAAAAAAACTCAATTCACGATCAAAGAAAGGATAGAAATATCAGACCGCCATTTGTTGTTTGCACATTGTTTGCTCACTGAGCAACACAAAAAAAAATGGCGGCTTCTCATTTATACTCTTATCTTCACCGCGTGTAAACATCGATGTTCACTCGCCAGGCTTTGTCTCGTAAAGCGGCTCGTATAGTGCGTGGCGCCAGCTTTAGAGTAGGTAAGTATAACAAAGTATCAAGACTACTACAATGTAGTACGCGTCCCGGGAGCAGGTTGGTCGCGGGATGAAGACGTAATCATCCATCAATCGTCGCTCGTCGGGTCGTCACCGGGACCAAGTCGGGACCGCACACAACAGCCTTCGCCAATTGTTAGACAAAGGTCGAGTAGTCGTATAAACATACCCATTACAGACACTACATTATTATTTATTATACAAGTTATACATAGAATAAATTATATTTAACTAGCAATCTGCAACTAGTAATTTTAGTCTAGAATAAAATAATTTCACATTGCTTATAGTCTACGAATAAATATACTTATTATTTATTCGTAGCTTATAGGCCACTAGACGATAGATACGGTAGAGGTTTTAAAAATGTATTTGAAACATTGAAACGTATCTACTAATATTATTTAAGTACCAGGTAATTTAATATTAATTGTTGATTAAGCATTAAAACTGTTAATATTAAAATTAAATTAATTAAATTGAAGTGTCTTGTAATGTCTGGTGGTCCCATTAAATTTGAAAACCCCACCCACCAACTCCAATGGTAGTTAATTAGCCCTACCGTCGAAGACGTGTCATTAAGCGATTTAGCGTTACGGTACGACAGTCTAAAAATGCTACAAAATATACAAAAATTAAACTGTTTCGAAGATAATATAATGATGCGCAGTCATGTAACACATTTCATCAAACAAGCATTTGGAGCCTGAGGCCTCTTTACTTCTCTTCACTTTCATTAACTTCAGTATACAGAAGCGTTAAGGAATTAGACTAAATAGAGGCATTAGCTTTTATAAATGGGCCCCTATAAACATTGAGGTTTACAATTTTATAGAGTTCTTTCAAAAAAAGGAGAATAGTTGCATTAAAAGCAACAATATTTCATATTAAAAATATAGACATGTCCAGCCTTTCAGTCTTAGACCATAAAATAACATGAAAAGCCTTACTTACGTATTCAAGTAAGCACAAGTAGTGTAATTGCTGCTAAAGAAATAAATCAAACGCCTCAAAGATAACGTTAAGCTTGGAATCCAATAAGCGTATTGCGATAGCTAATATTAGCAACTATTATGAAGCTAAAAAATGCACTGCCTAATTAGCAGGTAGGGACTAGTCGTTTGTGATACTGGAGAAGCCTTTAGAATTGGAGTTCTTTAGATAGGTACGAATCTAATGTTTATCAAACTGAGCTTTAAATGTACAATTTTTGTTCATACGTGATAGAAGAATGTTTATGTGTTTCCAACATGCTTAAAAATCCAATTCAAATTAATATTTATATTAATATTTTTATTTCAAATTACTAATATTTATAATTTATTATAAATTAATCAATTAATTACCTAGTACCCTAATCCGTTCAATCACCAAATACTTCAGTGCTAAGAAGTAGCATCGCTCAGGCAGTGTGGCTGCCCTTCAGGGTCCTACATAGAGCTCGCAATCAGCTTACAGAGTCAAGACTGGACACACACAAAGCGGGACGGCAGCGAAGACACTAAACGCCTCACAATTTCTTGTAAAACGAATCCTATATGGATTCGTTTTACAAGAAATTGTCAGGCTGAGGCCTGAGACCTATAGTTCGCACTCTGACAGGGGCATATTTGTAATTCATTTTAAATCACAATCGTAAACATAGTATTCCTTACTAGTAGTAAGTAATGCTATCTTTATGGTCACGCTCTTTAAATCTCAGTGTCATTGAGAGCGACACAGCAAAACTAAGTAGTACTCATAGAACCGCGGATTCTATACGCGTATAGGAACTGCAGTGCAGCAGTGTACAGAGCGCGCCCATACCCCTTCCGAGTTAGCCCGCCTCCATCTTAAACTGCATCGTCTATCAGGAGTAACTGCAAGGGATTACCCTGAGCTGAGAATGGGTTTACACCCATTCTGTGTCCCTTGCAAACATTAATATTAAATAGTTTCACCGAAGAGAATAAATTTTCTTTCTGTATTTCTTTCTTTCAGTTCATTAGCTTCTTAGAGCAGCGATACTAAACAAGCTTTGATTATATTTAAGCAAAGGAAACAAGGATCTGTCGCGTCTGTTGCGCTTCGCGTCGTGCATGACCAAGGCTCAACGCCGTAGGAATAAAGCGCACTCGCAGGCTACCGATGTACGCAATCCGCACACAATGGCCGGTAATCAGCGACGCGTCTAATATTTTATGGCCAATGGATTTATATGCTGATGTTTCCTTTACATCTTAATAGTGTAGAAGCCAGCGTGGAATAGTAAGATATTTCTTAGTGTACATTTTTTTATAAATGCATATTTTTTTTTTTTTTTTAAGAATATTAAACCCCCACTGAACATGGCTAGCACTCTCCTGTCCTTGTCGAAGTCCTTGTCGAAGAGACTAAGCTAAATCTTGTTGGACAAGGTCTTTTTATTCGATGACAAGATAGTCCTTGAGTGCGATCTCACCTGATGGTAAATGACGATGCAGTCTAAGTTGATAGCGGGCTAACTTGGAAGGGGTATGGCAGCATACATTCAACCCGTAACCCTTCGCTACGCCATTGTGCCGGAACGTTAAATCGCTTGGCGGCACGTGTTTGACTGTAGGGTAATAACTAGCGCGGCCAAAACCAAGACCAGAGAAAATTCAAAAATTATAAGTTCCCAAATTGCCCCCGCCGAGAATCGAATCTGAGACCTCCAAGTTATAAGACCACAGCTCACCACTGCGCCAGGGAAGTCGTCAAGAAAGTACAAATAATAAAACTACATGGCGCTTAGGTACTTTGAAATCTGAGAGCTTTCTCAATAAATACTGTTCGCCAAGCCTACGCGAGTCGGATAAAAGTCGCACGATATCGGTATAATCTAATAAGGTTGTTTAGGGAATTTCTTGCTGTAAGAAGGCAGTAAAAGTGCAATAAGGCATAACTCTTTCGGTCTGAGCGCAGCGCCGAGTACGTAGTGATGCTCTAAACAGTACGAGTATAACCGGTATAGATACCGCAAACAGATGTGACATCATACTTTTACCAAACAACATATGAAACAAGAAAAAAGTAGAGATGAAGGACAAGTAAACATTTATTTCTATAAGAAATGAGAAATCTCTACAAGTAATAATTATTTTTAATAACGTATTTTTTTTTTATAGACAGGAAATGCCTAACGCATACCCCCCCCGTCAGGAAAAACGAAGGGCATACGGTATACGGGTCTGGTAATATCGTTGCATATTTTAAACTAATTTTAAAAACTAAACTATATTCCTTTTAAGAAAATATTCCACCTCTAAGGGTTGAAAAATAAAGATAAAAATTAAATTATATACTATACGTCAAGAACCGGCTTTTGAAAGAATTTTGATATTGAATCTTTGCAATACGAATTTTAACCTAATCATGTATTATTCAATACTGGATTTAACACAGAATACTCGTAGGTAGATAATTATTAATTTAAAAAACCGGGGAACTATTTCGTATATTAAATTATTAAAATATTTTAAAAGCAAATTAAAACAGCCGCAGGCCTTAATACCGATACTGTACCTAATACCAGAAAATAATATACCAAAAATTCATGAAATCTCTATCATTGTTACAACTTATAAATCTAACAGAAGACAGCGCCCACGCCGCGCATCTCAGGAGCTAGAGATACGGAATGTTGATATTTGTATTGAACTGGGTAACTTTGTAGAATATTGAGTTTGAACAATAACTTCCTATTCGACCTCTGTCCAAGGCACCGATACTGAAATAACTCAAAATATTATATAAGCTATCAACTCAACACACCTGCATCACTGCTCTTACCAAACGTTGCCTTTTGATTGTTCTCTAGAAATAATGCCGCCTTTGCATATTATATAATAACTAGCTGTTGCGCGCGACTTCGTCCGCGTCAATTTCTGTTAGGTATTATGATCACGATTAAGAAGTTTTTAAAAGAATATATTTTAAATATGGATATTTTTCCCCGTTTTTGCAACATTTTTCACTGATGCTTCGCTTCTATTGGTTGCAGTGTGATGTTATATAGCCTAAAGCCTTCCTCGATAAATGGACTATCCAACACAAAAAGAATGTTTCAATCCGAACCAGTAGTTCCTGAGATTAGCGCGTTCAGACAAACAAACTCTTCAGCTTTATATATTAGTATAGATAAGTATTCTATTTACTTACTACCAGAGAAAGGAAGATTTTGGCTACTTTTTATCCCGCAAAATCAAATGATTCCATGCGGACAACGTTAAGGGCGTCAGCTTGGAGGATATAGTTGGTTATATCCTCCAAGGGCATCAGGAAAAGGAACGGAAGTTCTCCTTAAGTACATAGGTAAATATAAACTTATTCAGTTTTAAATAAAATATAAACAAATCTGCTATGCCAACATGTGTTGTCACTTTTGTGTACTACCTTTTTGTGACTCAATAAAATTGAAAGTATCGGATGGTAAAATTTCAATAAAAAAATTACTTTAATACCATATCCCCGACAATAATTACAGCTCGAATGCCACTATTAGAACTTCGGGAGGGCACCTGTTGTTATTACGAGGCTGGATTTTTTTGTGCTCGAGCCTTTCACGAATTTACATATCTCCCAGTTCTTTGTTGGAGCTAACGAGAGGGTTATTATATCAACCACAAAATGTAGACTCAACTGGTACTGATTGACAAACGCGCGGAACACAAAAGGGTTGCGCAAAGGAAGTTCTTAATGTATCGTTTACATAATTATTTTCACCTCGTTAGCGATTGTTAGCGTCAAATTTCAAATCAGCTAATGTGTATCTGCGAGAGAAGTTTTAGCACGTCCTATGGTTTTTTTATTCGTGAAATGTTAGAGCTTACTTTGTTGCAGTGTTACTTTGACTGACAATAGCATGATCATTGCATACTTCTTCCTTAGTAACCGATAGATTTCCACTCCGCCAATGATCTCTTGTATGAGCTTCTACTTGCTTAGTATCCAGCGACTCTCTGCGACTCGTCAGATTTCTTCCATCCACCTATAAGGGGTCTGCCATCATTCTGCTTTCCGGAGCGAGGTCACCACTCCAGCACCTTCAGGACCCGACGACCTCAATCAGAGATCAGTTCCTCGATCTATGTGCCCCACCCATTGCATTTGCCACTTCAGCTTTGGGACTCATTGAAGTATAGTTCATGGAATCACCAAGAGTCGGTATCTCCGGATCTCCTAATTTCTGCTATCTAAATTCTGCCTGATTTCTCATTAATCGCGTACTTTCAAAATAAGAATATTACCATTTACCCTGCATTTACCTACGTTTATTGCAAAGTCCCGCGGAAAACGAAAAACGAATGAATGAAATCCACGCGGACGAAGTCGCGGGCATTATCGAGTTAATACCTTCTTACGTATAAGACTAAAACAAAAAGCGTAGTATGATAAGTCGCAAGCACGAGAACCTTCCGTTTAATGCTCTTGCTAAACATAAAGACGTTAACGACATCAAGTATAAAGATAGGCGTAGAAAATGATGGCTCCTCTATCGAATACCTCAATCACCCTTTATTAAGGCAATGAAATAGATTTATATCGTCCAAAGTGATTTTATGTCAAAGTGCAGTTCATTGCCACCCGACAATGTCGGGAAGACAATGTAATTTTATGCTTTAATGAGTCTCAGCTCAAGTGGAACTCGCTCGGAAAATTTTGAATGGCAATAAGTATTACCTGCCTCTGTGTCTCGCACCTTTGTCTTTGTCCCAAATTGTAGGTGTGCTTTATTCAACAACAGAAGCGTTACAACTTTCACATACTATCCTTTCTTCGAAAATGATATTTCAATGCGGTTCCGTGAATGCAAAAGGCTTGCCAACCAACCAAGCACCGAACTTAGGCACGGTATTTACTATTTACCAAAACTGATACGGATATTTCCTTCAACCAATCTGTGATGAGCTATTATGCATGAGATTCCTTTCAAGATGAAAAAGGTTCCGCTGACCAAATGGGGATTGGCAGAAGTGATAAAATTAATTGCCTAAAACTCACACAACTCTGAAAAGTTAATCTTCCTCAGACCTCACAAAAAAGAGTCAGAAGTCTTAACCCTAGACTATGGCCAATAATTAATATCACTAGGATAATATAGTTATTCCATAGAATACCTAATAGTACTCTCACAATTTCTCTCTGCTTAGCTTCAGTAGATACAGTTTAAACTAAGAGGAGAGAAGAAATCTCATTTCACTTTGGGGTGAAAGCAGTGGAGACGAGATTAGATTTTTTTCTTCAAAGAATCTTAGGTAAGCTGAACGTAACTTATATTCTCCTCTCCACTCCAAATAAGCGAAAAGCTTGTGTTAGGAGTGGATACGATAATAGTGTAAAGGATTGGACGTGCGGCCTTTCAGTTGTAAATCCGCACCTTAAACCGTTGAGCTATTGAGGATTTGAACAATGTGCCGCGTGAAAACTTGGTGTACGCAGCTACTGAATTCTGCTTTAGCCAGTAGGTACGTTATCTTCTCTCCGGCTCTCCGCTTTGATTCCACCAATCCCACTAAATTACAACATGGGGTTATTCGAGGGGCGGACCAACAAATTCCTGAAGGGCCGACAATGCATTGGTGGTGCCTCAAGTGCTACAAATGTTCATGGACGGCCGTAATCTCTTAACATCAGGTGACCCGCCTGCTCGTTTGCTCGCTAAAAATATTTTAAAAAAAATCACTGGTTTTCTCATCTTCTCTCTGTTTTACGTAAGAATTGCTTTTATGTAATTCTGAATACGTCATTCTTTGAAGTGTCATACTTATAGATTTTCCCTGGTATAGGTGGATGCTTGAAATCACTTCCTAATCACAATCAGTAGTTAAGAGCAAACAAGCTTTGAAATAATTGAAGCTGTAACAAGTCTAGTAGGTACCAACTCGATCAGTATGAAAGGCTCCGAACAAAAACACAATAAAATATTTATGTTCTCTATAAAATGTTCTCAAGCCACGAGCTCATATTTTATGTGGAGCCGCTGAACCCAATTACACATGAATGGTTCGTCATGATCAGAGATTTTTTGGGCCCTAATAAAAACTTACGAGGAGATTTATTCCCCCGCTAGGCCGACGACCATATTCTAATTCACCTTATTAGCGTTGCAAGTTGATAATAAATTTTATACTAATTAATGATCCGTAACATCGTCAACGAACATTCCAGAAATTTCCAGTTTCTGAAACGGAAGGAAAACTACTGTTTGAAAGATTTATTAACTTAATACCATATAATATACTAGCGGGCGCCCGCGACTTTGTCCGCTTTTTCAATTCACAATCGACAGTTCCTAAATCTCCACAGTTTGGTGGGCGGAAATCCTGCAGCATCAGGCTTGCGGAGTTGGGCCTCGAAATTCAATTCCTGTCAAAATCGGTCCAGCCGTTCCTGAGATTAGCGGCAAGAAACAAACAGACAGACAGACAAATTTTTTTTTTGTTATAAGTACCTACCATATCTACTTGCATATGCATTTAGTAAAAAGCTGTTATTTTGATATTACAAACAAACACTCGAATTTTATTTCTTTGTATAGATAAAATGACGAAGATACTGATTTTATAGATACTATATATTTTTTCTGAACTTTACAAAAAATACGAATAAATAATTTTGCCAAGTGCGACTTGAACTCTGGCACAAAGAGTTCCGTATCACCACATAGTATCAATTCCACTAGTAATAATAACAATATAAGGCAACATCATGGCGGTAAAAAAATTAGTGCTCAATCTACAATTCGGCACCATCTGATAATTGTATTATTATGGAGTATCTACTATAAACTGACATTTGGAAATTGTAAATTAAGGAAAAGCTATGTTGAAAATGGTTATTTTCGAAGGGTTCTGAACACCTAAGATTTCAATGTCAGATTTTTTTTAATTTATATTACTTTTTAACTGTGATAAGTAATTTAATACATTAGGTATGTACTTACTTCTTAACTATTTCTATACGGTTACGGTTTAAAGCTTTTGACCTCTACAAAAATACGGTTAGACAGCAGACACTTAGGACTTATTACTAAACGCTTGGCGCTCTTTGGATACGGAACCCTAAAAATCAGATATATGCATTCATTAAGTAAACAGTTGGGGATTTATTTCGCTCATTAATTGATAACTATCAATGCAAATGAAACAAATATTTTATAAGGAATATCTTAGAGTCCATGTACAGCTAATGCTTGGGCCGAGTCGCGAGAACTTAATCGGAATAAGCGCTTGTCAATCAATAAAGCCAAGCGAGACGACCACTTCGCGACTACGATGAGGTTAACATGGATAAGACTTTTCAAACAGCTAATAAACTGTCGTCAGTTAGAGGTTTGGGTATACTGTCATACCTCTTTCAAGTTAGCCCGCTACCATCTTAGACTGTATCGTCATTTACTATCAGGTGAGATTGCAGTCAAGGACTATCTTGTCAACAAATAAAAAAAAACAGTTTTCACTTTTTTCTCTGCTCAATCATTCTTTCTCTTCATTATCATTTAGGAAGTAGGTATACCAGTAACATGAAATATAAAAAACCTTACCAATTTTTTTGGGATAAAATGTAGCCTATTTGTTAATCCTATCTATGTGCTATCTCCATTTCAAATTTCAAGCAAATCGGTTCATTCGTTGTGGCGCGAAGGAGTAACAAACATAGACACACACATATAAACTTTCGCCTTTCTGATGATGTAAGAAAGTATTTCCATCACCTGTAATCGGTAATTTCGTGAGCATTGCGGTATCATAATAACATTGTATTATATTTATAGCAATCCTGTGTAAGCACATATAAATCGACGAGTCAATCCATACATCTATTAACGTCCGATAAATGTTGCCATGGTCCCGTGATAAAAGTGACCAGGTTGATAATTTATTGGGCATACCGGGCAGAAACTTCGTAAAAATAAACATGAATGGCTGCCTTATTGGGGCTTGATTTAATACGGTCAATAAAACAGTAACTAACCTTATATAAATTACTAAACAAATAAATAACAACGCTGGTCATCAACTTTATCTCGACGGAGTGCTGCATCAAATTGGATACTGTTTGATGCTAATAGCAAAACATTGATGCTGTTGGAATTTATGGGAGCTCACTTCTGTAAATTGATCGTATTTCTTTAACGATCAAAAGGATTGCGCTCCGCGAGGCTCCTCTGAGGTGAAACGAGGTAACCTTGAATACGTATCACAATCAGGACCTGATTAACCCTTAGGCTAATTAGGCTGCAGCCTAGGGCGCGAGGGTCAGGGGAGGCGCGCTGAAATCGTGTCTTCGCATGCACTAATCTTGCATCATTGCAGATTGAAAACTTTTATAGGTAGTATGAACCATGTTAAAATTTTCACACTACTACTCTACTCACTTACTACTTTTTAAGCCGTCCGTAACACACTTGGCAGGGGTGCGTCCTCATAATTAGCCTAGGGCGGTCAGAACTCTTGATCAGTCGCTGATCACAATTACTACATTAGTTGTCGATCATCATGATCATCATGAGCAACCAATTAACGTTTCACTAGTGAGAGCAGGTCTCCTCTTAGAAAAGGGTTCCATCACGCTGGTCCAATACGAGTTGGTAGAATTCATACACATTTAACAATATTCGCGTGTATTTAGGTTTTTAGTCTTTTTTTATTCGATGGCAAGATTGACTGCGATCTTACCTGATGGTAATTGATGATGCAGTCTAAGATGGTAGCGGACTAACTTGGAAGCGATGGCAGTGTAGGTACATTCAACCCATACACCCCTAATCGGTTTCTGCATTTTCCGAGATAAAAATATATATGTTTATGTTAATCCTAGATATGACCTATCTCTATTTCAAGTTTCAGCCAAATTAATTCATTCGTTGTGGCGTCCAGAAGTAACAAACATCCAACCATCCATCTTTACTAATATTATTTGGAGTAGGATTAGTATTTACGGATCTTACAGCCAAAGTAAAGCTTCCACTATTTAACGTCATAACTAAGCGAATATTGTACACATTAAAAGGGTTAACTATCCTCTTAAAACATATTTTCGTAGTTAATGCGTACTTTTGTATGTAATAAAGCGATGTAAGGAGTAGAAAGGCACCGTCTAATCACTCTGAAGTCGTTAAATTGCAGCAGTAACTCACTACATAGTAGCTGGATGGGGTTCATTTTTATGAAACTGACATAACTCAAGAACAATGCGTTAGCTTGAGGCTACTTTACTTTCTCGTACGACTAAAAAATACAATAAATAATATTCAAAAAAAAATTTTTTTTTTTTAAAGAAAACTTAAGTACAGCTTATTAGAAAAATTAGTCAATAAATACAAAAGAAGAATTAAAGTTAATTAAAAGTTTTCACAGATAGAATTTACATATGAAAAAGAAAAAACAATGTTGTCCTTGTCCTAATTATGGTAAGTAATTACAAATCCTATTAATATTATAAATGCGAAAGTTTGGATGTATGTATGGATGGATGGATGGATTGAGGGGTGGATGTATGTTACTCAATCACGCCGCAAAGACTGAACCAATTTGGCTGAAAGTCACAGAGATAGATTTTATTCTGAAATAACACATACAACACATGCTACTTTTTATCCCGAAAAATAAGAGAGTCCCCGCGGGAATGAAAAAATCTTAAACCACGCGAAGTCGCGGGTATCGACTAGTAATAGTTAGTATAATTATTATTAAATCAACTAGTAATAGTTAGTATAATTATTATTAAATACATTTAATAATAAAATTATACTAACTATTACTAGTTGATACCCGATTAATCTACAGATTTCACCAAAGTCGAGTTACGTTTAACCGAGTAATAAATTGGGCGTTCTGACAGTTTTTATATTAAAAATCTGCCAAAATAACACGCTCGGATAAGCCTATAAATCTAAGTAAGTAAATTATTAATCTATCTCTGTGCCAAATTTCAGCCAAATCCGTTCGGGCATTGCGGCGTGATTGAGCAGCAAGCATACAAACTTTCGAAGATAATAGGATTTCAAAGTGTAGCTTACAGCACTTTCGGACCATACATGCGCATGGAAGTATAGACACCCATAATAATTCTTTCCTTAACTCCTTTGGAGTCACGAGATTGATGGACCCTCTCCTTAGGTGGGCTGTTAATAAGCATTCGTTAATTCCACTTAAGTCTCGAGCTTTCATCTTGAATTCAACATTTCACGTTTACGATGTAAATTTTGCCCATTAAGGGCCGGTTGTATCAACATATTATTTTAACGGAGACGTAACTAAAGCTAACGAACGTTTAGTGATACAAAGACTTGATTCACCACCTGTTAGTTCTAACAGATATATGAAAGTTAATATACTTAACTAAGGTTAACCAATGCTTGAGTCATTGATTATATCATTAAATATTTAAAATTTATTACTTACTAACAAGTAAGTGGCATATTAGAATAAGTTTTATACTGTCCATGTTAACTTTTTTGTAAATGAAATAGATGATAATTATAAAGGGGAAAAAAATGTTTTAAGAAGCGAATTAACAATTTGGAGAAATGTTTTTACACAAAAAGTATTACACTCTTGTTCCATAGAGTCTGTTTTTAACAAAGGTAAGTTACAATGGTTTGAATCAACCGGCCCTAAGTTAATAAAACCTTAGTCAGTTATTTATAATTAGTATTGTTTAATGAGTTGTTCTGAATCCGTAACTAATGGTCATTGTTTTATTAATTAAAAATAATGCCGTTTTTGCGGTGCAAATGTTTTTTGTCTTTCTTGTACAGTCCTACAAAAGGAATTGTAAAATATAGCCCTTGGTATTAGACCCTCTGGGCCTATAATCCCTATAAAGCCCTAATGCACTACAGGGTTACAGACCTACCACCATCGATGATATAATTTGCTGCCTACCACAACATGTTGTTTACCACGTTAATATAAAATATATTTTAGTTATTCACAGTCAAAGAAGTTAACTGATCTCTGACTAAACCTTATTGAAAAAAATTTAAAAAAAATAAAAATTAAATTATTTCTGTCGAAAAAAAAAAGAATCTACGTAAACAGACGCTTTTAAGCGGCCGCTAGATCGTGATCAATAAATTACAAAGCTACGTAAGCATCTCGTGACGACCAGTCAAGGAAGCCACTTAGGATTATCCAGCACTTACCACTCTAATATAATATTTGATGAAGGATGAAATAGGGATATTCATTCTAAGAACTTCATTATTGCTATAGAAATGAGGAAGTATGTAGGTACTCCCATATAATTTTTCTTGGACTTTTCTTAAGGCCGCTGCATGCGTAACGTGCACGGGACGGGACGGGACGTGGACGGGACGGGGCCCGAACGTGGTTAGTAAACACGGACGGGAATTTTTAATGCATACGCAACGTGGCAATAACTCAGAACTAACGTGCTAGTGATGTGAACAAGGAAAGATGGATTTTTCTAAGATTGTAGCGAGCTAACTTGGGAGGGGTATAGCAGTGTAAATACAACCCATACCCCTAATCGGTTTCTACACGCCATCGTGTCGAAACGCTAAATCACTTGGCGGCACGTCTTTGACGGTAGGGTGGTAACTAGCCACGGCCAAAGCCTCCCACCAGACCAGACCAGAGACAATTTAGAAATTATAAATTCCTAAATTGCCCCCGCCGGGAATCGAACCCGAGACCTCTCAGTTATAAGACCACAGCGCTCACCACTGCGCCAGGGAGGTCGTCAAAGGTTGATACTATATACCTATTGATTTGAGCATAAAAAGTTCAACTGTAATTATTATTACATATTAAAATATAAGTAGAGATACGAATGCAATAAATTAATAAAATAAATCTGACCATTTTCAGTGAGTGATAGTTCGACTGCAATTTTACGCCACAGATAATTTTTATATTTGGTGTCTAAATACTTTCAATGATCGTACACACTCAATTAGTTTTTCCATTTGTCCATTTTTGCTTCGTAGGTAAATACACAAACATCACTACTTAGCTCTCCGGAGCGAACGGGGCGACTGTGCATACGCAGCGGAATCACGGACGGGACGGGGCACGTGCGGGACGGGACGTGCTAAACATCGTCGCCGACGATATTTTTCCCGTTTCGCGCGTGGCACGTTCCCGTCCCGTCCGTGCTCCGTGACGTATGCACAGTCGCTTACATTTTTTATGAAACGATATTTCCAAAACTCCACGTCCCGTCCCGTCCACGTCCCGTCCCGTCCCGTGCACGTTATGTATGCAGCGAGCTTTAAAAGCTTTTGCCAGCGACTTTGTCCGCGTGAAGTTAGGTATTTTAAGAATCCTGCGGGAACCCTTTATTTTTTTGGGATAAAAAGTAACCTGTATGTGTGTGTCTGTTTCAGGTCCTTAACTGTGAATAACTAACAAAGTTTCTCATTTATAATATTGCTTGGTAATAAATACGATTGTACACAATCTTTAGAATGAATTGACAATTATTAGTGGCTAGTTACAATCCAATTGGCAAAAAACGCCAAGCGTTTTAGCGTTCTGGTACGATTAACGTTATAGCTGTGATCATACAGCCATGCTCTATCCGATTACATCGGCACTTATCACCAGGCGAGTTTGCAGTCAAAGACTTACTTGTAGAAGAATATATCTATAGAGGGTAGATTAATTTTATTATCCTACGTTTTTCCTCTCGATCCGTTCCGAGAATTTAAAAGAAAATCGCAGTAATTTATATTTCTCAGCTTGCTAATTGTTTCCTCGCACCAAGGATATCGTTGGGCGTACATCGTTCGTTTTTTAATATACAACTTCCTTCGATGGTATAGATTATACCGAATAAAATATTATGCGTGTCTTTAGGCTACCCGATAATAGGTACAAGAAAAGCGACAATTTGTATGCTTCGTATAAAATATGGATCAAAAAAATAATTACTTTTTACAAAAAATTTAATCGACGATAGAAGCAACTAAAAAGGGAAAATAAAATATAAGTACAAATAAATCGTTAACCTCTCGTAAACTAATGTAACTGATTTTATAACCTTACCTATGTACTTAAACTACCACAGCTCTATGTAATAAATATCTATATAGGTATCTAAGTTCTATTAATTTTCATCTCACTGTCAATCAGTAGGTACTTATTAGTTAAAAATCACCACATTATACCTATAGTCCGGAGAAACTGCTTACAAAGGATGAATTGTATTCATTTCAGACATTTATCAAACGTGAGAAAGAACACCCGTGTTCGTTAATTAAGGGCGATAATTTGACGTGCACTGACAGCTAATATTGTATTCAAATTGATTTGTGTTCAAAGTTGAATTGATTTTGACAGAATCAATAAGCCACCGGCTCTTTATTCCACAATAATTGGTATAGGTAAGTAGATAGGACATTCCGATTGTAACTAAATATATTAATCTCTGAACACCTTCTCGTGTATAGAACATCGACGAACCGATAGACATTGAAATCCTTTGGGATTCCAACACTATGTTGAATACAGACCTTTCACCGTGAAACATAGCGCTTAAACGACCTCCTATTAAGCAGACGGGCGGGTGGTAAGCAAGATCACAAGATAAAGTTCTGTGGCGATGCTTAAAAGAGACTTTTGTCCAGAGTTGGGCAAAATAAGTCTTATTTAAGACAAAGACTCGTAATATAACTCTGCATTGAGGCTGTAAAGTAACTAACTCAAAATTGTGTGGTGCGGGTTGTTATGTTCCCTCAAATATGGTTGAGCGAAGCAACGGCTGGATCATGCGTCATGCTCGTGAACGGGTGCCACCAACGGGAATGGGTCTGCTTTGTCTGCCCGTCTTAACATGTATTGGATTGTATGTACCTACGTATGCATTTTTGCAGCTTCATTGTGGAAGCACTGTATACATAGCATAGTTTTGTTACGTATTGTAAAAAAATTGTTTTGAAAAAAGCAACTGCTGAGTTTCTTGCCGGCTCTTCTCAGCAGAATCTGCATTCCGATCCAGTAGTAGATTTATGACGTGTCATTAAAGCTACAAGTTGGCCTACATGAAATAAATTTTGAATTTTGAATTGCAATTTGAAAAAGGTTTCACCAGTTAACATTAACCGCCGCCGGTTGCAGCCACGGCTGTTAATGATTAAATTACGGTTGATCACTACAAAAATGGATAACTAATACAATAACAAATACATAAAATAGCTGTCACTGTAAAAATGACACTGTTTTGACTGCTAAGAATGCAGTAATTATTATTTTATTAATTCACCTTTCATCGATAGCTTTCTGTCAATCGCCACCCGATAACGAGAGATCTTTCGCATAAAATCACATTCACAAAAGACTACTTACAACTTGACCTGGGTTCTGGTACACATAATATTGAACGCGAACACAATACGTTCTCGGTAGTTTGCAAGAGAAGAGCTAACGTTCGCGAAACCTGCTTCAGTTATACCTTAGTCTTTGCTTAAATTCTCTAGGACTTTTCAAGTGTTTTCAAAATCATATAGCATACCATTTTTTGCCCACAGCTTTGCTCACGTTAAGTTCGAGTTTTTAAACCGTTATTTCACCCCTTTAGGGGTTGAATTTTCAAACATTCTTTCTTAGCAGATGTCAACTTAATAGCTATCTGTATGCCAAATTTCTACCCGATCCGTTCAGTAGCGATCCGTGCGATCTATGCATTGATAGATTAGTCAGACAGTCAATCAGTCAAACACCTTCCTTTAAATATATTTAGAAGACTAGCGGACGCCCGCGACTTCGTCCGCGTCAATTTCTATTATTATGATCGCGATTAAGAAGTTTTTAAAAGATTTTAAATATGGATAATTTTCCCCGTTTTTGCGACATTTTTCACCGATGCTTCGCTTTTTGTTTGACTGATGTAATGACGTGGAAACTGATGCATTTTATCTCGCGTGCCGAAACTAATACAAAAGAAACGCGAGTTTCGGAACGCGACATTAAACTCCTCCAACTATGTATTCTGTGCTCCAACGCACACACGCACATTGTTTTGATAGATATGATCTTTGACGTTAGGAACACACCTACATTGCTTAGACAACAGTGAGTGCTTGTAATTTAATATGAACTTTATACCATAGCAATAAAGCTCAAATTGACTACGTTTTAGTTTCAAATCATTTGTATGGGAAAAAGAAAAGGGCTATTTTTAGGGTTTTTCAAGCAATAATTCTAATTTTTCTCGCCGTAAAAACCATCCTTGAACTTCAACGAACATTTTAAAAAAAGATTTGGCCAAATTGGTCCAGGCGTTGTTGAGTTATGCGCTTACCAACACATTTTGCGATTCATTTTTATATTATAGATTACGTCACGTAATAAATAAGTGTGCATTGAGCTTCTCACTATGCATTAATCACGGGCCGGACCGAAATCTTAAGGCCGTAGCCACTTAGCAAATAACTTTGGTTCTGGTAATATGCCGTTTATGCTAGGTTCGCGTAATGTAATTGTAACTTAAAATCGCATATCAGCACAAATCGGCATCATCATCATCTAAATCGATAGACCTCCACTACTGGACATAATTCTCTTAGAATGACCGTCACCGAACACAGTCTAGTGCAGTCTGCATCTAGCGGCTGCCAACAACTCGCTGGAGGTCGTTCATTCATTCATCTAATGGGGGTCTTCCAATGATGCGTCTCCAAGTGTAGGGTCGTTATTCTAGCACAATGATACCCCAACGTTCATCGTTAGCCAAATTTCATCATTCATCCTTCGTTCATCATTCATCATTCTTCATTCTTTCGGTCACGTGCCTCGCCCATTGCCACTTCAGCTTTGCCGCTCGATAAGCAAAAATCGTACTTTTAATATTTTTAATTAAAATCGAGGACTTGGAACAATAAAAGTCAGCCGATCACCAGCTCTCAGTGTATACCGACAAAACGATGCGAGAGTAATTATAAAGAGAATGAAAACGCACAGATCGGACATGACACGTAACCCACCGACAATAGCGTGAAGATAACAAGACAGGAACCTGTTTAAAATTCCTTCTAATCGAATATGGTCTTTATGGTTGTCTTTAACACGATTATTATATTTTAAGAGGTCTTCTGTGACTTGCACTTTGTTTGGAGCGCTCCCACTTGAGGTGTCGGGCTGTCGAATAAATAGCTTTGCTTCGGAGTGATTGATTAATGACAGCCCCGGCGAAAACAGACCAGCTACCTAATTAAATACTTATGACAGAACATCACTAGGTCGGAATATCGTATGGAGATTGACTATTAAAGGCCAGTCTCAATCAGACGGTTACAGTTAAAGTTAATCGGACCATCGGAATTGGTGGAAAAAAGTATGAAATTAAAAGTAACATTTTGTTAACTTGTGCAATCCAAAGTGGTTTTTTGCGATTCAGCTCATTTCAGCTCATTTGGAAACCGGGACGTGGTTCTAATTTAGCTTGCAAGATTTGACCTTAACAAACAAACAAACATAAATACATACAGTGCAAGTTAAAAAATAATAAAAGGTTTAATACTCGAAGAAATGAAAGGTAACTGAATAATACTATTGTAGAAAAACAGTTTTTAATACTTACTCTCCAAAAAGTATAGATAGGCTATATATAACACTGGCAAATTTTATTTTAAAACTTACACTTGATTTGAACTGTCAACTAAATTATTTGTCCCCTATGCATTTTGTGTCAAGTTTTGATTTCGTTTCTGTTATATTTATTTTCAGATAAACCATCATTTATTATGGTCTATTATTACACATCATCCAATATCAAAATGTTACGAAATATCTTAATAGATTTTGGAGCTTCCAAGGAAATAACTCCGTATGAATATATGAAAATGTATATCGAAAAATGTCCGAACACTATGGAAGATTCAAAAATTTCATGGATAGTTGAAACTTTCCTAAGCTTTCAGAAACACGACCCATTCCTCAAAGAAATGGTTTCACACATATCTGAGGAACTTTCAGTGGAAGATCAGGATTACTTTATGATTGTGTTGAATGCAGTTACTTTTTATCTCTCTCCATCGGATATGCCTCTTCTTTATAAATGTCTTTTTAACTTAAGTAAGTCGCTGTTACACACTTTCACAGCATTTTTGAGTAATAATGAAGTGTTAACGTTTATATCACAGGTCGCGCATATGCACTATGACACTAATTATATAACCGAAAAGATAATCAATCCTTTATTTACGTGGCAACCTTATATAAGTGAAATGGGTCATACATATGCCCAATACGTGAAAAAAACAGAGAGTCGAAAAATAAAGTTACCCACAATACCTGTTCAACCAAATGTACTTAACAGAAAAGGTAAAGTTATTAGTTCACTTACCATACAACCGTCTATACCAATTACTCCACCCAATTCTTTATACCAGAAAGGAAAGAAGATGCTAACAAAAGGTGTCATAGATCAAAAACTTAAACAAATGCATGAAACTAATAAACAAAAAGGCTTAGAACTACTCAATGAAGTTAAAAACAAAGATTATCATTTTGCTCGAGGAAAGTCAGACAAATACTACAAAAAAATATCTAGTCTCAGAGATGAAGTTGAAAATAAGTGTGTGAGGACTGTACACAAAATAAAACAAAGTAATGATTCGACTCCACCCACCGTAAAAGAAACAGCAACGACAGTTAAAAGAATGAATAAAAGAATGCAAATTTCGGAAAAAGAAGAAGTTCAGTGGTTGCACAATTTATTAAAAAGTTGCCGGGATACAATAAAGATTGAAGAACTTGAAGAACATGACCGTCAAGAAAGAGAAAGAGAAAGATTGCTAGATATTGAAAAAAAGCATTTAATGGGACAAATATCTTATGAAGAAGCTGTTATTGCCAAGAAAAAACTCCACGACGATAATAAAAAGAAGTACGAGGAGTTTTTAAAAGAAAAACTGACATGGGAAGAAGAGATCGATAGATGGAAGAGAGAGGAAATAGAAAAAAATAGGAAACAAGTGGAAAAATTGTCACTAATAGAACTTGAAATGCTTCATGCTAAATACAATGCTACTCTTAAAAAGAAGGAAATAGCTGATAAAACAAGAAAAGAATCCGAAGAACTGCTGTCAAAAGCGATGCAACAAAAACAAGAAAATTTGGAATGTAGAATAAAAATGATAAAAGAAATCAAAATATTAGCTTTAATCGCTAAAAAAGCCAAGGTCCCAAAAATTATAGACCTGACAGAATCATCTGGATTAGGCTTACTATGTGAGATGTCTATAGCCGAATTACAAGAAAGGCTAAGTCTTATAAAAATTGGTCTCAAGGAAGAACTTGAAAAAAAGAAAAAACTAATTAAAGATGAAAATCTAAACGCTAAGCATGAACTTGAGGAAACGAAAAAGTCTATCAATAATTATATAGCTGAGCGTTCAAGTTTGAGAAAACTAAAGAAAAAATCTATTAATAGCACTCGTGAATTAATTTCCTCATCTAAAGAAATAAATGAATTAAAAAAAGTTTTAGAAGAAAAGCGAAAATTACGAATCATGCTTACTAGTTAGGCGCGTTAATATTTTTACGGAATAAATTTATTATAATGAAGTTTATTGCTTATTTAGTTTTTATATTTATTACCTGCATACTATTTTTGCCAGGGGTCTAATACGTATATAGTTAATAGCTCCATTCAAAGGGCTAGACGTTCAATAGGCTATATTTTCTTGCGTAATAAATATATCCGATATCGTAGCTCTATTTTATCTTTCAACGAATATTTCAAACAAATCAAATCTACTCATTAACTAATTTAAGTCAAGAGACAGAAAAAGATAATGCTTATCTAGGCATTTTTATCCAAACTTTCAGAAAGATTATAATAATACTAGCTTTTGCCCCCGCGACTTCGTCCGCGTGGAATTAGGTATTGGGGTGGAATTTTCAAAAACTGTGATACACGTACTTCTTTATTTTTAACTGAAAGCTCTAATACCAACTTTGATGGAAACAGCTTGAAAAATGACGGAGTTTCATATAAACTTCCATCCCCTATTTAAACCCCTTAGGGGTGGAATTTCCAGTAATCCTTTCTTAGTGTGCGCCTACGTCATTAACCAACTGTAAAAATTTCAAGTTTCTAACTTCAGTAGCTTAGGCTGTGCGTTGATATCTCAGTCAGTCAGTCAGTCAGGACTTTGAATTTTATATATATAGATAGATAAGTGTAACTTAAAGTTAAGTACCGTTAAACTATTCGTAAATCATGTAACCGCCAGGGGTACGGTGCGTCTGAAGCATATGACAATCACCTTTTGGGAAACTGAAGTCTTTTTTTTTATACTAAAAATGACAAATGACGGACCTTATTTACTTACACTTAGCACCTTTATGTTACGCACAGTTCACGTACCTACCTAAAGCCCTCGCGGTTCAATTATGACTCGGATATTCTGCACAATTAATGTGAGTTATTATAACAGGACTAATAGTGTCTTCAGGCGAGTCCAATCAATGCGCATGCTCGAATTGCCCGCACCACTTAATTAGTACCTGGCGAAGTGAAATATTAGTAATGGAATTTATAATGCCGGCATGATATATCTTTGATACAATGACATGCAATAATACAATGTCTTTATTGAAAGAGACGTAGTGTAATTACATAGATATGAATGCAAAATTAAGTTATCAAGATACAGTTATTAACATTGTTTTTCTGGGGGATTCGTGGGGACAAAACGCGCCATCGCCGGACGCCATCCGTGTTGTTTGAAAATATTACACGACTTGCTTTTGTCCGCAGCTTCGCTCACTTTATGTTCGATTTTGCAAACCATTATTTTACCTCCTTGTGAATTTTTTAAATCCTTTCTTAGCGGATGCCTTCGTCATAATTACTGTCTGTATACCACCAGCCAACAGCCTGCCTGATCCGTCCAGTTAATGAGAACCGATATTGCTGCTGAAATCGTACCTAAACATGAGAAAAAATAAAATATTGTTTTGTAAAAGAGACACAAATGTTTGAGAAACGAATGTCGTAACTAAATGGAGTCGTTCTCATCCAAATTGTGTGCTAACAGTCGCATCAATGTCGGTATAATAGGACAAATCAGGCGTCAATTTTTCCAAATCCGACGAAACTAGTCAATATAATTTGGATTAAAGCAATAAATATGTCGGGGTCGCCTGTTCATTTGTATCGGCGTATAATTTAAATTCTTTAACGCCAATGTTCAAGATTACGCGGTGAGATAGAGGCGCGGGCGCCCGTGTCGCAGGGACAACCACCAAATAAATTTATATTTCCGACCGATACGGACCGACTTCTCTCTTTGTAGATAATTCGGCCGGTAACGTTGAATGACTCTATTAACAGCTTCCCTTTTAGGGATAAATGTCGACTTTAGACTTAAAATATAATTTGACCGTATGTGTAGAGCGGTCCCACATCTTTTTTAAATAAACACGTTTTTATATGATTGTTATTGAAAGCAATTTTTTGATTTTATTTTAATACTAGACAGTGCCAGCGACTTCGGCCGCGTGAACTAAAGATTTTTAGTTCCTACCAGTAGTAACTACTAAATAGTAACACGGGTATTTTTTTGCCCGTGTTACTACTAACAGCTTCAGTTGTAACATGGAAAATTTTATTTCTCATATTATCTGACGGTAAGTCAAGATGCATACTGAAGGCATCCTGAGATGTAGCGCGCTTGCCTAGAACATGCCAATTGAAATACGTTGAAAAGTATGCTGTTTGACCTTTGAGTAGGTATAGTATTTGAGTAGTAACTGTTTGACGCAGCTTTAGATGATATAAATATTGTTTTTTTTGAAGAGTTTGACTTTTTAAACAAATGATAACAGTGCATTGAACCTGTCATTTACTATGAAAACTAACTTTTGGCAAAACATTTTGTAAAAAAATTTTTTGATATTTTTAAAACAAAATCCAATTTCAAATCTCAATATGTGTTACCGTTACTCCATTATTCATATTTGCAAAGTTTATCAATCCAGTTTTTAGTAGTCCAAATTAAAAAAACAAAACTAAGTTTGTATGAAAACTCGAGTTGACTCGAGCTCACGAGAGCCTGGTAAGAGTCATCCCTAAGAATACGGCACATCTTCTAAAGATATACCTGATAACAGTAAAACGTCAATAAGCACCTAATTGGGAGAGAACACTCTGCCCACAATCACCGAATCCTCGTCGCCGAGTGAGAAACAAATAAATATTGTAACACACATCGAGATAATTTGAACGATAACTTAATGTGCTTACATTTTGGCTTTGCTCATGGTTTTATGGAACTACCTACGATATTATCTGCCTTTTTTTATGGGTAACTATAAATTTAAAATTTTATCGCTCGATGATGTTGGAAAATGCATTTTGCTTGCAAGGGGACTTTGTTCTTAAGGCCGATTCACGTTATGCCGCCAGCATCGGCAGGGTCAACTTTCGAGGAACTTTCGTTAGTACGAGTAGACCGCTTCATGCCCGTGCCCCGCCCGGCAGGGGAAATTCATACTCGTAGGGTAAATATTTGATCCGTTCATAGCACAGCCCAGTCTCAACACGGCATAACATGAATCATTCATTACTTTGTTATTTACATTACAATTAAGTAATTTTAAAGTTGGAGAAAACTCTATTTTAGGTACAAGGATGACTGATTATGGATAATTATTTCGTACTTATGCTTATTTTTGGAAGATACCTACATTACATTCTATATAAAACTGTCAGAAATTGGTTCGAATTGTCTGTCTCTGGTCTAGTATGGTAGGAGGCTTTAGCCGTGGCTATATTTTTCCGCCCTACCGTCAAATTCGTGTCGCTATGCAATTCAGCGTTCCGGTACGATAATTAGGTACAACAGTTATGACCGGAGAGTGTACGAATATTGCCTGTAGGCTTAGCTGAGTATCATTGATTAATTATTTATTACTTTGATATTTTTGATGACTACCCTGACGTGCAGATGGTGTTGGTCGGTCTTTTTGTGGTTAAATTGATTAAATGTGAGGTCGCTATAAGGGGTGGCGGAGGCGAAATTGGGTAGGGTTTCAGCGTTTTAAGAGATGCGTCCTCTTATGGCTTGTTTAGTTTTACAGTAGTAATTCTTACTTGCAGCTGTGGTCAATAAAAGACTATCAAGAACTTATATTATGTATGTTCTGTAGTTAATTTATGCCTGTCATGTAGTTGAGAAAGTTTTAAAATCTGTTATTTGCAAAACTTACAATAAAACTTGAATGGATATACGTAAATATGTCCCGTGTATAACCACTCTATTAACCATATTTGGTAGGTTGCTCGAAGCTTATATTGAACAAGTTATGCTTTGATTACTGAGCCATTTGCATATTATTATGAGTAACATGCGAATTTTATACGTCGAACGGGTGACATTCTCACTATAGATATTCTGTTGCGAACGATAGTTTATGCATTCGAGAGCTATCTTATATTTTAATAGTAAAAAAAAAGACGTGTGGCACTCGGGGACTGCCGCGGTAAAGCTATTGCATAGCATTTTTTATCAACCCCATCTAGCGGTGAGAGGAGCCCCGTGGCAGGTTATTTTCGTTACGGAATTTCTGGATTCGATCTCCACGCTCAAGGCCCGCGATAGAAGCTATGCAATAGCTTAAAAATTATTATGCGAAAAAATTATTTTTTACGGATATACCTACTTATGCTGAGATCTATAGAGCACGCTCTGAATCTGCTCAGACCCAAGATACAGGTTAAAACGAGATACAATAATAATGGTCTCACATAAATCTGTCTTGTCTTAACTCTGTCTTGAGTCTGAGTTGAGTGAGAGTGCAGTCTATACATTTCAGGCTTAGATTCATCGTAGCGGCTACCCAGTGCCGGCTTTACCTAAAGTGCAGGGTATGCAATGCACACGGGCGCAGGGTTTTAAATGGCGCCGCGCTGATCCGCGCTTGCGACACCTCCAAAAAGCATGCGTCGCCGTCGCTCGCAGCGATAAAAAATACTTTTTACTCATGTACCTTTTGCTTCCCGACATCATTTAAAATTGCACCATTATTTGCACCTGAATTTCCTTTCACTGGTGAAAATATAATCTAAGCCAAACGGTATTCTTGTATTGTAAGTATTCCATTTTGGCTGCACGTTTACTAGAGGGCGCCAAGATATTGATTGCACACAGGCGCTACATGGGCTAGAGCCGCCTCTGCGGCTACCTATCATAAATTAATGGCTAAGGGCCCATTTAACCATCGCCTAGTAAACTTGACTGAGGAATAAATTTAGTCTTCAGAGAAAGGTTACTTGGGAATGGTGAAATAAGGACTTAGGATAAAGATCATAAAATCGACGACATGGCTTATTCAGCGCGTTATCTGTCTTAGCAAAAAATAAAGTAAATAATCAGCATAATACATTTGTATGGAGAAGCGAGTAAGAAGTGTAGCCTTAATGCCGTCTCTTATTAGTCCACAAACATTCATGTACAAATTTCGTCCGTACAGAGCGGTCCTTTAGTGGATTTCTTGTAAGTTCCATTCTCGGTGTCCGCAGTACTGGCCGCTCGGCGCTTCAAACGGCGCACAAAATTTATTGTTATTGGATGGAGTCGCGTACATGCATCCACACTCCGCGGCTATCACGACCTTACAACTTTATCTTGGTGCTGCGCTATTCTGAATAAACTGAGTGCCCCGTACGTGTCGCGCCCGACTTTTATGTGACACTTGGTCGACTGCTGAGTGACATTCAGGATTTATGTCGCGTTTGTACGAATTACAGCGCTTTAAGACGGTACTCTAGTCACAAGGAATTTGAAAAATAGGTATTTGAAGAAAATATCGCCGTCGCGCTGCGCCCGACCAACAGGAGTTATCCATGTGTACGAGTAGTGTATTTGTGTGCGCGAGCCCTCGTCCCTCCCATGCCCGTAACATTCACCCGCCGGCCGCCTGCGGGTGAATAAATATATTTTGAAACTTTGAATCGGATGATGCTTTACTATTGATACTGAGCCCAAAACAATTTTTTTTTAATTTTTCGTCTGTCTGTATCTTGGCCGCGCATCACACTGAAACTACTGGACGGATTTAAATGAAACGTAACATGATTTAAGTTCATACTACGAGGTAAAATATAGGATACTTTTTATCCCGAAATTCAATACGGTTCCCTTGGGAGAGGGGATGAAAGTCAAAATGTGTATTTCATTGTAATTCATTAACGTGTACTCCGATTTCATTCATTTTACTTAAAAGCGGCCAAATTCACAGGCTGTCCTTACATCCGGCACTGTTGCGACAGACATGTTCCAGTCCCAGTGCCGGTGAGGAGGATATAGTTTTGAAAATTATTCCTGACGTGTTCCTGACATTTTGGTATATATTTTTAACGTTTGACTTGACTGTATATTTATTTATTTTTATTTCACTTTACCGACATTTTTATATTTATTTTTTGATTATTGATTACTTTATTATCACTGTGGATGTTATTATTACTATGGATGATCATATCTGAAATAAATGAAAATGAATGAATTCATTCATTTTTTATTAGAAAGAACATACTGCAATGATTGTTCTGTAATTATTTCAAGTTCGTCAGTTTAGTAGTTCAGAAATTATAGACTTCACAATGCTCAGTACTAGGTCCAAATAACTTGAACCCCGTTACGTACAGGAAACTTTGAATGTACGGCTCATCTTAAGCTGGCATAACACACTATCGTAAACCATAATGGATAGCCCTATTTTTAACCGACCTTCAAAAAGAAGGAGTTTATCAATTCGGTCGGTATCTTTTTTTTCTATGTAGGTATGTCTACCGGTTACTCCGGGGTTTCTGGACCGATTCACACGATTTTTTTTTAATGGGCCCTTAAAAATTTTTACCTTCAGTTGAAGGTAAAGAGCAAGGTAAGGTAAGGTAAGGTACCTGCAGCAACAGGTTTGCAGGGGTACTTTCTCCCTAAAAGCTTTAGGAACTGTCGTTTACGAATTTGTATGCTTGCTACTAGATCATAGAGCTCCAGGTCATCCTCCTCAATCCTGTAGGGTACTGCCGACCTAAATTGTAGGGATTTAGAAGGGGCGAAAGAGAGCAAGCTGCAGGAACAAGCTACACTAAAAAACTTTTTAGGGTTCCGTAGCCAAATTGCAAAAAACGGAACCCTTAAAGATTCGTCATGTCTGTCTATCTGTCTGTCCGTCCGTATGTCACAGTCACTTTTTTCCGAAACTATAAGAACTATACTGTTGAAACTTGGTAAGTAGATGTATTCTGTTAACCGCATTAAGATTTCCACACAAGAATAGAAAAAAAACAATAAATTTTGGGGTTCCCCATACTTAGAACAGAAACTCAAAAATGTTTTTTTCATCAAACCTATTCGTGTGGAGTATCTTTGGATAGGTCTTCAAAAATGATATTGTATTGAGGTTTCTTATATCATTTTGCGCGAGAGACACTTCCAAAGTGGTAAAATGTGTGTCCCCCCCCTGTAACTTCTAAAATAAGAGAATGATAAAACTAAAAAAAATATATGATGTACATCACCATACAAACTTCCACCAACAATTAGATTGAACGAGATCTAGTAAGTAGTTTTTTTTTAATACGTCATAAATCGTAAACTGCAATTGCTGCTTCCCCTTCCCCTGCTCTGAACCCTTCATGGGCGAGTCCGACTCGCACTTGGCCGCTTTTTACTAACTGCATACGAAAGTAAATACGGTACTTATACCAAGACAACAATTTTAAAATTTTTGTCTGTCTGTCTGTTTGCTGCCACTATTCTCGGGAATGGCTGAACCGATTTTGACGGGCATCGTATAGGCTAAAAGGAGGAGTTGTTGTGTTTTTCTACCTCTGTATATCGATATCTCCGTGATTTCTTAACCGATTTGCGTGAATCTTTTTTTAATCGACACAAAAACTTTGTGAGATGGACCCATAAAAGCTTCGGGTTCCAACTCTTCAATCCTGATGCGGCAGGGGTACTGCTTCCCTAAACTGTGGGGATTTAGGAATTGTTGATTATTATGAATAGTTATTATAGGGACCAAGTAAAGACATCGTTAAATTCCAGGATCCAACTCCTCAATCCTGATGCTGAAGGGGTTCTGCCAATCTAAACTGTGGTGATTTAAGAACGCGGACGAAGTCACGGGTGTCCGCTAGTAATAAATAAAATAATCATTGTGTAGTGTAAATATCGACATCAGAGTACATCACTAGAGTATCGATAAAAATATCGACAATTGTCACTTCCCTATTAGTGTACATGTAAGCCTTACCCTCCCTCACCTCCACCCTACCCCCGTAAAGTACGAAAGGGACGACTGCAGCTCGGGCTGATTTTACCTACAAAAACCTTGAGCAAAAGACGTTTCGTATTCTGCTGTTTCCTTCTTCAAAACTGGACAAATCTCAAATATTCTTATATCAAAATTTAGAGGAAGAGTATATCTATGCTTCTATGTTTTTCTTTTTTGTTAAAAACTTATCAAATTTGTCTGATAGTCGTTTGAACGTGGCGGTAAAATCGAGGGTTTTTTTTCGGGTTTTTGGATTGTCATATTTTTTTTAATGATAATGTTTTGGAAAAAAGAAAAACATAGAGGCACGTATTAATTAAACCTAGATTTTTTGGAAAAAAATCATTGCTCTAGAGGCATTATCCACGAAGAAAACAGCAGAATACGTTTGTATGGAGAAAGGCCCACTAGAGTACCCTCTTAAGGGTGTAAATATTGGACCGTGGGAATCAACTATAGCTATGGTTTTTTTTAGAATGGAATATACTTTACGGATCTTGTACCGGAAAGTGCAGTGTTGGCAGTATGCCTACTAGATGGAGCGACAACATAAGACGAGTCGCAATGAGCCGCTGAATACAGGCGGCACAAGACCCAGTAATGTAGAAGTATATGCAAGAGACCTATGCCCTGTCCTGTTGGCCTGGTGTCCTGGTGTTCTGGTGTTCTGTTAGCCGCTACAGCGTCATCGGAGAAGCTGGGCCAGCACAGAAGATCTGCTAGAACGGGGCTTCATGTAATCTAACTCGCAATTAAACATGTAAGATGTAATGTATTAGACATGCAAGTGGATACATGAATGCAAATAAATGAAATGAAAATGAGATCGAGGGAAACGTCTTTCTGCACCGAGCGCCTCCTTTGAGTCTCTGAAATCGGCTTAGGGTGAAATTGGGGCGCGTGTAATATTTGGACTAGATTAGTTCTTACGCCCCCGTAATCTATATGTATAAAATTCAAAGTCCTGACTGACTGACTGACTGACTGAGATATCAACGCACAGCCTAAACTACTGAAGTTAGAAACTTGAAATTTTTACAATTGGTTCCTTTTATGACGTAGGCGCACACTAAGAAAGGATTATTGGAAATTCCACCTCTAAGGGGTTTAAATAGGGGATGGAAGTTTATATGAAACTCCGTCATTTTTCAAGCTGTTTCCACCAAAGTTGGTATTTGAGCTTTCAGTTCAAAATAAAAAAGTACGTGTGTCACAGTTTTTGAAAATTCCACCCCAAAATCTAATTCCACGCGAAGTCGCGGGGGCAAAAGCTAGTACTTGTATGAAATACCTAGGTGTTGTGGTCTTCTGAGAAGAGCTTCTTGTTTAAAATTGGAGATTATAATATGTATGGATATAATTATGCTTCATTACAGCCATCAAAAAATCTGTTATCTTCGTTTACGTTTTGTAAACGTTAAAAGATAAAAATAGGTAGGTAGGTATGTGATCTACCAACTGCCAATAACGATGTTCCTCAATCGCCTTTTTGTGGATATTGTCTCGATTGTCGATATCCGGGAAGATCGATCCGGCACTTTTATTAATGATCGCCGGAAAAAAGGATAATTGTCTCGCATGATTCGATTGTTATAGTTAAGAGTTATAAGGCTATTGTCGGGATGTACGAATGTGTGTAGGGAGTAGTAATTGCAGGATACGGCCATCACTTTTTCCCTCTGAAATGTGTTTTTAAGACTTCGTTTGTTAACTCCTTTTTTTAACCCCCTGACGCAAAAAGAGGAGTGTTATAAGTTTAAAGTCGGTGTGTCTGCTTGTTCGCTCGTAGCTCCCCAACGAATCGAATGATTTAAATGCGTTTATTTCAAAGCGTTAAGTAGGTAGGTAATCGAGATGGTTCTTGGCGTAATCCAGATGGTTCTTGGCTATAAGTTGTGAAGATCTGTTCAGGAGTTTAAGGAACATTAGCTCATTTGTTACTTGACATATGGGTATTTAATGGTATTTTTAAAAGTCCCGCGGAAACTGTCTGTTTTTCCGGTAGAAGGTAGCCTATCTTCCTCTCTAAGTTCTGAATTATAACCATGCAAAAATCATGTTGATTCGATGGTCCGTTGCTGCATGATTGAAGGACAAACACACACATTTATGATATTAATAGATACAACATAGTCTCCCAAGTGCATTAGTTAATGCTATGAGCGGTTTTGGGTTCGATTCCTAGTAAAGACTAAGTATTTGAGAAAAGAAATTATCTAATTTTTAAAATACGAACTTACTGCCATTCCCTTCAAAATTAGTTCGATTTATCTTAGGACTGCAGTATTACTTACAACTAGATGGAAATGCAGTCAAAAGCTAACTTGTAATCTAAAAAAATAGCAAAAGGAAGATTAGGTTTGTAGCTCGCTTCTTTCAAGGCATTCTGAAGACTACTTTCTCAAAGAATATAAATTATTACTTACCTACTCATTTGCTAAATAGAACGCACACACATTCAAATCAATTCAAAATGCTTTATTTGTGAGTGCGATTTAGCTTCGATATCAAATTTAAGATTAAAGCCCTTAGCATACTCCGGCGCGAAACCGTAGCAGCGAAACCGCTAAAGCTCCGGCATGACTACTTCCGCTGTACATACTCGAATGTTATGCGAAACAGAAGCGAAACTGCCTCTTTCATGGTTTGACTATGGACCATCTCACGTGCTTTTCATGCCGATTTTACCAACGTGGAGTGACACTAAGTCGAGGAATAAATGTGCCGCTCTGACGGTTTTTGTATTGAAAATCTGCCAAAATATCTTTACGCTCGGATACGTTTTAACGATTACGTTGGTGAAAACGGCCCTTAGACGCTTATCATATCTTATATTAGTTGTTCGCTTCTAATTAAGAATACGCTACATTAGTGTAATTTTCGAATCGAATCGAAGTTAAGCAATAAAATCGTTCAGTGCTTTGACTCGAAGTCGAGAAGTAGTGGATGTGTGCTACAAGCCTCAGTAATGAAATATTCTGTCACATTGTGGTATCATATTCACTGACTTTTTGCTGTTATTATTTTTTTTTGACGGTGCGGCCTGTTTGTGACAGCGTAGGTATATCATATAACAAATGGTCAAAAAATATACCTACATAGATAGTGTCGGTGGTTGGATAAGCTGAACAACTTAAGGTATTTTCACTATCGCATCGGTTAGATTTTGCAAGGAAATCGTATTTATTTAACAGTTTATAAGCATTTATAAGTTTTATTTATCAATTCATAATATAGTTACATATGTATTCATTATTATTATTATCAAACTTACGCATTGAATCATCAAATGAATACGATTTTCTATAAGTGCATGGCTGATTTCCTTAAATATATCTAGATACCTTCCTACGTCAGTGATAGCTGAAATTATGGCGTGGCAAGGTGTCTTTGTGCTGCAGTGAACTCTTGGTTGCTTGGTTGCTTGGCTTGGTATCCCTTGAACACGCGTATTCGCGCGTTCAGTGTCGATTTCCCGTGGAATTTTGGTCGAGCCACGCCGCTATCGTGCGTTTTAATTTTTTTCAGGCATTGCATTAGTTTGGGGTAAGTCAACTATTTTAAAATTGGTCATATTACTGAAATTCTCGTTGTCATCGGTTATGTCCATTGTTGGACATACATAGGTCTCTTATTAGACTTCCACTTGTTTAATATCGTCCTACCGCCTAGTGATGGTCTGGGAATACTGCGTTTACCGTTGCGACATCTCACCATTCCAAAACCTTAGGTGCCAATCGCCTATCGATTCTCCATTTTTACTTCGTAACTCGTTGAACTATGTTGATACTTTGTTAACTCTACTGATCCTTATGTCTAGAGCTTAGCTCTTTCCTGTTTGTTACCCTGACCTTATTTTAATCATCCTACCATCCATAATATTATAAATGCTTAAGTGTATTTGATTGTTGATTTATTGGTTGGTTGGTTTGTTGATTTGTCCTTCAATTACAGAGCTACGGATCGAGGTGATTTTTTGCATGTGTATAGTTGAGGACCTGAAGTGTGACTACTGGAGAGTAACATAGGCTACTTTATATCAAGAAATCACAGTTCACGCAGGATTTTAAATTCTAAATCCACACAATAATCTAAATATATAAAAGGCAAAGGTGACTGACTGACTGACTGACTGATCTATCAACGCACAGCTCTAACCACTGGACCGATCGAGCTGAAATTTGGCATACAGGTAGCTAATAGGACGTAGGCATCCGCTAAGAAAGAATTTTTGAAAATTTCAACCCCAAGAGGGTTAAATAGGGGTTTAAAAAATCGAACCTAACGTGAGCGAAGCCGCGGGTTAAAGCTAGTGTTAAATAAAAAGAAACACAGATACTTTCAATAAACTTTATTTCAATATTTTCATAGGTACGTATGTAAATTGCCTACTTTTTCAGTAATAATAACATCTGTCTTCTGTCTATTAATAAATAGTCCACAGTGCTTAGAAAGCTTAACAATATATACACATAACGCGATTACACAATGTATAATACATGGGTGCCCTTTTTACAAATTATACATTCCCAGAAAATTGTACTCTGAGATTACAATGATTATTATTATTAACAGCTAATAAGTTAACTAACGCCCGATTCTCTGTAAACTGTAATCTGTCGATAAGTAACTCACAATGGTATTATTAAAAAAAATCTATTGCACATTTTAATACATAACAGAGCTGTCAAAAATGACAGATAGATTGTAAGTATATGGGAAGCGGTATTTTAATATGATCATGATATTTTTATGTCATCTAGCTCGTTGTTATTCGATGCACGTGACTTTATTTAAATTATTTATATTTAAAATGATTTTCAAAGATTTCCCAATAATTTATACCTAAATGCACATAACTTTGGAATTACAGGACCTATTTTCATCCTCACTAGGTAAGTTTTCCATGATTCAGATTGGAAAATATAATTTTTAGATTTTAGTTAGGTTAAAACTTTTCGAAGAATAAAGTATTTATAAAATCATAAAGAACCACAATAGGAACTTGAAGCACAAGAGACCATAGTAAAAGCTATGCATATAGCTTTTACCGTGACACTTTGGTATTCTTTATTTGTTATAACATGAAAGTTTTGTCATTCCCGTTTAGCGGCAAGAAGGCGTGCACAATAAACCATAACTTGAGTATTTTAACCTCCAAGTAGCAATCGTCAGAATTACATTTGCTCTGAATAAAGAATACTGTAAGTATCAAACAATTGTATCCTGGATCTCATAATATTATACTTTAAGGTCGTGGATAATACTTAGTCTTTGTGCATTATTATAGCCCTCTTTTACATTTATTAACAACCTTAATGCTTATTTATTTACAAGAATTTACAAGCGAACGTGTGAATTATAACTAGGATAATAATTTACATAATTTATTTTATCGGAACATCGACATTCAATAGGAATCATTATTTTCTTATTACAAATGAAATAAATTAACAGTAATCCTAATCAGCGGTCATGTTTAGTTAATTGTAGCGGTACGTCATTGGACGCCATCCGGTGTCGGTCGGGGCTCGGAGATCTAGATCTCGTCTTGTTAATCTGTTTCTCGGCTTCGTCGTCACTCTCGTCGTGGACGTTTATTTCCTCGTCGGAATCGGAATGAGATTCGTATCCGCGAGCTAATTGTATCGATTGTGCGGCTAATAGCGCGGCGGCGGCGGAGTTCGGGACGAGGGCTTTGAACGCGCTGTTCTCCAGGGCGGGGTGCGGCTTGAACGCGCCGCCGTCGAAGGGCTGCTGCGACAGCGCCTTCAGCGCGGAGGTCTCGAACTGCGCGTGCTGCGAGAGCGCCTTCAGCGCGCTGGGGTCCTGGTGCGCGAGAGCCTTGAACGCACTATTCTCGCCGCCCATCTGGGGGGTATGGTAGGGGACGCGCGCGGGGGACAAAGAACGCGAACGGGAGCGGGAGGGGGAGCGGGGCAGGCGGTGCGAGGGGGAGCCGCCACCGCGCTTGAGGAGGTTCATGCGCTGGTGGCGCCTCCACTTGGCTCGTCTGTTGGAAAACCAAACCTGTCAGTAACGGTAAATAAACCTGATTAGTATTCCGTTCTCATCGTGTTAACAAATATTCATTTATGCAAATGAGCATGAAATAAAAGCTCTGATTTGACTAAAGATATTACAATGTTGACGCCTGCGTATGAGGTGTCGAATTAATTGGATTACGTGAAAAGATAAAAGTGTGCTTATGTTCATACGTTTCAGACATAGACATAATATAGGGATGTTGCCTATGGCAAAAATAAATTATTTCTTATGATAAAGAGAGGGTCTTCCAAAATACTTAAAATCCGTAGGCATTTCTTTTTACTAGCTTTACGTTAAATAAGTATTTTTTGTTCAATTTTCGGTAAAAGTCGCGGCAATTAATGTTTATGACGTTGCATTTCATTCCGAAGCTCCGAATAATATAAGCGCGCGTTTTGACGTTTGATAAATAATTTTTTTTATATGAATAGCGGGCAAACGAGCAGGCGGGTCACCTGATGTTAAGTGATTACTGCCGCCCATGAACCAGAGGCACCACCAATGCGTTGCCAGCTTTTCAGGAATTTATTGGTCCGCCCCTTGAATAACCCCATATTGTAATTAAGAGGAAACATCGTCGAAGGGAGATGATTTTGCTGATTTGATTAGTTAGCAACATCCCTATTGTGGAAATTCAATTTATTTGAGTATTAGGTATACCTAAGTATTATCATTATCTTGGGCTGTACCCTGGTTTTACATACTTTTTGTAATACCTTTATGTGTTATTGTTTGAACAATAGAGGAAAAGAAATGCTTAAAGAAAGATGTATAACATTATCAGGTGAAAATATTTACCTGGACTCGAGCCTCCGATAGGGAAGTCTTAGAAGCTAGCCGCTCTCGCGTTGATACGCAAGGGTAATGAGATTTTTCGAATTCCTTTTCTAGTTCTTCTAGTTGATCTGGACTAAACGTTGTACGGTTTCTTCTAAATTTGGGTTGTTCGCCATCTAATGAGCCCGAATCGTCACCGTCGACATCTATGGAAAATTGAAATAAATTATTAAAAACCCTATTTATTTAAATCTGTTTCTGATTATTGAAGTGTGGCTAATAGCAACTTGATGGAGCGTATAGATATTTTTTTGAAAGCGTTTTGATATTTTTCAAAAAAAAAAAGTTCATACTTTAAAAAGTCCTAAACCTTTAACTAGCCATTTTCTCGAATTATACAAATTGCATGAATGAATGAATGAATATTACTGTAACACATTAAAAGACAAAACAATGAGCACTGCCAGGCAACCAGATTTGGTTGATGAGCCTCTTCTCTCCCTGTATCGTTCATTTCTGCGATTCGTTTACCTTTTGAGACAGCTAAGAAAAAATATATAGGTAATAGATACTTACCAATAAATCCTCGTCCCGACGACGACAGAAAGCCTTGTTTCACAGCATCAGGGTGCGGCACGCCCACGGACGGCGCTGGCACCCCGGGGGGCAGGGGCAGACTTCCCGGGGGCCACACGCCGCCCCCGGCCCACGGGAAGCCCCCGTACGGAGGCGGCGCCGCGTACAGGCCGTAGCCTGCTGCACGAGCGAACTCCGCAGCTGCCCTCTCCGCTGCCCTGTTCCTCAGTATCCTGTTGATCGACGACACGCTTGGAGCCGTAGCGTTTGTACAGACGCCTGTGGACAAACAAATTCATATTCTCAAAATTGTTAGACACATTTAATTCAATGATAAGATAGTCCTTGACTGCGATCTCACCTGGCGGTAAGTGACGATGCAGTCTAAAACGGTAGCCGGCTTACATGGAAGGGGTATGGCAGTGTACATTCGACTCATATCCCTAATGTGTGTGTAACGCTAAATCGCTTGGCGGCACGTCTTTGGCGGTAGGGTGGTAACTAGCCACGGCCAAAGCCTCCCAAGACAATTCAGAAATTATATATTCCCAAATTGCCTCCACCGGGAATCGAACCCGAGACCTCCCAGTAATAAGACCACAACGCTCACTACTGCGCCAGGAAGATGGTCAAAAACATTCATTCATTTGAACAGTCGCTGGCCCAGTACTGGGCACAGATCTCTTCTCGAATGAAAACAGTTTAGGCCATAAGTCCACCAAACCGGCCAATGGTGGATTCACGCACCTTTGAGAACATTATGGAGAACTCAGTTTCCTCACGATATTTTCCTTCAGCGTTGAAGGAAGTGATATTTATTTAATTGCTTAGATAAGTCAGATAAGTCAGAGATGCGTGACTGGGATGAAATCAGTATTATATTTTAATTACAGTTACTCAAAAATCAATTGATTTTATTTAACTTTGATTTACGTTTTCATGAAAAACTAGCAAACCCGGCGAACTCCGTTTCGCTTCCCGCTTTTCGATTCCTCGATTTTCCCGCTTTTCTGTTGAAATTTTTCCTGAATTTCTTTGCTATAAACCTCACGGAGCCCGAGACCTTTCCAACGAATGCAAAACCGTGGAAATCGGTTCGTGCGTTCTGGAGTTATAGTGTCAGGAAGGAAAACCCGACTTATTTTTATATAGTTGATTAATATTTTATGTATGATAGAGATGTAATAGAGCGTTTTACAGAATACCAGGAACATGAGGAATTTTCTAATTGAAAATACTGATGTAGTCTTATGATGACAAGTAGGAATGTTTTCTCGAGAACATCTATGTTTAGCGATAGCAAAGTTATTCTTCCCTTATATCAAGTTGCAATATAGTCGCGAACAGTTACATTCTGCATCTTTAGTACGAGTTTATTACTCTCGAAAACGTTGATAGAGTTTCGTCAAAGTAACATTGAAATAAAATTTATTTATTTCCTAAAAATGCAATTTTACCGACATTGTGGTAAAATTGCCAAATTACAATTTGATGTAAGGTATAGTATAGTCTATATGTCAATAATATAATATAATAAATGAAGTGATTATAAAAAGACAACGATAATTTCCGAAACATGATAGTGCTCGACTTCCTTCATCCGTTCATGTACAAAATAAGGGAATAATAATAATTAAGGTCCCTGTTATGGTAAGTCGAAACCTACCTTCTCGAAATGTAACAATTTTCGAGATGTGCTAACTTGTACTAACCCTACGGGCTATTTACAAATGTATGATTAAGTATAGTTTTCTGCGCTATTTCTCGAGCAACGTTCGAATAATTATAATATACAGAAAATGAGCGACCGGCAGCGCGTTAAAACCGATGCGTCATTGGTCGCGTTTAAATCGGTGGCCATTATACATTTTATAGTCCCCGAGACGGTTACAAGATTTCTTTAACATTGAGTACAGACTGTTACGATTCCTTTTAGGGCCCAAAAGCGGCCGGTCTGGACGCTCTGCATTGGGATTGCTAGCTGACTGCAAAATTGCAGTTTGGATAAAGTAATTTTGTAGACTGCACAGTCTGTTGTATTGAAACTGTACACTTGAGGCGGAATCACTCGGAATCATTTCAATTCTCGAAATCAAAATTTTTTTACAACACGTTATATTTATTCATAAAAACAAACATGTAAAAAAAAAATCTTTTGTCTATTTATAGATCATAGAACCTCGCTTACGAGGTTCCGAGGAGACTTATCTAGCGATAAGCTTCTTTAGCTGCAGATGAAGAGGTCCTGCTTCCAGAGAGTATGCAAAGCTATCGGCGAGTGATCAGGCATAGGAATGCCTAATCTCTGCCAGGTCTAATCCATTGGAAATAGCGAGTGCACCTGTAATGCGCACACACTCCTGCCTCTGCCTTCTCTTATTGGTCGCCGTGGCCAAAATTCAGTCAGGATATTCAACATTGTTCTATCCTTGATAATAATTACCTATTAGTTTTTACAGCCATCTCTCGATCTACTTTTATATGGACCTACCTACCTATGTTATATGAGTAGGTATATATGCGTGCCAGAGATCGCGTGCCGGCATAGCCTTGGCAGAGGCATCCCATGTAATATTCAGGAAACACTCCGGGTAAGTGGCGTAATTTAATCATACCCTGTCCAGTCGTACCTAATTGTAGTAGATTTCGATGTTGAGCTACTGAGTAGTTTGCTTCTGGCCGCTAGTGCGATTTAAAACTCGTCACGATTGATCTTAAATGATAGGGGTAAATTAGTAAGACGACGAAGTCCGTCCGCAAGTGCAAATAATGTTCTGATCGAATTTTCCCTTAAGAGGGCGCATAAAGCTAGCAAAACATCAGATTTCACCCCCGGGGCTCACACGTCCCGGCAAAACAAAATTTGCCCGAAAACTCGTGTGAGGTGTGGAACACAAGATAGCGTTATTGCATGAAAAAGGAATGTAGTAAGCGCCAAAAAATATTAGTTAATAAATAACTCGTAAAATATACCTACTTAGGTTTTTTTCTGAAGTTAAGTACTAGCCAGTTAACTTGGTAATATTAATAGAAATTATATACTAAAATTTTGGCTCTGTTAATATGTAACATATTGAAAATAAACTAATAAATAGGTGACTTAAGTTCGTGATTTTTTTATCGAGAAAATTTTAAGAAGTACCTAATAGTAAAAAAAATCATACTGCGCAAACACAAGTAGGTGCACTCTCTTCATTTTCATATTTACATGGGACACAGACACGACCGGTGAGAGATGAGAGGCAGAATTCTCGAATTTACGAGTTCCAGGTTTGAGCCTATGCTTGAGCCGAAGGTACAACGCAAACTTGCTAGGAACTGCAGAGTGGATTGAAGCAGAGGCGCAGTGTAAATAAAACTATTTGAATTTGAGTTGTTATCGAAATCTTGACTGCACTCGTGAGGATGCGAGATTTGGACAATAAAGTCTTACTCCGAGTGACGATAGTTACAGTCTTTCCTAGAACAGACTTAAACCGATTATTATCATTTAACTTAAACCATTTATTTAGTTCACATTACGTAAAAACATGGCATAAATAAATGTTTTAATTAAATCCGCACTTACAGTTCACGTAACTGTCGCGACATTTGAAATAACTACCTAATTTGATTGTATTTAAGTTAAATAGAGCCATTTTGCTTGCCAATTATTAAACGTACTTGTCATTTTAGCTCATGACAATTATATCCCGGAACAATAATTCTATGTAATTGCTTAATGAGCGTTCAAGTGTTCAGTCAAAGGACGTTTCCATGTTAAGGCCGCCGTGCTATGAACAATTACGAATCCACGTGTAAAAACATACCGCCGTGTACGGTCGCTACAATCTTTATTCAATTGAACTATTGAAATGAGTTCAAACTTTTGACAATACAGCATTTTGTTGATGATATTTACGCGCATTAAAACCTTTTTTAATGCTTTACTCGTTGGCATCCTTATGCTAAAAATTAGCTGCTACATTTTCCTAGAAACATGCATTATTGCAGTCGTTATTGCTTCCCTAGTTCTATAAAATGTAACCTTCCCGCTCCCCATAGATAACTAGTTTTAATGCCACAGTCTCACAATCACCCATGCCAATAATTGAAGCTATTTTTCAAAATACGTTCAAAAGTAAGATATTATACATAAACTATAAGAGTTTTATAATTGTATAAGGATTGTTAGTGACTTTAATGTGGTCACGCTTAATAATGAAGCACCATTGAGCCTCCGCGCTCAACGGCGCGATGCTCCCGCGTCAAATACAATACAACGACCTGTTATAATTTACTCAAAACACAAAGCCTTATACAGTATAATAGTAATGATCAGTTGCGCGCCTCCGCTTATTGTTAGCACGTCGAAAGCACAAAAAGCCGCCCTCAACACAATTTGTTTGGCTCGTAATCGACGCGTTAAGATGCCTCCTTAGAAGGCTTTCTGAATCGGACGCATAGCCAATGCCTCGATATAGCTCGGAGTCGCTTCTGCCGATGAGGGGTGATCGTTTACCGACGAGATCTTCAATTAAACTGGCAGCGCTTTACAAAAAGAAAACCAACCGTTGAAAATGTTGTAACGTTTTGTGGGCCGAGGCTCCCATAGTCGATTTATAATATTCAAAAATAAGCAGTCCTAAACTTAAAAAATAAGTTCTTACCTTAGATAATAATTGTGTATGCAAAAATGCAAATTGTTATTTGTCTTTCGGAATTACAGATTACAGATATTTAATCAATTGGTAAAACACATTTTATTGACTAAGTTGCTTGAAAGTTATCGTCTTTGCATTCACCTCATGAGATAATATTGTAATGAAATTCAATTTGTTATAGTGATAAAATTTTTTTTTTTTTAATTTTTTGATTCGAGAAGAACAAATCCAAAATAACTAGATACTCTTAACAGAATTTTCTCAACCAGTGCGACAAAAAAATGATTTTGAATTTTTCGAGCTTACATACTCTTGTTTATACTTTTATATATTTTAAAAGCCCATTGTGGCATCGATTGGCTTTCTCACTGAAAATAAGTTCGCAATCGTGGGTGAGATATTATTATTCACGGACAATTTTTGACGCTTAATGGTAGGTCGTAGGATGGATTATTTAGTCATAGGCACCGCTTATTCAATATTCCTATATTCCTATTTTATAATTCCTTGTTCAATGTCTATGAAAGAAAATTTAATATAAACTGTAACAGAACAGTTAATTTATTTTTGACTACCTATTAAATAACTACTCTGAGAATCGCGGATTCAATATAATGTTTTTTGGTTAAGTATTCCTTTTTGCGGCAAAGCTATTCTGCTTAAAATCGAATCTGCCATTTGACAATGTGACCACTGAGAATTTAATTTGCTTCGTTAAATTAATACTCTCAGTAGTTATTATCACTGGATGATCAAAGTTAAAATTGCGTAAGCTTGAGAGTGAGTGACAGGCACACTTCCGTCGCAACAGATGAATTACAATTAATGATTATTAAACTCGTATATCATGTCCTGTTCTTTTTTAAACGTTGATCATGTAATGACAAAGGCCACTGGTTAACTATTTGTTTTGAAAGAGATCATTATCCGTCAACAGGTTGCAGGTGGGAATGCGATATCTATAATTGTTCTTTTAATGATTTGGGATCGGAGCGGGGCCCTAAATGCCTAGTCATGGCCATGCAATTTGTCTAAAGTCGTTTAATCATGATTAGTCACAATGGGATCCGCTTCTATTAAAAGGTTTAGACGCTTTAAATAATAGAAGCTGGCTACGCTTCGTATCTACGTACTTAGCGCCTTGATTCTGACTACTGTTAAAAAAATATTATTTGCTTTAAGTCACAGCTAAAAAAATGAATTTAGCAGCAGACTTAGCAGTTTTCAGAACAATTCATAAAAAGCAAATTGGCTTAAAATCTTAATGTTTCAATTTCGAAGTGTTGTTAGGTTGGTACCTGCCTAAAAGCGTGGCATGTCCAAAGATAAGACAATCCGGCGCCGTCTGCTATAGAGTGTTTAATCGGGTTAATTTATCGATAATTGACGGAAAACCTTTTTGTTTGTATTGCCGGAAAGTAACAGTAATTGTCACGCCTTTGAAGATTTACGTCCGCTTCTAAATTGAGACATTAACAATCGGATCTCGTGCCTAATGGTTCGGAATGAATTTATTTGTTTTACCCGAACCGGCTCTCCGATAAATTTGATTAGTCCCATTACCAAGGGAATGGAAATCGAGCCCAGCATTACCTTATAACTGATTAGTTTCGAAAGCTAATAATATCACATAGGTTCCACGAAACAGAGTTAATTAGTTATTTTTATTGCTCGTACATTATTTTACACACACACAAAAAGTTCTCGGAGTATTCATTATTTTTATGTCCTCCAAAGACCATTAAAGTGCGCATCGAGGTTATCATGACTATAGATAGCATGACTTCAAGAGATGCTTCATAATTAAAGAATTAAAGGTAAGTCATTACGGGCTCGTTCGAGGGAAGTCACGGACAGTCCCTTTCTCGAGCGGGGGTAAACGACACTAATTGTAAACTTTCGTTTAGCTACGTATCGGAATTGTACGCGATGCGTGCTCGCAAACGATCCGAAATCACGTCCGCGCCGAACAAGTGGAGCCAGTTAACGAGTGAGTGGCATCACGTCTTCTAAATGAATTATTGTTGGCTTTATGGGGAACATAAAACGATGAGATCGGAGGCAATCAAGCGGCACCCGTGGCGCGGGGCAAGTAAAAAGGTGTTCGCCGGCGGGGGGCCAGCAGCGACGCGCTAAACACCCACGCCGGCTCCTCACCCTCTACCGTTTCAATTAGCAATCAATAGGGAAACTAACAAACGTGCCAATATTATTGATGGTCATCGCAACACCTCCAAGAGCTTCGAGCGCATCTTCATCCTCGAAACGTAACCACAGCTACACCTTTTTTAATATACACTTAGGCTCATTATATCTCATGGAAAGTGATGATGTGGTTTATGAAGGAACGCGATTTCTTGAAGATGCTTATTTAGTTTTAAAGACACTTGTTTTCGGAAGAGCTAAGACTTAATTAGCAGTGCGCAGAATGCCAGAAAAAAATCCCCGTAATAGATAAAATAAAACATACCCAAAACCTGTGTGAAACGCGACAGATGCTAGCGTGTAGGAGTGTAGTAAGCGCCAAATACATCATGTATTCTAATAACTCGTAACATATTCAGATTTTTTTTAATGGCTGCTCCGTCTCTTGGTACTATAGATAGGAATTTTATATAAAAATTTTGGCTCTGTAGTATGCAACATATTGAAAATAAATGCAAATTGATTAAAAATTAGACCTAACTTCGCGATTTTTTTGTCGAACAAATTTCATTATTTTATGTTTCTACTCAGTATCGTCCCTTGGGAATATGATGTAATTTTTGCTTGTTTTTTTTTTCGGATAGTTAAAACTTGATCTACTACTGTAAAAATCCAATCTGCATCTGAAGATTTACCATTACACGCGCTCTTAAGCGTTTCGTGTGCGTCGATGAGATATCAACGATACGTAGGGATAGAAGCCCTCTCGATGTCTTGCGGTGAGGTGGTAAAAAAGATGAAGGGGGGACAAGGCCGGACAGCTATTGAGTACACTCAGCCAAATATATTGTACTAGTTAGGGGTCTTAAAAATCCCGCGGGAATCCCCTGTTCTTACAAATAGCTAAATAATTTTAAATAATTAAAAAGAAGGTAAATAACCGGTCAAATGCGAGTCGGACTCGCAAACGAAGAGTTCCGTACCAAAAAACACGTTTCTAGTAGGGAAGCCCCTTTTAATTTTTATTAATTAATTTTTATTATGTTTTATTATAGTGGCAACAGAAATACACGTTCTCTGAAAATTTCAATTCTCTACCTATTGCGGATCATGAGATACAACCCTTAAGTAATAGGGTCCCGTTGGTTACTGTTCGAGTAGGGAACCCTAAAGCGATTGGTTACTACTTTCGAGCGTAATATTACTGAGGACAGTCCGATAAAAAAAAAGAAAATCAAATCATCGCTCGCTAAGACCCTCTCTACGTCGGGCAACATTGTGTTTTGACACACTGCTGGGAACCAATTTAGTGCTGTAACAAATCAATAAATGTATCGGTTTATTGGAACCTATGTGGATATCGATTTGATTTATATCCACCCACCGAGAAACGGGGCCATACCTTGTTAGTAAATGTCAAAAAAACTCGTGATATAAAAACTCATGGAAGTAGGTAGGACTAGAGCATGGATGTAAGATTGTCTACGTAGTTTGTCACCAAAATTCCAAGTGAGATAATATTATGCGACAAAATTGTCCATCGAACTGTCGTTCTGTGTCGTGGACTTGTCAGTCGTCGTGACCAGTAGGGCTAAGATGCGCGCCACGAGAAAATTTTGTCTACACTTTACTGTAAGTATAGAGATTCACTTAGAGATTGCGAGTAAATGTGTAGACGAATTTTTTTTTACTACATGTACCTACTATATTTTTAAATCCACAGACGGAATCGCAGGCATCAGATAGCAAAAAAATGAAACTTTTTAACAGCTTCTCATAAAACTTCCCATCATTGGCGTCGCTAATTAATCGGCGCCAGTAAATAATAAAGGCAGGAGCCCCTACGTTTTGTGGTTTAAGAATGCAATTAATCAAAATTTGGTCAGTAGCTAGAGTCGGCCGTAACGCCTCGTAAGCCGATATCGATAAGTTGCGTAAGCCATTGTCCCAAAACCGCGCCGTCATCGCCAACAAAGGCGGTAGTGGCACCTTATTAAAATTTAGACGGTCTCGATGAATCGCTCTGTTTTGATAACCGCTCCCGAAGACTATCGACAATTAACGTGAACACATCAAGAGGTGAAAGCGATGTTTATGACAGATCCTATTATGGGAACGATAAAAGGTTGAGGTTTATTGTTTTGGTAGTTTCATTCTTCAAATTCGTCTTTGTGTTACTCGAGCCATCTTTAAATGACGAGTAGGTATCATGCATAGGTAACTTTTTTTTTAAATATATAGACTAGCGCTTGACTGCGACCTCACTTGATGGTAAGTGAAGATGGTGTGCGCTTGTCTAGAAAGAAATTTTCAATAATTAATATAATTAATTAGGTACCGTAAAACAATAAAGTTGAATACACACCAATACTAGTTTTGTCGGAGCGCCTTACCTACTTTAGGCCAGCCAAGTAAGATGGTTTTTATCGAAGGTTTAAAACAAATTTTATCCAAATGTATAAATAAAGTGCACAATTAAATTACTAAACCAAATTGTTCACTGAAGTAAAAATGAGATTTTATCGGTCACGGAACCATAAAAATAAAATATTTGACAAGTGCGATCACCCGCTGAAAGGTTCTGTATCACTCAAAATTATAAAATTTTAAGAGCCATAGTAAAACGGATTCCATGAATTTCATCTATTACGACTGATGCTGAAGATCCCTGGTCATAGTCGGACGGACAGTAAAGCAGTAGCAGCTACCGCCTGTGTTCACCAATGCTATTTTTTTTTTATTCACTTTACTGCACAAAATAGTACAAAAATCGTACTTAATGCCAAAAACATTTTCTGCCTTTGTTTACTTTTTCGGGCTCCTAAGCTAAAATAGTAACCTAACCTTCTTACTGTCACCAAATGTTTTTCACCAAACGTATGGGTCAAAAAACAAACAATTATAATATTTCAATTGTTGTCATTTAAATACTCAGCCACACTGTAAAAACATTTGAATAGCAAACATTCAAAAAGTCTGGTTTTTAGTTTATTTAAGGTTCTCTAGAACTGTCTTTGAAACCTTTTGGCTGCTTTTGGCAGTTTATTGTACAATTTTGCACTCATTGCGCAGCAGTTTTTGCTAAATAGTGCTGAATTTACTTTATGTGGTTATAATGTACTATCCCTTAAAAGTTGGTTTCTTTCAGCGCATCAAAAAGCGCATTGTTTTTTTTTTTTATAAATATAATAATTTCAAAAATATGCATACATGGAAGTGGCAATACTTTCAGTCTTTTGAAAAGCCAAAAAGAAGCCAATAATGTAGCGTCCCGTAGTTTGTCGCTCTTTGGGTACGGTACGATACCCTAAAAATGAAGTGCATTGAAAGTATGCCGCTATTCAGTTATGAAATTTAATCAATTTAGTGAGTTTCATAAGCACGCCGGGCACTGGGCACGCGTTTCATAAAAACGCGGGGCATTGTGCGCGATCATTTTGTTACAAATTTGATTAAATTTCTATTAATGTTCCTTGAACGCTCCATAGAGTTAATAAAGCTGTGTGCCGAAACCTTTCCTTCATTCACTTTAATCATTTTATGTTACAATTTTCTTTCAGACGTTTGAGAATGTATCACCTACCTATTGTATGAATACTTCATCAACTTCCTTTCCCCTAGATTACTGTTTTTTAAATTCCGTAGAAACCCTAGTTATCCCGGGATAAAAGTATTAACAACAAGACGGAGTAAAGTATATAGATACACAAGAAAATTATCACAAAAAAGAATTGTGTAGGTAAACCTACCGTTTTTATTCAATAAAATTATTGTAAGTACCTACTTACCAAACCATAAAATTCAATAGAATATGAAAAGAATAAATAATAAATTATTTTAATAATAAAATAAGTAGATGATGCGAGGTTGTCCTTATGGATTTAGGTTTTCTAAGAATCCCGTAACGTGATAGACTTGCGCTTGACGACAGTCAATGGTCAGTGCTTCCAATGATGAGATCTAGGTTGGAGTACGTTGGTCTAGAACTCTAGATAGCCTACCCACAGTATAATGCGAGCAGGGATCCTTTAGCTTCGAAAATAAGCAGGAACGGGCCCCGTTGGGTTTTAGTGGGTATTTTGGCAGTGCCAACGAGTCCCACATACCCGCTCGTTTGTACAAATGGGCGGGATTTTTTTTACGTTGGGTAAAGGCATTACCCAACGTAAAAAAAAGATAGAGAAATATCTAATTTAAAAGTCACTTCTAGAAATGTTCATATCGCTCGTTATTCGATAGCGGCTTCCTCGTCAGCAGGTGGTCCGGTCCGGTCAACACGCTTTGATACACCGAAACCATCGCTCGATCTAATAGAATCAATCATAACTACATCTCGCCTGAGACGCCAATCCGCACGACGATCGAACAAAGCCTCTTGGCCTGAGAGATCGTAGGAGTTTTGAAGGAGGTGCTTGACAAAAACTAGAAGTCAATTTGTGTGATCGTTTTCAATTGGTGGTTAACGAAGGAACGTGTTTAGGTTCTTTGATCGTTAATAAACAAGATAAACACAGTGTCAAATAAAAAGTAGCTAACTGATGCCGCGAGGTTGTCCTTATGAGTATAGGTTTTCTAAGAATTCCGTAGCGTGAGAACTCATTAATTTTCCAGGATAAAAAGTATCCAAAGCCCGTTTCCAGAATATGAAAACCCGGATGATAACTTATTTTCAATATCTACATACATACAGAAATACATCATTTTAATTATGAATTAGAACAAGCTTTTGCCCGCGGCTTTGCTCACGTTAAGGTCGATTTTCAAACCCCTATTTTAAGGTTTTGATTTTTAAAAATCTTTTCTTAGCAGATGCCTACGTATATATGGCTATAATAGCTATCTGTATGCCAAACAGCCTGATCCGTCCAGGGGTTTGCAGGGTACGGGTTGATCGATTAGTCAGTCAGTCAAAAAAGGCTAAGAAAGAATTTTGCAAAATTCAACCCCTAAGGGTAAAAAAAAACCACCTAAGGGTTAAAATATGGTCTGTCTGACAGATCTAGTAAAACAAGATTACGCCGAAAAAGCACCTCACAAACTTCCAGCACGTGCTCAAAGTTACCTACGACTCTTGTACTAAAACGAACAAAGCTTTTTAAAATTTTTCGAGGACACAACCGCATAAGCTAACTGTACAATTCTTGGCAATAATTTGAACATGAGAGGTCAAAACACTGCATTACAACAAATATGTGAGCATTTACGCAGAACAACCGACATGCCATCGCGTGCAATTTTCGCAAACACATAGTCATGGGCGCACTGCGATCGAGCAATTATTTTAAACACATTTCAACAAATGACGATAATGTCAGCCAGAAACGCAGATAAGAGGAAAAAAACCTCACACCCATCGTTGCACAGTAGCTCTTCCACGACTAAACATAAAGACCAATTCACGTGAGCGAATGTCAAATAATTACCCGCACTTACTGCTTACTTCAATTTTATTTAAAAGAAAAATACTATATTTTTAAGTCTCATGCACCAGGCTCTAGGCTATTAGCGTAATAGTTGCTCTGGCTTCAAATTAAATTGATACAATATACTCTTGCGAGTTATTTTTCCAAAACTTTAATTTCTTTCAAACGATATTTATATCAACAAAATAGGTTTAAAGTTTTAATCTTAGGGCTGGTTAGCAGGTGGTTATTTTCTTAAAGTAGGATAGCTAAGTAAGAAGTGAACCCAGATACAAAGTTAATTACATTATTATTGAACTAAGTATTTGTTGCTCTTATAGAGTAGTTTAATAAATTCTAAGAAAGCATGTGTGAATTCACTTGGTGAAGAAAGAATTTCCAACCTTAGATTAATAGTTTATACTAAATTACATATTACGAAAAATCTGCTCTTGTAACGAACAATCTTTTTCTCCAAGGGAGTTCAGACATCCTGTCTTTGGATACTTAGGATAAATTAAACTACTCTACTACCGATTTCGAAAGAATGAAATCTTGAATTTTCAATCTTTTGCGAGCTGTAAGTAAGTGTTTTATACGAAAGTTTAAATAGTAGTGAAAAAATAGACACATTCATTTCTGTATCATCTTGATTATTATATTAGATCTTTTATTAGATGCATATGTATTTATACTAAATACCAATACAATAATATTTACTCAATGGTGTGTTCGGAAGTTACGATAAATAGGTAATAGCTAAAACCAATTTAACAGCTCAGTTTTGCAGAGCTCCCTATCAAGAATATTATCGTCTCCTAATCCGGTCTTCAGTGATATCGTAAACCAGAAATGGTCTCATAAGCGAAACCTGTTTAACAGACTCACGCACACCCTACTTGCTCTGTACTAGAGAACTGCAAAAGAATTCATGAGGAAGTTCGAATTCCATTTAAGAGCATGGAATTTCGCTCCTTATGAGGTAGCTGTTATGGGTTAATTTACGTTGTTGGGTGGAGGTGCAATAGAGCTGGTTTTGTGGCATCGCGCAGGGCAAGAGAGGTGTCGTTGGAGCAATTATCGCAATTGGCTCGTTGGCCTCAAAGGTAAAACCGCCCATCATGTTCTTTCAGATGTGTGTGCTGTTTTCGTAATCCGCATTTTTAATCAACATGATACTGCACAACACAATCTATATATAAATGTTTTAATCATTTAAGCTGCATTTGGTCTACACGACTGAGATAAGAGAGAGATACGCGCGGCTGTCATGTCTCGCGAAACATGTGGCGTCACCTTAAACTTACAAACTCTATAAAACCACTTAGAATTAAAATTAAACCTGCGTGGTTCAAGATTCATGATTATTTAAAAATTCTTGTTACAAGAATATCTTCCTCAAACATTTATGACAATATTGTATTTTTTACCTTTCTTAAATTATATTCACACTAGATTTGCCCGCGACTTCGTCCACATGGGGTTAGGTTTTTGCAAACCCCGCGGAAACCGTTTGTTTTTTGTTTGTTTTTCTTGTTTCCAAGTCCTCAACTATGTCTAGTTGTCTACCCATGCAAAAAATCACGTCGAAACGTTTTTTGCTGCGTGGTTGTAGGATAAAACAACAAACAAAAACACTTTCGCATTTATAATAAAAGTAAGGATTACTAAGTCTATATACCTACTTAAACAAATACGTGTTTACGATTTAAAAATTAATTAGCGGACTTCATTTCCTAATTAGTTGAGCGATCCTCAAAATCGTTAATGGCATTCTCTTTCGGACCTAATTTTGTTCTGTACCCTTAATTAAGTTTTTGATACCTATCTATCTTAAGATACTGAACATAATATAACATCACAAATGTACATAATATGTATTACTTATTAGTTATTATTGTATAACATTACCTACATAGGTACCTACATATTTTGCACTTGCATTTCGATAATAGGTAGGTTAATAGACTATAATATAATTATTTTTTAAATATAGAATTTTTAATATATTAGTGACACTATCAATTATTATTCTACTACCTAATACTCTTTTAGACTTTTCCTTGTCACCTAAATCGTCTAGGTAGGTACATACAGAATGTTCAATTCGCAAAATATTCACTCACAATGATACAAAAGTTACAAATAAATGCCTTAGCCTTACACCTTTTTTTTTCTTCTTAAATATATAAAAGGAAAAGGTGAATGACAGACTGACTGAGTGATCTATCAACGCACAGCTCAAACCACATGACGGATTGGACTGTTTGGCATACAGTTAGCTAATATGACGAAGACATCAAAAAAAATTTGAAAATTCAACTCCCAAGGGGGTAAAATAGGGGTTTGAAAAATCGAACTTAACGTGAGCGAAGCTGCAGGCAAAAGACATTAATATTGTAATTTCCAAGTAATATAATTAATCCTTAATAAGTAGGTATATCCAAAGATCTTCTATCAGATCAAATCATAAAGCTAGGTGTACGATTTTTTAAGAACTTTTTCTTTTCTTCCAATTTCCGTACATAAGAAGGCGTGGTGTCAACGTAACAGGATCAGTAGTTAAGTACATACAACCTAGAGCAGCTGTTTTTTTTTTTCATAGGTCGCCCAAACCTCGATCTCATATTACAACGTATCCGCTGTCGGTAAGCTGGCAGCCATCACCGAAACTAATAGACCATATTCGGGGTTGCACTTCATTGGCTTTACCAGCTGACCCACCAAAACGTATTGACACGACTCAAAGTTCAATACACAAGTGGACAAATCCTCTAATTGGATATTAAGCTATTAGTGACTGCCTGAATAACCGTGCGTCTATTACACCCGACCTTGTTAGCTAAACACATTAGGTTGTAGTTAATGTGATTAATTTATTGGTTCATGCACACGGTATAATCAAGTTAATATATTTTCTAGGCTCCGAGTCACTCAAGGCAGATGACGAGAGTTTCTCAACGTGATTAATCGGAAATGAGGAGATTCTTAGAAGAACCAGTCACTGATATAGCTCAGTCACTCACAAAGCTAAAGGAGCACGAACAAGTAGTTCCATGAACAGATAGTTGGGGTTTTGAAGTTATAAATGCGAGCATGCATCAAAAAGCGCAGTGTTGGCAGACCTCCACCAGGCGGACAGGGAGCCGCTAGACTTAAGCGATATTCTTTGGAGAGTACGCTCAGGAACGTCACAACCTCATTCCTGCTTCAGTGTAATGTACCACAGCACTTTAAGACCTCGCGAGCGTACCTATTCCTATGTTTAAATGACAGTCAACAACTCAACAGCCTTTCCGCACGGAAAACTTTCGTTCAGCGTTTCTGAAACGTACCATTCAGGTGTGGAACACCCTTAAAGTGTCCGTGTTTTCTGCCATCATACGGAAGTGTTTTTGTTTATTAATGTGTCTTTCAATCACGCTGCATAAGAGCTATAGATCGATGTGATTTTTTGCATGAGTTTAGGTTGGGAACCTGGAGTGATATACACTACTTTTTATGCCGAAAATGAAAATGAAAATCAGAGTTTCCGCAGGATTTTATAAACTAAATCCACGTGAACAAAGTCGCCGCCACCAGTTATTATAACCTGGGCACCTTTAGGCAAGAGTAAATAGACATCTTCTAAGTAAGCGCGTTCCAACTTAGACCTCATTATTGCTTTCCATCAGGCATGATTATTGTCAAGCGCAAGCCTATCACCTAATAAAAAGTATACAACTGACAAGTAAAAATTCAATAAGAAGTACCTACGCATGTATTGCTTCTCAGTCGGTGTTGTTGATTTCCAACCTTACATAATATATTGTAATACCTGATACCTAGTATAGTTTTTTGATTTGTGGATTTCAAAGAGCAGAAATGAAATCTAAACCGCATCAGTTTCGAGTTGTTTTGCTCTTTGATTTTGAATCGACGGATTAATGAATTGTAACTGACAGAACTATTTATTACCTTTCTAAAAAAATAATTATTGTAGATTATTGTCTATAGTTAAATTTATTGCGTACTTTGAGATTGCGTGACTTCTGAAAAAATAGCAATAGTAGGCAATATACTCTTAGATGAAATATTACCAAGCAATATAACCAACGGGATCCTATTACTAAGTCTCCGCTGTCCGTACGTCCGTCCGTCCGTCCGTCCGTCCGTCCGTCCGTCCATCCGTCCATCCGTCCGTCCGTCCGTCTGTCAGCGGGCTCTATCTCATGATCCGTAATAGGTAGAGAGTTAAAATTTTACGAGAATGTGTGTTTCTGTTGTTGATATATAACAACAAATAATAAAAATTAATTAAAAATTAAAGGGGAACCCTACTAGAAACGTGTTTTTTCGACATTTTTTGATGACGGAACCCTTCGTATGCGAGTGTGACTAACATTTGACCAGGGGCCCAAGTCTGCTATTGCAATTGTAGTTCAATTGTCTATCAATGACATCCCAATTGCTACTTTTAGCAATTTTGGTAGTCTACTAATTCAATAGCGTCACAATTGTTTTCCGATGGTTTGCCACTGACACATCTAGCTTTGAATCTAGCTTAAATAAACGTTTTTAATATGTAGTTTTTTTTAAAACTCATTTCGGCAAACGCTTTTTAAGCTAATGGCAATACCGAGGTATCATTGAATTACAATCCAATTATAAGAAATCGGACGACCATTGTGAATTTAGTAGATTACGAAATTTTGGACCAATGATAATTGAATTGTACTTGTATTGCGGTTCAATGACAATGACATGTAAAATAGCAGACTTGGGGCCCAGTTCTTTAAATGCTTATACTTAGCAAAATAACAGACAGTTACCATACCACAAACAAACGGTCAAGTGCGAGTTGTACGTACGGAACCCTAAAAAGCTACCTACTCAATAATTTGCGCTGCTTAAAGTCAGGGTCGTTTAACGTTTTACTATATGACCTTTATTCTTAACCGTGGACAAACCAATCGACTTTGCTAAGTTTAACGTTCAACTCTAGATAATAATTTAACTTAAATAGCGCAACACACACTTTGATTATAACTTTTTTTAATTTTACATTAGAATATATAATGTGACATGACATAGACTTTAGAGTTCTATGATCCCATAACATCATCAAATTATGTGATTAAGTTAAAATATACTAACCTAATAAGTATGTTAATGAAGGGTCATGAATGTGATGTCTTACTGACTGGTTTCACATTAATTATGTTGAAATGTACTCGTACACTTATACTAAATTAGGCAAAATATGTTTTTTATAATAATTTTATGTGAATCAAAAGATGTAAATATCCTACGATGAAGATGAAGCAAACTCTTATGACGTGCTTATTCTACTAGCTTTTGCCTGCTACTACGTCCGCTTGGAGTTAGGTTCCAAAAATCCCGCTGAAGCCTTTGTTTTCTCGTAATAAAAATCACTGTCATCTCATCACCAATCTCTAAAGATTGGTGATGAGATGACAGGGATTTTGATTCGATTTTTAATATGGATATAACTAGTTATATCCATGTAAAAAATCGAATCAATTCGTTTCTGTTAAATGCTCTTTATCCCTATCCTGTATAAGAACTGCGAAAAATCCTGAAAATTATAGTGATAATATTACCTAGTTAGGTATAGTTCTTGTAATTCACGAGGGCGCGTTGCTCATGGTTGTGTGTGTGTCGTATCTATACAAGTGGGAGCGAGAGCTTGCTCGCGCCTGACCGCTCCCACCTAGGCTCCGGACAGACACGAAAACGCAATGTGCATGTACACGACGTAACCGCAAGTAAAGCTCACGCGCCCTCGTGAGTTAAAAGAACTGTACCTACTTACATATCTAATTTGAAGTCTCTAAAAAATATAGCTACGGAAAGAAGACAACATTAAAGCAATAATATATCTAAATCCTCTTCATTCGCTATCCCGTATGAATTTTGAAAAATCCATAAATTTTTAAGTAAACAGACGTTGGTGGGTTGGTTGCTGAATACGAGTAGATACATATAACATAATAATCTACGCAGATATCAGTGATCTCAGAAACAAGGCAACTATTAAATGCGAGCGCCGGTTATAATTCTCCTTTTGATTGTTAATGCTTATTTTCATAATCATAGACCTGATTAAAGACTTGACAATTTAGTTATTATAATAATACGTAGGTAAGTGCTGTATTTCTGGTTCACAATAATACCTACCAATCAACTATACATACCTCTATCAAAGAAAATGATGTGACATTGATTCAAGATTCAACACACCTTTACTCTCAAACAATTATGATTATTAAGTAGATGATGTCTCTAACTTCGTGCTTTCGATATTGAAATTCTTTGATGTTATTCCAACCACTTACGTTACTTCCTACAATATTATAAATGCAAAAGTGTAATTGTTTGTTAGTTTCTCCTTGTCCTTGTCTTGATTTGTTGTTAGTTTGTCCTTCAATCACGCATCAACGGAGCAACGAATCGTCGTGATGTTTTTGACTAGGTACAGTTGAGGCACATAGGCCACCTTATATCCCGGAAAAACTGGAACCCTCTTGGGATTTTTAAAAATCTAACTCAAAGCAGACGATGTCGCGAGCAAAAGCTAAGTATAAGTTTAACTTCAGTTTTCGCGATTTTGCTAACTCAAAATGAATAATTGTGAAAAGGAGATGAATGCGCAGCTACGGATGCGGCCAAACGTGATCGCTTAGGGCGCTCGAGATATTATACTTAAGGGGAGAACATTTTTAGCTTCTGACTTGTAAAAAACCTTTCGCCGTTATTATCTAACCGAGATCATTGTTCCTTACCTTCAGAAATGAGTCTCTCGCGAATCTCCCACGCGAAGATCGTTGGGTTTTCTCTTTTGTACTGCTCTATCTTGGAAACAACCGCCGGCGTAGCGACTTTCGGCTTGCTCCCGCCGATTAGGCCCGGAGGTCGAAGAGTGCCTGTAATTTAACACTTTCGATAAAACATGTCCATGCTCTTTAATATTCCGTACGAGGACCCGTCCGTATCCTGTTGGCAATTAATATCAAATTAAAATAATTACGCGCTCTTTCATCGGAGTACAGTGAGCAAACATCTAAAGAAGTAAAAAGCGCTTCGGGCAATAATTGAAAAACTGACACCTGAAGATTTTTGAGCTGTAAAAAAAGGAATACTAAATCAAATTAAAGCTTTAATAAAAATACCGATAATAGCGGCACGGTACCGATTGATGCAATTTCATTGAGCGCCAAACGTGAGTTAACGCTAACTACTGTCGCAATGCCTGCTCACTGATCATTTAAGGAAGCCACGTGCAAGTACATTTAGATCTTATTACAACGGATTAGGACTCGAATTACTTTCGCGAAAACTGTCACACGCTACCGCTTCAGCTTTCAAAGGTAAGTGGACGTGCTTTCTTTAAAAAAGTTTGATAATCAAAGCTGCAGTGAGGAATAACAATGAAAACTGCAAATTAGTATTAATTATAGATACAATGACATCGGCCAAATGAAGGCGGCGCAGCGAGACGAGAATCTTTAATTTGTTTTATGGTTAGACTTAAGTGCTTACTTTTTACGAATTAACCTTTTTTTCACTTCGAGTAAAACATATTATTTTAAAAGTATTAACCCTGCAAACTCAATACCAGATACTTTATTATAAACATAAAATATAAAATTAACTTAAAATATTTACAATACTATAATATATTTAAAATTATATCTAAATTAAATTAATATTAAATTACTTCTAAAATTAAAACTAACCTAACTTGACATTTTTTTTTTTTTTTCAAGGTCCACATACTTTATTATAAACATAATACTAGATCAATAAGATATCTACTCAATAAATTCAGATGAATACAAATCAGTGCCAATCAGACTAATGTAGAGTGAGAACGTTCAATATATGTATTTCTATTCTAGTTCCTATGAATAAATAAAAAGGTGAAAGAAAATATTCAAAATTCGAAATTATTTATTTCATGTATTGTATGCCAACCTCTGTCTAATGACAAGTCAAAACTCTACTAAGTACCGGTTCGGAAAGCAGATTCTAAGGATTCTGCTGAGAAAAGCCGCCAAGAAACTCAGCAATTGCTTTTAAATTAATAATTTTAATTATTTCTCATACAAAACCAGTATGTTATAATTATACCACATCGCTATATTTGGTGATGGATTAGAATATAATAAGGTGACGTCATATTCTACACACAAATGTTATTCAACCCTAAAATATCCTAATCCTGATGAACTTATTATCCATCGTTGATCGTTCCACCCATCGTTTTTGACGAATTTAAAATTTTTTGTATTAATTATTAGTTTTTTTTTTTAATGTACTGCTTTAGTTAAGTAGGTACCGTTGGTTTATTTAATCTTATCTTGCTGTCGTAGTTTTGATGAATGTTTTATTTGTATATAATATAGTTACTCAAAATTACAATATCAATATAATGACACTTCGCTTATTCTTTAAAGGATAAACAAAAAAAAAATTCAAACCTTCCCACGGAGGACTGATGGTTCGGAATTCCTATTATGTCATATAAAGTCTTGGAGGAGCAATTTAATATTTGGATCTTTTCGTTAAGACATCGTATAAAAAATATTTTATTTGCTTTATTTTATAAAATGGGTAGTATAGTATAGTAGGTTGTTATGTTTTATTTAATGCTGGGGACTCAGTATAGATAATAATATATGATTTTAAGACAATTTCAGTTACTTTTGTTAAGCCATTTATTTAAAATCACAAAGGCAGTATTTTCATATTAATGCTTCAGGGTCTTTGAAAAACGAAATCGTTTTCCCTTCTTATAAATAAAAAAAAATTTGGAAACAATTTTTCCATAAAAAGAATTGGAAACCGTCCTTAATTATTGTGTAGTTTTATTTATTGCCAAAAAAACACGTTTTTTTGTTAATCAATGTTTACAACAATAGGTATTACTTGATATTGCAAATGACCGATGGTCGTTGGAATCCTAATATGGGAAATAAATCGCACCGAGAAGCAGTGTTGACAGATCCTTCAATAGGTGGACCAAAAACATCAGATGAGACGCAAGACGGCTTTCTGCGATTCGTCTGGATACAAGCGGCACAAAGCGTGTGGATTCCTATCGGTTCATAAAGAAGATTAATTTTTTTGCTTACGTAATGGCCAGTTTCTCGGTATACTAAAGTTTTTTTAAAGGAATATTAGCCAAGCTCAACTTGACTTATATTCTCCTGTCCCCTCCAAATAAGCGAAAAGCTTGTACCTACCTATTAGGAGTGGGTACAACAATAGTACAAGGGGTGGGGCTCGAACCTGCAACCTTTCAGTTTTCAGTCCGTACCTTTACCCTTTAGGCTATTGAGGCTATGGATAGCCCAACGGTTTTTATTAATTATAGTGAATAGACCTTTCACATAGTATACGTACATACAGTTTCTTGTCACAGTTATGTTTAAAATCAGTTGCGCTGTAATGTAACCCCATAACATAATAAATAAACATACGTCGAGCACAATTAGTTTCTTAAGTGCTTTTATTGAACTAACTTATCGATTCTAGGAAATTATTCAGCAGTAGTAATTGCTTTTATAACCTGTTACGAGTCTGAACACAATTTAATCGATTATTTAATTACCTTATTAGCGCGGGGCACATTTTATAATCGGATCTATAATTGGATATAAAATTGAAACTTCACAGCGTGAATTGCAAATTCAGCATAAATTAGCCGCAGTCGAGGTCTAGGTAAAAAATTGTTGGATTCTGTAATTCCTAAATCAGTTAGTAGATAATGGATGAGTGCGTGCTTCGAGACAATTACACAAAAAGGCATCGGAGGCAGCATTCCGTCGGCCGGGCGCGCGAAACGTTTTTACCTCGCGAACAACGGCCGTCCATACCGATCACGCTGAATAATTCATCACATTATTTATATTCTCATTTTTGTCAACGCCATTCACGATAAATTCATAAGGGTCTTTATGTCTTGATAAAACTAAAGCTTAAGACCGAAAATGGCGAGAGATGCAAAAAGACGCCCGGCGTTTAACACTCCCGCAGCCCGCGGAGCTTTTTAGCTTTTAGCATAACAGCCGCGTTCAGCTTAATGGCCACAGCGATTGTTTTTCCAAAAAACGTGTTTATTGGAAAACCGCGCCTACTTAAAATTACCTAATTGTATCTCCAACAGTAGTTTGAGCAACACATAAATACCCTGTAATGATGCAAACCATGTTTTTTTTTTTAATATATAGACTAGCGCATGGCTGCGATGATACCTGATGGTAAGTGAAGATGCGACCTAAGATGGAACGCGCTTGCCTAGAAGATGATTGCAATAAATTATCTTAAAAACTTCAATAATATATTCGTCATCGTTACTTTTTGGAATGCTGCTATACCCCTTCCAAGTTAGTCCACTACCATCTTAGACTGCATCGTCACTTACCATCAGGTGAGATCACAGTCAAGGGCTATCATCGAATAAAAAAAATATTATTTTTTATATATTAAAGTTCACACAAGAAAAACACCGTTAGGAAACCTGCATGCCTGCGTGTTCAACATAATGTTTTCAGAAGTGCCCAGCACTTGCCCAGCAAGGCGAGCATGGGCAGGGGACATTATCCACGAGGAAAAGATGTTTATCCCCTCTGGCCTAAACCTTTCTCAGTTTGAGACGAGGTCCGTTCCCAGTAATGAACCAGCGATCATAGCGGCGACAGGTAACGCATAGCGCAGACCTAAGCGGATTATAGATCAAAATTCTGGGCTTTTGGAGCCAAAAGTATATCGGTTTTTCAAAACTAAGGATAATTTGTAATGGTAGAGCACTAATGCTTATATTACGAGTTCTGAATAAATAAATAAATAAATAAATAAATTTTATTTTTAAAAAACTGTGTTGTGTGTACCCATATACCCCGCCCATCGAAACTTCTGCTTTGCGAATGGTAATTTATACTGTACCAGTTATTGTGACTTTTCTAGGGATCCCTCATTGAATAATTTGTCTCACTTAGTGACTATGAGCTAGGTTATAAGGTCCGTAGTTATCCACCATTTTACCTCTACTGCCTATCCGCTGATTGGAATTCCTTCATTTGCCTACATTATCCAGTTGAGTTTCAACGTCGCCTTTCACCAGTCCGTATATTTATTAATGATTGAAACCTATATGTAGGTATATCTAGTAGAATACTGCAGTAGTTAGTACTCCTGGTAAGTCTAGCTAGCCGCTCTCCTTTAGCTGCATATTGATTGATAGGTAAATTGCGGGAGGCCGGCACACTGATCATTTTGCGGTAATTAAATTGGCTAGGAACGTAGCATGACCGGAGTCAATTACTCGGCGTTGCCTAGGCACAAGCGAATCGTGTGAGGTATATGAAATTGTTGTTATTGCGCAAAATGCAACCGGGCTGCGAATTTACGTTTCCTTGCTAAGTTTGGCGGGGAATCCTACTGCGTAAGTTCTTTTGGCAAACTACATTGCTCTACAAAAATTACGCAAGGCTATGTAATGTATTTTAGTTTCCTTGTTTAGTGAGATTCAATGAATAAAAAGAAATGAGTTGATAATTTTACCCGAAATATCCTTCGATACCTCCTACGATATCAAGCTTTTTAAATGGACTACGCCAGAAGACTCACTTCGGCGTCCCTTCATTCAGCTTTAATTTCTCGACTTTAGGTTCCTCGCTGTGCTTGACAACTTCCTTTGAACATTAAACCAACTTCACATTTACTCCACTTAGGTCAAGTAGCCTCTCTTCATTCAGCACTTCCTTCGCAAGCTTTTAGCTTCGCGCTTTACCACGTCACCTATTTTCAAAGCCCTATATAAGGGACCAGACTGCGTGTAGTCAATCACATTTTGCTCTGTACAAATCCTTGCGTTATTAAAGACGCTTGCCTCCTATTGAACACCGGTTTTAAGAGAAATGTAAAAGCGCGACCCTCCTTCCTTTACGTTGTGGCCTTTATTAAGTGTTTTTATATCATAAAAGACTACTGAGCTAATGGATCGATACAATTATCAAATTGTAGTTATGTAGACAAAATTATTTACTAGACTTATTCGTTTGAATTGCTTTATTAGTACCTACCTAACTAAATGATCCTGAAGAAATTCTTGGATTTCTTTTAAATTGCGTTTCCAGGATAAAAATTAGCGTAAGTCGATCACCAGCATGCAAGGTACCTCAATGCCAAATTAAGTCAAGTTTCAGCTTTTTTTCGTATTTATAACATTAGTATTTATGGATTGTATTACCTACTTAATCGAATGCAACTGACTGAAATTATAATATTATATTAAACGTAGTGGATAATAAGAAACACATACTTTACAGGTTTTATCGTTCAAACAGAAATGGACGATTAATCATCGTATGCGGACGCGACCCTACGAACGGCACAATACGTACCTAAAACGTCAGTTAATAAATTTCCAAACAACAGTCATTTATGGGCGCTTAAAGTCATTACACGGTGCGTCTACAAAGAAGGACAACATGTTTTAAACGACGCAGAAAGGCCTGAATTCAGTTGATTAAATTTGTATTAAAACGACTCTTTATATTGGCTGGCGCTAACCGGCGGGGAACTGCCGACTCATCCACCTAATAGATCTGAATCTTTAACAGCAAAGTGGTCTATATAGTAAGGTCGCCAGCGCTCCGCAATATCCGGGACTGTCCTCATACATGAAATCGAATGGAGCTCTTTTTTCCACTGAAAAAAAAATCTTTAAAAATTTGTTCGATATATTCAAATATTGGTTCGATATACCTATTGCTATTTATCTATCTTGCGACTATAAATAGGTATAATAATACCAATTAAAGGCACCTTCTTCTAATTGCACTCTGTGATCTGACATTTCACTTACTCTATTATAATAGATAATGGCGAAAACTTGAAGAACCGTGGGTATTTTTGAGATGTTATAATATGCTTTTGAACAGATTCAACTTTAATAGTACATTATGGTACAAGTGTAAAAGTTGGTGATTACCGCTGAGGCGCTATTGAGACCCGAGCCGTCAGGTGAGGGTCTTAAGGTAGCCGAGGACGGTAATCATCAATATACACGTGTATCATACGACGTTTTTCAACACACTTGTGAAGAAAATAACACTAAAATAGTACATTATGGTACAAAACAGTGAAAACGAGTTGTGAAAATTTTTTCGCAATGGCGGGAAAAATTAATGTTGTTCTTTTGTTCGCCCTCTTGAGATGCTCTTGAGGGCAGGCAAAGATCGACGACCATACAGCCTATTCAGGTGTTTATTTGATTTAATCAGTTTTCCGGAATGTGCGCGCACCTTAATGGCCATAGACTAAAAGAATGAGGTTTCTTTTTTTTTTGGATTTTCTCTTATAGCCACGTACAAAATGGGGAATTTCGAGTTTTCTTTATTACAAAAAAAAAAACAAAAGTTACTGACAGTTTTATTTATTAAACACGTACATGTTTAAATTATCTATTTAAATATGGAGTTGTATGAAATGAGCAAGCAATAGGTACATTAATTTAACACGATATTTTTATAAATTATTGAACAAGATCTTTTTTGTAATAGAAACTTTTTTAAGAACACAGCAACTCACCCAATAAAATTAAAAAAAAAAAATTCTTTAACTCACATTGTGAATAATAGTAATCAAAAGTCACAGTTTGAGTTAGAGGTGTCATTGTGTGCCTAGTTGCGGTGAACCGGGAGCCCCTTTATGAGCAAGTGTGTTGAAAATAACTTTATCCTATTATAATAATATGAAGATTCATATATGAATATGAAGATTCAGAGGTACATTACGTATACGAAAGTTAAGAGTTGAGGAAAGGTTACTTGTGTTATTTATTTATAACAAAAGTAGCCCATGTTTATTTACAGCATTCTTATAGAAATATAATATCTATCAAATTGTGAAAAAAGAAACTAGCTATCAAGCGCGCTTAAAAGCTCTGTCCTGAAAATGTTAACGTATATTTGGTACTCCTATTAGACCTGGTTTATAAAATTTAATGCAACGCGTGTGTTAACGATGCCTGATTCGGTGATTGATGGGTTTTTTGTCCAAAAATTAACTAGACAGCTTGCTTCTTCAGAAGCTTTTAATAAGTTTGAAATAAAATACCTATCGAGTTTTATACGAAAACAAAGCTACTCAAATGCTTGAAAATTCTATCTATGTCATCCTAACAAGTAGTTTTGTAGAGTAAATGGTTATATTTAAATGTTTTCAGGTATCATGTCTGAAATAAATCATTGATCTTTTTATTGGAACATAGATACTAATCTGGTACTTTAACATTTTTGCATAATAAACTTTTATTGATTGATTAACTTCACCTATTTGCTTTTAAATTAAAATAGAGTAATTATAAGCGTTTGATTGTTAGCTAGTTTCCAGAACAGAGTAATTAAAACCAATAAGAACTTCATCAAATGTCAGAATTAAATCTTTGTTTGTTAGTAAATCTTTGCAAAAACTTCCAAAACTTTGTGCTAAAAGTTTCATAATTCTGCCTGCTGCTGATAAAATCTGTCATTTATTGTTCATATTATTAACATAATCCTCAGTTCGTCAATAACCTGAGGTAATATATCTAGTCAACGTTTAACAGAATATTGCTTTGAAAGCATAAAGAAGAGGCTTTGTCCCCTACTTGCAACAGCACACGTAGGTACCTATATCAAGATAATAACGTTATTTTCCGAAGTTTATGAGTGAGATTATATTATAATAGCTGCGGGTTACTTATAGATAATCAATATATCAGAATTATTTTTCTATTATAAATATCATATTCTAAAAATATCTTATTTAAAAAGTATTAAACATATTTCTAAAATATCATTTCTTCGTCGGCAAAGATCATTAAGTATTCAAATTGACCCACGGGAATTGGAGCAGAAAAAGAAAAAGCATAGTTTGTGACAAGAATGTCAACGCTGGTAATTCAATTTTGATTATAGGACCAATGCCTAAATACGGCTTCATTACGCGCCGCGGCGATCCGCGGACAATCTTTTTGAGTACGTATCATTAAACCGACGTATCATATCGAAATAAAATGACTCGCCTAATAGTAAATTAACTACTCACTCCGTAATTTTTGTTTATTTGGTGGCTTAGAAATCTTTATGAGTAGATAGTAAGTACCTAATATCTACCTACGGTAGTGAATTTAAATTTTGAATACATTTATCAATAGTAGGTATACCTTTATATACTTAAACATTATTAAGGATAACTGTAGGTAGATCGCAAGAAGATTATCATGTTTAAGTCAATCGTAGTATTCAGTAGGATTGACCTAGGTATAGTTCTTGATGAGTGATCAAATAGATTTCTCGTATTTACAAGGGTGCGTTTTTTTAGGTTTATGGAATGAATTCCCTTCCAGCCTTAGCGAGATATTTGTGATCACAACAACTACATGTACATTGTACAATTTACGCACACTTCAATCGTTCTAGATCACTGATCCAGAATGCTCACCAGAAAGAAAAGTATTTCAAAGGCCAGTCCTCTTTTTTCTAAAAAGAAGTAGCGATCCACGCTGCAAAAGCTTCCCGATCAACTTAACTCTTGAGTGACAAGTACTTCAATCGTGAGTGTAGTTATTATATTAATAAGAGTCGTTCAAGTTATTTGTATTGATTGAAAGGTTATTTATGCGTGCCCATTTCCACGGCGCGCTGTTTAGGCTAGATAATAACATTTAAGCTAAGGCTAGGCTGCAGTGTAAAGCTCGTAAGTGGTTTTACATGACGGCCCTGGGCGGTGCCGCGTAGCCATAGCCGTGCTTCCGTGGGAAACCGACACGTGACGTTAGGAAATCACCAAAGGCGAAAACTGATTGACAATACACTCAAAGGTGTAATATTTTATTGAATGTATTGTAAATTCCAGTCTAACTACAACTTCCTTTAATTTGGGCAAATTATAGGCCTCTCGTTTAAGTTGGACGGTTCCTGGCAGCTACGCGGTGCGGGAGGGGTGACGAACTTACTTTTGTCTTTTATATCTACCATCACCCCCCTACTCAGTCGACCAATCCACACCTCGGGAACTGTCTCACTTATCACGTTATAATTATCCGAAAGAAACTGGCAAAAATTACTTAAATCATATTTCCAAGGAACAATATTGAGTGGAAAGTTAGAAACATAAAATAATGAAATATGTTCTACAAAAAAAAATCGTGAAGTAAGGTCTAATTTTACATTTAATTTGTACATATTGTGTGTGTGATGTGTGATGATCTAAGTGATGATACGGGCTACGGCCATTTAAAAAAAATGAATATCTTACGAGTTATTAGAATAAATCTGTCGCGTTTCACACGAGGTTTTGGGTATGTTTTATTTCATCTAGCGCGGGCATTTTTCTGGCATTCTGCGCACTGTTAACGAGTAGGGCTATAATATAGTGGCTGATTTTTTAAACCACGATTCGTTTTTTTGGGGTATTTTTTTAAACGTGAAAACGCCAATGAATGTTATGACATCCATTTTTTAATAAATAGATTAGCGCCTCATACTTCATTTTTGATTTAATGGTAGGTAACCAAGTAATAGTTAGAAAAACTGAAGCCTTGGGCAGAACTTAGTTTTCACGGATATTCTTTTACAACCGACAGCATCTCTAATACGATCGATTAAAGCTTAATCTACTTATTACTCTACATCGATGTGTACTGTTCACTCACCTTGCACTAACACATAACTCAAAGCGGAGCTTAGGTATACTTCGCGGACTGTATCTAAGTATCAAAAGTTTTATAATTATAAATATGCCTTATCATAACGTAAGCCAAGTTCAACGTCAATTATTCGAAATGCGTATCATGGACTTATGATAATACAGCGGAAGATGCACGCACCGCTGCTTTTGAAATCGTCCTTTCACGATTCTTGAGCAAACACAAAGTGAGCATGTGTTCTAATTGCATAGCACAAAATATCTAATACCTCAAATTAAATCGCTACCAGTTTTACAATGACAACTCACGCTCGGCTAGCTATACTTACAGTATGATATTAGGTATTGCTAATTGTCCGATGTAGGTACTTTGTCTTACCCTTAAACATACCGTTACCTCTACTATTGAACACTAGCTTTAGTCAGCTTCAACTTTCGAATTTTGTTTGTGTTTTTCACAAAAAAAAAACGAAAGTGTTGGTATAATAAAATTAAACCTTCTTCACTGTTTTTCAGATTTCCGTAAAATTATATAGTTTCAAAGTAACACAGGCTCGAAGATTTACAACACATGAACAAACGTGCCAAATCACCACTACTATTACAAGAGCGAGTTTCTCCGTCCGGTTTGTCTGTTTGTGCGTCCTTATGTTACTGAGGATTACTGATACAATTTTTACCAAACGATACCCTGATTATAAAGTAGTTCATAGTCTTTCTATGAACGACTTTCTAATCAGGCGTGTTTAGATTTATAAAAAATCCTAAATTAATTAGATACCTATATTTAAGGATCCCCGCATAAAACGTAGAACTGTTGACATCCTTAGGTACTATTCTTACTAATATTTTAAATGTGAAAGTGTGTTGTTTGTCCTTCAATCACGCGGCAATGTATTAACGGATGTCATCGTACATGATTTTTGCATTTGTAGCCTATGTCTCTCTCCAAGTCCTCAACTATACCAATACAAAAAATCATGCATCAATCGCTTGCTCCATTATAGCACGATTGAAAAACAAACCAACAAACAAACAAACACTTTCGGATTAGTAAGGATCATAGACATTACGTTAGTACACCTAACTGCATCACCTTACGAAAATAGAAAACCTTACATCCCAGTAAGAAACTTACTTACTTTTTAATTCGCGAACTCTAAAAGTGCCCTAGCGCTAAAGTACCTAAGTAAGTAGTAAGTAAGTAAGTATTTTCTCTCTGAAAAAAATCAATTTACTCTTACGAAATCGCGGGCATCTCTAGAAAGTATTGATACCATCTTGATTTCTGTTCCACCACATATTGTTTTTTTCTCTAAATATATGCAAACATGTTTCCGATTTACATCCAAACGATCGCGATCGCATTGAAAGCATTGATAATAATTACAAAGAGAACGAATATTAATGCGAAGAATCATCGATTCTGAGCCTGAGATAGTTTTGACATGGAACTCGGATCGGTGCGGACGCTCGGGGCGTCGTCGCACACCGGTGGCTTATAATTAACACGCTGCAAGTATTATGAATCGATTAGGATCTAAGCTTTCGTCAATAGCAGCTCCGTTCGAAGCCCCGGCGATGGCTTATCGTTGATTAATAGCAATTGAGATTTTCGCCGCAACCGTGTTATTAGGAAACAGATAAAACACAATCCGAACTCCATCGCTTTCGACAAATCGCCGACTGGTCATCGAGTTGGGAGTCGATGTAGATTATTCCTGCTCGTTATATCGGAACCCCTAATTCGAAAGTTGTTTTATTTAACTGCCAACATTAATCGCTTAGCGAGGGTGATTGGTGATATTTAGTTATGGCAGAAATTAATAACCTATGTAACCCAAATGTACAGATTGAAGGTCTAAAATCAATCCAGATATTAAGTGTGCAATCTGTTTTACCAAGTAGTTATCACTTTAACACGATAACATTATTTGGAATAAGTTTTCGACTTTCAAGCTGTAGATTTTAGATAAGTAATAGGTTATATTGATAGTTGATACCAACTCTTAAGGTCACATTGCAAGAACTAGCGCCCCAAGGCCCCAAGTCGAAGCACTACGAAATACATATTGGTAGTAGTTAGGTCCGTACTGAATGCGGAACTTCAAAACTTGAGTTCCTTACTCTACCAGTAGGTATGTCCATTTTAGTCTGACTTTATTACATTTTTTAGAAAGGGTGCTGATAGTGCAACGGTTAGGACGCAGCCTGAAAACTAGATACTTCGGCGGTTAAATATCTCCCGTTGAACTATATTATGACGTACTAACCCCTAGCATAAGCTTTATGCTTAATTGAAAGTGAAAGAGGTAAGTAGTTAGTTACGTTGAATACTATGGCTAATTTTCTTTCTTCTTAAAAGAACTCTAGGAAAGGTGCTATCTCATGTAATTTGAGTGATTATTCAGTGCAGTCGTACCACATATTGATCATTCTAGGCGGGCGGTGAAGTAATTATCGCAAATAACTTTAGTTGCAGGCTATTGGCGTCCGCAGGCAACTCTATTGAGATCGCATGTATAAATCAATACTGCGATGGAGAACCGAGTTTCCATTAATAATACACGTGTTAATTGCAGTGGCATCGGTGCCCAGTAGACATTACTCATGTATCGTATTATACAATTGTACATAACTTCTTTAAAATATATACTACATTTCAGCATAGATAATAATAGGTCTACGGCATTAGAGGCAGTGTTGTGAAAGGGGTGACAATTATACTAAAATAATAATAAAATACAGAACGTAAAAGTTAAGTTCGTTACCCCTTCCGTAACCGAGTTACCTCAGTAACAATCTGAATAAAATCGTAGGCCTACATACAGTATTGTTTGCAAAATACCTAAAATTTGTGTTTTCTCCTATCACTGTCCAACCTTACCTATACCAAAATTCGGTGAAAATAATAAATAAGACTACTACTACTCCGAAGCGGTGCAAAGAATGGTCCTAAATATGATCAGTGCTTGACGACCTGATTCTCCCTTTTGGTTGACCATGAGAAAGATGATTCTCTCTTGTCATCAAGACTTGGATGAGACTGGCACAACACCGGAAGGAATGGCGTGCACATCAGACGGCCTATGTTAAAGATAGACGAAGTGAAGGACTAGCAAAGAAGGAGAAAATCATCAACTCTGGCCGAGTGAATCAGATTTTTGAAGACAAAGGAATCTTATTGAAATACTGTCCGTAAAAATAAGTTCTCATTTTGTAAATATTGTGAGGAATTTAGTTAAACTTAAACGTAAACCATTTCTCAATTTCCAGTGTTTGAGGAAAGGCCGATAAAATGGGACAGACATGATTAATGTTATCATTGGCGATATTGAAGACAAGTTCAGGGCCTGACTCACATAACGACCTAAGGATGTGATACTCAATAATGATTTTGTTTATTTTATCGCAAACTTTATCACGCTAATAAAAACCTCTTTGCCGAAGAGTCAATTTACCCAAATAATATTATTTTGGCGTCCTTACCTTTAGGTGTCTCAATAACAAAATTGAATTAAAATTAAACCTTATCATGTTGATATGTATTTGAGAGTTTCTCATTGAGTTATTATTATTCTATATCATATTATAATATGAATGTTCTACAACGTGCTTTTACTACTCTTTGAAAAAAAAATTCTTTCACAGACAATTTTTGATATCCGACACCATATTACACTTTAGCACGTTATTGATCAAAGATTCCCAGACGGGGCTTTATATCAGGATACAGCCTCCGAAATACTCATATGTATGCCATCACTTTAACCCCTACATTTCCTTATAGCTCAAGAGCTTACCAAGCAGTTTAGTAACAGCACCTTGCTGGGACAGCACGTGGTGTGCAATGTCGTAGTGACGCAGCCCGAAGCGCGACAGCTCGAGTAGCCTCTGCTGGGACAGCAACGACGACAGCGGATGCGACGCTGCGCCCGGGTATAGTGCGGTGCCGGACCCTCCACCCGATGACGATGGTGATACTGGCACTGGAACGAAAATTGCACTTATTTATACGGGGTGGCATTAGGAGTAATGATAGTCTAGGTAGTTGTTAAGATCGAAGTCTCCTTTTCGGGATTCTCAGGTTCGATGCCGACCTTTGACTTTTCGGAGAGAACGCGTGTAATGGTAAATCTTCAAATGCAGATTTGAATTTTACAGCAGTAGATCAAGTTCTAACTATCCGAAAAAAACAAGCATGTTCGACACAAAAAAAATCGCGAAATTAAGTCTAATTTTTAACGAATTTGCGTTTATTTTCAATGTGTTGCATATTTTAGAGCCAAAACTTTTATATAAAATTCCTGTACATTTTACTAAGAGACGATACAGCCATTTAAAAAAAATCTTAGGAGTTATTAGAATACAGCATGATGTATTTGGCGCTTATCTGTCACATTTCACACGAGGTTTCGGGGTATGTTTTATTTCATTTATCGCGGGGATTTTTCTGGCATTCTGCGCACTGTTAAACGGTCACAACTCGGAATAGTTAGAAGTGCGAACCTGAGACCACCGAAAAGGAGGCCTCAGTGTCAATTTTCGTGCTATATTTTCGCGATAACAAAAATATCCCATCTTTGTCTGTCGTCGGATCTTGTGGCGTGTTGCAAGTACGTTTCCGGCCTATTGCCAAGATTCAGACGGTTAATTAATAATATACCGGTCTCTATATTTATCAATACACAGTTAACAACGTTATCGGGTTTACACATCGGTAATTAGTTAGTACATTGACGTGAACACGTAAGTAGGTATATTCCGATATTTATTGATCACCTGACTATGCTATCATTATGTATATTATAGCTAAGTATTACTGCCTCGTTGGTCAAGAGTCTGAGAGAATCGAAACCTTGATCGGGCAAAAGAGGTTATTTTTCTTTCAAGAAATTGTCATACGTGACTGTCACAGCAACCTAGTGTTAAACCAGCATGCGAATGTGTGGGTCCTATGCTGACGTCTTTCATTATAGGCAGATCTTCTAGGAGTTTCGTTCTATCGACCTATACGTAGTACGAGTGACGTAGAGAAAACACCTGTGTTTTTACACACACTTGTACCAAGCCTCCGTTTAGATTGACTGCAGTGACCGTAATTCGGTTGAGAGAGTAATATTAACAACAGCGTTAGCATTATTTTATATATTAAAGCCTAAGTTTATACTAAGTTTGTACAAGTAGAACGTGATCGCTTATTAATGATACTCTGCGTCTAAAACAGGTAGCAACTTTCAACTTTGAATTCTATGTTAGAAAAATATTTCCACACTACTTGTAGCTTTACTTACTTGTTTGCACTTGACGTACCTACTTGAGTGTTTTTATTATGTTTATATCTAACAGTCATACTAATATTATAAATGCTAAAGCATGTTTGTTTGTTGGTGTGTCTTTCAATCATGCAGCAACGGAGCAAAGGACTTAATATTTTGCATGGTGGGTATGCTAGAGATGTAGAGAGTGATATAGAAAACTTTTATCCCTGGAAAACAAAGGATTTCTGCGGGATTTTTAAAACTCGGACTGAGTCAAGGGTAAAACCGAATAAATAAAAATATATTTTTTTTACTTAATTCGTTTTATTAAACGAATTAAGTAAAAAAAATATATTATTATTTATAAAAAAAAGGAAATAGACGAAGAAAAGAAGAGAAAATTATAGATAAATACAATAAAAATTATATTATTGGTATTTGATTTTGATGAGCCTATATAAAATAATAAGAAGAATAATAATATGTAAATTAAAAAAATGTTATATAACAGCTTTTTCTTCAGACATCACGCAACCTAGTAAAAAAATTAAAGTTTTCGTGGAAACAAAAGGTCATTATCATACTTAGTTGCGAACACAAAGAGCACAAAAATAACTTAAGTGAGAAAGCGCACCCAAAGAAATTACTCGAAAATGAGGTATGAAAATTTGAACTAATAACAATAGTCATTAGAAACGATGTTGGGTATCGTTGAAAGAGTTTTCCTTTTTTTGTTCCCATAATAATTTGAGCGCCGCCGGCGTTACCTTTTACCGAGCTAGCCTTGCTTTTTCATTAGAAATGTGAATCACTTTGCAAAGGACTAGAAAACACTTTTATTAACAGCAAATCTATACTATAGAAATAAATAAAATTGAAGTGTCTGTTCGTAATGTCAAATTAACAGCTTTTTACTAAATGCATATGAAAATATATTTGGTACTTATAAAAAAAACACAATTTTTAAAATTTTTGCCTGTCTGTATATTTGTTTATTCCGGCTAATTTCGGTAACGGCTGGATCGATTTTGACAGAGCTTTCACTGGTAGATAGCTGATGTTATCGGGAATACCTTAGGCTACTTTTTTAATCGACTTTCAAAAAGGCGGGCTTGTGTTTTTTTTCTACCTATGAACATCTATATCTCCGACATTTCTGAATTGATTTAAATAAATATTTTTTTCGACAGAAAAACTTTGCGAGATGGTCCCATTAGAATTTCAGGTTCCAACTCCCCAATCCTGATGCTGCAGGGGTACTGCCCACCATAAATGTACGGATTTAGGGAATACCAATTATGAATAGATGTTGCAGATACCAAGTAAAGACTTCTCGTTGAACTCCAGGACCCAACTTTTCAACCCTGATGCTGCAAGGAACTCCATTCTTGAACCGCGGTAATTTATAGGGACTGTCGATTGTGCATTGAAGACGCGGACAAAGTCGCAAACAGCCGCTTGTGTGATATAAAGATGGTTCAGCGGGCAAGCGTGAGAAAATTCCCTTTGTTCAGTCACTGCCCGTTATAACAGAGCACGGTGTTACGTCCCCTCTAATATGCATAACCAATTTCAAAATGATATTGAAAGGCAACTGACGATACTGACGATACACTTTTTATGTGGAACGCGTTTACAGTTTGTAAGTGCATTCAACTAAAATGGTGCACTAATAAAATTTTATACATTAACTTGTCCGCAAAACAAGTGAGGACCGAAATTAAAATGTATCCCGGGCATTTATGGTGTCGCTTTCTCGAACAGTTATATGTATATTTATCCAAGCAATTTGTCGTTACTGCTGCGTCCAGATATGCTAAAGGCCGATCGTAACAATGCGTTTCTTATGAACACATCGTAACACATTCAATTATAAATTAAGCTATTAACTTAATATACTATAATTTGTTTATCAGGTTAAGCATCGAAATTAATGCAAGTGGCATAACTTGTTCATAACTTTACACTTTTTATTAGCGAGTCCGTAAGGCGATTTCGTCGAGAACGTACGACCGAGCTTGAATCATGCACAAACTAAAACAGCTCTTACTGAACTGTATTAAGGTTTACTTTGGTTCGAGGTAAACGGTTCGATTGAGGGCTCGGAATTGAACTTCGACGTATAATTTCTGGTGTAATCGCTTCAATAATGGGAGAAAAAAGTGATATTATCTGCCCACGGTCAATAAATTAACACCGTTTAGAGCGAAAATGTAGAGTCTTAGTGTCGCTACTATTATAAATAAGGTAAGATGGAATCGAGCGAGGTTTTAGAGAGCGTTCGCGTCGGTGAGTGCGTGTATGTTTTTATTTGGGTGCGTGAGCAGTGAGGCCTTATTAAAATATTTCGAGTGGAAACTGGAAGGACCACTTAGTGGTGCGCGGGAGTTTCACGCCTGGCCTGATACAACATTAAGTCGACAAGATAGCTTATTTGTGCTCTGCTGAGGATTAGGGCCAATAAATCACTGATTAGAATGTATTGACTGGCACTGAGTTCGGCGCACGGATCTCTCTTTTATTTATTGACCGATAAGGTTTTAGGGTTTTATGACTTCATTATACTATTTCCATCACCGTAACTACGAGCGGTGTTTATTTAATTAACGACCAATGCAAATGGCATGCTTATCTTTTACGTGCTGATCATAAACGGGATTGAACTTTAATTAATGCGAAATTAAAGGCTGATTGACGGGTTTCGAACTGCTTGACATTGACATGAGCAAGAAATGAATAAGAAAAACAAAACAAGACGAGGATAACAAAAGAATTCCAAAAATCTAGTACTTAAAAAAACTTTTTTTCAAGAACTAAGCCATGCTAAACATTCCTTATTCAGTTAACTAACGTTCCATTAACTAGCGTTAACAGTGCGCAGAATGCCAGAAAAAAATCCTTGCGATAGATGAAATAAAACATACCCGAAACCTCGTGTGAAACGCGACAGATGCTAGTGTAGAAGCGCAAATCCATCATGTATTCTAATTACCTCGTAAGATATTCATTAAAAAAAAAATGGCTGTATAGTCTCTTGGTAATATGTATAGGAAAATATTATGTAAAATATGCAACACATTGAAAATAAATGCAAATTGGTTAAAAAAAATTTTTGTCTAATTTTAATTAAGTCTGTAACCATATTCTTTTAATAAATAGAACACAAGAAAATATACTATTTTCCTTTTTATTTTTCACTCCTTTAGAGTTGGAACTTAGCCGCGACGGAAATTTCCATCGTTAATTTTCACATTTTTTTGACGAGTTTTGGGAACATTATAGTAAAAATGTAACAGCAGGGGGTCCACCGAAATTTGTAAAATTTTGGAAGTGGTCCACGAAAAAAAAGTTTGGGAACCTCTACCCTACGCGTGTCCCCGCACAAGCGTAAGATCCGAGCTTTGTCTCGTGAGAGGTGCGTGAGAGTACACACGATGAAGTGCTATGGTTTGTATAGCTTGGGAACAGCTATCAAATGATTGACACAACTGAAGAATATAAATGAATGGCTTTAATACTTTTCACATATTATGTGAATGTGTGTGTATTGAAAATTTAAAACAACCCCGACATGTGAAATTAAAAAAAAATATGTAATCCACCATATTTTGTGGCGGCTATCTTGTACCGATTTTCATCAAATATAGCTAACAACACTCCCGACTAATTCATCTTTCAAAAAAAATCGGTTCACCGTTCGGGAGCTACGATGCCACAAACGGACACTCACACACAGACATATTATATTAGACATATATCGAACTGGGTACATTATAAGGCCACGAGTTTACGATGTAAAAAGAAGTTTTAAAAGAACTACGTAGAAAATCACGTACCAGCACGTAATCACGTAAATGCTTTACCAAATATATTTTTAATTTTTCTGATAACATTCATATTATTTTGTTTTTTGGCTCTTCAGTATATAGTAATTTTTCTTGTTGTTATGAAAAGTCTACAAACTCTTTGTAATGTTAACTATTAGTATCTATCATGTTAAATAAATGCCGCCAATTGACGCTAATTGAAATAATAGAATTATTTAGTGTTTTGTCGCCATTACTTGTATTCTACAAATAACTAAATACAGGAAAGATGCGAACGCCTCTACCGCGCAGGTGTTCGTGCAGACATTAACGTAGGTGAGCAATACCGCAACATGACTAAAATACAGACAGACAGTGAAAAAGGTACAAATACTTGTACAATACTGCGATGGTTACACTAATAGTCCTCACGACCGAATCCGGTCTCGACGCGGCGGCATAACTCCACAGAGATTAGCCATCTACGCAAGAGATATTACAGTGCACAAGTGTGTGCGCAAGTACCAGGTGCACATTCTATTCCTTCACTGTCATAGTCCAATGGGACTGAAATCCGACACAAACGGGGAGAGATCAGGCGCAGGATCAACAGCTTTACGTGCTCTCTGAGGCACGGAGGAGACACACCGCCTACTTCCTAACTCCTAACCAACGAGATAGTCGATAGTTACGCTCCTGCCTTGTCGGTCTAGTGTTTAGCATGTTCATCAAAAAATGTATTGGATTTATCTGTCAAGAAATTCACATTAGGCATCAGCTTGGAATTAGAACGTAGTCGATGTGTCACCCCCGTACCTCGGAGAGCACTTAAAACCGTTGTCCTACATCCCTCCAGTTGTGTCAGATCTTCGTCCTATCGGACTTTGAGAGTGAGAGTATATAGAGTGCACCTGTTTTTAGTTACGCACTTGTGAACTATAATATCTCCAGCGCAGATGACTTATCTCTGTGAAGATTGGCCTCCGTGGCCGGATTCAGTCGGGTGAACATTATTAGGTAAGTATTTATTATTGTATGGATTGAGGTTTTTAAGTTTCCACGGGAAATGTTTAATATTATCGTAGGTTATCCTCCTGTGACAACCCTATCAAACTCGGTACATAGGTTAAACATTTTCACGGTCTTTGGAAGCTTTGACTCTGTTCAGTTATTTACTCATGTGGCTCTACACAACATTGCATTCATCCAAATGTAAGCAGTTTTATGCAAAAAAATAAAAGAATTGTTTCGCCGGTGAGTTTCGCCACTATTAATATCACCATGCAGCGGAAAATTGGCACCTTTTGTGTAAATTTTAATATTAGCTCGAAGTGTAAGCGTATAATGCCACTATCAGAGAGGTGTCATTTACTAGAGGTGCCGATGACCAACCTTCGTCAACCTGACTGTTATACATGAAAGTAACAGTAGGTAGTGCTTTGTGTCATGCAGTAAATTCACGACCAAAGACTTACACGCAAGATCTGTTTTTTACAAAAATGTCAATAATATCGCTTTCTTATTTTACTATCCTATTTTAAATATTTTATGTAGATATTACTCCCAATACTCCCAATATCTTATAATTATGATACAAATTATGTCTGCCGTGGGGCCGTGAAAATTCAAAAAATTCTTAAGCGTCATTTCATCCCCGTTAATTGCCTCACCTAGTCTTTTTTCATAAGGCTCATTTGGGTGTAAAGAACCAGCCTGACATTCATTTTAAGTGAGCATGATTTGTACCCCTACTAGATATTTAGATAAGCCAACTTTTAGATAAGTTTTTTGCAAAGCTTTAATTAAAAAAAAAACAAAAGATAAAATGAAAGTTAAGTCATAGTAAAAATAATATTCTCATAAAAACATATTATTTTGTTTGAATGTGGTATTTGCATAATTTTTTTACGGCTGATGTTTGAGGTATGAATCTCTATAAGTATATCTAATAACAACTCAATGCACTCTATGACCACGAAAAAATCTTCGAAAGACCGGAGTCCTAAATTACTGGAATTCTAAATGAATTATGGATGCGATAAGATATAAACACTATTTTTATTCGCTTTGGATTTCATTAAGTTTGTTCGTGTTAAATTGACTATAAAACTTTGATTTAGGGATGTGCCTCTATAATAATATGAACCGGCGTAGGTACCTACTTATTTTAAATTGTGCATACCTAAGGCATGCGTTCAATGACATTTATGTTATTAAATACAACAGCTATGTGTCAATATTTTTTGTGTATATTTTGAGATTTAACTGTTTGTGGAAACTTTCTTGTATCTATCTGTGCTAAGTATTACCTACTGTCAAGTAAATACCAAGAAGCTTTTTGGTAAATAGATACTTATGCAAATATGGTATGTACTACATAATTATGAAAAAATCAATGGGAACTTTGGACTAGAAAAACTCATAAATTCGTCTCGAGAAAACACTTTCACCAAATTGTGGTACATTTTTAGTGTAAATATGGGATGGCATCAGTTTATTTTTAAAAGCTAAATAAATAATCGTGTTGTAAAATAACTTCCGCTTGTACATGAAGGCGGGTAACAATAGTGATTTTTAGCATGCTATTTGAAAAGATGTGCGTAAATATAGTATTTTTTAGATCATTTTAGTTCAATGAAGTGTTCCGTAATGTTACTTTAGCGACTTTTGTTCAATTCTGATGCCTCTGATGGTACCACTGTGTGGGTAACTTTGTAATATTACAAAGTTATCCACATACTATGAACTATTTGCTCTAATTAAATAAGAAAGTATTTATAAAGAAGTTCATTATGTTAATAATACACAGACTAAGTGATTTAAAGTGAAAAACTGCTCATCCAATCTGTTACCGATTAATAAACTTGAAAACATTTTACATAATATTTACTTGATTCATCTGCTTTTTAAAAATACCTACCTACTTACATTTATGTAGACAAAATGAAACAACATAATATTATGTTTCATCAAAAGACATCGTTTTTACTAGGACAAGAGTACCTATTAGGAAAATTGCCATTCTTATTTTTACGAGTAATTTGTAGCAATAGGTACGTAGTAAGTCTAGTTGATACAAAAACTAAAGTATGAATATTCATATTTTTGTATATTTGGATCTCTGTACACAATTATACCAAAAATACTTGTATAACAATATCACATAAAATCGGATACCTCAATAACTTGTTTTTTTTTATAATTATTCATAGAATTTCATTCAATACAATTTGATATACCGGTTCAAGTATAGCTACGGAAATGTATGTGGACGCTTGAGTGATTCAAGGTAGCATTTTACCTCGTGCATTAACTTCGTTAAATATTCAATGCAAATGATCAGGATTTAATAGTGAATTCCAATAGATAGTATTGCGATGAAGAACGGAAGCAAGCTTTTAATTAAAAAAAATAGATAGGGCAGCTATTTGAAATCAACTTATTTAAAAAATGCCACCTTAAGGTTGAAATAAATGGGATCATGTTAATTAATCAATATTGACCTTATTGGTACTTACCTACATTATCAAGTTCGACCAGAATCTAAAGCTGGTCGCCAAACAGTACAGTACAACAGTACAACGAAGGAACAGACAGACAAACGATACATAGATACACAGACACTGACACACCGATACATAGATACATGCATCAAAATTATAGCACGTTATATGTTGTAATTTTTTCCGTTGGGGTTAAAAAATACATTAGATTCATTAAAAAAAAACTTCAAACATACCTCTTAGTTCAACTTTAAAAGCAGCTTTTTTCTTTATTGAAAATTATAATAGATACTAAAAGTATTGTTTGCGAATTTTTATTGAACATTGAAAAATACTTTTTACCACCCGTACCAAGCCAGTGTATATGCCAGAACGTTACAGAGGACGGATTTGTCGCTTTTGCCTGGCGCGTTCGGTCTCAATGCACAATAATTGTATGAAGAGTATTGGTACCCAGAGCGACGCTGGTATGAGGGGCGAGGAGACAAACCCCTTGATTCTTGATGTCTTGATTTTTACTTTGACATCACCTTAACAGTGCGCAGAATGCCAGAAAAATCCCCGCGATAGATGAAATAAAACATACCCGAAACCTCGTGTCGTGTGACACGCGACAGATGCTAACGATGTAAGAGTGTAGTAAACGCAAATCCATCATGTATTCTAATAACTCGTAAGATATTCATTTAAAAGGCTGTCCATCTCTTTTATATAAACATTTTGGGTCTATAATATACAACTCATTGAAAATAAATGCAAATTGGTTAAAAATTAGACCTAGCTTCCAGATTTTTTGTCGAACAAATTTCATTATTTTATGTTTCTACTCAGTACCTATCGTCCCTTGTAAATATGATGTAATTTTTGTCTGTTTTTTTTTTCACATAGTTAAAACTTGATCTACTGCTGTAAAAATCAAATCTGCATCTGAAGACTTACCATTACACGCGCTCTTTACAAGTTTTATCAAGACCAGTAGGGCTAACATGCGCGCCACGAGAAAATTTTGTCGACACTTTACTCGTGAATCTCTGTAGAGATTCACATAGAGACTACGAGTAAACGTGTAGACAAAACTTTGTCGTAGCGCGCATGTTAGCCCTGCAGGGCGGCTAAGGCACTCACATAGATACATTTGGACGCTGAGGTGATAGGATTTGGCCATATTTCACCAAGAAATTAAAAAAAAGAGCCAGTTATATTATGCAGATAGCAATGATCTCTTAGCATAAATAAAACATTAAAATTAATGCCACGTGGTTTTACTAACACAAAACGATGTTTACTTAATTAAGATATTTTATTAAACACAAGTAACATAATATTTTCTGGCTAGTGTATAATAATTATAGATAATCTCAGCACATAATTTGTCCAGCGATCATTATCAGTACGAAACTCGATGCACGATAGAAACATATATGGGTAGTTCTACGATAAGAGGTAACTTGTGCGGCAATCAGTTTAAAATAGAAATTTTACTCTATATGTTGTTATTTTTTGCCAATGAAACACATCATCTAAATGTACTTTATTAAATAACGTCACGATTAAATGCCTAATTAAAGTATATTTTTCTGAAATTTCTTATAAAGTCTAAAAAAGTCTCTAACCTGGCCTGTCCCGCTGTCAGTTTCAGTTTAATTTGAAAACATACATACCTTGTTTGTATCAATTATTAAACTAAAGTATGTTAAACACAATTTTCAATAAATGTATTTAAGTATTGTTAAGGAAAAATAGAAAAATATTTATTTATTTGCAATATATTTTAAACTTTACTTTTGTCCCACTGTTTTTGGGTATCTACTCTAGAAAATTTCATTCCGCTACTACAAACACAAATATAAAACGGCCATATTCCAAATAGTGCTCAAAGTCATCTACCGACGTGAAGTTAGTAATGCAAAACACGTGAGCCGTTAAGAGCGCCGTCATTTGTTAGTTGTTGCGACCGTTGATTCGAAGTAGTCGTTTCGCGAGGTCATTGTGTCTCTCACCTGGCAAGTCATAAAAGTTATATTATTCATTCAATTTATTTGCATTTACTGGTCTAATTTCATAATGATGGACTAGTGAAAGTGTGATACATAATGTACCGAAAAACTTCTTATGTCAATTAAAACAATACAATTTATCATGAAAACGTCTCTCACCTGCCATATTTCACCTGGCAAGATAAATGTCAGGAGAGAAACTTGTTGACCAGGGGAGATAAGGTTAGTGCAAACAAACAAAGTCAAAAAAGTCAACAAAGTCAACAAAGTCAAAAAAGTCAAAAAAAGTCAAAAAAGTCAAAAAAAGTAAAAAAAAGTCAAAAAGTCAAAAACCGTCAAAAATGTCAAAAAAGTCTTTTTTGACTTTTTTTGAATTTTTTGAATTTTTTGACTTTTTTGACTTTTTTGACTTTTTAATAAAATATGCATAAAATGACTTGCCCTTACGTGAAAAGATAAATAAATAGGATAAAAATCGTAATATAAGTGTTTAATGAAAAAACAGCTACTTTTCTCCGTGGCCGTATTCTCTATGGACTTAGAACCTCTTATCGTAGAATCACCCATATAAGAAATAAAATAATAATAAAAAAAGTTTTCTCATCTAGATCATCATGAATAAAACATGACAAAACCACACAATCAACTATCGTTTATGATCATAAAATCGAGACAGATTTAAGCTATTCATTCTAATATTTGCATCTTGATACAGTTTATTCAGATTAATTTTAATATCCACCTACTATAACACTTTCACGAAAGGAAAATTGAAGAGCTGATTTAAATTATAACATGACAGTGAATTATGTGCAATTTGCTTCGATCGATAAAATTATATAATAGTTAAGGTAAGAACTTTATTAAAAAATATTTACATGTTGTTCTATCCATTGTAAATTTTATAAATAAAATAAACTCAAAATAGTTGGGTCCACAACTCCACATCGATGCTAGACATGATAAATTGATCAGGTACTTCACCCACTTCAAGTAGTTATCCCGACTACTTGAAATTAGTTTTTATTTTATTGTTTAGTTATAGTTTTTATATCTTCTCATAATCATCGTTAGTCTGGCTGAACTCAAAAACAGCTTGACCGATTAGAATTTTTTTATTTTGTTTTGTTCTTCGTAATACAATACAGGATAACTAGCATAGGCAGAAGATAAAAAATTTATCCCCCGATTTTATCCACTGACAGGGGATAAAATTATCTTCTCTCTATGCTAAAGCATGGCGACAGGGGAGAGGAGAAGTATATCCCACAAAGAAACTTTGTAGTGTCTCTCATAAAACAACTTTAGGCATGTGGCTTATACAGAAGAGAAATAACAAACTTGCGTCATGCCTCGCAAAGTGTGTACAAGTGTTTCGGATTTGTGAATGGAATGCCGCTTTTACATCCCATTAATTTAACGTCGCATTTGTCTACTAATTAAGCAGCATCATTTCAGTTATCAAAGCCAGCTGATTATGCGTGATCACCATTTAAATGTTAATTAGATTTACTCCCACACCTGATCAAACCTACTCCAATAAACTGACATACAAAGTGTTCAACTGGAGTGTTGTTGAAGCTGTTAAAATGAAATTTTGAGTCATATCCACTCAGCTACCTACTTGGTTATTTAATTATTATCATAATAAAGAACAGCTACTGTACCGACACCTGTAGACACCTACGTATCGTTTTGATGTGATGCCTTTATTCCTATAGTATCTTCTTCTTCTTTATCAACCGGTAAATGTCGAGAGCTGGATAAAGGTCTCTTGCATGGACTTCCATAGGTTTTGGTCTTACGCCCCTTGTATACTGCTCTGCGACTGGTATGATGTTGTCGGTCCACCTAGGAGAGATATTTACACAGCCATAACCCTTTCAAGTTAGCTCGCTACCATCTTAGACTGCATCGTCTCTTTCTCAGGTGAGATCGCAGTAGAGTATCTTGTCATCGAATAAAAAAAAAGAAATGCGAGCACCTCTTGCGGCTGTTGCTATTTTTGCGGCTCTGACTATTTTACGGCTCTCATTTTAGGATCACTGGATATTTTTTTGTTTAAACGCTGGTATTCTAGTAAAGATCCAGTTCAACTTGATTTAGTTCGATTAACAGTGCCTTTATAGGGTTTCCACGACATCGTCTCGTCATTTTTTTTTTTAATATATAGACTAGGGCTTGGCTGCGATCACACCTGATGTTAAGTGAAGATGCGGCCTAAGATGGAACGCGCTTGCCTAGAAGATGCCTATTCACTCTAGATTTGAAGGTACCCAAATTATAGTCAGAGGGAAAAACGAAAGCCGGAAGGGCATTCCAAATTTATGTCATGTACTTAAACTGGCGATTTTTATTTTTATAATCTTTAGGAGTTATAAGTTCCAACTTAAAAGCAGAATTGCCTGCCATTTTTGTATTCACTGACTGACTTCACTAGGCTAGATGCTATCATCCCATATACCTATTTTTTAGGCCATAGTGATGTGGTCGTAAAAGAAGTTTACTCTTTTATCCAGTTAAGTGGGGCTGAGATATACAGGGCCCCAGAACTTTCATAGCTAAATTATTTAACGTACCTACCTACAGTCCATACTGTTTTTTGGTTAAGCGTTGTTTTTTTCTGTTTTCACGATTTAAACCTTATGACTACAAAACATAGTACAATATAAGTTACGTTCTACTTACCTGCCACTATGTTACAACATGAAAAAATCTATAAAAGGTGACGTGATGTACAATAACTTTACCTACCAAATAAAATAATCTTTCAAATGTATAACAATAACTAATAGCAATAATATAAATACAACACAACAATGAGTGTGGTCTTGCAAAGTGTTTTCCGGGTTGTAACAAACAATATAACATACCGTAACATTAGCACTTTACCAGTTTTTACACCGCGCTATTGCCGCCTAATCTCTAACAATCATTTAAGGCGAGCCTGCGAATAAATAACTAAATCCGGAAAATTGGCGCGACTTATCCTTAAAACATCAAAGCAAAAAAATTTTGGTTGGTTGGACTCGTAGAATCAGACATTTTGTTCGTTTTAATGTAGTTTGTCGTAACTTCGTCCGCATGGATGTTGGTTTTTTTATGAAATTCTTGCAGTTTAGTATTTTTTGTTAGTAATTGTTTCATATTGTTTTTTTTTGCCTATAGAGTGCGAGTATTTCGTTACCGATAAAATAAAACAAGCTATATTATAGTTACCTACGTAGATTACTATAGCTTCTGATTAATGCTTATTTTCCGTAAAAACAATGAATCCATAGATTTTTCATTTAAACGGTTCTTCTTAATGTATGTTTATACATCAGAATTTTTATCTTAGTGGAAGAGACCCGGCACGCAAACTTCAAAGTGGTTTTCTACTTACTTGATATCCATATCAACGGGGTTAACAAAAAGGACGAAGAAATCCACGAAACACACGAGTGTCCGCCATATTGAATTTAAGACAACGACGACGCGGACTGAGCGGGTGCCTTAAGTTCTATAGGGTAAGTCCGGGGGAGATGACGGCTTTTGTCTTTATTGTTCGGTGGAGGCGCCGGGACAACCTAATCTAGGTATACCTATTGGGTGATGCGTGGCACAATTCATAAAATAAACGTTTCTTTCTTTCTTTTCTTTAGATGGCCGCAGTTTTTTTGAGACGCTATAAAAATCAAATTAATGGTATTTTTTCAAAACCAAATTATAAAAAAACTATTTTAACTAACTATTCGGTTGATCATTTCATCATCCCGGTCATCTCTCCTGAGATGTCCGGGAGAGATGACCATGTTAATAGGGGGATGATGGCAAGTTACACACAGTGGTCAGGACTATGGTTTCGAGGTTGCAGGTTCGATGTGCGTCTAAGCGATTAATTATCACTTTTATCGATGAAAAAAAAAACATCGTAAGGAAACCTGCACACCTGAGAATTTTCCATGTTCTCAAAAGTGTGTGAAATTCACCAATTCGCATTGAGCCCGCGTGGTGGACTATGACTATGGTCCGTGAGCCATTGCTAGGTTGCTGATAATGAGGCCAGTAATTTTACTTTATTCTTTTTGGACTTTTCTTCTTCGCTTCTCTATTTTTCTTTTGGCCACACTTTAAGCTTATATTGTTGAACTCGGTAGATACAGCTTTCATGAACGTGACATCGATATAAAAAAGAATGACTGTGCATTACAACACCAAACATACATAATAACTACAAGTTTCAATTACAATTTTTTCTCCACGAAGTCAGTTGTAACCCCAATGAAAAATTTTTGTACCTTTAAAAACCAATAAATTTGTTTTTACTTACTTTTTGGTTTAATTCCACTACTTATCACTTTGAACGTCCTGCTAAAATACTGCAATCAATAGTTCCGAAAAAAATTGAACTGGCCATCTCTTCCGTAGGTACGGCCATCTTCCCCGGACTTACCCAACCTAGTAGCTAGAAATCCTAGGCATCTGGCATTATGTGTATGGTGTCACCTTACACCTTGTATATATTATGGTATATGACGTCACAGTTAACAATTTCATACAAGCTTCTATTATACCTCCCTACTATGCGCGAGTTTTGATGTTTGATAAAGAGTTGCTGGATTGATTAGCTGGCAATGTGCCTAAGATTACAACCTTAACACAGCAGAAGTGTAATCAACTTATATTGTACAAAGAACCAGAATCGGCACAACATAAATTAAGCTAGACTGCCGTTGTCATTAATCATAACATTTCATCTGTCACTCACTATCATATAATCGAGTATTGATCAACCTTCACCGGAAACGCTACTGGTATCTAGCAGCCGATCTGCCGATTAATTAACCGGATCGATATAATGCTGGCTATGTCCTGTGGTAGCATTTCGCTCGCTCATTGCAGCTGCGTTTGACAAAATAAATGACAACTATCACCCATTGCACCTTTTGTCAGTTTTCGGAACAACTACTTCAGTTTCTTTCTCTCGACACTATAGAAAACACTTTGGTGTTTGTAGAATACAGTAAAGACATGATGTATTTAGAGGCACCTTTATTTTATTTTTTTATTGAATGACTGCAATCTCACCTGATGGTAAGTGACGATGGAGTCTAAGATGGTAGCGGGCTAATTTGGAAAGGGTACAACAGTGTACATTCAACCAATACCCTCATTTGTTTCTACACGACATCGTGCTGGAACTTTAAATCGCTTGGTGGCACGTCTTTGAGGGTAGGGTGGTAACTAGCCACGGCCAAAGCCTCCCACCAGACCAGACCAGAGATCACTCAGAAATTATAAACCCCCAAATTGCCTCTACCTCGAATGGAACCCGAGAACTCCCAGTTATAATAAAAACTCAATACTAAAATAGAGCAGCAATAGGAACGCTGTAAAGTAGCTAAGGCTAACATCAATGATACAGTGCGATGACTTCAAATCTCTATAGATGTGCCTACTGTATCTTTTGGTATTTAATATTTCCTCCAAACTTTCTTGGTCCATCGGTTTGAGCCTTTGGTTTGAGCCTTTGGTCACTCGTGCAATACCTTCTTACTTGAGTACTACCTACTTATGTGATACTAGTTTTATGATTCTGGAAAACTAAAATAAAAGTATCTACCTACTTAAATTATAATAATTGCTCTGTTTATCATGATTAATTGCAAAACAGGTAGGGAAATAGATAGGTACTATTAGTAAGTTGAATTTTCCAACTTAGTACTAGTAGGTAGTTACTGTACCTACATGCCGACGGCTACTCGGTCCAAAAGTTATGAGTAGGTATCACCTTATAAGTTACGTATAAAATAAATCATCGCATCCATATATCCATAGTATTTACTCATTAAAATTATAAATGCGAAAGTGTATATTTTGTCAGTCTGTCTATCAGTCAATTTGTTACCATTATATCGCCGAACCACCAAAGAGATAGCAGAGTAGAGAGAGGAAATAGTAGAGTTAGCAGCTCTCATTCCTGAGACACGGAAAAGTTCCAGAAAATAGCGTTGTGGTCTCTTCGTGGGAAGAGACAAAAATTTAAAAAAACAATATCCAAACGAATGGTTAATTAAAAATACATAAAGGTAACTTTATTTATCTTTTAAAGTAAAAAGAAATTATTGAAAGTAGGTAGATGCTATTGCCGAATGATTCCGAGTAAAAATGCGTTTCAACTGAGATACACGAGGTCTAAATTATAATTATTATTTTTCCATACTACTTTCAGTATTGTATTCTATGCACCTATGTCATTGTAAACAAAACTCATTAATTTGTGATGGTAGTAACCACCTGCCGATATTAAATACTTTACATTCGTACACGAAGTGTTTAATTGTCTCACTGCTCTTAAACATATTATTATGATTCTTTATTAAATTTCTACAATTCTTAAGGGAAATTCTTACCTTTTTAATGAGCAATTAATTACAGTAATGAAGTTAAATATGCCTTTGAAGGAGTCACAGACGCATTAAGGAATGCACTTTTTATCTCCCGCAGAATTAGGTAGATGTTTATCAAGTAATTGGATGCTTATTTGTGTTATCACTACAAAAATGGTACAAATTAAGTACGAGTACGATAGTAATATGTACTATAAATAATTGTACATCAATAAATTAATTGGATCTAGGTAGGTACCTACTACTCTAACGGGTTATTTATGCTCTATGAACAGAATGTTTTCAGAAACTAAACCATACATATTTTCGATGGTCTAGATACCTAAAAGACAAACATACAAAGTGCAAATTAATTGCACTTGGAAAATTTATTACCTACCAAAATATATTTTCCAAAACCAAACGGGTTACCTTCCTAATTAATTAATTATATACCTAGGACTTCTTTATATTTAATTACTTAATACTTAATTATTATAATACTTTATTAGATAGTCAAGTGAGCTGTGAAACAAGTATCAATCCACTAATTAGGTATTATGGTATTAAACTGCTCTCCCTCTTCTCAAAATTATTAATCCTATAATTAGCACATTTGTCTTCTAATATTTAGAAGGTAACTTAAGTTGACATTTATGTTAGTTTTTTGGTAACTTACTCTTATCTTGCTTTAATAAATAATTGTAAAGCTTACCGTTGGATGATATGTTGAGCGGCTGTGCGATGGAGGCGGGCGCTGGCGGCGCCGGCTCCATCTTCCAGGATGCGCAGCACGAGGCGGGTGAAAACTCGGGTGTAGGGCCGCTGCCCGCCGATATCAACATGGTCGAGCCACCGCGGACGCGAGCATACGCACCAACACAACAGTCCACGAACCAGTCCTATCAACCTGAGCAAGGTACCACGGCGGACCTGACCCGTCCACGCGCTCGCTCGAAGCTCAGCCAGAACACTGAAGAGCGCGCTTGCCGCACCGGCGCGCCCACTCGCGCGCCTACTCCCATTAGCACGCCTCGGAAAAAATCACCGCCAAACAATAACAAAAAACTGCCTCCGCCGTATAGAACCTCCGTGCACCTCTCACTCTAACGCTCTTAATTCGATTTCCGAACGCGTCAAAACTACAGCGACGCTCGATTCATTTGCAGCCTTCCGTCCTGTCCTCTACGTATATCCAGCGTATGAAAATATTGTAGTTTTTCAACGAACCGTCACAAGAGCGATTTTCGTCCGAGAAAACATCGAGCGTTAAAGCCTTTCTATCCCGCGCTTGAATAAAACTACTCCTACTCACACTCGTACGATTCGGCCTAAGCTTGAACCGAATGAAAGGGACAGGTGCTCTACCGCCCGGTAGTAGAATTACAGTAGTGAGCACAGGTGATCTTTCACCATTTCTTGAAAGCGAAGGTGTTAATGTATAGCTTTCTTGCTCTAACTTACCGTAAATTTGTAAGTTAATCTAGAGATAGCGATGTCTTCGCGATGACTTCTTAATTAGCCGTAGGTCTAGTTAATCATGCTTAGCATTCTAATAGTTGGTGTAACGGGCGCGCTCCGTTCTAATTAAATGGACGAGTAGAGTCGTCATTTCAAAGTTCGTTACATGCTATGCGCTCTTCATTTTCAGGACACTCGCTTAAATAATTTATGAATTTTATGGGAACATACCGGTGTTCAGACATTAGCCATGGATATTTTTGTTTATGGTGATATTTTTCTATGAAACCATGCAAACAAGAGTAGTAATCCAAATCAATAATAAGTATGAGCTAGGTATATCTGGACGAAGATGGACTATAGGTAAATAACTATCACAGTTGTCAAAACCTACGTAGGTACCTACCCACCTACGTACTTAGAATGAAGTTGTTGCTTTGGATAGGTAAGCAAAGTAACTACTGAGTAACTATACCTTCCCAGTGACTAAGCACCTATAAAAAGCTTATACCTACCTACTTACCTAGGTATGCAGTCCCTTTAGTTTGGACTATAGCTTGTATCAGTGCAAAGTATTTATTTTAATTACAGGGAAAAGAGAATTGCCAGAAGGTCTGAGTCGAAATGCAACTGGTGTAGCTACCGAAGTGGCTTTTGAAACGTTCCTTTGATCGTAAAATACACTTTCTTTATACAAGCTCTTTAATTTGAAGCAATCTCAATCGACAATGTGGCTTCCGTTCACAATAGCGCGATTCCACTTTTTGTAAAAAAAATCTTTTGATTCAATTTAAGCGTTTAATTGTATTTAGATCTTTTTGTACAAAACGTAAATAGCCACATGCCACTCCACTACATACCTACTACTGATACACTTAAAATAGTAAATAATTAAATTCTTCTTCAAATGTTCGTTGTAAATATAAACAAAAATAAAGAATATTTTAATTTATCTATTAATTTTCTAAATAGCAATACAAAAGACATTAATAAAAGTGTATACTACAATACAGTACCTAATAGTGTAAAAGATAGATAATTAATAAATTATTCTCGAAATAATAAATTTAAAAAATGATAAACTTAGGTACACATATCTTTTATCATTGTTACATCATAGCTCTAATATTTGAAGAGGCCTTTCAGATGGAACGCGTTCAACATGTCTTGTCCGTAGCATTTTAAAATAAAATATTAAATTTAAAAAATCACTAACCCAGTATTCTAGAATTCTATTAAATACTACTACTTTATTACTAAACTTTATTACTTAGACTTAACAGTCGGAACTCATTATTGGGAAGATTTGAACTGATCTAGATTTTTAAGAATTATATTTTTATTTACACTTTTTAGTTAGGATTATAAGACGGTAAATTTTGCAACCAACAACTTTAAATTGTCGTAAATCGTTTTTATTTCATGGTCATTCAAACTGAAAATGATAAGACAAACCAAACAATGATTTTCAAATAGGTAGGTACCTACCTATTTCATGATAGGTAGGTACAGCACTTAACAATAATTTTTTTTTTTCACAATATTATGGCGTCTGGTGGTCCCCTTTTGTATAAGCAAACATTTAATTGTCGTTTTAATGTTTACTTGGGCCTGATGATTTCATCCATTGAGACATTGAGAATTTAAAAAAAATCGTAAAACTCAAATTACAAAAAAGTTATAGACAGATTACAGAAAGACAGAAAATACCTATTTTTTCTGCTTTTTTGACTTCTCTGTCACTCTTAGAAGACCTTTTCTCCGTTTCATTACTGCTTATCAACGTACCTATCAAGCTTACAAGTCTCTGAACTGAACTCGTTAGCTTTTAAATTTATTTCGAAGTAGGTATAAAGTTATCAGCCGATGCCTTTTGCCTATACAAATAAAATTCAAAGGATAAGTGAGCTAGATGCTAAAAAAATAGGTGTTTATTCTATAATATCTACGTAACGAAATATTCTGGAGAAATTCAAACCAATACCTTCCTATATTATATGAGGTACCTCAAATAGCCGGTCCCATCCAGTCCACACGGTAGGTACCTACACACAATACCTTGTGTAAACTGTAATGCAGTAGGTATGTACGAGCCAAAGTTTGTGTGTAGGTAAATAGTTTAGTTTGCACAAAATATAATACAAACACTCACACACCCACACACTTGTATGCTCATAAATAAATAAATAAAGTGTAGTAAAAACGTGAAAATTGTATTGTTAGCACATAAGGATAATGTAAGGGGAGAGCACTGATGCCTATATTACGAATTCTGAACTTATTTTAGGCTACAGGGTCTCAACCTAATCAAATAGTGGATAATATTGTATTTACGACCTTATTTAATTTTTCATTTAATTTCAAAAATACGTTGGTGCTTGTTTGTGTTTTGTATCAAACCACTTCTTTCCCATTTTATAATATAGTAGGTAAATAATTATTATACCTAAGTATAGATTGGTTAGTAACGAAATAAATAAATAAGGATTAAAAGCTAAATAAAAGAACAAACATTTTTTATTTACCTACCTAGCTTTTAATTTTTGATAAGTAAGATTTTTATTCTGTCCAAATACAATATTATTTTTAATTTTATAAATTAATATACGCTTAAAGGGTAGGTATTCAACATGGTATGGCTTTAGTCATAACATTCTCACTGACACCACCAAGCTTTAATGGAGCCGTCGGGTTAAAATATGGTTCGAATAACGAAAAATAAAATAGGTTTAATTTTAAAAATAATAAGCTACAGTTGACCCTAATTGATGACACCCATCGTTGCTTGAATGCAATCGTCCATCCAATATTGCGTGTTTTATGAAAACTGTAGGTAATATAAAATAAGAATATAGACAAGCTATTTAAGAAAACTGAATATTATTTTATTCAAACCTAATTCATTAATGGAAATGCAATATTATGCTATTGCCTTTCTTCTAAATGTACTTATAAAAGGCAAAGGTGACTGACTGACTAACTGACTAACTGATCTATCATGATATGATCGTGAACGCACAGCTCAAACCACTGGACGGATCATTCTGGACATACAGATAGCTATTGGGACGTAGGCATCCGCTAAGAAAGAAATGTTTGAAAATTCATCCCCTAAGGGGATAAAATAGGGGTTCGAAAAATCGAAATTAACCTAAACGAAGCCGCGGGCAAAACCTAGTAGGTAGGTATATGCCGATATAATTTTCTGTGGCCATCTTCTCTTCAAAGACGTCAAATATAGAAGCAACCCCAACTTTGGGGTTACCTACCAAGGTACAGAAGCAACCTACAAAATAGGTTCACATTTCACAGAACTTTATGAATATTTAATTCCAAAATAAATCACTTCAAAGAGTTTTGAGAACTTCTTCGTAATTCTTCTACTATTTTTTTTTGCACACAAGAGCAAGGATTACTTTTCATTCTTGTGCTTTATTGAGTTGATATTCGCAATAAAATGAACTTTGGTCACTCGGTTGCAGCCTTACAAAATTGTGGAAAAAAAAATCGCGCGGATTTTTTTCGCAGTGCGGGCTAGCTCTTAGATATTTAATATTCGGTTACATAAGCACGTAGTCTACCTTTATTGATTAAAACAAACAATCTTTCAGGTTAAACGAGTAGCTACTATTTATTTTCGTGCGTCAATTGCCATGGTAGAACTGTACTTAATTTGCCACTATACCAGAATTGAAGAATTGATAGCAGGGTAGAATAAAATAATTGTCAATGGAATGATAAACGAGACATTACCGAGTGTTTTATTCATACTGTAACTGATCTATTAGGGGCTACTTTAGCTGTACCTATACATTGGTGCCTATTTGCCTAGTCAAACATTTTTCTCTATTCTATGGTTTTATCAGAAATAACATTTTCGGTATGTAAAGAAAGAAAGAAAAAGCATTTATTTAAGAAATTGTACCACACATCACGATACACTAAGGTAGGTGCCTACATTATCCCGGCACTTCCACTTCTCAAGCATTTTGCCAAAACCCCAAGAAATAGAAGACTTATAGGTATGTCATATGTGGCACAACCCGAAAAAAGGTCCAAGCTCAGCAAAAGCTGCATACCTTTAGCAAAGATATTCAGTGCTGATTTTCAGCCAGGACCCAAATTAGAGTGACGTCACGGAAATAATTAAACATAAAAGTATATAATTAAAAATAAATTGAAAACAATCAGCTAAAAACTATAACGTAAACAATTATACACTTAATAAATTAAATAAAATATTAAACCAGGCCGTGTACCTACCAAGCCATGATTTAAATAGGAATAAACATTAGATATACCTACCCAAGTAGCACATGACAGCCGCACAGTGACTTGATTATAGAATTTGTGACTACTTAAGGCTGTTTTAGTTTCCTGCATAAGGCCTGTGTAGTTAGCTACCCAGACCTTATAATGCAAATTTGGGCCCCAAATTAACCAGCTCCGAGCATTACAGTGGCTGGTTAACGGCAGCATAATCATTGAAACAGCTGAACAGGGCCTGTAGAATAGCTTATACAGGTATACAACAGCCATTGCAGCATAAGATTCAGCTACTTTAATTCTTTTCAACAGCTCTTAGATGTTTTGACGCTTCGTAATAGCTTTTATTAAGATATAAATAACCTAAAAAAATAGTTTTTTAATTATTTTTTACGTATTATTATGTGACACTATCTACATTCATTGTTTGTTTATATTTATGAGCTTGTGCAGGCGGACATTTTTAAGATAAGATATTATATTTTTTAATAGTTTTCTCGTTGGTTTTGATTGTCATTATGTAAGTAAATTAAGTTGCGAGTACCATTTTACTGTAAATGTGTATAGGTAATTACATCAAATATTTCATGCGCCATCAAAATAATATCGCGTTAAAGAAAATATTTCATAAGATAAAGTGTATGAATACTAAATAAATAAATTTATCACTCAAATGATTGCTTTCTAAATCATTGTACCTATTAGGAATACTCTATTTGAATACTAGAAATAAAAAAGGGTCTAAGTGCCAAAAATTTCATTTCGGTTTTTATTATTTTATTATTTAGTATTTGCCCTCGCCAATAACCTAAAATAAGGACTAAACGACTAGCGTTGTAAAGAATTTTATTGTAATAATAACCATGTGAAGTTTAAAATAAAAGAAATATGTTTAAATGATTTATTAATTATTTGAAACACAAATTCTGGTCTTTTTTGTTTTGGTACTTAGAGCCTTTTTTATTTCTGGTATTCATTTAGGAAATAAGTGGAAAATATATATAGTTTGAATTAAAAGCTATCAAGTATCCTGAAATCTTTAAGATAAATCATTTGGATATTTATTAACAAATCGTTTATGTACTGCTAAAATGGTGTCCATTTCTTATCCAGCACAAATTCTCCATAAATGCATTTGAAAAGTTATTTGATGTGCAGTGGTGTTACCAAAGTCTATTTACTAGCTTATAGCATTATGCTGGCTAGACAAAGGATTTTAATAATCTTTCTTACTGTGTACTGGTATAAAGAGAGAGCATACAACAGCTTTCTAGGGATAAAGAAATCTCGACCAAAAACCATTTCATTTTGTATGTAGGTACAATGTTTGGCTTTCAAAATACCCTTGCAGGCTCAGTAGATTTGATTTAAGTTTCTAAAAAGTAAACTTTCAAAGAGTTTTGCGCATCCTTCACAGTATTGTTTGCAGTGTTATGTTTTTTTTATTTAGTCATTCTAGTCAAAACAACCGAAAAAAAGCCAAGTATATCTAATGCATTTTTAAGCCAGACTAATATTGTAAACAATTTTAGCACTACTTATAAATGAAATATTGACTTTAAAAATAAAGCAAAGTTTTTTAAAAGAACAATGTTATACAAATAAAGTTTGAGTATACATATACCTACTGCTTTTTATAATAACTTAGTGGTAGGTAGGTATTATTTAATAACATTTTTTGTGTAAAAAGATTGTTTACAACATTAGTCTGGCTTGTGGTTATGGTTCATGAAAATGCTGCTTATTAGAAGAATCAATATTTTCATCAAAATTTGTTTGTGCGGAACCCTTACTATGCGTAAACGACACTGGCTTGTAAATATTAACTGCATCAGTACTGTTCCTTCGCAATTCGTCCATAGAAGCCTTAGCGTATGCTTTAGATAGTTTTCTTTTTATTCCACCAGTTCTTTTTCTTTTATTCCATGGTTTTAAGTTGTTCATTTTTAATTTAAAATGTATAAACACACGCGTGTAACTCGTGACGTCGCGTCACACGTTATGCAAAAAAAACCAAATCTGACGTAATTTGAACACCAATAATCTAGATCTACTCTTAAATAACGCCGAAAGCTTTAAAATAGCTGCCAGATATACTTTATGCATTGTGATTAGAAAGGAGTACAGCTACTCCAATTTACAACTCAGGGTGTTTAATGATTTTCTTATAAATGTAATGGCATTTTTAGAGATTACAAATCCACTTTTAATCAGCCATTAACAAGCTCCTTGAAGTAGAATTAGAATTGAATTAGTGTACACCAATTTAAAACCAGCGAATACCTCAATGCAGCCCGCAGCATTACAAGAGAGGTAAATTTTTCGTATTAACCAGTCGTTAACAAGCTTTGGACTTCTAAATCAACTAGTAGTATCACATGCAGCCAATAGCTGGACAAGACCTTTTTAAAATTCTACTTAAATGCTTTAAGTATAATTTTTCGCCTTTATAAAGTCATTAGTCAGCTATGCTGTTTAATAGTGTATAATCTTTCCTCAGTATAGCCTAAAGACTCATCATATCCTTTAGTACATCTGCATAAAAGCAATAGACTGTAATGTAGCTTGTTTATAACGTAATTCATCGCTAATGTGCTACTTGGGTACCTAGGTATGCTTAGTTAAATTCGCCTATGAAACCACGCCGCATTTTCATCTCAAACATGGCATTAGATACTTTGTAATATTAATGGTTATGGTCACAACTCTCGGCGATGAGTATTAAGATGCAAAAAATTTATGTTAATCTATGGTAAAATCCAAATAGATTTTATTGATAAATAAAATACACTTTTACATTTATAACTGTTGGAATGCAACAAAATATCGGCTCAAAACAAGCGCCATTTTCCCAAATCCAATTAGAGTTCTTTATCGTGTCAAGAATAAAACAATTTCCACTATTATTATTTAATGATATTGGGTTCTTATTGGTGTAGTTTTGTTCATTTTGTTCTCGAGTCGGGACAGGCGCCGACACCGCAGGATTTAGTATCGAGATAGGGCGTAGGTGTCACCTAATGAATATATTTATTTATTTATTTGTGATGCCGCTCGGCACTTTTATCTGAAGACAGGTTCCTATCTAGAGTTCTACAGGTGCCCTATTGGGATTGTTACAAGTGCTTTGCTTAAGAGCCGTAAATTAGATCGTATATTGAATGTCTCGCTAATATTTTTAGAACATACATTAGTAAGTAGAGTTCAATATATAACTAGGTATTTATTTATGTTCATGATGTGAATGACCAGGTACTGACGGCCCAGTGATCCTGGACAGCATCGCGGAGCTCTGCACCACCAGTGCATGAGCCCTCCTCACACGGACACGACCGTTTCCTTGCCGCTGGCTGACGAGCGCTCACCGGTAGGTGCACTACCGACGAGTTCGACCTCGCTGAGCGGCGGGCGTAAGCCCACCACGGACCTACCATCCTGCCGCAGTCACCAGATCTTCCTCGACTTCAAACGGACTTGATCGCAGGAAACCACCTGATGAGATGACAATCCCCCCCCACAGGACACCATAGAGCGACAAGTCCCACCCAGTGCCCCGTATGTCGTTGCAGGCGGCGTTGACACCACCGAAAGGGGCCATTGCCCCGAGCGGTTACCCCGAGACCCATGAGAACCCTGCGTGGAAGACCCGAGACTGAACGTGAATATTTTGGACCGCAAATAATGTTGATAATTTTACCCACGTTTAGTTTGCAAAACGTTATTTAACCAGCTAACCTTTTGGTTAGGTACCAAGTACCTACTTAGCTTTACATGGCCACTTCAATAATAACAAAAGACTAAGGTGTCACCCAACAAACACAATACAACCTCGCACCTACAAATGCATTGCAATCGAGATTCTACACGTCGCTCGCGCAGAACTCCGCGACAACTATAACAAGACCCCGCACCTTGCCCTTCAATAACCCTTATCCTATACATAAATCCCCCCCGCTCAATCACCTGAAGTATCATCACATATTGGTCGTTTAATGTAAAAGACACACGCGACATTCGTCGTGGTCCGTCGACAAAGCCGTCGCCGCCTCACCGACATCGCCTATTAACATTATAATACGTTCAAAATATTTGTGCTATCTATCTAAGACCACCCAGGTGGGCGTTGTGACACACGATCTGACAGCTACCTGCTAGAACAAAACGATTCTATTCTTATTTAAAGATACACCACCCTGTGACCCTACTCAATTGATCCCTTGATTTAACTTATTTTCTAATTAAATTCGGACTCTACATTCAATAATGTTTTTATGGGAAAGAATAGATACCTTTTTGATTCTATTATGGTGTAGAAAAAACCCTTCCATCCACGTTGGTAGCTATTTTTCGTAACTAGCTACGAAATAAGAAAAATACTTCGTCTTTTCGTAACCGCTTATTAATCACGAATATTTCATTAGTTATTTTATTTTAGTCTTAGGTAGTACTAGACCAGTGATTCCTAAAGTGGTCTAGGTTAAATTCCAAGGGTCCACGGGAATCTCGACGGGACTCGAAAGACGTTGGCGTAGGGAAAAAAATGGGAGTTCACAAATTGTAAGTGGCGGTCCACAAAAATTTATCTGGTTTCGATAGTGATGAACTGATGAACAAAAATGTTGGTTGGGCTGGAAATGGATCAGATAGCCTGTTGAATAACACAGAACGAGGGGATTTGCGGTTATTCCAGCAATGTACCTATTTGATAAATTGACAGCAAGTTCCCATTAAAATTACCATACCTACCTACTTTATTAATGTTTATAGATATAAATAGAACACTAGAAAATACCTATATCTATTTTTTTTTTTACTACTCCAATTTTAGGGTTGGAACTTAGCTGCGATGCAAATTCCATCGTTAGAAATAATCTTCACATTTTTTGACGAGTTTTGAAAGTGATCTACGAGAAAAAAGTTTGGAAACCTCTGTCCTAGACGAAGCCTGCCCTACCTAACTTATTCAAAAGTTTGCATAGGAAAAAGCTAAAATTAAGGTCATATCAATCATAAAAAATTTAAACCTACCTATTATGACGTAGTTAGGTACCTACTGCAGCAACGGGCTACCTACCAACCTATGCTTATCATTATACAATGCAAAAATATAAATACCTGCCTACTACGTAAAAGGCAGTCGAAGGCCTGGGCGAAGAAGAATATCCTGGCTTAAAATCTTCGCCAGTGGTTCAATATGAGCTCCATGTAGGTACTATTCAGGGCTATAAATACCTGCTTACCTAGTGTAAATTATTGCAAGAATTCATTTCATTTCATTTATTAACATTATCACAATAAAAGCTATCTCGGAAATAAATTCAAAGAGCAGAGGACGAATACAATACGAGTGCGTGTCGTAAAACAAAACGGATAATGTTCTATTAACATGGCGCTCAATAAAGTGTTTAGCAATTTGTAAGTACAACCGCAAACTGAGCGCAAACCATAGACTATAGAGCATAGTGTCTAAAGAGCGCGCGTCTATCAGCGCTCAGTGTCCGCCACTCCCAGTGGGCGCGCTTCGAGTGGGGCGGCGCCGTTGAAGCCCCTCCCGCCGCCCGCGCCCCTCGCCGGACGCGTTCTTAATACAAAAATTAAAAAAAAATTCGCCATCTTAATACTAATTATTATTTTTATGAGTAGGTATGGTATGTCAACAAGGTAAGGTTTTCTTTCCGACTAAGTACCTACCTACCTACATACGTATCTACCTATAGGTTTGCCCTATGCAGGTAGGTGTTTTATTTAAGAGCCATTTTAATTTTTACCTTGGTTCCCACTTGGTTCCCATTTTGCCAAAGTCATGTGTACATTTCGATTTAGTAACCACATTGAGCTCTTGGGCATAGACAATAGACATGTCATCCTACCTATCTCAGTTTTGGAAAATGAATCGAGTCAAAGGCCAAAATAGCATCCAAAAAACTTTAAACTTGGTATATCCTCAGCAAGGAGCGGTGCTTCACGCCTGAGCAACGTTGACTTTCTACCAGGCTCAGGTGCGCTCAGCCATGGATTATACTAATAAGGTAAATATTGCTGCCACTCTGGGATTGCACTGCCAAGTAGGTAAGTAGGTAGGTACAACGCCGCGCCCGCCGTAGATACCTACTATATATAGGTCGAGGATAGGTGATCAACATGCGTAGATAAGTACTTACCTATCTACGCAGGCTTAAATGCTCAAATTACAGCATCGACACCATCATCATTATCATCATAATAGGATTCTTACGGCTTCTTAACTTCATCAACGGCTCACTACTGAGTTGAAGTCTCCTCTCAGAGAAGCATAACTAATATAGGCCATAGTCCACCACGCTGGCCCAATGCAAATTGGCAGACTTCATACCTTTAAAAACCGTTAAAGCATTATAACATCAAACGCTTCAGTTCAACGTTTCTGAAACGAAAGGCTAAGGTATGGAACGCACTTCCAGCGTCTGTGTTTCTGGCCACGTATCTATCTATAATCTGGGTATACCTACCTACCTTCAAGACAAGAGTGAATAGGCATTTTTTAGGCAAGCGCGCTCCAACCTAGACCTCATCAACGCTTTCCATCATTGATTGTCGTCAAGCGCAAGCTTATCTAATAATAAAAAATAATAAACAAAAAAAAAAAATCAGAGGTGCGTGCCCGAGATTGAATGCGCGACCCTCTGAATAGCAGACCGCAGTCCTAATACCCAATAGGAAGACTATCACAGCTTTATTTACCGACGCGACGCAATGTTGGCTGTCTATCGGACTTCTATCGGATTTGTAGGTAGGTATACCTACATTGGAGAATGTGTACACACAACCTTGTAGCTACGTCCTTCTCCGCTGCAAGAAATCGTGAGCGTTGGTTCTTTGCGTGCAGTTTGAAATCCAACTTACTCGCACGAAACGCTGTAAATTCAAATTCAAAATTATTTATTTCATGTAGGCCAACTCAACAGCTCTTATGATACTTCGAGAGTTTTTGTATCTACTTAAATAATTTGAATGCCTTCAAGACAAAAGTGAATATTCATATTGTAGGCAAGCACGCTCTGAACCTAGAAGTGGTCTAGGTTGGCGAAAATGATGATGATGGCGAAATTCACCATCATCATCATTTTAGCCTGCATACGTTCATTGCTGAACATAGGCCTTTCCCAAACAGCGCCACCACACCCGGTCCTCAACTCTTCTCATATAGTCACTTCCCGCAACTCTCTTTGTGTCGTCGGTCCATCTTGCTGAAGGGCGCCCAACACTAGGTACGCTTGCTTGTGCGCGGTCTCCACTCCAGAACTTTCCGGCTCCTGCGACAAGCATGGCCTGCCCACTGTCACTTCAGCTTACCTAGTGATGGTTTGGGCTATGTCAGTGATCCTGGTTCTCCTAAGGATCTCTTCATACCAAGTAGGTACCGTACTAAACCAATTCATACAATTTATTTTCCTAAGCTGTCTTAAAAAGAAAACTATAATTTTATTTTGTGTCCATTGAATTGTAATGGTGCGGTTAAACGGCGCGCTATAACACGAGCCGCGCCGCGCCGCACCATCCGTGTAGGCGCGGCTCGGCTTAATGCGGACGCAAGCCTGCTCGTTTATCGGGCAAAGTTTGCCGAGCCGCACCGAGCATAGTTGTTTACAAGGCGCGTGGCGCGCCGAGCCACGCGCCGAGCTAGGCTCGGCTCGTGTTATAGCGCGCCGTTTAATCGCGTCTTGACGCTTAGAAGCGCAATAGTCGACGCGGTGCTAAGCCATTTTTAGTAAGCCTTCTACGCAGTATCGTCGCGTTAGAACCTGCGACGAACTTGCAGAAAATTAATAAAACACCTATAGTCTGATTTTTAATTCGGTGGAATTCTGACAGTTGTCATTTTATAAATCGAGCGAGTTATTTGTATGAAAAACAGTATTTCCACCTTTAGTTCGATTTTACCCCAAACTATCTGTCAGGCATTTGTCATAAATATCTATGTGCGGCAATTGATATTTATTTTTCTAAGTTTAAATTTGATATCTTTTTTGTGGGATTTTTTAAATCTCTGGTAACATTAAGATACCCAAGTAACATTTTAGGTTTTAGGAAGGTTTTGAAAAGGTTCTAGAACCTTTGTATGGAAATTTGCTCGTAAATCTTAATAGTCTCAATAACGTTATATTTACCTTATATTAACCTCCTGAGTGCAAAAAGGGCCCTCGTTTTAGAACCATTCGGAGAGCTACAGCAAAACTTATAGCTTAAATCCAGAACCTTTCGAACTACTTACATAGAACCCAAATATAACCTTCACAACCTTAATTTGTAGTTAATATAACCTTGCAACACAGCTTTTAAGTTCTAAATTAGTCTTGGTTGTAACCCTATAACAACTTAAAACCTTTTTAATGGACATGAATACATGCCTTTCCAGGACTCGCGGGTTTTAAAATGTTTCTGTGTAAAATTTTTTTTACGCAGAATCGTGGATTTAAAAATAATTTATAATGGCGTCTTCTAATGTCATTATACAAAGTTTTAATGTTAAAAAATAATAACTAACTTGCTGAAGTCAGGAATAATAAAAAAATAGTGCGACTGGCACTTTATCGTGAAACTTTAGGATAATAGTGTTGTATACGACACGGGCCTTTCGTAAGTAAAAGTTTTGAACATATTTTAATGAAATAATTACAATCAAAATTATTATAAAATTAGTTGAGTAGTGGTAAAAATTAATAAAATTTCTATTTATATAAAAACATTTTATTTTCAATCGTACAAGATTCTTAATTTTGCCCTATTGATTTAAAAAATTGCTTTTTGTTTAGATTTTTTTTATTTCAGTGAAAAAATATGGCGGCGTTAGGAAATTACTAGACAGTATTAAAATTAAGTCGCGGAGACAACTGTCGTTTCTTGAAGATGCCTCTAAAGCTTTAAAATATTCTCGTAGGACTTTAATCATGCCTTCAGCTTATAAACAATAGCTTATTGGTTTGGGTTTTCACCACGTAGTCCTAATTTGTTCGCCTAGACAACTTTTATAGAGCCTAAAGGTATTTCAACATTCCATAACTTTGTGGTAACATCAAAGTTAATAATTAAACCTTTAGATCTCACTTTAGCATAATGTTAGCCTTTCCAGAACTTAATCAGGAGTCTACGACAGCTATTAGATCCTAAGACTAAATGCTCTTGAAACACAGGTCAAAATAACGTTAATTTAAACTCTTGTCAACGGCTCTATGGTTGTAATAATAAACAATTAGTTTTAGGACTTACTAATCATTCTCAAGTACTTAATATGACCAGATAGTAAATCATTAACCTTTTGACGACCCTTATATAACCTAAAGGCATTTTTTACAACCTAGGTTCGAAAAAAATGTTACTTGGGTATCTACGTCAGAATTCCACGCAGTTAAAAATCAGACTATAACGAAGTAACTATTGTGCTGTGATAGGGTGTCATTATATACATCGTCACAATGACCAAAAATAACTGTCAAAAACATAATTATTACTGCCAATTATGGAAAATAATAATATGGCACTCCCACTTTTGGCGTTCCGCTCCAAACGTAGCCTACGTTTGGAGCGGAACTTTAGAAACTTCCGTTCTAAGCGTGATAGTTTAGTTCGATGGTTGCGTCTAAAAGTTGAATGCGCGCATCGTTCCTACCTCGCGGTGGTCCGCCCGCCCACCGACATATGGCGCTGGCCGCTAGGGCGCGAGGCAGGGGTGCGAGGCGCTCTTGCCTAGACTGCCTACCCCGTGTTTTAACTCGCCTAATTGCTTCCCATTTACATACATTATGAAAAAACGTCACAACTGACGTTCAACAGACCCACTATATGTAAATAGGTACAACGTTACATAGTCGCACGAACCGCTATTAGGGCGGCGCGAACTGAACCGAACTTCAAATTATGAAATTTAATAACGGAAATCAATTATTGACGTCGGCTTTTAATTCCTAGGTTCATTGCTGGGAATATTTTTTATACTTTTTACTCTTTTATAAACTACATACTAGCTTTTGTCCGTGGCTTTTCAAACCCCTATTTTAGCCACTTAGAGGTTGAATTTTCAAAAATCCTTAGCGAATGTTTATGTCAAAATAGTATCTGTACCTTTGCCTTATTCATCCTATGGTTTGAGCTAAGATCAATGAGATCAATCAGTGTAGTCTTGTGAGGTTTGTATCCAGCTCCCTGCACTTCGTCTTATGTCGGCGACATCTATAGGATATTATACAGGTGGGATTGGCAGACGCCAGCACTGCGTTTTCCGGTGTGAGCTCGCCTTCATTCACTTTGGGGTTTTAATGACTTAGGTACGTATCTGTTATTCGAACCTGCTTTGAATGCCTCGGTCAATACCACTTCAAGCTTCAGCTTCACGACTCTGCTTCCTGATTCTATAACTCAGTGCCTATTAACGATACGCATTTTTTATCCATTGAAGGTTTGAAGAGAAATGTCATTTACTATTTCATAGTAAACCTTCAATGGATAAAAAATATATGTCAGTGGCTTTAATTTTTTGATAGGTAGTGAGTTACAAAATCAGGGAGCCATTTATAAAGTAGGTACCTAAAAATAAAAAAAGCTTAAAATATTAAGAGATAATAAAATTAATAGTACACGAGAATTAGGTAGGGTAGACTGGGTACGGTTGTAACGGGGTACGGTTGAAACAACTCAAATATTTCCGAAACTATAAACAATACAGGAAGGGGTACAAGGAGAGAGACACGCGGATTTCAAGTGCCAACATGATTCAAAGTGTTGCGTTGCACTCTGCGCACTTATAACGTTTAAACGAAGGCCTATTTTGTTTTGGCAACCAAAAGTAAGTATTTTTGATGAATTTCTTCACGATATAGCGTGACTACTAATATAATTTTTATATTTCAGTATTAATATATGCAATTGTTGTATTTTAGAGATTATAATGAGCTGGTTCGTTTTTATATACGTTATTAGGCCTCATGCCTGTGTCCCTCTTATTGCCAAAATAGGTGGTGGGTACGGTTGTAACGATTTTCATGGGTACGGTTGTAACATTAGTTTTACTATATTTTTGCATTGCAGATACCTGGGAAACGCGTAAAAAAGACTTCGAGAGGTAAAGCGATGTTATACAAGAACGCCTATGATGAAATAAAACTTGGGGGCGTCTTTGAGGCAAGCTATAAAAAATAAAGTTCTACGAAAAATAAATTTAATTGTTGATTTCATTTTAAACTTAGATTTTATTGATTATTTAGTTTTGTTTTATATAATAATTAGAGATTATGTTCGTTTGGTTGAGTACCGAAGCAGTTATAGCAGAAATATTATATATTTTTGTTAATTTATTTTTACTCTAAAAAAATTACCTAAATAACTGTTAAAAATGTGCTTAAGATATTGTGATACTAGTTAAAGTACATTTAAGTGTTTTTAAATAATAAAGCTGGTTTAAATTCTTCAACTCTGTATTATTTCTGCCTGTTACAACTGTCCCCCATCACTGTTACAACCGCCCCTGGTATGGGGTCGATTGTAACAATCGCATGTACTCAATAAAATTATTCATAACTGCTAAATTATTTCACCTGTGCATGTGTTTTTGATATTAATTTAAAGAAAAATAACCTGGCTTTCATATCAAGTGCTATAACTGTTGTTTATAGCAATATTGGCAATGCTGTGGGTGTTCAAAGGGAAATTGTTACAACCGTACCCAGTCTACCCTAAGTAGATAGGTATTTATGTATAGGTATGTATTGCGTATCTAACCAGAATTTCTGGGTAGGTACTTCACAGATTTATAGCTAGAAGCTATACCTGATTTTCAAATCTTGCTATACAAATATACTTATTTCACCTGTCATTAACATTTCAATTAGGTATTAATTATAAGTTACCTTTATAGTAATAATAAGCTGCCTATCAAACACAGATAGCTATCAATTACATTTGTCGAATCATTCTTCAAGTAGCCGATATAACATTTTACCTTTCTAAGCACAGGTATGTCACAGTGAAATTAAAGCAATTAAATAGATAATACCAATTTAAATGGTAACATCTATTATTTAGAGAAGATTCAGACAGTCCGTCATCATCCTTTCAATTCATTTATAGACCCCTAATTATGAAACGGTAGTTAGGTAATTAATTGACGGTGAGAACCGAAAACTAACAATGCCTCACATTATGTTATATTCAAATTAGAAAAACATGATGTGTAACGTCGATTTACCTTCTAAAACGGCGCTGAAATATTTAACTTATATGTCTATAGGTAGATAGCATTGAGTTTGGGAAAGTTTGGTTTTGGTGGTTTGATGATGTAAGTATAGGTAAGTACCTAAACCTCCCTAATATATCTAAATAATTTCATTCTGATTGTTTTTTATATGAATAGCGAGCAAACGAGCAGGCAGGTCACCTGATTTTAAGTGATCACCGCCGCCCATGAACACTTATAATACCAGAGGCACCACCAATGCGTTGCCGACTTTTCAGGAATTTGTTGGGCCACCCCTTGAATAACCCCATATTGTAATTTAATGGGAACACCGTCGCAGGAAGTAAGTATTTTAATAATAAAAAAGATAGGTAAGTCCATTGATTCCTTTGAGTATATAAAAGATTGATCCAGATGTTGGTTTACACTTGAACAATTTATTATCAAAACGAAGGCTTTAGGCAGCTAGGTAAATGAATTCTACTTGGTACCTAAACATAATACCTAAGTTTAATAAGTACTTAATGAACGCCATATCAGCATACCTGTTCCACGATTAGAATTTGCGTGACCAGACTAATACGTACCTACTAACTTACTGTTGCATGGCATAATAAAAAATAAGCCAAGCTGAAACATTGCAAGTTTTCATGTCGAAATTCGAAAATATATGAAAGTGGGTTGCTGTATTCGCTCAAGATTAAAAACAATTATTTTACTACAGACGTTTTAGAGATCTAGATTTTTGCTGGTTTGGTGGATTACAGAAAATATTTATTTTTCTTTTAGCATTATCATGCCATTCCACAAAGTATGCTTCTATCCAATAGTAGGTATGTTAACGACTTTTTTTTTATTCAATGACAAGATAGCTCTTTACTGCAATCTCACCTGATGGTAAGTGATGATGCAGTCTAAGATGGTAGCGGACTAATTTGGAAGGGGTATGGTAGTGTAAATTCAACGACTTTGGTTCTATGAAGGTTTCCCTCTTACCTGATGTGGGATTATCTAAAAATCATTTTTCAATCAACAGTCTATCTGTCTATCTATCAATAAGCAGACAGTACAAGTAGTATCGACCAATCAGAAGTGATTGCAATCATATCACTGAAGCAATTATTTTTAGACAATCGCACAGCCGATGCAACCCTAAAAGAAAAAGCCATTGAAATAAGGTCTGAAAAAACAGTATTTTCTCATAGTACCCTTGCAATCTCTCGTATTGTATCCATCTACCGTTGGTCGGTACAATAGCAGCTTATCGGCAGATCAAACAAAGGCTACTTACAACTGTTCTTAATCGTCATTTCACATACGGTTTCCACTGATGAACGTTTGTCTTGGACGTGTGTCTAAACTGAAGGGAGATATTATACATAGATAAAGTTAGCACAAGGACAGTCAGCAAAAAAATAAAGTTATTTCTTATACTGCAAAACTCAATTGGTTTAGGAGCGGACTAAGCGCAGCGTAATACGAAAGGAAATACTAACCCTATTCGTTGTACCTACTGTTGCTATACCTCTTTACTGTTAGCAATAGCTTAGATACTAATAATAATAAGTTGAAAGTGTAAAGAACTTAAAGAAAAACAATTTAAATGAATCCAACTCCAAATTATTCAACAAAGGTATAAAGAACATCAGTAGTCATCTATTAGGATGTCTAAAGAAATCTATAGCTATCTTAGTTACATAAAATCATACCCTGCTGAAATGTTAACGCCCTATGTACAAAAAAAAGATTCCGATGAATTGAGAACCTCCTCCTTTTTTGGAAGTTTTTTGACTCAAATCAGACTTTTGGGATCCATTGCTAGACATATGACGTAGACGTAGACCCCAAAGACTCTTGAAAGCTCTTGGAACAATGTGGTCCATCCATTGCCACTTCAGCTGCTCAACTTGGCTATGTCGATAGGTACCTAATTCTGATTCTCTTGCGGATCTCCTCATTTCCTAATTGGTAATTGGATTGGATTTCTCAGCCTCTCCCTTCTTATGAAGTCCATGTTAGAAAAGGCAATGTTCATTGTTCATGCTGTCGCTCCGTACTCGCAAATGAAGGTAACTATTTAGCTCACTTTGCGGCTCTAGGCACAATGGGTTTCGGAAAGCGATATGCATAGATATGCACTAAGTACCATGCAACGTGTAAATATGCAGATTCCTCGCTCGCACACACTAATCTCAATCCGCTTTCCATTCCCCACTCCGATGGTTGAAATGTGTTGCGTTACAGAATTATGTTGTCAAACGAAAATTTTGTAGTCAATCTCCATCGAAACCATAGCGAAACACCAGGATAGATAGTTTTAACATGCTTCCGTCTTTATCAAATAGAAGCAAAACCAACAAACGTACCCACTCCTAGCACAAGCTTTACGCTTATTTGGATGGGATACGAGGATATCAGTCAACTGTTGTGACGATGTCTTACGAAGCGCCGAGTAAAATTACAAATCATTTTTACCATCAAACGCAGAAAGGTCAGTTATCTGAAACATGATCTAAAAAATAACCTCCTATATAGGTACCATAGATCTAGATGGGCAAGAGGAAGACCCTTAGATACTACAGTAGGAAGTCATTCGAGAATGTACAGCACGTCTTTTTCGTTTGATGAAGGACTCGATAATATTATAATTACTTATCTACCGGTTATTAATTGTAGCTACACTGCAGCTAACGACCATGTCTACTGAAACAACATAGACAATTTTCTAATATGCAACTGTAATCACCGTGTTCCGCATTTCATAACCTAACCGTAAATCTCTTCCGGCCGCCTCGTGAATATTCAAACGCATCTTGGGTAGTTTATTTTTTAATTAGCGGCCGCTTTTCATAGGCCGGCTCCGATCAAGATTAGCTATGTTCGTGTGAATGGCCTACGCCGCGGTTGCCTCACGCATTGAGGACTGCCTCGCCTCTGCTTCGGCGATTATATGCAAATGAGATGTCATAACACGTGAATAATTACACCCAGCCACGAATCGCCCTTTCGGAGGAGCCGCACAAATTGGATTTACGTGAAATGCGAGTTCTATCGGCGCGACACGAATTTAATGTACCTACCTAAATACCCGTATAAGTCATAGGGTTGTGCGGTGCAGGCAGAAGTACTAAACCTTTCCATATTTTAGTGATTGAACTACCTGATAACAATTTATTTTAGACGATATTCAGGTGATCCAATGAATACAACTTTAATAACAACTTTAATAGCGGTTTCTCATAGTCCGATGCGACAGAAAATCCGACGCGATCGGAAAGAGATCAGGCGCAGGACCGACGGCTTTACGTGCTCTCCGAGGCACGGGGGTGCCTCACCACCGACTTCCTAACTTCGGGCTAGTACTGAAAATTTCTTTCTCAATACAAAAATAACCTGAAAGTATCAGTAAAATAACTTGACAATGTTCTCAACATTGCATTGAAATTTCCTAGTAATCTTTTGGAAGTATCCGACACGAGGCCACTACCAACATTCCCATACGTAATAAATAAAAGTTACGTTGGCTCGTTGCAGCAACGTTCCGATAAGCCTGGCAATACACGTCCGATTTTGTTTCCGATTGTCTGATCAGACTACCGGATCGTATTTACTCGATACACATCCGATTTTTCCGTCAGGCTTTTTCTGAACTCAGTCGTTCCTGAGCTATCATCCCGAGTGCTTGCGTTTGGAGCAAAGCAGAAGAAAAGAAGATGGATGACGAGTTAATAGAAATAGAAATATTTTTTATTCAAATAAACTTTGACAAGTACTTTTGAATCGTCAATCAATCTACCACTGGTTCGGAATGCCGTTCCTGCCGAGAAGAGCCAGCAATAAACTCGGCGGTCGCTCTTTTCAAAAAAAAAATTTTTTACAACAGGTAACAAAACTATGCTATGTATACAGTGTTTCCACAATAAAGTTTCAAAAATGCAAAACAATCCAATGCATGTTAAGACAGGCAGGCAAAAGCAGACCCATTCCCGTTGGTGGCACCCGTTCACAAGCATGACGCAGGATCCAGCCATTGCTTCGCTCAACCATATTTGAGGGAACGTAACAACCCGCACCACACGACACCACCACAGAAATTTTAAAGAGAGGAAAGAGAAAGAAGAAAAAAACGTCGCTATTGGATTCATCCAATCAATTTGACAAGACTTACTGAGAGTCATTTCTATTTAAAACATCCAAAATAATTCATGATAATAATAATTTTATTATTATGAATAATTTTATTTTATTCTTTTTTTTTATTTTTTTTCATAATTTTCGCCCATTATTCGAACCACAACGATGCGTCCACACAGTGTCAGCGCTAGATTTTTTGAGCCCTAAAAAATCCCAATAAGCAAAATTCCGCCCTAAATTTGGGGCTAAAAGCCCTAAGTTGGGAACCCTGACTGGCAAAATCGGAAGGAGTAACCGGATGTCTATTTTGTCTCATACTAGAAGTATGTAGACCGCGCCTTCAGACAATCGGACCGACAGTAAAATCGGAAACGCCTCGCGCCCGTTTCCGACTCGGACGTCCGATCCGGCCACCGGATCGGACGTGTATTGACTGTTCATACAAAGTAATGGCTTCAATGCCTTCCGATAGCCTGATCAGGCTACCGGATCAGACTATCGGATGAAAAAACCTGACGTGTATTTCCAGGCTAAAAAGGACAACTCGAGACCGTACAGACAGACTATAGCTGATATCTACTTTAATGTAAACCTTATTTCCACTCCACTTTTCACGAAATGCCTCGTGGAAATTGCGAGCAGTTTCGGAGGGCAGCGTGACCAAGCATGTTGCGTTAAGGAGCGCGCTGGTCGTTATGCTAATAGACTCCTTACAACAAAAACCTTCATATGACGAAGCATACGTGAAAACGATTTTAAACTTTATCTCTCAGTTTGTAAGGTACATTTTGAAGTGTGGAGTTACCTATTTACATCATTAGAATGTAAGGAGATGTTAGGAGCTGCGTGTTCGCTGTAGTGCGATAGCGGGAAAATGGACGGTTGACTACGTTTATGGCTGAGACGCCGGGCCTTAGATTTAAGGCACAGACAAATACACGTACTCGATAAAGCCTTATTCACGTTTATTTTCTTGCAGTCCCAAAGCCAACATGGTTTTAAAACCTTTTGTTGAACACGTAGCACTAATTAAATTAGGGGTTGATGAGTAAAATGGGCATAGTGCCTAGAAGAGGAAAATTATTAAAAGTTGAAAATTTAAAAGCCTCTTGTTTTTCCGGAATGAAAAGTAAAGCCTAGCGGGGTTTCCACGGACTACGGACCACGTACGGACTCACAGACAGAGTAAAACTGCGTACAAGGACTTCCACCAACAAAGTGACTAGCGGAAAGGCCTGAACGAGCAAAAAGAGTTCAAAAAAAGTAAATATGAGCTCGCTTGGAAGTGCCGTTAAGGCAACTTGCAAAATTCTTTGTTAATGGAAGTGTATAAACCTATTTTATCTTCAAAGAGTCCGCTCATGTTCCGCTTAGCAAGTTCCCGCTCATTACCTTTTTGCGACGGAAACCGAGCTGGTATATCACGTTCCAAGTCCTCAACAATACCCCAAAAAAAATCATGTCCATCTCTATAGTTGCGTTGCGGTGTGATTGAAAGACAAACCAACAAGCCTGCGAGAAATAGTATGCAAAAATACGATTTCCTGCAAGGTTTAAGTACGAGGTATTGGCGAGAATTTGAAAAGGGTGAAATCTGTTCAATACTTCTGAGATTATAGTTCAAACACACGGACGCGGCAGGCTGTCTTTGTTTAAGTAAGTAGTGATGATTACTACCGCAATCCGCATTCGACATACGGAGTCCTTGATATTCTTCAAAAAGAAATCATTTAGCTGACACAAAGGTCCTGGCATTTACTCTTTCATTTACTGTTTATGTCAATATTAAGGCGCGTACACACTTCGGATTGCACCATAACTTATTATTATCATTATTCATGTTTGTCAAATGTAAATTTAACCATGTACGATTAACGAATTTTACCAATGTAAAAAAAAGTATTTAAAAAAATGTGTAGATAGTTTATTGATTTACGACCTCTCGGAATGCTGATCTCATGTCAGCCCAATGCAATGCTTCAATGTGCCCATTACAATCTAGCAGCATGGTCGAAATCATCTTAGATTAAAAGACGCTCTCTCCTGAAATTTATTGCTGTAGTGATAGCGGCCTTTTTGCGGCGCAAATAAATGTCGTTTAAATGTCTCGTCCAAAAACTAATCCACGTTTCAGGTGGCCAAAGAGCTTATCCCAACGGCTCAACCTCGCTATCCAACGGGGTAATAGCGCCAGTGTTTTGGGCACCATGCCCTTTAACGACCACTTTGACGGCGTGTATTTTTTTTTTGTAAATATAATTAGTGGTAATTTTAATTTATTTAAGTGATTTATTTTTTATATTATTCATCATTATTGTAAAATAGACTTAACAAAGGACGTGGGTTGATAAGGCCCAAAATCCGCCCCTCATACACTCGAAAAAAAAAGTTCCAGATTCCGACAAATTGTAAATGTATTTATATACTTGAAGATATAAACTTTATTCTAATATAAAGTTTAGGTGATAAAAAAAATAGTAAGTTACAGAAAATATTACCCAAAAAGAGAGTGTTTCTTTTACTTTTCTTACATTTTCATACATTTTAGTCGTTTTTTAAGCTTTGATTTAATATTTTAGAATGAGGCGCTCCATGAACCAAAATAAATTAATACTCATATAAAAGCTTATAAAAAGGAGCATCATTATCAGTTACGTTTACCATGGTTCATGGAGCGCCTCATTCTAAAATATTAAATCAAAGCTTAAAAAACGACTAAAATGTATGAAAATGTAAGAAAAGTAAAAGAAACACTCTCTTTTTGGGTAATATTTTCTGTAACTTACTATTTTTTTTATCACCTAAACTTTATATTAGAATAAAGTTTATATCTTCAAGCATATAAATACATTTACAATTTGTCGAAATCTGGAACTTTTTTTTTGGAGTGTGTGAGGGGCGGATTTTGTTGCCTTATCAACCCACCTCCTTTCAAAATAAATATTTTTTTGCAGCAACAACTTTCTACACTCGACCAGCTTATTGACTGTTATCAGAGTTCAGACACATCATACGGGTTACCATACAATCGGAACGAAATATAACATTCAAGAGTCTGCGCGTAGCTTTAGTGTAGCGAATAAGTAAAATAAAATCGTCGAAGAACATGTTTCTCAGAACATCAGTCAGAATTGACGTTATAAAAATTATTGTATCAGCGCACAATGAGATGTATAGTGTCTACAACAATAACGAATTGTTGTTGATAAGTATTCACAGTCCCCCGCTGCATATGAAGAACAATAAAAATCACAACAAAACTACGGAAGTGAATGTGGTTTCGCGGTTTTACACTTTAAATAAGTAACGTACTACAGGTAAATAAAAGAAGAAAAAAAAACAGTTCCGATTATCTTCTGCAATGCAGAAAATAAAAGCAAGAAACAAATAAAAATCTGTATACAAAGTAAGATACCTGTAGAATGAAGTACTTCTTGGTTGCTTGTTTAAAGCCATACGAGTACCTACCATCCCCGCTGATATTCTGCTGCAAAACCATAACAAAACTGCTACTATTATGGACTTCAACAGGTCTTGAACGTACGCCGCCTGTATCCAGCGACTCCCTGCGTCTCGTCTATCGGTCCACCTAATTAAGACACTGCCAACTCTGCGCTCTAATACTGAGATCTATAGACACAGCTCAGACTCAAGATAGTGGTTAAAACGAGACACAAATATGCTCTGACATACATCTGTTTCGTTTTAACTCTGTCTTGAATCTGAGCTGAGTGAGAGTGCGGTCTATAAACAGCCTAAGATATAGAGTCAGCACGCCAGCACCTTATTCAATCCAACTCCAACGACCATCAGGTCTTAGAACTAGGTGTTAAGAGGCTTGATTAGGTACCTACATCATAAGAATAAAACCTGTGCCTTAGAACGAGCAGCTTCGTACAAGAACGTCAATGGACTTGTTATGGTGGAACATGAACATTTTCGCTACATTGATTGAGCGAAGGCTTGCAGCTGAGGTAAACTCGAGGAAAAACAACACCGTACAGGATATCGAACACCTGGAGCTTTAGGCTTAAGTTAGGTGTAATCTTTGAGTATCTCAGAACTAACTACAGTCTACACCATCTCCGCCATAGATCACGCGCTCCAAAGATAATGAATAGCTTTCACACCATTATTACATAGCATTAAACTGATCCTACAGTAATTTACAAAACCACTAAACTGCCGCTCTCACACCGTGAATACGACACAACAGTCGAAACGTTGCGAGATGAAGGCTTTGTGGTTGCGACGTTTGATCTGTAATTAGGGTATTTAATAGCATAATGGATGTAACGGTTACAATTCGATAGCATCGCATTTCAAAAGTTGTTTAAACGCTTTTTTCAAGGCGTGAAAGGAAATTAAGTGAATGCGTGTCCTTCTAATTACTGGAGCTACGAGTAAATGATGCTTTATTATCATGATAGAGCCTACAGTTAACACGAGAAGCTTGATATCCCTTTTATATTATGTACCTAATAAAATTATTATCTACATGATATAATGACGCCGCATTGGAGGTACGGATTATACAGGATGTAGTTGAGGACCCCGGAGAGACACAGGGTTAGTTTTTATCGCAGGACAAAAAAATTTAAACCCCAGGCTGCGAGTTTATCTAAATTTTATTAGAGTTTATTAAAGAAGATTCTAATGTAATCATAATATTATTTAACATCCGACAAACTGCTCGAAATCATTGAGTACTCCAGCAGTTTGTACTTTATAAAAGCCATTATTCTGTAGCTACTTCGCTTTGGCAACTTTAATGCAGCGAGTGAAAGTGGCAAGCCAATAAACGGCTAAACAAAAGAAGGATTTTGTTATGCATGTCCCCAGTGAAATGCCGGACATAGTCGCAGGCAGGTGTGGTCGCGGCTCCAACGCTAATGAACACAATGAAGACGTATACCAGCCCGCGTATCCGGCGTTGATCGATTGATTTACTCGCTGCCACCGCGCCCGAGCTTTTTGTATTCGAATGTCGCCCCACATTTGCATATCACTGACGACGGCGAACCTATAGAAGCCTACCTGCTCGCATAAAAACGCAAAATCTCCTATAACATATCGACCGTAGCAATTAACAGTGTCGGATCTACATTTTGGCGATTTTCGTTTTGTTGCATTAAGGGTCTTAGAATGGGGATAGCAATGCCCCCACCAATTGTGAAACTTTTGGAATCAACCAACCATCTTTGGTTTTTGCAAGTGCAAGGGTTGGATATGTTGACTGTTTTTCACTTTTCACATATTTGAAGCTTTGAGCGGCCGTGCCCTGGAGTAGTGGTTTTTCACATGCGACTATGTTAATTGCTACGGTCGATATTGATTCAGAAAAATATTAATTTATTTTTTAGCAAGTTAGCCCTTGCCTGCGAAATCGCTACTAGTATAATTTTTGCAATTCACTAGGGCGCGTGAACTTTACTTGTGGTTACGTCGTGTACATGAACATTGTGTAAGTGTTCGCGCCTGTCAGGAATGAGCAAGCTCTCACTCACACTTATACAGATACGACACACACACAACCATGAGCCACGCGCCCTCGTGAATTGCCAGAACTATATCAAGGTATTATGTGACGATGCAATCTATAGATGGTAGCGGGTTTACTTGGAAAGGCTACCTATGTCATTTTTTAATAAACTCGATATCCTACCCCTAAACTGTTTTTACGATGTATGGTACGAACGTGTTTCAATAGAGCGGCCAATTTACGCCAAATACACGCCGGCATTTTGAAGAGATATATGCAATTCAAACGTGGTTTAGCAATGACTGTATATTGTATAATATATATGTGTAATATATACCTATACTAGACAATTGGCTCACTTTACGCGCTTCATTTACCGCACACTTATAACATATCTACCTCTTTACATATCTACATATACCTAAAAGTTAGGACGACGATCAATAAATATAAACAATTAATTTTGTAAAATTAAGTAGACAGTTGACAGTACAGACTTAATCACGCCAAAATCTATTGCATGCATCACGTAGCAAATACGACACGTGACAATTGACAAATGACAATTACAGTTCGTGGTATCACGGTGGAACAACAAAGTGCACTTCGGACAATTAATTGTTCTGTGGCAATCAGGTGCTAGCACGAACGCTTTGACAATTGCTATGCATATGTATGCTTTGACATGATATTTAAACCAATTTTTTTAACCGACAAAAAAAGAGGTTCTCAAATCGCCGCGTATTTTTTTTTAATGTATGACCACGCATAACTTTTCGCAGAGTCGTCCGATTTCTAGTGAAAAAGCAACACTAAAATAGCTAACCTAATCCAATTCTTATATATGTAAACCCGATTTCAGGACAAACTAGTTTTGCCTAGGCTAAACTAGTTCTTCCTATACGCGATAGGATGAACCAGTTAAGGCTAGTAGGTGTATTACATTACGGCTAGCTGTTATCAAAAACAGGGCCGTTTTGAAATGCAATGGGCTACGCCAGAAGACTCGCTCCGTCACCCCTTCATTCAGGACCTCCTACGCGAGCTTCTGGCTTCGCGCTTCATAAAAACACTCTAGGGGTAGGGCAGACAAGACTACGTGGAGTCGAGGTTGGCCATTTCGGTTTTGGCGTAAAATTATTATTATTGTAAAATAATGGTTCATCCTATCGCGTATAGGAAGAACTAGTTTAGCCTAGGCAAAACTAGTTTGTCCTGAAATCGGGTTTGGCCAGTAACATATACAAATCAACAAATTCTGCTTCATTATCATCACTCATAATTAGCGCAATAATGGAACCTTAAGGATATTTCCTAGGGTAAACGTTTACCTATTAAGGTTATCTTAACAGGTAAAAGTTTATTTTAATAAAAAAACTTTTCTTTTCTATTCTATCCTAATTAAATGGATCTCATATAGGTACGACTGAACATGAACATTGAACAGTGAGCACCAAACAGGCGTCCCCTTTCATAACATACATAATATAATTTCTTAGTCTACATATTCTGCAATGTATCATTCAAACCACAATAGAGTTATCGCGCATAAAATACTCGCCATAGTTTAGTCAAGACAAGGAATTATTGAAAACGATGTACAAAGCGATATGTTAATTTGTTAGCTGGACGATTTAGCACCCCCTCGTATCGGCAGACATTTGTAGTTTAGCCGAGGGTAGCGTATCAGCCATCTACATATTATTGATACCACTTAGATATTCCTTTCATCACTAAAAACACTTAATGACTTGAATATGTACGCGTGGTTGTATAAATAAACATTTAAGGTATTAATTAGTTAGATTTTAAGATAGAGGAAAGTAATTAGGTTCACGTAAACGGAAATAATAATATGAATAAATATTGACTGTAGATTAACTGAAGAAACTTTAGGCACTTTATTCGATAGACATTTATTACATGTGCGAAAGCGTGCTTTTTTGGTGATTTGTCCTTCAATCAAGTAGCAACGTCGCAAGGGATCAAAGTGATGTTTGCCCTGGAGAATGACATACATAGGTTACTTTTGGCCCAGAAAACAAAGGGTTGGGCGCGTTTAGAAGCCTAACTCCTAACTGACGAAGTCGCGGGAATTCTCTTATTTTCCGGGATAAAAGTAGCCTATGTGTTATTCCAGACTGTAATCTATCTCTGTGCCAAATTGGTTCTGTTGTTATGGCTACCATTAATTACTTTAATTAATGACTTTTTCAAGCGGGAGAAAATAAGAAATTAAAAATTACGCCTTTAGTCTTTCAAGATGTCATTGCCATGAAAAGCATTGGCAGAGACGAAAACTTCCGTCATAGTTGTGGCTATAGAAAAAAAAAATATTATTTTCTTGTCAACGGTACGGTATGACGTCATTTTGTAGCGGTCGACGTCAGCCAACTTGAGATGGAAGGGTAATAGTATAGATTTAAATTAATATCAACACGTTGGTTAGTCAACAATGAGTACAGCAAGAAATAAATAAAAGTCGGTAAGTTAACACTTTAATTTCGATTTGATATTGATAATATCTTAACATGTCATGTACTAACTGATAAAATAAGTACTCAATAAGCATTAACATTACTTAAAGTAGGTAGAGGTACACAGTGCAAAACAAATGACAAAATTAATTGGCGTAACTGTATTATCACGATAATGATAAGAACAACTTTAACGTCAGAATTAAATATGACAACGCAATACATTTGAACTTGAGACAAAAACGAGCTATTAATTATTTATGAAAATATCTGTTTAACCCTTTGATTATATTTAAATACATTGGGCCCCTAACTTACTTTCGACAAGCTGCTAATCATATTCAAAGGAACACCTTGCCATATTTCGATGGCTGGGCGCTTTGAATTTTAATATAATGGGGGTCTTTTTCTCATTGTCCTGGCAAGTGGGAGAGAAGGTTAGTTTTCGGTTAAGAATAGTTTTTAGGCTGAAGTATTACATTTATATGAACATTAATAAGAAATAGGTAAAATATGTAGAGAATGGTATAGTTATAGTGGTTATATAGTAGTTTTCGCATGATGCGCGCACAGACCGACAGTATAGAATCGAGTCGATCTGATAATATAATAATTTATAGGGTCATATTTCTTGCAGCCCGCCCCAGTGGGACCTTTGTGATCATCAGACAGACAGACAGATAAAAAAATTCAAAAAAAAATTTTTGAAATTTTACTAATTCTACTATTCTAATACTGAGGTGTCTATAATAAAGTTTCCTTAATTAAAATTTTCTAAATAATATATATTGATGTACAGAATTCGTTCCGTTACACTTTTATTATACGTATAGATTGTCATTTAATTATCCCCACTCACTTATACAAAGCTAACCATGCAGTGTGACGGCCCAAAATAATGTATTCATACTTAGAATTATTTATCAGCCATAATACCATCTGAACGAAATGCATGGGTCGGAACGTAAGGGCGGAGTGCTTACGTTGGTGCAATTAAAACCCCATCAAGCGAGTCTCCTTCGACCAACGCGCCCGTGACGATCGCTATCCACAATTTATACTTTAAATAAAAACTACCTTCGTGCATAACGCTTAATTAAATATAGCGGTAAGTTTTAAAAACGAACGTACAGCCATTTCTTCGAATCGGTGACTTGTACAACAGTAACCTTACGTGTGGATAAAAAAATATCGGCAGGCAAACCCGACAATACCTTTTAGTGTACTTAACCGACTTCCAAAAAGGAGGAGGTTATCCAGCCGATATCTTTTTTTTTTCTATGTCCACCGATTTCTGAGAGGTGTCTGGACCGATTCACGAGATTTTTTTTAATCGACTGAAGAAGCTTGCGAAATGGTCCCATAAAATTTTTTTTTTTCATAATTGGGTTACAAGGATAACCTTTTTTTAAAGAATGTTAGCTAAGCTGAAATTTACAAGGAGTTTTAGAAAACTTAAGAAAAATTAATTAAGAGTGGTTACGAGTTACGACAACAGTGCAACGGATGAGGATTGAACCTGCAACCTTTCAGTTTTCAGTCCGCACTTGTAAAGTTGTAGCCGTTGGGCTAATTTAAGTGTTCGGACAAAGTAGCGGGATTCACCTAGTATCCAAGTTATTGTCATCATCAAAAAAAAATATAGACTTAACATGGGCATTTTCAAAATACCAGCTCACCAATGAAGTAGACTAACAAAAAAATTAAGATAATTGTGTCGTGAAGTATGTAATTTTCTTAACAGTTTTTTAGTCTTTCAACTAAAATATTATATACATATAATATTCAACACGTACCTATCTAATGTTAAGCTCTAAAACCTAAAAGGTTTTTTAAGTCAAAGCTAATAAATGAGCTAATCATTAAAAAATTTGAAATTATAATTTTGGATATCACGTTTTTGGCATTTGAAGGAATGGTATTTATTTGTGATCAAGATAACCCCTAACAAAGCAACTGCCAAGTGCCACCATCTATTGTTTTATAATGCATTGGGAAAATTCTTACATTTCTAAATTATTAACAACCAAATATAACGGACTGTTTTCATTCGTTTTTAATTAGTTGATTGGACCTAACTGTGCTAAATAATATATTAGGTAGGTACCTTCCAAATATTTTACAATTTTTGTAATATTGAGTAACAATCGTATGTAAAAGCTGTTGTACTTAATTTGTAGGAAGGTACATTATTTAATTTAGAAAAAACTTTTTTTTTTGATTCTTAATGTAGAAAAACTCTTTATATAAATAAATTTTATTTAGAGAGTCGCAGTCGAGCTATCATAATAAAAAAAAAATCTCTTGAATAGGTCCAGAAACCCCGGAATAATCGGTGGACATACATAGAAAAAAAAAATACCAGCCGATTTGATAACCTACTCTTTGGAAGTCGATTAAAGATAGCTCGACTCTCAGAATCTCCCAATACCTTTGGAACAAATTCATAGGAACCACACCTTTTTTACTGAATCGCAATAACAATAAGCTTTATGTGAATTCGGTTCTATTTACTAAGAGTTTACCTGGAATGTATTCTTGTACAAAGGGCAACGGGCCAATGGGATGGGCAATAAAAGCTAATTGCGAAGGGGAATGCTCGCCAATGAGTAAGCTTTAGGGGCATTGTATATAACGTAAACACATTGTGACTGGCAAGTGATAATCGATTTATTACATTATATTATATTCTATGTATTAACTGATATGTATTATGTTAATGCATGCCTATAAGAATGCTAAATAGGTACCGTGACCACTGACTGGCTTGAGTGACAGACAGCGCACAGCCTAAACCGCTGGAACTAGAGATTTGGAATGGGTACCGCAGAGGTGGCCTTAGGGTATACATGATATTCCAACTCTAAAGAGGGTGGTAAAATTTGTGCGAAGAAACATTTTCTAAAATCATATCTACGTGGACAAGTCATGGGCATCAGCTACAACTAGAAGAGGTATAAAAACATTTTTAACAAGAACAACTGCGTCAAAGAAGCTGACAGAAGAATGCAATTCGCAACAGTCGAAGTCTTCTATAAAAAAAGCCACACTACAAATTACTGGATAACTTTATTGCCACACTTACTACGTTTTCACTCAACCCCAAAGATTTCTATCCTTTTTGGGAGGTTACGCTTTTGCATAGAAGAAATCGCTACTGCATTCAACTTCCCATAAGATAGTGTAGCAGTTTTGTCATACTGTGTTTTGAAAAACTGAACTGCTAAGTTTTTTGTCAGTTCTTCTCAGTAGAATCTACATTCCGAAACATTGGTAAAGTCTTGTCTCAAAAACCACAAGTACCTGAAATAGACAATTTAGACTTTTGTAATTGGAATTAGGAGGTATAGTAGTAGGGATTGCATAGTTTTAAAAATGAAAACTAGAGTACCTATTTATGTATGATATTAAGAAAGTTGGTCATGTCACGATCTTAATATATTTGGGTTACCAAAGAACGTGAAGCGTTTACACACAAATGAACATTTGAATCAGTTCTAGGCAATGGCATACAATGGTCGGTATACTTCAAAGAGTAGAGATTTAATTTATGCTAATTGTTTACCGTAGCTTATGAGCACTTCGACACAAATTATAATGATGAAAGAGCCATGCAATAGACCATAGTCTTTAGGTACCTAACTAAAGCCAAAATTATGTCTTTCTAAAAGTGAAGTAAGTGGAAAAAGTAATAACCACCGCACCGTCTTCTTTGTTCTTTCTTTCTAATTTGAAACACAAAATGTGAAAAAATAGAGGATTCCTGCGGGTTTTTAAAACCTAACTACACGCGGACGAAGTCGTGCGCAAAAGCTAGTTTTTTTTTATTCGATGTCAAGATAGTCCTTGACTGCAATCTCACCTGATGGTAAGTGACGATGCAGTCTAAAATGATAGCGAGCTAACTTGGAAGGGGTGTGGCAGTGTACTTATACCCCTAATCGGTTTCTATACGCCATCGTGCCGTAATGCTAAATCGCTTGGCGGCACGTATTCAACGGTGGTAACTAGCGACGGCCAAAGCCTCCCACTAGGCCAATAATAAGAATAGTTCATAAAATACGATTACATCATTGCTCTATATTTAGTTGGATGGATGATATTCATGCATTTTATCATATCAACATGAAACTCAATCACTTCTATGCGTTTATAGTTCTACTGCAACGTGACACGGAAGCCCGCTACTGTGTGACTCCATTGTGTCGGCGACACTCCTCTCAATTGGTTATCACACTCGTTGGTCGCGCCGTCAACCAAAGGACGCCGCAACCATTGTCACACTACGAAAACTATACTCAGATAGTACATGAGTTCTAGGTAAACGATACTCACATGACGTTAGTTTCATTCATCCTTACTAATAATAAAAGTGCGAAAGTGTGTTTGTTGGTTTATCCTTCAATCATAGGGATAAGGATCTGTATAGTAACATAGGCTACCGGAAAAACAAAGGTTTCCCGCAGGATACCAAACTCCAAAACAAAAGGCAATAATTTAAAAATAAAAAGTAGAGTGAGTTTCTAGCCGGCTCTTCTCAGCAGAATCTGCTTTACGCCTGTAGTTGAGTTTTGACTTTTCAGAGCTACCAGGTTGATCAACGTGAAACAAATATTGTAGTGTCATACCTATTGCCTCTTTTTAAACATATAAATATCATTGACCTACAGAACCAATTAAAAAACGACCAGCAAAAATTGTGGACAAAGAACATCACATAAATCATAATATCGTGTTAATCCTCCACCATAGAATCATCGTCAAATAGTGCTTTCCGAGAGCTATAGTACAAAAAAATAATTTACGACCTCCAAAAAGGTAAACAATGCAAGGCAATGTGTCAAAATACACTTACAATACAGAGACGATGAGCTTTGAAAGGGATGCGGCCGGTGAAGGGGTCACAAACGACACAATGAGAGACCCACTCGTACGTGGTGCTAACAAAAGGTGTCACTGTTGATTGACCACAAAAAAAAACTATGAACTTCTGAAGCAGTTAATAGGACCGGAGTACAATAGGCTCCTGCGGTGGTACATTTGAATGACGATCTAGAATAGTAATTCATTTCGGATTTCGTGTCAGCAAGGGATCTTCTATCAAAATTCTTTCCCTTATTGTTACAATTTATGACAATACTACCGCGCGGATTTAAGTTTTTAAAAATCTCTTATGAACTCCTTTATACTAGTATTCCAGGACAGGAAATAAGTAATTTATAGTTATCGCTTCCTCATGTTGCTTGCCGAAATCAGTTGAGTGGTTAGGTAGGCAATATTTACTGCTAGAATCCGTTACGTTTGATCTGGTTATTTTTTTTTATAAAGAACGTTCAACGTAGTTAATCTCTTATAAGAGCTGTCAAACGTTACAAAGCCCTACAGCACGCGAGTATTCTTACAGCCAAACAAAGTCATACACTCTCTAGACAAATTAAAAAAAAGTCAATCGTATTTACATTTAGGCATAGGCCATTCATCAACACATTTGTATGCACAATACATCAATAGCGCTTCTCGAGACAATCGATGATAAACTGATAAAGAAATGATACTAATATGAATAAATGTTCATCGATATTTTAATGTCTGCTCAATGTTATGAAGGGAGGAGATGGAGTTTTATGGGAATTTAAATTAAAATTTATTTCGAATGAAATTAAATGAAGTAGAATGGAAAATTTTAATATATGAAATAAACGGAACGGACGGAAATATACAAACCTATGGAATTACAATTAAAATGGATTTGGTAGGTTACCTAGAGGACAGCAAAATATAAACATGGAGTAAAAAATGGAAATGGTTAGTGAGACGTAGAAACAGAAAAAAATTAAAAATAAACATAATGAGGATATAGACTATATATGACGTTTATAGACGACAAACCTCCAATAGTCAAGAAGCACAAAAATAGAAATGATACGAAAAATCTTCTCACGGTCTTCACGATACAGTTTAGGGTTATAAAGTTTGGACTATGGGAACTAACAGCATAACACTAATATGGTTAGGTATATAATATCCAGAGTCCAGTTCCATACTAAGCCACTCGCGGACTGGCCTAATAAATTAGTTGTAAATGTGAGCGCGCGCACAACAAGTGAAGCTAACTAGCAGTCGGCGCAGGTCGGCACTAAGCCTAAATTATAACTGCTAGTAATCACTCATCATCGCATTGCATTTTACGCCTGGATTGAACTCTTCAAAATCTTTACATTCAATGAACCTTCTGATCCCTTTCGGTATTTTTAACCGACTTCCAAAAAAAGGAAGTATGTATGTTCCCCGATTGCTCGAAAACCGATTTGGAAAATTCTTTTTTTGTGTGCAAGGGTCTTCTAAGGTGGTGCCATGGCCAACAGGTCAGGATCTGATGATGAGATCATGGAGAAATCGAGGGAACTCTTCAAATTTTATAGGCACAATGTTATATTTTGTAGTGGCATTTAAAGTCGGTTTTGTAAAAAGAATTTTTACGTTTATTTTATTATGTTTTATTATTTACGTTTATTTTATTTTATTACCTTTGAATTAATAGTTTTTGTTCGTACTCTGAGGCCGAATATTTTTTGTAGGGTGAATTTTAATTAAATGTATCTTGTTTTCAACAGAAAACTGAAATAAACATAGAGCTTAAAAGTGATATTTATCAAGCAACCATGTTGCAAAGGATATTGCCAAGTGAGAAAGGACTGAATGAAAATTCCGAAACAAGTTAGTAGCAATCTATGAAGAATTTGTATATCTCCTTAGAAGTAGAAGATTTATTTGTTTTAAAAAACATCGTTGTTATAAATCTTATATAGGCATTACATGCAATTTTACTTAATATTTTACAAAGCTGGTTGACATTCACAATATGTTGCGTAAATAGGTAAGCCATAGTAATATCTGTTGCTGCTAAGTAAACATCCATAATGCTGCGTAATTCTGCATCTTTTGCTAGTGCTTATCCTCTTTCGTAACTAGCAACTAGCATGTTTTCCGATGATCAACTGATTATTATCAGGCTAACTGATTTTCATAAACCTCTATTAGTTGATGAGTATGTAAGAACATGATAGAGGCTAAACTGAAGGGGACATTGCTAAGAGCGTTGCCACACAGTATATTGCAGCGTCGCTGCGTTGCTTCTGAAGTTCAGCGCCGTCGCTGCGATGCCTTACATAGAAAAATCAGTAGCTACGACTCGGTAAATACGTTGCCAAAATATGTCACTTGTCGCTATAAAATTGTCTGCCATTGAACTTTAACATTCAAGAGGCGAATGAACAAATACCTGAAAAATCAGGAACTCATTGGCAGTGCTCTCATAATCCAAATATCCATAATCACCGGTAATCGCTTAACATCAAGTGACCCGCCTGTTTGTTTGCTTGCTGTTCTATTATTTTTATTTTGTTGCTCTTGGACTGCTTAATTCCCCAAATAAAAATGTATTTATTTATTTATTTTTGCGGCGCAGCGACCCGTCGTCGTGTGGTACCGCTTTTATCAGCCTCGGCCACCCGCCAGGGCAAGCCTCCCAATTTCACTCGGTTGGAAATATACATTGCAACTCCTACTTATCAGACCACAGCATTCACCACTGCCTCAGGAAGGCTTAAGATGGAAGGAACATTCGTGAAATCTCGGGAAATTTATCAAAGCACCGCAATAGCAGAGCCACAATAGCGAAATTGAGCATGAACTTTCGAACGACACGAGTGAGGAATTAAGTTTGACAGTAAATAGAGGTGTAAGTCAGCGATGTTCGTGTGCACGAAGGGAGTATCGACAACATAATGAGGCGAGGCTTGATTGCAGGCCCGATTCGCGGGAACTCACTGTCTATCGCCGTTTGCTTTGAATCTTATTAAATTGTGTCATTATCTAGTATTGCACCGATTTAGAGGCGTGCAAAATTACTATGTTATCAGTACTGTATCAAATTGGTAACTTGCTTTTCCCCTGGACTCATTATACTTTTATCTTAAATATATAAAAGGCAAAGGTGACTGATTGACTGACTGACTGACTGACTGATCTATCAACGCACAGCCCTAACCACTGGACGGATCGGGCTGAAATTTGACATCCAGACAGCTATTATGACGTAGGCATCCGCTAAGAAAGGATTTTTGAAAATTCAACCCCTAAGGGGGTAAAATAGGGGTTTAAAAATCAAATTTAACGTGAGCGAAGCCGCGAGCAAAAGCTAGTTAAGGCATAAAAAGGAGCTCCAGATCACACCTACAGACTAAACTACGAACTCTTCTCCTTGTCACAAAACTCCTGTAGGAAGGAAGGAAGGAAGTAGGAAACTTCCTACTGACTGTATGTGTGAGTCTGATTCACATGAAAGACAATTTTCCCGAGTCTTTCAGATAAGCACGGAGCCACATAAAATGTTTCAAGCTGATTCTTGGAAAAACGAAATACTTACTAAATGTATACCTACTAGTTGTATCAACAAGAGCAATGCTAATAGGTACTTAAAAATCCTGGGCGTGCTTCTACGGACAATTGTAAATTAGCGGGGGGAATGAGTGTCGCCTCATTAAATAATAGGTACATTTAGTCATCGTTACAATATTCTTTAGCAGAACTCTAAGCCTAGAAGTTTAGACCCCTCTTTACTTTTTTATTCTTCGTCTAGAAACATACTCGCTATCTATGAAAGGTTATAGCATTGTGTTCTTATTTGACGATCTCGCCCGGATAAAGTACAAAACGTGCAAAGATTATAACGAATACGTAACGTGATCTTGACAATATTTTAGCTGTCATAGGCGAGCCATTAGACGTAAAGGATAGTGCAGTTTGCGTCGAGGAGAACGCGTTGAAGGCTCACTCACCGGGTTCAAAGGCCAAGCTGCGCAATTTGCTGGGCCCGGAGTAACATAACCAAGGCACTATCAAAATATTGCGCCATAATTTCCGCAGCTCAAGTATTTTGACATTTTATGTAGCTTCATATATACTTATAATCTGTAGGTACCTGAAAGGCATTTGCGCCGAAGTTATTTTTGGCAAATTCTAGGAGACGAAAAAGCCGACACAAAAGGTTTGACCATTTTGTCTGCCCATACTATGTTTGTTTGTGTAATCATTATTATGCACCAATTTGACTGGGTTTTTTCATTAGGTTCAATTATGATATACCTACATATTCAGTAGCTGAACATGGATGACTACGTGTAACGAAATTACACGGAGTCTATCAATCTAATTTCCAGCATCAAGCTATCTAAGACATTTCAAACCCTGCTTTGTACATCGTCAGTTAAAATTACTTTCATAAATTACCTCTTTGAAACTTAGGTCTACAGTTAAATGGGCATAGATTCCGTAATCTACTCTAATTGCGTGCTTGCGGGCAAAGCTGCAGCTCTTGCAGATTTTACGTTCACCTGACACACTTTTGGAAACCCTATATTCCAAATTGTGCCTTGTCTCCACAGCATTAGAGATTCAAATCTATTTTTACCAAACGAACCATACCTAATCATTCCATAGTCTCGGAATACGTTGATGTGACCTGCTGACTTCGGAATAGGGTCCAAATTTCAAGTAACCCCTCTATATCTCCGGGTGCATATTAAGCAGGAATCAATCAAAATAACATGCCAAAATGCGTTTGTGCCCACTGGAGCTTACAAATCGCCTGCTTTATTGTTATTGTCTTGGCCCTAATGACTTGCTTTATTTATGCGTTAAATCATAATAAAACACTTTTTAAATCACTTTAAGGTTTTTGGATCTTTAACTGGTTAAACGATTAATTTTAGCTACAACAAGTCCACCTGATAATAACATAACATTACCAGCTAAAAATGATTTAGAGTGTTGCAGTAAGATTTTCTACTTCAACATTTGTACAAACTTTTGGTACGAAATCAATCAAAATAATTAAAAAGGCAGCTCTATATTTATGTTCCTAAAATACAAATTACTGAAACTTATTGGTTATGAATTATGTTAATGAAACTAATATTACACCTATAATGAAATCTATTTCATAAATTACAAGCTTTTGGCCAACATTTGATCTCTGTGGAGTAAGATTTTTAAAAATCCTGAAGAAATCCTTTGCGTTTTCCAAGATGAGAACAACCTTGCTCATGTCACTCTCCAGGTCCTCAACTAGCAACGGATCGTTATGATTGTTTGTATGAACATACAATCATAACGATCCATTGCTTCATTGGTGAGGGATTTAAGGACAAACCAACAATTTCAAGACGGTAGGCGTTCTTCATAAGAACGTATGTTACATCACACTTTTATCCTGCGGGAATGGGCTCTTTTCACAATAATATTACGCGTATTATACCAATTTCGTGGGCCTAAGTGAATTTCGCGGGCAAGAGCGGACAAACTGATTTAATGCGCATTTTCCGCTAGTTATCGTGTATCCAAAGTGCGACGGACATCCTCCTGTTTAAAAACAGTTTAGCTTTTAATAAGGAGTCGTTAGAATAATACGTAGAGTAATGAAACACAGAGGGCTGCGCGTCCGTGGCCATAACGAGACTTGGTAAAAGTCCAACCACCACGAATGCAAAAGTCAGCTGAAAAAAGAAAATAATCGAATTTGCAAATTGTTTTTTTTTTTTGTGCGTATGTTTTTTACCACTGTATCCTTTGTTACCATTAATTGAACGCCTCACTAGTGAGCGCAGGCCTCCTCTCATTGGCAGACTTCACAAACCTTTGAGAACATTATGGCGAACTCTCAGACGTGCAGGTTTCCTCAAGATATTTTTCTTACTACTACTAGCTTTTGCCCGCGGCTTCACTGACGTTAAGTTCATTTTTCAAACCCCTATTTTACCCTCTTAGCGGTTGAACTTTCAAAAATCCTTTCTTAGCGGTTGCTTGCGTCTTTATAGCTATTTGTGTGTCAAACAGCCCGATCAGTCCAGTCTTCAACAATTCAGCCGGGACGTGCCTTTAGATTTAGTACTGAACATATTCTGCCACTTTCTACGGTGAGATGGGGTAATCACGTACATCACACATTTACTCACTTCCGCGCAGTTTTAAATACTTAATGTCTCTATGAACGCACACTAACTCAAAAGCTGTCACACTTACAAGCTGAACCGTACGTTTGTACATGTACTTCGGCAGAGGGGAATGCGTGCGCTTGCCACGTCCCGGCTGAATTGTCGAAGAGTCCAGTGATAGATCAATCAGTTACCTTTTCCTTTTATATACTTACTTATTAAGATGTATAAGTATTTTTGAGAAGTAATTAAGAGTGGTAGCTAGCCTGAAATAATAAGTCTTTTTTGTCTTTCAGCTTTTTATTTAATAAAAAGTTTTATCCAAAAAATACAGTAATGATAATAAGTGATAAGTGAACAACATTAGTCTACGGTTCGAAACCTCCAGCGACGTCGCTGCAGCATAATGATTGATGGGTCCCGAAAGCAGGCCCGACGGCGAACTCGGGATTTATCACCGGCTCCCTGCACAGGCTCGCCCATCAACCGAACAGATCACCCGCCACGACCCCTATCACAGGGCCATAGAGTCTAAATCCGTATAAACCGTTGAACTTAGGTATTGTTACTGATATTCTACATACGTTTCGCACGATCACGTGGGATTTGATCTCCTCTCTGGAATACCCAAATAATTTCGATTTATCGGCTTACACGAAACCGATCGGGCTAAAAATATGTGTATTTAACTATTTAGTATGACATACGACTAAATGTACTTGATTCAGTTATTAAGCATTTTGGTTAGAATTTATTAAAATAAAAAGAAATTATACACTGTTTCACAAAATTACATTTTTTATTTATTTATTTATCCACAAAAATTTACAAAAAATAATCTTAACTAATTAACCTACAGTTATAACAATGTTAGACGTAAAAAATATTATTCTTAAATAATTAAGAACGAACTTATAAAATTGAAGAATTGAACTTATAAAAGTTCAATGAGAATTAAGTGAATAAAATATTCGTAAAAGCGATAGTTTAGTTAAATATTGTGACGCGCATCTCTGAACGAATTTTATTATAAAACTAGCTTTTGCCTGCGACTTCGCTCACATTATTCGATTTTTCAACCCCCTATTCTACCCCGTAGGAGTTGAATTTTCAAAAATCCTTGCTTAGCACATGGCTACGTCATAATAGTCATCTGTGTATGCCCAGCCCACTCCGTCCAGTAATTTGAGCTGTGCGTTGATAGATCAGTCAGTCAGTCAGTCATCTTTTCGTTTTATATATTACTAGCCGATGCCTGCGACTTCGTCCGCGTGGATTTAGTTTTTGAAATCCGCGGGAACTCTTTGATTTTCCGGGATAAAAAGTAGGTTGCCCATGTCACTCTCTAAGTCCTCAACTATACCCATGCAAAAAATCACGTCGATCCGTAACTCTGTTGCAGCGTTATTAAAGGACAAATCAACAAACAAACACACTTTCGCATTTATAATATTAGTAAGGATGTCTATTTAGAAGATACACCATTACATAGTAGTTATGTAACTGTGTATCTACCCAAGGCTAACTTCTAATACTACTCCATAAAATATTCGTAAACAAGAATTTCACCTAACGCTATCCTTTGATATCAGTAAAAACTGACACAAAAAGAAAGATATTTTAATAAAACTCCAATAAATCACAACATCTAAACCGCATATTAACCAATATCCAATATTAAGCAAGTGCAGTAGGTTATTATCGATAAAGATTTATAAGCGGCTATTATCATCCAAAAGCTGTGATATTTGAACCCTTTTGTTTATAACAGCCGCCAGCAAACAAAGAACAGGTGAATCAGTCACCGGGACCGTGTTACTACGAATGTGCCTTTCTTCACGGTTTTTTTTGGGATTTTTTGTCGAACCACAAGTAAATTGTGTCCAGATAAAGGTCGAACTAACACCAGCAGTAATTAGCGGCGATTAATAACCGCTTATCTTGATCGTAGGCCTGCTAGCGTCATAATTGCCCAACATATTCGGTTACGAATAATTTTTGAGCAATTAAATTGTACAAATTGTTATCATTTTGTCTGCTTTCGTTGCGCTATCAGCGGTGGTAATCTATTTGAAATAAGTTATGTAGACTATCAAGTATGTATTTTGATTTTTACAAAACGATGTAAAAAGCCACTGATGCTAGAAATATTAGTTTCCATTAGCTTTCACTTCCTTCACCAGTAAGTAGGGTAGACTGGGTACGGTTGTAACAATTTCCCTTTGAACACCCACAGCATTGTCATTATTGCTATAAACAACTGTTATAGCACTTGATATGAAAGATTGGTTATTTTTCTTTAAATTAATATCAAAAACACATGCACAGGTGAAATAATTTAGCAGATATGAATAATTTTATTGAGTGCATGCGATTGTTACAATCGACCCCATACCAGGGGCGGTTGTAACAGTGATGGGGGACAGTTGTAACAAGCAGAAATAATACAGAGCTGAAGTATTTACACCGGCTTTATTATTTAAAAACGCTTAAATGTACTTTAACTAGTATCACAATATCTTAAGCACATTTTTAACAGTTATTTAGGTAATTTTTTAGAGTAAAAATAAATTAACAAAAATAGATAATATTTCCGCTACAACTACTTCAGTACTCAACCAAACGAACATAATCTCTAATTATTATGTAAAACAAAACTAAATAATCAATAAAATCTAAGTTTAAAATGAAATCAACAATTAAATTTATTTTTTGTAGAACTTTATTTTTTACAGCTTGCCTCAAAGACGCCCCTAAGTTTTATTTCATCACAGGTGTTCTTGTACAACATCGCTTTCACCTCTCGAAGTCTTTCTTACGCGTTTCCTAGGCATCTGCAATGCAAAAATATAGTATAACTAATGTTACAACCGTACCCATGAAAATCGTTACAACCGTACCCACCACCTATTTTGGCAATAAAACGGACACAGCCATGAGGCCTAACAACGTATCTAAAAATGAACCAGCTCATTATAATCTCTAAAATACAACAATTGCATATATTAATACTCAAATATGAAAATTATATTAGTAGTCACGCTATATCGTGAAGAAATTCATCAAAAATACTTACTTTTGGTTGCCAAAACACAATAGACCTTCGTCTAAACGTTATAAGTGCACAGAGTGCGACGCAACACTTTGAATCATGTTGGCACTTGAAATGCGCGTGTTTCTCTCCTTGTACCCCTTCCTGTGTTGTTTATAGTTTCGGAAATATTTGAGTTGTTTCAACCGTACCCCGTTACAACCGTACCCAGTCTACCCTACGTATTTACAAATAGATAAATTAATTAAAAGATTTTTATTTCGGTGCCTTGCAGCAAAGGATTTCTTCAGCTCTTACCAGTAGAGTAATTATAGTCCTGAGCCCTAGTCTTCTCCAGTAGAATCAAAGGAAACACAAAAAGTATCCAACAAATCTTCTGACGCCAGTGAAATTGCGGTTATCACTAGTCTAATACTAGTGATAACCGCAATCATATACAAAATACAGATACATCAAATCAAGATAATCGATAATCTTCGTACCGTAGACGGTTAAAAAGAATTCTTCAAAGATTTGCACCCGATAACTCATCTGTAGGTATAGAGCAGTTCAGGAAGATATTTAGGGTTGTACCAAATATTATTGTGATTTCTTTGTTAAAAATCAATTTGTGTATTATAAGAGTTAAATCGTGTTATCTTCGATCGAGGCGTGTCGGCGTCGTTTCGCGCGCCACGGAGCGAGCTGCACTGTGACGGGACGCAGGTTTCCTCGAAATGCGCCTCGAATCCTTCCTACGTCAATCAAAGGGCCAAAGGGACGCGCGCTCGCTTTGTCGATTACACATACCAAGTCACATACTATTAATAAAAATACGAAAGTAAATAGATAGGCAAAAAATAAAATAAATAAATTATTATTAATTTATTCGTTTGTTGGTTTGCCCTTCAATTACGCAACAAAGAAGCAACAGATCGATGGTTTGCATGGATAAGGATATATTGTTCAGGAGCCAAGATTTCCCACTGCATTTTCGTAAACATAACTGCATCGCATCACATTTATAACATGAGATAGGTATATTGTTATGTTGGGAAAGGATAGTGCTCAGAAGTTCTGTGTGCTCAAATTGCCGTGAGCAGGTATTGGAGTGAGGGTGAAACCGACATTTTAGTATAGGTGTTGAGTGGAAGAATACCACTCTTTGAGTGGAAAAATAGCCACAACATTCGTGTTATGGCATTTTAACCGGCTACATCGCTCTGTGAAAATTAGATTACTACGAAACTAATGTGCCAACCATTCATTGATTTCAAATGACAATTCAGTCTCGCGAGCAACATTAGCAACGTTAAGTCGCAAAGTTGATGAAGAAGACGTATCGCACTGATTGAGTTTGAATGTTTCTAAATTATGAAAGTAATCATAACGTGTTTTATTTTAATAATAATAAATAATCTCTCTTCTCAATCGGTCACTCTTGTTAGAGTGGTCTTGGCCGCTAAGATGATGCGACATTAGTCGTCGTTGGTCTCCGTAGTTCTGGGTCGCACCGCCCTCTCGCTCTTCCCCCTCCATCTGACCTTGCACTACCAACCGCTCAATTGATCCTTCATTTCTGGAGATGTGGCCAAAGAACTTCAGAATTCATACAATAATAATAACAAATCATAAAAGAATCAAATCGTCTCGTCAGCACAACATCGATATACTTAATTATACCTACATCGGGTCCGTCACTACGAGACCCCCGCGGTGCTCAATTGATGCATCGCCTGCTCATCGGCGGCAGACACTGCTCGCCTATTCACTTATTACACACGACATAAGAGGATAATTATCAGCGATCAGACTCTATAATATTTGTTATAAAATTGTATGATAAATACGAGCGTCGTCAGGCTAAAAATATCATCATGACAACACGCAAGAGCAATGCGATTGTCTAAAAATGATTGCTACAATGTGACGATCGCAATCACCTCTTGTTGGCTGAGTTTATGGCAGTCTTACTGAGTTAATACTATGCCACTGCATACCGATCGGGCGATATTAAGTACTATGCCACTGCATAGAATGTTAACACCGCAGGACAAAACTCAATAAAAACTAATGAATTTAAATGTGTTTTTAATCGTATTCAAACAAGAGTTCAAATTTTTGACCCGATGTATATTTATGAACCGCTAACCGTACCCCATCGATCAAAGCGAGAGTTTTACTGCGGCCAATCGGATGGATAACAATCGGTTGCAGGTGCACGGGCGCCGATTTTGGTGAAACCCTTTCAGTTAAGTCATAGTTTAACCTAATCTGCAGACTTTCTAATACAAATCTAGCAAAGAGAAATCCATTTACAAATAAATTATAGTTCCTATCGAACTTCATTGGTAAAGTTCGTTTGATCACATAATATTTTGTTCTCATTTATTTGCTACTATCTGATACCCGCGACTTCGTTCGCGTGGATTGAGGTTTTTTTATTCCCGCGGGAATTCTCTTATTTCCCCGTATAAAAAGTAGCCTATGTCCTATTCCAGACTACTTATAATCTATCTCTTTGCAAAATTTCAGCCAAATCGGTTCAGTCGTTGCGACGTGATTGCGACACACATACAAGCTTTCGCATTTATAATACTACTAGATAGAATAGGATACGATAGGATTAACGAATCGCAGGGAGTCGCTGGATGCAGACGGCGACTGGCATATGTGAAAGTCTATGCAAGAAACATTTGTTCAACAATGGACGTCTTTCAGTTGGTAAAGAAGAAGAAAAACATAATATTTTAAAATTAGTCACATCTGCAGCTATGCTGGAGTAACATTCTAGTTGCTTTATAGCAGGCATGTCTAAAGATACAATTTGATAGACCAGGATCTTTCAAATATCTACTAACTTGTTAACTGTGGTATTTTAGATAAGATGACGTGACGATTTTATGACCGATATAAATCGACAGTCAATTTTGGAATAAGATACTCTGTCGTTCTATGGAGTGCTGAGTGACCCTAATTTCGGTGTCATTCGAAATGATTTATTTATTGATGCTATTAATATGTGCGCTACTAATTAGGTACCCTATCTTTATATACATTTTCTTTCATTTTAAAGTAACTAAGAATTTCCACAGATTCAGAGATGTCGATTTATCAAATCAAAGAAGTTATTACTAACTACGCAAATGCATATAAATATATAAAAAACATGCAACAAGCAAAACATGTAGCTGAACATGGCTAATAGTTCCCTTGCCCCTCTACCTAACTCTCTATCTAGTAGGTAGGTGCAACGGACAGAATTTGAATCAGTGACCTTTCGGTTTTCAACCTGCTGCGCCTTGAACCGTTGCGCAATTGAGACTAATTGAATAAGATTAATCCATATCCATTCCATACCATCAGCATGTAATGAATACATGCTTCACTTTCCATACCTCGTTAACAGATGAAAAGAAAGTATTTTGGTTTTTGTGCGAACAGCAGGTGATATTGGAACAAAGGTTTTATATGTAGATGGTTTCACACTAAATTGTCGAAAAACGAATGGCATCTTTCGCGAAATTTCGGAAACCGCAAACTAAAACCACACCTTTTTAAGGATGTCACGTGGCATGTGACAACAATACCCTCTGCCTTAAACATTCAATGCTTGATTTGGGTGCAGAAAAATATTTTAGCTAAAAGCTGCAATACTTTGTAATATACCTCTGTTGAATTTAGAACGAGGAGGTATAATTAAGTCGGTACCTCTTGGTTTATTGAAGTTAACTTGAAATTAATCGCTTGAAAATGAAAATACATTTATGTAATAGAACCTAGGTAATACCGGCAGGTTTAGGTCATTGGACTTACAGAAAGCATTCTTATAGGTACTTATAGATTTTGATTTACATATAACTAACGATAACAGATCAGATATGCCTTTCAATGTTGTGGCTCAAGAAATAGTACTTATTGTTTAAAAAAATGTTTTGTAAAGAAATATCGATAGGTAACGGACGAAATGCAGATTTTAATAATTGATTAAAAATCTGGTAAATACCTATTATTTTGATCACTCGACCAAATTCTAATTATCAAGATAATCAAAACAAAAATGAATGATTTTTGAGAAAGGGCCTAAGTAAGTAATCATGCTTTGTTTAGTCAAATAATGTAATTATAGGTGAAGTGTGCGAGCTGCGAATGTTTGTGGCCTTTTTTGTTGCGAGAATAAACTACCTACAGGTAGACTCCCAGATAAAACCATCGCTGCAGATAACCGACTACTTTGCACCCTAAATATCTGGCATGCAATGTTCAATGTAGGGCTTGGAGCATAGTGAAGTTTATAAAGGTCATTGAGTACCTACCTACAACGAGGAATCCTTACTAATATTATAAATGTGAAAGTATGTTTGTTTGTTTGTCCTTCAATCTCGCAGCAACAAAGCAACGACTTGATTTTTTGCATGGGTATAGTTGAGAACCGGGAGAGTGATATAGGCTTTTTATCCCGGAAAATCAATCACACTTAAAGATCTCGAGGGACTTTTAAATCCACGCGTGCGAAGCCTCGGGCATCAACTAGTTACATATTTTCAATACGTTCAAAAATTTTCATTACCTAAGGCAGGCTTTTAGTTATTAGGTTCGTCTTAGTGGATTGTTATTGTACTATGCAATACAGAATTAAATAACAAAACAAACAGACCATTAAAAGTAATAAAAAATTCGGTCCACATAAAGGTAGAGTACGGTTCAACAACAATTTACCATCGTACAAATCCAAATGTCACGTGAGATGTGTCTAACACTTCAGTAACCGATTGGACCACAACAATAGATAGAAATATTATCTTTTCCTCGCGCCAAATAGAATAAATTGTTACATGCGATTACACTCACGAATTTGACTCGAAGGAATTCGGGTGCGTTAAGACAGAGCTACGAGTTTTTTAGATGTTTTTTCCCGATAACCGCGGTAGGTAGCCAGCGAACCATCGGTAGCTGACTCCGGTATAGTCGCGTTAGTTTAAACAAATCGTATGGTGTCTCTTTGAATCATGTCAATGCTTTCGACCACGACTTTGTTTGGTTTGGGACTTGAGACGAGCCGCCCGCTCGACAAGAAATATCTCCTTTAGTTATTATCTTTACATATAAGGTACCGGTGGCAATTAAGGCCCACCTAAAAAAATATTGCTTTAAATCTGAGTATAATGCGTATAGGATGTCAAAAACATATTGTTTACATAGCTTGTACATGTTGCTATAATAAATGTTGTAAAACAATTAAGAAAAGCATATTTTTTAATAAGAAAATACACTTTTTAAAAACCCTTCTCAGGGGCCTTATTATACTACGGTAGTATATTAAAGCCCATATAACAATTAGCTTTATTTTTACAGTAAATCGTCCTAAATTTACCTAGAAATAAGTTAAAATAAAAGTAAATTGTTGTTTTTTACTTATTTAATCATTATAAATCAATCATAATCATGTAAGTTCAGCTACAGCTCGTTGCGTCAGCTACCCTCGTTCTATTGCTGCCAAAGCGGCCAGTAAAATTTCTTCTGTCCACTGAGCTCTCTTTGGAGGCATTTTAATCAAAATCTGTAACATGTTACACATATAAATAGTATAGGCCCAAGTACCCTTATATTGGGCCTTATTAACCTCATGCCACGTTTTTACAAAATAACCTAATAAACCTAAAAAATCTTTCTCTGGCTAGGAAAAACCATATCCACTGTATAGTACAAGACATACTTACGATAGTAAATACAGCGTTATTAGTCAACTATTGAATTAAAAGTAAAATACTTACAGTTCTTTTGGTATGTAAAATTATAAAATTGCACAGTAGCCAGTCACTTCATCAACGCATCGCATCTCACTGACACGATGGCGACGCTAGCGACTGCGGACCAATACAGAAACATTCACAATGACATTGTGCACGCGTGCGTAAACGGTGAAGTGTCATAGAAATGTTTTTCCCCGAAATTTGAAATGTGGGCCTTATTACCCCCTGGGCCTTATTTACCTCAGGTACCTTACATATTTGTCTATCACTGACGTCTACATCGTGTTTGCGATTGGCAAATGAGATGCTGAACTTAATCCTATTTTTGGAAGGATATATTTATTACTCAATCACGCCGCAACGACTTAACCGATTTGGCTTAAAGGCACAGAGATAGATTATAGACTGGAATAGCAAATAGGCTAATTTTTATCCCGCAAAATAAGAGAGATCCCGCGGGAATCCAAAAAACCTCAATCCATGCGAACGAAGTCGCGGGCATCAACTAGTTGCTGATACCACAACTTAAATTAGTTCTGCCAATAATGCGAATGCAAAAACTGCTTCATTGGTGTTATTATTCTATAGAATACACACATAGAATATAGTGAACACAGGCAACTCTTGATTTTAAGTTGTAGTATTTTTAACCCCGGACAAAAAATGTAGGGTGTTTTACAAATTAGACTTGTGCATACAAAACCTTACAAACGAATTCATGAGTAGGAAGAAATTCTTAAAATATAAAGCTGTAAAAGTTGATAGTACTTGTTCGCGCCCGTATCTCGGGTAGCTACCGGGCGTACCTACCTCTAACCTACCTGTAGGTAATTCCATGGCGTTTGACATTTGACATTGACAAATTTATTCGATTTCCGATTAATGTCACTTGTCATTCCGTTTTTGGTTTTGAACCAGAGTCGGTCAAGCCGCGGTGGAAGGAGGCGGTCGTTTTGCTTGTATTTGCGTCCCTTTGATGCGTGTGCGCCATATTTGCCACGCGGGCTATATTTTTGTTTTGTGTTGAACTTTTTGTATTGGCGGAACTCTGTACTGTTTGTAGTAATTGTTATTAGCTTTAAGTGGTTGTTGAACATTTGTGACTTGTGAAATTGGCCTCCAACACGTGGAGGCGTCTCCTGGAACCAGCCCCCGGCGTGGCTTCGTAATCCCATACAGACACTACACTCAGTACACACACACTTATACATTCGTCGAAGCCCCAAGCAAGAACCTTGGAAGAAAAGGTGAGTGTAGGATTAATTGTGTGCTTGTAAGGTTAGGTTTCATTTTGTGACCGTGAAGTCAGCGTCCACTAGTGTGCCACCCTAAAGACAGCCGGTAGGGACTCTTTGTGTCTCTCGGTGGATCGAATCTCCACCGGCCAATCCTCCCAGCGGCCTTCAACTCCATGCTGATGGGCCCCATGGACGGCCTTGATCGCTGGTAGGCTTGGCGCCAACAGTACTAATAAGGCAGTTATTCCACTTTTTGCTATTGAATATTTGATAAAAAGTCGTGTTCTTAACCAAAGATGGAGAAGGTTATAGAGTCATGTTTGCATACATTTTTATTATTGCTTGTCTGCGTAGGTGCTGATTGAAACTTACATAAATATTACATACGTGCAAGTACAAAATGTAAGAAAGATAAAAATATTTAAAACCTGGCGAAACAGATAATCAAAATAAGTAGGTAGAATCACTTCAGTAGAAACATGGTTGCAAATGCAAAGGTCATCTTCTAAGTTATTGCGTAACGTAGTAATTGTCATTTTATAATAACAAAAAAAAATACCAAGTACCGTGTGGCTTCCGACGATTAAAACAATTTCGGTCGGGTTTTGCTTTATACTTTTTGTGAGAGGCCAACATCATATCATGTTTCCATAAAATCATCGAAGCGACTATTATTATTTTGTCGAAATTTGTTTTAAGGGATCCACCGAGTCCATGAAACTTTGGACCTTAACGTGCTTGCAATTATTCATAGTTTCCAACAAGACGTGGTAGAGTTAGGACTTTTAGTGGTAAAACAGTAGCATGCCCAGTAGCCTAGGTAACTTGATAAGCTGGATATCGCTCTGCCTCCGCTTGAGTATTCGGCGCGATTAAGATGAGAATTCTTTTGTTTTAATATTTTTCATATGAGTCTTCTTTACTTTCATGATGATTGCGAACACTCTATGCCTTCAAAACGGCTTACTCGTTAGGTACTGACCATTTAGTTTAATTTAGCAGATTCGAATAAAGAAATAGTACATTACTGCCGCGGCCAGCAAAAGCGGCATTGATGGATGAACGTGTAAACGTGTAGTCCATCAATGCCTAGTTGTGGCCAAGGCTTGTATAGTATTTTTCTCAAATAATGCGCGGAAATTAAAACAGCTTTCTATATTTGCAACAAGATTTACAAGCTAGTTCGAAACTTAAAAAAAACCTTTGATAAGTTACTTCTTGGTTGCCATGGTTGCCATGCCAATTTTAAATAACACGACAGATATATTACATAGTAAACTCACTATTTGGCCGCTAACCCGGCCCAAAATGGTAATTGCCGGCGGAGTACAAAAATTTCGGTTTACCTCCAAGAAGGTTGTTAAAATAATGCTCACATTTCCAACCATGTTTGAGAAACATTATTTTATTGCTTTCCTTGTCTAAGACAATTACTAGGTTATCCATGAAAAATTATTTAATACCAACTTGATATCTCATATAGTTTTTTTTAACGTAGTTATTGTTGGTAAGACAAACTGTTATAAAACAAATGTTATAAAATAGCAACTCTGATCACTAAGGTGAAATAAAAACTGTAACTATAGGTACCTACTAATTAAAAACTAGAATAATTTTTACGTGGGAACATTAAAGATGGTGGTAGCATGATGGTGGTAGATTTCTTGTGGTTTCCATTGTCAGTTATGAAGGCAGATTTCTGTAGCCACTAAAATTGTGTATGAGATAACCATCGCTTTAAATGTATGTACTACGTACGAGGTATAACTTATTGACTTTTCTATACCTAGCACCCTTAGGTTGTACTTCATTCTATGTTTTTAAATTCTGAATATTACTTACCTAAACGGCTACCTATAAAATCGAGTGAACTTATAAGATCCGAAATATTCTAATGGACTTGTAGAAGTAGATAAGTAAAAACAAAATAAGTGTTTTTATTTTTAGTGTCAACAGATACTTATAAACAATTTTTTGTAGGCTTTCTTCCATCTATGTGCAAACCACTTGTCACTATTAATAAAAGAATTACAAATATAATGGATGTATCGAAGCGAATAATAGACATCTGGCAATTTGTAACGGTCTCTATAAAAAATTGGACTTTTCTGGTTAAATTCAGTAGCTTTCCGCGTCACTGATTTTGTTAACTTAGTTGCTTAAAAATTTTGTGTGTTATGTTTAAAAAACAAAACTGGGTTAGATAAGTATTTATCTTTTGTAAGTTATTGGATAACTTTCGATTTTTTCCTACCCAGAGGACATATTATACTCAGAATTACTGCGATTTTTGGTAAGCCACCATTTGAAACTCTATAATGAGCGTGACTTTTGTATTTAGGTTATATATGCTTTTGGATCTTTTGGTACAGCGATAATAGCCCTAGGTTCAGAATTCTGCCTTATTTTCGTGGTTCCAGGTTCGGTTCCAAGCAAGCACCTTTGACTTTTCAAAGATTTGTGCGTTTGTGTTACGCAATTAAATGTTATAGTACGTTTATCTCACGAAGTTACGGGCGCTTTACTTGTGGTTACGTCGTGTACATGCACATTGCGTGTGTGTGTGCCTTTCAGGAGCCTAGGTGAGAGCGGTCAAGCTCTCGCCCCCACTTATGTAGATACGACACACACACAACCATGAGCCGCGTACCCTCGTGAATTGAAAGAACTATATGTACCTAATTGCTTTAACGGTGAAGGAAAACATCATGACGAAATTTATGCCGTATGCCTGTTTGCGGTAGGTACAGTTTTCGATACACCATAATGACTCAATGTATCCCTCTTACATGACTGCTAAAAATCAGATCGTTGTAACCTCTTCTAAGTATGTAGTTCTAAATATGTAGTTCATGGTCTTGTGGCGTGCTATAAAACATCTCATGTTCGTGATTCACATTAAAAAATATAACGTAAAAAAATAAACTAAGACATCAGAAATGAGGGCAATCAAAGATCTTTACTGGAATTATTACAAAAAATAGAGCATATCAAAAAGCTTCAGCTCCCACCTACCGAGTTCCCATTGCGCGTCACACGCTCACGAAACAAAATACCGGGATGATAATGCTGTAGGACGCCTTATCGAAGCGTTTATTTTAATTCAATCTGTCAGGAAAGGGACAAAAAACGAGACTTGGGCAGCGCTACTGGGCGCTGTGGGCACATCGCGGGCGCCGCGCTACGTGATCACGTGAGCATACAAAATTCCATCCATCACTCAAGACAACCTTTATTTTTTTTTTTAACTATAACCTGTTAAATAATATTTTTACTTTCGTATATTTTCTTCAAATTATTGCGACGGAGTTATCAATTACCCATTTTATTCTACTTTAATAAATACATTTGGTACTAAGTACCTATATCAACGTATACAAACTGCTTTCTATTAATTCTAATAATCCTACTTAAAAATATAAATGCAAAAGTTTGTAGGGATGGACGGAAGTCTTTTTCGCGGAAAAGCTACTAGGTAAATGGATTTTGATGAAACTTCACAATGCACATAGGCTACATTAATTAATGTAACTACCTACCTAATAGCCCATAATTTTTTTTTTCCCGGATAATTATGTTGTGAGCTCTTTACAGAACATTTGAAACTTTCGACATAGTTTTAGGAAGTCGAAAATCTTACTAATAGGTATTATAAATTATGAAAGTGTATTTGTTTGTTGGTTTGTCCTACAATCACGCTGCAACAGATTGATGATGAGAACTGATTGATGTGATTTTTTGCACGAGGACCTGGAGAGTGACATAGGTTACATTTTATCCCGAAAAAACAAAGAGTTCCCGCGGAATTTTAAAAACTAATTTAACGGGGACGAAGTCGCAGGCATCAGCTAATAATAAATATAATAAATAAACAATAATAAACCAACTTAGTTTCACTTCCATGTTATAAAATACTTACGTAGGCACCTACCTACAGTGGACTTTGAAATAAATATTAGAAACACTTTGAATGTTCAATAAGCGATGTCGTTGGACTTTTTTCAGTCCACCGAGCTTTTAGTATGTTTGCGCGTTAACTGTCAATTACCATTCGATGTATCCATATGTAAAATGAAGTTATAATTCGAACGGGTCGACACGCGGGAGTCAAGTTTCGCGGTAGAGAGCGAGGCGCGCGCGACCGCGCAATTTCTTTACCATGTCCGTGCCCGCGCCGCTCAGTTAGGGCTGGCAAAGTCCAAGAAGCGTTGTACCCATCGAAGCTACCCACGTAGTGCAATAGGCGAAGCGCTGATAACCCATTTTTGGTTAGCCTTTAACAGTGCGCAGAATGCCAGAAAAATTCCCGCGACAGATGAAATAAAACATACCCGAAACCTCGTGTGAAATGCGACAGATGCTAGCGAGTAGGAGTGTAGTAAGCGCCAAAACATTACATATTCTTATAACTAAGATATTCATTTTTTCATTGTAACTCGTAAGATATTAATTTTTTTTAAATGGCTGGTCTGTCACGTTTTTGCACGGATATAGTTGAGGACATGGAGAGTGAGAGTGACATAGACTACTTTTAATTCCGGAAAATCCCGGGATTTTTAAAACTAAATCAATACGGACAAAGTCGCGGGTATCAACTTAGTAGAGTGTGTAGTTCGATGATTGCACCAAACTTTATAATCCCTTGATGCCTTAGACAAAGTGACTTGTCTTGAGTGCTAAGACTAGCAATAAACTTTGCAAAAGGCCTAAGGCTAAAGGGTTGCTGTTCGAAGCCCAACATTTGAATTTTACTAAGGGATTCCTAGCCCGTATCTGCTGCCGGCGCCTATCAAAGTAACTATGAAACAGTGAACTACCGAGCGATTCTCCTGATTTGTCACACATTGTGTTGTCTGGTGGGAGGCTTTGGCCGTAGCTAGTTACCACCTGGTTACCACCCAACCGTCAAAGACGTACCGCCAAGCGATTTAGCATTCCGGCACGATGGCGTGTAGAAATAGATTAGGTGTATGGTGTATGGGTTGAATTTACACTGCTATACCCCTTTCAAGTTAGCCCACTACCAACTTAGACTGCATCGTCACTCCATCAGGTGAGATCGCAGTCTAGGGCTATCTTGTCCTCGAATATAAAAAAAACATTGCGCTTTGTAGCTTACGTACATTATTAACTGTAAACACCGGCCTTTATTAAGAATTAACACTGGACTTGTTGCTGTGATTTCTTTTTTGACCTACTTGATTGACGCCATGTATATTAAAAATGTCTTACTGAGATAGTCGGAAATATTTTTCAGGCCCTCTTTCAAAATCGCAGCAGGAAAGTACCTTTCAGAAACGCGCTCCAGTAAATCCTTGTTCGGGACAACCCTACACAAATCACAAATCATTTTAAGTGCATAGGTTTAGGTACTGGTTATTATAACATAATCATTACAAATAAGCAACTTCTTGAGCTATTCGATTTGAGAATACATAAAATAATAGGTAGGTACAGCATGCTTTTAACCACTGTAATCCTGTGTAAACTTATATAATTATAATGCTATAACTCCTAGTTCCTACGAGTAATTCCACATTCAAAGTCCTGCGACGATCCTATAATAACGAAACCGAATCTACCTGCCGATTAATATATGATAGACCGTATAATTTATGAAATTATCAAAAATTATATTCCGGTAGTCAGTGGCCAGTTATGGTATTTTTTGCCGTGCGGCGTGCACCCCCGAAACTTGGACTAAAAAAAGACATCAGACGCACGCGACACGCGATCCGTGGCGTCTGTGTACAAAAAATAAAACATTAATAATAATCAAATCTCTGTGGGTTCGGTCGATATTAAACGGCTATAAATTATCCTAATAGGTGTAAACCATTGATATACGAATGTGTAAACTGTAAACTACTTCGCAAGCTCGCGACGAGGACGGGTAGCCTTTTCTGTTCGCCTTCCATAAAAATTTTTCTGGACGCAGTCCGGTTTCACGAACCTCGCTCCGTAGAGAATTGGAACGGTTTTGAATAGTAGGTTGCAGCTGATAAGCAGCTGCTACCAAAGACATCCCTGCAAGTGTACCAACATCTTATTTTTTTATATTTTAGAGTAAGTAACATTGGCAATGTCTCCATTTTGGCGATGTCTCGCAAAGTCAATGTTTTTATAAAATCCAAATTCATTAAATAAACCTTGGAAATGACTTGCTCTAATAGCTGCTAACTGGTAGTTCTAATAATCGGTACCTTCTTACTTAGTCACCACTAATAAATCCTAATATTGTTTTTATAATAACCGTAATAAAAACAATATTTTTTTACATAATGCCAATCAGATGATACTTTTACTTTCATACAATACTTTACTTGCCAAAAGTTTGCTCCAAGTTTGTTAGCAATAAGTATGGAAACCATAGTGTCCGAAAATTCAGACATTTTTTATCAATCTTTGCGTAACATCAGAGAACTACCTACCTATTATCTGGTAACGTAGACTATAATTTGGGGACCACTGACCGCTAATAGTGAAATATTGGCAAATGTTAGGTAGATAATCACAAAGCTGAAAGCGCCTGTTGGAATTCCAGGATAATTCCGAGAGGGTAAAACTTATTATATGATGTGTGTAGCAAGCAAAGCTTCAATTCTTTTTTCCAAAAGCCTCAATACCCTAACGGTTAAAGGTACTGATAACTGAAAGGTCGCAGGTTCGAACCCCACTCATTGCACTATTGTCGTACCCACGCGTAGCACAAGCTTTCCGCTTATTTGGAAGGGATAAGAGGATAAAGTCAGCTTTACCTAAACTTTAGCTTGGTTGATTCTTTAAAAAAAATCTATGACCACTTATGGATGGACCAAAAATAAAGAGGTATTTTTTTTTTTTTTTTTATTTTTTATTCGATATCAAGATAGCCCTTGACTGCGATCTCACCTGATGGTAAGTGACGATGCAGTCTAAGATGGTAGCGGGCTAACTTGGAAGGGGTATAGCAGTGTAAATTCAACCCATACCCCTATTCGGTTTCTACACGCCATCGTGCCGGAACGCTAAATCGCTTGGCGGCACGTCTTTGACGGTAGGGTGGTAACTAGCCACGGCCAAAGCCTCCCACCAGATAAAAGTAGTTTTTCACATACCTATTTAATACCTATAATTATTTAAATCGCTGTTTTTTATAAATATATAAATAAGAACTTATGGCTTGGTAGGCAGCACAGGCATTCCGAACCAGTGCTAGATTCAGAATTACCTTGTAAAAATTTAAAAAAAAAATTTTCCTAATTATTGTACACATTAAAAAATATTTTTACAAGCTTTACATTTTACAATACAATATTACAGATGTGGCAGGTACTATAACTACCACTAACGCCACCTACATTCTACTTTTGACTTGTTCTTTTACAAAATTGGGCGCCATCTATCTGTTACAGTATGCACTACAATGCAAATACAAATCTACGGTTATGCTCGACGGCGTATGGAACCCGATTGTTGTGCACTGTGCAGTGTTCAACATTGAACACTTACTTCTTCTGCAAGTATACAGATGGCGTTATGTAAAAAGTTTACAGGTGAGTGATTATGGCGTGATTCCACAAGAATTCAAAAATATAATGTAGTACTTATAACGAAATGATAATATGTTTGTTCTCTTGAAAAGCATTAGTGTAAGTTGTGGCACCTACTTATTTTAAAAACATTTTATCAAATTAAGGGAAAAATTAAGGTAAGATGTAGGTAGGTACTTTTTACAGGTTGTTACAGATGCTTTTACTAAGCCATCTTTATTAAAACATTTTTCATTTATCGGGACCGATAAAAAATATACTGATACCCGCGACTTCGTTCGCGTGAATTGAGGTTTTTCTGTTCCCGCTGGAACTCTTTAATTTTCCGGGATAAAAAGCCTATGTCCTATTCTCGATAATAATCTATCTCTGTGCCTTTCAGCTAAATCGGTTCATTCGTTGCGACGTGATTGAGTAACAAACATACAAACTTTCGCATTTATAATATTATAATATAGAATAGGTAGGTATTATTTGTATGCACGCAGATTAAAATTCTGCCAACCTACACAAATAGCTTACCATGCATGCGTAGGTACACAAAATGCTTTTACTGCATGTAATCCAATAATGAGAATCTCATTTAGGAACCTTTCCTGCTTTATCACAGCGAACGTAAAACGTTTTGATCGCGTAGTTAACTGATTTTATGCAATGCTAGTCGGTTTTTATGCGAACAGGGTCCTTTGTTGATTTAACAACATCCATGAAAGAAACATGATTAAAAGCACTTCGCCATTATAAATAATATGTTGAGTATTACATAAATAATGTCCTCCCCTTAGGTACATTGCACAAATGTATGATGTTGGAGATATTGGTCTAAGGAAGAACCACTCTCGTGAAGGCGCTGGACACAACGGTCTAACAAATAATCACTTGATCAAGGCGTCGGACACAATTGTCTTACGAATAATAACACTCTTGAAGGCGTTGAAAACAATGGTCTAACGAATAATCACACTCATGAAGGCGTTGGACACAATGGTCTAACGAATAATCACACTCTTGAAGGCGTTGGACACAATGTTCTAACGAATAATCACTCATGAAAGCGTTGGACACAATGGTCTAACGAATAATCACTCATGAAAGCGTTGGACACAATGGTCTAACGAATAATCACACACATGAAGACGTTGGACACAGTGGTCTAACGAATAATCACACTCATGAAGGCGTTGGACAAACCAACGCTTTCATGGTCACAAGAACCACACACATGAGTGTGGTTCTTGTGGTTCGTGAGACGTTGAAAACCTTTCCGTAACGTTCCCGCGATATGTCTGCCCATGTCTTAATATTATATGAACCGCGTACCTTACTATTATTTTTATTTATAACTTGATATGATTCCATTTGAACTAAAGAAACTAGGACACACGTGGCGCCAGTATGGCGCACTGTGTTTGTAACGAGGTAAATTATTATACTAGATATTTAATTAAAAGAAATACCAACCTGACTGTGACGAAGTAGTTAAAATGATTAAAACTTTATCATCGCTAGGGACCTAATAGTAAAATACGAAGAAAAATGTTAGCACGAGTCCCTTTTAGCTAATTAACATAGGTACTTAGGGTAATTAAAATGAGTAGGTAAGTATCAAACGTAACTGCGTAATTAGAGTCTCTATGGTTCTAATTTGAAGAATTTATAACCTAGCATGTCCTTATCATTGAATCTAGGTCTTTTTCGTTCCACGGCTGGACTTTCTAGATCTCATTAGACTTCCACACGCCGCGCGCCGCCCGTAGGTAGCTCCCTGCGACACGTATGATATCGTCAGCTGTTCCACCTAATGAAATGAAATGATTTGAAATCGCAAATGACTGCGATACCTATCGAACCCAATGTGCAAACACTGCTTTTGGGTACAAGGTCACCTTTCGAGAATTAAAAAAACCCAAATTCTATGGATTGTTCAAATGAACCCCACCCACACACAGTTTCACGTAGGTATATACTTATCTAGCTTCAAATTTCTATATCAAAGGATTAGGGGTGGCCTCATAAAATATCCAAAACGGAGGTTCAAATCTCATCCTAATGCAGTTAATGCGTGAGTCTTAGCAAAGCTTACACTGGGGTACATTTTTAAACAGGGCCATTGGCTAACTAATCGGTCACTCTTGGTAGAGTGGTCGTTACTAAGATGATGTGATGATGACGTGCGCTCAGGAAAATTACGACCTTGCGTGCCTTCTTCACCGTTTTGTCACAGAACTGCGAGAAGTCGTACTTACGTGTACCTACGATGTTGAAAATTATACAATTATACAAAAACTCTTATGTTGACCTCTCGACATTGTCAAAGCTGCATTTGCATTTAGATAGCAAACCAATAGGTACTGCACAGTGTTCAATACTACTACAACTACATATTACAAACAACCTGCTAGCAACCTTAGCATCTGACATCACTGTACCAACCATAACCAACAACACAATACAAATCGTGTGTTATTTATTGAGTTCAATGTACGGGCCGACTATATTTCTTTTTTCACCGAGGTAGATTAAAATATTAAAATAAAAACGACTGAGCACATTCGTTACACAGCCTGTATAAGGTACAGTGCCTTCGAAGTTCCAAGTTAGCCCACTACCGATTTAGACATCGTCACTTACCATCAGGTGTGCTTGTAATATAATAAAAAATAAAGTAGGTACTTCGAGTAATACCCAACTTAATAATCCAATTAAGCCGGATGAAAAAGGCGTTAATTAAGTAGATACTTATCCACAACTTCTTGTACCTAATGGAAAAGTATCAGCCCCAATTATTTTTATGTCAGGAAAAATCGCCGGGTGATATTGCAAATTTCCTGCTCATTTCCCTGGGATTTTCACGTCAAGTTTGAGCGATAATTAGCAGCTATTTAAGTGGGAAGTCAAATGAAGATATAAGTGAAATTAATGAATTTTTAATGACTAGAAATTAACGTAGGTATCTACCTACATAATTAGTTGTACCAATTCAAGTTAAGCATAAGAAGGTGATAAATATGAGAAAAAGGTTAACATAAAAATAAAACGATTAATTCTGTATCACAATTTAATGGACAAAACTTATAATAATATAGGACATAAATAATAATGTATAATAATTGAAGTTAATAATAATTGAGTAAAGCTACACTTACGGTTTTATTCTAATAAGGAAGTAGAAGATAATTATTATTAGATTTTGTTGTAATTAATAATTGATCTCTTAATTAGGCAATAAATAATAATTATTAAAATACAGTTTTGTGATGAAAAATGAAAAATACTTTACAGTCCAATAAACACAAAGGGTAAATACGGCAACGAAAATTAAATTAAGTAGTTTTTTTGTATATAAAGATTACCAAAACCATTAGGTGTCCGGAAATTTATAAGATTGGAACTATACATAAATATACAATTACTAGCGGTCGCCTGTGACTTCGTCCGCATAGAATTTCTGATTTCCTATGAGATTAAAGAGGCCTATCGTCAAAAGTCCTATCCACGTCCTACCTCTACGAAAAACGGTTTCGCAACCATTTCTATTTTTTTAAATTTCGTCTCCTATTTTACCACCCTCAAGGGGTAATTTTCTTAAAAAGGGGGGCTTATTTATACAGATTTTTATGATTTAAAACTAATAAAATAAATGCCGATTTTCATGTGTCTAACTTTAGAAACAAAGGACTTTTATATAACCTTCCAACCCCCATTTCACCGCCTTAGGGGTGGATTATCTCAAAACTGTTCCTTAGCTGACGTCTACGCTCTAAAGGGAACTTACCTTCCCAAGTTAATAATAACAATAACTTAAATTTTCCCATAAAACCACTTTTTTACCGGGCTCAAGGGGTAATTTTCTAAAAGCTTTACGACAGATTTTTATGATTTAAAACTAATAACCTAAAAACCGATTTTCATGTTTCTGACTTCAAATCATAGGAGCTTCACATAACGTTTCAACCCGATTTCCTTTTTGAGGAAATGGGGTTGAATTTCTTAGCTGACGTCTGCACTCTAGAGGGAACCTACCTTCCAAAATTGAAGTTTATAGGCTTCATAGTTTGTGAGATTTCGTGATTAGTCAGTCAGTGGTAACTCTCTTTTATTTAAATAGATTACGCTTTTAATTTTATCTCACCGGATTGCCGCTTATCTAATAAATAGATTGTATAAACTAAAATGGCTTATAGTTTTTTTGAATAAAAACCTTTCTGTGATTGGACTGTAATGTATGCAAATTAGGTATAGTACGTTTATCTCACGAAGTTACGGGCGCTTTACTTGTGGTTACGTCGCGTCGTGTACATGCACATTGCGTAAGCGTGGGTGCCTATAAGGTGCGAAGGTGGGAGCGGTCAGGCGCGAGCAAGCTCTCGCTCACACTTATACAGATACGACACACACACAACCATGAGCCACGAGCCCTCGTGAAATGAAAGAACTATACAAGGTAAGAAAATATGAAACCTTTTAAGACCTAAGTATTTCAATGCATTCATGGTAAAGATACATTGGAATGATTTATAGCTTGAATATAAAGAGATATGTAAGAAAATCGTACATCCTTACGTGACTAGCATCGCTATGAAGAATTTATGACTCTAATTTTAGTAAAAATATTTTCATTTAATCTTTGGATATTTTTTTCTACGAGAACTTTAGATTTATTTTTAAGAAATGCTAAAATTTGAAGCTACGGCGAATAGGAACTAACAACTTAATTCCTTTGACAATTTATATACCAATACATTTTTTTGGTACTTTTAAGCACCATCACTAATTATTATTATTAGATATTACAAAAGTACATAAATAAGAGTATTTATAATTTAGCAATATTGCTCCCATATTTCGTTATTTTATGAATTATTGTAGATGTTATCGGAAATGCATTTCCAACTTGACAATAAACTATACCTAATATGAAACTTAGGAATTGTATAAAATTTCTAGGAAAGTACAATGGAGAACCACTTTAGGATATGTCAAATAATTATAATTTAAAGTTTCTTACAGTTGTAAGAAATTGCATATTATTGTCAGACTAAATAGTATTAGGAAATGAGTGATAATAGATTCCACGCAGTGATCTCTTGTCGTAGTCTCTGGCTGAGTGGAACGTATAACGGAGGTGGCAAGCGAAGTGAGCCGGAGACGTCTGTGTGAAATGTCAAATGGGTGAAGCTAAACGAAGGGACGATGACGGGAGTTTTCTGACATAACCCGGAAGAGACGATTCATTTACCCCACTGTAACTTTCCGACATCCCGAATTCAATACATTTCCTTTTGCAGTTTAGGAAATGTATAAATTACTATATGATGCCCGCGGATTGAGGTTTTTTTTGGATTCTCGCGGGAACTCTCTTATTTTACGGGTTAAAAAGTAGCCTATGATTTATACCAGACTATAATCTATCTCTGTGCTAAATTTCAGCTAAATCGGTTCAGTCTTTGCGGCGTGATTGAGTTACAGACATACATCCAAGCTTTCGCATTTATAATATTATATATTAGGATTCCAGGAGCACCATTCACCATTTCACCATTAGGTGAATTACATACATTTCCGATAGCATAAATATAAATTGGGACCTTAGTATATCGACGATGAAATACCGGAGGTATCTTGAACGTGTATCGATTATTTCAAATATTTATACGAATATACAGAGTTGTCTTGAAAAAATAATATTATTAGTTGTAAGTATACTCTATATTACTTAATTTGCGACTAAAAACTAAGTTGAAATATTAGGTTTAAATAAAACTTTTTATTACCTAGTTGGTAAAAAGAAGATCAACAACACTGATTGTACAATGTACATAGGCAGCATTCAAGCTCTCCACTATGATAAATTGATAATAAGTGATAAATTGATAATAAGTGATAACTGATATTATAACATTAAAAATTATTATCTATAGGTAGGGTTGCCAATTAATAAATAAATCTTACAGTACCAATAAATAATCGTTTAGTCATCAAAATTCTACTATTATATAGCTTGGCACGAATAATATAATATTGACATGATTTAATTAGCTCAAATCAAGCAAATATACGTATTTATCATATATTATAACATCATTAATTTAATATAAGTAATAGGAAAGAGATGAAATCTTATGAAATATTTGTAATATTCACTATCTAATCCCCAAAAGTTATAATATTATGTTAATGTTTTCATAAAGTAGGCACATAATATTATACATTTTTTATTATAATAAAAATATTAGGCTCCGTTCAAAATGCATTAGCGATGCATAATACAAACATTTATAGTGTAAGTAATACTGAGACATTATTTTACACATAAACGTATCTCTGTGTACTTACACGTGTAAACGTGAGCGTACTTTTACGTGACGTTCATGTGTAAAATAACGCCACGTAATTTTATGCTCTATTTTTTTGGACCTTTCAGTACCGCTAGTTGTCCATTATAATAAGTTATGTGCCTAAAATTATAAAATTACCAATACAGAATCAAATATGTAGGTAAAATTCATTTTCCAGGTTATACGTAAGTACGATCCTTAAGTAAGGATCCTAAGTTAGTATAGATTTAAAAATGTTCACTCTTGGAATCATCTAAACGTTTCGTTAGTACATAATATAGATGACAGCTCATTAAAATATTTAATGATTTAGTTAATAACTCATTAAATATACTTTAATGAATAATATAATTAATTATTTATTATACACTAGCTTTTACCCGCGGCTTCGCTCACGTTAGGTTCGATTTCTTAAACTCCTATTTTACCTCCTTCGGGGTTGAATTTTGAAAAATCCTTTCGTAGCGGATGACTACGTCATCATAGCTATATGTATGCAAAGTGGTTTAAGCTGTGCGGTGATAGATCAATCAGTCAGTCAGACAGTAACCTTTGCCTTTTATATATTTAGATTTAGATGATGCCTTTTGTGGTAGATTTTTCAAAACCTGTGACATGAATTTTATTTATTTTTAATCGATAACCCAAATACAAAGTTTATACAACTTTAAAACCTGTCATACTAACATTCATCCCCTATTAGATGCCTTTGGAGGTGGATTTTTCAAAATCTGTGAAACATGTACTTGTTTATTTTTAATCGAAAGCCCAAATACAAAGTTTATACAACTTTAAAAATGAAAAACTTTCATACTAACATTCATCCCCTATTTGATCCCTTGGGGGGTGGATTTTTCAAAATCTGTGAAACACGAATTTCTTCATTTTTATTCTAAAGTCTAAATACAAAGTTTCATGGATATAACTTGAAAAATGACGGACTTTCATACAAACTTTAACCCCCTATTTAACCCTCTTGGGGTTGAAATTTTTCAAAATCCTTTCTTAGCGGATGCCTACGTCCTAACAGCTACCTGTATGCCAAATTTCAACTCAATCGGTCCAGTGGTTAGAGCTGTGCGTTGATAGATCAGTCAGTCAATCAGTCAGTCAGTCAGTCAATCAGTCAGTCAGTCACCTTTGCCTTTTATATATTTAGATATCACTCATTCTCTCGCATTCATTCACTCTCTTTCTGGCGCACTCTGAATTCAGAGAGAGTTTTAGATAATAAGAACAATTTTTTTTTAATTAGAAAAATGCTTTCATTCCTCAGTACACAATAGACTGGATAAATATATTAAGTAAGCATTTTTTACGTACCATACATACTTTATTTATATATATTTGTTTATTTTTGTTGATATTGACTTTCGTTGCACGACAATCTCTTTTTAATTTTAAAGTAGCGTTGCCCATTTCAGATTTCTTTAAGTTTAAAATTTTAACACTAATATCAATTGGCAGTGTTTACATGTCACTTTCTAGAAGGCCTGGTCGTTTGGATCTGTTATAATCTACTAACTCTATTTCCTCTACATCTCGCGATGAACCCGCAACATCGCCGATCAAATGAATTCGACCATTGTTACTATATTTACGATGATTATCTTCATCTATGTTCAAAACTTCAAAGTCGACCCCGGTTTCGTCGTTATTGATTGCTGACCGGCTTCCAGATTTTTTGTATTTCGGCCGCACATTGTTGGATACTTCATCAACTTTAAGTAGTTCGATTTCAACCTCTGTTTCGTCTTTATCGACCGCTGTCCTGTTAGGATAGCGGTCTAGCTCCTGTCAGGAAGCCTTCATATCAGCTAGCATGTGTTCTTCCTCATGCAAGCTTTTTTCCGCAAGTCTAAAGCTTTCTAAGAACTCATTTAGGTCAACTAATCCATCTTTGTTTATATCCATTAATCTACAAATATCGACTAACTGTTCTTGGGTCATCGGATTCGGCATGTATTTACCCAGTAGCTGGCATGCTTCGGAAAATTCCTCCAGTGTTATGTAGCCTGTAAATTTTAAATAGCTGAAATTAAAGTCCCTGATCATTGTACCAAGACGTGATCATTTTTCGAACTTTAGTAATACAATATTAGAGAAAATTGCATAAACGGATGATTTTTTTATTTCTCGTTTAAAAAGTTTTACCTGAATTATCCTTATCGAGAATCTTAAATATCGCCTCCAAGCTTCTTTTGTTTTTGTAGAGAGTCTCGACGACAGTTTGAGAGTCGGACTTCCGTCCAACACGCTGCAATGAAAGTTAAATATTAGTAAGTTCACCTATGTCTACTTCTTCTATTATGTTGTCTTGTAATTGCTTATATGTACATAAAAAATAAAAATAAAATAAGTTGGGAATATTAGATGATCAAAACAATTTATTTTTATTAATACATGCAATAATGGGGATAAGATTGTAAATTTAAAGTACTAGACTATTCTACGTAAGTAAGTAAGTAGAGTAAGTTCTACTTATTATTTTCATCATATTTTATTGTACCAAAAAATATAAAAATTTTGAGCTTGTGGTCTATTTGTCTGAAAGTTTAGTTCCTTTAGGGCCACATCTCAAAATTTTCCAAATTCACTTTTATTTCAAAAATAGGGCCATAACGCGAAGACATTCGTCAAAATCGACCATTAAATCACAATAATTTGGAGAGCCAAAAAATCAAAAAAAAAAAAAAAATTCAATCTGCTCTCGTGAAAAAAATTTGATTTTGAGATGTGGCTCTTTAGTTCTGAAGCAGCGATTTGTGCATGAATATTGTTGGTTTGTCAAATAAAGTAAAATAAAATAAAATCGTATGAAATTGTGTGATCTTACGGTGGCAGTGAAGTCGAAAGTGTCCATGTACCGCACGAGGCGCGTGTCGGGGTCGGTGCGCACCAGCTTGTCCTTGAGCATCCTCCACGGCAGCCCCAGCCGCGTCGTCTCCTCCATCGCGTAGCACCAGTCGCTGATTGATATGTAACCTGGCAACACGATCATGCCAATTCAGCGTGTCAACTCTAGATAAATCGATAGATAGATAGAAAAATAGATGGATAGATAGAAGATTCTTTATTACTACATACTAGAAATGATGTTTACAATAAAATTGAATCTTATAAATCGCTCATTTGCGACAAGGGTGACATAACTCAAAATTCACCACTTTTAGTGTCGAAATTTACACTTTTTGCTATAAAAACAACATTACGCTAAGCACAAAAAAATAAGAGCGAGAGAGATTGTGACTTAATGCTCTGTCGCTTTGTTGATCGCTGTGTTGTTTCGAGACCGCAGCATCCACAAAACATTACTCTCTAATGAGAGAATTCTCTCATCGTCGATTTTGAATTATTTCACTCTTGTTGCAAATGAGCGATATGTACATAGGTGCGCAAAGACAGTCCTGTCGCTGTAAGCGATCTCCACCAAACAACCTTTAAAACTTTAAAATAATCTTACTGACGGATATGGGAAAGAGCAACAATTTATATAAATTACATATAAAGTTCATACTAAATATACAAACATATCTTGCTTAAACAATAATAATAACATACATGTCGCTGCTTCAGAACTAAAGAGCCACATCTCAAAATCAAATTTTTTCACGAGAGCAGATTGAAATTTTTTTTTATTTTTTCTGCTTTTTTGGCTCTCCAACTTACAATGTATGATAATGCTAAAAGGGCCTACGCGTAAATTATTGTGATTTAAAGGCCGATTTTGACGAATGTCTTCGCGTTATGGCCCTATTTTTTAAATAAAAGTTAATTTGAAAAATTTTGAGATGTGGCTCTTTAGTTCTGAAGCAGCGATGTGTATTTACTGTGATATATTTTAATTGCTAAAAACGCATAGAACTACGAAAAGTCAGATATGTATGCCTGGGATCGAATCCTAGACCCCCCGAAAACAAAGCCGAAGTCCTTACCACTTGCCTTACGCCGCTTCATTCCATGTACCTACGAAACTAAGCTAAAAAGATAGGAGTAATGAGACGTCCGTTTTATTTCAGTTTTCAATACATTTACCTTATTTGGCAGGTAGAATTCTCAAAGGGAAAAGTGGGCTTATTTAGCTATTTTACTCTAATGAAAATTGTCAATAGGATTCATGTTTCCATTATGAGAAATCCGATGACGTGTAATAAACCAATATTTATACAGGATTGTCTCGTGGCATGTCAATGTCGATGTGTAAAATTAATTCTAGTTGGGTATTCAGTTATTATACTCTTGAATCTACATAATACTATCACAGTGCAAAAGTTGAGGTTGTATCTAGTACATAATAATTATTCAATGGTTGTATTCTGCCGTCGTCAAGCTATAACGTCGTTATCGTTAACTACCAAGACCATATTTAGAGCTATGATCTAAAAGGCGGCAATTTATTAACAAATGACGCCCTTTATACCTACTAATTATAGTAAAACTGTAACGGGACGAATTCTGTACATTGAATATATTTTAAAAATTTTAATCGGATGCTTTATTATCGATACTGAGGACAAAACAATTTTTTTTGAATTTTTTGCCTGTCTGTCTACTACTACTTCAGTAGTTTTCACGTGATGTGCGCACTTCTATTCTATCCTATTATATCTACATATATTATCTTTCAGTTCTATTATAAGTATAGATTTATTATAGGTAACTCTGATTGAGCACCCAACCGCCTTCTAAAGATAAAAGTAATGGATGGTTTTGACACTTGAACTTTGTAAGCTGTTTGCGCAATTCATTACGACGGTAAAGTGAGAAAGAGACTTTAAATTTTTTTGGTTTATTAGATGCAATTAAAAATGTAAAAGAAAATATATTTCAGCAAGAGTCTCTCATTACTATGTAACTACTTTGTACAAAGTAGAAACAATTTACATAGTAGTCGTGTCTTTGTGATTCGATTCTATTTACCTTTTCCCTTCAGACGTACCTAATTAGTAAGTAACCTAGTTCTATTTAATTAGTCCTTCTGTTATTTATAGTGAACTAGGTGATGCCAGTGACTTCGTCCGTGTTCATTGAGGTTTTATATTCTTAAACTTGCTATCCGTGAGGAGTTTTGTCTCCAGGAATATTTTTTAGATCTTCACCAAAAATAATGGCAGTAATGGCAGACTCATCAAAATTGGTTCAGGTTTGACTCTAACATTATATAAGATCAAGTTTAATTTTTGCGACAAAAGGTATGTCCTTTTCCAAGATCCAATCTAGTTAATTTGATAGTTAGTTTGGCAATTTTGATATACGTACGATACTCGTAGAGCAGCATGTATATTACATGTATCTAGTCGTATTTCTATTTGTGGTATTCATAAACCTCATAATTATGTCATAACCACATGATCAAAGTTTTGAAACCGGATGGATATAAAGTAATAATTAATTAATATTTACTGCTGGGTATAGCAGATGTTTTTAATATTTTGTGCCCATACCTACAGTAGTTTGTCCGCACCAAGACACCGTCACACTTAATTAAGAATTTAGAAACAGAAAGGGTTACCAACAACTGCCTCTTATAAAAACGCGCAAACCTTAAGGATATCCGTAACAGAACCAAGTTTACTGACATAGCTCAACGAATAGCGAAGCTGAAGTGAAAATGGAAGGGACACAGAAGTAAGAACTGATGGTCATCCGGCATCCCAAGATGTTGTAGTGGCGAACCTGCAGGGCGATTTAGGCCTGTTCGATAACATACCGTGTCGATACGGTTAGATATCAATCTCTTTTTGTCGTGTGGATTCAGAGCGAGTGAAATATATGTTAACAAACCGAATCGATCGACAAATAAGTTATCGGAAGGGTCTGAATCGGGGGCTGCACCGGAAAATACATTGTTGGCAGACTCCCCACTAGGTGGACTGACGATATCGGACAAGTCGCAGAGAGCTCTGCATACAGGCGCAGCAAAACTTAGACCTGTGGAAGTCCACGCAAGAGACCTTTGCCTAGCAGTGGTCGTTCATCGGTCAATAAAGCAGAAGAAATGCTTTATTAACATTAAGGCCTCCTTTTGTACTACTTTTGTGAAATAAAGTGAATAAAAAAAAAGAAAACATTCAAAATGTACAAACCGCTCTGATCCACATCCATGCTTCGGAAAGTGGCCTCCAGCGTTCTCCGCGCCGTCATGATCTGGCTGTGCAGCTCCCTCATCGCCGAGGACTCCACCAGCCCCACCCGCTGGCGGAAGGTGAGGCGGCGCGTGCGCGACACCGCGGCGGTGTACTGCACGAACTGGCGGTCCAGCGAGTTCCCGCACAGCTTCAGGTACGCTCCCTTATTGGAACCCAGCTCGTAGTAGTTTGACGCCGAAAATATCGTGATAACCTGCAAAATACTTTTTAATTAGTCCTTGACTACGAACTCACCAGCTGTGGGATGGATTGTCTAAAAATAATTGCTACAATGTGACGGTTACATTCACCTTTGATTGACTGAATATATATAACTTTCTTGCTGTATCATCCCCTGCCCATGGTCACTCTGTAGCAGGGCACGGGGAAAGGATAAAATGTTTATCCCCTCACTCAGTTTTATCCACCCATCGAGCATGGACAAAACGGTGAAAATATTATCCACAGTTGATATACCTACTTATATGAATATATTATACTACTTCTTCCCCCTGTCGCCATGCTTTAGCATAGGGAGAAGATAATTTTATCTCTTGTTAGTGGATAAAATCGGAGATAAAATTTTTGTCTCCTGACCATGCTCACCCTGCAAAGGTGATTGCGATCGTCACAATCAGCAGTAGCAATCATTTTTAGACCATTCCACAGCCAGTGGTTAATACATAATGTAATAATCTTTCTAAGACTGAGATCTATTGAGTATCCAACTGTCCACTGCCTTGACTCGGTCTTGAGACAGAGTTCAAACAAAGCACACATAGTTATGTCCTTTTTTGAGTATTTGAAAATACATGAAAATTATTATTTATTTATTATATTTTATTTATTTTGGAAGATCCCCTATCAATCAGTAAGAAATATTAGGTCCCAATCAACAATCATAGTTCCTTACATTCCCATTATGCAGTATTTCGTATCCTCCAGGTTTACACTCGTGGCTCCTGACGATGAAGCTCAGTTTGTTCTTGGTGAGGAAGGTGGTGGTGACGTCCGGTCCGAAGTAGGTGCCGGCGCCGCGCAGGGCATTCGCCACGCAGCCTCCCACAGTTTGAGGATCGGACCAGAGAATATCGAACACCTATAGGTAAAACGTATCTAAGGTTATTTTTTATTTATTCGATGACAAGATAGTCCATGACAATCTCACCTGATGGTAAGTGACGATGCAGTCTAAGATCGTAGCGAGCTATCTTGTAAGGGGTATGGCCAGTGTACTCATACCCCTAATCGGTTTCTACACGCCATCGTGCCGGAACGCTAAATCGCTTGGCGGCACGTTTTAATGGCGGTTATTGCTTGTAATATAATTCATACTACCATAAAATACAGGATTGCTACTATATATATAATTCTACTACTAGTTGAAGCCCGCGATTACGTTCGCGTGGTTAGAGGTTTTTTAATTCCCGCGGGAACATTATTTTCCGACATAAAAGTAGCCTATGTGTTATTCCAGACTATAATTATCTCTGTGCCAAACCGCCAATTCGGATCAGTCGTTGCAGCGTAATTGAGTAACAAACATCCATACATATATCCAAACTTTCACATTTATGATATTACGAGTAATAGGATTAATGCGAAAGTGTCCTTGTGAAAGCCTCAATAGCTCAGCGGTTAAGGGTAGGTACCTACGGACTGAAAACCGGTTCGATCCCCACCCGTTGCACTATTGTCTAAGAAAAAAAAAATAGTAAAGATAATAAATTCCAATTATTGCACAGACTCAAAATAAACCTAATATTCAAAATGGTTTAAACTCGGTAATTCAATATTCGATAATTGAATTATTGATAAAACTTTCTTAAATAAACGAAAGAAAAGTTATTCATAATAATTTATTACCTAAGTTTTAAAAGCCTTTTTAACTTATCTTAGAGAAAAATAAGTTGTACAAACTCACAATCTGCTGAAATGATGGACTTTATGAAAATCCTTGACAAATAAGTTACGAAATAAAGAATTATTATTTTCTCATCCAGAGAGTACATAGTTAACTTAATTTCAAAATGAGAAAAATTCAATTATAAAACGAAAATCTACCATCTCTCTGTTTGACTAGATTATTCTTCCTCTGATTTTCTATAAAGTTAAATCCGCTTCTGTAAATTGAGTATAGCTTAATTTTCTCTTGAAAATTTAAAAGAATCATAATTACTATGTTACTTCACTTGGTGTGATCGAATTGAAGTAAACTAAAATAATATCTTCAGAAATGTTTTTGGGCGCAAAATAATGCTCGGTCAGCGAGCTGTAGTAATAGCAAGTAATCTCTAAATTCGGGGATCGGACAAAATTGGAGAGAGAAAACGTGCGGGCGTTAATGAAGAAAATACATAGGCTTATCGACAGTAGCGAGAAAACCCTCCCGAAAATAAAATTCTCTACGTTGTATGAGTATGTTGTATCTATCTCTACATTAAGCGATGATAGCTCAGTAACTATGAACTCAGCCAGGCCAGGCGCATATGTAGAAAGCTAAAGCTAGCCAGAGTTACGTCCCAACGGGCCAACTCTGGCTAACGTAGTGCGAAGGGATAAGAGTTACGCAATGAAAGCGAGGCGAGAGAAACAAAAAGGTAAATTATAAGTTAGCGCTGTGCGATTTACACTTTATTGTACCTATGACAGCAGTAGTAGCAGTAGTATTTAAATGATTTTGTGGACTCAATCTTCTGTACCAATGTTATTGGTATTATGTATGTTGTGCCTCAGTTTCTTTTTCGGCAAGTTCAGGGTTGGAATCCCAGCCACGCACACACACACAGCTTTTCAGAGTTGTGTGCATTTATACATCACTGTTCAGCTCTGTGGTCTTATAATTGGGTTCGATTCTCGGCAGGGGCAATTTGGGAATTTATAATTTCTAAATTGTCTCAGGTCTGGTCTGGTGGGAGGCTCTGGCCGGCAAGAAAACCTTAATGTTGTCAAAGGTGTTTGAACTTTTGAAGTCTACGAATTTGTATTTGGCCAGCGTAGATGACTAAACCTCCTAACTATGGTCTAAACCCCTGTCATTCTGGAAACTCGTGCCCAGCTGGAGATATTTGAGATGATGACGTAGTATACCCATTTTCCAGACTTTAAAAACTAAGGCTATTGACCCATCTTTATCATAAAATTATATTATTATGTATACTCATAAATTATATACTATGAAAGCCTAGAAACAAAGTTAATTAAGTGGATGACACCGCAACCGAGCATTTCATAAAGTTTCATGGCTCAACCCGCTTTCGTGACCGACCTTTATGATTTTATCAGCGGAATGATATGTTTGAGTAAAAGTTGAATGAACATCGCTCCGTCATCATGCACGGTGTCTATCGATTTGAGTTGATATTTACAAAACACATAAATATCTAATTTTTCAACCTGTAAAATCTATTTCATTTAGATACTATAGTGCATCAGTATGTGGGAAACACAACTGCACTCTCTGTACCGGCTCTCATTTCTTCCCGTCTTGCAAACTATTAAGATTGTTGGAACAGCTGTCCGACACAAATAGGAAGGGATCAAGCCAAAAACCGAAGACTGCAAGACACAGAGGTGTAACTCTGCAAAAATCAGAAATTCCGAGAGAAAAAGACCCATTAAGTAACTTTTCGCCCAACCCGGGACTAAAGTCTGGGCTTACCAGGGAATACGTAAATGTCCAGTGTTCTATTTTCCCCGAATACTGCCGAACCGACAAATTTTTCAAACATCTGCGATAGACGTAAAATGTGTATTAACGTGTATCTATGCAAAATACACATACGTGACAAAACTCCCTTATCACCCTTCCTATGTCGCGTGATCTAGGGCGACACGAGTATAGCGTGAAATTGCATTCATTAAACTCGCCAACTTCCAGCACTCTTCACTAAGCCACTGCTCCGGGCTGCATTAATTAAGCTACTCCGAGTTATACTTTCCATTAGTTCTACATGATGTGCAGAACGCTTAAAAGTTGCAGATTATTCGAGTTTTATAGGTATACCGGTATAAGAATATATGGCTGAAATAATCGATGAGCGTCCAAGTGTGCCAACTTTTGTTCTAAGCGTTAGATGGTTACATCTGTTGAAAATTATTTCTGGTGTACTTTAAAGCTATAAAAGGATATGCTTACAGAAATAATTTATATGAAATAAAAACTGTTGAAAGAAATAATTACAATTACAACACAGTACAAGTACAATAATTAGGAGTCTTTTTTATAGACTAGCTGCGATGGTAAGCAAAGATAGCAAATCCTTTATATTTAACTGAATACTGTGTCATTATAATCATTTTAAAAACTTATGACTTAAATTGCACTATTTTCTGGTCAGTGTGTTGTCGAACTTTCTAAGAAGTCTTAGAACTTTTTACTAAACACAAAAATAGCCGATTATTGACGGAAAACGGAGAAGAAAAAATTATAATCATAATACAGAGAATATTTCATGCTTTGGTACAAATTATGTTTTCAGAGCTTGGTGGGTGCTACGAAAACTTCTCGGCGCCTGAAAAGCATTAAGTGTCACCGGCAAATAATTAGGAAACTCCTCGGAGCGGCCGAAGTTTGTTAACTGTTATCGAGTTACCTACATCATACATATCAAGTAACATTATAAGGCGAATTTGGTTTGCTAAGAAGTAGATAATATATCGACCTATACGTAGAATAGAGTTATATATGATTATGGCACAAAAATTTTTTATTGCATTTTTAAGCCTAAAATGATCTCTAATATTTACTAGTGAAATCAAAATTTTAAAAAGTTATGTAGATCCAAAGATACCAGTCGAATAAAGGTACATGTAGTTTATTTTCCCCAAAGAAGAAGGGCCCGACAGCACAAGTGTCAGTATTCACTGTCCTGATCAGCGCGAACGGAGGGTCACATCTGCAGTTGTATTCATGTTCTCCGAAATGATAGTGTGCACACGCTCGCACTTTTATCTGCTATTTTCGTGTTAATTTTGTTATTATTTTTTATTATATGTGCTCAAAATTAAAAATACACGCTCAAAACATATGATCTTCCCTTCGTTAAAGCCAAAAAAAATTGAATATAGTAATACGACAAATGCCGTGGAGATAAAAAAAATGGAAAAATGGATGTTCCAGGTAAGTGAATGGAATTTTCTTTCTTCAGCTTTGTAATTATAATACATAGATTGCTCTTAGATAGTTGTATATAATAATTTTTACATATATATATTTTTAAAGCTAAATAATTAAGTTAAACGGTTCCACATTCATATAGAACATTATACCTCGGAATGTTAGATTTTACTACAAAAACCAATCAAAAAAAGAAATATCAATTCATTACACCTATTAAACATTAATTCATACATTTTAATAAGTAATCAATAATATTAATTATTTTACCATGCTACTTTATTATTCGGAAATCATGTAAAATATATCGGGACAATGTGCACAAGTTACTTTGTTCGAGGGAAATTATTTTGAAATTATGAGGTATATGTGTAAATGTTCTTTTATTCTTGGTTTGACATTGAGATATATATCCTTTTTCAACTGAAAACTACCATAAAAGTCTAAAATTAATAATTTTTTTTATGTTAAGTATTTATAAAAAAATTACATAAAACTATTTAGACCTGTTTTCTGTAATTAATTGCTTTAACGTTTTATTGATGTTAATTTTTGTTTTCAGAAAATGGCAGTGTCAATAGTGGAGCTTGTACAATAACAGCACTACCACAGGGAGCTGAAAAAATTAGGCAAGAGGGCCCTGATATATGGGAAGATTGATATATCAGATGGAACTGTAAGAGAAAGTCGATTATCTATACTGCAGCCGGCATATAATGATAAATACCAGTTTTTTCTACTGACAAAACTAGCCATAAGGCTGCACCATGTTGCTGAAAATTCTATAAAAGATAATAAATAATGTCTACCGTCGCCTGCAATTGCAACAACTAGACCTAACACTTTTAACTCGGTCCAACTTTGAAAATTCCCCTGCTGTTAGCTTTGGGAATTTGTCTTGAATATCATCACCAAAATGTGTACCGACTCCCATGCCTTCTCCGTTAAATACGCATAAATTGTCGTGATGCCTTTTATTCTAACCACTATGATGATCACTGGACGCAATCACCATCTACAACTAACTCTTACAGTGCGCCTTACGACTCTAGAGATGATGATGTGCCGCATCTTCTTTACAAATTCATTATTTTGATTGATTTAAAATTTTCATTTTGCGCGGTACCCAGTGGATCTCTGCCACCACAATATTATTTTCTTCGTGATTTAAAATATCTATTCAATTAAAATATTAATAATATGGACATAAATAACTTAGATATGTTACACGTTGCGATCGGCAACGCAACGATCACATCCGCGGCAGGCTCAGTGTCCGTGACATCGGAGATAAGCTGCAAGAAGCCCATCTAAGATGGTATGGTCATGTAGCACGGAAACTACAAAGCTACGTCGGTAATAGATGTCTTAACATCGCCGTCCCTGGAGCTAAATCTCGCGACCGTCCAAGAAAGCGCTGGCTGGACCTCGTAGGCGCCGATATGAGAGCCAATAAATTAAGAAAATTGGATGCACAAGACCGGGCAAAGTGGGCACCTAGTGGGATAACGCTCAGTCGAAGAAGAACTTAGATATGATTGATTTCTTATTGATTGCCAATAATAAATCGCACAGAAAAATTGTGGAAAATAGAGAAAATGTTTTTAAATCTTTTTGTTTGCCAATATTCGGTTGTACTATTTTTAAAACTCCTGAAAGAACTTATTGTCCTTGTAGCAATTTTATTTCGTTGGTTTTATTCGAGTTTTCTATAATAGGATTATTATTAATGCTAAATAATAGTTCCTAATACGTTATTTATGTTTATGTTTTATGTTAGTTATTTATTAGTTTCATTTTGAGGTTTCTATAGTAGGATTATTAATACATTCTACTTACATATTTACATAATAGTTCCTAAATTTAATTTCCTATATATATAAAAGGATAAGGTGACTAATTGACTGACTGACTCATCATCATCACATTGCTCAAAACACTGGATGGATCGGGCTGAAAGACATACAGATAGCTATTATGACGTAGGCAACCGCTAAGAAAGAATTTTTGAAAATTCAACCCCTAAGGGGGTAAAATAGGGGATTGAAAAATCGAACTTAATGTGAGCAAAGTTGCAGGCAAAAGCTAGTATTACCTATATAAAATACAAAGTACTTTCAGTTATTTTATTATTAATTTTTACATTTTTTTGTAAGACAATTTTATAGTAGGTACATGCTTAGTAATTAAAAAAATTAGTCAAATTATGTTGAATTTTTTTACTAATAAATGTGTTATTATGAAATAAGAAATACTGTTTATTTTGTATTTATATTTCATCCTTTACAGCAAATAAGACCGTTTGAAGATTAGTATTTCCATAAAAAAAAGTTATATACAGACATGGTACGAACACTTTTCCCAAGTATAAGGTTACATATACATATAGAACATGGAGACATCCGCAAAAAATCGTCACATATGCATATAGAACCTCCTAAATTCCAAATTATGGGTTTTGCATTGAGTTTATTGATAGTAATCAATGCACAATAATGTTCCAAAAGTATACTATGAGAATCAATTCTCTAGAAAAATAACGAAAAAAGTTATAGGCAAGACAAACTTCAAATCGCTCTCCTGTAAAGTAGGGATTTTGCAGAAGTAACTCTATTCTGCGTATAGGTCGATATAGTCCAGCGCTTGTAAGAGTTATTAGGACAGGGCCGTACTGGTAAGGTGAGAAGAATCGACGGCGACGATTTAAATCATGTGGGTTGCGACTTGCGGTGGCACTAAATTTTAAATAAGTAACATTTTTTTTCAATGTTCATTAGAATTAATAAAATTGTAAACCGCCTGCTGAAAACAAAAAAAAAAATGCTGATGAGGCCACTGTTTTTTACTTATAGAAAAGTTTGTTTGCCTCATCATCCTGCATCCTAGGCATAATATAATTTTTCTTCACTCAACAAAACGCTGACTTTAGATCTTCTATGAGCGCCCTCATCGAATAAAGTTTTTTATAATTACACACTTTTTTATTACGTCTTTAGACCTTTTAATTGTGACTTTATCTATATATATAAAATTCAAGTCCTGACTGACTGACTGACTGACTGAGATATCAACGCACAGCCTAAACTACTGAAGTTAGAAACTTGAAATTTTTACAGTTGGTTCCTTTTATGACGTAGGCGCACACTAAGAAAGGATTATTGGAAATTCCACCTCTAAGGGGTTTAAATAGGGGATGGAAGTTTATATGAAACTCCGTCATTTTTCAAGCTGTTTCCATCAAAGTTGGTATTAGAGCTTTCAGTTAAAAATAAAGAAGTACGTGTATCACAGTTTTTGAAAATTCCACCGCAATACCTAATTCCACGCGGACGAAGTCGCGGGGGCAAAAACTAGTAGGAATTATAATATTGATTGATGCAGCAGGGATAAAGCTCTGTAGGTAAGATACTTAGACAGGGACAAGTGCAAATCACCCAAGTAAGATCAGAGATATTGCTTCGCTCGGACAATTAAATATAGCGCAATAACTTTCCTAACGCAAGCAAAACTACGCACATTAAAATTTTTAATATTAAATTCTATCAACCAAAGGTCACGGAGTTCAGAAATGGTCTCAATACATTTTATCGAGTCCGATCAGGGGTCAAGGGCAACTGTATCATAACGAGGTTAGCGGTAGATGAGATTGCTCGAACCCCACAAAGTGCTACGAGGATAGAGCAATAACTTCATAATAGTAGTTACAGTAGATTGTGACGGAGTAGCAGGAGCCCAATCAAAACAAAAACATGTTATTGTTTTGATTTACCTTGAAGTGACTATCTATATCGGAATTGCCTTTTATTAAACCCCTATGATTATGTAAGCGATAACTTAGCCAAGGTTTATAAAATTATTGTCTTTCTGTCATTTAACTTTCGCAACATCATCCACTCATCCTTTGATCCTATAATTATAATTTCAACCAGAGCCCTAGTGTATCGAGACTATGTCTAAGGTAACGCTCACGTGTGTTCCATATTTGTTCTATCACGTCCTGCTACTATAAAATATGGATAGAAAAAGGATGGAAAAATTCTCCCTTTCTTTCCGGTCCATACATATATGTAGGTACTAATCAACAGATTTTCGTACAATTAACGTAGGTAAACTTGCAAAGTTACACTAGATCTAAAGCAATATGTGCGGTACTGGACACACCTAGAGCTTTACCTTGGACTAGTCATGACCGATGTTTTTCAACACAATTCTGTTAGACTAGCCAATATACAACTTCCATAGATAGATAATATTATCGATATTATTGATATTAGATATTAGACTTGCCTTAAGAAATCTATTAAAACTATTTTCATGAAAAAGCAAATAATTATGCGATTGAAGGTTTTATATAAACTAGTTATATAAATGATAAAAAAGTGTGGATATCTCGCTCCAGCAATTCTTGAGATAGAACTGTACCTAGTCTGTAAGGAGTGTACCTACTGTGTGTGTTGCTGGTTCTTCTCGCTGGAACGGCATTCCGGACCAGTGATTAATTCACTTCACGATTCGAAAGCATTTTTGTATAAGTTTATATGAATAAAAAAATATTCTATTCAATTCTAAAATCCTCGAAAATAAATATTTTGAATTTCATTTTATTTGTCGCAATACGAATTGCAATTCAGGCGCTACAAAACAACACGGTAGTAAATTGCATCTAAAATGGATCCAGCGATGCTCTAATTTTCCTTGAAAAGATACTAGACGGGAGAACGCGACAAGATTACCTATATAATTTACCCGCTAGTAATCCCATAGCAATCTTACCCAAGAAATAAAGTCTGTATATGAAACAAGGTACTTAATGAGTTCTGCGCTTTTCCCAGGCGAATATATCTTTATTTTACCTCTGTTATCTCTGATTTTGCCTATTTTACATAGGCTAGTGCTTGACTGCGATCACACCTGATGGTGAGTGAAGATGCAGCCACCGATAGTGCGCGCTTGTTTGAAGTTACCCAAATTAAAAACTGAAGCTGGAAGGGCATTTAAGTCATATGTTCGATGTCCAGTTAGATGAGTTTACGAATGTGAAAACTTTTTATAGAGTAGGACGTTTTAACAAGTTTTACAACCTATTTAAGCCCTTAGGGAAACTTTTTAAGGTACTTAAATATAGGTTTTTGAAGAATTCAGTTTAGTGCCCCGAGAGTTTTCAACTTTCTTTAGCGACTCAGCGATTTTATCTCAGTAGCTTTTGCATAATTTCTATCGTGTAAGAACTTATACTTACAAGATAAGACGAAATTATGCAAATCGTTTGAAATAGCTGAAGTAGATGATGATAATTTTCATCGAAAAAGTAATAAATGTTGTTACCGAAGTCGAATTTTGAGGCTATATTCTGCTACTATTTATTATCTTACTACATAATTATTTTATTAGTCTATTATATATTAAGATTTATATAGTAACCGTCTTTACCGACGCTCATCTGGTCGGGAAGATGAAGTCTGCGCAGACGATTTTCAGTGGAGAGGATAATCATAATATTATGAAAGGTTGACGTCCTCCCTGGCGCAGTGGTGAGCGCTGTAGTCTTATAACTGAGAGGTCTCGGGTTTAATTCCCGGCGGGGGCAATTTGGGAATTTATAATTTCTAGATTATCTCTGGTCAGGCCTGAGAGGCTCGGCCGTAGCTAGTTACCACCCTACCGTCAAAGACGTGCCGCCAAGTGATTTAGCGTTCCGGTACGATGGCGTGTAAAAACAGACTAGGGGTATGGCTTGAATGTACATTGCCGTACCCTTTCCAAATTAGCCCGCTACCATCTAAGACTGCATCGTCACTTACCATCAGGTGAGATCGCAGTCAAGGACTATCTTGTTATCCAATAAAAAAAAAGGTTCGAGGGACCTATGTCCAGCTCTCAATTGAGACGATGATAATATTACGAAAGATTTCTTATACTTACTGGATTTATGTCCAGCAGTGGACGATTATCAGTCGAGATGATGATGATTATGAAAGTATACATAATAATATTGACTCGATAAAACTAAATAGTCGGTGCCTTCAAAATTACTTGTCGCCTCGTGTAGCGATAAGGTAATTTAGGGCGCGATAAAATCTAGCGAACCCCACGTAGTACGGTTAACTAGGAACCATTAGATGGATTGATTAAATCTTAGTTAAGGCGACAACACGCTGAATACAAAGTCGTGTTGTGAAATAAGTTATTAGGAAATTAATTTGTATTCTAAGACATTTTAACTGAGTTGTACCAGATAGATACGCGTATCTACATTTTTAACCCTACGAATATTAAACTCTATTCTCCAGTGTAGTAAAAATGTGTGTTTGTTAGTTTGTCCTTCAATCACGCGACAACGCAGCACGGCCCGATGACCTCTCCAAAGTTCGATTTTTAAGCTATTGCATAGCTTCTATCGCGGGCCTTGAGCGTGGAGACCGAATCCAGAAATTCCGTAACGAAAATAACCTGACACGGGACTCCTCTCACCGCTAGATGGCGTTGATAAAAAATGCTATGCAATAGCTTTACCGCGGCAGTCCCCGAGTGCCACACTTCTTTTTTTTATTATTTCTTTTTATTCTATTATTAATAATTTATTATTCTGGTCCTTCTTTTCTTAATTCCTCAAACACAAAGGTTAAAGAATATATAAGAAAGGGTTGTTATAAATTAAAACGAAAACTAAAGTCTCCGGCGTCGTATTTTCACCTTCCTACCTAGTAGACCTCCGAAGTAGCTTACCCGTCCAATTATTATTAACGACGTTGTACAATGACATCAATCGATTGGTTTGCACTATCGCAACTATAAGCAAATACAACGTGTATAACGTTAAAAGAAAAAAATAACGCACGTAGTGCCTTTAATCAAGTAATAGGATTCCAGCATCGAATAATCAAAAAGGTACGTGACAAGCCTCTGAATAAGTATCGACTCTGCTAAACATAATTTCTACAGCTTTATTTGTGTTTAACAGTTTGTTCTACAGTTTTATTTGTGTTATAACAACAATGTAATGTAATATACGTACGTATATGTAGTAGTCATCATCAACTACATAATTATTACAAAGACCCGTCATCGAGTCTGTCTGTCTGGCCGCACTAATCGCAAAAACTTGTCAAATTCTAGGACCAAACTCCTCAATCCTGATGCTGCGGGGGTACTGCTTACCTAAACTGTGGGTATTTAGGAACAGTCGATTGTGAATTGAAGAAGCGGACGAAGTCGCGGCCATCCGCTAGTTTACAGTATAATATCACCATGATGGAATTAACAATTAATAATAATTTCCATCTAGAGTGCTAGTAGTAGGTAATAATTATTCTAATGATAAGCTAAAACGTAGATTTTCATAATAAAAATTCACCGCAACAAACCAAATTTAAAACTGACATACAGCTTTTTACGAGTAGTACTGCATCCAAGTGTTCGTGGTAATAACGTCATCAAGACTTAAATAGATGCATAGTATACTGCAGTCCTTTGTCTGCAAGAGCTGCATATTTTTCTTGTTGGAAATAAAATTGGTAGGTTTTATAAAACCAGCGTAGGGGATGCTCAGCAAACTCTATTACACTATTATACCTTAGATGATAGAAACTTTGAAAGACAAATACCTACTGTAATTGCATAGACCCGCGTAGACACGAGAAGATCTTTGCATAGAGATTTAAATATGTAGATATCTAGCTTTTCAGTTTATCTTCAGAACTACGCTTATTCAGCTTTCAATTCCATGCATTAATGATTAGACGACGAGTAACTGGGTTACTCATGGTATAATTCTAATTTAATCCTCAAAATAAAGGATAATTTAAAATTTTTTGGTTGGCAGAAGGTTATTAAATCCATATGCCTACACATCCTAATTAAGCTGTCTTTGTTCGCACTTATGAGCAAAATACACTCACCGGCACGGAAACTTGGCCACCCTGTTTTTTTGATATATTTGACACAAAATATTTTTTTTTGTTTTTAAACCTATGTTAGTGAATAAGAAATGCACTTTGTTATGTTTTTAACGCATTTTTACAGTCTCAAAGATTTTTTTTTGTTTTAAAAATAATGTTTACTTAAAATCACTAACTTGCAAGGAAATCAAATCCAGTTTTAAAACACTACAAAATTGAAAATTACTAAAATTTATCAGTCCCCTATACATTTTAATAACGTGTATTTCCTCCTCTTGCTCTTATGACCGCCTGCATGCGATCTGGCATGCTTTGAATGATGTTTCTGACATCAATTTGCGATAGGTTCTCCCAAGCGGTCACGGCTGCATTACGGAGCTCATTGATTGTTTGCGGCGGATTGGGAGAGGATTTTATCTTTCTTTTGAGCATGTCCCAGATGTCTTCTATCGGATTTAAATCCAGACTACGAGCAGGCCACTGCAGTTTTTGCATACCGACATCTTGAAGGTACTCGTTCACACAGCTGGCTACGTGCGGGCGCGCATTATCGTGCATTAACAGGAATTGTCGTATTCAATTAATCCCATTTAGGGTACAACATGTTCCTGGATGATCTCTTCGATGTATCGCGTAGCAGTTAATCGATTGTCAATGACAACCAACTCTGTACGGGCATCGGAACTTATTCCTCCCCACACCATTATGGAGCCACCGTGGAAACTAACGGTTTGTGTGGTAGTTTTAGGTAGAAACCACTCTCCTCTTCTTCTCCATACTCGTTCGCGACCATCTGGTGCTCGTAAAGTGATTTGGCACTCATCAGTAAACAGAACTGGGGCCCACTGCTCGTGAGTCCAGTTAGCGGGCTTACGTGCAATCTAATGTCGAGCTACTCGATGCTCTCTCAGAAGTTCTGGACCTCATGCTGGCCTGCGTGACTTTAAATTAACTTTCTCCATACGTCTTCTTATCGTACGCTCGCTTACATTCACACGTCTCACGAATTGGGGCCGCTGGCGGATCTCAATAGCAGTGAGGTATCGATTTCTTAAAATTTCTAGGACAATAAAACGGTCATCCCGAGCCGATCTGTATCTCATACCTCCACTGCCTGGTCTTCGTGTGTAGCTGCCAGTCTCCTGGTGTCGTTTCAAGGCATACTGCATTGATGAACGCGGTGTATTGAGTACGGTAGCCACTTCACGTTGTGTCAGCCCTTGGTTTATTAAGGCTACAGCTTGTGCAACTTGCGCTGGTGTTAAAGCCATATTTTTAACTTTAAGCCACGATTAAGTCTTTAATTAACGCCACAAAATCACAAAAATTCAGTAACGCAACAATGCACTTTACAGAAAACAAAATCAAAGTTTTAAACTTAATTGCTCAAATGACCCAATTCGACTAAAAATTAAAAGTAACAGGCGTAAGTCCTCAAGGATAATGAATTACACTCTTGAAATAAAGGTAAACATTTTTTTGTTCTTCCTTCATGGGAAACATTTGTTAGAAACACTTGAAATTGTTGCAAACGCTTATTATGAGCTTGGCCAAGATTCCGTGCCGCTGAGTGTATATAGAAGATACTAGACAAGACTTTAGGGTGCGCGAGAATTTTTTGTGGTCTTATAAATTACATTCGCCGCCCACATGCATAATGCTGTGCACAAATAATACTCATACAATGACAAAAAAATTAACTACAGTAAATTAATAAACATAACTCATCGTTTATGATCATTTTGCATGTGCATTAATGTGTGCCAGAACTTTCGTTGCCAAAAGCAAGTCCAAAAAAGAGATCTATGTCCCGTGGTGGTCCACAAAAATTTTTTTCTTTTCATGACCACACACTCCTTTACGTTATTCTCTATAGATTCTCTAATATATTAGAGTCCGTTCAATAAGTCAGTTGACATGGGTGAATCGAAAAATAAGTTGTAGCAACATTGTGAAAGAGTCATGAATGAATCAAAGCCACAATAGCCCAACGTTAAAGGTGTGGAGTCAAAACTGAAAGGTCGCAGGTTCGAATCCCCAATGTTGCACTATTGTCGTACCCACTCCTAGCACAAGCTTTTCGCTTATTTGGAGGGGATAGGAGATATTAGTCATCATCAGCTTGGATTTCTTAAAAAACAGTTTGTTAATTTACATAAAAATAAATCTGATTTTAATTAAAAGTAAACTATGCACACATTTAATGCCGGAATAAAGTACCTATCCCATGTAAGTCAACTGACTTATTGAACAGACTATTACAGACTGAACCTCGGTTAGCTGTAGTCGATACTGTACGGCCTGAGGCTGCTCAAAAGACTACGAACCTTTTGAGATCTGTCCGTGAAAGTAATACTCATATGGCATTCCTAATTACGAGAAGCGAGCACTGTGAGGAAACCAAAAGTAATACGATTAGGGAGGACTGCGCGGACTAATTAAATCTTGTGTAGAATGCAAATAAAACCACCCGTGGGACGGTATAATTTAAAATTGTTCCCATCAACGAAAACGTTTACCTACGTGTAGATTTAAAGAAACGTGCACATTGCATAATATTGTATCATTTTTCTCTGTAAAAAATTGCACTTTTAACCGACTTCTAAAAAGGAAGGAAGCGAAGACGCTTGGACCGATTCGAAAAATTCTTTTTTTGGTTTGAAAGGGTATACTTACTATATCAGGGTCTGATGATGGGATCCTGGAGAACTTTTATAGGCACAATTGACATACTTTGAAGTCGCGTTTAAAGTCGGTTTTGTAAAAACCTCATCTTTCCTTATAATAATTATAAATAAATCAGTTGTTTTAAATTACGACATTCGAAAAAGCCTAAATAGGGAAAAAAAATCTGATAGGAACAACCCGAACGAAGATCAAAACAACCCTGTGAGCAAATTAGAATTGATGTGCGAAAATCACATCAGTTTGGGGTTTACAGAGGCTAAAGCACTCGTTAAAAGGGCAAATCACAAAATGCCTATTTTACGCTAATTAGTGAAAATGAATGTTTTATCTGAAATCGTTTTGATTTCAGACAGAATATTTGCTCTCAGAGATACATTAATGGCTCCTTTGAAATAGAAATTCTAAACCAAGTCGCTAACAAATCAGCAATATGCAAGTAACCAACGGAAATGAATGGAGTCAAAATGACGAATATTTCCTTTTAACCAAGTTTATTGAGTTACTAAACTGTAACTTCCTAAAACAACGTAGCGTTGCGAAGCCGTTCGCTTTTATTAAGACTTACGGCTTCAATAAATCAATTTAGTTACAATTTTCTTGTAGTCATGGATAAAAAATAAAAGTCTAAACTCTAAATCAATATTTGTGTTTTTAAATTCGTCGTAATTATGTTACGATAAAAACAATATAAATTCAAAGCAGAGCTGGCAGTGCCAAGTATAACCATTAACCACCATATCGCCTCAAGGTACAATCGGATAAAGGGCATTGGTTTAAATAAACTGACATACCTCTTCCAAGTTAACCCACTCCAATAGACTGTATCGGCACAAGATCGTCGCAATCAAAAAATTATCATCTTTACCAATATTATAAATGCAAAAGTGTGTTTGTTTGTTAGTTTGTCATTCAATAACGCTGCAACAGAGCTACGGATCAACATAATTTTTTGAATGGGTATAGTTGAGGACCTGGAGAGTGACACATAGATTACCTACTTTTTATCACGGAAAATCAAAGATTTCCCGCGGGATTTTAAAAACGTAATCTACGCTGACAAAGTCGCGGGCATAAGCTAGTAAAGAAATAAAGTTATTCTGTCTAACCGTACACCTACAATCTACATATTCGATCAGATAGATGGAAATCTACTCCGAATAGGGTTCGGCTGCAATAAATTCTGGACCTCTTTCAAATCGCTCTTGAAACGGTTCATTCATTGGTTCCTACCTACCTATACTAACAAAACACATATTCACAAATATCTTTGTTTCCCGCACGTGGTTTTTTTCGTGATTTTAAAATTCGTCGTTTTAAAATGTATGAATTCTGGATAAAGGAATAGTGTTTGAAATATTGCTTTATTGTTCGCGAATCAAGGTTTTCCTCCCAGTCGGTGTTCCTACACAGAACTTAGATCCCTTGTGGCTACTCTTCTACCCACGCCTCGACTTACGCATTAATCTTTTCTTATTTGCGAAGTTAGTTACGAAGAGCCGAAGATACTGACTATTAATTATTATTAAAGTTCTAACTTAAACCTAAAGTTTTATAACGGGGTCTATTTCAAAATCTAAACTAGTTAGGAATATGGAATATCCTTTAAGGGTTATTATTTCGCTGTTTGTTAGAATGTTTAATAATTCGAAAAAGTGAATTGCTCACGATGCTTATGTAGACACATTGTTGTGGAAAGTGGCTAGCTTATAATCATGGCTGTATTATATTTGTTTTGTATTGTCATTATCTGTTGTGTGTCTGAATAAATAAATAAAATAAAAGATGCTTACCTACTGTTAGTTCAAATTTAAAATTATTTATTTCATAGTAAGCCAACCTGTTCTTTACCCAACCTGGCCAACCTGGCTCTTATGACACGTCGAGACTCTACCACCGCTTCGGAATGCAGATTCTACTGAAAAGAGCTGGCAAGAAACTCAGCAGTTGCTCTTTTCACAACAAAATACTAATGTATTACACTATTAAAGTGAAACTACAATAATAATATTTAAGTTAAAAATATACACTGTTTCAAGTCTAAAATAACACGACCTATTTCTACGTAAAATAAGTATTGTATAAGTATAAGTTATTACTGTAATAGAACGAGGCTTGACTCGCACTTGGTTATTTTTCCTCTTTGAGTTAAGACAGCGGTTCTTTGAGGTAATTCGCTATATCCTTCAACAGTCGAGCTATCGATCTCGCTAATGAAATGAATGATTGATTCAAACTCACCTGTTTCCATTCAACCTTGTCGATGCCTTCGCCGCCCGGCGCGGCGCCTTCGTTCATAGGCGGCCTCAGTAGTGATACATACTGAAACAATGATCAGTAAACCTATATGATTATTTATGTGGATTACATGTGTGGTAAACATGTGAATTTTTGCAGAAAGGCGTAAGCGACGCGGTAAGCAAAGCGCATCTAGAAATGACATTAGAACCAGCACAAGTGAAAAACAATACTTGAAAACATTATAATCGGCTATGTTCGTTTGATACGCTTTTCTCCGAAACGTTTTCTGCTAAGGAAATAAAAAAACCGGCCAAGTGCAAGTTGGACTCGCAAACGAAGGGTTCTGTAAGTAACAGCGATTGTTAAGGTCAAAAAGGTTATACAGAAAATAAGCAATAGGGGTTTTAGATATTCTAAAGAGTACCTAGTCCGTATTCCATTTTTATGACATAAAGGCTTTACTTTTTGTAAAAAAAAAATAATAAAATTAACACAACAACAACAACAAAAGAACAATAATTCATCATTATGATGTTACGGGCAATTTTTACTAACATTAGTTAAAACAACGGACGCTACATAAATTAGAGTGCTCCCTTAGAAAATACAGAACAACACGTTGATATAAAAGAACCTTTTTAGTCTTGCATTAAAAGAAACGCTTGGATGACGAGCTACCGTACTGTAGCGTATGTACATTACTGTATATTAAAGTTTCAACGCGAAGTTAGAGTGCCCTGAGTAGGTAATATTTACGGCAATTACAAAAAAAAATAGTAAAATGCAATGTGGCATCTCTACTTTATTAAGTGCTCCATTGTAATATGGGCTTAGAGTATTTAAAATATGGGTCTTGGAAAAGTAGATCGACAACTCTAATGTGTCGCTACTAGATGTCGCTAACAGTTGCTAAAACACTGATTGAAAAAGTAGATACATATCGCTAATTTCGTGGCTGACGGCTGGTTCAACTTAGCCGTAGTGTAAAGGTCAATGCATTCAGGGCGCGATTCCCGAGAGATATGGGTTCGAATTCCACCGGCCTCGGAATTTTTGATACGTTTTTAAAAAGTTATTAGAATTTAGTATTTTTTTTATAGATAGACTAGTGCTTGACTGCAATCTCACCTGATGGTAAATGAAGATGGAGCCTTAGATGGATCGCGCTTGCCTGGAAGATGCCTATATACTCATGATTTAAAGATATCCAAGTATCTACATATGAACATTTCATACTTTCAGTCTGTTCAGTTACCTATGCACGAACATTCTCAACTTTCTAATAATAAAGGTTAAGTCAGCGCTATCGAGTTTTGTATGAAAACGTGAGCAACGCTCTTGGTGAACGTGTTTGGCGTTAAATTCAGAGAGCTTTTTTTATGTTTCAGCTCTGAAATTATAAAGTAAAACGAGACGTTACTATGACATCACTGTCCGGTTTTCCTGAAATTTCAAAAATGTAGCAAAAACAGCACAAACCTGTTTTTGGCTTGCGGTATAGAGAGTTTACGAAAGGATCGTGAGTAGATATAAAAATATTTAAATGCTTGGCGTAAAGAAGAGCTGATGGTCGATGGGGTCTCAAGGTGCTGGAGTGGCGACCCCGCACCGGGAAGCGCAGTGTTGGCAGACCCCCGACTAGGTGGACAGACGACATCAAACGAGTCGCAGGGAGCCGCTGGATTCAGGCGGCGCAAGGCCGAGACCTGTGGAGCTCCATGCAAGAGACTTATGTCCAGCAGTGGACGTCCATTTGTTGATAAAGAAGAAGAAGAAGCTTGGTGCAATACTGGGAAGCGGTGAGTCTTTAGATAACCGAAAAACTTCTCAGCAGTGAAATAAGCATTCCTCCTCCAAAAAATTTTTTATTACCTTGTCCCTCTCAAGACTTCGCACCATGTCCAGGTCGGTGGTGTCGGAGATGCCGCCGTGCACAACGAACACGCGGTTGTTGATGATGGTGCCGAGGGGCAGCCACCGGTACACGTTCTCGATCAGCTTTAGGAGACGTTCTGCGTTGTGCTGCCAACATAAAACATCATGTATTGCAAGTCAACTAACTTTTTTAAAGACTATAGCTTTTCGCGGCTTCGCTCACTTTAAGTTCGAAAAATTCACAAACTTGGTAGATTTTTACGATATCTAGATTCTAGACATATAAAAGCCAGGAAACAAGAGCAAAAGTTTGTATAAAACCTAGGGACATTGAATTCCTCCCAAAGGCACCCTAAACTCAGCTATACTAACTTTGACTTTCGGTTAAAAACCAAAAAATATGAACAGCGTTATCTAATTGAGAATCGAACTTAAGATCGGCGTCCAGAAAAATCAACAAAATCTTTAGTAAAAAAGAGATATTTTTCTCCCATTCCTTATTCATCTATTCGTGTAAACCACGGTTCTACAAAGAAAGCCCTACTCAAAAATTACATAATGCTTTCCGGAGGGAATTTGTCATCCCCACGCATTACTGAACAGGATGTAGGTACGAGTAGGTACGTGATAGCGACACATTCCCGCCCGATTTCTACAACTCAGCTGCGTCAGACGTGACCACAATCCACATCCAAGAGTTACTGCCGCTTCTTTCACCACGTAACGCTCTAATTTTAAACATTGCGGTAGGCTTTGTATACATATAAAACATATCATTGGTGGTAGATAATTGTTTTTTTTTTTTGCTAGCTTGTGCTAGAAGTGGATACGACAGTAGTGCAACTAGGGGAATCGAACCTATAGGCTTGGGCTATTGAGGCTTTCAAAGTTTTGAAAAATATAAATATACATATATATTACCTATTTTCTTAAAAATTATACATATTTACAATGTTAATAAGTGTATTTACTTCTTGGTCGACACCGTCATTTTAAATATAAGACCACACTTAGCGCAACAAATACAAAAAAACATATTATATTGTTAGAGGGGGCTAGTCTTTTATATTTTTAGTTTTTAGTAAAACTAGTAGTGTTCGCTCATAGTATGATAATATTATGAATAATAGTTAAAATGGTTCTGTTAATGTTAGATTTATTAATGTGAGATGAAAAAAAAATTTCAAAGTTCTTTCGAGACGTCAAGAGAATCGAGAACCAACTGAGAAAAATCCAAGATCAAAAAAACTCGGCGGTAGTCCTAACAATAAATAATTATTTTGATGTAAATTAAAACAATAGCGAACATTTTTCCTCAATAACTCTATTGAATGAAATTTAAACCCGTAGAACTACCGTTGAGTCCACTTTCAATAAAAGCTTTACGCTTTATTGAGAGGGGAAAGGAGAATATAAGTCATATTTATCATGGCAAATATTCTCAATAACTCATTTTTTTTTATATATTAGGTATGCTTTTATCAAATCGAAAAAGGCTTTCAGTAGCTGCATTATTCAGTATTTGGTATGCTCAAAGGCATTGTCGCGTGTAAAGTACGCTTCGATGTCACCTGTCGATGTCACCTATCGATGCGACCGCAAGCAGTGCAAATTGACAAGCAGTCTGACACAAAGCATTCCATAATACCCTATAATAGGAACAATATGATACGATACATAATATAATTATTATGACAAGAATGTATAGTACGTCTGACTCACGAAGTTAGGGGAGTACGTTTATCTCACGAAGCTACCACGAGTTTACCTACTTGTTTGTTGTGGCGTGATGGAAGGACAAACCAACAAAAAAACACACTTTTATAATATTAGTAAGGATAGTAAGGATTAATGTTTTGCACTAATTTATACAAATTAATGTTTTACTTGGTTACACCATTATTAATACCATAGCTACATAACTCACACTGTTATTGTTGTACAAGGATATAGTTTAGATAAGTACGACGGTTATAGCTCGGCTATTAACAAACTCTCAAGTTATTACCATATGTGTATTGTGGTAGATATTACATTAGATATTCATGTTATCACGCGTCAATGAGTTACGCAACCAAATACGGATTTACCCCGAATCGCCCACGGCCTCCCCAGGATAAAATAGATTTAGGTATTTAAGTATGAAAACATTATCAAAGTAAGGCTCCGCAATGGATCACGGTGGTTTACAGATTTTGAAGCATTTTAAGCGTCTCACGTTCCGAAATTAATTACTGGGAACAAAATGATGTCCACAACTTCGTGTGAATTTAGCCGTTAAAAGTCCGTAGGAGATTTTGCGGGTTATAAAAATTGATTTTCGATCACCAACTAACAATATTCAATTATATTGAAATACCTTAATCCTATTAATATTATAAACGCGAAAGTTTGGATGTATGGATGGACTAGATGATGCCCGCGACTTCGTCCGCGTGGATAAAGGTTTTTTGATTCCCACGGGATCTCTTTAATTTTCTGGGATAAAAAGTAGCCTATGTTTTAATCCTGGGAATGAGCTATCTCCATTCCAAATTTCAGCCAAATCGGTTCATGCGTTGAAGCGTAAAGGAGTAACAAACATACACACACACACACACATACAAACTTTCGCCTTTATAATATTAGTGTGATGAATGGAGCTTTGTTACTCAATCACGCCGCAACGGCTGAACCGATTTGGCTGAAATTTGGCACAGAGACAGATAGCTCATATACTTTTTATCCAGGAAAATAGGAGAATTCACATGGGAATTAAAAAACCTTAATCCACGCGAACGAAGTCGTGTGTATCGACTAGTGTAGGTAGGTATATATATATATTTTTTTTTTAAAGAATATTAGGCAACCTGAAGTTGACTAATATCCTCCTATCCCCTCCAAATAAGCGGAAAGCTTGTGTTAGGAGTGGGTACGATATTATTAGTTCACAATCGACAGTTCCTTATTGTTCACTGTTTAGGAGGCAGTAACTTGCAGCAGAGTTGCGAAGTTGGAACAAGATTATGGAAACACAATAATACAAAAATAAACAAGTTTTATTACTTACACGATATTTTTGATGAACTTCCCGTATAAAGCCGTACCTGAAAGAAAATATTTTCATTAGTAAGGAATAGGAAAAAATATACGTAGGTATAGTGTAGGTATACCTAACTATATAACATCAGCCAGTAAATGAGCAATTTGCAAAAAACCGAACAAAAACTTTTACGCGGACAGAGACGCTAGTATAAGCTAGTGCTATCATAACCTGTAATTGAGTTCTGTGCAAATTGAGTTCTCATTCAATTTAAAACTGACATTCAAGTTAAGAAATATAATTTAATTTTTGTTTATTTAATAACGTATAAGGTATTATGCTTTAAAAAGTCATCACGTATTAACAACTCAAATGATTCGGGATAAAAGTAGAAAGGAATCCTATTAATGCGAAAGTTTGGATGTATGTTTGTTACTCAATCACGCCGCAACGACTGAACCGATTTGGCTGAAATTTGGCACAGAGATAGATTTATTGTTTGGAATAACGCATAGACTGCCCGGAAAATAAGAGAGTTCCGCGGGAATGCACGAAGTCGCGGGCATCAGCTAGTCCTCACTAATCCTTATTCATATTATAAATGCGAAAGTGTATTTGTTTGTTGGTTTGTCCTTCAATTACGCCGCAACAAAGCAACGGATCGACGTGATTTTTTGCATGGGTATTTTTGAGGACCGGGAGAGTGACATAGACTCCTTTTCATACCGGAAAATCAAACGCATCCTGCGGGATTTTTAAAAACTAAATCCACTCGAGCGAAGCCGCGGGCATCAACTAGTAGAAATATAAAGAATAGATAGGATTAATATATAGAAGAAAGCATTTTCCTTGAAATGCGGGTGGATGTCACGTACGATGCAAATGGTACGAGATCAAATTGCAAATATACCTGGAATTCATGATAAGATCCTCGTGGTTGCCTCGGTTCAAATAAACTCCCCCGGGGAACGCCAGCATACACGCGAGCAGCAGTAGAAATACTTCCAATCCTTTCTTGCCCCGGTCCACGAAGTCCCCGTTGAATATGTATGGATTCTCTGGTGACGGCAACCCGTTCTGCATGAATAGCGATTGTTAAGACGTAAACCTACGTATATTAAGATTCTATTGTAAAGGAAGCTGAGGTAAAAGGTCAAACTAATTATTCCGCTTGTGGTTGAATTAAACTGTTTCGCCAAATTTTTACACTACTTGAACAATTTACAACCTTTCCGAATATTTTTAACAGATAGTGTACTATAATTTGTTTCATTACACATATACAATATTTTTACTCCTAAAAAGAAAAACTGCTTTTATTTTGTCGGCTCTTTTTTTTAATCTGAAATATTTATAGAGGATTTGTTCTATGAACATGCCACCCTCATCGGGCTTCATCTTACAGACCAAAAATGTGGAACGCTTCACGATTTTGCGTGTCACCCTGGCGCTTTTTAAAGATCCATTGTAGTCTACGTACACAAGTAAAACAATAATGTACACTATTCCTTTGGATTAATTATATATATTTATATAAGCTCGTTGATTTATGTACAACCGAATCGAACCATTAGCTTGCGAAGTACATTTGTACCCTTGTATTATGTTATAATAATAATATTATGTGTAGGTATTTCTTGAAGTAAAATCAAATTGCAAGCTGTTATTTCATATCCTGGACCAAGCCTGGACCCATCCTGGATGACAATGAATCTTTATAAAGTAAATAAATGTCACTTTTGGGCTCAAGTAAAAATGAAATATAGGCCGCTCCGACACCCAAATTTCATGATCCGTCCCATATATTCATCAGATAAGTTGTCCCTTTGGTGGTTGTCCCGAAATTATTAGTAAAATAAACAAGCGGCTCTTTATAGGTAGATTAATGCTAAATGTTGCTTTTATTATTATTTTTTATTTTGTTATGTTGAGAGTGAATCCGTAGTAAATTTTAAATGCAAAAATGTATTTGTTTTTTGATCAGTCCTTCAATCACGAAGTGGATTGCCACTTCTGATCTTTTGCGTGGAGAGTGACATTGCTGCTATAATTTTTATCTCGGGGAAACAGAAGATTCCCGCGCGATTTTTGTGTTGTGTGAAGTTAAGTTTTTTGTAATTATTATTAGATCAGTAGACATTATAGTATGCTTAATAGATAAATCATTATTTTCAGCCACTTTCGTTGCTTGATCGAGAGTTAAATTTATTTCAGGGACTTTTCCATTCATAATATTAGTATGGATATGAAATTCACAGAGGATTTTAGCCGTGAAAATAATTGCAATATGAATGCGTTGAATGAAACCTGTAAAGGTACATTTCAGTCATAAATAAAAGGGCTTATTTGCGATATTATTGTAAAAAAAAATTTTTTTTATTGTGACATCAAAGAAGTAAGTCCGATGTTAATGCTTCAAATCTTGGCAATTCAAAATAATAATTAAAAAAAGACAAAATGAGAAGTTTTTTATTGTTTTCCTAAAGCTATGATGAATTTAAGCCCTTTTGAACAGATACTCCACAAATAAGCTAATGATGTAAAATAAATAAAAATTACATCGTTATAGCCTATCAAAGTGGCCGACTTGTAATGGGAACAACTTTATTTTTATTAGCTCGTGTATAAAATCGCAACTAATCTGCGAAGCCTTACGTGTGCAGTGTCTGCAGTGACCGTAGGGAAGGTCGCTTACGCAATGCGCACCACGAATCGATATCCTGAACTACGCAATCATTTTATCCTTCTGTCTGATCCATGTTATCCCTTTCGAAGCTTCGGACAATTGCCTTCTTGATTTTACGCATTTCTGCTCCCATTCCGTGTCTTTGATATATTTTGATTTGAGTGAGGAAACCGCATGCCCTACTTCATATAATATTTATGACCAATGCTTTCATGTCGAATAGGAGAATTATTGGTTAAATGTATCAACTCATTGCCTAATCGGGATCGAAAATTGTCCGCTCTCAAACATCTAGATATTTCTGTCACTAGAGGTAAGTACCTACCATTAGTATGAAAAAAAAACTTTTTCAGAACGTTCAAAGTGAATTTTTATATGCAATAGCAAACCTAAATGTCTTCCTTTTCAAAATACCAAATGTCAATTTAAAGCTCGCTGCATACGTAACGTGCACGGGACGTGGACGGGACGTGGACGGGACGTGGACGGGACGTGGCCCGGACGTGGTTAGTAAACACGGACGGGAATTTTTAATGCATACGCAACGTGGCAATAACTCAGAACTAACGTGCTAGTGATGTGAACAAGGAAAGATGGATTTTTCTAAGATTGTAGCGAGCTAACTTGGAAGGGGTATAGCAGTGTAAATACAATTCATACCCCTAATCGGTTTTTACACGCCATCGTGTCGAAACGTTAAATCGCTTGGCGGCACGTCTTTGACGGTAGGGTGGTAACTAGCCACGGCCAAAGCCTCCCAGGCCAGACCAGACCAGAGACAATTTAGAAATTATAAATTCCTAAATTGCCCCCGCCGGGAATCGAACCCGAGACCTCTCAGTTATAAGACCACAGCGCTCACCACTGCGCCAGGGAGGTCGTCAAAGGTTGATACTATATACCTATTGATTTGAGCATAAAAAGTTCAACTGTAATTATTATTACATATTAAAATATAAGTAGAGATACCAATGCAATAAATTAATAAAATAAATCTGACCGTTTTCAGTGAGTGATAGTTCGACTGCAATTTTACGCCACAGATAATTTTTATATTTGGTGTCTAAATACTTTCAATGATCGTACACACTCAATTAGTTTTTCCATTCGTCCATTTTTGCTTCGTAGGTAAATACACAAACATCACTACTTAGCTCTCCGGAGCGAACGGGGCGACTGTGCATACGCAGCGGAATCACGCACGGGACGGGGCACGTACGGGACGGGACGTGCTAAACATCGTCGCCGACGATATTTTTCCCGTTCCGCGCGTGGCACGTTCCCGTCCCGTCCGTGCTCCGTGACGTATGCACAGTCGCTTACATTTTCTATGAAACGATGTTTCCAAAACTCCACGTCCCGTCCCGTCCACGTCCCGTCCCGTCCCGTGCACGTTATGTATGCAGCGGCCTTAATACCGGTATATTAGACTTATCAAAAATTCAGGGCTCAATCTTTTATCATTCTCGTTCATCATTTAATTACTTGTCAAACTAAAAAAAAAAAAAAAACTACGTCTTTGCTATTGTCGAACCATTGTAATGAGTATGCAAAGTAGTTCAGAGTTCTACGTCACAATTTGAACAAACATGCTTCATTACTCCATTTTGGAAGGATTATGGGCTTAGCAGTGTGTGCTTTACTCCGCAGCGTACAATCGGTAAGTATTATGTACCCATGTAATTAAACCTTCTGGCCTAAACACATAAACAATGAAAACCTACCTATAACCTGCCTATAACAGGATAGTATAGGACATAATATTAAACCATAACAGGCAAATTCAAATTCAAAATTAATTTATTTCTTGTAGGCTAAATTGTAGCTCTTATGACACGTCATAATTCTACCACCGGTTCGGAATGCAGATTCTGCTGAGAAGAGCCGGTAAGAAACTCAGCAGTTGCTCTTTTCAAAAAAATTTTTTTTTTACAAAGCTATGCTATGTATACAGTGCTTCCACAATAAAGCTTCAAAAATGCAAAAATGCATATGTAGGTACACCAATCCAACGCATGTCAAGATGGGCAGCCAAAGCAGACCCATTCCCGTTGGCAGCGATTGAACATTCGCTGATAACAGGGCATAATTTTTTTAATGAATTCCATACGTCACCATAGCAATTAGATATGATTTCATATAAGTAGATAATAGAACAAAATACTCTAATGATAACTCCTGGTGCAAGTGTTATCAAGTGTATTATTATGTATGGCTGCATAAAGAGCACGTAAGTATCGTACAAAACTCGAGGTTCTGCAAGAATAAAACAGTATCCATACCTAGCTACTTCCTACTTTTTCTAAAAATCATCTTCAAAGTAGAAAAATACCTTAATATGCCGTAATATGCGAAAACTATCTTGAAATTCATAATAAACTCAAATCGACGTGGTTAAAGTCGCGGGCATCAGTATGTCACACTAATATTATAAAGGCGAATGTTTGTATTTGTGAGTGTGTGTGTGTATGTTTGTTACTCCTTCACGCTACACCGAATGAATTGATTTGGCTGAAATTTGGAATGAAGATAGCTCACACCCAGAATTAACACATAGGCTACTTTTTATCCCGCAAAATAAGATAGTTCCCGCTGGAATTAAAAAACTTCAATCCATGCGAACGACGTCGCGGGCAACAGCTAGTGTTTCTATAAATATAGTATACAATAACTGTGACAGAAAGATAATAGAAAAACAATATCAACATAAACGAGGTCATGCGGGGTAACAAGCGGCCTATCAATCAAGCGGTTCGCAAGTCCGCTGTCGTACAAATTGGATGACGCGTGCCGCGCGGGCCACTCCTCAATTGTTAGCACTGCAGACCCCGGCCCTTGACGTCAAACCGCCCTTAATATGCGGAAATACGTATCGCAAGTTGTCTTCGAATACCTGATTTGAAAATGTTACCATTAGATATTATTTTTCAAACATCTTATAAATGCGAAAGTTTGGACATTTCTTTCTTCTTCACGCGACAACTACTGAACCGATTTCTTGGGGAATGGAGCTACCTTGAATTTTATCCCGGAAAATTAAAGAGTTCGATGAATACACATACATCGTAGGTATAATGGATAAATAATAAAGGTACATCGAGCAAGACTTTTAACCTTAAGAAACATTGACGAATAAAAACTCAAAACTCTCCTTTTAATCCTTAGAATCAGAGGAGAGCTTTCATTTTTTAACTACCTACCCTAGAGTAAGTACTGTCAAGCGTTTCTCAAATACAGTTTGTTATTAAAAAATAATATAGTTTAAATTTGTTCAAATAGCTATTGGATTCACGGCTATCTGGCTAGTAACAAACCTGAGTCACAAAATATTAGATTCTGAAGTTTGTCTACAAAATTTGATTGAGATTAATTGAATATTATTTTAATAAAGAACTAAATTCCGTTCCATCAGCATTACAGACAAACCTCTCTTAAAAGTTAAATGGTTTCGTGGGATTTGGGACTTTTGTGAGATTTGAGTTATAACAGCGGAGCGTTAAGAATATAAACGCTCGAAAATGTTATTTTACGACCGCATAAAAACATCGATTTGTCTATATTTTTTATTAATGAAAGTTCTGCTTGTATTAGGTATACAAGTGATCTTGCGGAAGAAATAGGTACCTACTTAATAAAAATTATAGTGAAAATTAAGCATACGAACATACAGATACAGATGCAGATTAGACTAAGAATAGATTTTTTTATATTCAAATAAACTATTACTTTTGCTTTTGAATCGTCAAGTGTGGTAGATACCACTCAACTGGTTCAGAATGCCGTTCCAACCGAGAAGAATCAGCAAGAAACTCGAAGAGAAAAGATAGAGTTCTTTCGCGAGAAGTTTAAAGATATTGGTATATTTACGGTGACTTCATAGGATATTTATAACAATGTAGTCTTTGTGAAACAAAATATTCATCTCTATAAACATATAACAAAGATGTGATACACATAATCTTTTAACTAGAAACCGTCATAAACTAGTAACACCATACTATATACTGCGTAAAGTGCAGAAGTGCTTTGTGGGGTCGAGTATACGCTTTTATAACTTGATTCCGAAAGAATCAAGTTAATCCGAATGTCAACTGACCACAAGATAGATAAGCTACATATTGTAACAATTTTTCAAAAGAGCAACTGCTGAGTTTCTTGTTGGCTCTTCTCGGCAGAATCAGCATTCCGAACCGGTGGTAGATTCTCGACTTGTCATAAAAGCCACAAGTTGGCCTACATGAAATAAATAATTCTGAATTTGAGTTTGAGAGATGTGAGAACCTTAAGTGCAACTGGCAGTTAACTTTTGCCTTTATATACTACGTAATGGCAATTTTGCAACAATGTTGTAACGAATCCGCAGTAGCCCATAACTGCTATCCTAAAAATTCCATTAAGCGATAAGGTCAATGGGTTAACGACTTTGTTCTCGTTACTGGGTCGAAAACGTCTCGTCTCAAACTGTTTCCCCCGACACCATTTTCCGTAACATTTTCCATTGTCAGTTAAAACTGCACACTGCTGGATGCAATTGGATTTGTGCCAGATACTAAAAACTTCATACAATAAAGCAGCTAAGTTTCCTCTTCACACACTATTGTTTATGACTAATAATAACAGATGGTGTTTCCGGTTTCCGCTATAATGTTTAATTTAAGTTTTCGATTTTCTTCTCAACAACTCAAGATCCTAGTGAATGCTCTAAGTCCATAAGTCATAAATGGCATTGGCATTTTTTTTTATAATGAACCATACGAAGTTTAACTAATATTTCCCTCTCCCCTCCAAATAAGATTAAAGCTTCTGTTATGAGTGGATAGTTCAACTGGCGTAGTGAGGTCTGAACCATCGACCTTTCAGTTTTCAGTCAGCGCCTTTCTTTAACCATTGTGGTAGCTCTAGTACCTATCTCCTTTTGTTCACCTCAAGGTCATCCGATATATAGGTAGTTATACATTCTTTTTATACATATACAATATCATAGGTTACATTAAGTGAAACTGACAATGTGTCATGACATAATTTAATGGCTTTCAAGAAACAAACAATGAAAAGGGGTTAAGGTAGGCAATCTTTCCTGTCATCCTACGCAAAAGGCAAATTTTTGTCATTAATAATAATTCATTATTCACGTGAATACGATAAAAAGCGACGCTAAAATGATGAACAATGGAACAACAAATTTTCAATAGAAGTGGGAGAATCAATATTCAAAGGCACTAGTAGGTAGTTACTTTCGGAACCGACTTGTTTAACAAAGGTTGGCTTGGTTCATTATGAATAGATTTACTGTACTATTGATGCCTAAGGTACCTAATGAAATTCGAATAGTAATAATAGAGTAAGAATAATTATATGGATATTTGGATTAGTTTGTATGAAAGTTCGCTGTTCAATAGACCGGTGAAACTTCGTCCGATGACCCGATATTTTTTATTCAATGACATACAATTTAACGATGCAATTTAAGATAGTAGCGAGGTTACTTGGAAGGCAGTGTAAATTTAACCATACCCCTATTAGATAGAGGGGTTCCCAGCCAAAACCTCCCTAAATCCTCTCCACTAACCAGTAAATATATGACTCAGCGTGTACAGTGCCCCATATAAAATTTATACCATGAAAAATTATTTGTGTAAAGTAAGAAACTGAACGTAAATGAATAAAAATGTTACTTAGATTTATATTTATTAAGCTAATCTTAGGTTAGAATAAAAATGTTACTTAGATTTATATTTATTAAGCTAATCTTAGGTTTAGGAAATTCGTGGATAAAAGTTTCACGATTACCTCACAGATAAAGGGCGGCGCAGACTAAGGGATTGCGATGCTGTAATGCTATAGTCGTGGAATTTCTATGATGCAGTATTCTTCTTACTACAAATCAGAATAGTATAGCGTAGTTTGAACTGCACTAAAAGTAGGTACACACAGAATACTTAACGGTACAGGTACGAGATAAATCGCTAGAGTTAGGTGCTTTAAACTTACCTTGTGAAATATTACTAGTAGATCGTCGAGTTTGCCATGCAAGTCTCCGCAAATAGTGATTTGACTAGAAATTGAAGTCGTCGCCACGTTTATGTTGGGTAACCTCTTCAACATCTGGGCTGCCTCCTTTAAGATTTGCGCTACTTGCTTGGGATGTAAACGGTGCTGAAAAAAACAACATCATTCTATTTTCTACTCATAAGTCCTTTTATGCATGCTTTGATCAATGAATCATTGCATATTCATGGCACGTAAACCTGTAAATGCATGGCACGTAAATTTTAATACATACAAATGTATTTATAATTGTATAAATATGAATAAGCATTGTAAACAGATCACATTTATATGAGTAATATGTGTGAAAGTATTATTATATGAAGCACTTACTTTCTTCTTTCTAAATGTTTCAATAAGCAGATCTATATCTTTTCTTTGTAAAGGGAACTCGATGTCAGGGTTTCGAGAGCTTTTCGGCGGAGCTGTTTCATCGACGCCCCCGCCTTCGTCAGACTCTTCAGAAAATACCTGTTCCACTGAAACATTAAGAGTAGTCACCCTAGAGCACTCTCGAGCGAGCCCTATAAAATATTGAGTAGATGTGTGTATGTATAAAATACAGAGCTATACTTAAAGATGTACCTACAAAGCTTTGGGTTCATGTAAGTTTCAAAACACAAAAATCTTACAAAAATCTGACAATCCTTCCTTTCTAATATATAAACGTGAAAGTGTGTTCGTTTGTTGGTTTGTCCTTCAATCATGCCTCAACAAAGCAACGGATCGATGTGATTTTTTGCATGGGTAGGTATAGTTGAGAACCGGGAGAGTAACATAAGCTATCCCGGAAAATTAAAGATTTTCCACGGGATTTTAAATACTAAATCGACGCGAGCGAAGCCGCGGGCATCAACTAGTCATAGTAATATTCAAAAGACAAAGGATGTTTTTTGTTGGTTTGTCCTTCAACCACAAAGTAGCCGACTACGAGCAATTTGATTTTTTATATGGATAGGTAGGTATAGTTAAGGATCTAGAAATTAATATGAGATTCTGTTAAGCTGAAAACAAAGGGTATCTGCAGAATTTTTCTAATGAATCAAATAACCATCGAAACATTCACGCAGACGAAGACGCGGTTCAGATATACTGATCCCAACTAATTTTGTTGGAAATTCCGTAGCAAGAAACGTAAACGTTTCTTCAATAAGACATACTCAATACGAAGTTTTTACAATAGAAACCAACAGCAAACGAGAGGAATCTCTAAAATATCAAGAGTAATTCGTTATGCAAACACAACCCGCTTTATTGCAAAAGGCGCTTTATTCCTTTATCTTTGTTGAACAAACACGACAATTACGATTAAGCTTGCGAAACACACGACGCGCCCGTTTTAATAATTTTTAAAAGAAACTGTAGTACTTACAAGATGTTCATACTGCAAAACACTTATAGGTACCGCAGTTACCTAGACGTCATTAGCTGCGGACGTTGTATTTGCTGTATACAGTTCCTAACATCGTACTTTCGTACGCACGCTTTCAGTGTGACGTCACGAAATCGGGACTTGGGCCTTGTGTGTATTGTAGTTGCACTAGGAGTGAATGTGAATTATTCACTCGAATGACCGTTGCAAAAGCTTGTTGTTCAAATTATTCTATTGTGAAAATTAACTGTTTCAATAATTCAAACGAAAATATTAATCATTCGAATTTATAGAATTATATTTTACTGTCTGTCGGTTCCCAATTTTTTTTTTAATATGAACGAAAATAAATATCAACGGTGTCATCTAACGAATCGTCTCTTGATTTCGTCGATGTGATATCATCAACATATATTTCCCACACTCAGAGTGGGGTCCAGTGGTCACGATGCAATCACAATTATTATTATTATTTATTATCACGTACTCCATATTATTGGTAGGATTCTACCTCATTGTAGTTTTTATTCGAATGCATATTTTCATTCATCGTACGGATACATACTGAATGACCATTGGAACGAAAAATCATTTGAATACAGAAAATTCATTCGAACGAAATGCTCAATTGTACTGGTACTGTGTAATGTAGCTAATTACTATTAATATTAAAAAACATAATTACAAAATAATCAGTAGGTACAAAGCAAGAGCCGGGAAACCACAAATTATGCCTGATATATAGAAAACAATGCCTAAGTTTTACCACGACACTTGAAAGTAAAATGTGTGGGACATTATCTAAATCATAGCGTCGTAAGGACATAACTTTGACGATAACGAGGCCATTTCAGTCGTGCCATTGTTATAAAAATTCTTACAGTTTTACTGGTTCTCAAGATTCAAGTTTAACGGTCCACGTTAAGCTTCTATAGCGTTTCCGCTATTGTCTATAGCCCGAGACATAGAATGACTTAGCTCACGTAGCTTCAACATCGTTTCATACTTCGAACTAGAGAGCTAAGCTAAGCGAACTGACAGAACTGTGAGATCTACGCAACATTTCCAGCTAAGCTAAGTGAAGTTTGTCACCGTGTTCTGCCTCCGTATATTCGTAGCCCCGCGCGTACGAAAGGCAAGCCCACTCACTATATCTATACTAATATGTATTATAAAGCTGAAGAGTTTGTTTGAACGCGCTAATCTCAGGAACTACTGGTTCGAATTGAAAAAATATTTTTGTGTTGGATAGTCCATTCATCGAGGAAGGCTTTAGGCTATATAACATCACGCTGATCGTAATAACAGAAATTGACGCGGACGAAGTCGCAGGCAACAGTCGTCTAATATGCAGCTCGAATATGCAGGCAAAGCTAAGCGACCTAAGGTAAGCTAAGCCAGTTTAGTTCGCGGTTGGTGGTTATTATTAGCAATCGCGAAATTCTCATTGTGAAAAATTAATTAAACGTCTCCCGGTTTCATACAACGAGATTCGTTTTTGTTGAAGACGATTGCGGTATTCTGACATTTTAAATCGTCTTGGGAAGACTGCGACTTTGTTCGAAAACAAGTTGATCCGATTAATTATTCTTCCTAATTCAATGCTACGAAATAGCGCAGTTTTTAAACCTTGGAAAATTTCAAATTCCAGTAATTTCATTTAACTGCTTCCTCATAATAAGTCGAAGACCAATTGTCACCCACTTTCTTAGAAAGGACGGCTTCACATACTCCTAAATTCGACCCTGTGGGTTATATATGATTGTAGATTAGGAAGTTTTAAGTGAGCCATCATTTCGATCAGCGCACAAAAGTTATGTCGTTATGTTGAACGTCTTCCGAAAATATACAAACATTGTTCTTTTATCATAAAAATATTTTGGACGTAGTACCTATTGCTATTGAGTCTTTATTTCCACAACTGTCATCTGAAAGTCCTTCAGACTCTGCGTTGAAGAGCCCCTGAACTGCTTTATGTCCTCTATTTGGATCTCCTATATATTTAGTTTCATCTTTTTCTTACTTATTTAAAAACTGCTACGAATACCTACATCTATATAATATATTCCTAGATTTATATTTAAAATACTACCTATATTAATTAATAAAGCCGCAATAGCCCAACGGTTTAAGGTCTGAAAACTGAAAGGTCGCAGGCTACTCCTCAAACGTGACTGTTTGACACTCGCGTCAAAGTGAACCGCGGGGATGCACGTTGTTCATTGAAGTAATATTCAAGCGCATTTTCGCAGACGCAATTATATGGAACAGGGATATCCATATACGTGACTTTATCCTATAACTAATTAATATATCAGATATTATATAGATTCTACTTACTGACGGATGCTGTTCTTGAGGTCTTTTCAGATGACGGCCTTCCACTGGTCTCTCTCATGTGACTCAGCAAGGCGTTAAAGAAGTTGTACAACTGGAAGAGAAAAATATGTATAATCTCATTTTCTTCTAGTCTTTATGTACAAAACAAAATTAAGATTAATTAAGATTAACAACTTGTCTCTGCTAGATACGACTAGTATGGTATATGTAACAAAAAATATAGGTTTAAACTTTAAAGTAATGACTGAAAAATAATATAGTGTAAATAAATTCCAAATTATTTATTTCATATAGGCCAATTTGTAGCCCTTATGATAAAAAAACCAAAAGAGGAATATTCGGGAAGAAGATTTGGAGTCAAGAGCTGGCAAGACACAAAGTACCTACCTACAAATATTATAATAATATTGGTTATGTTTGGATTCGATTTGATGACATTAGACTGGGTCGTTAAAAAATAGCTATCTGTTGAATACAAAAATTGCTGAGTATTTACGCGCGCTAGTAATCTGCAAGAAATAAAAAACCGAGACGGTTTTTGAAATCCAATAAGCATTAGAGTTTTATTGGTCTGTGCCCGACGAAGATATTTCTCAGAGAGCACTGTATACTAGAGAATGACGCTTTAGAACAACAAAAATTTTCCTTTGTTATAATGTCTCAAGAAGAGAGAACTTTCATAGACAGAAGGATATAACTGAAGTTTGTTAATCAGGGAACCTCAATATCTCAACGGTCAGGGAGCGGTCTGAAAGTTCATAAGGTCAAACTCCTTATGCCAACTGTCGTGCCCACTCCTTCCACAAGCTGTATGCTGAGATAGTTGGAGGGGTAGGGTGGTGGTGAATTAGCACGTTTAACAACATGTGACATTTCCTTCCGATAACAATATTATTATGCAATGAATACAGTCCATATGCCCGCTTAGGCTTTGTTTGTTTTCAAAATTTAGAGTTGTGTTTGATTATTTCTGGTGAAAATTATGAATACGGCTTACTCAAAACCTGCATCGGCTTCTTTTCAAGACCTATGCTCAAGGATTCTATATCAGTTGCACATAGATACAATATACCCTTTAATATATACCTCTCAATATCAAAAGCGGCATCCAGTGCTAGCTTTACTGCACTGAACTGATTTGTAAGCTTTAATGTACTCGCAAGTAGCGTTTCGGTACAATAGACGGCGAATAGAGAGTCGAGTCTGAAAGGGTGTGGAAGGTCACGGTCGGCGCTATTACGGAGACGTCAAATTAGTGTTTAAGGATGAAATACCCATCTCAAACAGCAAAAGGGGCCAACTGAAATCCGAACCGCACCCAGATTACTGGTCCATGTACTCTAGTCTCATGTGACACCTTGAGCCTATTATTTCGTCTCGTTGATCTAGCTTGTTCATCTGCGGATTAGAAGGGCTCTTGGGTTCAAGTTTAGAGCCACTAAAAAAATTAATAACGTTATAAAAACAAGTACCAAAGAATCGCAAACTAAATTCAAAGGCCTAATCCGGGAAAGACCTAAATCCGCGCAGATGAAGTTGTGGGCGTTATGATACTCTATTCAGATACTAATAAAACTTCGTTTGTGTGGCACGCGCTAGAGATACACTCTTCGGAAAAATGAAAATTATAATTTTGTTATCTCCAAAGAAAATATATCACGATAGAATGGTAATCAACACTGGTTTATTTAACAGCCACGCGTACCGATTTCTTGACAAAACCACGGCCACTTTTTTGGCCTCATGTTGTAATTTTTATAATAGCCAAATATATAACATGGAATGTAGGGTATTTACAGATTCTAAAAACTAAATTCTTGCGTAGAAACAAATGCACATTACGGAGCCCGTATGCGGCATTTATAAAAAGTGGCCAGTCCTCTTGACGTCAGAATGACTGGTCACTTTTTCCTCTGTATATGTATTTTTTTTTTATAATTACGTACCAAATATGTAAACAAATATATTAAATAACACTAAATAATTGTTGCTGCATACATATTTTTGTGCGAAAATCTCAGTGTGTGATTGAGATTTTAAACTGTAGCACTCTTATTATATTGCAAATTCGCGACACGCATGAAGCGTCAGCTATGCCTTTCTATATTATCTGTGGTTATAACAACACTGTCATCTCGCCGCTTGCATGTCGGACCACGTTCACCTGGTCTCACATGCAGTACGTGTGATTGTGCAGCCGCTTGACTGCTCAATGCTCATGTGTGTCCACGGATTAAGGCACCCATGCGTGAAGTCACTGCACGTGTTCACTATAATTAAATCACATCCATAGGAACTTAGAAAATGAGTCGTGTGCTTTGCAGTTATACCTACTAACTTTTGCCGGCGACAATATTATCTTTAGTCATACATGACGTCAAGGGCATAATAATATGACGCTTCTTGTGTACTTGGAAAAGAAACTTAATTAACCAATTCTTTCGTTACTATTTCTTCCTTATTAATTGTACTTCGTAGAGTTTGTTACTACTATACTATTTATCAAGAGATCACCCTTCCTTTCATAATTTTCTTTCTGGTAACTGTCTTAATGAAGGAAGGTTGCAACAATTCCCTGTATTTTCTATTCCAATAATTGTTTGAAATCAAAGAATTGAAAATAATGTAAGAATGAACAGACTGAAAATACAGTGCTCGTTGAAAATCAAGTCATTGTTACCTAAGCCACATCCTGTAACTTTGCCCAACGGAATTCAATAAGACTTCGTGAACAAACTGAGTAATTCAGTAACACAGACTTCGGCTTGATTACCGTCTCGGTATACCATCCCGGAGTTAACAATAGTTTTCAATAAGGTCCTAGTAAGAGAATTTTCGTATAAGAAATATTACTTACGTAATCTTACCGCAGTATTTTTTTTCTACATCTATACAGTGCTGGAAATATCTACTATATAAAAATAAGTCGGGTTTTCCTTCCTGACGCTATAACTCCAGAACACACGAACCGATTTCCACGGTTTTGCATTCGTTGGAAAGGTCTCGGGCTCCGTGAGATTTATAGCAAAAAAAATTTAGGAAAAATTTCAACAATTTAAGAACGCGAACGAAGTCGCGGGCGTCCGCTAGTAATTTATAATTTTTACTTATTAGACTGCTAAACTCATAATTTAATTTTATATACAGGAGAATATTACCAAGTTTTGTCTATTTCAAATTCAAACTAATCTCCGAAAATTTAGCCGGAGCTGCTGACCTTTTATGAACGGATTATCTTTTTCTTTCTCGATCCAGACATCTCTGAAAGATAGACTAAAATCACAGACTAAATTAATTAGTTTTATTATTGATGATTTTTATTGCTTAGTGGTTATTTTTGGTGAAATTTTTGACACTGACCTTTTGTTATATCTACTTATACTAAACCCGTCCCGTGGTGGCTAATAATCTTAAAACATTTTATCTTATCAGTCTATGAACCTGCTCTGCAGTGAAACTTGTGTAAACTACATCAAAATCGCCCCACTAAAATGGTAAAATAGTAAAAATTATGTAATTGCAGCGTTACATTCTCAAACTCAGCATATAAGTATTTACCTGCTTCGAAATGTTATCTGATAAATGCAAGCACCGCATTAAAATAGACCCAGTAGTTTATCAAGAAAATGGTAATATAAAAACGCACAAACAACCTCAGGTAATACGCTTCTTTCCCTTATTGATTATAGTACTTAAGTTGAAAAAATAAGCTTTCATACTCAAAATACCCAGGTACCTTTATTATTTACAATTTCATTTTATTTAGACAAAGTACTTTATCAGTACTTATTTGCCGCCGTTTATTTTCAATAGGACGTACTCTACTAAAGAAACTTATTCTGTAGCAATACGAAAACTTTATCTAATCCTCCTTCATTATGCATTCACAACATTGAATAAACTGATTATAAGTTAAAATTAAATGTAAATCTTGTCTTAACAAAAGTTATACGGTTTTATGATATTGTCCGTACATTTCAGGCCGGTGTTGGGACATCGAGCGATCCCAGCTGCTGTTTCAATTTTAAGTAATGCCTACAAAACAATCCTACTCTATGGCCTATTACCTATGGCTCCAGTTATCAACGGAAAAATATTCGCTTTCATTTTACACGATTTCGAATTTAAAAAAACTGTCTCTATGCGTAGGATGACGACCTCCTTGGCGCAGTGGTAAGCTCTGTTGTCTTGTAACTGGGAGGTCTCGGGTTCGATTCCCAGCGGCAATTAAGGAATTTATAATTTCTGAATTGTGTCTGGTCTGGTCTGGTGGGAGGCTTTAGCCCTGGCTAGTTAACATCCCACCGTAAACGACGTGCTGCCAAGCGATTTAGCATTCCGGCACGATGGTGTGTAGAAACCGATTAGGGATATCGGTTGAATGTAGACAATGCAGTCTAAAATGGTAGCGGACTTACTTGGAAGAGGTATACCATCTTAGACTGCATTGTCACTAACCATCAGGTGAGCTCGCAGGCAAGGAGTATCTTGACATCGCATAACAAAAAAAAACAGAATTTCCGATGTCCAACCACTGAACCCACCTCGATAAAATTAGTAAGATACCTAGCACCCCAGATAGGCTACTTTTATCGCAGAAAATCGAAAAGTTACGACGGGTTAATAAACCTAAATCTAAGCGGGAAAAGTCCCGTCCCAATTTTTTTGACGATTTTATTCACTGAACCGAACCTTTCGTCCGTTAGACGTGCAATATTTAGTTAAATTTTCTCTCCTCTACGGACATTATTGAACATGGTTGCTAACGAAATTCGATATTTTTTGACGTGACTTGCAAAAAACTCATCCTGGGTCAAAAGAGCCTCAAAGTCGTAAGCAGAATTATTGCTCTTAATCTTGTCTTAATTTTAGTACAGTGTTATTACTTACTAGATGATGCCCGCGACTTTGTCCATGTGGATTAAGGTTTTTCGATTCCCGCAGGAACTCTTTAATTTTCCGGGATAAAATGTAGCTTATGTGTTAATCCAGGTGTGACCTAACTCCATTCCAAATTTCACCCAAATCGGTCCATTCGTTGTGGCATGAAGGAGTAACAGACATACACACACAAATACACACACATTAACACACACATACAAACTTTCGCCTATATAATATTAGTGTGAAGTGTGGTTTGTTTGGATCCTGCAGAGATTTAACACATACAAATACATCATTTGCAAACATTTACGTTTACAAGCCCGTAAGAGCTTTCACATTTCCAATAATTAATCATAGCCCTGTAACAGTCGACCCTACGATTTACATAATTGTGGTTTGAATGTAAACTCACATTTAGGACCCAAATGTTTATCAGAAATGAGAAAGGGTGCTCCAAAATATGCAACTTTCTTATGTAATAATTTACTGTTTTAGGTATATGGAAAGTGAATGGTAAATAATATATTATGAATTTATTATAAGTATAGATTATGATTTTTCGGTTAGTAATGGCACAGATTAGGTATAAATAACTCAGCGGGTTAGTACATTTCCACTGACTGCACTCTCCTGGTTAGGTCATACTTGTAAATACCAACTACTACTTATACCTACTCGTAAGAGTATGTTTCAGCTTTGACTGCATCATCATTTGCCACAAAATTACCGCTTACAAACAAACCTGCCGGCTGCCACGAAGATTTATTATTTGTTCTCAACTCTATGTTTCAGCGAATCATTTCTTCTTGTTAGTTACCTAAGTGACTGCGGTTGTTCAGACTTTTTAGAAAAATATCATATATTCTATATATTCTTTTTCACAATATGCCATCTGGTGGTCGCCATATTGAATTTTGATTATTATCATGTCTTTAGTGACACGCCCAAGATTAACACAAATCGACTGACGTAAGAATCATCAAAATCGGCCCATGCGTTTGGACTCCAGAGCACCACATACATATCTATATACCTCCTTATAATAAGAATATCCCGACCGAATTGAAAACCTCCTTTTTCGAAATCGGTTAAAAAGACAGCATAACTTCATTCCATTTTCAAGACGTAAATATTTTATTGTTTTATTATTGATTTTCTTAATAATGATAACAGTTTCAGGACCAAAATAGCAAGAGTTATCTGTTGTATTTATATTGCTTTCGTTGTACCTTATATTCCATTGAACCTTAAGTTCATTCATTGTACTACCTACGCGAATGAAAGATTGAAGAGCACACTTTGCGAGTTTTATTAATGTTCGTATATTTACCTTTTTCGTACTACGAATTGTGGTTAGTCGTGAATTCGCTTACAAAATAAATATAAACCTTTTGGGAAGATCATTTATTACAAACGGTCGCAGGTCACGCACCAGTTTTATGTAAGCCAGGTTATCTACGACTTAAAATACTAGACATCTTATTTATTTCTAACTTTAAAAATTTATTACATTTAAAATAAAATCTAATAGTAATAAGAGTACCTATGTCGGTAGTAGTTGTAAAGTTCGGCCGTTCAGAGAATGCGTTCCTGACACGTCGCGATTGAACTGACGACGTAGCTTTGTAATGGCGTTGCAGTTACGATAAAAATATTTTTGCTGGTTGTTTACCGTTTTAACAATTGATGAGCATTAAAACAACATTATTATATCAATAATCAATGAATGTTATAATTTTGTGCCAAACTGAGTGTCAAATAACTTGGTAAACAATATTTTTCTAAATCTATACTGCGCTATTACAAGGTTATGTCAGCGCTTTATATTTGTAGTGCTGTGCAATAACAGGCAAGTATCGTAATCTGTTCTCATACAGTTATACTTATAATATAAAATAATACGCTTTGTTTTTCTTTTTAAGAATTTGAAAATAATGGACTATAAGATAACTTTTATGAAATATAAAAATAAAACTATGACCAAACCGAACGCGCGAAAGAAAGTAGCATTTTATATTTAGGTTGAAAATGGTAACCCCAAATGGCGTTGGGCCGCCATTTTGTGACGCTAAAACAGTCGTCTGTTGTCGTTTCGTGCGCATAGACCACGTTCTTCAAGTGTTTTCGATCTGTTTTTATTTGATTACCCGGCTTTCGTTTAATGGACTGTTTCTGCTTTTCAAACTGACATCGGCGCTAAATCGGACTTCGATTGTGTTTTGTATTGCGTTCTTTTTACTTTTGGTGCATAATAATGCCTAAACGTGGACAAACATTGAAAAGTGGAGCCCGTGAGTTAATCAAGCTGCAAGATTACTTTGAGCGGGAGCGGCAAAATTGCGGACCCCTGGTACCTGTCGAACAAGTACAAGAACGCGTCTCTCAGGCGCTTGGAGTTAGCAAACGAACGATAACAAATATTAATAAAGAAAAGTTCGGCTCGACTGGCATGGAAGATAATATTTTACGTTCAATTCAATGTACTTACTTTATTGCATAGAAATACAGATTGTAACTTTGTAACAAAGAATAAATAAAACAATTTTATTATATGAATATTAACTTTTTTTGGTTTCTACTTAAATAACTAAAATATAAATTTTAAATGATTCCGCCAATTTAAAACGAAAATAATCTTAAAATAATGCGCCGGTTCATTTTGGAGGAACGGTAACGAACTCAGTGTTATGTTGTGCCCATCACTAGTCGTGACTAACTGATAGGTGTCAGGAACGCATTCTCTGAACGGCCGAACAATAGTTAGTAGTGATAGGGAGGTACATACAATGTTGCCGAGGTGTAGATGTTTCTAAATTGTTAGTTACTTTGATATGCAGTAAAAAAATAAAAACGGTTTTTGGTTCTAATAGCTCCTAATGGTTAAAACTGTTATAGGTAAGTAACAGCGTTTATTCATAAAACAGTAATGCATAATGTATGTAATGCATAAACAACAGAGTGGAACTGGTTTCTTAAACAGTATTTTCGAAAAAAATCTACCGCTTATGAAATAACTAGTGGTTCGCCCCGAACTGAGACCTCGCGATATCCCATAATTCCCAAAAGTTTTAATTATATATTGTAATAATTAACTTTTAACATTAGACGAATAAAAAAAATAATAGTTGACATAAAATTGTTTTACTGACACAGCGCCATCTATTAGCATTATAGTGAAGCTATTAGCTTCACTATAATGCTAATAGATGGCGCATTAAAATTAAATAATTTCGTTTCTTTATAACATTTATCTAATTTTAGTATTTGTTGTTCAAGTACAGGATATAACTGAATTTTCAACCAAGTTTCACGTTCTAATATTCAGTAATTCAGAAGTTATAGGGCTCTGACAGACATTTAGACGGACAAACTTCTCTGTCTAGTAGGCAAGCGCCCTAGTTGACTCAGAGAACTCGCTTCGCTCGTTCAAATAACCAGTCAAATGCGAATCGGACTCGCATACGAAGCATTGCGTACCAAAAAACGCCAAAAAATACACGTTTCTAGTAGGGGAGCCCCCTTTAATTTTTTTTAAATTTATTTTTATTATTTGTTGTCATAGCGGCAACAGAAATATATATCTATTTTCTAAAAATTTTAGCTCTCCCTATTACGGATCATGATGATTACGGGTACAGAACCCTAAAAAAAACTTTACGTTACTTGGGTGTTTCCAATATTTTTTAAATTAGAATTTTTTTAGCTACAACTTGGTATGACATTATTTTTCTGAACAATAACGAGACATCGCGGCAAACCGTTTTTGGCGACCCTTGACCCTTTAAACCTTTGTAATATTTTAATAGCACTCTGATTGAAGGAGACTTTTGAGGTTTTGTAAAGAACAACAATATCATCATAACCAAGCTTTCCGGAAATTATTCCTAAGTTAAGATATTTGTTTGTTTAATTTCACTTTTGGATTTATAACCTACACAGGGATTAATTGTAGGTACAAGTTTAAATATTATCTAGATCTCAAGCTGATGGGCAATAAATAATTAGGCAGGCAGACAGACCCTGCATAGGCAGGGTAAAGAGGTTGATTAGGAAATACCTACACTTAAAAAAATATCTTTTTAGGTAATTGATGCTCACGACTTCGCCCGCGTGGATTTAGTAAGTATTTAAAATCCCGCGGGAACTCTTTGATTTTCCGGAGTAAAAAGTAGCCTATGCCATTCTCCCGGTCCTCAACGATACCACAATTACTTTTTTTCTTCATATTTTTTTTAAAGAATATTAGCCAAGCTGAAGTTGACTAATATCCTCCTATCCCCTCCAAATAAGCGGAAAGCTTGTGCTAGGAGTGGGTACGACATTAGTGCAACGGGTAAGATTTGAACCGGCAACCTTTCAGTTTTGAGTCCACACTATTGATTCTTCGATTACTTTAATATAGGTAGATGTAATTTTTATTTTTTCTTCTATTTTTAAGCTATTGCATAGCTTCTATCGCGGGCCTTGAGCGTGGAGACCGAAACCAGAAATTCCGTAACGAAAATAACCTGACACGGGACTCCTCTCACCGCTAGATGGCGTTGATAAAAAATGCTATATGCGATATATGCGATAGCTTTACCGCGGCAGTCCCCGAGTGCCACACGTCTTTTTTTTCTACTTACTTTAACTTGGTCCTGTTCACCGGCGTACTCGATGCTCTGGAAGATGGTCCAAGTATAGCGCCGCCGGACCTCCATGCGCGCGAGGTAGCGCCGGTACCATTGCTGTATCAGTATGGCGGCCTTCATAGCTATAACAATTAAGAAGACAAAGTTTAATAAAACCTATGATATAGTGTATATGTATAAAAAGAGGTGAATATGTTACAAATGAAACGTGTAATGGCAGATATTTGTCGTAATTTGTCATGTCATAAGAAGTACTCTATTACAGTCTTCGTCGTTCGGAACAAGTTTTTCGCTTATTTTGTGAGAATATGACTCATCCCTAGTAGAATATCAAGGAATAAAACACGATCAACTGCAGCGCCACTCAGCTAAGAAAAGGTTTCGAGAAAATCACCCCTAAGAGGGTGAAATAGGGGATGAAGTCCTTCATGTTCTTATCGTTTCCTTATGACTGACAGTCGAGACCCAGTATGTCAGCTTATTAGTTAAGGCTCGCCAGCTGTTTTATGTAGCAAACCGCATCACAATCGGTCCAGAAAAATGATCAGGAAAATACATAAATTACACCGCCTCCATTCGTCGTGGGAAAAAAATTTGCCTGAAATATGCAATAGTTTATACTTCAGGCTAAAGAAAAGGAAAAGTGGTTTTTCTTAAAGCTAATAATAGATTTGCACCGCCCACACGTTTTATTGATCTACCTACTTAGAAGTTGTTTACTTTTATTTACTCGCACTACAAAGGCTGAAGAGGAAACGAAAAACAAGACGAAGACTAACGTAACGTAATGCTACAAAGCAAAATATGTACATAATTACTTTGAAGGTACAAACGGTTTATTTCATAACAAAACAACGAAAGTTTATTAATATTTTGAACGTTGATTTAATTTCTGCAAATTAACACAACTAATTAATAACTAGCGGACGCCCGCGACTTCGTCCGCTTCTTAGTTCTTCAATTCACAATCGACATTTCCTACCCACAGTTTAGGTGGGCAGAACCCCTGCAGGTCCAGCCGTTCCCGAGATAAGCGGCAACAAACAAACAGATAAAAAACACAGAGACAGATAAAAAAATTTAAAAACTGTTTTTTTGTTATAAGTAGATACCGTATTTCCTTACATATGCATTTAATAAAAAGCTGTTAGTTTGATATTACAAACAGACACTTCAATTTCGTTTATTTGTACATGATTTGTACAGAGTAGCTTTTCGTCAAAACAATCACAGACTTGTTTTTATTCTGGGAACTCAATGTCCTCCCACTGAATTTTTAAATCCACGCGGAAAAAGTAGTAGGGTGACTTCGCCGGTTACGCGACCAGGGTCAGTTACGCGACCACTAACAGGACCTACGGCATTAAAACGAAAATAATAAGAATTCTATTCTTCTTTTCCAAATGAAATTCACTTAAGTAAAGAGGGGGATAGACCTATTAGTTTTACCTACAATAGTTGGCAGCTTTGTGTTTACCCGAAAGCAAACAAATCTTAGTTCAATCCGCCGCTCATACTTTCGGCGCGTACACGTTCCCAAAACAACGAAAAAAATAGTGAGTAAGTGATGCGTTCGAGGTAAGTAGATCGTGATATATTTATTTGAGTCAATTTTTTAATGTTCTATTAAGTGGATATATATATGTTTTACGTTATTTGTACATTTATTACATGTAATATACAAAATCAGGTAAAAAAATTGAATGGTCGCTAACTGAAATTGGAATTAGCCAATAACTTCAGTTGGCGACCACCTGGCCGCCAATAGACATTTAGAAAGAAAAACATTTATTTTTATTTTTTATAGACTACAAATCTAATTCGGAATTTAATCACTTTCAATTTAATTTGTTTATTTTTATCCGTGTATCTTTTAGTTTACGACCACCAAATTATTATTATAAAATATCTTAAAATGTATGGGTATCAAGTGGTCGCCAACTAAAAATGAGCAAATTAATATGTGGGTTTACGACCATTTGCAATCACTACTTATAATCTTATCTGTTTTTTGCATAATGTAGGTGTTTAATATATAATATTTTCATTACAGATGTCCTCCACAAACCGTATTAGAAAATAACACCGGCTTATTCCCAAAGAGATCTGGAATGTGCTTTAAAAATATAAGAGAAGGAGGACACGGTATTAGAAAGAAATGTAAAATGTATAACATCCCGAGATCTGATGATCTGATGATTTGATTCTAAACTTTTGTAATTGTTGTTTAAAGTGATATTTTTAATTTTGTACTTGTGTAGGAAAATGTATTATACTTGCTAAGATTCATTTAAGCTTAAGCTTGAATATTAAAGTATACCTTTGATCTCATGAAAAAATGTGTTTTAATAATTTATTATAATGTATGAATAATAAAGCATGAATAATAATTATTTTTTAAACATTAACACGTTCATATTTTTTATTTTTAATTAATCAAATTTAGTTTTCCCTAGCAAATCGAGAGGTCGCCAACTAGATAAGGGGGCAGTCGTCAACTAGCAAAAGTGGTCGCCAACTAGCATTTCACATAGTTTTTAAGATTTATTCAATTTAAAATGTTTTCACAACTGTAATTCTTATTTTTTTACTTTTAAATATAACTTGACAATATCTAGGACCCCGTCATATAACTTTAATACATGTGCTATGGGTGCAACATACTTAAATATTGACGTAAAGTTGAATATCCCGCTAATCGGTCGCCAACCGGCGAAATCACCCTATCTAACTAATTACGTATTGCAGCTACTACAGAGTACGCGGACTATGACCTTTTCATCATAATTTCAAATGCTGTCTTGTAAATGATTTAAATACGTAGGTATATTATGTACTTATATAGTTAATATTTCGAGAAATTACGAGAGTCTATTGGAGCCATATTGTTATTTGTCTGTCTTGAGGACTGATGGTACTCTGATGAAATTATTATGGCCGTAAAAATTATAGCCCGGGGCATAAAATCAGGAATGTCTAATTTCACAGATGCGTCTACGTTGCCTGACTAAGGTCTAACGTAGACGATCGCTTTTTGGCTGAGATCTGCCAATTTTTTTCAACCACGGCTGCCTTTCTAATTATTATTCTTTCTTAGCGCATTTCTTCGTCATATTAGCTATCTGTATGCCAAATTTCAGCCTGATCCATCCAGTGGTTTGAGCTGTGCGTTGAGAAGTCAGTCAGTCACTTTTTCCTTTTGTATATTTAGAACATCAGATTATTAGAACAGAACCAAATTAAAAATATAAACACAATTTAAATTCACGTTTACGAATTCAATGCTCAATAGTTAACTTTGAGAAGTAAACAACAGAACACGAGAAACAGACCAATAAACTGTTTTGACATCGAATGAACACAATTCAGCCCGAAGTAGGTCACTGGTTATAGATTTACGGACACCCGAGAATTATAAATCGGAAAAACGAATAATTTTATGACGCCGCTCAAACTATTTCTGTAAAACTTTTAAAAGATCACTTTTGCAACCGATTTAAACATTCGTTCGAACAAGATGGCTCAAGAGTCCGCGGAATATATTGAGGAGATGCTAGAGACTAATACTAAATACTACCTACTAATATTATAAAATTCAAAAGTTTGTAAGGATGGATGGATGTTACTGTTTCACGCAAAAATCACTGAATGGAATTTGATGAAACTTCACAATATGCAACATGCACATAGGCAACAAAAAACCCATAATCTGCGCGGACGAAGTCGCGGGAATCATCTAGTAATTTAATATTTCAAAATTAATTTTATAACAGCAGTGAGCACTGTTCCTTAATGAAAAGTCTTGGGTTTGTTTTCCGACATAGGGAATTTTTACGTCATTACACTCGTAAGCCATTCGCTTCTGATCTTGGTTATCATGGTCGGTTGGGTCTTGGAAGTTTATCGTTTTCTGTTTGGTCTAGGGAGAGGCTTCAGTCGTGACTAGTTACCATTCTAACAACAAAGACATGCCACCAAGCGATCCAGCGTTCTAGTCTAGTTCCTCGTAGATTCGGATTATACTTTAATTTGAACGTCCACATTCCTTCCATTATAGCCTGCTTCCAACTTAGACTGCATAGTCACTTAACACCACATAAAAATGCATAAGGGGCTATCGTGCCATCGTTTAAAAAGTGCTCACGAAGCCAATGCGGTTCAACTGGCAAGTCACGTTGCCTTTTCAAAGTGTAATAAATTAGCTTTTATCAAGTACCGCTTGAAAAATTCCTACGGGCTCTTGGGCGTGATCTTAATCAACCCAGAGTAACCAGGAGTTAGTTAAAAAATAAAAGTATATTAAGCCCTTGGCTAATCCTTTCTTTTTTAACTAAGCAGTAAAGCCCAGTGCAAGGTCCTTTTTATTAAAAGAAAGTTTTAATTGGATTGTCCCGTAATCAAACGGCACAGCACCCCGCTTATAAAGTACCGACTATAATCTCTCAGTCCTATTATCATGCATATTATACGCAGTACCGTATTTTGTAAGCCTCCAAATGTTTATTTATATGTGTAGGATGTAGTTAACTCCAATTTACATCGCTAACATAAATTTTCATTGTAATAGCTGCCACCGACTCCCTTTTGACGACCTCCCTGGCGCAGTGGTGAGCGCTGTGGTCTTATAACTGGGAGGTCTCGGGTTCGATTCCCGGCGGGGGCAATTTAGTAATTTATTATTTCTAAATTGTCTCTGGTCTGGTCTGGTGGGAGGCTTTGGCCGTGGCTAGTTACCACCCTACCGTCAAAAACGTGCCGCCAAGCGATTTAGCGTTCCGGCACGATGGCGTGTAGAAACCGATTAGGGGTATGGGTTGAATTTACACTGCTATACCCCTTCCAAGTTAGCCCGCTACCATCTTAGACTGCATCGTCACTTACCATCAGGTGAGATCGCAGTCAAGGGCTATCTTGTCATAGAATAAAAAAAATAAAAAAAAAATAGCTGCCACTATGTTTAATACGTATAGAGTCCGAACGAAGGGCAATTTCTGGCCGAAACCGAAGACGAAGTTGAAGGTTTAATATCCCTAAGAAATTCTGTTCAAGATTGGCTAAAAGTGATATTAAAACAACTTAACGGATGGAAGCCTCAATAGCACAACGGTTAAAGGTGCGGTACTGAAAACTGAATGGTCGCAGGTTTAAATCCCACTCGTTGCACTATTGTCGTACACACTCCTAGCACAAGCTTTCTGCTTATTTGGAGGGGATAGGAGGATATTACCTAATTCAATTTTCAATTTTCACTCACTTTTAAATTTCCTAATACCTACCTAGGCATTGTTAATAAAAATTCTAATTCCTTATACAAACAATAAACAAGCCATGTTTAGCTTACTTTTAACTCACTTTCTTTCCGTTGTTGCAAGGGCATGTCAAGGTCTTGGCATTACTTACAATTGAAAATGGAAACTGTAAACTAAGCCTGGGAGCTTCAGAGGTATCCCTAATTGTCCACGTAAATGGAGGCCACTGCCGGTAAAATACAATTTACGTTGAAAGCGCAGTTTGAACTACGCTACACTACTCTGCTATAAAGTATATAGGCATCCAACTACAACGCTTAGAAGTGCAAGAGTCGTTTATAGTAAGCCTTTAAAGACCGACCACGCACTATCGTCGTGCACTAACACCTACGATGTCCTCGCAGAAAATTATTAAAAATGACGTAGGTACTATGCTATGAAAGGGTTTCATAATTCATGACAATAACCATCAAAAACATAAATATCGATACCAGTAGACAAAATAATTACATGGCACTCACACATTTATTGTTTTGAGCATACCAACCTAGTTGGACCGGAAAGGAAACTTAGTAAGCATAAGTTTCTTATTGTTCTAAGCGTTATAGTTCGATGTAATAGCATATTGCGACACACCGCAAGGCAATACTACTCGTACTACTCGTACAATTAAAGAATGTGATTGAAAATGGCGTCGCTTCTGTTCACCTCTCACTCGCACACTGTCGCTATCTATACTCACACTCGCCGGTACGGACAACAACAATAAACTGATAAAATGACCGTCTTTATTTATTTATTTATTGGTAATCAACAGCGTGTACAACATAATTTTACAAGATTATTTTAATCACAACACACTAATATTATAAAGGTAAAAGTTTGTACGTGTATGTGTGTGTGTACGTGTGTATAATTGTTACTCCTTTGCGCCACAACGCATGAACCCATTTGACTGAAATTTGGAATGGAGATAGCTCATTCCCAGGATTAAAACATAGGCTACTTTTTATCCCGGAAAATTAAAGAGTTCCCGCGGGAATCAAAAAACCTTTATCCGCGTGGACGAAGTCGCGGGCATCATCTAGTTCTTAAATAAAACCAAAAATGATTACATTATTTGAATTAAAAAATATATATATCGTTTATATTATTTACTAGTATATTATAATTTATTGATTATTAGCAGATTGTTGCTCGCTATAGATCCCGTGTATGCTGACAGTACCGGCATAATGAGCCGCCATTTCTAAAACCATTCTTTAACTGTACGGATAGTAGGTACATAGTACATAGCTTAGTGTGAGCATGTCCATACAAATGAATGCTGAGCGATATTATTGTGCAATATTTTTGAAATATACTATTTGCGTAAGTACGGAGTGAATGAAAAATTTTTAAATCTCCATAACGTATGATGAATACAAACACAAAATTTTTTTTCCTCCGAGAATAAATAAGAAGAAAAAGATAGGTGTGGTCCATACTTATATCTTTTAACTCAGTTTAGTTCCACCGCTCACCACCCATTTCCACTTCATACTTCGCTGAGGTAAGTATGTCGTATGTAGGTACTAGGGTTGCCAGATTTTTTTTCAACTTATAAGGGATAAATGGTTAAATGGGCAAAAAAATACGGGATTTCAATTTTTTACCCGGGACAAATAAAAAACAAAAGTATTTAGTGTCATTTTTTTTAATATTTTTCCGAGGATGGAGTCAGTTTTAACATACTTTTATTCGTTTTGACATATCTGTAAAAATCAATACAATTATAATCGTAAGTAAAAAACGGTCATCAACTCGCTTTTTTACGAATATTGCGTGTGTGAATAGGTACTTGGATCGATTTCATAATGAAAAACGAAGTACGGTTCAAATACGGGACAGAGTCAGTCCCGCCAGGACATTTTAAACTATGTCTAAAATACGGGATGTCCCGGGAAATACGGGACGTCTGGCAATGCTAGTAGGTGCGTAGTTAAAACATTAAGTAAGGACTAGACGCATCGGAAGACATCTATCACTAATTCAAACTCTCCGCTAAGGATATACAATCAAGATCGAACTTCACTTGGTAAGTTCGTTTGATCATAGAAGTATTATACATACTTACTTCTTTCAGCTTTAGTCATGCTGACGTCGTCTCTCTTCCAAAACTTAAGGAATGGTGCGAGTGCTTTCATCGTGCAGGCGCCGTTGAGGATCCTCTTCCCCAGCTTCTTGGGCACCTCCTGCTCGATCTCCGAGCTGCGGCACGAGGAGGAGTCGTCGGCCAGCGAGCGCGCGCGCCGCCCTCGGAAACTTACGCAGCCGCAGCCCTCGCCCAGCGAGAACATCGTGGGACTTTTATCCTTTTTATATTTCTTATCTCTTCGTTTTCGGACACATCTTGGAGTTTTTTGCCTTGTTTTACGAATCTTGATAGTTTAACAGAACGGCAGAAGATGCAAACATGACCAGCCCCAGACTGGCTAGTACCTGAAAAGAAAAAAAAAATCTTTAAAGGATGTAAAGTTTTTTGTTAAAGATATTTTACTGAAAAAGTTTTAGGTACTACTCCACCATTTTGCATTGATATTTGAAATAAGTATAACATTGTAAGAATTTAAACTAAATAATTGTTATTATAATAAAATATTGACGATCGCTATTTTATTTGTATTTTTTAAAAGTATCCCTATGCCGAGCTTTATCTTCTTTGATTATAAACTCTTTATCTTATTTAGTGGAAGGCCTCGGGCTAGTTTCTTGGTTGGGGGCAATTTGGGAATTCATAATTTCCTGATTTTCTGTGATCTGGTGCAAAATTTTGACTTTGGCACATCGATGACTGTGGCTAATTACTTAGGGTACCTATCCCCCTTATGCTGAGATCTATAAAGCGTGCTCTGACTAAGCTTAGACTTAAAATAGAGGTTAAAACCAGACCCAAATATGCTCCGACATAAATCTGTCTCATTGTAACTGTCCTGACTCTTGAGTCCGAGATGAGTAATAGTGCGGTCTATAGATTTTAGCCTGAGACTCCATCGTCACTTACGTACTAGCTGTTCTGTTAAGATCACAGTCTAGGGCTAATTTGTAGATAAATAAAACTACCTTAACACTATTTATATCAATCTTAATAACGTTCATTTTAATAATAACAAAACACTAGTCCAGTACGGTGACGTCAATCTACAAGACAAACTGAATACCGACTGAAATAATTTTTGTATTGGGTAGTCTAGGTACCGATAATAATAATAACATTAATGAGAAACTGTGAAAGAAATAGGTAGGTAGTTCGCGTGTGCCAAAGACATTATATCGTTTTAATGTTTTCCACTTTTCGAAATTAGGAATTAGGATACTATTAAAATTCACATGTTATAAGAAACTAGCTGATGCCCGAGACCGTCCGCGTGGATTGAGGTTTTTTGATTCCCGCGGGAACTCTCTTATTTTCCGGAATGCTATCCCGGAAAATAAGAGAGCCTATGTGCTAATTCTGGGTATAAGCTACCTCCATTTCAAATTTCAGCCAAATTAGTACATTCGTTGTGGTATGAAGGAGTAATAAACTCATACACACACACATACAAACTTTCGCATTTATAATATGTATTAGTGTGATGTAGTAGGATTAGGTATATTTTGATCCTCGAATTTTAACAGAGAGACGAAAGTATTTGATTGACAAGTGTGAATATTAACTAATTATTATTTTTCGACTAATTAACCTAAGATTTCCAACCTTTACATAAATAAGGGAAAGGGTTCACGACTCTCAACAATGAGGAATACGATGCCGAGACAAATATTTGGGTCTGTGGCTTTTCTTCGCGTTGGTTTATAGCTTTATAGCTACGCCCGAGAAATGTATTAGCAATATTTCCCCTCCGTCACAAAGTGACCGTGTCGTTGTTGAGGTATTTCCCAAATTACTCTCATTCACTCGGAATTACAGCGGTGGATTGTTGACCCGGCCTGATTGTATAAATTCCGAGCAGTTTCACGACTACACCGTAGTTGTACGTATACCTACCACCTTTGAAGGCATAATATTTTAATTGTTCCAATGACTGACCAAAGCGCGCGTCACGCACTTGGTGGATGAAATTAACTTTTAGGACATTTTTAGTACCCCTGAAAGTGCATTTTTGTGTATTAAAATCACCTGCCACTAAAGTGCAGACTGACAGCGATGAATCGAAAGTTCATGAATCATTGGATTGATAAAAACACTACATTAATTAGTGATGCGTCGACTGGCAACTTCCGTAATTGCAGATGTCAATATCAGACTAACTAAACTTTGCAGATTTTGATTTGCTGCGATTGCTTTATTTTATTACAAAGTTACGTGCAATAACTAATTATTCAAATAACTAATTATTATTATTATAGCTTCAAAGATGATCAGTTAAAACATTTTTTTGTAGATTTATAAAGTTTTAATATTAAAATTCTACAAAAGCCAACGTCAAAAGCGCTTCCAAAATAATTTCATTTTATTACATTCTCTATCACATTTCTCGACATCTTTTATTGCATTGTTTGTTTTTGCTCGGAATAGCTAAAGGTAATTATGAGCAAATCATGAACCTAATAAAGATAAGATAAGATAATCTACTCAAAATACACTTGTATCCATCTTCAACACGAAAATCGTAAAAGAAAAACGCGTTCATGTTGTGTTGTGTAAGTACTATTTCTCTGAACCTACCTAGAGTACTCTAATTAATAATAGCTTTCTTTTCCCTCGCAATTTTCTTCCCTGGGAACTCGTTACCGGGATGAAAAGCATCCACGAATCGTCTGTAGAACGCAAGCCAGCAAGTATTTACATATAAATTTAGATTTAAGCCCACTTTTCCCCTTGAACCGACGACTTTGTTTCCTTTCGTCTAAATAAATGTAAATATGGTGACATACGACATAGTAGGTATCTAGGTAAATCTAGGTACTTTGTAAGTCAAGTTAACGTCTTATTATATCACTATTATACACGCAATCTTAAAGTCTTGTTCTTGTGCATGGCATCCAAAATAAATCATTCAATGTTAGACTAGAAATAAATGACTAAATTCAATCTCGGGTTTGATTGGGTTATAAAAACAAGCTTAAACCTTTTTAAGTTATTGTGACTTCCGAAAGAGACCGTCTCCAAAAACTTCGCACCTTTTACAAGCTGAAGCTTTCATTCCTACGGGAGTTCCTATCATAAATTCTAAGATACACGTACTTAAGAACCGACACGCTATTACCCGTAAAGTGGAATTGCTCGTCGTAAAAAATATAAGATAGGCAGGCTTTACTGCGCTCACATTTGTACTTTATTTACGTAATCTGCCTACGAAACAACATTTCACTGTAGATAATGTAAAAGAGACATTTTAATGAAAGATAACTAATGATTTAATTTTCTTTATCAAATATTTTAAAAAAATATATACCTTTAGGTGATACAATCTTGACTTTTCATAATGGTTGGCCTACATGAAATAAATAATTTTGAATATTGAATTTTTTTTAATACGTGCATTCGGGTGTTTTCTCAATATAAGAGATATACCTATGGTATATAGACGTAGAGTCCTAAACGATCCAAAAACTACTAGTATTAAAACTGTATCGCGGTGAACAAAATACGTTACAAACTTTAATTTAAATTAATGTAACCACCTGTAATGTGTAGAGGTTCCATAGAAATATTAAAATATTCAGGGATTATTATTTATCAATGTACAATTTTATCTTATTAGAGACGACGAACAAAATGAACAGCCTGTATATGAAATGAAAGACCTTTTGTTAACGGGACAGTTTTTCAGTCATTCTCAATATTGTCTTTAGTCTCTACAGTCCTCCTTCATCCCAGATCATTCGTTCTCTACATTATCCAAGGTTTCAGGCGGCTTTATGTCAATTATTTTTCTGTGATCTTCAGCGGAAAAGCCGAACAAATTTTGCTAGAAGTTCCTACATTGAAATTAAGAATAAATAAATGAACAGCCTTCATTAGTTCTTTTTATGTAAGCAAGGAGTATTTAAGTATAATTTTTATTGATAAAAGTGAGTCATTAATTAAATAAAAAACTTAAAAATCAAAGACCTATTATTTTACTGCGCTAAAAGTTCCATAATTTGAAAGATTGAATAGTCAATTTTAGAGAGTTTCTTCTTATACATAGATTTTCATTGGATAAATCCATTATTTATTTCCATGGCGTAGGTAGGTACAAATATATTATCCAATAAGTAGGTAGTTATTTACAAGCACTGGGTAATAAACATTGATTGCATCCTTGATCTGTGCTGATAATATATTATACCGACGAAGTTCATTCATAAAATACATATAACAATAACATTGTTTAATCTGGAAAACTACATTGTAGATATATATGCATATGAGTGTAGTTGATATAAATCCTATTAATATAATAAATGTGAAAATTTAGATGGATGGATGGATGTTTGTTACTCAATCACGCCGGAACGCCTGAACCGATTTGGCTGAAATTTGGCATAGAGGTAGATTATAGTCTGGAATGTACTTTTTATCCCGGAAAATAAGGGAGTTGTCGCGGAATCCAAAAAAACCTCAACCTACGCGTACGAAGTTGCGAGCATCAGCTAGAATAAAATATAATAAGCGCAGTTAGTTCCGGTACCTGTATTAAGTATTTGAAGTAGGATTATTTAAGTATCTTCTTATTATGGCTTCACGGTAATGGAGACTACCCACTGCTGCTTTAATTGTCGTATGAACAGTGGGAGATATTTTACTGGCTTATTTATTATTTCTAAAGCGTAAGAGAAGCTTCAACTTTACCTGTGAGCACAGCCTCCATTTATCTCAGCGCTTCAAATAAACCTGCCTAGGAGGGATACCCTCAAGCGCATAAATTTCCCACTTGTCGCAGAGAAAAAGCAATTGCTGTGTTTACTGAACAACAAGGGTTCGGAACATTTCGGAATCAAATTGTTAGGAGAAATAAATTTTCAGAGCAGTACCTATCTAGTAAAGATATAATAGGATGTAATAAGATATAAGATAAGATAATTATAGAATATTATAATTTTATTATTATGGCAAGTTGTCTTTGTACCACAAGAGATTTACAATGTAATTTGAACACATAACTTGCGAGGTCAATTTAAGTTTCTTATATTTGGTTAATAATAAATGACGTGGAATGTCTAGACAGAGTTCCAACGAGACAGTGTTTGTTCTGCTAAATATACATAGTTAACTTTAATGGTAACTGAAATTCATAGTGGAACAGCTATCACCAAAGTTCAAAATTACTTAGATGCCATTAGCCAGCTCGAATCACGAATAGATTGTAGTACATACAGACTCTTTAACTATTTCGACTGCTTATATCGAGCGAGCATCCGTGTGAATGTCTGTGCGAGCCTTAAAACCCCTTATATGAATGGACATAATTATGTAATTATGTCCATGAATGTTCACAATTCACAAATGATAATCAAAAGCTGAAAATGACGGAAAAAGTTGTAAAAAACTGAATTCAAGGGGGCGTCTCAGAGAAACAAATGGGGGGACCACTGGGGGACGTGAAAAATGATTCACTTTAAATAGGCTTCTTGATTGAATAAAACCGGCCAAGTGCGAGTCGAAATTTTTACGTATTACCCGACTGCCGAAGACCTACACTAAAGTAGACCTAGAAGAAGTAGGGTAACTAGGTGGGTACAGCAGTTTTAATTATACCATACCCTTATCGATAATACCTATAATTTAATTTATCTGTGCCAAAACTTTGTATACCTACCTACCTAGATATAATTCTACTCATACCTGTGAACTTTTAGGAGGCGACTTCCACTCAAGGATATCTAAGGCTGAATTCTATAGACCGCACTCTCACTCAGCTCAGACTCAAGACAGAGTTAAAACGAGACAGATTTATGTCAGAGCGTGTCACGCTTTAACTCTATCTTAAGCCTGAGCTAAGTCAGACCTCTATAAATCTCAGCATTATTTCGGGGCGAACTAGTCAGTCGAAAAAAGAAGAAAGCACTAACCCTGTGCACGTAAATTCACTTCGTAAACTAAGCAATTTATCAACCGTACCGTAACACTAACGACATAGTTCCGCGAACTCGTAAACGAAGTCACAGCGTTTTGGATTACCATGAGGGTTAATGAACTAGCGTTATAACCCAACCTTTACCTTAAACTAGCGTACGCATGTTCTCTACATATAAAATGCCATCCAAATGTCAAGTCATTAACCATACTTAATGAGTTTATAAATGAACATCCAAAAATTATTGATTTAACCACCATACTTAATACGTCTGCAGTTTACGTTTCGTCAACGTTATGTCTTCGTTGTGTTACCTCAAAATTTGAGTATTTTACGACTCAAAGACCTCAACGCGTTATGTACCTACCTATATCTTATGAATTTCGTCTTAATGTGAATTAACCATTACGCGTTATGACTATTTAAAAGATTTCACAACATTGTGTCAGATCTTTCGCTCAATAAACGAATTAGTTTTTTGTCTAACACGAAATAACGAAATTTAAAAAGGGTAAAAGCACTTAAAGCGACTGAAAGCTTAGCACTTTCAGCCGCTTCCAGGCTCATATCCCCAGGCGATTATTTTATCAATATAAGAGATAACCAAAAACTTATACTGGAATTGAATTTACGAGCTTTTCCAAGACTAAAAGTTCGAGACGATTTTGTTCAACAAGCGTTGGAATTTCCACATCCCTGTCGATTTATGAATATCTCTTTTACTGAGATAGTATGGTCAGCCGCCGACAACAAAGAAAACCCACAAGATCCCAACCACAAATCCCCACTCATGTAAATCCTCATAAAATAATATTGTGGCATTTAATTAGTCTTAAACCGGCTTAAGAGCAACGCCATACGACGTTATGCGGCGCCGCTGCGGCGTCCTACAAATCGTGGTATACCGCTCGACGCACTGCCAAATACCACTTGCCACGACACCAGATTAGAAGTTGAAGGAAGAAAAAATTTAATCGATGAAGCTCGCCTGCCTTGTTGAGAATATTGAAGCTTTATTATAAAAATATTACTACCACTATCGCTGGTCTTCGTCTTTGTGTAAATAAAAAATTAAAATTAAAACCAAATGCATTAAATTGCACAAAAGTTACGGTACCGCAACTTGCGTTACCGCACTGCATCGTATGGCACCGCTTTAGCACCGAGTATTTATTTGCTTAAATAATATTTTAAGAAATTGTAATGTGTAAGTCTTAAGTGTACCTATTTCATTTGTATTTATATTTTATACATGTCAATGAATAAACGATATTCTATTCTATTCTAAATACTCTAACATAATAATATTATTGTGAATCAACAAGCAAAATGTCCACTTTATTTGTAATTGTAACACCTGTGTGTGCAACTGAAGCACAAATATGTGGGAAACAGCGAAAGTTTAAGGTTTCGCGGTTGGATGTGCCTCTAAAAAACTGACTCAGTCCGGAATTTGGCGAATGCTATCAAAAACTTTGACAAAATTTTGTGTATTCGTATGCGAATATCATCATGTACATGTAGATTCTACAATATTTAAAACACTTTCAAAGTCATCTGCCATAATAAATCTGAGATAAAACTATCCAACTCGATCAAAAATATTTTTTTATGATCTTAGATTTCCCGACGACTTCACTTAAAACTTCAACTCTTATACAGAAGTTATAAAAAGAACCAATCATATAATACTAAAGATACACAAACAATGCTAAAGCTTTAATGTGATAAAGTTTTCGATCATGGACATTTTATTTTTGTGCAAAAATAAATCTTACCCTTATTTTAAAACGAGAACAGTTAGTTACTCCATAAGTTTATCTCGATGCCTGTTGTGAAAAAACTATGAATACCTAGATACTTAAGCATTAATGAGATGAATTTGTAAGCGTAACACCTCGCCAAAATATAACGCTGTTATTATATTCTGCGAAATGGGGACTCTTAAGGAAAGTGGGTATTCTCGACGAGGTATCTCATTACAAAATATAAATAGAATATGTTAAGTTTAATATAATAATAGAAGTAATAACTAACCTGTGTAAGACATGCTATTATTAGAAAGAGGGACGGCATTGCGTAAATTCACTTGACGATTTCGACTTCTTCATTTCATTTCGAAGACTTTTTTCTCAAAAAGAGCTTGAGGTGTCAAGTTGAAATCTATACTGAATGAATTTTGATGTCAACGCCCAACGGATTATATTATTACTCGAAAATTTATTATTTACCTGTAGTTTATTTATTATTACCATTGCAAAGTATAATAACCAAGACGTCCTATTAAGCAAGCATTAGTAGATACAAAACAGCCTGTTAATAAACTTGAAGACTTTTATGAACTTGATTTACTGACTTTTAGCACATAGTCAATTCAGTATTCCTTGCTTTTAGCGTCGATTCGTACCTATAAAATGTTATGCTGCTAATTTTCGTTAAATCTAATATGTATTACAAAACTAATGCCCACAACCGATGGTTATTTAATATCAATACAGCTGAGGATTACGTCTCCCGAGCGTCCGATGTTCCCATTAGTCGGACAAGGATCAGTCAGAGTGACGAGGTGATATAAGCCCACGGATCCATATCTATATATATATAAAATTCAAAGTCCTGACTGACTGACTGAGATATCAACGCACAGCCTAAACTACTGAAGTTAGAAACTTGAAATTTTTACAGTTGGTTCCTTTTATGACGTAGGCGCACACTAAGAAAGGTTATTGGAAATTCCACCCGTAAGGGGTTTAAATAGGGGATGGAAGTTTATATGAAACTCCGTCATTTTTCAAGCTGTTTCCATCAAAGTTGGTATTTGAGCTTTCAGTTAAAAATAAAGAAGTACGTGTGTCACAGTTTTTGAAAATTCCACCCCAAAATCTAATTCCACGCGGACGAAGTCGCGGGGGCAAAAGCTAGTTTAAGTATAATAATATCAAAGAAGAGAATTTGTTCTGAACAAAGCAGTAACGCCTGAAAGCTCTGTCCTCATTTACATTGCTTTGATAATATATATCGCATTATTGGCGCAAAATCACGACCCACAAATATGTTAAGACCATCAGCTAGCATAAAATAAATAATGGTATTAGGTATTCTTATAAATAAATGCCAAATACCTGACAAGCCACGCGCAGTGTAGGGTTCCATATTTGCCCGTCACTATATATGCGTACTTAAAAGGGAGTATGTAAATAAAAATTTGTATTTTTACATTTTAAAAATTAAAATAACAATACAAAATTATAATGCACCTAGATTTAAATTAACGGCAAAAACGTCACTGAAAATTTTGCTAGGAAATACCTACGCTTTGAAAAGCTGTAACTTTTCATTGAGTTACACTAGAAACTTAAATTTTTTTCAGAATTAAGAGACCTTTGTATTCAGTATATTCAAATTAGTAGGTACATCAAGCCGTTATTGGGAAAAAGGGCATCGTCACACAGACAGACAGACGGACAATGAAGTGATCCTATGAGGGTTCCGGTTTTTTCGGAACCCTTAAAAAGTAAAGAAAAGTAATGCTCGATTGTAATTCATAAACAAAGTTTAATTTATCGCAAAGATAGAAAAACGAAGTTCAAAAGAAAACTATTAAGTATCCGTGATTTCTTGGTCTAATGAAGGCTTTACTTTAATGGCTTCATTTACTCTATCTCGTGGAACAGATGCTGTGAGTCATTTATTACTAGCTAATGGTTAATGTCAAAGATATATTTTCATATTACTAAAGAGAGCAATGTCTCGCAAAATGACCAATATATTTTAACAAGGTCGTGATTATATTGACAGTCAGCCATTTCAATTAAAAGAAAAGAATCGGCAAAAAATGCTACTTTTTCAAAGAAAAATCTGACTACAGTATTTTTAATTGCCGTATCGCGCATTATTGAATATAGACAATCCACGCTTTTTAATTTACTATGGCTTTATAATGATGCTTTTTTTCATAAGGATTCATTTTTCATAAGCATCATTATAAAGCCATCTTCTTCTTCTTTTGAAGAAGAAGAAGATGGCTTTATAATGATGCTTTTTTTCATAAGGATTCATTATTAGATTTCTTAACCTTGTCTTACTTCATTTTCATATATTTGCTTACATGGGTAAGGCAAATAAACTATTCTATTCTATTTATAGGCATAACGTATGTAGGTAAATACAAGATATAATTTTGCTACCCTTCCACCTTTAGCTCACCGCAGCTTTGTTTCTTGCTAAAATAGCAAAGGGATTATATATTATTATGATGTTTATTACGAAACGTTTGAGTTCCTTGCCTAATTGTAATAAAACATACATTAGGTGGTACACATTTGAGATTTGTACTATAAAATATTTAAATTAAATGTTGTGAAGCTGAACAGACAGACACTAATGTAAATTATACACAGATATGTGTGTACAAATACTATACATATATAAATTCTGTACTTATTAGTTGATATTGTTTGACGACAAGTTAGCCTTTTACTGGGATCTCGTGGATGCAAGCGAAGACGTAAGCGGTCAATTTTACTTAATTGGTGTCGTACCGGTACGCTAAATCATATGGCGGCCATCTTGCCGATTGAATAGTAATAAGCCACGGTCGAACCTTGTATCAGATGAGTCCTGCGCCTGACCTGATTTCTTTAAAAGAAATTAAAAGATAACATTGAGACGACATAATCTGTAAAACTGAAAACTAGTGAACCGCAAAAAGTAAGGGAGGTCACACAGGTACTGCTGACTGACGTGTGAAATCTAGTGATGAGATGAAAGTATCGAGTAATTGGGAAAGTACCGTAAATAAGTAAACTATAGTCTATACTATTCTCTTTCTCATGTAGAGCGTTATCTCTCTCGGTGGAGTGGTAGAGTTTTTTTTTGGGAGCTTTCCTAGTTATCAAACCAAAAGTATCGATTACTACTCAGGTATTGATCCCTTTTTCGAATCCCTAAGCATCATGCAGACTTGACGGCAAACTTGATCGTATGTGGCCTTCCAAGGGCCTTCCCTAAAAAAAGGCCTCAAAACTGGCAAAAAACTCTCTCGGCAAAAGAATGAAGATGCCGCGTCACATCTTGAGTGACACATCGGTAAGTGCAAGCACTTTTTACGTACTATACCTACCCATAGACACTACCTCCTACTCTATGATACAAAATAACAAGTCTGTCACTCAGCATACCAAGAAAAGTAACGTATCTTTACAAGATTGATAACATTTTTACGAGACTCACTGTCTGGAGCCGAAATCTCACCCCACGACATAAATTCTATTAGAATACCAACAAATTTACATATATAAAGCGATTTTCTCGAAAACAAAATCATTCTTGGTAAAAAATATGTTCAATGCGTTTAAAGATAAAAGTTCATACATATTCAGACTTAGAATTTTCGTAAAAATGTTGCAAAATTGAGAATAAAAAATAACCAAAGTAAAATTGCTTAGCGGTTCTAAGCAAGGTCAAGTGCTAAGGCGCCCTTAATTTTAATAAGTACTTTCATTTCGAAATAGCCCAAGGATTAAGGTACACCGACTAAAATTCCTTTTCGCAAAGGATGAGATTTCTTTTCACTACAACTTCTTTGATTTTGTTCTTTCGTGCAGAGAATGAGTAGGTAGTCTTTTCAAACTCCTCTATTTCCTTTTAAAAGACCTGCTATTACCAAGCTTCGTTCAACGTATTCAGCTAACCATATCTTAACTAAACATAATGCTATTTATGCAACTGCATCGTAATGAGGGTCATTTTAATTCGAGTGCTGTTCTTTGATACGAGGCTTGCCGAGTGTCAAAATAGGATAGTACGAGAATTAAAATGACTAATTACGTACAGTTGCATACAGATTATATCTACGACAAGGAAAATAAAATCAGTAACAAAATTACGTTCTCTTTATAATTTTTTACTTTCCTTTACAATTAATAAAAAATTCAAATCAATCAATATTTTTTTTAATTTCCTTTCAAACTTTTTTAAACCTTGTTATCTATACACCTGTATCTGTACTTGCAACTTTTAAACGCGACATCTTCAGACGTCGTTCGTATTGGCATTCTGACGACTATTTTCACGACCGATAGGTTTTATAGGTACATTTTATTATTGATCGATGGAATAAACTCTATTTTTATTCGCGACCATGATTTTTTAATGATCTTCGAAGAGCGCATAAAACTGTTAGTGTAGTGTTGGATCTACATTATTATTGAAACCATCTGGTTGAGAAGATTATTAATAACAAATCTACTATACTACATATATACTAGGTGCATACTTGAACTAGGTAGGTACCCTCTATACTGAATATTCACGTAACTGAAAGAGGTCAAAGTTCACTTTTAAGGTTAACGATGTTTAGGTACCTAGAGTAGCTATACGTATGGTTAATCACATTATTTATAAGAAATTCAATGGATAGCTAGCTATATCAGTGAGTTACTCTCATAACTACTCGTACTTCCATCAATTACAAATCCCGCTATATACGTATCTTACTAATATTATAAATGCAAAAGTTTGGATGGTTTGATGGATAGATGGATGTTTGTTACTCAATCACGTCACAACTACTGAAGCGATTTGGCTGAAAATTTGGTACAGAGTTAGATTAAAATCTTCAATAACACAAAGGCTACTTTTTATCCCGGAAAATAAGAAATTTCCCGCGGCGGGAATTAAAAAGCTTTAATCCAAGCGAACGAACTCGCGGGCATCAACTAGTGTCAAATAAATGAAAAAGCCCGATACCTTCGAAACGAAGCAAAAAGTTCCCAAATATCTGTGAGAAACTTAAAGGTGGGCAGGCATCACGATTTTATATTATAAAACAATAATATTGTGGCAAGTTTTATTTACAAACTATTTTTAACTTCCAAAAAGGAGGAGGTTATCGGCCGGTATCTTTTTTTTAATATAATAGGTACAAACAGTACCTTTTGTATCTCCAGGACCAAATACTGGGCTTGGAGATACCGCCTAAGATGTTTAATTCTCAGGAAAATCGTCTGAGATATCGCCTTACATTGGTAGAGTGGTAGACAAGACAAATAAATTATTATTGCTTGAAATTTAAACAACGTGATAGCTCCGTAACAATTTTGTTATTTTCTTAATAAAGTGGAAAACTCGAAAGGTTTCTACTAACTACGAGTGGTAGGCAAAGACCTAATATGGATTCCCGTTCCAATTTAAGAATCGTCACTGTGTGATCAATCAATGTTCCGTTAAATATTTACGATGTTGAATTCAGGCCAAGGCATGGTTCCATGGATCGTTTGTATCTCCATGAATTGCATTTATCAGAAAGTGTAAGGAATAAGTAACTTATTAGAGACCTACTACGAACATATTTGCATATGGCAAATATTCGGGACAATCTGTTCTAGTAACCTCATCTAGGTATCTATTTGGTGATGTGTGGCACATTTTATGAAATAAACATTTCTGTATTTGTATCTTTGTTCTTTGAATAAATCTTATTTACATAAATGTTACTTAGATTTCATTAATATGTAAAAATAGTCATAATACATTTTCAGTGCTCATAGAAATAAAACTATTCATTAAAATATTCTTAACACTTCATATATTACGCTACCTCATATAATACCTACATAAAAGAAGGATTATTCCTGTTGCATAATAAGATATTTCCGAGGTTTTTCCTGTTTTAGATGCAGCGGAAAAAGCAGATTAATCAAAACTGACACAGCAGTGCGAATCACGCGAAACAATCAAGCAATTCGTCCAACGCGTTCTGGGCACGCAGGCCGAACATTTCCCCAATGATTTGGCAAGTCGCACCCACCTAAATTTAAAACGTAATCTCACTGAGTCAACGCTCTCGTGGCTCTGACACCCGAAATAAACAGTACTGAGAAGACGACAATATTCGGCCGAATTCTGAATTGCAGAAACAACATATAGTGCAACTGATTCGACAACGAAATTCAGTAAACGTAACTCGGAGCTCCCAAGTCACAGATCAACAACGCACGGAATGAAGAAACCCTAGTACTTTTGGCAGCGATTCAAATTATTTTCACTTTTCATCGAGTATAAAAATGTATATACGTCCCTATAACTAGGCAATTTAATGAACTGTCTCATTGGTCCAGTAGCTAGCTTGTTCAGCTGCGGATAATGACGTGCAGAGTTTGAATCTCAGGTCGGCCAAAAAAAGTTATTGGGTTTAAGACATTCTCAGTAAAGGTGAAAGATAGACACCATCTGCGTTCCTCTGATAGGACACAAAGCCGTCGTACCTGCGACTCTCTCTCTCTCTCTCCGATCGTGTCGGATTACCATCCCATCGAGCTTAAGACATTAAGAAATACAGAGAAATACAGATGCATCGTCTATCCCTATATTTTAGTGCGCACTCTATTGCAGTACATACTCTGTATTATTTAGTGCACAGGTTTGTGCAAACACTTGTGCACTATAATATTGCTATGTTGTTAGCTAGTACGCGCTTCCGTTCAGATTCAGATTAATTGAAATTCGCTCGCATCATTAATTTAAATACTTACCAGTTCATATATTCATTTTAGAATGACATAACTGAGCAAAATTTCACGTTAATTGGACACAGGTATTGAGAATATCGAAGTGGACAAATAAGCGCATTTATTTCAGTATCGAGCATGAGATGGTGACATTAAGCATTGGAGACATGCTAAATTGCGTAAAGCGAAAACAAAACTGGAGAGACACCTGCGAAATTAAAAAGTTACTGAGTAACTTTTTAATTTCGTCACAGCTGCTTTCACGGTAGGTCTCCTATTAAATATTGACCGTAGTGTACAACATAGCTTTATCATTGGCTTTTAAATAAAGTCGAGGGAAACTTGGATCGTTTTGATATTTTTTATCCAGCTACGTATGTAATACTGTAAAGTTGAATGAAAATTATTAGTCACTATCTATTTTTAAAAAAACTATACTTATTCTTTTCATCTTTCATGCGGACTTATGCCAACTGACAAATGAAAATAATTCCTGTCAAAGCGGATGTTAGAGAGTTTACTAATAAAAAATTACGCACAGTTTACACTCTGCTTATTATGCCCGTCAACTGGATCAATGTTTCTATGTATTTATATTTATTTAACAAAAATGTTTATGGTTACAGCTTTATAAAAAACTCAAATTATACAATGGCGACTCTCGAAATTCTTAATGCCCGCGACTTCATCCGCGCGCATTAAGAATTTTTGATTTCCGCGGAATTCTTTAACTTTCCGGGATAAAATATATATGTTTTACATAATATAGACTATTCTGATCTATAAGCTAATTACATTGTGGACTTTCATAAAAAGAAAAACATAATATCATCAAATGAATTCTTGATCGGCTTAGAAAAGGACCTAGATACGTTTATGCTGACGGAGTCGCTGGAAAATCAATCTATTCGCTACGCTTACATCAATAACGCTGAAAATGTATTTAAAAAATAAAACTATTGCGTGCGTCATCCACGTCGGGAACATAAATCAAGCGAGATGCTTCTGTCACTTGTAGATATAAATACGATTCACTATTGCATCTAGAATCTTTTAAAAATAACTGCAATTAGTCAATTTTACGTTTATTGAAAAACCTTTGTCTGATCAATGAAAATGCCTCAATCACAGAATCCATCTACCGCTAGATGTTAGGCCGACAGATATACCTAGATATCTTACATTGATCGTCACAGAACGCGATCTTGTGCCACTGTACCCCGTTATTTTGCATCATTATTGTAGTTATTTTAAATCAGATAAATCTTGCCTATACTCTGTACATATCTTTCATAACATTCGCACAAAAAAATCCACCGTCGCTCTGTTGCTGCGTGATTAAAGAAAAAACTAACGAATAAACATACTTTCGTATATAATATTCGTAAGTTATATGTGTGTATAGTGCCTACATTTTTAATAGTAAAGGTCAGTGTTAATCTTAAATATATAAAAGGAAATTTTATTATATTAGATATTTTGTATGCACTATCCTGACTTTATCATGTTAACAAATTAATAAATGAATATAATTAATTATAAATTAAATAATTATAAATTATTAAAAGGACTGACTGACTGATCTATCAACGCACAGCACAAATCATTGGACGGATCGGGCTGAAAGGCATACAGATAGCTATTAGGACGTAGGCATTGCCTAAGAAAGAATTTTTGTAAATTAAACCCTTAAGGGGGTAAAATAGGGGTTTGAAAAATCGAACTTAACGTGAGCAAAAGCTAGTAATGAAATAAGCTGCAAAAGTAGTAAGTATCGAATATATAAGAAAAACGTAGGGCCGATACTATGTAATTAATCAGTTGCTTGCTTAATTAATTGTTTATTAATCTCACGTCCAATAAACATGAGTTTCAAACTACGGTATGAGCAGTACAAATGAGTATTTAATGATTACATCATGCATCGATGATCGGTTCGTTGTTGAACAATTGGCTGGCGCAGGAATCGCTCTACATCGCGGCATATCGACTAAAGCGAACGGGCGCCAACTAATCTATAGGTACCTATCCGTAATAACGTGACTGACTGACTGACAGACACACAGTCAGTGGAACTGGGGATTTATTGACTCACTTGCTTTTTTGATTTAGGTTTTACAAAAATATTGCAGGAAACCCTTATTTTTCATGAATTAAAAAAAAGCCCACTCACCAGCTTTAAGCACCCATACGAAAAATCACTTCGAAGTACAAACCAATAAACTAACACACTTTTACCTCACACCAATATTATAAAGGCGTAAGTTTGTATGTGTGTGTGTGTATGTGTATGTTTGTTACTCTTTCACGCCACAACGAATGAACCAATTTAGTTGAATGGGGATAGCTCAGACCCAGAATTAAGACATAGGCTACATTTTATCCCGGAAAATTAAAGAGTTCCCGCGGGAATTAAAAACCTTAATCCAGGCGGGCGAAGTCACGGGCATTGTCTAGTTTATAAAATTAGTACAGATGTAGAGTCTACATTAAAGAGGATTTTCTTCAACCCTAAAAGCAATGAAACGGTGTGATTTTAAGTTTACATGAAGGAACATCATTAACCTAAATTCCCGCGGACGAAGAGATAAGCAACGAGGTTACAATGTAGCACGTGACTACAATGGTTTCATTTGGCGAATGTTACAAGTAGCTTTCGAAAGTGCGGACAGAACGGCTTCGTGGGATAATCCTATTATCCGCTATAGTATATACGTACGGCTACGCAAAAGTTGGGGTTTTTATTCAAGTCTGCTGACTGCAGTATCGCTTCATGGTATGATGTAGTCTAAAATGAAAGGACTTCAGCTCACTCTCAAAACAAAATACTTTAAAATACCCGTTAAATTTTTCGATTGGACATAGGTTTTTATGGTCACCCCTTTAGGGATGATATTTTATAAATGCTTTTCACATGACCAAAGCGACAAAATCAGTTTTTGATTCCTAAAACCGGAACTGATTTCATCAAAGTCCTACAACATAATATTAGATCATGCATTCACTCAGGGTGAATGGATGCCAATTATAGCTTAATTCTGGTTTACCATAAAACGATTATGAGTACATTACCATACAAACTGCTTCTCCAACGGATATTTCAATCGTTAATTTGAATATTCAAATTTTGGAACCCCGAGTTTAAATAAGACTGGAGCCTACAGGTACATCTACCATGTCTTGGCAGGTAAAATTGTCATCCTTATGACAAACATAATAGACGTTGGACCATCATTGGACATAGTTCTCTTGAAAGGATCGCCACACATTAAGATCACGTGCCTCCTGCATTCAGCAACAAGCTTGACATATACCACCTGTCTGAGATGCTTGAGATCTGTTCACCTACTTAGTGGAGAAATGAGCTAGCACTCCCCAACACTTTGAAAGAAAGAAAGAAAGAAGCGTTTATTTAATGCATTGTGCCACACATCACCCAATAGGTATACCTAGATTAGGTTGTCCCGGCACCTCCACCACTTGAACATTAAAGATAAAAGACGTCAAGCAGAAGAAGCGCCGAAACAACTAAGTCAAGAAGCGCCGGAAAAACTAAGTCACTTCGATAGTCGGAGAACTATGTTAATAACTTTGGTCTTTCTATGGAACACCTCATATCTGATTGGTCCCGCAGAGATACTCCAAGTATAAAGCCCAAATCAGACGGTTTATTTTTGGAGATTTTTGCTTTCACCTTCGAGGTTTCATCGATTCATTTTCGACGAGAAAATGAACCGTCTAAACACCGACCGTTCGCCGTTCACAGGCGATTTGACTCCGCGACGAAAGCGTGCACTGGTATCGTGCATCGTTCATCGCAAAAACGAACTATGAACGGTGAACCGTCTAATTTGGGCATAACTCTACCTATCGCCCTCTGAGTGACCCAAAGCCTTCTTATCAGGCCCATAGTAAGCAACCATGATTCGGATCCATAAGTCATCAATGTTCGTAGACAAAAGTCTTCAAGGACTTGGCATTTGGCACAAAGCATCCCGAACATTGACCCACCAAATTGAAATCGATGGATGATCTCTTTCTCTGGACCCACTTAGATACCTAGCTGAACCGTAGGTATCACTACATAGTATAAAACAAAGTCACTTTCTCTGTCCCCATATCCCCATTTACGCTTAAATCTTTAAAACTACGCAACGGATTTTGATGCGGTTTTTTTTAATAGATAGAGTGGTTGAAGAGGAAGGTTTATATGTATAATAACATCCATTAAATAGTGGAGAAATACTGTTATTTTTGAGGTTTCTAATGTGATGTCGTAAATAATTACATTTTTTCCGCTTACATTGCAAACGCAGGCTGAACCCTACGAGATTTATCAAAATAATGTACTAAGTATTGTACACATTGAAAAGGTCTACAGAAAACTCCGCGATGGTATATGTCTATCTCTTATGGATATCCCACAATAAAATTTTTTTGTCATTACTTTTTACGACAAATAATGGCTAATTTTCGAAGCGATTTTAACCAATGCAGCATTAAATCCTTATCTAATTAAATACTTTAAATACATTGTTGATTTAATATAGATCTATATGGCCCTTTACAGCATATGATTTAAATGAATATTTTCGAAGATATTACAGATTTAAAAATTGCGGGACATAGCGTTTGCGGCGTTTCCAGCCGGCCGGGGCGGCGGGAGCGTGCCTATAAATTGTTTTACTCTAAAAACGCGTGCGGGCCACGGGCATTAATGAATAAATCAAAACTACTGGATCGATTTTAATCATTTTTTCAGTGAATGACATAGGCTATATATTTTATACCCGTGCGAAGCCGGAGCGGGCCGCTAGTGTTGTATATTTTTATAAAATACATTCGCCATAAAGTTCTATACATTACTTATTAATTTATTCCTAACTTTTAGGCATAAATAACGACATATATAATTAGGTTCATGTAAAGTCTCAAAAATGCTAAGCATGTAAGTTTAATTAAATTGGAAGGAAAAACTAGCTAATCAATCGTTCTATTAGATTTTATTCCTAAGATTTTCATCATGGCGTAATTACGCTCGCAATAGCATTCTTGAGCCACATCCAATTAGTTTTATTAAATTAACTAGCAATTACACCTTGATAAAGCGATTAATTAAAACTAAACCTATTAGATTATTACATGAAGAAAACATAAAATATGATTTTTATCTTGTGATTTACAGGTACCTATTTTTTTTATTACATCGACAATATCTTTTTAGTCCAAACAGGGGAACTAAAAACGATTTTATAACCACGATTGTATTTCAATTTTGCATTACATAGACCTCTCCTTTCTACTGAAACTAATATTGTCGATATTCTTGCCTATATGATACCTACCTATACCTATTTATTCATTTATTATACAAACATTTTTGCTGTGACAACCCCGTAATTGAAAGACAAATTCAATCACGAAGCAAAAAGCAATGCAACGAAGTAACGAATTGGCGTGATTTTTTTGCATTAGGGTGACATAGGCTACTTTTTATCCCGGAAAACACCCTCGGCGGAAAATATAAGTGCCTTGCTCCACAGGGACAAAGTTAACGAGTAACTTATAAAAGTTACTCGTTAACTTTGTCCCTGTGGAGTACCTACTAGCGTAGGTAATATAGTTCTATAACCGAACGATTCCTAGGCGACATCACATTCCAGCAGCATACCAAATATGGTTTCTGTACCTTTTTGAATTATTTCCATTCGAAATTAGCTCGTTCTATAAAAAGCTGTGTTGACTTAACACAGACATCATTAAAGAAAAATACTAGGGAAAAATTAGTTTATTAACCTGTTAGAGAAATTATTAAGAGTCTTCAGTAAGCTCGAGTTTCCATTATAAAGTAATTTTGCCTTAATTTAGAGAATGCAATATATTAAAACGATTATTATTTGCAAGCATACAAATAGAGTAAGAAGTACGAGTAGGTACCTATCGATGTTTGTATTTTAACTCGCTCTATTTTTTCCTGATTGATTTATGCACACCAAAAAGGAATTAATATTTCACGCTCACCCCATCGTGTTTGCCAAGCTTGATGACAATACAACACGTAGTTTCTAAATTAAAGCAAAACTACGATTGTATGGAAATTCGAGTTTTCTCTAGCTGAAGTCAGTCCCTGACTGAAAATTGTGCAGTTTTTCGCAGTTTCGCACTGCAGAAACTTTATAAAATCGTTACTTTATCGGGAGCCATTTATTTTTATTAGTTACTTCTGTGCCTATTATTTCGCACGGAGATTAATTCAAAGCGGAGATCAGTTTAAGTATTTTTGATTTAAGTACCTATTTATTTGCCTCAAATCAAAGGCAAAGGCAATCCATGCATTGCGAAAACAACGTGACAACAGTGACAGCAAGTTTAGTTTAACAACAACAATGTTGTTCTGCAGCTACTCAGCGTTTCAATGTAGGCACGATGCGTTCTGCGTTAGTAAAAAAGTTGGCAATAATTTTAATATTGATTTGAAATAAGGCAAAGATTTGGCAAAGGCAAAGGCTTCTTATTGTGTAGTTTTTACTAAGTACTGTATGTAGATTATCTACTGTAATACAGATTGTAAAACCAAAGAGAACCTCGCTTTCTGATTCAAGAGCCTGTAGGAAAATTTCGAGGTACCTTCCACACCTCCCCACTTCTCCACACACACACAGTTCTTCTTCTATCTCACTTGGCCATGTGGAATATGGCCTAAACCCTTCTCATACTGTAAGGAGATCTGTTCCCAATTGTAGACCGGCGATGGTACTCAAATGACAAAGAACTCACAACTACGCTGTAAGAATCAAAAGCTCTTCAAAGTTTTTTTCGTCTTGTCGTGGACTTTCGATCTACGAACATCATCTATGAGTGTAGTTCACTTCGATTAATAAAAAATGTACAAGATATGCATGAAATAATACAAAATCGATTTGGAAAAGTGTGCTTGAATAAAAGTTCTCACCAAAGTGCAAAATACAATTTCTTTCATACCCACTTTAAATATACTATGTAAAACTTATTAAAACTTATTCATATACATATATTATATACACATATGTCGAGTATATTTTAACCGACTTCAAAAAAGGAGGTTATCAATTCGATATGTATCTACGTATGTTTGTCCACGCATTTCTCCGAAACGGATTATGATCATTCTTTTACTATTTGGGCACTTTTCCTTTTTTTCAGTTATTCTTTATGTCGGTAGGTACATTAAAGTCTGTTTAATTTTTCTTAAATTACATATAATAGTTATGTCCATAACATACTTATTACTTGTATATAAATTCTTTGTATTGTATTGTATTGTATTGTTTATTTCTTCGATTTAGACTTACAAAAGCGCTTACGAATGTCAACAAATTTTACATCAATAAGTACAAAATACTTAATAAAAATAAAATAAATTAATTAAATGTCAAAAAAAAAAAATTATGTACTACTTATGTCAAGGGTCAAAATATAATAATAATGTGATGTCATTAAACATAACAAATATGATTAAAAAATAAATAGGTACTCAAGTACATAATTTTTATGTCAGAAAAAAAAAAAAAAGAAAAGATATATAATGGCTTGTGCACACTTAGATTTTCCAGGCGTTTTTATCTTCTATATAATCATTTATTTTATAATATGCCTTTTTTATTAGAATATATTTTATTTTTGCTTTAAATTGTATGTCAGAAAGATTTGTAATGTCCTTTGGAATTTTATTGTAAAAGCGTATAGAATTTCCTATAAAAGACTTACTTGTTTTCGATAACCTGCATTTCTGCACGGCCAACTGAACATGCGAATGTCGCAAATTATAACTATGACAGACGGTGTTCTTTATTAGAGATGGAAGATGTTTTCTAGCATACATAATATTTTCAAAGATATAAAGTGATGGCATAGTCAATATACTGATATCTTTAAAAAAGGCTCTAAGAGAATCTCTGGGTTTCATTTTATATATTGCACGGATAGCCCTTTTTTGGAGTATAAAAACTGTTTTCCAATCAGCAGCAGAACCCCATAACAATATTCCATATGACATCAAACTTTGAAAATATGCAAAATATACTATTCTAGCAGTTTCTATGTCTGTTAATTGCCTTATTTTGCGAATTGCAAAAACTGCTGAACTTAACTTGTTTGCTAAAATATTAATATGTTCCTTCCATTGTAATTTAGAATCAATGGTAAGGCCTAAGAAAAGAACATTATCAACGATGTCTAATTTTACATTGTTGAGTAATATATCAACGTTTCTATCGCCACGAAAGTTAGAAGTTGCAAAATATACACATTTAGTTTTATTACTGTTAAGTGCTAGGTTATTTACAGAAAACCAGTGTGAAAGCATGGAGAGCGCTTTGTTAAGGTTGCCTAAATCACATATTTTCCTATCTATTTTGAATACGAGAGAGGTGTCATCTGCAAATAAAACGATGTTTGCCAGTTGTTTAACTACACCAGGAAGATCATTAATATAGACGAGGAATAAAAATGGACCAAGAATGGATCCTTGTGGAACTTTATCGAAGAAATCGATCTACGGATACCACAATGAAGATAGGTCATTAGCGAAACTAAACACCTGTAACTAATTCTCATCACAGTAGATATACCTACCTTCGTACGAGCAAGTAGTTTATTGCAATACGGTAACTACCCTGAAAAACGCATCAAACAACGTCCTATCTCTTCTGCCATTAATTCAACCATAAACCATACGAATTTTTTTACGATGTTAGGTCCTGAACATTAAACCGCAGCGATTTTATTACAGCGACCATGAGAACGGCAATTGGCATCTAATCCAATTTCACAGGCAGCTTTCTATTATTACAGAAAATAAGAACACAGAAGTATGTGTGGACATAGCATTCAGGGAATAGGTATTTTCCATGAAAACATTGAAATGCCGACGCACATGCTTTTAAATTTTCACCAACTGAATTTTTTTTTTGACTTTTGAAAAGTACCTGCTAATGGTTGTAAGTTGGTCTAGGTAGACTATTGTATTCAAGATAAACGTTACAAGCGATGATTAAACGTTGAATTGAGATGATGTAAAAGTGCAATTGCAACTAGCATTGAAAATAAAATTAATTCGGAAATTTTTGTTAGAAAATAAGTATATATCAGCAGAATAAAGTGCACGAGAGACAGTTGAAACTTTTTCTTTCCAATTCAATCATTGGTTCTATTTTATGTTTCATTAATACTAATATAATAAAGCGGAAGAGTTTGTTTATTTAAACGCGCTAATCTCCGGAACTTCCAGTCGGATTTTAAAAATTCCTTTTGCATTTGATAGCCCTATTCTTGCGGCAAAGATAACGGTCATTTTGTTATCTCTGGTTATAGGCTATTCAAAATTACAAAAAAAGAACAAAAAAAATTAGGTACTTAATGTACCTAATTTTTTTTTGCTAAGCGAAAACGAACTAATAGCGCGGGCGGGCAATGTAGGTAATGCGGTGAGTCGTATTATGATAATGTGTTTCTTGACACAGGCTACTTTTTACCCCAGAATATCAAAGTTTTCCTAGATTTTTAAAAACTAGTACCGAGCGGACGAAGTCGCGGGCATCAGCTAGTTATAAATATTTATATTCCGAGTAGGTATTCAATTCAGGTAAGTGTGTAATACGAATAATAAAATATAACTTAATTATTAAAAAACTTTTTCTAATTCTCAAATGCTTAAACCTATTTACTACTGATACTTACTATGCACTATCTTTACTAGGTATCTACGCTTTTGAAAACATGCAATTCTTTTTTCTAAATGCAATTCACAAAGGCAAATCGTAAACTTACATTTTATCGTCGCCGTAACAACTCACTAACTCAAAAGAAACAAAAGAAATGTAAATAAAAATCACAATGAATAAAACTAATAAAAGAAAACGTCAAATGCACCGGTTACGAAGTTAGCCGTCGGAAAATTGGTAGCGTGTGGAAAACGTCGAACACCAATCTCTGTGACGGACCGCGAACGACTGGGTGCCTCGTGAAATGTGAATTGACGCTCCAACAGTCAACACCTACAGACACGAAAGCTTCCACAACTGCATTGAAGCGGATAAGGGATACTACCCAATTAATGGGCAATACGAAGAAACTGTTCAAAAATGTATTTTTTTTTCAGACAGATCCCTTCAACATCAACTCCTCAATCCTGATGATTTAGGAGTGATACACTAGGACCTAATTTTTCTACTTGAGTTGCAGCGCTCTGCCCTGCTTACCACCCCCTAAAGCCGCCACTGTTCACGTTCATACCAAAAAGTGTTAAAATAATATGCCTATAACAATAGTAATAAATCTGGAAAAAATTTAGCTCTGCTTGAGTGTTAAGTACTTAATAGATTAGAGTTTTACGCCCACGACTTCATCCTCGTAGATTTAGGATTTTGTAAGTCGCAATAGGGAGCTTTGATTTTCCGCGCTAAAAGTTAAAACACTTTTTTTTATTCGATGACAAGATGGTCCTTGTATACGATCTCACCTGATGGTAAGTGATGATGCAGTCTAAGAGGGTAGCGGACTAACTTGGAAGGGGTATGGCAGAACATTACGCCTTGTAAATAATGATTTCCCTATCATTGAAAGTTCCATCAAAATCGGTTCAGAAAAAGACAAACAGAAAAAATCATTAAATAATCAGATGAACTCAATTAAAATACGAGGCAATTATTGCGCAATCACAGAAAATCACGTCAGTTTTATTTATTAAGTAGGTAGGCACCTACCTAGTAAATAATAATCGCTTTCTGACACAGACACGTTTGTTCAAGTCGGAAAAGCATTGCGTATCGGTTTCATCGTTTCTATTTAGGCCCGCCCAACTTCAAAAAACTTTTACATGCTAAAATTTTATTTTAAAATTTAGATAGGTTAGTTTTAGTGTAGCTTGTCCCTGCTCCCTTTCTTCCCTCCCTCCAACGTTACGCTACTAATGTACCTACGTAGTCTATACTTGGTTCCTACAGTACTTATTAACAATCTACAATTCTTAAATTCCCGCACTTAAAGTGGTCTGCCCTTCAGCATCAGATTTGAGGAGCGAGGACCTCGAGCTCCATCATGTACGAATAGATAGTCTATGCTTGGTGCTTGGCTTGCAAACATCATGAATTAATAAAATCTACAGTTCCTAAATCCCCACGTTTAGGTGAACAGAATCCCTGCAGCATCAGGCTTGAGGAGTTAAAGGTAAAAAATTTCATGGGACCATTTCGCAAGCTTTTTCTGTCAATAAAAAAAACAACGGGAATCGGTCCAGAAATCCTGGAAAAATCGCTGGACAATTAATATGTAATGTGTAAAACAAGTGAATAATTGAGAATCTCGTCCTTTTTGAGGTATAGTATTTTTTTAATTAACAAATTATTTAACTTAGTGCGATCTTAGCGACATCTCTTAATAGTTAACTGTACTCGTATCTATTTATTTTTAGGAACAAGAACTTAAAATAAGCATGGAAGAAGGAACCAGAACCAAGCAGTCCCATCCTTAGGTACGGCCTACGCCTACGCCCCACGGTCCCCTGCCCATGGAAAACAGTGGCAGCATAAACTTATTATAAGTCTATAGTTGGTCTGTAGATGGCTCACAAAAGTTATGATTTTATTTTTTAGTATATTTTTAAAACTTCCTGTATAATTTTAAGAAAAAGGGAACCGTAGTTAGATAACATTATTCTTTTGTTTTATTTTCTATATTTCGGTCTTATTGTACATAATTACCTAGGTATGTAGTTATTCTTAATTGTTTATATCACAGGTTTATAATATTGTCTTTGTTATTCTCTGTCCCATACGAATATACAGGCGTGCCAACTGCCCGGGCAGATTGTCATAATAAATGTCAATATGTCAAGTAGACATGTCCATTTGACATTTCCTTTATCGCTTGGCTCTAGAATCTATTGACAAAATCCATCTAAAATCAGTGTGAATCTTCGTTGTTAATTCATATATTTTTTTTATTTTTTGGCCTGTGTAATGTATATTTTAAAATTGCTACAAACACATTTCCTCGAATAAAATCCACACATAATCTTTTTATATATTTAAGTGTTAAATCAGTTGTGAAACGAGTGTTGTTTACGAACCTTATTTATTTACAAGCGTCTACTGTAGTGCATCGTAAGCTTTCTTTTTAGTGGCTTATTATTATTTACGTGTGTTATTTACAAAAACATAAGCCACGGCGTCGCAAAAGTCAGACGAATCCAGCCGTCGAGACGCAGAAAACCGGTATAAGGTTTGTATAAAGTTATATCTTGTAAAGTGTAGAAGTTAAAACTTCGATCGAAGCAGCGTTTTAATGTGTGGCCTTTTGACTACAGATGCCAGCAGCCAGTTTTGGGTTATTATCAGCACTACCAGGAACAAGTGATTGTGGCATTAAAGATGTATGGAATCACAACCTTCACGAAGAATTCCAAATTATCAGACAGGTATTCGTGTCAAGGACACTCATGATTATGCGCTATTAGCGAAAATCACGTTCTATTAACATAATCATTCAGTATATAAATGATCTGTTCTTTAACCTAAAATGTTATGAATGATACAAATTTTATTTTTAATCTCTATCTCTACGGCTAAACTAAATTGAGAGGTTAATGCACCATGATACACTGAAATGCATAGCACTATTTTAGGCCAACTATCATGTACAACTGAATAATGAATATTTGGAGGGGATAGGAGGATATTAGGCAACTTGAGCTTGGCTAATTTGGCTTCTTTTAAAAAAAAAATGTTGGTAGTACACTTTTTATGTTTTCTTAGACCATTTTTAAAATTGAATAATTTAACTGCAATACTAAGTACCAGACATTTAATATCACACCTTTTATTTTGGATTTATATTTTAATATAATAGGGCTCTTTCAAAATTGTCTAATTTCTATCTATAAATCATAATTCACTATCTAATTCATAATGAACTTCAAACAGATAGTACAAAAGTACCACTGGGTGGCCATGGACACAGAGTTTCCTGGTGTTGTGGCTCGACCAATTGGAGAGTTTCGGTCAACTGCCGACTACCAGTATCAATTACTCAGGTAACATATCATAATAACAGCTTTTTAACCTCTTAAGTTCAGATACTTATCCAGTTACTGAGTTTGGTTATCATTGTGACCAAAAAAAATCTTGTTGCCGCTAGACCATCCACCATAACTTCATGTATTTTAGGAACCTATGCAATTTACAGATGCAATGTGGATTTATTGAGGATAATACAGCTGGGTCTCACATTCATGGATGAAAATGGAAAAACTCCTCCTGGATACACTACATGGCAGTTCAACTTCAAATTCAATTTACAGTAAGTGTGTATTTTAAGTTGTCTACACACCTACCTTGTTGTGTACTATAGCCCAGGTTACCTGTATGTTGTGTAATTAGTTAACAATTATTTTATGTATTACCAATTGTTAACATAATTTTGTGTATCTCACTTGATGTTTCAAAAGCACTTTGTAAAAGTTAATCAGAATAAAAAAAAAATTCAATTCTATTCCTTTCTTGCACAATATATAAAATTTTCAGATTTTATTACTGTTTAGTTACTACTTTACAGTACAAAAATAAATATTGAACCTAGTTAATTAACTAAAATTGTTAAATATTCCAGAGAAGACATGTATGCCCAAGACTCCATTGATTTGCTTCAAAATTCTGGACTTCAGTTCAGAAAGCATGAAGAAGATGGGATTGAACCTTTGGAATTTGCTGAATTGCTTATGTCATCAGGTAAATAAGTTGTGCCATCCTGATTACTTAGGGTCATGACTCTTTTCATCATTTTGCTTAACACACTAAAGTGAAAAGGCAGGTATTTTCTGTTTTGCTTGTCATGTCCGCCGTATGTCATGACATCATATTCATACTTTTAATATTATAGCACAATGAATCTGGCTGTTATTTTCTCTGCATCAAGGATCATCTACTGAACTGATTATTTTTTTTATTCGATGACAAGGTAGCCCTTGACTGCGATCTCACCTGATGGTAAGTGACGATGCAGTCTAAGATGGTAGCGGACTAACTTGGAAGGGATATAGCAGTGTAAACTCAACCCATACCCCTAATTGGTTTCTACACGCCACCGTGCCGGAACGCTAAATCGCTTGGCAGCACGTCTTTGACGGTAGGGTGGTAACTAGCCACGGCCAAAGCCTTCCACCAGACAAAATTGATGTTGACAAAACTTGGCACAGAGCTTGTAGTCTAGGGTAAATAATACTTTCTCATCCCAGAAAATGAAAGAGTTCCCACAGGAAGATGATTAAAGTCACAGCTACTGCTCACCTATTTATTTACAAAGTCAACTACTTGATAAATAAGTATTACTCAACTTGCCGTCAGCACTACTGTGCCCCAGATCAAGTAGGAAACTTTTTTAATTATATTTAATTCATACAAGCTACAAAACGATATTCTGGACTAAATTAGGTTGATTAATGCACAGAGTTTAGCGCAGTAACAAGTATGGTTGTGGGTGCTAACTTACGCTGTGCATTAAACATGCATATTTAAGTGAAGCGTATTGAAATGTTCTGTTATTTCAGGTTTAGTCTTAATGGATAACATAAAATGGCTCAGTTTCCACTCAGGATATGACTTTGGATACCTACTCAAATTACTGACAGATCAGAATTTACCGCAAGATGAAAATGACTTTTTTGAAAGTCTGAGACTATATTTTCCAACAGTGTATGATGTGAAAGTGAGTAACTTTTTGCATTCTGACAATTCGCTTTGTCAATTTTACACAGTACAGTAACAGTTAACATTGTTACATCCCTACCAATATTATGCAGGTAAAAGTGTCTTTGCTTCAACCATGCAGCAAAGGAACAACATATTAATGTGTTTTGCATGGGTATAGTTTAAAACTTGGCGCGTGACATAGTCTAGTTTTATGTCGGAAAAAAGTGTTGAGAATTAAAGAGCTATTTTTTTTTTTTTTCAATAACAATCTAAATCTAGCCTAATAATTTGGCTTATGAGCAATTTTACTTTAACCAAAACTTATAAAATATAAACTACGAAGTAGTCCACTTGATTGAAAACACTTTGTGTTTCTATAGAAGAACTATACATATCTAAATAAAAATGATATAATTTCAGTATTTAATGAAACTTTGCAAGAATCTAAAAGGCGGCCTACAAGAAGTAGCCGATCAGCTGGAGCTGCGGAGGGTGGGGCCACAGCACCAAGCAGGCTCCGACTCGCACCTCACGGGCATGGCCTTCTTCAAGATCAAAGAGGTGAGATTATTGTATTGCTTCTTAGAGCTTGGCTAGCAACCCACAACTAAAGGTGATTAAACGTTTAATAAATTTCAACCACAATCTGCTAGGATTGAATCTCATTGAAAGTTCATGACAGATACTTATTTCGCTGACTCAGTAACATAAAGAGGATCTTGGCCTCAAATACCAGAAGCTGCCACTCATGCCTGTCCTGCGCCGCTTCACACCAATCGGGTGTATTAAGGGCTTGCAGGTCTTTGGTCGCTTTGTCCCACGGGGCAACCTTAAAAAATATGCTTTCCTTACAGCATGATCCTCTCCCATTCTTTTCTAGATGCCCGAGCCAACTGAGTCATGTCGATTTATACACTCCAATGGTACACACGCATCACTGATACACTATGATTCCAGATATTCTTCGACGACAACATCGAGAGTTCGAGCGGGCACCTGTACGGGCTGGGCGCGCCCTTCTCCGTCAACTCCAACAACTTCCAGGACAACGGCGAGAATGGCAACTCGTCCTGATCGGCGGACTCGGTTTGCGTGTCGACCCTCACGCCGCAACCGAGAGTGTTCCACCACAAGGAGCTGGCTTGAACCAGCTCCTTTATATTGCTCGTTCGCAGCTTCTTCCTAAACTGAACTACTCTTTCAGGGTCAAGATGAGCTGGCTTGAACTAGCTCCTTCATATAGATTGCGCATTCGCAGTTCCTTCCTCAACTGCACTTCCTATGTGAGGGTCAAGAGAAGCTGGCTTGAACTAGCTCCGTTATATTCACGTTGGCAGCTCCTTCCTAAACTGAACTACTCTGTTAGGGTCAAGATGAGCTGGCTTGAACTAGCTCCTTCATATAGATTGCGCATTCGCAGTTCCTTCCTCAACTGCACTTCCTATGTGAGGGTCAAGAGGAGCTGGCTTGAACTAGCTCCTTTATATTCACGTTCGCAGCTCCTTCTCAAATTGCACTACTCTGCCAGGATCAAGAGGGGCTGGCTTGAACTAGCTCCTTTATATTCACGTTCGTAGCTCCACAAACTGTACTTACTCATTGGTTCAGCACTTTAATGGCCAGATCCTATGTTCAATCTATCTGTGACCTAGCAAAATTATTAATACTTTCGTATTGATATCAAACTTTAGAACTTGCTCTATTATGCTCTAACTACAACAAAATTACATTGCTGAAAATCTCGAGCTCATAAGAAACTCAAGGCAAAAGAAAAGCACTGCAAATTGTAAGGGTATTGTCTGGCCTTAAAGTATGAATACAGTGAGTATCAATGCATTCGCTTTTTTTTGACATTTAACCTTGTGGCCCTAGGGTTAACCAGCTGTGACATTGTCCAAAATGATTGCATCATCGTAACGTTCGTAATTGCCTCTGATTGGCTGAATTTATGACGTTCGTACTTTATCAATGCATTTTAACCAATAGCGAGAGAGTACAAGTCAGATAATTGCGATCGTCACACTAGCAATCTAGACAATCTCAATGTAAAAATCTCAAGTTTTAAACAATCCCATGGCTGTTCTCGTGCATTGGCCTTAATATTGTCCCCCAATGTGGTTTTTTTAGAAAACTTGCGATGAATCCACAATATAGGGCTTGTAGGAGCCAAGGTGCTGACTGAATCCTTTCTACGATCCTATGATTATTCATCTGTACACAATCTCTGAAGTTGACAGGTTTAAACGTACTTTACGCAAGAAACATTGGGAAAAGGCTATTTTATACTATTTTTAGGCTTATCAATTAGAGATTATGACCAAATTATTACCTGTATGCTTTTAGACTTGCTCTAGAAACTAATATCTGTCTTTCAGATTACTGTAAAAATATTTAATATTTGAGTCTGTTTGGCTTTGAGACTACTTGCAAACTTTTACAGAAATCTCCCAAGCCAGACGCATATTAGTATCAGGGAGTTTTGATATTCCAATGAGAATCGAACTTCGTTTGTGTGGTGCTCATGGGAGACCTCTCAACATACACACATGAATGACTTGGTATGCATTTTAAACAATATTTGGTAACGTGCCAATAACATTATCATGTATCACAGAATATAAAAAAAAACTAAGTAGGTAGATGTATCGTTATTTTAATATAGTGATAAATAACATTAAGCTATACTATTATATCGGAATGAAATCATGGTCGAGAGTCACTTTTTGAATTACCAAGTAATACGAAAAAGTTCTTAACTAATTATGTCCATGTTTATTTATTAAGAGATTGTGGCTATTAATCTTTTAATTACTAAACTAAATTGACAGGTCTAAATCCACCTTTTCCACAGACACCATTACGAAAGAGATTTAGACCTGTCCATTAAGACAGTCAGTCACAATTTGAAAATATATGGACAATTTAATGCGTTGACAACTGGGGACGCTGATTTGTGACACTTCAGTTATAATAGGCGCACGAATTAGAAAGCTTTCTGTAGGTGTATGCATATAATAAAATTTATATTTAATTGGATTGTATACCTGTCTAAACAATACGTTTATACATGATTAGTGATTACCTATACTATTTGATACTTAGCATCAAGTAGGTTTTGTAAACATTCACACACAGGTCTAACGCGTGAAACGCATGTCCTGTGTGTGTAGTGTAACTTTTCAACTAGAAAGGGACGGCGAATCATGCATCGTTAGCGTAAACTTGAAAAATTATTGGTACCTAGTAGGGTTGCTGCTTAGATGGTTAAAATACACGTCATTTAAAAACACCACGCACCTAGTCCTTCAGGTTTTCTTTTAATGAAAAATAATTATCATAGGTCTAACGTAAATAACAAATCGCGGTGTAAGAGTCAGATGAACGTATCTACATTTTCTCAATTTCACAGGAGAGCAAAAAATAGGATGATTTGCCTCTTCAATCTTTACCAGTTATTTAAAAGAAATAATTATAATTTATGAGTAATAGATAATATTTTTTTTGGAATTTGTGATAAGTATATTGAATATATTGTCGTTTTGGTAGTTTGTGACCAGTTTTATGAAAAAAAAAATGATTTTTGAATTTTTTGTAGATACGTTCATCTGGTTTTTACACCGCGAAATGTAAAAACTTCAAATGAAATTATTTTGTAATCTACTAAGAAAATGTAACAATTCATAGTTTGTTTGTCTGTCTAAAGTAAGTAACATAGACAGGTTTTAATCTGCGTATTTTATATTGATAATTGCGACATGTATTAAAGTTATAAAGCAAACCGCAAACTGCAAACTGTAGGTTTACTGTACGTTTCGGTGATGACAGCAAGCGATGTCGCCGCATTGCTAATATTATTCGAACAAAACAGAAACCAATACTGTTATTTGTAGTCTGCAATCGCCTTTGAAACCATACCTAAATAAATACTTGGAATACGTTATATTCAGTGCAGTGGAAATTTTGATTCCTATATTTATACATACATTATTTTTAGCTTAAAAAATGATCAATGAAATTTTGAATAAAATTGATGCATGTTATGTAATATTTATAATATACTTATTTTAAGATATCAATTTATTTTGCTTTTTATTGTATTTGTGATAAAAATAATTTAATGTTTATTATTATTTGTGACATTGAAAAAAATACCTAATTATAATGAATTAACTTAATTAAGGTAAACATTATTTTACGTCTTTAATAGATACGTTAAAATTTTATTTCATGTTTTCTTTGCTGAAACCCAAGCCAAACCCAAGCTAGCAATCCCACAGAACCACGAACACTATTACTCCTACCGGAGAGCAATCCTCAATAAATGCAAAGACGAGTCTTGATAATTTTTAAAGGCACATAGACGCCACATTTACGAAAAATATGACCGAGTATAATAGGTACCTACTTTCGACTTTGATCCTATAAACCCGACGACGAGGTACCTAGTGACGAGTGATTACATTCTCTTTGCTAGTGACTTCGAGAAAGTTGGAACCAAGGCGGAGGAAAAAATTTACCAAAAAAAAATAGTTTACCAGAATGTCAGCGTAAAAAGTAGGGTAGTTAAAACAAGGCTATTAAAAGGCCAAGAACCCAGAGCTGATAAAACAGGTTTAAAAGAAAAGAAACAAAAAGTCTAAAATAAAGTATGAAGATTGCGATCGTGTCTGATTGGCCGATACCCACTCGTGCCTAAAATATCGCATTCTTTCTGCAAATCTGCAACAATGTAGAATTGTTGCAGATTTGCAGAAAGAATGCGATAAATAACCCTGCAGATATTTTTTTACAAGATTTTGACCACAGATGATACCTACAGTTTTGACCACAAGTTTTGACAAATGTAATGGGGCCCGTACACGGTCAAACATGTTTGTCAAATTTTTAACCGACTTCCAAAAAGGAGGAAGTTATCAATTCGGCCGGTATCTTTTTACGTTTTTGATACGGTTTTGTTTAAACAAGGTCATCAAACACCAGCGCACACGATCAAACATCGTTCAAACTCCGTCCGTTTCCGTTTACCAAACACGTAGTTTGTTTGACAAACGCGTCTAACACGACCGTAGACTATGAAATAAATAGACAAACACGTAAAAATTTTACGTTTTTGACAAACATATTTGACCTTTTACGGGCCCCTTTAAAAAACTAGGGGAAGTGATCCATAGATAATACACTAAAAATTGATCTCTAGTTATCTATAGTAAACTGTGGGTTAAAAAAATTGTTAACAATTTTAATAATTTCAAGAAGCTTTATTTTATCAACACAGTTTATCAAGTTTAAGTAAAGCTATTGATTTTAATTTTAGGAATTCGTGCTCAAGCATTTTTTAACATCAGCAAACAACATATAAAAGTGTCAACTTTAATATAAAGTACATAGAAATGTCATTGCAGTTGCCGGCGATTAATTTCGATTTTATTACAAGTTTAAAATGTAATAAAGATGACAATGCTATTAAAAATGTATGGAATCATAATCTACATGAGGAATTTCACATAATTAGACAGGTACATACTTTTAATTCACTAAAGTGATGTACAATTGTAGAGGTTAGAATTTTATACCTATTATTTCTTATTTTGTCTTATACTATGTAAATAGGTACTAGGTATTCGGTACAACTGCACTATCCTTACTGAATTATTTAAATATCCATCCTGTGTAAGTTTAATGAAAACTGTATGAACAAAAATTATAGTAAGTATTTAGTATAATAATAAATATTGGTTTCAGGTAGTTCAGAAATATCAATGGGTTGCTATGGATACTGAGTTCCCAGGTGTGGTAGCGCGACCAATAGGAGAGTTCAGATCTACAGCTGATTACCAGTACCAACTTCTAAGGTGTCTGAATAAATATTATTTTAAACTTTATTGCATAATAACGTTTATTATAAAGAGGTAGCTCTTAGCCAAATCTACAGCAACTAGCTCCTCCCATTCCTGAGGTAGCAATTTTCATCAAGGTGAGTGTAATAATTGGGAATTGAACCATCAAGCTGTCAGTTTTCAGTCTGCAACTTTAACCGCTGGGTTATTGAGGATTATAAATTGTCAAGCATCTATTTTCACAAGATCTAATGTGCCTTGCTTTATCATTGTACTTATAGCTATTTGTTTTTTTTTTTAAAGATGTAATGTCGATCTACTCAGAATAATACAACTAGGCCTTACATTTATGGACGAAAATGGGAAAACTCCACCCGGCTGCACAACTTGGCAGTTTAATTTTAAGTTTAATCTACAGTAAGTATTACTTAACATGTTGCAGAGCCTAAGTATATGGGTAGGAAGGGCATATTTCTAGTGAATGAAGTTTTGAACAACTTATCAATTGTGTTAGGTCCCATTTACTGATATCTATTTATGAAAGGCCAGTTCATGTAGTATAATATTTTATAGGACAAGAATACCATTGATTGATTTATTTCTACGCCATATCCTTAGGCTCATAGAATTTTAATTTAGTAAATTTGTTTAAATCTTTGGGATATAAATCAATATGTTTTTTAAGATCTATTGTTGACAGGGAGGATATGTATGCCCAGGATTCCATTGACTTGCTTCAGAATTCAGGTCTCCAATTTAGGCAGCATGAGGAATATGGCATCGACCCCCTTGAATTTGCAGAGTTGTTGATGTCTTCAGGTAAAACATATCCATTTAAAAAAAACTGCAACAATCAAATAAAATTATGATTATGATATTCTAGAAGAGAGACATGCACACTAAAATGTTCACACTATGGCAATAACAAAAAGAAGGAGTATGATTTTAGAAGTCTATGTACATTGTATGTATGATGAAAATCAATGTGACAGATGCCACACCTTACTATGCTTTAAAGTATGAAAATAAATGAAAAGAATAACTAAAGGAACAAAAATTAAAAAATTGGCTTTTAATAAAATTGCAAAATTTAAACTTAATTTTAAATTGATAAAAATTAAAAAAATAAGCAAAACAAAATCCCTTTCAATAAAAAATTTAAAAAAATTAAAAAAAAACTGACAGATGTTATATCCGATTTTCCAGTCTGGTTAGAGTATTTAAACTATTTCTTGTTTCTAGGCATTGTGCTCATGGACAACATTAATTGGCTGAGTTTCCATTCGGGTTACGACTTCGGTTATTTACTGAAACTGCTCACTGATCAAAACTTACCACAGGATGAAAATGATTTCTTTGAAAGCTTGAGGCTGTATTTCCCAAAAGTATATGATGTCAAAGTGAGTAAAACTTTGCACTTATAAAGATCAATTCAGACTGTATTTCTTTGCTATATTATGTATATGTCCAGCATTGGATGTCTATCGGTTGATGAGAGGAAGAAAATATTTATAGAAGTTAGAATCGCGCTATAATCTATATCGATATCGATCCTTAATCTATAGCGATATCCATGCTAATAAAGCATGTTTGTCTGTTAGTTTGATGGTTTGTGCTTCATGCAGCGACAGAGCAACAAATTGATGTGATTTTTTGCATGGGTATAGTGAAGGACATGGAGTGACACAAGCTACCTTTTATTCCAGAAAAACAGGGTTCCTGAGGTATTTTTAACATCCTAGATCCACCAGGACAAAGTCTCCAACAAAAGCTAGTCATTATTTTAATTTGTATAACATTTTTACCTTAGATTTAAAATATCTCTCAACAGTACCTTATGAAATTATGCAAGAATTTGAAAGGTGGATTGCAAGAGGTGGCAGACCAGCTGGAGTTGAGGAGGGTTGGCCCACAACACCAGGCCGGTTCCGATTCGCTTCTGACTGGCATGGCTTTCTTCAAAATCAAAGAGGTAAGAATCATTCCATACAAATAATATCCATCTTATGTCCATCTTATATTAATTTTGTCACCACTTTTAAAATGTCAATTTGCTATAATCATAATTCAACTCGGTTAACCTACTTGCTGTTTATATTTGCAGATTTTCTTTGACGGCAATATTGAGAGCACCAGTGGACATCTGTATGGGCTCGGAGCGCCTTGTTCCCTTAATTCAAATAATGTGCATATTCAAGAAATTGAAAACGGAAATTCCTCTTAATTTTAAAGTTAAGATATAATCAGTATTACAACGGCGCCACCATGTGTTCTATTTCATTAACGAACACGAATACTGTGATTTTAAGTACCTGAGTGTACAAGATTGATTTTTATAGCACTGCATGGCCTGAACCCGAACTTTAGTAATTATCTAGATGGATAAGCATTACTTAAGTGCGGGTTTGGGTAACGCTAGCTTAAAAATAGTATATGATACTCATGACATCAGTCCACTAATGCATGGCGTTTAGTGCTCTGGCATACGATACTCGTGACTTAAGTAATTCCGTTATAGTAGAGTTCTAATAGGCTGATCTCTGATACTTTTATTAGATAAAGACTCGCGCTTGACGACAAATTGATGAAAAGCATTAATGAGGTCTACATTGGAGCGCGCTTGCCTTGAAGATTCACTCTTGCCTTTTGTGATTGAGTTACTCAATCTGGCAGCGCGCTTTACGAAAATGCTCTAGAGACAGACTGCGTGGTATTCCACGCATAGGGGTGATCAGAATTCATTCTGCACTCCACTCAACCTATATTATAAGAGCAAATATTAGAACTATATTACACTGTTAAAATAACATAAAGCTTACGTATCCTTTTGCTTCCATAAGTAACGTTAAATTAAACTAAGATCTAGAATCAAATTGTTTCAAAAAAATCACTACTTTTTAACATGTTTTAATGGTCTAATTAAGTCACAAGTATCGGAATGTACTTATTTTATTTGACATAAGTATCAAAGATTATTATGCATATAGAGCTTTTTTCAAAGTATTAATGGTAGTTCCTACCTAGTTTTAATTATAAAAAAATACAACACGACATGGCGTAGGCGATGTAAAACAAAAGTGCAATAAAAAACAAAGTTTCAATTTTCTCGACTTTTATTACTGTCTCACAATCAAACAAAACACATCCATCATTAAGTTATGAAATATCGTAAAAAGGGAATGTTAACTAGTTATTAAATTATGAGTAATACTCGTGGCAAACAAGTCGATCTTACAGAAAACAGGGCTACTTCCAAGCTTAAAGCAGTATTATTTCAATTTTGTTTTGAGATGTCACATTCATTCTACGACATTCTATGACATCAAAACAATTTTGAAATAACACTGCTTTAATCGTTGGTAATATAGGGCTATAGGGCCCGGGTCTTCTGATGGAAAAATGATTTCAATTACAACTCTGTATTACTTTCGTACTACAGCCGACCGAGTGACTCTGGTCGGGTAAAGAGAAACCGGATTTCATTTTTTCTTCTTCTTGTTCTTTTGGGTTGTGTCGGGAGTGTTGTCGGCCTTGCGTTTTCCAGCGTTCGCCCCTTTACCCGTCGCATTGCCACCTGGAGTATTTTGATTGGCGCTTCCACTTTTCTTTTTCTTTTCTGCTCTCTCTTTTTCTTCTAATTCTTGATTTTCTCTCTCAATTAACGTGATTAGAGTATTACATCTGGGACAAAAGAATATTTTTGTTAAATTGTTTGTCGCGGACAGAGTCTGAAGTGGAAATTGTATGTCAATAGTCAATTGTATGTAGGTGGCAAAATTATTGTTAGGCATTATAAATTAGCTGATGCCAGAGACTTCGTCTGCTTGGAAATCCGAGATAAAAATCACGTACGATCCGTTGCTGCATTGCTGTGTAGTTGAAGGACAAACCAACGAACACTTTCGCATTTATAATATTAGTAGTAAGGCGTAAGTTACACAAGAAAAGTTTCTCAAATGCGAGCGGCTAGAAATATTCGCATTATACTAGTCGAAAACTTTCCATACAATTTTCGCCCGCGATTATACAATTACATTACATGAAAAAAACTCGTATTATTTTTTATTATATATTAAAATTTCGCTCACATTCGAAAAACTCTCTTTGTGTAACTGTGCCATAAGGATTTATGATGGATTCACAACGCATATCACCTGCGCTGCAGCTCGACGGCGGTGCGCGACTTGAGGAACCAGTCGAAGCGGAACTGCGGCGCCGCGTGCACGGCCGCGCGCAGCTCCTCGTACACGTTCTCCTTGTCGAAGCCCAGCTTGTGCAGCATGCACACCAGGAACCTGCCAACACGTCCAAACTTTAAATTTATGAACACGAGTAACAGGGAGAGAAGGGCCATCGTCAGTTTTTTTCAACATCGAGTTGGCCGTGCATACGCATATGGGTCGTTCTACTTTTCTACCGACAATGAAACGACGTTTTTCTGTTTTTTTGGTTTTTGAACTATCTATAATTGTGTTTTATGTGTGGGATTTAAAAAAAACTGCATCTGTGTTTTCATTAGTACTAATTAAAGTTTCCTTCCTAGCTAATATTGATTCTTTTTTAATGTTGGTTTTTGAAAAAATAATGTGACAAAGTGGCCTTTTTTTGTGGAGACCACATTTCAGTTTACCACTCTGTCACGGCATTATACGGAAAACGAACGTATAAAATATGCTGGTTAGAGAACATGAAAAATGACATAATATTAATAGATAAGAAAAATATGGATGTTTATTCGAACCGAATAAAAAACCGTTTATATTAATACTCCAACGAGATGCCATAATAAGAAGAAAGACAGACTATTGTCGGTAGAAAAGTAGAACGACCCATATACGACCCGACCCACAAAAGTCAACGGAAAAGTTTAACTTCATTCTAAAATATGTATGTACTAGCTGTGCCCGCGACTTCGTTCGCGTGGAATAGTGACTTTTCGGGCAGCATATTTTGAATTACATATACCGTCGACGCTCAGGCGCGAGGCGTGTAGTACGTACTCTGTACGTTAAAAATGTTCGCCGTGATTCTTTAAATTGACATAACTTTTTTATTTATGAACCGATTGACATGAAATAAACACTAAATGTTAAGTGAAGCTTACTACAATATATTAGTGAAAACCGTATCTAAATCGAATAAGCCGTTTCTGATATTAGCGTGCACAAACACACAGACAAACAGAAAAAAAAAAATTAATTACAATTTCGGATTCGGCATCGATATAATAACAACCCCTGCTACTTTTTTTTTATATATTTCCATTGTACAGACAACACTTTTCTACAATTTTATTATATGTATAGATTTGTCAATGTTTTGTGATTTTGAATTGACTAAATCTAATACTATCCTTATCTGCAGGGAGCTTTATGAAAGGGATAGGTAAGTGTTTTAGACCTGTCAATTTAGTTTAAAGATGGTGTACAATATAATTATAAAAGCCACATTCTCTCTGATGCTCGAATTGGCAGATTTCTATACATATAAATATGTGGAAACAACAAAAGTTTACCTATCCTCTTCTTCAACATAATTCTTGCCCTTATTGGTGCCGTACGAGATTCTTAGCTGATGGAACGGTGCTCTGTATCGCGCCATTTTAGCGTCCAGCGCTTTCTTGATGGAAGCCCTCCGTTGTATCTTGGCCTCTCCCCTCTCGATCTGACCCATGATTCTGTCGACGTCCTGAAGCTCGTGACAGCGCTCCCAAAAAACGGCTGAGTATTCCATAACCTAAAATATTTATATAATAATCATGTGTATAGAATTTCAATTAACTGAAATCTAAACCGCTAATAGGATTAGAATAATGTCCCATGTATAGAGTAACGTTTAACTGAGGAATTTTAATGTATTGGCAGATTTTCAATACAAAATTTGTCCGAATTTCCAAAATTTTCCTTGGTTTGCATTACTCGGCGATGGTGAAATGGCACTAAATCATATTGTTGTAACAACAAACCGACAAAGACAACGGAAACATAGTTTTTTAATAAAGTTACCTCCTCTGGTGTCTTGCCTTCGACATCCTTTGCAATGTTTTCAATGTCATCTCTGCCATATTTTTCATTCGCTTTGATGAACTGATTGAAGTCTCGTTTAGTCCAATTCGTAAATCCTAGGAACAGCACAGAAATCGATAAATTATGAGTTATCACTTTACTTACAAGAGTACTTTCAAAATTGAGATTTTAGTTAATCCCTACCTTGTGTTAAAAGTTGCTCTTTTTCCTGTATTTCCTCTTCAGTTAAAGCTTCGGCGTCGTCTATCTTGCGTTGCTCCTCTCTTTGAATTTTTGCAGAGTCCGGGCCCAATTCAGGATTTCTTGGCACCTTGTAACTAAAATGCACATTGTTGCCCATTGTGTTGTACACAATCTATGAACTCAATTAATTTACTATCAATAAGTAATATATCATCAGCTCTCTTTTTTTTTCAGTTTTCCTTGTAAGTAACTTATTTTTTTATAAATTAATAAGTAGTAGTTAGGACAGCTAACTTTAAATTATTGCCAGTTAGTGACAGTTTTATGTTAAAAATAGTTCTTTTTACCTAAGTGTTTTCCTGTAGTGATATATTTCTTGGTCCAAAAGCTCAAAAAGCCGCGGCGGGAAGAACTGAAAGTCCTGAACGATGGGCTGCTTCGGCGGTCGCGGCGCCTGCACGGAAAATGGTTATCTTGTAAAAGAGAATAACATAAAAAAACAGTTAAAAAGCAGATAGCAGACTAACTACAAGTGTTTGTATACTACGAGTACTGGATACATAATAATGAATATAAATACATAAATGATTTCACAACAAATCTAATGACAAGTGTAGAAATAGATGTTTTGTCTTATATAATTTACAACTTCCAAAAGTTCAATATATTATGTACATTATAATTGTGAAAGTACAAAACTTATAAAATACAAGTAAGACAATATTTTATAATGTGAAATATATTAGCGATTATATAGCTATTTAAAATATAAAGTTACAGTCGAGGCGCAATAAATATGTAATTCTTTTATCGTATTGTGCGTTGCCAAATAGTATATAAGCAGAATTTTTTTTATACTACATATAATATAATTAATCATTACACTCCACAAAGTAAATAATTAATTTTTACACATAATATACTTCACATTACAAACTGGTGAAAAACAGTATAAATATACATAAATAGTATGGATGTGGAGCATAAAGAGCTAACCAACGATATACATTACATAGTGTGATCACAGACTTGTATGAAGAAGTTAGACAAGGAGCACGGTTTATAAGTGAGATCGAAACGTTCAATAGTCGCCAGTAATAGATGTATGGACTAATTTCAACCTTAAAATCAAGCTGTTAAGGTCCATTTTCTTAAGACAACTATCTTTAACTCGAAACCCATCAATGTTACCGAAATTTACAGTCTACTGAATATTTTCTTATTTGGTACGTTGCGATGTCACTCTCACAATAGGGATGTTGCCAAATAATCGATCTTTCAAACGTCAAAATACGTGTATAGTATCGGAGCATGTATTAAATAGTGAACTGTGACGACATCAATATTGGACTCACTTTTTGTAGTTTAATCAAAAATTTAAAAAGATTATCACAGTTAAAACTACCAGAGGACGTGCATTTTTCCGAGATCGGAAGACCCTCTATAATGATTCAGTTTTAAGTTAAAACCACTGACATAATAATACTTGGACCTTGGGTGTAATGCAAAATTCACGAAAAAAGTGTCCCGAGAAAACCTATAGTGTATACGAGTGTACATGTGTATTTTATAAACAAACTTATACATTGTAATTTATGTCTTAGACCATTATTATACAGCCTAATTTTGCTTGCAATAATTTGCTACAACTGACGGTCGATTGGAAACCTTTTTCGCGTTTTGGATTACTTTCGGTTTGGACAATTTTTAGCGCTAGGGTTAAAACAGGAAAGTATGTCGATGTTCAGTATAGTTAGTCAGCTCCTTACAACTTCTAACATTTTTTTGTGACATAAAGGGTATTAAAAAGTATTGTGAAAAACTAGGAAATCATAGACCGTGACACATGCAACATCCCTTTTGTCGCGTCGTGTGCTCGCGAGTCTGTCGTCGCGTGCCGCCACCACCGCAAGCCCGGCGCGTACTTAGCTCTTTACACTTATTTACCTGTACCTTGGGCGCCTTGGGCTCCGACACCCGCAGCGCCTCGCGGAAGTACGCGTCCACCGCGTAGTTGGCCTTGCGCTCCCGCTTGGGGGGCTCGATCCAGTTGCCGATCGGCACTATTTTCTGTTTCTCTCTGTAATCCTCCCCTGTGCCATGGAAATAAGCAATGGTGCTATCGTGACCTCATCAAAGACTCGCGGACAACGGGTCGCGTCACATTCAAAAATTATCGAACCACGCTGACTTGTGACTCTTTTGACAAGTTAAGACTCTACGGTCTGAGAGGGCCTGAAAGCCTGTTCAGGCGTGAAGAATTTTTTTATGTGATTTGATAGTTAAAAATTAGACAAACAAAATAAGCTCGGCATAAATTAATTTGTATGTAACAGTGATATATTAAATAAATTAATTAAAAAAGCTGAAAAATGTACAAAAAAATTTAAATGCAAAGTGTTTTTTCTTCATTGTGGATATTATTTAGATAGGAAACTTCGAACTCTATCGAGTACACGAGGTAATGGTGAAATTTTTATCCCCTATCATACCTTCACACACTTGAAGTAGGTAAAATATTAACAAAATTTAAATTCACATAAAAAAATTCACCACACGTGAGGCTTTCAATGTTACCGCCTCCCGGTATACTGTCATCAGTTCAGAAAGTAGATACACTCGTTGAGAAGAGCCGGCAAGAAGCTCAGCAAATGCTTTTTTCAAAATAAAGTGTTGCAATATAGTTTTGTCATGTAATAAAATATTAAAATCTTGTGAAAATGCAATGCATTTGTGTATTTTTCCTTTACTTGTACCACACCTCTGTTGCAGGGTAGCACCCCGTCTTTAGGCTTTTTTAAAAACACACTTTTAGAAGCTTTAAATTTTAACCGAGGTAAACTTGAATATTTTTAACCGACTTCAAAAAAAAAGAGGTTCTCAATTCGACGCGTGTTTTTTATTTTTATTTTTTGGCGATGTTAGTCCATAACTCCGTCAAATCTGAACCGATTTCAATAATTTTTTTTATTTATTTGAAAGGACGTATCGTCAGGTTGGTCCCATTTAACCAATGACTTCAACATACGTGTACAAACTAAAATTATTTTATACTTTTAAGTGGCGTTTGAAGTCGGTTTTTTAAAAATATTTTTTTATGTTATTATTACACCAGTGCCTTTTACTTTATTATTCAGCTTCACACTTCACACTTTCCTATTGCCTGCTGTTAAACCGCAAACAAATGGACAACAAAGTAATCCTAAGGAATTCATTTTTCCATTTGGTACTTTGGAAGCCCAGTAATTAGTGAACTTCTTTGTTCAAACCTTCAAACTGATATACAGAGTCCGACGTAGCGCCCGGCGTGTCCATTGAAAATGCTCTCAAAGACGACTCGCCGAGACTCTCCAGCTTTTGCTTCAGTTCTTCAGTCTGAAAGCATAAAAAAAATGAATGGCAATTCAGCTAGTGAAATGAAATTAACTACATTGCTTGCTCCCAACTGAACGCATTTTGGAATCTTTTTAATAGCTTAGTTACACAAGAAAAGTTTCTCGAATGCGAGCGAAATTTTTGGCACTCATATTCGCGCATGGCTTAATTGATACGAGTTTTTGTCATAATGTATAAAAATGCAAATATATAATTGCAGGCGGAAATTGTATGGAAAGTTTTCGCATAGCATACTTATAATATTTTCTTGCCTGCATATGAGAAACTCTTCTTGTATAAGTGACGCCTAAGTGCACGTAAAATATATATGACAGATATTTTTCTTACAGCCTATGCGAAAACTTTCCATACAACCTATTTAATTACATGTACAAATCAACTTATTTAATAAAGTACAATTTATTTATTTATTGTCCGCCTTTTTCCTATTTTTGTGCAATAAAGCGAAAAAAAAAGATAAAAAGAAACTCCAAAATCGAAGGGCAGTAAAACGGGGAAAGAAAAGATAACGAGGATAAAGCTGGAGGGAGCATGCCCATATGACATCAACAAACCATATTGAACGACTGCTTTGAAGATAAAAACTTACCCAAACTTGAACAATGTCCTTGATAGTGATAACTCTTATAAGTAAATTATTTTTATTCAAGTTTGCGGTTATAGTAAAATAACAATAAGCCCAATTCAATCAAACCACGCGCACATTCCCTATTGTAAGTGAGACATGTACGCACCTTGGATTCTCCCTTGGCCAGTATGGAGTCGATGTCCTCGTCGGTGATCTCCGAGTCCCTGGAGGAGAACACGTGGTTGGCGCCGTGGCGGATCATGTTGAGCATCTCGTCCTTGTTGAGCTGGTTCTTGATGTCCACGAGCCGCCCCGACTGGATCACCAGCTTGTCGAGCCGCAGCTTCACCTCCGCGCGCTCCACGATCTTCTCCTCCACCGTGTTCTCCGTGATGAGGCGGAACACGCGCACCTCGCAAAGGGAAACGTTTTTTAAGTATACAACGCTACGAATAAATCGACTCCTCCGTAGAACAAAATCTCATATGCTAAATTCATAAGTTGAGATTTGAGCCTTGCAGATGTCACTTTTAAGGCTCAAATTTCAAGTTATGAATTTAGCAGATGAGGCTTTGTTCTACGGAGGGGTCGAAATAATACGTAAGGAAGTCTAACTGCGTTAAAAAAGTGGCCCCAACAAAAATTGCTTCGAAGTGGGTGGAGAATAAAATTATGCCCTTAAAGCGGGGATTAAAAACAAAAATAGCACGTCAACAGTTGGTCATTTTTCTTGCACGTCAAATTTTCATAACATCGTCCAATGACTCAGCTGTCACAGCAAACATAGCATCACGCGCGCGAACCAATCATTGCTTTCGTTCTGAATTTGAACCGATCACCAAGTATGTCTATCTGCAACCTCGGAAGTGATTCGTATGATTCGTATTTTGAATCATACGTCGTTTTGGTTTGAAGTAGGGCCATTTTTTGAGTGGATTAGTTGAGAAGTTGGAAACCGAAGTTTTTATGAGAGCATCTCGCAAAGTTTTTGTATCGATTAAAAAAAGATTCGCGCAAATCGGTTAAGAAATCACGGAGATATCGATATACAGAGGTAGAAAAACACAACTCCTTCTCCTCCTTTTTCGAAAGTCGGTTAAAAAAGTAGCCTATACGTTGCCCGATAATATCACCTATCTACCAGTGAAAGTCCCGTTAAAATCGGTCCAGCCGTTTCCGAGATTAGCGGCAACATACAGACAGACAGACAAACAGACATACAGACAGACAAAAATTTTAAAAATTGTGTTCTTGTTATAAGTACAGTATTTACTTTCGTATGCAGTTAGTAAAAAGCTGTTCTTTCGATATTACAAACAGACACTTCAATTTTATTTATTTGTATAGATTTTTGGATTATTTCTTAGTAGGAGTAAAGGTCGTAGCCCATTTACACGACACCGCTCCCGCCCAACCAAAGTATGAGCATTCAAATATGGACTTAATATCGTGCTCTGGAGGTGCACTTTACAGTAACAACACTAAATAGAAAACAGCGCGCGGTACCGTTACCGTACCGCGGTGTTGTTACTGTAAAGTGCACCTCCAGAGCACGATATTAAGTCCATATTTGAATGCTCATACTTTGGTTGGGCGGGAGCGGTGTCGTGTATATGGGCTACGACCTTAAAGAAGTATACCTGTTTCATCTGGCCGATGCGGTGCGCGCGGTCCATGGCCTGCAGGTCCATCTGCGGGTTCCAGTCGGAGTCGTAGATGATGACGACGTCGGCGGACGTGAGGTTGATGCCGAGCCCGCCCGCGCGCGTCGACAGCATGAACACGAACTTCTCGCTGCCCTCCGCGTTGTACTCCTCGATCTGCCGGTTGCGGTCCTCGTGCGGCGTCTGCCCGTCCAGTCGGCAGTACTGCGACCACACGACACTCCATATCATCGGGGGCCTACCACCGACGCTTAAGGCCCAAGACACGGAGCTGCCCGCGAAATTCAAATTTAATTTGGTTCTTCGCCATTTATAAACTAATACGACAAAGTAGGCTTATGGTATTCAAATTGCGCCAATGGCAGTATCATCTTCACAGGTTTATATACTAATCTTTATGTGAAAGTATCCAGTTTAAGAAATTAATCAAAATAATGACTAATTTGTGAGTAGCTCACGTCAAACTCATTATTTTGATTAATTTCTTAAACTGGATACTTTCACGTACAGATTAGTATATAAACCTGTGAAGATGATACTGCCATTGGCGCAATTTGAATACCATAAGCCTACTTTGTCGTATTAGTTTACAAATTGCGAAAAACCAAATTAATTTTGAATTTCGCGGGCAGACCCGTCTCTTGGGCCTTAACAGTGATAGATGAAATAAAACATACCCGAAACCTCGTGTGAAACACGAGAGATGCTAGTGTAGTAAGCGCCAAATACGACATATATTATAATAACTCGTAAGATATTCATTTGTTTTAAAAAATGGCTGGTCCGTCTCTTAGTAATTTGTATAGGAATTTTATATAAAAATTTTGGCTTTGTAATATGCACCATATTGAAAATAAATGCAAATTGGTTAAAAATTAGACCTAACTTCGCGATTTTATTTTGTCGAACAAATTTCATTATTTTGTTTCTACTCAGATTCGCCCCTTGGAAATATGATGTAATTTTTGCCTGTTTTTTTTTTTTCGGATAATTAAAACTTGACCTCTTGCTGTAAATATCAAATCTACATCTGAAGATTTACCATTACACCCGCTTTTAAAGTAGTATTATTTTAATGTGTTTACAAGCCATACTAGTAATAGCATTCTTGTCATGTCTCCACATCCTCAAGGACTACCAGAGTGAAACAGTCTACTTTTTATATTGAGTTCCCATAGGATTCTTAAAAACTAAATCCATGCCAAAGTTGTCGGCATCAGCTAATTTGGTATAATAATTATCTTTCGGGAAAACATCATAATTTGACATCTCCATACTAAACGATAATACCGATGAGTTAAAAGCATTGAAGTTGTAACGGCGGGTGCAGACCTTGTACTGTCTCCAGTGGCAGTAATCCTCGAGTATGTCCAGCATCCTGGTCATCTGCGAGAAGATCAGCACCCGGGAGTCCTGCTGCTGCAGCTTGGGCAGCAGCTTGTCGAGGATGGCCAGCTTGCCGCAGTTGTACACGAGGTGCTCGTCCGTGGTGTAGGGCGGGCCCGGCTCCGCGCCGTCGAACAGGTACGGGTGGTTGCAGCACTTGCGCAGCTGCATCAGGATGTTCTGCAAGCGCATCTTCTCCACTTTACCCGCGCCGTTCACTGGAAACATTCAATTACAAATTCAAAATTGGACCAATCTCAGCTCTGCATAGCTAGCATGGGCCGGAGATAAAAAATTTATCCCCCGATTTTATCCACTGATGGGGGATAAAATTATCTTCTCCCTATGCTAAAGCATGGCGACAGAGGAGAAGGCGAAGTATATTTTTTTAAGTATATCCACTGAGTGTTATTTCCACCGCTGTGTGTGTCGACGGGTTGATTAAACTAAGCGAGGAGATAAACATTTTATCCTTTTTCCGGGGATAAAATTTCTCCCGCCTATGCTAGCTATGCTGGTGTGGGAGGCTACCGCTGAGACATTAAAAGGGACGATTTACACAATAAACAAATGAGAAATATAAATAGGTTCGTGATTCCTCAATTACTCTTGAAGAAAGTCCGAAATTCATTTGTAGAAATGGTTGTGATGGTCTATAATAAAATGCCAAGGTCAATTCTTTAGATTTGCCTTTGCATATGAAAAGTATGCTCATGAAAAAAGCATATTAAAAAAAAAGAATATTAGCCAAGCTGAACTTGACTTATATTTTTTTCTCCCCTCCAAATAAGCGAGAAGCTTGTGCTAGGAGTGGGTACGACAATAGTGCAACAGGTGGGGTCCTTAAAAAAATTAAAAACCATTCTATTCTACTCTTTACAAATGATACAGACGAAGATCAATGTTTAGTCGTTAACTGCTATTCAAATTGGTCAAGCCATTTATGAGTTTTATCCCAACTACCGAACAGCACTTGCTTTTTTTATATGTAGAAGATTGAAAATAACTGCAGTCTTTTTCTTATTTTATATGCCTATGTAATAATATATGTATCTTATATTCCCATATTATTTACTCATCAACTTACCTACATCAATATCCTTCATCAGAACTTTTGTGTACCACTCTCTTTGCATTTTACTCAAGCCAACATATACTTTTAATTCCTTTTTGGGTTTGAGTTTCTTTTCTACTTCAGCTTTGAGACGTCTCAATAAAAATGGTCTCAAAACTGCATGCAATCTGGATACCAACTGATTGTCTCCTAAAGCGGCATTTGTATTAAACCACGCATCAAAGTCCTGTGAAATAAAATAGATTATTGAAATTTAACTAAAAACACAACACACACAGTTTTTTTTAATTCGGTATTTGGCGTATTATTTTAAATATCCACCAAGAAAAGATAAAAAAAGCGACAGGGAGCGAATTACTCAAAAGAGTGAGACTTTGCATTCAACAGAATGGGACACATTTTGAGCATTTGATAAATTTTTTTTTTTATAATTTGTAATTAAATAAATGTTAAATTCATGGTTTTTTTATTTCTCATGCTATGTTATTTAACAAAAAATAATCCATTTATGTCTGATGAGTATAGGTAAACCAAAACAAATCAGCTAAATGGCAGTAAGTCATGCCTACCAGTATTGACCTATATATATATTTTTAATAAACAGTAATTATTTTTTACGCAGAAACTTCTAAGAATTCTTCTTTCCAAAGATTAGCCTAGAGTTACAGACAGATAAACTACTTCTTCTTTTTTGCTATTTTTCAGCTATCTTGCCAGATATTGACTGATTGTCAGTCAATCTTTAACTATAAGCAGCTTAGATGTTGACGTGAGACAATTAAACTAACAAAGAAAATTGTTTTAAAACCGTACAGTTTGGGTTATTATTTTGTTCAAATAATCTTATTATTTTGTTTAAAAAATGTACTATAACTTACATCAGAACTATTAAATACATCAGGCAAGAGGAAATTGAGTAAAGCCCATAGCTCGTGAAGATTATTCTGCAACGGAGTGCCAGTCAACAGAAGCCTATTCATGCTCTTGAACTCACGAAGCAGCTCTGAAAGCTTGGACTTTTCATTCTTGATGCGGTGAGCTTCATCGATTACCATGTAGCGCCAATTGAACTTTTTGAATACAGACTTTTCTCTTATTATCATTTCGTATGATGTTATACACACATCCCAGTTACCAGGCATCAGAGTTTCTCTAATAAATGCATTCTGAAAAAGAAAATTCAATTTAACATAACAGTTTTTTTTCTATTAGTAAAGTACAAATACCAAGACGCTAAAATGTTGACAAAATGATCCTGAACATAACAAGATGTTTAAAGGCTTAAGGTTTTATACACTTCAGAAAATAAAAATCAGTATGTGTGAATGTACAACTTCAAAGCAAGCTATATCTATATATATAAAATTCAAAGTCCTGACTGACTGACTGAGATATCAACGCACAGCCTAAACTACTGAAGTTAGAAACTTGAAATTTTTACAGTTGGTTCCTTTTATGACATAGGCACACACTAAGGAAGGATTTATGAAAATTCAACCCCTAAGGGGGTAAAATAGGGGTTTGAAAAATCAAACTTAACGTGAGCAAGGCCACGAGCAAAAGCTAGTTAGCTATATGGGGACAGCACTGGCGCCAACATGTGCCAAAATGAGATAATTATATTGTGCTATCGCATAGACCAATCAACTAATGTTAGTGCATCTATTGGATCAATGTTATTTTGTTTTTGGACATTTGGCGAACAGTAATCGGCCCAGCATTGGGTCCAAATGGGAACCAGTGATGCATTTTGAATGTGACTTACCCTAGTTTCTTGATCACCAATAAGACACACTGCTTTGAGAGAAGGACACCATTTCTTAAATTCATTCATCCAATTTGTGAGTGTTGATTTTGGCACAATGACTATATGTGGTCCAGGCACATTCCTATAAAAATTAACGTAGTAAACAGTTGACTTTTACGAAGGCCAAATAAACTTAACCCACTAATAAAGTTGTCATTTTGACGGAGTTGACAATCTGACAAAATGTCAACTTAATTTGTTGGTTAAAGTTTACTTTGACAAATTAACCTTTATTAGATTAATTCATCAAGAAACAATGATTTTCAAGGGACAGATTATTTTTTCATTTTTTTCTTTGAAGAGATATTATGCTGTAAGAATAGCTGTTATTATAAAAACAGTAGCAATATATCAGCTTAAACCAACTGTCAGATAGACTTACGGACAAAATTTCATAGGGGTTCCTTATTTGTCATTGAGGTGAGCCCTATAAAGACTTGCATCATGATTCATGGCACATTCAATAATCATGTCAATGGAATTCTGGCAAACTGTCCACTGCTGGACAAAGGTCTCTTGCATGGATTTCCACAGTCCTCGGTTTGCGCCGCTTGTATCCACACAGGCATAAACCTGTATAAACTACACACAAAATATGCATTATGTTCATGGAAATACTTCATTAAAATTTTGAAAATACTTACTTAAAATGTTTCATATAGCCCAGAAGAGAAATTGTCTGCAATGTTTTCCCTAAACCCATCTCATCAGCCAAAATCCCATTTATACCATTCTCGTAAAGTGAAATCATCCAATTTAAACCTCGCACTTGGTAGTCCCGCATTTCTCCATTCTTGATGTAGTGTGGGGATGATTCAAAGCGGAATATGGTTTTCTGCTTAGTGTTTGTTTCGGCGAGGAGTTCCTCATCTTCTTCTTGCTCTGTTTTCCGATGGCGATGGCTGTTAAAGATCAAAAATATCTATCAGTCACCTTAACCTATCAGTCACCTAATACCTACCTTGATTTGTATAACACATTCCAAAAAGAAACAAAAATATAAAATGGCACCTTGTACTTGTGATAATGGTCAATTGGTCAATCAACAAAAAGGGTCATGCCTTTTTATTTATGTTGATGGCATTTTATTTTTTTTAAAGTGAGGAGACCTGACCCCAAATAATGGGAAAAAGGATAGGACAGAACATCAAACTTTTTTTTTTGTATGGACAAGGTGACAGAAAACAATGCGCTCAAGGGTGATAACTCTTGTCTTTTGTTTAATATTATTATATTATATTCCTTATGATTAAAATATTAGTAAAATAATAGTAAAATCTACTTACTCTCCAGCACTAGGGGTTTCAGGTTCTTTGATCTTCTTAGGCCTGCCAGCTTTAGCTTTTGGTGGACTACTCCCGGATTTATTAGAGTTGGTCATAAAATGAGAAAATATCTCTGTCTGTTTTAATAAGAAATCAAATCTTTTAGAGCGATCAGTTTCAATTTTACTTTCGAAGTCTCCTTCTTTACCCCTGGATGATGGTGTGTCACTTGACGAGGCATTCTAACAAACAAAGACATAATTTAAAACACCAGTCTGCAGCACCTTCAGGCGGTGAAAAAAATGTCTATGAAAGGCGCTCGGGAGCCTGGGTGTCGATACCAGTATAATGCAAAAAACGGCATCAAAATCGGCTAAGCAGTTTTTCAGGAAAATAACAACACAAAGTGCACAAACATGCTACTTACAATTCGCCGTGCGACTCGTGGGTAATGAAAGAAAGCCACTAAAAACAGCAACTAAACTAGAACAATAGGAACTAAACGAAATCAATGAGCTGAACTCAAAAAAATTTGGCGATCGCACTTACAGAATTTTCACCCACATCGGCTGCATCCATTGGGTCGTCGGCTTGTGACATTGTCACAAAAAATTATTTATGCACAAATGCCGACGAAATTTTCCTTTTCTTATTGTATCTTTACTTACAAAATAAAGATTAATTTATCAACCAATTTATGACATAATTTATACACAAACACTACAAAGTACAACGCTTCTTTCCACCACCTTTCCCACAAAACCACAGACTACAATTTAATAATTTATTGTAATTATATTCTCTTGGGCGCTCTTGGGGGATTGCTATAGATATATATACTACGTTATGACGTAATGTTTATATACTCTTTGGTGTTCGGGGTATCTTTCAAGCACATGTGATTGCACCACAAACATATAAGAGTTATATGTTTGTGGATTGCACACGGATTGCACCTTATTTTATTCGTGTGCCACTGACCTCTTTATTTAATTCATGGTTAACACTGGACATGGTGTGATTTCTTTTTTGAGATTTTAGATTTAAGTAACGGTATTTTGGCACTGTAAGCACTTTAGCAGATACGATACGATACAAGTCTCTGAAACTAATAGATAATATTGCAAATGGCACAAAATTATGACTATTTTACAGTCAGTTTCAATGAAAACCATTCATAGATCTATGATTTAGATTAACTAGGTACCTATTTAGTTATTTGTGAAGCATTTATAGCAGCATGGATGAGTTAATCCATAAACATAATTCCACTTTATTTGTCATTCTCGGAATTCTAAATAGTGCACGAACTTGGCACAAATACACTTGAAGGATTTTTTTTAATTAAAAAACAAAAAACTAAAATCAGTTTTTATTTTCTATCGCTCCTTTTATTAAATTATTAAGGTATATATTTTTTTCATTTTCCCCTTCTAATCTGCTATATATTTTCCAGTTTACCTGTAAAATAATAAAAGCACATAGGTACAAGTAGGTAAGTAATAAATTACTTAATATTGAAAACAAAAATATATAAAAAGCCAAGGAATAACTTACTATGGCTGCATAGAAACCCAATGCATTAAGCTCTCGGAGTTTAGATGAATAGTGACCCGTTGGTACACCAGAGTTAAGAAAAGTGTTTTTATTGGCTATAACTAAAGCTATCCAAAAGTTATTGTCGATTGGTTCTATGAGGAGGCCAAATTTATTTTGTGAAAAAGCTTTATCCACAGGTACTGGAGAACCTTGGTGATTGTTACATAATATTATATCTGAAAAGTAAATTTAATTATGTTAGCATCTTGTTTTGTTCTTTAGTATTAATTTAAAATAAAGTGTAAAAAAATTGCTATCACCTCCTCTTTGATGGTGTGACAATATGTGATGTCCTATAACATATTCCTTACCCCCACGAGATTTCTGTAAAACTTTAATTATATCTATGAACATTTTATCCAGTGCATTATATTGTTTGGGGTAATTTTCATCAGGCACATAGTCTGTATACTTTTTTGATAAAACTATGACTTCCCTATCATTAAGAAGATTTATTGGTCCATCTTTAACAAATATTTTTGCCATGTTATGAATTGACAGAATTTCCCTCCCATATTGTTGGCAGTGTTTACCATAGGAATATTGTAAAAATTCTGCACTTAAGGCTTTATTCATTAAATCTGCAGGGTATATTTGTAGAAGGCCTAAATAGGAAACACAACAGGCAAACACTCTACCATGTTTCTTGATTTCCTCTGAACGTTCTGGTTTTTTTAACTCATCAATTATTTTACTGAAAAAGTCCTTAGTTTTAGGAGTGAAGTTAAATGTTCCATAGGTGAGAACAAGCCTCTCTAGATCTTTTAATCTTGCCTTAGATAAAGATGTTACAAGAGTATCTGCAATAATATTTAAACAGTTTTCATGGAGAGTTAAAGTAGATGTTCCAACTAATGCCACGTGAACATTGCACATAATTGACAACCTTGGTACTTCATGCTGTAAGCTATCAAGCAAGTCATAGATTTTATTACCATCTGTTATTTTCATTGAGTATCGAATTATTTTCAATAATGCTGCAAGTGAAACTTCATGTATTTCTTTAGAAGTTACTATTATTTTTTCAATAATTTTAGTTATTAAGGACATACTCCTAATGGGTGTCTTACTTTTAAATAATCCCATTGCAATTATAGCCAGTTCATCTATACTAAAATTTGGAAATTGTTTTTCAATTTGTACTTCTAAATTATGCATATTAATAGGAGAGTTTCTTGTAATTCCAATGAAAAACATAGTTTTCACAATTTGATCTATAGTTAGTTGATGTGCTTTTGAGGCAAGCTTTTGTAAGCACTTGTAAGAAAATTCACTGACCCTTGTTACATTTAACATATAAAACAGAGAGACAAATGACAGCATTTGTTCATATGGCCATTTGTTCATTCTTTTGATACATGCATCATCCAAAGCTGCCCACACTTCTATGTAATTTCTTGTTCTTATTGACTCTGTTTCAGGCCACTTTGTTAAGGAAAAAAATAATGATTTCAACTCTTCATCAGTAGCTAAATGGACACTGTCTGTTAAAGTGTCTATAAAGTCATCAAACTGCTTGTTTGATATGCAAATGTTATGTTCAGAACAGTATGAACCTAAAGCTGAAAACATTTGATAAATTTTGTTGGAATTCCCTTTCCACTCTTTTGTATCAAGAATTTTTATAAATTCTTCTTTTTGTATAGACTGTTTGTGGTCCTCGTTGTTAGATGCAAAATCAATTACGTATCCGTTACGTTGCATTATGTTGTAGGCGTATTTATTTTCATTTTCCATAAACATTTTTAAATACAAACTTGATGTTTTGTGAAATTTTTTCGAATTTTGAATTGTGTTCACCTGGGAGTATATTGTTATGTTATTATAGTGTTTAAAAAATGAAAAATTGCGTAGGAACTTCATAACATAAACCATGATGGAAACTTATCATTAAATAACACAAAAACCACAGAAAATTAGGAACAATTATTATATGTTGTGGAAATAATTCTACTTTTTATCACAGAATTTATCAACTGCATACTTGTGTTTTTTTAGAAATTTTAAAAGCCTTTGAGGTTATGTTCAAGTAAATAAATCAAAGAGAATAAGCTGTCAAGTATCAACTGTCAATGCTATACTCATAGAGTAAAGAGTAAAGACTACTATTGTTGTAAGTATTGTGTTTGCATGTGTGTTTCCTAGGTTTCTAATCCTTTGAGACGTTTTCTTGGTTTTCTTCCTCTACTGAGAGGGACTTGGAGTACATAAACTCCAAGGGTAGGGACAACCATGGGGCTGCCCCCCGATTCTGTAACTTAGTGCCTATCAAAAATTGAAAGCCACTGACATATACTTTTTATCCATTGAAGGTTTACAATGAAATAGTAAATGACATTTCTCTTCAAACCTTCAATGGATAAAAAATGGTTGATAGGCACTGAGTTACAGAATCAGCCCCCTGGGGACATGAAGATAAATCCTACCTATCATGGTACCTTGATGGTACCAGGTACAGACATGGTACAGACACATCTATATGTTTGTGAGACACATACAGAATGTACAGCCTGTAGAAGAATACTACTATTCCAAGTTGGCCGTCGTCCGTCGTTCACTGTCACAAAATGACTTCATACAGCGAATGACTTCATACCGTACGGTTGACAAAAAAAAATTGTGTTTTTTACTGTAACAACGACTGCGACGGAAGTTTTCCTCATTGTTTACTTCTCTGGCAATGCTTTTCATGGCAATCACATCCACAGATCACATCTTGAAAGTCGAAAGGCGTGATTTTTAATTTCTTATTTTTTTTCCGCTTAATAAAAATATTCAAAACGTAACAGTAACAAAATATTGAAAAAATTTGGTGGCAGCCATTCGCGAGCAGTAGTTACGTTGCTTTTCTACTAATTGGATCCGACTTGAGGTGTAGTGCGGGTAAGCGCGACGCGAGGTAACGGCCAACTTGACGTGAGTGTTTATTATATTAAATAATAAAATTATTATAAATATGTATAGAAATAAAAAAAACAACTTTAGTTTTGTGACAGTATAATTTTATTTTCATACATTACTTACAGATAGAGTTATTCAAGACGACGAAATTATCTATTTTTCTTCGGCCAAGAGCGCTTACCTACTTACTGTAATAAATATTAATATGACCTACCCCACAGACCTACCCACGTAATAATTTTGATTCCACCAGAAAAGTGTCAAGAAATATGTAAAACTGTTTAACTACCTTTATTAAAAGGTTACTATTAAAAATATTATAAGTGGTAGTGAGTATAAATAACAGATCCAAGAATGAATATTGTAGGTTCCTAATCAAAATTAAGTCGGTACTTAGGTTGAAATCTATAGATCGCACACTCTCTCTCTATTCAGACTCAAGACAAAGTTACAACGAGACGAGACGAGAGATTTATATCAGAGCATCATCAGAGGTCTCGTTTTAACTTTTTCTTAAGTCAAAGCTAAGTCTGAGCACGCTCTATAGATCATGTATCAGTGTCTCTACTGGTGCTTATTTAGTCGTATTCACACTACACTACAAAATATACCTGCCTGAAATAAATAGGTAAGTACTATGAAAATAGAGGTAGGTACATACATATATTACTTAATAACTTTTAAAAAACACTTTCACTCGTTATTTTTAAATACAACACACAAAGATTACATTAATTATGGTAGCAGCAGGTACCTGCTATCATTATAGTTACGAATCACAATATAACATTTAGAATGTTGAAAATAGACGGTTAAAAATAGTTTTGGCATGTTATAATTTGATTTTTTACTTGAAAAGAAAAACGGGAGACCGATATAATTATCACGTTTGGCCAAATCTATTATCCTTTTTATTAGGGTTCCGTACTCGAAGGGTAACCAACGGGACCCTATTACTAAACCTCCGCTATACGTTCGTCCGTCGCGTCTGTCTGTCAGCGTGCTGTATCTCATGGTCCGTAATAGGTAGACAGTTGAAATTTTCAGAGAATTTGTAATTCTGTTGCCGATATAACAACAAATAATAAAAATAAAAATTAATTAAAAATTAAAGGGGGCTCCCCTACTAGAAACGTATAGTTTTTTTTGGTACGGAACCCTTCGTATGCGAGTCTGACTCGCATTTAACTGGTTATAAGTAGTTGCTATTTTCTACCGGCCTCCATCACCCTGTGGACAACAAGAATAGGTAGGTAAGTTTATGTTTAGTAATTTCAAATTAGCTTACTATATTATTACTTATAGATATTGAAATTAAAGTGCATTTTTCCGAAAGATTATTAACCAACGAAAAGAAGGAGTTTCTCAATTTGTCGTGTATTTTTTATCTCCTTCTATTTTCCTCCACCAAAACCACTTTCCGTTCCAATACAATATTTACCTAGGTACTTAAAAGCTTTTGTGTAGCTAAGATTTTATTCGTGTATGAAAATGCATAATTTTTTACCGTATAAAAATAAAATATTTATTGAAATTTTAACGGGGTTATTTTTAAATTTAGGGTACCTAGGTAGGTATTTAAAATTCTAAACTCTCTTAGCGACACCAAACTTCCAAAGTATTTAAGTATTTTTGATCCAAAATTATTCTTCTCGTGTATTTGTGCTAAATCATAGATTTGTACGTTCTACTTTCCCAATTGCATTTAATTTTGTGAAAAACCTCCCTAAAAATTACACCCTGAAGGAGAATTTTCTTTCTTATAAATGAATAAAAAGTCAAAGTGGTGTTAACGTGATTTAAAAAACAGGCTTATTCTAGAAGTGATCAACAGTTTGTGTCCAAAAGAAGAAGATATTGCGTTAGAAATGAGATTGGTTGCGAAGTTAGTGTCAAAACAATCTATATACAGACTTTTAAAATAGGTACCTATAGCAGAACGTTAGAGTTCAATGTTTAGACATGGAGACTTTGGGTATTGTTATCGAAGGAGGTAGCGGTAAAAGATTATTGCCGTATCTAGCGTAAAAATTCTCATCTTTGGAATTGATTTTTATTACTAGAGGCTTTTTACTAGAAGCATGATCCTGAAAGAGATAACTCAAAGATATAGCGCATAGTATCTAGTTCAGTCTATATTACATTCAAGTCACATCACTATGTACTTACTAAAACTTCAGTCTTTTTACGTAGATTTGATCTAGATAGTGTTAGGGCCAATTCTGATTGTAGTCTACTAGTGATCGGCTCATTATCAAGCATGCCATTTTCTGCTTTATCACCATTTAAGAAATCTAATTTGGACGGTTCCTTTCTTCCAACGTTGTTGACATATTCACCTATTGTAACTGAAACAGGTCGTGCATGTTTCTTCATTGTTGCGGGACCATTTGGCGCTTTTATAAAATAATTCGACGGTGGTTTTGGAGTCACATTCAGTGGATTTTTTAATTTGTAAGATTCTAAAGACTCCACTTCAACGTTTCCTTCTTTTAAGTTCTTCCCTTTTAATTGTAAAAGAGGCTCAGTTTTATTGCTATAATCTGGGGTTGGTATCCTGCTTAGAGTTGCCACTTTTCTCAAATTAGGTATTTTCATTATTTCAGTATTATCTGATTTTAGATCATGGTCATCTATTTTCATGTGCTCACCGCTTTTATGATTATGGCCATTAGAGATTGGCATCTGAAATTAAGATCATTTCATAAGTCAAACTAAACAGTCATTATTAGGTACGTTTGATAATATTCATTGTATGTAGGATGCAAAAAGACTAAAGTAACATATATTTTATCAACTTTACCTAGTTACTTTATATTAAAACAGTTCAACCGAAAAGCGGCTAATGTGATATATTTTGTAGGCAGATACGTAAAAGAAATGTAAAACTTTGGGGGTTAAGTTTTTAAATGGACTACACCAGAAGATTCGCTGCGTCATGCCTTCATTTGCATATGGCGGCATTGCGATTTACAAACAAAACTGGTTTATCTCTGTGTGTATGATTGAACTGGTATTTTTAGGTACTTCTGGATAACAAGGTCCGGGGTGAACCCAGGGTGAAACACTAATTTTATCTATACATGTATTACATATAGGCTAAAAAAAATTTGAAGTTGATCTTACAGGAGGTGGGGGCGGCGGAGGGGGTTTTCTCGTAGGTTCCCGTTTTTCCGGTTCTTTGCCATTCATACAATCCGTTGATACGTGGTCCGCTTTTCTAATCGGCATACCAGACTGACGATCCTGTCAACAAATACATAACAAGATTGATCAGATTTGTTTCAACATCTACTTGACTTACTTCTATCCTGAATGGTTTTTCAGGTTTTTCCTATCGAAAACAGTTATACAGATAATAAGATAGATTCAGATAACTCTGCGAAGAAAAGATTGTGAAGAAAATGTCACAAGATTTCAGTGTTTTGTTTCTACAAAAATACGAAGTCGAGTACCTACCTAAATACATACTTGACGAAGACCTATCTTTGGGTATCAGTACATTTTTGCATCATTTTCTATGAACAAACGTGCTCATTTTATATTTATTTGCTCCCAAGTTTATCAATGATAATATGACGTTTAGTTACCTGGCCTTCGATTCTTTACGCGGACCGATTTAAATTTTTTACCTAGCTTTGGCCTCCGGTTCATGTTAAGTTCGATTTTTCAAGCCCTTGTTTATCCCCTTAGGTGTTGAATTTTCAAAAACCCTTTCTTAGCGGATGCCGACGTCATAATTCATGTCAGACTGTTTCGCATACAGATAGCTATATCTGTATGCGAAACAATCTCATCCATCCAGTGGTTTGAGCTGTGCGTTGGTATTGGTTGGTAGATTAGTCAGCAGTCAGTCACCTTTTCCTTTTTTATATATCTATTATTATTTAGGATTAAAACGATTTTTAGCCCGTCGTAATTTAAAAATATAACTGAACATCATATTATGTAAGTCATCAACAAATATCGAAGGTGATTGAGAATACAATAAGCGTACATTTATGCATTTACCTTACTAGTTTACACACAGAAACATATTTGAAATAAATAAATGGAAGTGACGTAGGTATGTATAGTTAACCAGAGAATGACGTCAAGCAGGTAATGCCCAACAAGCTTGAGGAAAACGTGATGTAAGAACATAGGTTGAAGTTGGTACCAACTAAGATTAAAATTAAACCATATTATCTATATTTTAAAATTCAAAGTTAACAGAATGATGCAAGATGCATAGCAAACTAATTAGAAGCTATTTAATAGATGAGTTTACGACAGCCACTTTATGTAGGTAGATAACTAGGTACATAAGTTATAAAGTGGCTATAATGAAATAGTAGATAATAGGTACCTATTTATTAAACAAGGCAGGTTTTTAAGTAGATTTAGGTGTTACGCCTTACGTGAAAAACATAGCTACTGATCTATTCTGTTTGATACCTTTATGCCCTATAATCACACTAACAAGTGTTTTTCAAAATAACAGAAATATTTCAGAGCAATTTTTTGATAAATTGAAAATAAGCACTAAAAATAAATTATCTTTTATCTCGTGCATATATCCTTTAAATGGTTAAGTTTTTATTGTTTTGTTTCTTGTAAGACTGTAGGTACTAAATAAATAAATATTTTTTGCTTTATATCAAATTTAACCATGAAATTGGCAGTGTTCATAGCAATTACCGACCTAGTTAATTCTTTCAATGCGATTTCTTGAAACATGAATACTCATGAATGGTCTAAGCATGGATAAAAAGACCAAGTAAAATAAATTCAACACAGATGCATTCGCGGGTGACTGTTAACTTTGTCTGTCTGTCTGTTACGTGTTCACTGCTCTACCTATCAATCAGATCTAGAGCTTCGGCAGAGACAAACAATTTACAATTCGGACATAATTTAAGGCAAATTAGGAACTTTTTATCCTGATAAGAAAACAATTCATGCTAGCGGAGTCACTGGTTTCAGCTTTATTTATTTTGTTCATCTATATATATAAAATTCAAAGTCCTGACTGACTGAGATATCAACGCACAGCCTAAACTACTGAAGTTACAAACTTGAAATTTTTACAGTTGGTTCCTTTTATGATGTAGGCGCACACTAAGAAAGGATTATTGGAAATTCCACCCCTAAGGGGTTTAAATAGGGGATGGAAGTTTATATGAAACTCCGTCATTTTTCAAGCTGTTTCCATCAAAGTTGGTATTTGAGCTTTCAGTTAAAAATAAAGAAGTACGTGTGTCACAGTTTTTGAAAATTCCACCCCAAAACCTAATTCCACGCGGACGAAGTCGCGGGGGCAAAAGCTAGTTAAGTAATAAAGTAGGTATTTATTCTTGAACAGTAACTTAACGAACTATTCATTAATTTAATTAATTAATTAGGTGATCGTTTCATTAGCAGTAATTAATCCTACCTACTTAGGAAATTGGATGAGTTATAGGTAAGAGATTATTCAGTGCCGTTCAAGGTAATGGTTTTGGCGTATTTATTGTATAATCACTAACTTTTTGAAGAACTGATTCATCTGATGATCATTAATTGATGACACGAGAGCTCTCAAAAAGTCGCACAGTAATGTAAAGGCCTACTCGTACAATAATCTCGCATAATAACAAAATTAATGTAAACCGGTGGAAGTTACATAAATTTTATTTATCTACTCGAAGTCAAGCATGTTCGTAAATGTAGGTATATTGAACCTACGGAGGTCAAAGATTCATCGGTGATCATTTAATGGGCAGTTATTTAGACTTTATCCTAAGTCGAAGGTCTAAACACCTTAATTATTGTGCCTTAGTTCTGAGTGATTGTTTAATAAGAATTCTTTAGAAATTACATTATACATCTAGCATCAAATAACATTAAAAATATCCAATATCACACGAGTGCCTTGACAGAAGCGTACCTGCCTAATACCTTTCTACATGTTTTTTTTTCTTTTGATAGTCGCTGAGTAATCAATGATGAATGTCGCAATATAAATCATGATAATCGTCTATCTATTTAGATACCTACACATAGTTTTACAAGCTATACCTAACTATCTATATCTAATCAAAACAAGAATTTATTTTTCACTAGTTTTTGCTCGTAACTCCGTCCCCGTGGAATTAGTTTTTTAAAAATCCCGCGAAAACACTGTTTTTCCGGGATAGAAGGTAGCCTATGTCACTCTCGAGGTCTTCAACTATAAATGGATGGATGGTTGCTCTTTCACGTAAAAACTACTGGACGTATTTTGATAAAACTTCACAATTTAGTTGCTTATATACCTATTACAATAGGAAATAGGCTATATTTTATCCCGGAAATTCAAATAATTGCATCGGGAACTAAAAACTTTTAATCTGCGCCTACGAATTCGCAGGAAGCTAGTTATGTAAGGATTAACATTTTAAAATTACAAAAGGATTATCTGATGCCTACGACTTGAAGTATGTTTTGTAGATTTTAGTCTTTTGGAAATCCCGTGGAACTCTTGGATATCACGGAATTAAAAATAAATAAAAATACTATGGGATGATCAAATCGGTTCAATGGTTTAGGACGAGACAATTTTTCTTTTAAAGATAAGTATCCATCGTCCCTCATTTCAATTAGCAGGAACAACTCATACCTTGTTTACTTCTACGTGGTTGTAGTTGTAGGTCCTACGGTCCTACCTAAAGTTTTGCCTGGCCAATCTTGACGGCATCTAGATCCCGTCAAGATTAGTCAGGCACAACTTTTAACTTGTTTAGGTTATGCTATCGATCAAATAAACGCATTTCAAAACAAACAGACACTTCAACTTTATTTATTTGTACATAGATAAAATCAAATAAAATATCCAGCTTTAGAAACCAAGCGAATGCTCTACGCTTCGCTCTAATAACAAAAGATGAATCTTGACGACTTACTTCATAGCATTGAATAGTGAACAGCGGAGGCGATTTATTTTTCTTCATTTTTTGATTAGCTTATAATCACATTTCGTTTCGAATAATTCACGAACAATATAGAATATAATCAGTATTATCACAGTGTAACTCGGTTTCGCATTTAACTCGTCGTCAATAATGCATGAAAAATTTAACCGTATAAATAAAGCAAGAGCGCGTGAAGGTCAGCGATAATTTTCCGGCTATCGGGAAATCGCGGTATTTTGAAGCGTATTTCGCGACTATTGCGGTTGGAGTGTTCGCGGTCTATGGAGGTATCGCGCGCACAGCGGCCGGCGACGCGGCGAGGCGCATCGGCGACGGATGCGGTGACTGGTTGGTGACTGGCTAGTGGCTTGGCGACTGAACGAGGTGCGGGGCAGACTTATCAGTGCGAGGCCTAATCATGCAAAAGCAGCGTTCTATTAAGTCGATGTGTGGTGAAACATCGATAAAATATACTTATCGATTCTTCAAATTATTATGTATCTACTAATACTCAATCGAACACATTTAGTTACTTAGAAAATAAGGTCTGGCGCAAAATTTCACTTTAAGGTTTAATTAATATTTCCCAAACGGACCCATAAATTGAAAAAATGTTCATAAGAAACTTTCAATAATTTTGAAAAACCTTTTTAACAATACTCCACACAATGGGATAGACCAGTACAAAAAATATCATCCCCTCGTGGTGTAGTGTAGGGGAGGTACCCAAAATCATTTTTTTTTCTTCAAAATTTTATTGTATGTACAACTTTTCGGCGTAATTAATATGCAAGATTTTTTAGATTTTTAAATTTTACACAATTAGATTTATAACACCTACTTATAACAAGATTAAAAAAACAAGGTTCTATTAAATATTATATTAATAATAATAGAAAATTAAGATGATATCAAAGAAAATTGAGCAGCCTTGCCGTTTGTTGCTTTTTATTTAGGTATTCTTCACCCATGCGAAACCAAGGCACCCAAAGCATAAGCCAATGGCAGGTCGATGGTCTTGAATCTTTGAGCATTTAACAAACCTAGATTATTTTATTTAAAACGTTTAAGTGGAATGCACTTAAACGTTTATTATTACTTTACTTGAAACGTTTAAGTGGAATGCACTTAAACGTTTAAAGTAAAATCATCTAGGTAGGTATGTTTTTTATTCAATGACAAGATAGTCCTTGACTGCAATCTCACCTGGTGGTAAGTGACGATGCAGTCTAAGATGGTAGCGGACTAACTTGAAAGGGGTATGGCAGTGCGCGCTCAACCTATAGGTAACTACCCCTAATCGGTTTCTACTCGCCATCGTGCCGGAACGCTATATAAATCGCTTGACGGCACGTCTTTGACATTTGGCTGGTAACTAGCCACGGCCAAAGCCTCCAGCCAGACCAGAGCAGAGACAATTCAGAAATTATAAATCCCCTAATTGCCCCCGCCGGGAATCGAACCCAGCTCAGTTATAAAACCACAGCGCTCACCACTACGGTAGGGAGGTCGACAGAAAGTCGTATACAAAGATTTGAACTTTAAGGAATAAAAATACAACGAATGTGAAGGGTTACAGTACAGGTACAGGAATGAAGGAGGTCAGTGCCCCGTGTGCAAGTCGAGGGACAGCTTAGTAATAGGACGTAATAGGCTCTACATTATACTGACGCTGCAATGACAATGCAACCTTATTATATCCTGTAAACTAGATTAGGAGCAGTATTCCTATCTACCTATTTCAACTTATCGACTTATTTCAACTTAGGTATGTAACTGTTATAAACTTGTTGAATAAGTACCTACTTATAAACTACCTATTAGCTATCTAACTAATGACGACTATGAATCCAATTAAATGACTTATTATTTTTTAATGGGTAGCTCTAAAAATGTTGGTCTATCAGGGTACCTTTCAGAGAAGATAAAATAACAGAAAAATAAATAAACCTTTGGCTTTAATTGCATACAGTGTTGGGCATGATGCCCAACACTGTATGGCGCTATTACTTCGTTGGATACCGAGGCTAAGCCGTTGGGCTATAAGCGCAAGCTCTTTGGTCGCCTGAGGCGTGAATCAGTTAGTTGACTACTTTAAATATATACATATATCTGTCTTACTTTTTCCTTTTTTTTTTTGTTCATGATAATGATTTTTTTGCTACAAAACCCTACCTTAGGTGTGTTTTGACACGCACTTGAGTATTTTTTTTTACTTTTTACCTACAAAAATTAATTAGCAAGAATGCCTGCGAGTAAGGCACACTATTTCATAATTATGCTTCTACTTACTATATCTACACTACTTATTTACGCTCTAATTTACACTCGGTGCTTACTTAGTAAAACTTTGTGTCGATATTAGTTTCGTAACATATTGGTCGTATAATGTTATACTTGATGCCCATGTATATAATAATCATATGTATATGTACCTAATTATCTACTTATTACTAGGAACAATGACTAGTTTTACAATTAAACACTGGCACTTCAATGTATGAATGGTATAGTAAATGACTCCAATCAGTTAACATTGGGTAGCTGTGACAAATCCTATCCTTAGACAATTAAGCTGCATGATAATGAATGATTGCAATACATATGATTAATGTGCCTACTCTTTATATTTCACGAGCTACTATTTTGAGTACAAAAGGAGAGCCAAGACGAACATGCATTCCTTTCGTTATTATCAAGTCAACGTGGATTTAAAATAAAATAAAAATAAAATAGCCATTTATTCTACTACCAAACAAATAATCAAGTGTTTTACAACTGTTATTAACATAATTACATATTATTTTTAAAATTGAGAAATTAAGTTATTATTATAATACAATATTTGAAATGTCATCATTTGAATTTTTTTTTTTTATATATATATGTATGTACCTAGCTTGTATGTCAGTATTAAATGATTGTATGTCAATATTATGTGTTGGTAGAAGTCGCCTGTTTGGCGTAGGCCTCCCCCAGCTCTCTCCAAGTCCGTCTATCTCGTGCGTTCCTCATCCACAGTGGTCCATTGATCCGTGCAAACACATCTGCCCAGCGTCTCCTGGGTCTTCCTCTTTTCCTCTTAGCGTTGCGTGGTATCCACTCTGTCAAGATTTTTGTCCATTTAGTATTACACGCTCGGCTAATATGGCCAGCCCATTTCCATTTTAATAGCCTAATCTGCCTAGTGACGTCGCTAACTCTTGTTTTATTACGAATAGCTTGGTTGCTGATTCTATCTGATAGTTTTATGCCCAGCATGCTTCTTTCCATTTTGCGCTGGCACACCGCTATTCTTTCCTCATCTACCATCCTGAGTGCCCACGTTTGGCAGCCATAGATTAAACATGGGAGTATTGCGACGTTAAATAATTTCGTCTTTATTTTTATATGTATACTCTTGTTTTTCATTATTTCTTTTAGACTCCAATATTTCTTCCAGGCTAAAGCGATTCGTCTTTGCACCTCTTTCTCCATATGGTCTTTGAATGATACTAGTTGTCCCAGGTAGACATATTCGTTGACAATTTCTATTTCGTCTCCATCAACTATAATCTGCGGTGTATTTTCACTGTTTGTCATTACTTTTGTTTTAGTTTTATTAAGTGCTAAACCTACTTTCTGACTTTCTCGTGCTAATTCAGATATCATGTCATTAAGGGTTTTTGGAGATTCAGAGAAAATCACGATATCATCCGCGAATCGCAAGTGACTTAAATATTACCCGTTTATTTTAATTCCTTTGTTCGACCAATCTATTTTTCTAAATACTGTTTCCATTACAGCAGAGAATAATTTTGGCGATAAAGGATCTCCTTGGATTAACCAGCTTAAAATGATAAGCATGTTTTCAGAAAAACTAATAATTTTGTGTTAAAACTCTTTCTTTGCTTGTTGTTTGCCGTTTATATTTTAATCTAATAGGTAGGTACATTCAGAAAAGTAGCGACTTTTCAATTTTTTTTGTCAGTACAGCTTTTATTTTAGCGATTGTAATTTAACCAGGTCGAATCCCTTTAATGTTAATCCAGATTGCTTCATATTAACTTCAGATAATTTAGATAAAATAATTTTTCACTTAATTAGCGATTAATTACCAAATGATGGTACAATAATGAAACTTGTTGATGTTTGATTGTTCCTTGTAAAGACAATAATGACGTCCGACAAATTGTTGTTATTCATGCGACGCTAAACACCATTGTTTTTCAGTCGGTGTTCGTGGTAAAGCAATACAAACCAGACAGGCAAATACCAGTCGAACAATGCTGATTCGGTTATAGGTACACAATCTCGGTACTAATTTGATTGGCAATCTAAATATTTAAAAGGAAAAGGTGAATGACTGACTGATCTATCAGCGCACAACTCAAACTACTGGACGGATCGGCCTAAAAGGCATACAGGTAGCTTTTATGACGTAGGAATAGAATAGAATAATTTTTTAATCAAATAAACTTTTATAAAGTGCTTTCGAATCGTCAAATGAATCTACCACTGGTTCGGAATGCCGTTCCAACCAAGAAGAACCAGCAAAAAACTTTACATATTAAAAGTTGCTCTTTTAAAAATAAAATAATATGTTATAACAATATCATGTATTATATTTGTACATAATTCTGGAGATACATTGAAAACCCTTTCTTTTGGTATATATCTCAAATCTATCAACCTCGCAACAAAAAAAGGGCTCCGCTTAGAGGGGATTTTCAACGTTTTGGTGGAAGTACATTTGATCCAATCATTAAATTCACGAGGGACATTGAAAACTCTACGAATTTCCACCGGTTTCATCTTATTCCACAAACAATTCTAGGGGAGCCTGTTAGATTGAAGTACACATCAGTAGGTCCCGTACAGAAAATAATTACCTACATGCATCGATCCTACATGGAACTCACGCATTCATTGGTTGCTTTGAGCCTACTTTTGGAGCGGAAGTTTGTAAGAAACTATATTCTAAGCTTATAGTTCGATGACAATCAATTAATTAACGGATTAGTATAAAGCCGATTAAGTAGGTTTTTATCTACCAACTACCTAGTATCTATAACATACAAAATACAAATCCACTTAATTCAGTCAATGCCTTCTATAGAATACGAGAATATAGAGTTGGGAAACTCCAATCTAATTCAACAATAAAATGTTAGTTATGATTTGGCTGGAAATGTAGATAGAGATCATACCTAAGATTAACATATAGGCTAAATTTTCCCGCGGGAGTTAAAAAATCTTTATCCATGTGGACAAAGTCGCTCGCATCATCTGGTAATATCTAATCAGATAACCCTAAAAATAGTATTGTAAATGCTATATATATTCAGGTTATCATCAACTGATACGCGTCTCTTATTTATTGCAAAATCTTTTTCTTTGTTTCTCATTTGCTTAATTCTAAACGTCTCGTTTTATTTTTATATTAGTAATAATTTTATATTAAATTAATGTTGTATTTCTCCAAAAAAGATTCTTTTTGCATAAGAAAACAAGAAACATCTTGGGTTAGTTGCAGTACATACTAAGCACAATCTAAATACATCAATATAAGCGTAATTGTTTGTATGAATTGAAAATGATCCACAGCATAAGCACACATTAATCAACTTACCAAATTGTCTGGCTGATTTTCCTTATTATTCGCCTCTTCGCGGCCTATTGACTCCAGATTGGCAAACATTTTTCTATGAACTTTTTTAAATTCATCCATTAAAGCATCGTGATGCTTTTTTTGGTCGTTGTCCATCGCCTTCGGAACGTTCGGTTTCTTAATTGGGCTTGGATGAGTTTCCTTTTCAGGCAATGATTTTTTATTCTATGAATCACAAAAAAACAAGTTTAGTGAAAATGTATAAATGTACAATAAATTTTCATAACTAGCTATTACCAGCGGCTTAGCTCTCACCCATCTATTAAAAGTAATCCGAAGTGTTGATTCCTATACTTTGATTTTTTCGATTTTTTCTATTGTTTATTTCTTCGTTTCTAACTTACAAAATCGCTTACGAATGTCAAAAATGTTACATTGTTACATAAATTGAACAGTTTTATCCTATCCTACGCTATTATATGGGTATATTACAATTACGTGTGTCAATCTGGCGTCTCGGATATGGTAAATAGGTCTAAACCAGTCGTCACCGCCTTAAGACCATCTTAGGACAGAATGTGATTTAAATAGATTTCTTAAGATTTAGATACCTATTTACATTCTATAATTTTATCGGTAAAAGTATAAAATGTAAATATAATTAATACGTAATAAAATATTCTGTTGTATATATTGTCAAAATTCTCCTAAGGTTTAAATACTGTTTACTTAGTACCTACATACTTACCAATTTCCTTCGTTCTATTTATTCGGCGATGGCACTAATAGTATTCTGTAGTACCTATATACTGTCGAAATTCTTCTACAATCTAAATAGTGTTTACTTACCAATTTCCTACGTTCTATTTCTTCGGCGATGGCACTTGATAATGTGGCTGAACTTGATATACTTGTAGAATCTTCATCAAACTCTTTTTTGGGAGATGGGTTATAATTACAATGTGATTTGCCGCAAGTAGTCGAATTCATATGGTGAACTTCTACAACTATTGTTTTCTTTTCATTATCTCTATTCGTTTGGGTTGTTGCGTACATATTTTTTCTAGTATTATTATTGTCATAACTGCATTGTATCGTAGCACCGTCTTCAGTTAAATTTATTATAGTTCTATTTCGTGGACTCGACACTTTAGCTGATTCGAATTCTGTTTTCGTTTTGCATATAATATTAGATTTGCTTTCGTACGTATGGGGATTATTTGGTATACTAGGGCTGTCGTAGTCGGGTTCTATATCGGAGGGTGCATCAAAATTATGAATATCGTCATTTTTCCATTCGAATTCTAGACAATCCCATGTCCGTCTTTTCATTCTGTTCATTGTCAACCTGAAACAATATTACACGATTAATACTCAAATAATCAGTTTCATTCATTCATCTCAACCTATCACCGGCCCAGAATTGGGCACAGGTATCAAATGAGAAGGGTTTAGGCCATTGTCTCTACTCTCTTCATAGTCTACAACACTGGCCAAGTGCAGGTTGGACGGACTTCACACTCCTTTGAGAACTTTATGAAGAACTCCATGGCATGAAGGTTTCTTCACGAATTTATTATTTTATACACTTCAGTATTATTTTACGTGAATGTATATTTATTATTTTTAGCCTTCGTTGCTTAATACACACCTATCTGCTCTATCCGCAGCTTCTTCTGCCACACTAGCGAGGCGTCTTCGTAAGGCCGCTGGAGGCGCGAGGGCGATAACCGGCGCCCCTGGCGCTGGGCTTCTTTCCCCGGCCGCCGATGACGCGGAGCTGTTGTAGCCAGAACTCTCGGGTGACACCAGCTCGGTACCGGCTCCCTCACGAATTATCAGTTCGAGGCGCCCATTTGCTTTCATCACTGATATAGCCTGGAGAATCATAGTGACAGTTGAACTATTTTTCATGTCGTCTTTAGGCATATGAGAAGTTAAGCCAGAAGGCACATTGTTGCTGGACTAGCCACCATATGGACAGATGATAACTAACGAATCGCAGCAAGCCGTTGGACACAGGTGGCAAAATACCGTATGGTGTGGAAATTCCATCAAGGAATCTGATGCCTATTATAGTGGAAGTCTTTCATTTGCGACAACGACGACAGAATCACGCAGAAATGAATTATTAAATAACTTGTAAAAAGTTAACTACTAACAAAAGTATTGTAGTACCTACTGACGAAAAAAGTTAGTTGAGCGAAATGTTATCTAAATTATTACTATTTATTTGTCACTGATGTACCTACTCAGAAATCAGCCAGTAAATTACCTCATTAAATGATATGTTCGCGAAATCGTGGCCGTTGCACGATAAAATTTGATCGCCTGGCCTCAAACCTGCTTCCCGAGCAATGCCGCCCTCTCTCACGAACTGAACAAAAATTCCAGGCTTCCAATCAGGCCCTTTACAAATTCTATAACAAAAAAAACATAATATATTTTAGTGTCCTACAGGACCGGCTGCCCACAATTAGCTTTCTAATAAATAGTCTGCTAAAGCATAGCGTATTTAATAGCATACTAAAATTTTATAGTTTATAGCCTGTAGCTTGCTATTGATTTATAGCAGTTTTGAACAACTCTAAAGAAGATCCTAAGATACGATTTGCCTAATGAAGGTAACCAATGAACGGTACAAGGGCAGTTTCCTTTGGGAACTCGTCTCGTGGAATAGACTATAGTTTCAGTTTTTACGCCTACTTTTAATTCAAGCTACGAGAAGTAGTAAGGATAGCTAAAACTGGAAAACGGTACTGGGAATTGACTTTTAATACTCACCCACAGCCAAGTTTCGCTCGTGGAGGGACTAGTATGGATAGACGCAAGTCAGTTAGGTGCTCTGTGTTGTGGCACAGCGTCGGCGACGATGAGACATCCGACGCTAGCGATGTCCGCTCCGAAACGAACTGCCACGACAGGGGCTCGTGTTCCTTTCTGAGATTTTTTTTTTCAGAAATATTAAGTATAGACTACGTTTTGCCCGTAATTTCGTCCGCGTGGATTACGGAACCACGGATTTTTCCGTTATAAAAAGTTGCCTATGTCTTAATCCAGAGTATAAGCTATTTCTATTCCACAGTCCGATTGATTCAGAAGCTGAAGGAGTAAAAAACTTTCCCTTGTTATAAATGCGAAAGTGTGTTTGTTTCTTCGCTTGTTGGTTTGTCGTTTAATTGCGCAGATATCCGCAACAGATAGCGGGGATTTATATATTGATATTTTGCATTAGTATAGTTGAGGACCTGGAGAGTGACATACGCTACTTTTTATCCCGGAAAAGCAAAGGGTAAAGGGTTTTCGTTTAGTAGGTACATGAGGGGTTTGAAAATCTAACTCCACGCGGACAAAGACGCGGGAAAAATCTAGTTTATAAAATTAGCAAAAAAAATCTCCTCAAGCTGTTTCTCGAAGGTGCTCTCGAACTGCGATGTGCAAACATTTTATCTCATAATATTATATTTTTATCTCAATCGGTCAACAAGGTGTTGCGGAATATTCGATCCCACAAAAAACAAACAGAAAAACTATTACGAAACGTGTAAGTATTTACCTACTACTTACAAAAAATGTAAGATAAATGCGAATGTGTGTTTGTTATAGTTGGTCCTCCAATCACACAGCAACGGAGAAACAGATTAATTTTTTGCATTGATATAGTTATACTTAGAGAGTGGGTCTCCCTGCTTTCCTGGGATGGGATAGAAAGTAACCCTTTTTAACCCAAGGAAGAAGAGGGTTACAGTGTGGTTTTTAAAATGTTACAAACGAATACGATAGACAAAGAATACTTACTCTTTGATGGGAATCATCCCCACATCTGAAAATGCAAAAAGAATTCATTGATTTAAGCGGTGTTTAAAAAGGAGATATCTCAAAATACATAATAAATATGTACTTAGTTCAAAAAGCGTGGTAGACAATGACCTAATTTCTACTCATTTTGAGAGGAGTTCGTGCTCAGTAGAGATTATCAGTAGAGAGCCATGGGTTGAGATTATGATGATGATGATGATTGATGATGAGGTCAAAATGTCATGAGGTCATAATCAAGAGTCATAAACTCATAAAAGTCATAAGACTAGAAGACCTAGCTACTGTCTATTAACAATACTCTAACAAATATTACTAAGCCTTCGCTGTCCGACCGTCTGTCTAATAATAGTTGGTATTAATTCTTATACGATGGTACGGAGCCCTTCGTGTGCAAGTTGCCCGGTTTCGCACTGGACCGGTTTTTGGTATACTTAATGTTTCTGTATCTATCTACGACAATAATAATTAAAATATTAAAGGCAGTTTAGAAGTCAACAGTTAGCGACTAGGTATTATTAATAACCGGTCAAATGAGAGTCGGACTCGCATACAAAAGGTTCGTACCAAATTTCGTCTCTAGTAGCCCTTTTAATTTTTAATTTATTTTTATTATTTGTAGCTATAACGGCAACAACAATACACATTCGCTGAAAATCTCGACTCTACCTATTACGGATCATGAGATACAGCCCGCTGACAGACAGACGGACAGACAGCGGAGGCTTAGTAATAGGGTTCCGTTGATTACCTTTGGAGTACGGAACCCTAAAAATTACTCATAAGATAAAAGGTAAAGTAAGTATTGAAACTCTTACGTCTGACTTTAATCTTGAGCCGAGACTGCGAGGTGATGTAATGCACGAGCTCGGCGTGCACGGCGTCGTCGACCCGGTACCCGTTCACACTCACCACTTGGTCACCCACCTGCAAACAAACAAACAAACACACGCATTATTTTCAATTCATAATTTAAAAAAATTGATGAAACAGACATCATTCTGCCTAAAATCTATTAAATTCTAAGTACATACATAATTTGTGTGCTAAAATCCTAACTAGTGAGGTTCCACAGAAGAAAATGTTTCCGTTGAACCCGTCGATGATGGGAGAATCTTTTAAATCCTTACGAGTTTTTTTTTCACTGATATTTTTAAAATAAGTACTTACTTAGACCGTACAACAAATGGAGGAAGAAAAATTGTTGAAAAGCAAAAATATTTTTTCAACACACTTGCTCATAAAATGGCTCCCGGTTCACCGCAATTAGGCACACAATGACACCTTTAACTCAAACTGTGACTTTTTATTACCATTATTCACAATGTGAGTTATAGAATTTTTTTTTTTTATTTTATTGGTTGAGTTGCTTTGTTCTTAAAAAAGTTTCTATTACAAAAAAAATCCTACCTATTACCAAGATACCTATTGCTTGCTCATTTCATACAACTTCGTATTTAAATAGATAATTTCAACTTGTACGTGTTTAATAAATAAAACTGTCACTCAAATATAACTTTTGTTTTTTCTGTAATAAAGAAAACTGGAAATTCCCCATTTTGTACGTGGCTATAAGAGAAAAGCCAAAAAAAAAGAAACCTCATTCTTTTAGTCTATGGCCATTAAAGGTGCGCGCGCATTCCGGAAAACTGATTAAATCAAATAAACATCTGAATAGGCTGTATGGTCGTCGATCTTTGCCTGCCCTCAAGAGCATCTCAAGAGGGCGAACAAATAACAACATTAATTTTTCCCGCCATTGCGAAAAAATTTTCACAACTCGTTTTCACTGTTTTGTACCATAATGTACTATTTTAGTATTATTTTCTTCACAAGTGTGTTGAAAAACGTCGTATGATACACGTGTATATTAATGATTACCGTCCTCGGCTACCTTAAGACCCTCACCTAACGGCTCGGGTCTCAATAGCGCCTCAGTGGTAATCACCAACTTTGACACTTGTACCATAATGTACTATTGCCTCTATCGATACCTACCGCCATAGAATTTTCATTTCAATAACATTAAAATAATAAATTTCCTACCTAATTTATTACATGCATTTTTTGAGAAAACAATCTTTTTTCCGTGGGAGTAGGTACTTATTTTAAACACATGTCTGATTTTAGATTTAGAACTACTTGTATCACTGGCATAATAAGGGCATAATAGATAGTAGTTATGCATATAAGAGAAAGCATAACATAACAATCAACGTCATAGTTAGTGAATGAGTGACGTCAGACACGCAATTGCGGCCACGTGACAGAGTCGCGCGCTGACGAAAACACCACTTTCTTTGCGAAGAAGCCGGACGGCGGCGGCGGCTCGTGGCCTACATATCTGGCAACTTTCCTTCGGACTTTTACCGGCACTTCGTTTTTTGGACGCTCCCAGACTCCGCGGCGTCCTTCCGCAAACCCTATCACTCATTCCTTTCCCTTTACGAGTATAGTAATTTATTATGTGCACCACCAATACCGGAAAAAATCATCGAATTAATTTATCATTCTTGTCTTCTGCGTGCTTGAAGTATCTCCAATGTTTTCTTGTTTCTAGTGAACCGTATTATCAATCAAAACTAGAGCAGCATTTAGGTACGTCCTCAGCTCGATTTATCGAACACCTGTTCATTGAGATCATTCTTGGAATGAGCCCAAAAACACTATATCTGCTGTAAGTTACTGAAGAGTGGAGATTCCGCAGACTACTTGATTCTGCAGCATCAGCTCAAGGTTAGCGTGCCTTAGAAATAATCCGAAGTATCAAATCAATAGTACCAGTGAAAGTTTGTAAGACCCTTTAATCAACTTAGAAATGAGCTGATGGTCATAAAACGCCTGAGCAGAACCTCATGCATTAAAGTTAAGATCAATCTCGACTAGCTTTCAAACAGAAAAAACCGTATCAAAATTGGTCCATTCGTTATGCAGCTACGAGGGAACAGTCAGACATACATTACACACGTAAAACTTATAACACCTCTCTTTTTCTATCTGGGGCTTAAACAGAGAAAGACATGGTTACGTTTCTCGTACATGTACACGTATAACGTAGTTGTGTTTGACGTAGGTACGTCCACCGTTTTAAAAAATTCCAACTGATTCTTAGATTAACTGAATCTGATGTACATCTAGTAGTATCTAAGATGTACAATGACTTACATAATAATTTTTAATCTCTGCGCATTAATTACTTACATAAGATCAAACATGCCTTTCAACTCAACTCAAGAGCGGACCTATCTATCTACTCAAGATGAATTAAGAAGTCGTTGTCTTATGTTACCTATGTGTTAATCCTGGGTGGGAGCTATCTCCATTCCGAATTTCAGTTAAATCAGTTCATTCGTTGTGGCGTGAAGAAGTACCAAACATACACATACACACACATCATATTATACAAACTTTCGTCTTTATAATATTAGTGTGATAGTGTGTTATAAACTGGGTTAAGATATTCAACAGGTATTCTCTATAATAAAAAAAAATATCACCTCACCTCACATACACTTGTACAAGTACATATCGTTAAAGTACATTTTTTTATTTACTCAAACGATAACAATAATCATGACTCACGTAAACGACGCGATAAGGCTGGTAGGTATTTATAATAATTCATAATAGTTTTACTTTGTAGAGCATACTGAAAGAAAAATCAATACATATTATGAAAGATAGCACGATATCTATGTAGCTCAATAAAGAGCTATCTGCAGTTATCACTGACTTCACAGTAAATCAGTTTATATAGGTTATAGACATAGTAAGAAGTGTTGACGACCTCCCTGGCGCAGTGGTGAGTGCTGTGGTCTTATGACTGGAAAGGTCTCGGGTTCGATTCCTGACGGGGGCAATTTGGGAATTTATAATTTCTGAATTGTCTATGGTCTGGTCTGGCGCGTCTGGTGGGAGGTTTTGGCCGTTAGTTACCACCCTACCGTCAACGACATGCCGCCAAGCGATTTAGTGTTCCGGCATGATGGCGTTTGGAAACACATTAGGGGTATGGGTTGAATTTACCCTGCCGTACCCTTTCAAGTTAGCCCGCTACCATCGAAGACTGCATCTTCACTTACAATCGGGGAACATACTTAAAAAAAGAGATTCTCAGAATTGAGGACCTTCTCCTTTTTTGAAGTTACAAAAACTTGCTTACCAAGTAAGTAAATCTAAAAATTCAAAATATAAATAGCTCTGGAAAAATAGGGCACCCCGCTCAGCAGGAAGCCACAGCAAGCTGCAGCGCTGGCTTTCAGGGGGAACCCAAATGTCCACAGGCGTAATTCCGATAAACATCATTGCTTTTCTATTTTAGCAAGCGTTACACAAGAAGATTTCGTTCGAAGAAGCTCACGCACGCTTTGAAGTAGGTGCCGATCTACCTACTTGTAGAAAGTCTGATCGACTCGAGATAATCGAGTGACACACGCAACGGAACTGGATTATTACTAGCCACCCTGTCATTACTGTTTTCCTGTGTAATGCTCCGCGCAAACGGGCCAGCGACCACAGCCACCGGTGGCTGTCGGGCGCCACGTACTTTGGTGCTGCGCAAACAAAGGTTGTCCTGATGTAGGTATCGTGTCACAATGGAGCGGCACATGAATAGCGAGTGTCGGCGTTATTAAGTAGCCAATGGCCGCCACCGGTGACATGTCGCGGACACTGAGTTTACGACTCACGAGTGGATGCCACGATTCCATACAAAATATGTTAAAAATCTAGTAAACAGCTCGTCACCAGCCGCCGGTGACTGTGGTCGGTGGCCCGTTTGCGCGGAGCCTAAGAGTCTTCTTCCTGTAATTACTGTGTACTTATCAGCTATGTTCTACTTAAAACAAGAAAAGTTTAATAACCGGTCAAATGCGAGTCGGACTCGCATACGAAGGGTTCCGTACTAATCAAAAACTTTTCTAGTAGGGGAGCCCCCTTTAATTTTTATTTTTATTATTTGTTCTTATAGCGGCAACAGAGCAGGCAAGTGGCAAAGGAGTAGCGGTAGGCACATGCTCTGAAAATTTCAACTACCTATTACGGATCATAAGATCGGACGGACAGACGGACGGACGGATAGCGAAGCCTTAGTAATAGGGTCGGTTACCCTTCGGGTGTGGAACCCCAAAAAACATAAACCGGCTACAGAGAATTGAATGTAACAGTCGTCATAATATTATTTATTCATTTGTTCGTATAAAAACACCCGGACCATATCTAATAACAAATCGACACCTTTTTCATCAAAATCGGCTCAATTGTGCTACGGTGGAACATATCTACGTAAATTACAAACACGCATAGGTACATAAAAACATACATGACACACATAGACCGTTAAAGTCATAACCCTTCCTTTTATGTATTTATGAAATACCTTCCTATTTTCCATTAGACAAAGAATCGTACATAATAGTAGCTTTAGTTAAAAACTTTAGTAAAAAAAAATATTTGATTGACAAACGCAGTCTACGCTACTAAAGTACGTATAGGCTACCTACGTACCTACGTATCTACGTTATGCATCTGCAATCTGTATCCATTATTATTGAAAGCTTTATTACTAATAGCTTTTCCAATAAAGTTCACCAAGTAATTTACTTACAGTAAAACTATTTAATTAATCTCAGTAAAGAAAAGGTAATTAAGATTAATTAGCAGAAGTTTATTACAGCTTCTAGGAAGTGACTTCAATAAATTAAAGCTCTCGTCGTATTATACAAAGAACACATCAACAAAGTCTTCTCAGAATTTCATGACTGTCTCAAAACAACTTATTGTGCAGCTAAATAACAACGGATATGAGCACTTGTGAAATTTTGTTACGTCTCCAGTAAGGAAGTCGGTAAACGTGCGAAAAATTACAAATGTAGAGTAGGTAAACTATCAAATATTCACATTTTTATAGTAGAAAAGATTACAGAAACAGTAAAAATATTACAAGTAGGATGTTTAAAGTTATGAGCCAAAAATCAGGCGAATCGGTCCAGAAATCCCGGAGTAATCGGTGAACATACCTAAATAGAGAAAAAAAAAAAAGATACCGGCCGAATTAATAACCTCCTCCTTTTTGGAAGTCGGTTAAAAAACAAAAATTAATCTGTTACAATCAACGTACAATAAAGCATTTTGATATTGATCACTTCTTCGAATTTGATTGCAAAGTTCACAGTTCTAACGTAAACATCTGTAAAAAATATGATTCTGAAACATGAAAACACCAGAAACTGCTGCGGTTGTAGAAACATCGTCTGTTACGTGAATGCTCGAAATAATAGAGTGCTTCTTGCGACAATTCAACCTCGGACGCGAGTAATTATTAAGTTGGTAGCGAGCAGGCCAGAGTTAATTGTGAGAGGTTTTCACATGTTACGCGTACACTGAGATGGGACACCATGCTCGTGGGAGACTGCGCAACCGTATTTACATCATACTTGGCGATTTTAATTGTTTTTACTTTGTTATTTACATTTTTTTTTTCTTTTTATTCGATGACAAGATAGTCCTGCGATCTAACCTGATGGTAAGTGACGATGCAGTCTAAGATGGTAGCGGGCTAACTTGGAAGGGGTATGGCAGTGTAGATTCAACCCATACCCCTAATCGTTTTCTACACGCCATCGTACCGAAACGCTAAATCGCTTGGCGGCACGACTTTCATGGTAGGGTGGTAAGTAGCCACGGCCAAAGCGTCCCACCAGACCAGACCAGACACAATTCAGAAATTATAAATTCCTATATTGCCCCCGCCGGGGATCGAACGAGACTTCCACTTTTATAAGACCACAGCGCTCACCACTGCGCCAGGGAGGTTGTCGTACATTAATGTATTTTCAAATTATTTCAGTAAGTAGTTACGCTTGCCTAGCTAGAAATTAGTTGCATACTATAATATTTGCTATGGTCTACGAACTTTAGTTTTAAATAATTATTGCCTCAAACGAAACGAAACATATTAAGTAATAGAAATAGTAAAAAAAACCAATACATCTGCAAGTATGCGAAAAAACGAAATATGAAAAGTTAAATACATACTGTTTAATACCTTAGACGTACAGCTAGTCTTATAGTAACTATCTAACCAATGCAATGTGAGGTTATTATTGAAAAACATTAGTTAGTTAATAACCAAAAAAAAACACAATAGCTGAACAATGAAATAATGCACAATTGCTTATGAGCAAAGCAAAACATGCTGTAAAGAGTTGGACACAATGTGATAAAATTGCCACCAAGCGTCGATTAGGCAACTTTTAATGTTACACAACCTTATTTTACGTGGGTTTCATTGCCACTGAAATAGCTAATTTTGTACTACAAATCAAATATCTACTGAAATCAAAAAGTTGCGGACGTAAAGCTCTATCTATTTGTTTAATATCATTGCTTGTTTTTTAATGAATTAGTAGAAATTTTTTATATGAATTGAAAAAAAATAATTAAAGTGTCTGTCTCTACTTTTCATCTCGGAGGGTCAGAGGTAATCTGCGTATAAAAATAAAAACTGTTTTTGTTAGTTGAGGGACATACAGGTTAGTTTATTTTCACGACCTAAGTGAAATTCGAACAATTAGAGATGGAGGCGGAATTAGGAAATCAAATAATTCCTATGAGGCTAGGTTAGGCTTTTTAGAAATCCGTAGGAATTCTTTGATTCACGAAGTCCAACTCGCGGCTAAAACAGATAGTCTATAATAATAATACGTCCATTTACCTTCAGTCCCTGAAGATGTGCTTCAGAATTGAGATCGACTTTTGAAATAAAGAAGCCGGTTGCGTATTCCCGCCCGCCTCGCAGAGAAAACCCGAAGGCCGGGGCAACCTTGCGCGGGCGCAGGAGGCGGACAACGCGCACGCGCCGCTCCGCCGATGCCGTGGTGGCCGTGAGCTCCGCGCGGGAACCTGACGTCGTCGTCGACGCCGTCGACATGGCGTACATTGCCGCTCTGAAACAGAACCATATAACAATAACTTAATACGTAGGTATTGTATCCTGACATCTTTATTAATCTTATACTTAATATAATAAAGTGCAAGAGTTTGTTTGTTTGAACGCGATAATCTCTGGAACTATCAGTCGGATTTGAAAAATTCTTTTTGTGTCTGATAGCTCAATTCTTGATGAAGGTTATAAGCTATTCAACATCTCGGTACGGCTCTTAGAAGCCGAGCAAAAAGAAATAATAGCGCGGGTGAACAATGCGATGCGGTGTGTCGGTGCCCGGTGGGTCGAGGGCGGTCACCCGACGAGAACCGATCCGAAGACTATTTATTAATCCGGAAGATCAAAGCGTTACCACGGGATTATTAAAAATTAAATCCACTAGGACGAAGTCGCGAGCAACAGCTAGTCTTAATAATATAGACGCGGAAGTGTGTTCGTTTGTTGGCTTGTCCTTCAATTACGGAGCAATGGATCGACGTATTTTTTTGAATGGATCTAATTGTGGAACTTTAGAGTGACATAGGCTACTTTTTTTTTACATTTGAATCTCCTGAAGAAGTCGGCCGGCGATGAATTGAGAGGATGAGATGAATGAATTAAAGAGGATTAAGAAAATCACACGTTTTATATTTTATTGCACCTGTAACTCATGCTGAGAGTTCAGTTAATCACCAGATCGAAAAGTCCCTTAGTATTTGTATATCTGGAATTAAACTGTAATAAAAAGCCATAGCAATTCGTAACAGTTACGGTATTCCCTATCGTAGATCGTTAAATCAAAATTTATCGTTAGACGATAAAGTTTAATGACTGATTATCTCTTAATGTGTTTTGAATGAGCTAATTTTAATAGTAGATAAGTATAATGTAGTCCGCAGAAAAATAAAACACTAATTGCAGGTGGAAAAAGTCGCGGTTCTACAAATGTATATACCATATAATATAAGAAACCTATGTACCTAAAATTTTATTACTAACCTTAAAAATATAAAAAAATATTTTCAGTTCCAAAACAGTGGATGACTGGAGCATTTTTTAAATATACTCTTCACCTATGTTACAATACCTAAATAAAAAGAAGGCTCTAACTATGACTTTAAAGCGATTACTCCACTACAGTACAAGCAAGCTGCATAAAAGAGTTTTATTTGAACATTCACCCGAGATGAAAAAATAGGTTCAAGTAGGTATCTACCACACGAGTTCTACTTAATAGCATGTGGTTGTACAACAAAATAAATACAAAACTCAAAAGGTTGAAACGGATGCATAAATACGCGTCTTCTAGTTGTTATCTTCATTTAAACTCGTCTTACTTATCTCGGCAGACGTATCTAATCATCGTTGCGCAAAGGCCTTTTCAATGATGATTTAAAATACCCATTGTACTGGCTTCCTAACAAATATATTTTAAGTGCAAATCTTTGTAGGTATGCTTCATTTTCTAGGCCGCGGCATGCCCTTTCCATATACAGATGGCATTAACACGGAGGTCACGATCTGAAGTGTAGTATAGTCTACTTGTCTGGGGAAAAATGGGAATATTACGAGTATACGTACCGTAATATATTATATAATTCACATGTTACACCTGTATTGTTCTTACCACTAACTACTTGTTTACATATTATTAGGTAGTACAGTTAAGTAGGGAGAGCGCCGATAAATATAATAATTAATGGACGTCAAAAATCAATCATACAATCAGTTGATACAATAATTGAGATGTGGCCAGCGCTTCATACGTTTTTATAAAATTTCAAAGAGCTGATTATTAACTAACATTATTGCATAATATAATTAAATCGGCCCATATTAGGAACATTAGAAACTTATCTATTAAAGACTTCAACGCGTTCTTTTAATTAATTATTCATAAGCTAATACCGCTGTTACCTAATAAATCGAATCGATCGCGATGTAATGATAAATGCTGTAATTGTTGTTGCTAGTGTAATACCCAGGTCATGTATAGGGGTGGGAGTGGGGGGAAGGAGGCGAGGAGGAGTGCAGCTCCTCTGAGCGGTACAATGACCTCGCTCAGCCTCTGCGCAGCCTCCCGGCTATAACTCGCTTCTTTGTCCGTCACATTCATTGACACATTGCTTTATCGTTATTTGCAACGTAAATATAGCGTAATCCATACTACTCATATATATTATTATACTGTATATGAAAGGTTATCAGTCGGTTTGTTCCTTTTCACGGCCGATCTTAACGTTTGGCACAGAAACAGCTTGCATCCAGACATAGTCGCGGTTATAAGCTTGTTTTACATATTATTTATGCGAAAAAATAAAAGGTCCAAGCAGGTATGTATGTACATATATTAGATTTACCAATCCTTTTGTTAAAATTCACCGTATGTCCCAATGAGATCTTCCAAGAAACACCCATAGAAATATGTATTTTTTGCTTGCGCAATATTCAGGGATGTTATTTAGGAACGGGTATAATCCTAAGTTTGATATGTGGTGTTAAAAATCTTTTGTTTATATTGTCTTTAAAAACCGGCCAGTTTTCTGATAACAAATTCTAATTCTCCTTCATAAAATAAGTTTTCACTTCACTGACCACTCCCAAAATACCATCCTACTATACCACCTGGCGAAACGAGGCGAAACTCTGTTTAACTTTGTTCGTTACGACTAAATTATAAATTCTGAAATAATGGTCTTATTCAAATTCACAAATAATAGGTAGGTATGTTAATCTATGTTCGCCGGAAAAACAACTTTAAAGAAATAAGATTGGCTTTCCAAAAAGTATTATTTTCCTTTATGTACAAAAATTTTTGTTCGATCTTTCTTTCGTATCGTTGAATGTCTTATAATGTAATATCATTTATTTTATACTTTTGAGTTATAAAACTAAAGGATTCTTGAACCATTTTAATTTAAATTTAACAGACCAATATTTAAAAAGATCCCGGGTATGCATAATAAAGTTCCACATAAATAATCACTCCGCAGCTAGTTCCTAGTACCTAGTATCAATAACGTTACAGATATCGATAACAAAGATCATTAAGCAAGTTCACGCGCGCATATTGATTGATTTATTCAGCTGCATGACAAAACCGTGAAAGTGAAAGCTTTGAGATAGACTACCTACTTACAACTTTGCACTTGACACAATATTTGATATACGTAACATTCTACACGGAAATCGGCAAGCACTCCTGAACAAAGCGTACGGGTAATTCAATTGTGATTACTCTCATTACTCAACATATTTCGTTTGAAACCAGAATAATGTTAATCTAAAAATACTAATATAAAAAATTTACGCAAAGAATTGCGAACCTCTCCTATTTGGTCGGTTAATAAAGGAAGGGCTCGTAAGTTATTTGTATCAGTAAATAATGTACCTAGTGGTCACTGGTCAGCAGTGATAAACTAGTGTTTAAGTAAGCGGGGGTCTTTCACAGGTTCCTCTCCTAGAGCAGATATTGTCTGTTTGGGCTCATTAGAATGGTCTCAATAAGTATGTGTTAGATAAAATATGATGATCAAGGATTGAGGAAGAGAAACTGATAAGGGAGCAGAAAATTTAGTAACAGGATGTCGGATAAATATTTCGTATATAGATATTACATGTAAATTCACATGTCGGAGTTATTTTAAATTTTCAATTAACACTTTTTACGTTTGTATTTCTATCCATTTTCTTATATAACTTCTAACTATATACATACATAATATGTATTTATATACATATATAATATGTATTTATATTTAACTATATCTAATTTCAAATAACCATAAGTATACTCGTAGGTCTACCTACCCATTAATTTCCCTAACCAGTTTTTTATGTTAAATAGATTTTCTTTTCTAAAAAGAAATTTGATATTTTGTGTTTAAATATTAGGTATTTCTCAACTGTAAAATAACATTCACTATTATGATAATAGGCTCTTAGTTAACATAAATTCCACGTTGTACGTTCGGCCTTACTATTTGTAACTTGTAAGGCGATTAAGGCGATCGCTATTTTGCTTCTTTCTAGGTCGATTGCATTCAACTTCGAAAACGCCATAAAGAAACCGTCATTACGATTATATTTTGCAATTTTCACCTTAGCGGGCGATCATTTTCGTTGAGATGAAGCGACGTGATTTTACTCGTGTATCGTGTTTATAAAATGGAAAACAAAACTGTTAAATATTAGCGGCAAACGTCTGGACACCACCTGGTGCATGAACGTGATATAACGCCCAGAATTCTATTGTTTTTAAAACATCAAAAGCAAGCTCCTACTAAAGTTTCGTGAAAAATATTCCTTTGTAGAGCAATATGTTAATATCGGTTTGTTAGCCATAATTATATTATGTATAGCGAGATCACTAACTTTAAATACGGTAGGTACATATCTACTTTCGCCGTGATTTGATTTGGCCTCTTCTCTTACCTACTATATTATATACAGAACGATGACCGCGACTTCGTCCGAGTGGATTAAGATTTTTAATTACGCGGAAACTCTTTTTTCCGGGTTAAAATATAGCCTATGTGTTAAACCTGGATATGTGCTATCTCCATTCCTTTCAGTCAAATTGGTTCATTCGTTTTGGCTTGAAGGAGTAACAAACACACACACGCACACACACACACGCACACACACGCGCACACACACACACACACACACACACACACACACACACACACACACACACACACACACACACACACACACACACACAAACTTTCGCCTTTATAATATTAGTGTGATGAAACACATTAAAGTTAAAATTGTAGATGTGTGAATTATTGGATGGAACCTACAAAAATATAATAAACAGTGCAATACCGTGGCAATCAGAGGGTCTCCGGCGCGCAGGTGGCGAGGCCGCTCAACCATGAACCCCTCTCCCCCGTTCACAACTGTTCCCCGGTTTTTCTATGAGTCTTGCAAAGAGCAATGGCCTCGCTTACTCACTACTAATGTCTGAATTCCACTGCTGAACTATCCTTTGACTGAGATTTCCCTTTAGGACTAATACACTTTGGATGAGGAGTCAAAAAAAAAATATAGATCGAATTTGGACATTATTTTACTCGTACCTATTATACGAACAATTCAACAAGGAACAATTCTATAACAATTCATCTGTATTATGTTCTATTCATAATAGCCAACCTACCACACAGACAAGTTTTTATGTCGTTTTAACTTATTAACTATTTATGTATTTCCTTGTTTCTCACAATTGGCTTATTGATCAAATTATCCTACCTACCATAAAATTAATAATTATATACGCTAGATGCTATAATTGAAGCCGAAGACTCGGCGTCTATGATTTTAAAGGTTAAAGAATATGGCTAAAAGACTGCCTCCAAAAAATGAAATCTTAGTTTCTTGTCGGTCGAATTGTGTCCGGCACTGGCAAACAAACACATTCTCTTTAGTAACTATTATGTATTCTATGCTTATACCACTGTTATACGAGAAGGTATTTGGCCAGTATGCCCTATGACGAATTTCAATTTGAAACGATCAATATTGCTGGGAAACAACAAACAAAACTTTGAGGGAGGGATGTTTTTAAAAGGATTCATAATTTCCGGCAAGGTAAAACCTTCGAAGCCGTTGCGAGGCAGTGTTTAGTTACACTTTCCCCTTAATCCATGGATTTTATTAGGTACCTTCCTAAAGATCAACGTTGTGTTGCAATTAAAGTACCTAGGCATATATTTATTTTTAAGTAAAAGTTATTCTTTTTTACAGATTGCATCAAAACGAAATTTCGATGTAATGTAGCTAATTTTGATATGTAGTTTGCTAATAATAATTAGGTACTCGTACTTAAAAATGCAGAACTTGAGAAATCAGAAATGTTTTTTACCTGAGCTCTTATTTAAAATAATACTTATTTGGTAAATCTAGCTTCAAAAATATATGTTTACCTAAGCTTTTTTATGCTAGCCTTATTTGGAACACAGACATCAAACGGTAAACCAAAGGTAAGCTGGTTCAGTCAGATATGCCTTAAAATATAATCGGCGGACAAACCGGCCTGAACTCGACGACTCGTCGCCAATTAACCGCGTCCGACCTCTGAGACTGCGCCCCGCGAGTCGCGAGTCGGCGATGCTATTCATAGATACGAGAGCAAGTCCCCGAACCACCACCTGGATATTGCAACTCTGCAGTCCGCTCAACAATGTGACTCAACCGCTTTACATAACTGAATAATCGCGCAGCCAATTTGATCTTAGCTCTAGAGGCTTCAAGTAAATTATTATTATATAGGTCGTATGTATGTCTGGGACAACTAAACGTAAATGGGTAGGTAAAAACATAATACAACAGTAACATTTTCTCATTGCTTATAAAATAACTTAAAATTTTGAAACATTAATAACTACCACTAGATGAAAGTAATAATTACCTATTTGTCATATCTATTTTCTATTAAGATTCTAGTTTAAGATAATAATAATAAAAAATTAGGCTTTCTGACCATTCTAATAAACAGGCAGTACAATTAAGAACAATGCTATAGGTTATGCGCCGAGATTATTCCCACTGAAGAAGTTTTCTCCGAACGCCAATTAATCTTCGAAACTCATCTGCTCATAGTTCGCCAACTGATTGCAAGTTAAACACAGAAAGAAATTGTTAACTGAAATGATGCAGTTTTTATTTCAATCAATCACGAGGTTTTATGCTAGCCAAAATAGTGAGTCGATTTCAGTCACTATTGCAAAAAGAAACTTCGACCTTGCTCTAAAATGAATAGCAAATAATTCCGGATCGAGTTGTACTACACAATGAACTTTTTACAATAGGTACAGGTTCATAAACTTCATATAATAATTTTGAGCAGGTATTGATATTTATTATAAGTACTATTTGTAATACTATTAAAAGTTGTATTAATTATTAACTTAGATACAAGAGTACCTGTTTTGAAGGTAAAAAATAATTCAGACTTACAATAATACATATTATTAAGAAAAGGTTAAAGTTTTTGAGTTTATCAGTAGGACTCCATAACTAGCTATGCCTTACTTCAAATATTTAAAAATCTGCTTTCGAATCCGTGAAGTAGTAGAGCTACAGGTTGGCTTATATGAAATAAATAAATTATGATTTTTTTTGGTTTTCTAAGGTGGTTACAATTATTTACACGTATATTCTGAAATCATATCGAAAGAAGAAATATAGTTTGTTAATACAAATTAATTTTTTGGCGTCGCACCAAAATGCGGGATGATGTGTATTCAAGTCAAAGTCAATTTTACCTTAATTAATTAATTACATAATTGGTTAATTTAAAACAAGGAACTCGTGCTACACACAAATACATATTAAAGACATTAAACTGTATAAATTATAGATATTATCTAAAACTCTATCAGAATAAATTTTGATCGCTTTTATGGATTTCCATACGATCAAAGAAATATAATTAAAATCTTAATCCGACTAACGGCAAAATTTGGGCGGAAGCATAATGAGACCAACCGCAAATTAGACTGTTTATTTTAGCTTAATAAAAAATACGAGACCTTTCTCGGAAAGTAATCTGTTCTCGGCTAACTTGATAAGCTTTTTAACGAGTTCCTTTTTTATTAGTATTAGCGTAGGAAATATTGTATCATCAGGTAAAAAGTTTTTTAGTTAGATTACGGATGAAGTTAATGTTTTCTCAGATTCAAAGCTTACAGCCGCAATAGCGCAACGGTTAAAAGTGAGGACTGTATATCGAGAGGTTGACGTTCAATCCCCACGAGTTTTTCTCTAATGTTTCGAAATAATATTAAGAACTAGTTATTACTAGTGCTTAAACCCTATTGTATATGACAATGGACAACAAAATAGGTACATATTTCTCCAAGTCACTAGACGCGACGAGGGAATTTGTGCGTGTTTGTCATTAATTACTTCACAAATAAATTAAATGTGAGAAAAGGTTCATTTTAACTCTGCGCTAATGTGCCCGGGCGTAATGTGCTGCGTAATGTGTGAGATTTAGTTTGCAGTTTACTTAAAAATGTTCTCTACCTCTCATTAGTCTGCACTAATGACCCGGACCGACTTTACGGGTGTAATGTCCTAATAATGGCATCATAAGTTTCCTAGGGACTTAGGCTGAAATCTCTCACCCTGCTCAGACTAAGGACAGAGATAAAACGAGATAGATTTATGTCGGAGCATATTTGTGTCTCGATTTAACTCTTATCCTGAGTCCGAGCTAAGCCAGAGCACGCTTTATAGATCTCAGCATTAGACATAATATAATTATTTATCTACTATCCCATACATTTGTCTACTTCGTATAAACATACTATGCATGTATTATACATATTATATTATACGTTTTGGAAGAATTTCTCTGCATGATACTGAAAAGCGTTTCAAAATCCGTTCCGTAGTTTAGAAGATATAAGCGCACAAATAGACAGACACGCATAGCGACTTCTTTTGTTTTACACCAAGTCTGCATTCAAATGTGATGACTTTTTAGTGTTATATATAAATCTTGTCATGTTGGTTAATCGACAATTAAGGAATTCGTAGAAACATGCCGCTTAAGCCACTAACGGAAACTGACCGAATTTTTCGAATGAAATGGAATGCGGGACCGCCGAGTTGACTATTCGCATGTTTAAATTAACACATTCACCTCTTTGTACTAAAATTCAAGCGACCTCAACCAAAACAATTTCTCACGTCACTGCTACACTTCGCAATACAGGAAAGTTAGAACACAGGAAAAATATTGCGTTAAATTACAACGTTTGGTATGTGAAATCATTTTGCGTCCGTTACGAACAGTTATTTAATAAATAATGTTCCTAACTTCCTTTACGAAATAAACCTACTTAAATATTAACAAACATTTTAGAATTATTTTAGATTCACGATATTATACTTTCAAAGCAGGTTCTCTTTTGAGTTCATCATAAAAATTACAATAAAATAATCTTGGACATAATACTAATTCGGCACTCGCTATTTTTTCACATAAAAAGACATAATATAAAAAACCCACATCATCTTATGGGTTATCACTTGTCATATGAAAAAATCGGCCCAGTAGTTTTTCAAGAAAACGCCAAATGGCACAGTAAAAAAAACTAAAAAACGCTATTTCAGCGACCCCTTCTAAGTTAATCCAGAATTAAAGATTCTGCTCAAAAGTGATACGTACTAAATTCAAAAATCCGATCGATTAAATATTAACAAAACTTAAAATCACTCATACACTAAACGATGGAACAGATATACTATACTATAGGTGTAAAGGTAAACCAATACAATTTCTGTACAACCGAGGGTAAAAATGAATTTTAAAGGCATAGCTGTATATTTTTAATTTATCAAGGCTATTAATAATACATATAATGTAAGGAAAAATACATATAAAAACATTATAGTTTTAAATTAAAAGATTTCACACACAAAGTAATGTATTATTTTACAACGCTAATGAATAAAAGTTGTAAGTGAAAGACACTTACTCGTACCAAGTCAATAAGAAAGCTAGAAATAGCTCAACATAAGCGACTACTGTCTTAAGAAGGCCGAAAGAAATCGCTTGAAAAAGCTGAAGATGCCATGAATGGATGGAAAGTGAGCTGACGAGCGAGATGTGGCAGTTTCTGTTCACACGACTCTATAGAAAACTTGCATAGAAATACTTAATGTGTGGAATGAACATTCATATACGTACATTTATAATAAAATTGTTACTCAACGAATTCTGTACATTAATTGTATTTTGCAATTTTTAATCGGAGGAAGTTTTTACCTATTATCTAAATGGTGTCCAAAACTTTTTAAAATTATTGTCAGTCTATCTGTACACGCATAATGATGATGCTACTAAACAGATTTGAATACAATTTGTTAAACCATGTTTGTAACTAATACTCTGCATTAACATTTAGGATCTTTTTTATCTCGAAAATAGTATAGTACGTTCGGGACCTGGGATAAATAACACAGAATAAGAACAGTAAAATATATATAAATATAGGCCCATAGCTTGGAACGTAAACATCTAGAAACGATTTTGACAATTCTCTTTTCATTTGATATCCTCCTAGTTTGAATGTTTGTAAAATTAGGTTAGTTTCGTCTTAATCTGATGATAATATTGGAAATAGAAAGAACTCATCAATGATTAGCAAATCATTCGCATATGCTACCTCGTATACGTGGTATGTATGTGTTACCAGACATATATACCACATATACGATTCTGGATACACCACGAGATTCTGGACCACTAGTCATTAATCAATAAATAATCACATCATTTTTGAAGTTTTCTTGGAATATGGGTCAACTAAGAAGATATCTAGATTCTAGAACCATTATAATTAGCAGAACATTGTGTAAAAGTTTCGTAAATTGTAGACATATATCAAGAATCAGTGGATATGATATATGTATTATACACATAATGAGAAGTGTAAAACCTAACCATGCGAAGCTGGGGCGGATTGACTAGTTAAATATAATATTGTCAGTACAGGATTCATCGCCGACTCAAAACGCTTTTTTTCAAACTTGATAGGTGAGCAATTAACCAGTTGTGTAAGTATGTATTTTTTCTTTGTTACAAGCGTGTTATAATAATGCATATAAAAAGGTTGTTACGGGGCTACTATGTAACTTGCTAGACGAGAACAAATAGTTTCTAAAAATAAACTATTACCAAGAAGGATAACTATAACAAAACTTCTGGAAATTATGTACGTCTACACTTTTTTCATAGATATAATTATGAAAACAGTTGAAAATCCATTATTCCACAGATCACGATCCGTGATCGAGATCTGTGTACAATGTACATATATCATGATCCATCACTACACTGACCCATCACAGTAATATTATAAAGGCGATAGTTTGTATGTGTGTATGTGTGTGTGTGTATGTTTGTTACTTCTTCACGCCACAACGAATGAACCGATTTGGCTGAAATTTGGAATGGAGATAACTCACACCCAGGATTAAAACATAAGCTAGATTTTATGCCGGAAAATTAAGGAGTTTCCGCGGGAATTGAAAACCCTTAATCCACGCGGACGAAGTCGCGGACATCGTCTAGTAATAAATATATCGCGATCCAAGATCGTGATTCAAGTGTATAATAGCTGGGTCCCCACCAGACGATCCAAAATGGATCGGCGATCCCGCGATCCGCGATCCAAAATCGTGAACGTGGAGCGTGGATCGTACTAGGCCGATCCAGTTTGTTTAAACTGCGATCCGGAACGAACGGATCGGGCGCAGCAGGGAGCGCGCGCTCCAATACGAGCGCATGGATCGCGCGCGGCACGTCCACACCGCCTGCACATTTGGATCGCGCTCCTGCCGCGTGCGATCGGAGCGCGATGGATCGTCTGGTGGGGACCCAGCTATTGAAATATAGAGCGTGTTTCATGCCCCTAACGAATACTTATGTGTTAGTAATTGTAACGAATATATGTTTATCGACACCTTAATAGTTTTTATGTGGTTTATTTTAAAAGTTGCACAATATAATTATATTAATAGGCGCCCTTAAGTTTATTTTTTTAAATCAAAAAAAAAACAAGCTAATTTTGGATTGATTAAAAATTACGTAGTAATATTTTTTTTCTGTGATCGAAGGTAGCTATTTACGCAACAAAGATATTAAATAAATTATGTACAAACTACAAAGTTTCATTGAAGATATCAAGTACACATATCTACTTATCTATTAGTATGATCCTACCTTGTTATTCTATGCCGCGAAAGGCCTTAGGGTGTCTATCCACAGAAACGAAACCGTGCTCAGCAGACCAATCAGACCACGTGATAATCATTTTATCACGTCACATGAAAATACTTAATGATTGGTCCGTCAAACTCATCACTCAGCTCCGTTTCAGTGGACAGAGAGCCTTATAAAGGGGTATGCACATAGTATCTACTCTCTCTTTTGAACTTAACCACAATGTTCTTTCAATCTTTCAGGTTTTACTACAGTAACGCTGTTCATAGACATAAATACATTAAAATATAAAAGAAGGCCTATCATAACATAAAATATAGGAACTATTACACATTTCATGTATATTATTGATTTATATTACGATATTTAGTAATTACCTTCTGCTAAATATGATAATTAGATCAAACCTTGACTATAATATTTACTGATGAACTAATTTTCATAAATACCTAACATTATGTATTCGTAGTATTAGGCACATATAGTTAGCCTTTCTGAGATCGTGCTGGAACTTACATACTTGTAAGTAGATATTATATTGTATTATAAAATTATTTATCAATATTAAAACTGTTTAAACATTAAATGTTATATTCCCTTATATTAGACATCAACGCGTCCACACCGGGACCTCAATTCAAAAATGTTCATTCAAACAAACTCTCACAAAGAAAGTTTAAAATTCCTTCTTTTTTAATTTAAGCGGAAGTAGCTGTTTAGTAGCTCGCCTTTTTGCTACATTAAAGGTTGCTTTTCTAATCTCAGCTAAAAATCTATTTATGTACCAAAGATGTACCTACATAATACCAAACTACTTCCAACCATGTTTGTATTGGGGATATTTTAACCTAAAATAATATGTATGAGCGGATATTATGCCTGTAATTCTTTATCATGAATCAAGACAAAAGACATACTGATATGACTTTAAAGCTACGCTGATAAATGACTTTATCTAAAAGAACAGTTCGGATAAATCACTGAAGTACATACTTACCTATTACTATTATCTACCTCATCAATCAATCAAACACCTTTAATAATAATAAATATTCGCAATCTTTAGTTCAGATTTCTCAAAACTCTCTTGCATCATTTAATAAATATAAATGTTCAACCAACCTTTTGATCCACAAAGAAGCGATTGCAATTTAACACGGGTACATTTCTCCAAGTTTTAAACAAATATAACTGAACATTGTCGATCAGCGTATCATTCCACAGGGCGTTAGTGCTCTCACTAGTTCACTGTTCTAAAAGTATGACATGAGAGTAATAGTTGTAAGCGATGATTTTAAGGTTTTAAAATCAAATTCACGGTTGGATTATTGCGACAACGACGCTAGCCGCTGGAGCAGGGCTGGTACCAGAGCGCTCGCGGCGCGCGTGCACTCTGTACAGCGAACCGACACGAATGGTAGTCTGAATGGTAGTTCGAAAGAAAGTTCGACGTCACATACCACGCTAGAGCCTTGCTCACCGATTTAATTGAAAGCTAATAGTTCATGTTAGTCGTGTAGCTAACTGTTGTTACCATTAGGTGTCAATGATGTGTCCTTGATATTCCAGATCGCCTTTCTTCTCACTTCAGAGAAATAAAACTTTTTTTTAAATTCTATGACAAGATAGTCCTTTACTGCGATCTCACCTGATGGTAGGTAAATGACGATGCAGTCTAAGATGATAGCGGGCTAACTTAGAAGGGGTGTGGCAGTATACATTCACCCCATATCCTTAATCTGTTTCTAAACGCCATCGTTCCGGAACGCTAAATCGCTTGGCGGTCTTTGACGGTAGGGTGGTAACGAGCCACAGCCAAAGCTTTCCACCAGAGCAGACCAAAGAAAATTCGAAGATTATGATTATGAATTCGCAAATTGACCCCGAAGGGAATCCAACCCGAGACCTACCAGTTATAAGACCACAGTGCGCACCACTGCACCAGAGAGGTCATCTAAATAATTACTGAGGGCGACGTGGTTCTGTATTAGATATAACAACAAGAAAAGTTTAAACTTTCTCTTTTATTTTGGAAGAAAAATGGATGTCATATCGATTTTGTTATAAAACACCCAGACCATAACAACAAATTGATTGACACCTCATTCATTATAATCGATTCATAGGTACAAGGTAGCAAAGGCGCTACGGTGGAACAAACGTAAACACAAACATACATACATATATACTTGAACTCCTAAAATCAAAGCCATTCCTTTTAGGTTTGCAGTAGTCGGGTAATAAGGTCAATCAAAACGACAATAAACCACATCGGAACATATTTTATTATAATAGCACAACAACACTAAAACTAAATTACTTATCACATCATTACAGTTTCTATCCTTTCGCATCCGATATATACCTTTTTTAATAATGTTTGGTTATCAAAGATATGATGATTTCCATCTCTAAAATATCACCCAAAAATACAGCCTTCTAAAACATTCAATCCTCGTGCTTCGCCCAATTATTATATTTATCATCTATATTTACAATAAACATCTATGTAACATCGATTTTATCAATAATTCTCTAAAATACATCAAGTTTAACAACAATTTCTAACTTTAGGCTTTACTTAATTTAAATCTTTTCAAAATACCTACATCTCCATCATAGCTTATTATCATCTTCATAGCTCCTTTTAAAGTACCTATGCACATTGTTATTTATTGCGCTGTGGACTTGTGCCGACTCATTGTCATAGGTGACCGCAACGTGCGTTACTCATATAAGTAATTAATCCATTTCATGGTTCAGAATTGTTTCTATCTGCACCTACCTAAGTGCCTACCATGCCTCCCAAATTCTTCTACATTTATTAGTACTGCTTCGTATAATCATTTTTTTCTGTATAATCCACATAATATAACGATATGGAAACCGTTTTATTGGCAACAAAATGGGATTTTATATATACAAAAATAGGTAAGTATATAATATTTGTAAAAGGTAAAAACCATTTGAGATAAAATACGATGTTTATCAAAATAAATTCTTCCAAAAAAAGAAAATCAACAGGAATATTAAAGTTTTCTTATAGGTACCTATTATTCTATTATTCTAAAAATTGATAAAATATCTAAACGTCAATTAATTATTCTAATCAGATTTGATACAACAATATACGGTACCTACGTACATATTTTTAATGCAATCTGTTGAATTGAATAATATTATTTTCAAACCTACTCGGAATTTTTTGAAAATTTTTCTGAAGCATAGAAATCTTAAAAATAGCAGACTTATTAATAGAATTATATGGCTATGTATTTAAGAAATTACGGTTTTGACACAATTAAAATAAGCTACGAAACACGACTAGGTACCTCGTACTTTAAGATCTCTACCTATTCAACAGAATGTTGAAGTTAGTTTTATATATAACATTAATAATATAACAAAAATAAACTCTAAAACTTATAAATTATAACAATTACTAAATTCTGACAACTTTACTAAATCTAAAAAAGGACCGTATCTATTTTGACCCTATATGATAAAGGATCCTGTAAAAATATTTTATATGCTGTTTATCTGAAACGGAATATTAGTTACGTTTTAACATTTTATGTTTTAATGGCCATAAAAATAAATAAGTGTAACAAGAATAAAGTGCCTGTCAATAAATCATAATATCGCTTAAGTATAAAATATTGAATAAAGTTAAAGTTTACAAAATATTAATCTTAGTGTTAACTAAAGGTACTGATAAAAATACACATTTCAAAATTTGTAGTAAATTAGCATGTAATTAAAATAGTTACAAAATTTATTTGTGTTGGCTTAATTTATTATACCTAAGTAAAATATCATAATGTAGATTGAAATTTATCTAAAATAAAACATAATCTAAAATATAATAACAATAAATAATTATTTGGTAGGAATGAGAATCAGTCTATTTAAAAACATTTTTCAAAAATAATTTGTGAGCTGTTCATTAACAACACATGGTAATTATTAAGTTTCAACAACGGATGTTTCTATTTACTTAGTCATAGAATATTCAGAACTCGTATTTTAATTTTACTGGACTTTAGTCCAGTATAACTAAAAAATATTAAGTAAGTATATAGTTTTTTTACCTAGTTTTTGCCGGTTTAATATAAATGATAATAATTTTTTGTAAGGTTAAATATTTAAAGTGCATTGGGGTACGATCGCGAATGGAGTAACATGCTTTAGCATGGGGTATCAAATTTTATGTTAATAGAATAATTAAATCAAGATTGTGTAGTATGTAAGTTTATTTCTAGTTTCTCTGGGGATAACGTTTATTTTTTAATTTGGCACTATTTTTCACTCTCAGCTTTCAAAAACACAGACTTGAAAAATTTAATATATAGGCTTTGTGCCCTTTTAGAACTGTTGTACAATTGCCTATTCAATTGTTCCTTGTAATTTTACTGCGGAACCCTAAAAATATAGGATTTTAATTTAATGATTTGTTATAAGAAATGGAAGAATACACTTTTTAACATAAATTCCGGCTTCTTAAAAACGATTTGGGAAGGAAACCAGTTCTGTCCCCACCTAAGTCTGCTCTTTTCTAAACCCATCCAAAATTACCCCAACGCACACTACATAATATTATGTAGGTATATTAAATTGTACATGATTTTGAACTATTGTCAATAATACGAAGCTGGCTCTTAAAAAGGGGAAGTTCGTCCTAAAATAGACGGAATAATAAACACGTGATTTGGACGTAATCATTATTTCTACCTAGTACAAAGTTTGAGCATGGTACTATCCTACATAGTAAATAAGAAAATCCATTCAGTCATCATTTCAAGACCAAATCTAAAATCAAAAATAAAACTATCAAGCCAAAAAAAATCGATAAAAATAATGTAATGTATAATTTTTCCTGATAACTTTTCATTACCATAAAGAAACAAAAAAGAATTACCCATATGCATCGCATTTCATTTTTATTATTATTTATGTAGATAGCAGCGAATGAAAATTCATTCGCTGGTAGATAGATTCAGAATAAGGAAATCCATTCAGTCATCATTTCAAGACCAAATCTAAACTCAGAAACGAACTGAGCACACGTCGTATCGTCTCTAGGTTTTAAATCTTAAATCAAATTTATAGCTACATATTATTGAAACTTCTTGCCATATCTGAGAAATGTTTATTTGAACCTAAGAGTGGTGGAGTTTCGAATTTTGATTGTAAATTGTAACCGTATACAAGCACATAGTAACGTCTAATATTAAAATTATTTATGTAATGGTAATGTATTACGCCGAAAATGTATACCTACATTCCTACTTATTTCTCACCAAACTCTTTATGGAAATTATTGTGATCAAAAAATACAAAATAGGTTTCCCAAAAATTATTAAGTAGTTCTGTTCATAACTGAAACCTTGGCCTATACTACCAACGCTTTAAGCAGTATACTTTCAGAATTGTTTTGACATGTTTGTCATACAATATCAACCTTAAAGTAATCACTGTAAGGTTGCCATTATAGGAAACCTCAAAACAAAATTGAAATAATACTGCTTTAAGTTATTAATATAGGTCCTTATCTTGTTTATTTATTTTCAAAATTTGAAAAATATAGTTTAATATAGTTAACGTATAGACTAAGATATATTATAATGATTAACATTTTCCATATTATCTGTTACTACCCTGTAATTTTGAATTTTCTCTCGATATTAATAAAATTATCATTAAGACGATATTAAGACAGAATAGGTAGAGATTAATATTTCAATCAAAAGTTTAATTGATTTTATCAATTAAATAAAAATGACCCAAATTGACTTTTTTAAGATGGAATCAATCATCTCAAAATTTTATCGAAAAATTTAAAATGCCATAATATTGTCTATGAAAAATATTTTATTTATTAGCACCACTAAGCATTATTTAGGGATTTTTTAATTAAAATTATTAAATAACTGCTATAGTTAGTTATAATATAAAATATATTAAATCAGTTTAATAACACTCCAGTTAAAAGTAATAAACAATTCATCGACTCTAATTTACTCAATTCCTTACAGTTAGTAAATGAGCAAATAATATTCCAAGTAGAATACACCTACGTATTACTTTCTACCTGTTTCTAAAACATTATATTAGGAAGTTTTTTTAAAGCAATGTATCTAAGGGTCGATTTTACCAACGTAAAATAAGTCTCATCCGAGCGTTTTGATATTTTGACAGTTTATGAATTAAAAATCTGCCAAAATATACGCTCGGTTAAGACTTATCTTACGTTGGTAAAATCGGCCGTAAAATAAATAGCAGTGTAGATTTTATTTTTTGAGTTATGTTAGGTGGATAACATTTTTAAATAATATCCCAACCACCAACATTTTTAATATGTACAGCTACTTATAACAATCTAAGTATTTTTTCAAGAATTTCTACGACCATATGTAAGAATAATTGATTTTGTTTTGAAATAATTAAATGCTTGAAGCTTGAAGGTATGGTTATTTCTTTACACTGTATTTTTACAGTGATTAAAAATACATATACTTATATATTTAACAAAAACCGTAAAACCTTTTGATGTTAAGCTCTTCCATTTTTTTTAATCGTTTCAGCTTTTGATTTTGTTGGTTTAGAAAAGTTCATATGTTTAGTACCATTTGAATCTGATGTGGATGGTGAAGTTTTTGTACCTGGTGTTGCAAAAGATTTTACACAATATGCACTTGTGGTATTAACGTTGTTGAATGGTTTCTGTACTTGGGATTTTGATGTAATTGCTGGGGTGTTATACGTCAGTGTTGAACCTATTTTGGTTTTAGATGTCGATACAATATACGAAGGAAGAGTTGTATTAACCGTTGTAACTGTACATTTTATTGATGGATTTGCTTCAACAAGACAAGACGAAGATGACAAAGTATCTGGCTTCCCACTCACGGAAATCGTGGTCAATTTATTGCTTGACAATGGAGCAGTAGATGCGGGCATTGATGAAGTTGTTGTTGATTCTTTAGTGTTTTTGACATCAGATTGAGACATTGCAGCGGAAGATTTACTAACCGATTTTGGAACGTCTTTATAAACATCAGATACTGTAGGCTTTAAATTGACAGTTTCTGTAACAGATTTTATTTTAGGTATTGATGCTGTTACATTACTCGTAGTTTTAACTTCTGTTGAATATGAACTCGTTATGCAAGAAGTCGTTATGTCTTTAGGTAGATGTTCTGCGCTTGATTTAGGTATACTAGAAACCTTTGGATGAGTAACACGAATAGCAGAGTCACTGGTGTTTTCAACTTTAAGAACTTTGTCAGTTTTTGAAATGAAATTCTCTTCTACTTCCTTTGCTAAATTTTGTGTATCTGTCTTTCCAATTTTACTGAAAGAATCTTTCTTCGCATCAGTTGAAGCATTTAATTGGCGTTGTAGCTTTTTATTACTAGAGATAGGAATATTTATAGGAAGTTCAGTATCATTTGAAATAAAATGTGTTTTTCCATGCTCTAGGGATTCTGAATTAGTTGTATGTGTTTTTTCTTGGGTAAGTACGTCTAAGGGCGCTGGCACAATCTTATTGTCCAGTGTATGAAAACTTTCTTTTGATTTATCTATCGAACTACATATTTCCGATTTATTTTTACTACTTGCAGCAGATGTATATTTTTCCGTTGATTTGATTTCAGGCTGTATATCCGTAGTAGATTTTTCCTTTACAGATATGTTGTCATTAATGGCCAATTTAGCTGCTGCTGGTAAAATTATAGTATTTGACAACTGACCAAGCTTTACATCTTTATAAAATAAATTGGCAGAACTTGTACTGGTAGGTGGCTTCTTTACATTCTCATTTAATGTTTCAGATTTAAGTAAAGGATGTGCTACTGTGGGTGAAATTTTTTTATCCTTATGAATTTGTGATACATTGATTTCTGGTTTTCTAGATAAGGCTTTCATATCGTCAGAAGATGTTTTATTTAAATTACTTGTTTCAGGAGGACCAATAACTCCAGCTTTAACTATGTTACCTTCAATTGTTGATAATATTGGTACAGGAGTAACCTGTAAAGGTTCCATTAATTTCGTTTTACTATCTGTGTGAATTTTAGCAGTTGTAAAAATGAGTGGACTTGGACTATATCTCCCAGGCTTGCTATTATCTATTTCAACAAGAATTTGATTTTTAGTTGTTATTAACCCTGTGGAGGTTTCGTAAGTACTAAATATATTCGTATTCATATGGTTATGAATGGGAGCAGATCCGCAGTTATAAGACGTAGATACTGGGCTCTCTTTCACATTATTTATGATCATATTACTAGTTGAGCTTACAGGTACAGGTACGGAGCATTTATCAGCATAACCATCCGTAACTTTATTATCCTTTTCGTGTAAAGATTCAGTCTTAGATTTATTTATTAAATATTTGGCACTTCTATTGGCGATTTCGATTTTATCTTTTTCTGTTTGAAGTAATGGTTCTATTATACCGTCATCCGATTCATGACTGAAGTTTTGAACTCTCCGTTTAATAGAACTTTTTGTCATTTTATTAAAAGTGGTTCCAGATTTCTTTGTTTCATTGTCTTTGCCACTGGTTATAGAACTTGAATCAGCACCGTCGTGAGAGGTCTGCAAGAAAAAATTACACATTTTCCAAGTGATAGATTAAAACAAGTTTTTTGTTTAGCTTTTGATTTGTCTTTTGTCAGTTGTCAGGGTCTGATGATAAGACATGCCCTGAAAACGAGAATATTTTTCGTGGTATGCACATTTTTTGTACACTTTATTCAGGGACGTGTATCAGTCGAGACGATGATGTACTCGTACCTTCCGCATGGCAATGAGCGGGTGGGTGTGCGGGGGTCATGCGCCGCGGTCGCGCAGCACGGTGCGGCCGTGCAGCAGCAGCACGGGCGGCGACAGCTCGGTCTCGGCGCGCAGCACGGCGCTGCACACCGGCGCCGACGCCGGGCCCCACTCGTCGGTGGGCCGCGCCAGGACACGCGCTTTCTGCAAGCATTCGCAGGATGATATTACATGTTTAAGTATTTATTAGCCTTTACCCGGGGCTCCCGCCATCTATGTATAAAAATATGTAATCTTAAGCGGTGATTCCTATACAAAATTACCATTTTTGATTTTTTCGTTTTTTAGCTGTTTTTTTTTTTGGTTTTCCTATTTTTTTTTTGTTTTTTATCGACCACAAACAAAAAAAATTCAAATCGGTCAAGCCGTTTTTTAGTTTTAGCCAGACTAACAAGTAACAAATAGCAATTGATTTATACTTACTATAAATATAGATAGATAAATTTTTCGTTGGTTGCCTGGAAGCTGCCTGGAAGATATTTTATCTTACCGATAAGGCCGCCTATTGTACTCTGTTTTATTAACATTTTATAATACGTTAACTATGTTGTTTTTTATTCTTGTTTATTTAGTGTACAACCCTTTTATTAATACATGCTATAATCACACTAATATTATAAAGGTGAATTTTTGGATGTATGGATGGATAGATAGATGGATGGCTGTTTGTTACTCAATCACGACGCAACGATTGAACCAACTTGGCTGGGCACGCTCTATGAATATAACTGTTTGCTTGTTTGATACTCGTAATTTTCTTTTCTCGAAACTAAATATCTAATTTTGAAATACATATTTTTTTACGAGGTTAAGTTTATGAACAAGTACCTACTTCAGTGCCTATAATATTCATTAGATACTCGTACAGGTATAATAAGTATGTTTTTATTACAACTGCAGTTTACATCAAAAGTTAGTCTTGGAGATTTCAAAATTGGTCGCTCTATTTAACATCAATTTACTAAGAGATAAGTACGTAGAGGGTTGCTTAACAATTTGTTTGAAATGCAGTTACCTATACCTACTTACCTATTTCATAATAGGTACTGTAATATTAACGTTAAAGTTATTGAAACAACCTCCAGACCGAATTCGGCATTAATACAATGGCAATCTCTATTTCACTCTAGAGATCAGGCGCAGGACCGACCGCTTTACGTGCTCTCCGAGGCACGGGCATATCACACCGCCTGTGTTTTGGACTAGTAATAATTATAATTATACACGAAAGAAATTCGTTTCATGCCTGAAATTACTGAAACTTCGAGGAAAATCGTTCACGTTGATTTACGTTCATTAAAAACCACTTGGGTATCTTTGATTTTCCGGGATAAAATATATTCTTCCTTGAGAAAGGTATATTCTCGCTATTACAGGATGAAATATACATGGATGGTATTTATATTGTACACACAATGCTTTACCACTATTATAAATGCAATGGTGTCTGTTTATTGTTTGTCCTTCAATCACGGAGCAATGAAGCAACGCATCGAGATAATATTACATGGGCATAGTTGAAGACCCGGAGAGTGACATAGGCTACATATTTTTACCCTGAAAAAACAAAGGGTTCCTGGAGAATTTTAAAAACGGAACTCCATGGGGACGCAGTCGCGGACGAAAGCTATTAAAGGTGGTAGTATATAAAGGTATAGGTAGTTACTTCCATAATCGTGAGGTCATCAGGTCCGCTGCATATCTGGTCGACGGCCATCAACACGATGACAACAATCGGCAGCACCCCCAGTGTCCAGCCGACTGCGTCTGCCCACATCGGATACACGTACTGCCCATATGACGCCGGCTTGTATTCGATCCAGTTGAACACCAAAATAAACTGAAAACATCACACCCGATCTACTCACAGTTTTTCACTGACCTATAACTTATCTATGATTTACACTGGCCTGGTGGATCCTATTTCAAGCGCTACATTTGACATACGAGTGTCTCTGGAACTAATAACATAGGGATGCAGGGAGAGCCTAAAAGTATCAACTATCAGTTGTGAATTAGTGCCCTCACTATTTTAATTCCTTGGACACCTGTATCTGACCTAACGTACATACACGGACTTTACTGTTTACAGTACCAAAATGGCGTCATTCAAATACGTTCAAAAAATATGACAGCCTCTTGTCCAGTTTTAATCATTGATTTATTATAGAGGTCAATGCAATTTAAAGTGGGGTACAAATAACCCTGACGAAGAACTACGTCTTTAAGTGCTTTAATGGTGACACCGCAACGGAAATTTAACCAGGCTACAATCTATGAGTAGCCTGGCAAGTACCTATGAGGGAACCCAGGAACCGGACAAACAAAAAAACACAAAATTGCCAAAAAAATACCACTGTAAAGTAGTTAGGTTCCTATAAAAATATCTATTACTTACCACTAAGGCGGCTGGTGTTACAAGTCGCCACATTGCACTCCAAAATACAACCCAGAGTTTCGACTGTCTTCCAATCATCCTTTGTATATCACAACAGAACTTCTCTGCGCCGTAAATCCAAGCAATCAAAATACATTCACCAATTGCAATAATGAGAACTGACCAATTTGCTGCATATTTGTCCATCAATTGTAACCAATACATTCCGCTCTGAAGATATACATACAATTGATTTCTTAACTTTCGATAATATAATTTTATGATACAATTATTAAAATGAAAAACTTACATTAGTCGTGAAAATCAAACCACCAAAGTAGCCAAAAACCGCAACTGTTAAAACAACCCAAACTTTCTTTTGGCGAAAATTAGGAAATCGATCCAATATAGCTGTCGTTACTGTCTCCATAAGGGCAAACTAAAAAAATATAACCTTTATTTAATGGATTAATAGATTTTTTATACTTATATATTATTTTTAAAATTATTAAAGGTTTTCGTAACCATATTGATAGTAAAGCATAACCAGAAAAGCTAAGATTATTTTTACTAAAACTTTTTTTACGAAATGCTTTCGAATTCCACAAAATAAATTAATTATGAGATCGAAAATATAAATTTAAAATAATAAAAGTGTATATTTAATCATAAGCTTTGCAAAAAATATTAAAATAATCCTTGTAGTTACACTATAGCATAGTTACCTGAGAGTCAAGTCCTAAAGTCAACAGCATAACAAAGAAAAGAATGGACCAAAGGGGTGATACGGGTAATCTTGTTACCACTTCGGGGTAAACAATGAAAGCAAGTCCTGCACCCTGGTCAACAACTTTGTCCACTTCCACTTGCAGCTCGTGGGCCAAGAATCCTATTACGGAGAAGATTACGAGACCAGCGAAAAATGACGTTAAAATGTTTGATACGGCGACAATTAGGGAATCACTGTAAAAGAAAATATTATATTCTATAGTGGGTAAATAAATAATATGTAATTGCGCATCACGATAACGACTTTTGGTTATACTTACATATAACAGTTATTAGAGAACTTATTGTAAGAAGAGAGTGTTATAAGACCTCCCCAAGCTGGGCTTAACGCAAAGAATATTTGCACAGCGGCGTCACCCCATACCTTAAACAAGCAAAACCTTTAAAAAGTGTAACTCGACTACGGAGAATAGGATAAAGGATCAAAAAGTCTATCATACCTGGGCGTTGAGAAGTTGACTAAAATCTGGTGTCAGATAAAACAGAATTCCAGTCGAGGCTCCTGGTAACGTCACGCCACGAAAAAATAAAATTACCAACACCACGTAAGGAAATAAGGCTGTAAAATATACCACCTGAAAAATTTATAAACATGAATATTTTTACAGGAGACTTAATAATTACTGTTGATTAGGTAGCTTAGTTAAGTTTCTAAGGGCCGATTTCACCTATGTAAAATTATTATTATCCGAGCGTTTTGATATTTTGACAGTTTTTGTATTGAAAATATGCCCAAATATCAAAACGCTTGCATGAGACTTACCTATTTTACGTTGGTGAAATAGGACTTAAGACAAATGGTTACTGAAGACATCAAAACTTAATCTGATTTTGTTGAGTGCCCGCTGGTTGCGACATATGAATTACTTAAATATATAAAAGTGAAGCTACTTAAAATTGTTCAAAATCGAAGTAGATATAGAAATCACTAATCAATGGGAAAGTACAAACCTTTCCCGATGATTGTACACCTTTGCATAAGCACAGAAACACGATAAGCCAGGCAGCAAAAAGACATGCAGCCATACCCAAACGGATTTGGCCAGTTTCTTCAATTCCAGAAGATAGCCCGAGTACTTGATTACTGTAACAACATTTAATTTATGACAGGATATTTTTAGTTTTTAGTATTAGAAAGTATTTTTAATTATTTTAAGTTTAGAGTCCGCACCAATAGCGTCCTGAAGACATTTTCTGACGGGATTGATTAATATTAACTGATTGCTGAACCACAGCTATATAGCATATGCTAACAAATCGGTCCGTCTTAGGTTAAGTTTTAGATTTTAGTTTTACTAACAAATAGGTTTAAGTTTTTTGTATCATTATTAACACACTATGATCCTAGTTGATCAAAATAAAATATTTTTTTTATTCTTTTCTATTTTTTTTTTGGACTAAAATATTTTTAAAGAGCTAAAGCACAGCCCATTAACTATATCAATAAGTAGGTAAGTACGTAAGAAGTAACTGCAGTCACTGCTCCCGCCAATTTATCGTGTAAAAGTGTGCTTAGAACTACTTAGTACCGAGCATAGATTAGTGGAGGTTAATTAATAATCTCAAAAAAGACACAAGCCAGTGCTCCAGTAGTAGGAGTAGGAAGGTAATTTAATACGATAGCTTTTATGAATTCACGGGGATGAAACAAAAGTAGCTTATATGTTCAGGATGCAAAATAATATCGGTTGCGGCTGCTGAACCGATATTATTTTATTAATCAGCTGATTAGTTGTAAAAAGTAACAGACAGATACTAGACAATTTTAACATTCAATGGATATTTTTTTGAACTTTTTATTTTGATAAGAGCAACTGCTGAGTGTCGTGCTACCTATGCTCAGCAGAATTTGCTTTCTGAGCCTGGAAGAATATTATTGGCTTGTCATAAGAACCACACGATGCCTGCATAAAACAAAATAAATTGAGTTACATGTTAACATTTATGGGTATTACTGTTAGGTATATGAAGAGTTTTCCATATTACACTTACGTAAAGTATTCTTCCGCCGGCGGTTTGCGTATAGCTACATCCGCTAGAGCAGCGATGTTGTGTAGAGCAGCATAACTTTGGTTTAGACACTGTCGCAAGTAGTAGGTCCCATTTTTCGCCTCACACAAATCAGCCTCTTCGTACGAGTAGCAATCTAAAATAACAACATAACAACAAATTGAAATGAGGCTAAAGTTATGTGATCAAACACTTCCTCATTGACCAGCTAATGCCGTCGACTTCGTCGGCGTCGGATTATTTTAAAAAAGCTTTAATAATCCCGTGGAGACTCCTATATTTTCTGGGATAAAAAGTACTCTATGTTCTTCTTAAAGATGAAAGCTACCCGTTTGCCAAATTTTGTCGAAATAGCTTCAGCCGTTCCGCTACTAAAAAAACAACCGCATAGTAGATACATTAATAGATGTTTTTGTCAATATTATTGCAGTTCTTTCTTTATTAAGCTTAGTTAGCCTTGACTTAAATTCATCATCTCAAATTCTCAACCCATCGCCCACCCACAAGTAAGCACAGGTTTCCACTTGAACGATACGGTTTACTTAAAGTAATTATTACATTAAATTCAACTTACATTTAGTACTCCAATCGGCGTCGCAATTCTGCCACGGCAACTGATAAAAGATGCTCGCAAATGACACCACCATATAGTATATGGTCCACGCTATGATTAGATTATAGTACAGCATGACAATACTGGAGACGATGACCATTCCATAGCCGAGGCCACGGAACAGAGGGCAGAATCTGTTGTAGACTGCGACCGGGCCCAGAGCGGCGTATTGACCGAAGGAAAGCTCCATAAACATCAGCGGAAGTCCCGCGATTATGAGCATTATTGTAAAAGGTATTAGAAATGCACCTGCAAATAGTTGAAAAGGTAATTTTTCTAGTTATTTTTTAAGAATATTTAGTTACCTCTTTAATCTGAATTTGTATTATATTCTCATATCCGTCCAAATAAGCGGAAAGCTTGTGTTAGGAGTGGGTTCGACAATAATGCAACGGGCTGGAACCTGCGACATTTCAGTTTTCAGTTCTCATCTTTACCCGTTGGGCTATTGAGTCTACTACGTATGAATAACGAGCAAGCCATCTGATGTTAAGTTATTAGGTTTAATCACGATGTTTGCCTTCACCATTAAAGCAAGTGATATTTAACTACTAAAAGCACAAAAATACCTAACTCTGAAAACTTGAGCCCTGGGATTCGAACCCCGAACCACCAAAAACGAGGCCGAAGTCTAAGAACTAAAAGGCTACAATTACTATCATTGCTGTGTCCAAGATGTTAGGGAGAAGAGGTTAGATAGGGATCTCTACTTTTATTAACATGATTTTGTTACCATTCTGTCTATAGCGCTATACATTGTACATAAACCCTGGTAGGAATATAATACCAACGTAGTTAGGTACTCGTATGTAGGAAGCAATTGTAGGAAGTAGGCAGCATTGATTAGTGATACCTGCCTTATACCTACCTACTATATTAATAGTAGGTATAACAATGCCTATATTCAAAGCTGATAGGCAGGCCTTAAGCTAAAGATAGATAAAAACTATAAGGTAAGTTACCTACAAACTATTTAAGCTGCAATTACATAACATACTACTGAACGAATGAAAAGATGAAAATAATTTTTACTTAGAGCATGTCATGAATATTGTATAAACATTAGTAGTTAAACTCATTAGAGTATACTCGGCAAGTACTCGGCCATAATATTACTATAACCAGTCACATTATAGGTAGGTCACATACTTAGAGCGATGGTAATAATTTCTGATCATTAAAATAATAACTACTACTAACGTAATGAATAAAATAATAAGAAATACGTAGGTAATGGAAAATGTTTATTAATATTATTAATTATTTTATTAATAATTTTCTGCTGGGAGTATTTGACCCTACCGTCAAAGAGATCGTCAAGTGATTGGTCCCGTCAAGCGATTTAGCGTTCTGGTACACTGGGGTGTCGAAATCGAAATAGGGGCTTGGGTTTAATTAATACTGCCATAGTTCCAAGTTAGCCCGCTACCATCTTAGACTATATCGTCACTGATGATCCTCAGATGAGATCGCAGTCAAGGTCTAGCTATACATATGTTAGATAGTCATAAATAAAAAAATATACGCAGTTAAAAAAGTAGTATTTTAGTACCTGTCGTATATGATTTAGACAAGACTAGCTACTATCCGCGAGAAGTTATGTCCTCTATTTCCGATAATATTTAATCGATCTTCACCAAAATTAAACATAATATTTCTAATAATACACAATTTATAATGAAAAAAGAATTATCAAATTCGGTTTAGATTTGACGAAGTTATGGAGCAAAATCAATAAAAACTTTCATCCCCTATCCCGGATAAACCTTATTGTTTATCAGGATAAAAAGTATCCTATATATTGACCCGGAATATCAGCTATAACTGTACCAAATTTCATTCAAATCCTTTCAGTAGTTTTCGTGTGATGCGCGTACAGACAGACAGACAAAATTAAAAAAAAAAATTGTTTTGGGCTCAGTATCGATATTAATAAAGCATCCTTCGATTAAAATTTTCAAAATATATTTAATGACCAGAATTGGTCCTGTTACAGTTTTATTATAGGTGTAGATTAAAAATTGAGTCAAATAAATGCCTATCTAGGTTATATAATAATTAATAAAATATTCGATTATACATATTTGGCGTTCCATTCAAATCAACATACATTTATGGCCAAAAATTAATAGTTGATGTAATCGAAATGTTAAAGCTAAAAAAATATTTTGTCTCCTTCGGAATTTGGTAGTTTATTCATCCTAAAATTAGGCCTTACTAGTATTACTACGAGTAGGTCTACATACCTCCTCCATTGTTGTAACAAAGATAAGGAAACCGCCAGACGTTTCCTAACCCGACGCTATAGCCTAGCAGCGATAAGAGGAAGTCGAAACGTCCTGTCCAATTTCCACGCTCAGGTTCCGATTCGTCAGCCTTCGATTCTTTTTCCAGATCATCCTTACTCTATTATACAAAACCATCATAACTTTTAGTGGAATAGGAAATTATTAGTTACTAGCCGATGCCAGCAACTACGTACGCATGGATATAGGCTTTGAATCCCGTGGGAAGGCTTGGATATATTATTCTGTGATAAAAAGTATCTATCCTTCCTGGAGATAAAAACTGTCTCCTTGTCAAATTTTGTTAATATCGGTTCAGCGGTTAATACATGAAATGGCAAAAGACATACAGACAGACATAGTTAATAAGGCATTTAGGTATAGGTATTGATTTGGATTAATTGAGATAGATTAACACGTGTTATGCATAAAAAAGATAGTAGGTATTTAAATAAAAATATACATATTATCCTAGCCAAATTATACGTATAGGTAGTTACTTAAAAAATAAGGAAGGACGATAGGTACTCACATCGGAATATTTTATATCCATGGTAGATATGTTTTTTGTCACCGCCGGAATTGGTGTTTTAGATTGCTTATCCGGCTTCATTATGAATAGAGAAAAAGCTATTTCATTAAAATCTGTAGCGTCGTCATTTTATCGAGAATCACTTGAACACCGATTGCACAGGGCCCACTAGGAATGGAGGATACATCGTAATATATTACACTCCCCGGGTACAAAAAAATTATTGATAACGCGATCAATTCACAGCGTCATTTCAAACATAACGAATGCATGGTCGCGTACGAGTTCATTAACTTCATACAATATTCAGAAAGGAAAACAAATAAATATCGTGGTCGAATTAAAGGTACATTAAATTGAAAAACACGAAACGCAGGAACGCGCAGATGTCAAGTTTCGCATCGACCGAACTCTGAATGAACATCTAGGTCAATACCAAGCCTCCGCCTCCACCGCTCCCTCTTCACCGCCCCGAGGGACGATCTCTCCCAGACGAAAATCATATGGAAATGTCCTACCCTTGCATAACAATGTGAGCAAGGTCCAATGATTGATTGTTTACGTTGACACATATTTTATACAAACGCCTGAAGCATAGCGTAATTAAATCGGTATCTTTCCTTACTACCAGTAGCTATAGGTATAGGTAGTAAAATCGAAGGTTTCATTAGTTCCAATTTAAATAGGCTGTACCTAGCTGGTTAATAAATAATAATATGTAGGTAAGTAACAAAGAAAAAGCGTAGTGTTAGCAAACGCCCAACTAGGTGAACCGGCGACATTAGACTATAGGAGCCGCTGAATACAGGCGGCGCAAGATCGAGACCTGTGGAAGTTTATGCAAGAGACCATTGTTCGGTTGGACTTTTGACGATGAAGAAGAAGTAACTAACTAAGCTAAAATTTTAAAAGTTGCAGGAGGTACCTATAAGGTAAGAGTCTCTTCCTCTGAATGGTAATGTTAAAGGTTTTCTCTCTCAGGACACTCCTACCATTATATGAATAATGTTATCTTCGAATAACTATATATCGCGGTGGGTTCCCAGATCCCTTACCGATTTAATAAAATACGCGTAAGTAGGTAGGTACCTAATGCAGATAGATATCGGTATTCGTTAAGCAGATAACAACGAATTCGATATAAGCTTTAAAAAATTACCTAATTCAAGTAAATAATATAATAATAATAATTGCTATAGGAATATTACAATATGATAATAATTTGGTGAAGATAAATTTTGCTGAATTTTGCGATGGCATAGGCGATATGGCATTAGGGCGCAGCTCGCAGGCAGAGGCGGGCGGCTGCGACACGGAAGGTCGCAGAAAGTGGAACGGCGGTCGGCGCGGCGTATTGATCACAGCGCCGCCCGCGCCTCCTTGCCCTATTGCCCACACTTTGATTATTTAATGCCTACACTTATGTCAGCATCTAATACAGCCACACAGTCTTAGTAGTAAGTACACACAATACAGCTTTAAACCGACCGATAAAGAGCCGCGCACGTTAGGGTGGGCTGTACCGCAACGTAAAATAAATTCCTGCGTCATTTTCAAAATTATATTTTACTAGCTGCTATTGAGATTTTTTTATTCCCGTGGGAACTCTCATATTTGCCGGGGTAAAAAGTAGCTTATGTGTTATTCCAGACTATCTCTGTGCCAAACAGCCGAATCGGCTCAGTCGTAGCGGCGTGATTAAATAACTAACATCCATCCATACCTACATCCAACTTTCGCATTTATAATATTAATAGGAATAGGATACTAGCTTATTCCCGTACCTAAATATCGTCAACTATCTATATAAGCTTCTTGGTTCAAATTAAATGAAATACTTATAAATACTTTCAAAAATAGTTTTATTTTACCAAAAAGCCGTCAATAAAGAAGTATAAAAAAAATTCCAAAAAAAAAACGGAAATGTATAATTTAAAGCAATATGTTGGACCCCTTTGAAAATACACTTTACGCTTAAACTAATAAAACATTTTGTAAAACTATTTCTACAATAGTAGGGAAACGAATTAAATCTTTGACTCAATATAAAATGCATAGTAACAAATATTTGTTTTTATAAAACCTTTAAGCCCATTTATACAAAAAAACCTAACGGAATAGTTAAAGATAGAAATTAAATAAGTTGTTTTTGCACAATAAGATAATTAACACATCTCTCATCTAACAACATGCAAGCATTCGACAATACATATTATATCCCTTTCGTTTCACAGTTTTCGCGGCGAAAATTTGCTAAGTGCCTAGTGTTAAATAAATAGAAGAAAATTTGTAATTAAAAATACATATATCATATACCTACCTAGATATAAAGAGAAACAAGTCAAAGACCTCTTCCTATATGATTGATTTGATGACTTTTTTTTCGTCTAGGGTACAGAGAGACCTTATTTGAGTTATCTGCCTTTAGATCTAGGTGGGCGATATCTACTTATTCCTTCTTCCTGTTCTTGGGACCCATACTGAGGATTGCTCGATGTGCGCGGAGCCTTATTTAACACTGGGAATGTAGTATAACGTTGGTTTCTTCTTTTATTTCTTTGCAAGCATTGATTTAATGAGGGACTCCAACTTTCTGGTGTCAGCCGCAAATTTCCTGATGCCATCAGACAGTTTTTCGGTAGCCATCTGGTCTTCATTGAGATGCCAACGGAACTGCGCTTCTGATAACGATATCTTCTCGATGTCGCACTGAGCGGCAGTTTTTGCATCTAGGGCCTATTAACAAAAAGTTCAAAATTACTATAAACTTGATTATATAGCTTTTTTATATGGTCACAATCACGTAAAAATTAATTAGGTACTTTAAGTCAAAATTCAAAATTATTTATTTCATGTAGGCCAACTCGTAGCTCTTATGACAAGTCGAGAATCTACCAACGGTTCGGAATGCTGATTCTGCTGAACTCGTCGCTGCTGAGTCGTCAGAGCACTTTATAGTGCACAAAACGAGCACTACCACGATAAAATGTTTTTGTTCTGAGCACTATGTGTACACCACGATATGTTGATCCTATTGCATGGATCGTGGTTACGACGGTATTCGACTTTTATTATGCGAGACAATAATGTGGAAATAAGTCTAAAAAATTTAACTATCCGTGTTTATAATAAATATTATTAGGATTAAAAACTGCGAAAAGACTGGGAAAGCAACGCGACAACCGAAATGGCTTTTTAATAAAAAGTTTTTGTTTTTACCATGTACTTCTTACATCTAATAAGTTGGTAATCGTATTAATATTTAATTTGAAACGAGGACTTGATCAACCGCCCGTGTTTTAAAGAAAATTCTTTAAAAACAAATCATTTATTTCGTTCGAAATTTTTCTAGGTTGCGCCACGAAGAAACTAGAGTGAATCGGCGGAAGTCGGCGGCCTTCAAATCTCAAAACAAAAGCCACGCATGGTTTTCAAGGCCTTTACCACAGACTGAGCGCTTCTCAACATATAGGTACCGTACATACTTATGCCATAGATATGAGAAACTGCTGAATGAAAACAAGTCGTTTAGCGCGACGGTAAATTCCAAGCATGACGCAATTTATATACCTACGAGTAATAATGTAACATTGGTGCTAAATAGAGTAATAGGGGTATGGGTTGATCACTGCCATACCCCTTCCAAGTTTGTCCGCTACCATCTTAGACTGCATCGTCTCATACCATCAGGTGAGATCGCAATCAAGGACTTGTCATTAAATTTAAAAAAAAGTCCGACGAAGGTCGATTTCTGTCCGAAGCCGAAAACGAATATTTACAAAATTCCTTTCAAGATTGGTTAAAATTGAATAAAATAATTATTTTTTAAAAGTTTATGTTAACTGTATCTAAACAAATGATTAAAATAACCCTGCAACTTGTCAAAAATAATAATAAATTAATAATGACTTTTTTGAATTGGCTATTTACTGGCGATCCCCTGCCCCTATTTAATGTTTATTGAGGAGTAAGAACCAAACTTTACGTAAAAGTAGGCCAATAATGCCAGTATTATTACATTATTGATTATTTAAGAAACAAAAAAAATAAATATAAACTCGTTGAAAATAGAAGGTGAGTAATGATAAAATCTATCTAAAAATCAATCTTATCGAACATGCTTTTCATAAAGATAAGCTTTACAGCATACACTTAAAATATAACACATGCAATAAATCTGGCAATTTATAGTATACTCCTTAAAACGAATATACTATTGAGGTACTTTCTTTTTAGGTACTTTGAACTGACAAAAAAATTTCTGTGACAATAGTACAACAATGCAATAATAGTGGGATTTAAAATGAAACAGCAAATTTTAAATGAATCACAAAGCGATTCCTAAAGAGGTCGCCATGTCAAATTATAGCTCTTTAGTACCAACAGTCCCTGAGTTAAACTTTGGGCAAAGATATAAGAGTAAGACATTGTTTCACCAAGGAACCCTAAAAACGAGATAATTAATGTTTAAACAGTCCAACGGTTAAACTTGCGGACTGAAAACTGAAAGGTCGCAGGTTCAAAACCCATTACACTATTGTCGTACCCACTCCTAGCACAAGCTTTTTGCTTTTTTGGCGGAGAGGAGAATATAAGTCAAGTGCAGCTGGACTAATACCTTCGATCACAGAAAAATAAGTGGATATCGCATGTTAGTCCGATTTGTGTAACCACTAAATATGAGTGCAAGATCTTTTCGCTAGCTAGTCTATCATCGAACATTGACGTGAAGCAGTTATTTCAGTGTCAAGGAACAATGATGCATTTGAATAATAGTTGAAGTATGAAGTGCTGAATCCACTTATTTTTCTGTGATCGAAAACTAATCTCTTTTTTAAAAAAAAGAGACCACAAAAGAATTACCCCATTACTCACTTTTTTGAGAGGCTGTTCGCTATTGGCAAGCTCCTGTAAGAGCTTGGGGCTGATAGTGAGGAGGTCGCAGCCGGCCAGCTCGCGTATCTCGCCCGTGTTGCGGAACGACGCGCCCATCACTTGCGTCTTGTAGCCGAACTTCTTGTAGTAGTTGAACACGCGGCTCACGGACAACACGCCCGGGTCATCCTTTGCCTCGTATGTGCTTTTTGTATGTTCCATATACCTGAAATGGATGAAGGCAATATTAATCCTAATATCCTAATAATATTATAAATGCGAAAGTTTGGAAGTTTGTTATTCAATCACGCCGCAACGACTAAACCGATTTGGCTGAAATTTGGCACAGAGATAGATTACGGGAATAGCACATAGACTACTTTTTATCCCGGAAAATTGAAGAGCTCCCGCGGGAATAAAAACCCTCAATCCACGCGAACGAAGTCGCGGGCATCAGCTAGTAATACATAGTATGTCCTTCCGAACGAATTTCGGTAAATTTCAACGGAAGACAGACAGTGAGGAACTAGTGTATGTACGTAAGCTAGCTCTACTAAAGCTAGAGGTAGCTTTAGTGTGTACACTCTGAAATATTGTCTATTCTCTGACTCTCAGTCCAATAGACGGTAATGAAACACAAGAGATCGGGCACATGAAAGACTGGTCTGAGGTATGAGGATGTATCTAATAAGGCCAACTTGACAACTTTGGGCTGCTTTGAGAATTTCTTGATGAAAAAACCTCTATAATTTCTTAGGACCCCACTTCATTTGACTGGGTTCTACACTGGTCCCTGATTGGAATAAATACTTTTCTACTCACCAATCCAAAATTCTTCCCACAAACGGAGAGATCAGAGTCACATTGGCTTCAGCACATGCAATTGCTTGGTACAAAGAGAAAAGTAGAGTCAAGTTACAATGAATTCCATGTTTCTTTTCAAGCTCTCTGTAATATAAAATGAAGTTTTAAAAAATCGATAACATTTAGACTTTCAAGCAATATGCGGCTCTTAGGTGCCGGTGTAAACCAAGCGTCAGGTTTTTCTGTTTTTGCTTCTTTGACTTTACTCAGAGTTAACAGTGGAGATAGAATAACACAAAGTAACGGAAATAAACAGGTCTGGGGGCCCACTTATTATCCCAAGAAAACCCCTATATAGTGAACAATGGAAAGGAGTCTCAAATTCTCTCAACAATGAGGATTATGATGCAGAAGCAGAAAGTCTGCGCAAAATTAAAGCTTCTACTGTCAAAAAGAACCAAGCAAAGGCTAATTAATATGTCAAAAAGCTAATATATGCTTATTTAACAACAATGTCACTCAATGAATCATACTTTGCAGCCTGAATCCCTTCCCATGTGGAGGCCAGTTTAATCAAAATCCTTTCCTTCTTGATGCCTTGCTCAGCAAACATTGTAATAAACTTTAAAGCCTTAGCCATACTAGCATCCTTGTCAAAGGACAGTCTGAAAAAAAGTAACATAATATATATTATCATTAGATTAGGGGTATGGGTTGAATGTACACTACCATAACCCTTCCATGTTAGCCCGCTACCATCATAGACTGCATCATCACTTACCATTAGGTGGGATTGCAGTCAACAATCTATCTATATCTTGTCATACAATAAAAAAAAACTAAATCTAGTTGTCAGTTTAGCCTGTAGGCTAACACTATGGGCTTGACAACAAAAAAATTTCTGTGCTTTGAGGGTTTTGTAGTTTTTATTTTGAAAGATATCCAACTTCAAGTTTTAATTTAGCTGACATACATTTTTTTAAACATATTTGCACATCATTATTTTAGTATTTAAGAATGCTGATTTCACGATAATAGTATCTAATTTTTTTTAAATACCTATTTAATAAGTATATGTCCATTTCATATGACATTAAAAATGGAGAAAAGCATTTTTGTTATATAATATACACACTTATTACAAACAGCCATTTCTTCATATTTATAATAATTTTAGTGTGGATTTTCATTCAAGCATACCTTGCATCAACTTCAACGGACACCCTGCCAGGAATAATTTTGAGTATTTCACATCCAAAAAGAACACTCAGCATGTCCAAAATTTCGCCCAACTGTTCTTCTATATTTCTGAAAGTAAAAATTAAATGTAGATTTTTAATTTATTTTTCACAAATAATTTCATTTCATTTTTATTTACCCCTAATTTATAATAATTATAACCTTGGTTAGTAATAAACCTTACGTCTTCACATTTGTATAAATGTATGAACCCATAAGAGTAAGAGGAAATACACCAATGAATATGCAAAAAAATTTGACATGTTTTTTCTCATTGTAAGAAAACTGATACTGTACACCAAAAAATTGACTACAGACTAAAAGAACAAAAAAATACAAACCCTCCAGATTCCTTTCCATATTTAATTGCTTTATCAAGTAAATGTTGATACTGCTCCATTCCAGCTGCAGATAAAATCAAGCTTGGATTGGTAGTAGCATCTGTTGGCTTGTAAGCTTTCATAGCTGCAAAGTAACGGATATATACTTTAGTGTGTCGCGCTAAAAGAATAGTTTTTGAATAAAAGTGAAAATTTTGAAATGATATATAAAACTTAAAGTAGGTGGTACAAAACCTAGGGGATCAGCATATAGGTTAGGCAGACTCTATATTATTATTATATTTATATGGCACAAACAGACCTCTTCAGCAGCACCAAAATAGAATTTATATCAGCAATAATTACCCTATTTTATTATAAATGGCAATTAATAATTGCACAAGTTCAAAAATTATTATTCTAAGGCTTCTGAAGTTAACATACTTTCTAGAATTCTAGATATTAAAATTCGTTCTAACAAATTAAATTTTAACCTTCAAAATCTCCCGTGTCGGCCACTACCGTCGAAAATTGCTTAAGTTGATCTAAGGCACTCATTTTCGTTCGCTTTGCTTGAGGTTCACTGCTCATACTGCTTATGAAACAAAATGATAGCCCGAAAAATTATGCACTGAAAAAATGATTACAGAAACCGGTCGGCTTTTGAAGGTGACCTCATAAAATCAAATCAACGTAATGCTAATGTAAGCGTCATTCGTCACTCGCTCTTCAAGATAACCTTTGTTTCCTTAATGACTATTTTGCAATTACTATTGAAATTAATTTTCATTTGATGCATTAAATAAATATTATCTGCTTTATACAATCCTTTTTACCTGGAAAAATTTTAATTACTTATTCATTAAAAATTACAGTTACTATTTTAATAATAATTTTATTTTATCCACAATAATACATATTAAAAATTATTTAATTAAATAAAAAACCATTCTAAAATTTCTAAATTCTAACCTTTAAATATCTATTATCTATCTTGCTTGACGTGCTTTTGACTTTGACATTGACAATACTTTTTTTTATAATTGACGCGACATAGGTAGTTAGTCTAGTCTAGAATTGACAATTCTGACCATAGAGTAAACTTATATATAGGAAAATTCCACAGAAAATTCTGACTGCTGGTTTTGTCGCCATTATCAAAACCTAGGTAGGTATAAAAAAATATGTCTAAAATGGTCTAAAATATCCGTAATTTTATTTTCAAGTATTATGTACCTACCTAATGAACTACTTATTATAATTGAAAATATATGCATGTGCGAGAGAGAGGGAAGGATAAACGTTAACTGGCTCTTATAACTTTCTTTCAAGCGGAGAAAAATAAGAAATTAAAAATTGCACCTTTTTTATTATTATTACAATATCACACTAATATTATAAAGGCGAAAGTTTGTATGTGTATGTGTGTGTGTGTTTGTGTGTATGTTTGTTACTCCTTCACGCCACAACGAATGAACCGATTTGGCTGAAATTTGGAATGAAGATAGCTCATACCCAGGATTAAAACATTTTATCCCGGAAAATTACAGAGTTTCCATGGGAATTGAAAAACTTTGATCCACGCGGACGAAGTCGCGAGCATCGTGTAGTAACTATATAATCACAAAATATCTCTATCGATCACTCTTATTCTAAAAATAGCATAGGTAGTAGGATAGTCTATAGAGCGAAAAGCATCTACTATATTATTTATTTGCTAGTTTACGGATTTGCGGATGCATTGAAGCATTTTTTTTTATATTGTGTCTGTAATTGTACTTGAACAAGTGCTACTAGCACAAGGAACATTTACTAGCACTTATGACCTCCCTAGAGTATAAATGTACTTTGCTTATGACTAGCGTCGTGTAAAAAAGTCGGCCACTTAATAAATTCTGTATCTGTATTTTCTAGATTTTCTAGAAAATTCGGGTATCAACACAGGAGTTGGGTACCTTCAAAGTTGGTTAACTTTGTGCAGTAGTCTGTGGTCTGTGTCCTGTGGTGTGTTGCAGAACCGGCGGCTTTTTTGGTACGATTTTGCGAATGATTGACTAATTGTCAGACTAAGGCAACGTGTTTTGTGTGATCCCAAAAAGGCGATAATTTAAAGGTCCAGTGTTCGTATTCTCACAGTTTTAGACCAGTATGGCCGCGATGTCAGTTATAGGTATTGATTTCGGCAACGAATCGTGTTATATTGCGGTGGCCAAAGCAGGTGGCATTGAGACAATAACTAACGATTACAGTCTACGGGGGACTCCGTAAGTACAATTTTCATTTTATTATAATTTCTTTGTAGCCGTAGTTCTAGTAAAAGGCACGTAGGTAATGTGTCTACATTTTAATAGAAATTGAAGCCTTACAGTACGTATAATCAGTGATCTAATTTATTTTATTATTGCATCTATATTCACAGCGATTGAATATTAGAGAAAGTTCTATTGCAGCAGTTCGAAGGCATTTAATTCTAAAACCTAACTCCCTATTATGCAGTTTTCCCTATTTCATTCATTGGCTAATACTTGCCAGTCATTGTAAGGTTAGGTTAATGCAGGCCACAAAATGCATACATACTAAAATATCAGTTGATTTTTCAGTTTGTTACAATCCAAAATTCTAGCTAAAATGTACCAGGAATCATAGATATGGTATATTTTATTCATAACATTAAAATTTCAGATCATGTGTGGCCTTCTCACCAAAGAATCGCATATTAGGTGTAGCAGCCAAAAACCAGATGGTAACCAACATGAAGAACACTGTATTTGGCTTCAAGAGACTATTAGGTAGAAAATTTTCAGATCCACATGTACAGAAAGAGCTAAAACATTTCCCATTCAAGGTAGAACAAAGGCCTGATGGTGGAATTGGTATCAGAGTCAACTACCTTGGTGAAGACAATGTGTTTACTCCTGAACAGGTAATACTCATAATTACTTAGGAAGTTAATGCATTCTAAAATTACAGTAATGAAATCATTACAAATCATTTAAATTAAAGTTATCATATAAAACTAATATCAGGCAGAGTTTGAAATCTAGAAAGCTGATGCTTTATGTAAGCAAATAGCTGTAAAGCAAAATAAAAATAAACCCACACCTGCAGCTAACTTTATTAAGAATTGGTCTATGTTGGCTGTGATACATGGTGAAACCCTGCTATAAAAGAGCTAATTGTGCTCGATCTCTAAGTTTGATTCGCTCCTCTATCTGTCACTCTTGTCGGAGTGGTTGTGGCCGCTAAGATGATGCAACATTAGTCATCGTCGGTCTTCTGAGTTTTGAGCCGCATCACCTCCTGCATGATGCTCCTCCATTTTTGAGGGTTAGTAGCATTGCGGGAGCTCTCTCCACTACAGTTGTCTAGGTTTGCTTTGATCAAATTGTGTGGGTGAGCGTCCTCTCTCTCTCTTTTCCACTCCACCTGACTTTGCACTACCAACCACTGAATCAATCCTTCATTTCTGGAGATGTGGCCAAAGAAGAAGTTCGATTCAGGGAAGGATAATAAATAATAGGATTTCTGAAAGATAATTTTAATTAAAGATTATCATTTGTGTACCTTTTACAGATTACAGCAATGCTCTTAACAAAACTGAAAGACAGCGCTACTATAGCCTTACAAACTCAAATTAATGACTGTGTAATATCAGTGCCTAGCTACTTCACTAATGCAGAAAGAAATGCCCTCCTTGATGCTGCAGCTATTGCTGGTAAGAATAATTCTAATGGCCTTTAGAATAAATATGCATAGAACACATTTTGCTAGTTTTAATCTTCATTTAAATATGTTATTGTGTATTTAAAAATCTGTATAATAAGTGAAGAAATTAGTTGAAAGCAGTACCTTAAATATGAATTTACAGTTTTGCATTACTCTAAATAAACTATTATCTGGAGACTGACCATTTCACATTAGCTGTATTAAAGGCTGAATAACAATATTTTTGTTAATATAAACTTACATTTGAAAAATTTATTCACTATACAGAATACTGTTTAATAATAATAATAACATTACTTCATATTACAAATTTCCTTTACTGAAAATGCAGTTTTGAAAAGGGACCACCTAAAATATTTAGAAAATGTCATATTTTGACAAATAAAAGCTATTCTTTAAAAAAAATCTTCAAAATTATACACCACGATGCTGGGTGGCAATATTAATAGAAGAAGATTCTGAAGAATTTTTAAATATGTTTATTCAAATTGCGTAGTAAATATTATCAATAGTTACTATTACAACTATTTAAATATTGTATCTACCTAATAAATAATTGTGCTATTAAACTCATAGAATCAGTGCCAGAATGTGTTTAACCTTGCCCTGACTGCATAATGCTTGTTTTTAACCTTGACCTTCATTCCTACTCTAACAATACTTCCATACAAGTCTGCGATTGATTTGTGGAGCTAAAAATCTATAATTTATAGGACTCAATGTGCTACGTCTAATGAATGAGACCACTGCAACTGCATTAGCTTATGGTATTTACAAACAAGATTTACCAGCCCCGGAAGAAAAGCCTCGCAATGTTGTATTTGTAGATTTTGGTCACAGCTCCCTTCAGGTGTGTTACTGTTTTATGTCAATAATAATAATTAATCAAAAGAAATCAATATTAAGCTTTTCATCAGAGATGGGATGTGTCACTTATTTGTGTATCATGTAATGGTGTTTTACACTGGCTGCATACTATCAGTCAGAAAAATATTAGATGAAATAATATAAAAATGCATCTCTGCTATTTACACACATACACATTTTGTACTAGACCCTGTGGCTGTACACCGTCAGAATATTGAAAGCATTCAGAGAGAGTCAAAAAGGGATACCTTTTGAGTTTTTGACACTTTGAAAGCAAGGCAGAAAATTTTCTATTAGACAATTTCTTATAATATGTGGCTAACTTTGTTCATGTAAGAAAGGAATCACTCACTTCTCACTAGCAAATAGTGGAAGTAACATGGTGTCATTGAAATGTTAACCCTTGTTGATTAAATAATTTCTTTGAAATAAAAAATTTAGAAAGAAATACATCCGCATGCCTAAATATTTCACAATTTATTATATTACAGGTGGCTGCTTGTGCATTTAATAAGGGAAAATTGAAGGTGCTGGCCACATCCAATGATCCTTTCTGTGGTGGCAGGGATATTGATATGGCTCTTGCTGAGTATTTCTGCCAAGATTTTCTAACAAGATTCAAACTTGATGCAAGAAAAAATCAGAGGTAATTGTAACCATTTGGCAATTTTATTAATTTTGTATGCCAAAGGCAAGATTGCATCATTTTAGTATGGCAATAAACTTAGCCTGATCTCACATGATAAAGATCAGTTTTCAAAAATTAAAATTGGTAGAATTGATATATTCATTTCTGGTTGTATTGCAGTTGAAAATGAGTTTCAAATTAAAACATAATATGTGTCAACACAGTGAATTGACTCTTATATCTGATCGAAGGATTAAATAAAATTATTACTTCTATGAAAAAAAAACAAACACACTGACAGGCCACAAAACAACAACTATAACAAATGAGCATATCTGTCAGTTTAGGCAACTGTCTAGCTTTATGCACCGGCGAATCGATGACCTAACTTTAGGTGGCGCCTAAACGTCGTTAGGCATCGCCTAAGGGTTGGTGAAATTTTTTTTCTCTAGGCATCCGATTTAGATACTCCTTGGTTTGGTGAAAACGGCTGATAATGTTATGTTCTACAGATGATTCTGATGAACTTCAAATTTAAATATTTTTTTAGGGCATTCCTTCGTCTATTACAAGAAGTAGAGAAGCTAAAGAAGCAAATGTCAGCAAACAGCACTCGCCTGCCATTGAATGTTGAATGCTTTATGGAAGAACGAGATGTCTCTGGGGAAATGCAGCGTACACAGATGGAGCAACTTAGTGCTGACACATTCAATCGAATTGAAAGAACCTTAAGAGGCATACTTCATAATGCAAGTAAGTATACAGCAGGATGAAGTATTCATGCTGGCTGGAGACCTGGAGTGAAGTGTTTTGGTTTTCAACCTAATATATTATGTCACAGTTAATAAAGTTTAAGTTTTTATTGAGTCAATGGCACCACTCCATTTTGTTGCTGTTCCTTGAAGCTAACAGTCTTACTCATAAAAACTTATATTGAGCTGAAAAAAAACATTTTTGGTTTTTATGAACCTAGCTCCAGTAAAGTTAACGTTATAGAATTTTTTTGTAAAAGAAAAGTTTATAGCTTGAGAAGGGCTTTTTTTTTCTTTTTAATGTCGTTAACCAACATTTGACTAAATACGATTTTTTAATGCTATATCACTAAAAAAAAAATTTACTATCGATCCATCTAATCGGTATTCTCCTTACTGCTGTAGTTTTTGGTATAGTAATATGAAAAACATTGGTTATTAGTTGTCAAATGGCATCATTTCTTTATAAATTGCCGCTTTTTGGATGAAATATGGTTTTGGTTGTTAACAACACTTTAGCTTTAGGACTGCAGTTTGGCTATCAGAAAAATCGGAAAGTCTGTTAGGTAATTAAAATGTTTTCATAATAATTTAATAATGTTTCAGTGATTCGTTGACTAATTTTGTGATAATTTTGTCATTTGTTTCCATCAAGGCCAAATCTATTGTGTTCACAAAAATATTGTTTTTTTTTTTTAGAACTAAGACCTGAAGATATTAGTGCAGTAGAGATTGTAGGTGGCTCAACTCGAATTCCAGCAGTAAAGGGATTGATTGAAAATGTTTTTGGCAAGCAAGCATCTACAACTTTAAACCAGGTATTTTTATATTAACATTAATTCTTAATTTGTTAAGCTATATCTGGCTAAAATATATAGTTGTATACATGAGTTAAATGTTTTGCGAAAACATGCGTGTCGATTCTCAATAAATGATTGAATCAGTGTAACGATCGCAATGGCCTCTGATTGGCTGGTACCCTCCCGCTATTGGTTAAAATGCATTGATGCAGCAAGAACGCCATAAATTCAGCCAATCAGAGGCCATTGCGATACATTGATACACTGATGGGATCATTTTTAGAGAATAGCACGCTGTATGAATGCGGTTGCTCTTAGGCCTCAAACCAATCTGAATCCTACTATAATCCTACTATATTATTATATTATATTATATATTATAATATTATAAATGTGAAAGTATGGATGTTTGGATATTTGTTACTCAATCACGTCGCAACGACTGAACCGATTTGACTGAAATTTGGCACAGACATAGATTATAGTCTGGAATAGCACAGAGGCTACTTTTTAAAGAGTTCCCGCGGCAATAAAAAACCCTCGGCTAAAAATCGGCTAGTTTGATCATAAGTTTGTATGGTACAGGACGAGGCGGTGTCGCGCGGCTGCGCGCTGCAGTGCGCCATGCTGAGCCCGGCGGTGCGCGTGCGCGAGTTCAACGTGACCGACGTGCAGCCCTACGCCGTGCGGCTCGCGTGGGACGCCGCGCGCGGCGAGGACGGCGACATGGAGGTGAGTGAAACGAGCCTCAACGGCCAAACAAGCCTCAACAGCCAAACAAGCCTCAATAGTGCAATGGTTTTTTTATTTGAAGACAAGTGTAGCCACAGCCTCAGGTTAATCGGGATTTTCAAATGAAATTAACTCCACTAGTTAATCCCACCTCGTATATTTTACATTTTTAAAATTATAATTGTTGCACACCGTAATCAACCCGCCCGTCCGTCATCTTTTTACGCAGTCCATTCCGCACCCACAATCACAAATGTATCTTATGATTATTATTTTATATTTTAAATAATAAGTTAGAAATATAATATTAGAAATTCTAAAATTATTCATAGATTAATTTATAAGGAATACTTAAACTCACAAATTGAAAAAATAGCAATGAAACAATAATAAAGATCTATAATTGACCTCAAATGATTAGTGGGCTTACACAAGATACGAACACTAAATCGCTTGACGGCACGCCTTTGACGGTAGGGTGGTAAGTAGCCTTCCACCAGACCAGACCAGAGATAATTCAGAAATTATAAATTCCCAAATTGACCCCACCGGGAATCGAACCCGATACCTCCCAGTTATAAGACTACAGCAATCACCACTGCACCAGGGAAGTTATCAAAAGTTGGAGGAAACTACATAGTTTCCTTTTTCCTTACGCCTTTTGAATCTTATGATTGACATCGAGAAAATAGTCGTACATTAATTCACCGTGTATATTTTGCTATTTAATAATTTATCTAAATTGTTACAGGTGTTTCCAGCATTCCATGCTGCACCATTCTCTAAAATGCTGACTTTCTATAGAAAGGAACCATTTTCCGTCAGTGCTTACTATACTGATCAAATACCCTACCCTGATAACTTTATAGGTGAGTTGTAACAATTCTATTGAATTTAATTATAGGCATAACCAATTCAAATGGCTGAATGCTAAAACACATTTTAGTGCATAAGAAATCATCAAGTGTTTTTGTTACTTTGCCCTTACAACAAAGATTTTACATATTGTTTTGCCATAAAAAATTAAAATCGAATAACTCACAGAAATATTAAAGTACAGGTATGTTTTATTATTCTGTGAGTTATATAGTTATTCTCGCATTTACATATTCGATCTCGTGTCTTGACGTTAATATCAACGTTACGCTCCACCATGATGGTATAATTGGATAATAAGTTAGAAATATATGATAGAAATAGAATAGACACATATTATTTTTCATTTGATGACTGTGATTTCACAGTCAGGTAAGGACTATGCAATTTAAGATGCTAGGGACCAACTTATTGGGAGTACAGCAGTTTTAGCGCAACCCATACCCTGGCTGCCAGATATATTATGCATATCTTCAAATGTTTCCAATAGGTCAGTGGCATATTAGAGATGTCCAACCGACGGCCGAAGGGGAATCACAGAAAGTTAAGCTCAAAGTGCGCGTGAACATCCACGGCATCATCACAGTCGCTTCCGCGTCCCTCGTTGAAAAAAAACAGGACTCTGCGCAAAACGAGAATGTCGAGATGGAGAATTCCAATGAGGCGCAAGGCTCTCAGGAAGCTCCGATGGAGACCAATGGAGGCTCGCAAGAGCAGCAGCAGAACGGGCCCGACAACCAAGAGGTGAGAGAGGACGACACGAGGGAGCCGCAACAAAAACAGTCGTGGACACAGAGAGTAGGCCAGTGGTTCAGCGGGGTACGTGTCGGTAGCGCGTTGTTCCCTCGTGTGATGTTTGCTGCTCGTAGCCACTGTTGTATTCTCACTGCATTAGGACTAAACTGTAAGGGTCTAGACCACTGATCTCTATAGTTAATCTACGATTAACACTGGAATTGCTGATCCTATACATTTGTACACATTATTAAGCTGTCATTTGACAGCTTAATAATGGATCAATTTGAAGCGCCACATTTGTTCTGGAACTAATAATATGGCAAAAGGTGCACCGACTTCTATAATTTATGATTTCATTGATCATTTCATAAATTCATAGACTAATTATAGGTTGGTGCTCTATTTGGAATATTTCCTATTAGTAATAGAGACACTCGTATGTGCTTAGTGCTTACAGCGCCAAAATGGCGTCAAGGACAGGACAGCAGTCTCTAAGTGTTAAACATAGATCAATTATAGAGCTCACTGGTCTAGACAGACACACTGCAAGCTGACTCCAAAATTGCAGTTTAACAGTTTTATTAATATATAGTATTTAATTTAATAATGATTAAAAATATAACAGCAAATAGATTATATTATCTATAAACAAAAAGATTATAGCTAGATTTATAGCTTGAATTTTAATAATAAAATACCATCAACCCTTTATAGTGTGTAACATCTCTATTATAACTATTTTTATAGAACACTATTTATTTTTCAACATCTTTAGTACTACTATTATATATAATGAAAATATTATATTAGTATAACTAGTAGGGCGCGTGGGTGCGCGGCTCGCTAAAGCGAACCGCGTGTTTTCTGTTCTCCAAATAGGTCTACGGGTCTTGATCATCTTTTTAGAAATTTGTATGGCCGATATCTTGAATCCGCCATTTTGAATTTTTTTTTCAGCTCACTGCCAATTGAATGAGGTTTCGAGTAATTTTTGTTTGAGCACCCCCCACTTATCTTCAATACCCTGGCCGTGCTCCTCACCCTTCTCCGAAATCTTCAATCATCAGCTCTCTCCATATTTTTCCTCCGAAGTAATTTTTGTTCTCTATACAAAACTATCAAGAAAAGGGACCGTAATAAATTCGCCATATAATTTGTATAGCGAAATAAATTCCGCCATCTTGGATTTTTTTTCTATTTATCAAGTAGACCTTTGGGCCTTGATCATCTTTTTCCAAGAAAGCACTCTTCCATCTTTTATACTCTCCGAGATAGGCACCGACGAAATTTGCATCGCCGCCATCTTGAATCCGCCATTTTGAATTTTTTTTCAGCTCCCTGCCAATTGGATGAGATTTCGAGTGACTTTTGTTTGAACACTCCCCACCTATCATCGATACCCTGGCCGTGCTGGTCACCTGTCTCCGAAATCCTCAACCATCAGCTCTCTCTATATTTTTCCTCCGTATGAATTTTTGTCCTCTATACGAAACCATCAGAAATTTTGAAAAGGAACCGTATAAAGTCTTGCATATATTTTGTATGGAAAAAAATAAATTCCGCCATGTTGAATTTTTTTTCTATTCATCAAGTAGACCTTCGAGTCCTGATCATCCTTTAATAAGAAACCACTCTTCCATCCTTTATAGTTTCCGAGATAGACACCGACGAAATTTGTATGGCCGCCATCTTGAATCCGCCATTTTGAAGTTTTTTTCGGCTCTCTGCCAATTGGATGAGGTTTCGAGTGACATTTGGTTGAACACCTCCCACTTATCTTCGATACCCTGGCCGGTGCTCCTCACCCGTCTCCGAAATCCTCAATCATCAGCTCTCTCCATATTTTTCCTCCGAATGAATTTTTCCCCTCTATACGAAACCGTGAGTGAAAAAAAATTTTTCCATACAAAATTTTACAGGAGAGGTGATCAATGAGTGAGTCAGTGAATCAGCACGAGTAGCTATATATATATTAATATTATAATGAAATCTTTCAGTTTCTATAAGTGTTCATCATACTATAAGTGCAATGCAACTGCAGATCAACTTGCAGTGTGTTATCTAAATTGCAATTTTATTGTTTACTTGCAGTTCAAATGCAGTCCCTTTGTCTAGATACCTATAATAAAATAAATAGCCTATGATTTCGAGTGTGGTTTAAGCATTGCATATTTGACTTTTTCAATATTAACAATATTATTTTTCTTGTGGATCTCAATTTTCCAAAAGTCAATTACATTTTCCAGGAATTTTAATAATATGTAAATCAGTTTAAAATAACTGGATAAATTGCTAGACACATAACTCTACTGTATATTCATGCTAAGTATCTTAGATGTTGTATGAATCACTATCATTTGCCATATTTGGTATTCTTTATGAAGGTTATGGATGTTTGTGCCAAGCTTTCTGATTTAGAGAACACACTACATTTCTCATAACAAATGAGTAATGAATAATGATAGGATGGTTAATGCTTGTTACAAATACATATATGCATGTTCTTTTTTTATATTTTTAATTAATTCTTTACTTCACCATAGTATACAAAAATGGTAGCCGCTAATGAAAATTTTTAAATTGCATAATTATAAAAATAATTATTTGAAAAGCCATTGGATGCCTACGATTTAAACGCCGCCATTTTGCCGCGCTTACAAAACATGATAAATGATACCTATATACATGTTTTGACGTTCATAATATTTCGTTCTAACCAATGGTGTGCGTTTTACAATTTTGTATATCCCGCGCATATTTTGGGGTTTACTTCATTAAATAAATAATGTCTGTAATTATAAAGTGTTCAATATAAAATGGATGGTTTAAGTATGATTTTGTTTCGATAAAGATTACAGAAATAAAAATTTTACTCCAATTTAAACCACTCGCATATTCCCTAACCATCGTATAATGTTCGGTAGGTATTCTCTGTCATTGATCATAAAATATTTAATTGGTGAGATGCAGCAAACATCACACACTTTGAGAGTTCCCCACCCCAACATTGACCCCATTTGCACGGTACTTCATAAAGCTACATCCTTTTGAGGGTGAATATTAATTTTTTGTCCTATTGAAGCATTTTAAAGTATTGTCTCTGTGTCCACGCATGTTTTTGTTTACTCTGCATTTATAAATTTTTAATTTCCTTTTTCTTCTTACAGCAACCAGGATTTTGTGAGAACTTATGTATAAGTTTGGTTTATTGCTTGTTGTTTTAGGTGCAAATGGGTCACTGCATTATTGGAAATATTATTTATTTTAATTACACAAAATTGAAATATTCAAACCTAATCCCAAGATCAACTACATTAAAATTGTATTTCCAATGATGTGATGGTGGGGATATGACATTACATTATAAGATATGAACCGCTCCCGTTCATTTACAGGATGATGACAAAAAGGATAAATCAAAGGACAAATCCAAGAAAGTATTAGTCAAGACGATTGAACTGCCTATCGAGGCCCGGACTCATGGTTTCGCTCAACATGAGCTGAATTCCTATTTGGAACAAGAGGTAAAGAGATAACATACTTTAATTTGTATTATGCTAAGGTTTGAGTGTTCGAGCCGAGGCTTATCTTGATCTTGATTGATATCTATAGAGCATGCTCGTATTACAATCTATACATATAATAAAATTGTAGAAAAGTGGTGTCTGTACAATGGAAATATATAAAAAAAAAGTAGCAGGGGTTGTTATTATATCGATGCCGAACCCGAAATTGTAATTAATTTTTTTTTGTCTGTGTGTTTGTGCACGCTAATATCAGAAACGGCTTATTCGATTTAGATACGGTTTTCACTAATATATTGTAGTAAGCTTCACTTAACATTTAGTGTTTATTTCATGTCAATCGGTTCATAAATAAAAAAGTTATGTCAATTTAAAGAATCACGGCGAACATTTTTAACGTACAGAGTACGTACTACACGCCTCTCGCCTGAGAGTCGACGGTATATATAATTCAAAATATGCTGCCCGAAAAGTCACTATTCCACGCGAACGAAGTCGCGGGCATAGCTAGTTAATTAATAAAAATAAATGAGTGATTGAGGCTTTGAGATAGGAAATAGTCTGGAATAACAATAGGTTACTTTTTATGCCGGAAAATTGAAGAACTCCCCCAAGGGAATTAACAACCTTAATCCACGAGGACGAAGTCGCGGGCATCAGCTAGTTTTAATACATCGCTCATTTGCGACAAGGGTGACATAACTCAAAATTCACTAATTTTAGTGTCGAACATTTATACTTTTAGCTCTAAAAACAACATTACGCTAAGCACAAAAAAATAAGTGCGAGAGAGATTGTGATTTAATGCTCTGTCGCTTTGTTGGCCGCTGTGTTGTTTCGATCCCGCAGCATCCACAAAACATTACTTTCTAACGAGAGAATTCTCTCATCGTCCATTTTGAACTATGTCACTCTTGACGCAAATGAGCGACAATTTTATAGTTATAATAATATAATTAATTTTTGATACATTTTCAGGGAAAAATGCAAGCTCAAGACCGTCAAGAGAAGGAGCGTGCCGACGCGCGCAACGCTCTGGAGGAGTACGTGTACGAGCTGCGCGGCAAGCTGTCGGAGGGCGAGGTGCTGCACGACTTCGTGGCGGACGAGCAGCGCGGCCGGCTCGTCAACCAGCTCGACTCGCTCGAGCAGTGGCTCTATGACGAGGGCGAGGACCAGAACAGACAGGTAAATGGTTTTTTATTTTCAAGGTAAAATGCAAAGAATGGAGCGCGCTGACGCGCGGTATACTGGAGTGCGCGTACAAATCGCTCATTTGCGACAAGAGTGACATAAGTCAAAATCGCCGACGAGAGAATTCTCTCGTTAGAGAGTAATGTTTTATGGATGCTTCGGTCACGAAACAACAAAGCGACAGAGCATTAAGTCACAATCTCTCTCGCTCTTATTTTTTTGTGCTTAGCGTAATGTTGCTTTTATAGCAAAAAGTATACATTTTCGACGCTAAAATTGGTGAATTTTGAGTTTTGTCACCCTTGTCGCAAATGAGCGAAATCAAGAGTGAATAGACATCTTCTAGTCAAGCGCGCTTCATCCTAAGCTGTAATCTGTACTTACCATCGCTCAGGTGTGATCACAATCAAGCACTAGTCTTTATGTTAAAAAATCTAAAATCTCATATTACAATTTGATTTCTAAACTCTACAATTGCATTATTAGATATTTGTGTGAAAAAGTGTTTTTTCAATTATTAGTAGTGGTATTTTTTAAATTATAGTAAAGTAGAAATAATTCAACTCTGCCACAATGCTTTAAAGAAGCTATCCACAAGATAGATAAGTTTAATATTGTAACATTTTTTGTTTTATAAAGAGCAACTGCCAAGTTTCTTGCTAGCTCTTCTCAGCAGAATCAGCATTCCCAACCGGGGTGGTAGATTCTCGACTTGTCAAAAGAGCCACAAGTTGGCCTACATGAAATAAATAATTTTGAATTTTTTAAACCTTTAGCTCTTGATTGCGGTCCAAATTCCTTTCTTATCTTTAACTATCTCTGTACCACAGGTCTACAGCGAGAAACTCACCGAGCTGCGAACAGAGGGTGAACCCATCAAGCAGCGACGTCTCGAATTTGAACTACGTCCCGGCGCGTTAGAGGACTTTGCTCACGCCATACAGTTAACCAACAAAGCTGTGGATTTGTATAGGTGAGTTTTAAACTAAAATCTTTCATATTTGCCCGCTTATCGAATCAGATACATGATGAAATCCTTACTATACTAATATTATAAATGCGAAAGAGTTTTTTGTTGGTTTGTCTTTCGCTGCAACAGAGCTACGGATTGACGTGATTTTTTGCATGGGTATAGTTGTGACATGGGCTACTTATTATCCCGGAAAATTAAAGAGCTCCTGTGGGATTTTAATAACTACATATATCCACACGGACGAAGTCGTGGGCATCACTCACATCAGCTAGTTAGAAATAAGGATATCCATTGAAGGACTGAGTTACTGTATCAAAGTACTTGGTATCGCAAGAATGCAATTGTAACCGACCGAAAAGTACAGTGCTGGCAGACTTACTAAGTGGACAGATAACGCCGATGGATACAAATTTTTCCATAGCCACTGGAAATGCCAAAAATAGAAAATACGGCAAAAGATTATAGAGCCACCTTAAATGGGATCACTCATTTAGCACCACAACTGTAGGATACAATAATAGACAGGGAAGTGGAAGGTAAATGGAGATTTATATGAATCCATCACGACAATGACTTTATTTATTTATTTAAAGACAAAAGAAGTGAACACAATTTACACCATAATTTATAGACCAAAACATTAGACTCAAACTTGTGGCTGGTGGTTGCAGTTGGCAGCCCAATTAGTAGCCTGTGCTAGGGCTGTCCAAAATATATCCTCGGCCCAATTGTATTTAATTTTTATTAAAGTTCTGATCTAAATTTTTTTTTTTTTGATATACCTACTATAACTTGGATGAATGTTTTCAGATCTGGCGACGCGAAGTACGCGCACTTGTCGGAGGCGGACATCGCCAAGGTGGTGGAGTCCTGCAAGAGCGCGCTGACGTGGCTGGAGGGCGCGCGGCAGGCGCTGGGCCTCGCGCCGCGCCACCAGCCGCCGCCGCACACCACGCACCAGATTCGCCAGGAGAGACAGGTACATCTCACTATATCGACTTGGTGAATTGTCGCTAAAAATTGCTGTTTCTTGTCAATTACGGAATACCTTTTATCATTTACATTTAAATTATTTACCTTTCGCAAATTTTTCGTAGTTTGCATGAAAAACTGGGTAGGTACAGAAATTACGATTTCCACTGCTTTTGTTTTTTGCGTACAAAGGGCATTTAAAATCAATTTTTTTTTTTTAAGTTTTGAAATAATCGAAAAAATTAATTCTGAATTAATATTGAATATGGACGTGGCGTGATCGGCTGGCCGTCTTATGTATTGTAACGACCGGAATCTTGAAATGACTGTTATGTTTTTTTTTTTTTTTCAGAACTTCGAGAGCACCGTGAATCCAATTCTAAACAAGCCTAAGCCTAAGGAGAAGACGCCGCCGCCCGCCAACCCCACCGCAGGCGACGGGCAGCCCGCAGCGACCGCGCCGCCGCGCGACGAGCACATGGACGTCGAGTGAACCAGCATGCATCACACAAGGACGATCACCGAATAACAATAAGACACAGTGGATAACGGTTTCATCACTTTTTTTTCTTGACATTTAAAGATCTGTAATCTTTCATCTTTTTTTGCCCTACACACACACATCTTCCATCAGAGAGGACCATAATATATGGCGTTTTCCACCACTGAAACTACAATCTGCACTGGTAGCATGGGCGGGAGCAATTTTATCCCCGGGGAAAGGATAAAATGTTTATCCGCTCGCTCTCTTTTATCCACCTGTCGAGCATGAGCAAAACGGTGGAAATAATATCCACAGTGGATATTTTTATAGGAATATACTTTTCCTTTTCCCTGTCGCCATGCTTTAGCATAGGAAAAGATAATTTTATCCCCTGTCAGTGGATAAAATCGGGGGATAAAACTTTTATCTCCTGCCCATGCTACCAGTGCTGGAGGGCCACAAACAAATCCTTTCATCTTATCCAACCTCGTACGACCCCAAACATCTTACATTAGCACCATTTATTGATGTGGTATGTTCCACCGTGTTAAAGTGGTGTCTTCCACCACGTTGACACGTGAAATTATTGCGGATCAAACCACAGTACAAAAGCTACAGAAAAGCAACAACATATTCTTGTTTAATCATATGACCCCAGCCCAGCATCTTCCACATACAAACACGATGATGTGGTGCATTCCACGACAACAAACATTACCGGAACTATTGCAGACCAAACCGCAGTACATAATTCACTTTCATCATTAATCTCCTCTGCATTTAACCAGAGTTGATATCACATTGCGACCCACAATTGTAATTGAACCACCAATTGGAAGAAGGGAATAAATCCAAAAACTAGGAATGGAGATAATCGAAAAAAACTGTTTAACTTTTAATTATCGGCACATAGCCTCTTATGATGTATGAACGAAATGAAGATAATGTTAATTATGATTATTTACAGATAAATTAGAACGACATATGTTAATATTAACTAAGATATACACATATAAAGTTCTTGGATTTATTTCCTTCTTCCAATTGATTAAGTACTAGCATGAAAAAGCCAAAATAATGAGAAAATATATTTATTTATTTGAAATACTGAAGGTGCTAAGTGACTTTCTTCTATTCTTCATCGATTTCAGCAGTTTCGAATGTTGTAGTAGGCAAAGCCTTAATATCATAATTTTTTTTAAATTTGTCAAGAATTTATTTATTTATTTTATGTATGTCATTCATTTTTGTCTCATTTATTGGTAATTTAAAAGCATATATGCCTTAGTTAATGGTTGTGCTGGGTTCTCAGATACTTTCTGAAGCATAAAATTCATAAAAAGCTCTTTACCTAAGCCATCTATAAACTTAGAACATGTCAAGTAAATTTTTTGACTTGAGCTGTACTCAAAACTTCTGTATTGTGAGATATTGAGTGCGATTATCCTTTCAAATGACTTTTGCATTTCTTTTTTGTATTGATGAGTATTTTTAACACCTCTTCTTTTCTTTTTTGGAGTTTCTTCTTGAACCTCCTCATCAAACGAATAGGTGCAACTATCACTAGTCGTATTTAAGAAAATACGCAAAATGATTAACTTATTAATCTCTAAATTGCACGTATATCTCAAATATAACTTAAAACAAAGGTGGCATTAATTGTGAATTATGTTTGTATTTATTTTTATTTGAATTAAGCAGGCATATCACTCGTTAACACTATGGACATACGTGTATCAGTTGGAAGAAGGGAATAAAAGCCGGGATTTATTTCTTTCTTCCAACTAACAGTTTCTTTGATTGCACAAAACTGCATGAAATAAGAGAGATTTATCTCTACTTTTCAACTCGCAGAGTAGGGCTATGTTTTAGGTACACAAAAATGGGCATAAGTCGATTTGTCAAAAAATGGCCTTTATTCCCTTCTTCCAATTGGTGGTTCAATTGGTTTATGGTATTCTCATTGCATTATAGGCCGTAGTGAGAGAGTCAGCAAGTCAACTATTGGTGCTAAATGTCAAGAACCAGGGCCTTGTATGTCACTTCATAGGTACACTTCATCTTGGATATCATGTTATTGTCATCACTCCTAATTTAGCACAGCACTGGTAGCATGGGCGGGAGAAATTTTATCCCCGGGAAAAGGATAAAACGTTCATCCCCTCGCTTAGCTTTATCCACCCGTCGAGCATGGGCACAGCGGTGGAAATAACACTCATTGGATATACTTATAGAAATATACATCGCCTTTTCCTCTGTCGCCATGCTTTAGCATAGGGAAAAGATAATTTTATCCCCTGTCAGTGGATAAAATCGGGGGATAAAACTTTTATCTCCTGCCCCTGCTACCGGTGCAGGTTTGATAAGTACAGTTGGCGGGTTATAGTGGAAGTAAAATAATCGGACCTGCTATGTCTGTTGTTATTTGGTTGTTGTACCGAATGTATCTTAGCAGTGTCCGCACCTAAATGATACTTTAAATTTTAGTCTATATTTATTTTGACGCTACTTGTGGCGATCACGATTTGTGTAATATATTTTTTTTTTACTTATGTATCGAATAATTAATAAATTGATACAATTATTATTATTATTTGTGTATTTGAATGAATAAAATAGCGCATTTCTAATTTCTAATATTTTAATAAACAGTTAATAGTATTAGTTTATATATCTCATGTATATACATATTGATATGTTTTTGTTTACACTTATGTGTGTTTTTGTAGTATTGATGCATATTCTTATGTGATAAAAAAGATATAATTATTTTGCTGAACAAGCTATGAGCATGTTATGAAATATACGTTGTCAGTTAAGATAATAGTATAATTTACACTATTTTGGTCTCTAGCAAATTATAAAAATGAATATGGATTTATACGTTTGTGATGTTTCATTACGACATCAGTATGCATTCTTTAACAATACGAATTAAATGTCTGTACTTTAAAAATAGGCTTATATTAGATAGGATTCAAACAGAAAAATTGCCTTTCATGTTACGGCTTTACACACTAATTTATCCAGTAGATTTAATTAAACAGAATTATTAAATCTCATGAATGACTTTTGTTGCACTAATCTTGTGTGACGTCTTAACAATAAATTATAGCGCTTTTACTTGCACTGTATCCGAAATCTAAGATATTTATATGATAAGTGTCACTGGTGGCTCTGATTCACACACGATTTTAGTTTCTGGTATACCCACAAATTAGTATTTTATTTTAAAACCTAATGTAGCAACATTCCACATCATAAAAACTAAAAGATATACAATTCTACTGTTTATAGTAAAATTAAATTGTAATTGCCTACCATTATTCTACTATTGTTCATGGTTTGAGTTAGCTGCGCTTATAAAATTGATAGAAAACATAAAATAAACCGCAAGGAAGCATCTCTAGCATTCAACAAAATCAGATCAAAATGTAGGTAACTAGTACAATCTGTTTCCCATAGCAGTTACAAATAAGTTACAAAGTTCGACAAGGATCTATTGGCACTCGGATTTCATTGATAGAAGGCGTCAATGTGCGAACTAAATACAACGTTCTGTCATAAAGTGTTATTGGTTCCGACTGGCGCGCTGCCCTCGTAATTGAAAACACAGTAACTTAAAGGTAACTTCTATGTAACTTACTGTGTTTTCAATTACGAGGGCAGCGCGTGCCACATATTCTTGTCGCAACTATATTATGAAAATAGAGTCATAACAGGTTAGGGCGATGTCACACGTGGCGTAGCGTGTTGTCTGCGTTGCGATGTAAATGAAAAATGTAGTATGCCACACGGTGGTCTACTAAATAATTGTCACTTGTCACAATAGAATTGTCACTTGCGACGCCGCACCAGAAGGTAAGCGTCAAGATGACTGACCAAAGTGACCGATCAGCGTCAAATTTTTCCAGCATTTAGTACCTATTTAGTACTATTTAATACCTTTGTTTAAATATTTAGTACCTCAATAGTAACAGAGAAATTTAATTTACTAAGTGGTCAGCCATCTTGACGTCAAGATGACTGACCACCTTTGAGTTTCCCCATAAGGGCTTAGTATTGTGCATATGTTTCTGCACTATAATTTAGTACCTATTTGGTACCTACACATACATTTTTTCCAGAATTTTTTGACAAAAAATAAGGATTTTATGTGTAGATCAAGTTTTTCTATACAAATAACACTATGAAGTATGCAATGAGAACAAAGGGAAAAACTGCCAAGTTTTCACTACAGATGTCGCTCGTAATGCTCAGCCATGAATAAACGTACATAATTATAAGAAACTAGTTGATGCCCGCGACTTCGCTCGCGTAGATTTGGTTTTTAAAATCCCGCGGCAACTCTTTAATTTGCCAGTACAAAAAGTAGCCTATGTCACTCTCCCGGTCCTCAACTATACCCATGCAAAAATTATCACGTCAATCCGTTGCTTTAATGCGGCGTGATTGAAGGACAAATCAACACACAGCAGATTGGCAGACTTCACACACTTTTGAGAACATTATGAGAAACGCTCAGGCAGGCAGGTTGCCTTATATGTTTTTCTTCACCGCTGAAGCAAGACGCACATAACTCCGAGAAGATATAAGTGGCGATTGGGATTGGAACCACGAACCTCCGAAAAGGAAGCCGAAGTCTTAACCACTAGGCTATCATTGCTTTTCATCTACTTAATTCAGTTCAAAGCTGTATAACTTAATCTGTTGCGTACATTGTACGACGTACGTATGCACACAATAAAATACCTACCTATGTAATATTATTTGTCGGCCAAATAGAAAGAAGCGCCACTCGTAGGCCGGGGGGCTTGTTCGCTTTAGGACAGATTCGCTTTACGACAGATTCGTTTTACGGCAGATTCGCTTTACGGCAGATTCGCTTTACGGCAAAAATTGTACAGGTCGAGATAAAATATGGTCTCCACTCCAAGGAAAACTTTCCTTTATATAATTATTATTGATTATTAAGGCCGGGCACTTAGGTTCTGTTGGGATCGTAAACCTACCTAAAGCTTACAAAAAAAAAGTAAGTAAAAAAAAATTGAATTTTTTTTTGATACTAATATTAGGTACATTTTGATGATAGAACAATATAGGATGTGTTATAAATTATAATTATTGATGCTTCACTAAATTTTAAAGGTGCCGAGTTATGAAATTAGAAGCTTATATTCAAAATATATAGTGGCTAAAATAGTATTTTTAGAGGCTTATTGGTTGTGGCTGACTTAGTAATTTAGAGGCCAATAATGGTATTAAATAGAAGCTTGTTTAATTACATGCCAATTATAAATTATAATTAAAAGTTAAAACTATCTTTAGGGAATTATAGGATACCGCGAGTTCTCAGTTCGGGGCGAACCACTAGTTATATATTGTAATAATTAACTTTTAACATTAGACGTGTAAAAAATTATAATAGTTGACGCAAAACTGTTTTAACATGACTTGACCGATAGGGTAGACTGGGTACGGTTGTAACAATTTCCCTTTGAACACCCACAGCATTGCCAATATTGATGTAAACAACTGTTATAGCACTAGATATGAAAGATTGGTTATTTTTCTTTAAATTAATATCAATAACACATGCACAGGTCAAATAATTTAGCAGATATGAATAATTTTATTGAGTGCATGCGATTGTTACAATTTGTACTGGCTTGCCCAGTACAACAACACACATAATGGATATGTATAATACAGAGATCACTCACTTGTCCCGCCACACCGATGCCGATATAAGACTGAGACACCCACCGCATGGTGGCTGCATTTATAGTAACAATACAGTTGTATTGTTACTATCTACCCACATCTAGAGTCTGATGTTACGCGTATAATATATTCGCTTACCTACAGACCTAGTACGGTACACAATTGACCCCATACCAGGGGCGGTTGTAACAGTGATGGGGGACAGTTGTAACAAGCAGAAATAATACAGAGCTGAAGTATTTACACCGGCTTTATTATTTAAAAACGCTTAAATGTACTTTAACTAGTATCACAATATCTTAAGCACATTTTTAACAGTTATTTAGGTAATTTTTTAGAGTAAAAATAAATTAACAAAAATAGATAATATTTCCGCTACAACTACTTCGGTACTCAACCAAACGGACATAATCTCTAATTATTATATAAAACAAAACTAAATAATCAATAAAATCTAAGTTTAAAATGAAATCAACAATTAAAATTATTTTTCGTAGAACTTTATTTTTTACAGCTTGCCTCAAAGACGCCCCCAAGTTTTATTTCATCATAGGTGTTCTTGTACAACATCGCTTTCACCTCTCGAAGTCTTTCTTACGCGTTTCCTAGACATCTGCAATGCAAAAATATAGTAAAACTAATGTTACAACCGTACCCATGAAAATCGTTACAACCGTACCCACCACCTATTTTGGCAATAAAACGGACACAGGCATGAGGCATAGTAACGTATATAAAAACGAACCAGCTCATTATAATCTCTAAAATACAACAATTGCATATATTAATACTCAAATATGAAAATTATATTAGTAGTCACGCTATATCGTGAAGAAATTCATCAAAAATACTTACTTTTGGTTGCTAAAACACAATAGGCCTTCGTTTAAACGTTATAAGTGCGCAGAGTGCGACGCAATACTTTGAACCATGTTGGCACTTGAAATCCACATGTTTCTCTCCTTGTACCCCTTCCTGTGTTGTTTATAGTTTCGGAAATATTTGAGTTGTTTCAACCGTACCCCGTTACAACCGTACCCAGTCTACCCTACTAAATAAATACAGCGCCATCTATTAGCATTAATGTATTAACTTGTTTAATGTATTATTAATTTTAAACAAAAATCTATCTATATATATTCGAGTTCACTGTACTTCTGCCGTAAAGCGAATCTGCCGTAAAGCGAATCTGTCGTAAAGCGAATCTGTCCTAAAGCGAACAAGCGGGCCGGGGCTGGTCAACTAGTTTTTTATAATAGGTACATATTGAACAAAAGAACAGCTTGCTTACTTACTCTAATAAAGTCCTACTTAAACAATCGGCCCACGCGTTTGGTCTCCAGGTCTTACATATGTATATAGACTGATAAACACACAAAGTAACAAGTAAAGTCTTAAGTTAAGGGCCCGTAAGTACCCTCTTTGCCGCGGGATTTTAAAAACTAAATCCACGCGAGCGAAGTCGCGGGCATCAACTAGTTTCTTATAATTATGTACGTTTATTCATGGCTGAGCATTACGAGCGACATCTGTAGTGAAAACTTGGCAGTTTTTCCCTTTGTTCTCATTGCGTACTTCATAGTGTTATTTGTATAGAAAAACTTGATCTATTCATAAAATCTTTATTTTTTGTCAAAAAATTCTGGAAAAAATATATGTGTAGGTACCAAATAGGTACTAAATTATAGTGCAGAAACATATGCACAATACTAAGCCCTTATCGGGAAACTCAAAAGTGGTCAGTCATCTTGACGTCAAGATGGCTGACCACTTAGTAAATTAAATTTCTCTGTTACTATTGAGGTACTAAATATTTAAACAAAGGTATTAAATAGTACTAAATAGGTACTAAATGCTGGAAAAATTTGACGCTGATCGGTCACTTTGGTCAGTCATCTTGACGCTTACCACCAGAAGTGGGGCATACGATCGTCGAAATCATTGCAATGCGGCGCCGTAACGCTTTGTGTGGTATCGCTTGATGCATTTTGAGTAATTTCAAATAGCCTTTATCGATAACTATAAAAAATTGGTTAATCTGTTGTAACGTTAATTAATTGTGCATTCTTTATGTTAAAGCTTAGTAAAAGGATGATTTAACAATTGATGGTCTTTTTTATTGTCCCTACGTAGTTTCACTTTAAAATAATTTAACTCGTAAGTGGGAGTTGTTCGCATTTGTTCGATTGTGATGATTATGATTTTTAATCGTTAATCAGATTAACTTTGAGCCAACACTGTCACAACTAGTAGGGTAGTAGTAAATAAATGGATAATTAATTCATCCCTCTCACCTCATCCCTACCAAACGGTTTTAGTCAATAATAAGTAGGCAACAGCTTTCAAGTAGGAAAATATTTTATTATTCTAATATTTTAATAGCATCCTGCATTATAACACGCTACGTCGGCGCAATGTGTTTGCACCTTCACACAATTCTAATCAATCGCAATATAGGTATTTTATTATTGTATGCAAGACAGGGGTGCTAATGCGGACGTCCTGTTTAGTAGCTTTTTCTGATGCTGTGGCTACGTTATCATGCGAAAATTTGTGACGCGTTGTCGCGATAGAACCATTATACGCGATATTCTTGTATGACATTAGCGGAGACAAGGATAAATACATCGAGATTCAACGAACTACTCGGCCACACTTGTCACGACAATAGATACGAATTATCGCTGAATCCCAATAATGTAGCCGCAGTATCACAAACTATGGAAGGACTTTGTTTTATTATTTGTAGCAATTTTATGAAGGTACAACCGAATCAGCACCAGTAGATCTTTCAATCTTGCATACTATTTTGCGAATTAAAAAACGATACTTGGGTATTATTTTTTATCCTTTTTCACGCATTTTTCCTCTTCTTCCGGTTCTGGCTCAGGTGCCCCCAACGAGGCATTTGGATCTACTTCGTCAATATAATCTCTGGGGTCTTTTCGTAGTTTCTGTTTATATTTCGCTTCAATAGTGTTATACAACACTATTGACAGAACTAAGGCTGAAAATTATACAACTTTTAGGCTAAACTAGATTAGCGCTCACGAACCGTGGGTAGATTTACTAAACAATTCAAAAGCATTTTGCAAAAATTATGTTCTACACGTGCAACTTAGCGAAATGTGTAGAATATATAGAAATGCAAATATGTAGAAATACCACAGTCCGAATAAGTACTTACTTACGTACTTACTAAAAATTAATGCGTGAACCGGTGGTATAGTGGCGAAGGGAGGCAGGAAGCTAAAAATTTTAGTTAGGTAGGTACTTTGTTTAGCTAGAATTGTTGGGCAGAGCTAACCCACAGTTCAATTAGGTCGCTTACCTAGCTCTGTAATTCACGTTCAGATCTGGAGTATGAAAAAATGCTAATTTTAATTGACCTTAGTTTAGCCCTTAATTCTTCCTCATGATAAGTATTTCCTTATAAAAGATTGAATAATATAGACTAAAAAATGAATAATATACTAAAACTTACGAAAATGAATAATATACTAAAACTTACGAGGCATCCAAGTCCAAGCAGTTGCCAAAGTCCGAGGAATAAAATTGGGAATACCATATTTTATTGCTTTAGCGAACGGTTTTATTTCATGAGGTGATAGTGTATAATAAATGATGCCTCGAATGAAGGCCAATTCACCAAAATGCTTCCCCATCGAGGTTTTTTTATGTTACAACCACCTTTCAAATTAAAAAATGTATAAATAAATGAAACAAGTAGGATAATTATTACTGAAGAAGCCGATGCCCGCGACTTCATCAGCGCTGATTTAGTTTTTAATAAGGGTTCCAAAGTTTTTTTTCGGAACCCTAAAAATACCGCGGGAACTCTGCTTTTCCGAGTAAAAAATTAGCCTATGTCACTAATCACTATCCAGGTCCTCAACATAACTATAACTACCTACATTACACATAATAAAATTAACGATAAACATAATCAGTTAGACCGATTAAAAGACATGTCATTTTCGGCGTCGCTGCGATGCTTTAGCAGCGACTTATATTTATGTAGGTAACTGACTGGCTGATCTACCTTAACGCACAGCTCGAACCACTGGAAATTTGGCATACAGATTAATAGATAGCTATTAAGGCATCCGCTGCGCTGCGGCGCCTCGAGAATCTTACCTATTTAGCTCGAAATAGCTCTTAGACTTTCAAGCGTAATGATATCTAATATATTTATATACCTTCTCAATGTTTTCAACTGATAAATACCAAATAAAATTTAGTGCTTTTTTTCTAACTGACAATAATTAACCATTACCACTGGCTGACACTAGGGTTGACACCATGTCACTATTTTTTATAAACAACCTGGAAACAACCGGAGTTTATAAACAGTAGAAAAGTAAAACCTATACCTACTCAGAGTAATTAAAAAAAAAGAAAGTTTTTTCATTACGATTGTTGTATTCCATAAAACAAATTACTGGATATACCTACCTATTCATGTCATGCTCTAAGCACGCTATTTACTCTCTTCATCTCTTCTTAAGAAGGAAAATAGAAGGAAAATCATATATACAAGGATATAATACCAACAACATTCAAAAGGCAACATCTGTACATATTTTATTCAAAGAGTTTTTATGAAAGTTATTGCATTCAACTCATTAAAAGGCCTTATTTATTCATACAAAAATAACAATAAAGAAGTTGCCTGGTAGGTTGTTACTGGTTAGTGCCTAATTTAAAATTCGCCTTCATGTGGTAGAAAACACGAAAAACAAAATCAATTTTGTGTAAGCTTTATTTGTATTTACATCTATAGTTTTATTGTTAGGTATGATCATTATTAATGGTAACTACCCACGATTATAAATATCTAATATTTTTAACAATATATAATAAATAATAATAATAATTATTATTGTACTTCTTTATTCACATTGCTGTGCAGGTTCTTGAGTAAATTATTTTCTATCACAGTAATTCTTTGAAGACTGTATTCTTTTCTTCAAAATATCTGTTAAGGCGTATTTCCGCGTACCTAAAAAATATAGCTATGGTTATTTGACTACTAAGGTTAAATAAAAACTCTGGCGTTAAAATTCCTACAGTGTCATTGTATCTACGATGGACAAAACATTATTATGTTAATGACAAAAACGATCGTCCACCAAATGGACTTGAAAATTGTCACAATCAACAAAAAATATGCATACAAAGCATTCGGTATTTAAAAAAAAAGCAAAAATATACTAAAGGTTTTGTCTCTCTTTTAGAACAAATTTTTTCTCACCTGCCAAAGTCGAAGTCAATGTCGGACAGCTCGAATTGAACGAGAGACCAAATACCCCACTTGAAGTGAGATACCAAAGACAGGCGTCGCACATCTCTGTAGATTTCCTCAATCTGGGCTTCAGATGGCATTTGATTATCTAAATACTCCGCCAGATATATCCGTATCCAATTAATCTGAAAATCTTTGCTCGGGTATCGGCTGTAATCTATATTATCGATTGAAATACCTGAAAAAATTGTTTTGTCTCAAATCTGAAACAAAGTGACCTTGATATCTCCATTGTATTCTTTCATTTACAAAAGGAACAGCTTCCAGATTTTTGTACAATGTCGTTACGTTAACTGGAGCCTAAACGAGTTGTAAATTAAATTTAAAAAATGTCAAAATAAGGCTAGTGCCTACTTAATTAAGTGGGTGTTACCCACTGTATTGTAAGGGATTCATATTTAAATTCTAAAATAGATAAACTGTATGTTTGGTGGACCCTGGGCCCGTCAAGTTAATAAATTAGTAGGTACGTATCACGATAATTGTTTTAGTTGGCACTATGGATATTTGTTTATTTTTATCGTGGTACGTATTCGTATAAATTATGTCATTAAACCACGAATCAAGTCTAAAATCTTTAATTTATTAGTTCACTCAGTAACATAAAAATGCGTAAGAAGCTTCTAGTACAACAACTGATAAGTTTAAGAGATAAGAACTAAGCGGATAGACCTATAGAAAAGGTTAATAATTCAATGGTTGTAATCATTTTTGATATTCAGTACCAAAACCGTATTAATTAATATAAGTATATTAATAGGTATTTTATTTACTTAACTATTCGTAGTATTATCAGAGATCTCGTAAAATGTTGCTCGTACTACATTTACGCTAAAGTATCGGGTTCCCTCCTACAAGATGAATATAAAACTAATTGTAATTTAGTTTCGTCATTTACCTATGGGATCAACAACAAACTACGTATATATAAGTAAGATAACTTACCAACAAATTCATTAAAATGATTTGCTATGTCATAGGCTTGATAATTATACGAGGCATATTCATAATCTATAAAAGAAACTGTCCCTTTAGTTTCGTCGTAGATCACGTTTCCTAGAAGCAAATCATTGTGAGCAAACACAATCGGGCTCTCAGTTTTTATTAAGCGTGACTTTAGACGTTCGAATTCTATCCTCATTCTTGTGACTGATCCAAAACTATTTGTAAATCTACAACAGTCGACAAAAGCATTGCAATTTTAAAATAGGTATTAGTTTATAATAAAAACAATTACAGGTAAATATTAGATCCTTTTAGCGCAGTCTTAACCACTAGGCTATGTCACTGCTTACCTATGACAGGCTTACTTTTTAGGGTTCCGTACCCGAAGTGTAGCCCACGGGACTCAACAAGCCTCCACTGTCCGTCCGTCCGTATGTCTGTCAGCGTAATAGGAAGAAATTTGAAATTTTCAGATAATATGTATTTTTTTTACAGCTATAACAATAATAAAAATAAATAAATTCAAATAAATCAATAAATTAAAAATTAAAAAAGGGCTCCACTACTAGAAACGTGTTTTTTTTTTGCAGTTTTTTGGTACGGAACCCTTCGTATCCGAGTTCGCATTTGACCGGTTATTTAGTACTTCCTTTCTAATCAATTTGACTAGTGGAAGTCATATATAAACATAAATGGTCATATTATAAACTGCAATCACTTAATGATTCATAAATGGCGAACTAGGGGGCCAAGAGACGTAACTATTAATAGCTAAAAATCATTCTGATTAAACCCGCCTATAACAAAGAAAAACAGCATTCAAATAGATCCATCCGTTTGAGTGCTATCTATGATGCCACACACGCACACACAGACACACAAAGTGATCCAATTAACACCCTTCTTTAGCGTCGGGGTTTAAAAACGCACCTGCAATATGCATATGTCCATTTATCCTAAAAATCTGTTAAGGTCCCTCACATACGCGTGTGCGCGGCTAGACTTTACTCCTGTCTTATGCTGAGATTTATAGAGCGTGCTCTGATTCAGCTCAGACTCAATATAGAGGTTAAAACGAGACACAAATATGTTCTGACAAAATTGTCTCGTTTTAACTCTGTCTTGAGTCTGAGCTGAATGAGAGTGTGGTCTATAGATTTTAGTCTGGGTGTTCGCTTGAGCCTGAGCTTTTGCGATTATGGTCAGATTTTATCCACTGACAAGAGATAAAATTATCTTCTCCCTATGCTAAAGCATGGCGACAGGGGAAAGGAAAAGTATATTCCTATAAGTATATCAACTGTGAATTTATTTCCACCGTTTTGCCTAGGCTAAACGGGTGGATAAAACTGAGCGAGGGGATAAACATTTTATCCTATTCCTGTGGATAATATATCCCATGCCAATGCTTACCCTGCAGCCGTCGTGGCCACGCAGTGTGCGAGGTATCTAAAGCTTGCATTTATATCTTTCAATTCTTAACAATAAAAAACTCATCATACTTTTTACAAGAAAAACCGTTCTAGTGATTTAGTTTGTTATAATGCCACAAATAAAACTAAAAAAGTCTTAAAATATTACAAAAATTATATTATTATTTACCTGACATGTTTACTAGAGTCTGTGAATTTTTCAGGGATTAAACTCAAAAATTGCTCGATTTTGTCCCACACCATTGGTTCCCGTGGTACCTATAAATTATGACAGTATAAATATTAGCTAAACAATACAACGGATACGGGAAACTGGATGTAACATCTGTCATATTATTATTTTTTTTTTTAATAAAGAATATTAGCCGAGCTAAACTAGACTTATATTCTCCTGTCCCCTCCAAATAAGTGTACAGCTTGTGCTAGAAGTGAGTACGACAATAGCGCAACGGTAGAGGCTCGAACCTGCGGCCTTTCAGTTTTCAGCTCGCACTTTTAACCGTTGCGCTATTGAGGAATTTTGTTCGTATAAAATGTAGCCTATGTCAGCCGGACCGCCACGGTGGAGCATTCTTTAATAGTCAATTTTATCAGTATATGTACATACATATACTGATAAAATTATAACCCTTCCTATTGGCTTTGACGTACTCGAGTAATAAGTATGTCATTTATGTATATGTCACATCGTAAAGATAAAACAAGTTATGAATCTTCATACATTGTTATCTGCATAAAAAAGTTGGAACACAGTAATAATTTCGACCGTAGCAATTAACAGTGTCGGATCTACATTTTGGCGATTTTCGTTTTGTTGCATTAAGGGTCTTAGAATGGGGATAGCAATGCCCCCACCAATTGTGAAACTTTTGGAATCAACCAACCATCTTTGGTTTTTGCAAGTGCAAGGGTTGGATATGTTGACTGTTTTTCACTTTTCACATATTTGAAGCTTTGAGCGGCCGTGCCCTGGAGTAGTGGTTTTTCACATGCGACTATGTTAATTGCTACGGTCGATTTGATAAGACAGTTTTAGATTGTATGTAAAAATTACAATACACTCAGACTTTCTAAATAACTGCTAAACTATTACTTATAAGTAACATGGATAGTTGTTACTGTTACATGGACAGTAAGGCTTTTGACCTTGCCTATAGATAAAGATAAACTATTTTAAATGTAAACTGCTTCATAGATCACAGGTCAGCAATGACCAATTGAGAAAATGTGTTGTATCCGTTTAGAAGCAATTTCAACCTATTTGTGACATAAGGACTAAAGAGGGGAAGGATATTTTGTTGGTACTTTGTGTGTATTCTTTATATAAAAATCATTTATGTGGCCTAAGTGGAGTAGTTTTTAAAATCAAATTGTTTTCAAGAATGAATAAAAGAATGAATGAAAAAATCTTAAATCCAGTATAACTTGGAAACCAATTCATATTGTACCTAAGGGTTTCATTTTAAAAAATTATTTCTTAACAGATGCCTACATCACACAATAGCAATCCATATGCCAAATTTCAGCCCGATCCATCCAGCAGTTAGAGCTGTGTGTTAACAGATCAGTCAGTCAGTAAAGCATCTTTTGCTTTTATATATTCGGATTATACATTTACTTCTTCTTTATCAACTTATATGTCCCTTGCTAGACGTAGGCTGGCTGTATACAGTTACATGGGAGGGATTTTAGGATTTTATGTAATTATTTGACCTTGTATTTTTTTTTTCATGTTAATTAGAGGAAAATATTCCAATAAAAGATAACCTTTCTTTTATCTGGACCTAAAAAAAGCATTTTTCTCTAATGCCTCATCCTAGATTTAATTACATATTGTTTGAATATATGGTGTAGTGATGCACATAAAGGTAAAAGAAACAGGTGTAAACATGTCTGGGTGCATGCAAAAGCAACTCCGGCTGTATAGAATCATTATTTGTTTATATGGTATCATTATTTGTTTGTTTGTGATTTTGTATAAGAAATATAAACATCAAACAGATTTTTGCTAACATTATTTTAGGTTTTTTTACGTTATAGGAAACCCTCATCCATTTTGAAATGAAAAAGGTAGTTTTACTTTTTAGACCCTAATAAATATATTGTCACACATGCAATGATTGTTTGGCTGTGGGGGCTGGGGCCGGAGTCCATACTAAATCCTCCATGGCCCTTTATGAACTCAAAATTTATACAACTTATACCATTCTAAAAATCTATGATTATACATAATTCAGAAATACCTCTTCACCCAGTTGAATTTTGTGCATCCTGGCCATTTGTTGTGCCACAAGGCGCAATATTTTTTCATCAGTTACAGTGTCTGTGTCAAGAGTTACTCCAGGATAATATTCATAAGATAATCCATTTTTAAATACACCATAGATTTTTGGAGCTAATCCTGCTTTGTTAAGCACTGTTATGTTCCTAAAAAAAACAATAAAATGAAATATTAGAGTAATTATTATTTAACTTGGTCATAAGGAGGTAGATACCTATTTTATTATGATTGTTATATTACATGCAATAAAAAATAATCAAAATTGGTTATAGAATGTGGCAGTTATTAATATTTAACTGATAGAACATAAAAGGCTTTATGAAGAAATACAGCATCTCTGATATACCCACATCTACATGATCATGCATCCCTTTTCAGTATTTTAACAAGCATATAAGATTTATGTGTGTTTTCTTCAAGCTATGTGAAATTGACTAAGTAATTTGTGCATTGTAGGCATAACAAAATTATTACATTAAACAAAAAAAACAACAACTACTTCTAATTTATTCTCTTTCAAACTACTTGAGATTTAAACCTAGAAAGTAATGTTTACAGATTTCAAAAATCTAAATCCATAGAGACAGAAGAAAAAAGGTTCAGCAAGTTTCTAAAATAATTAGATTGACATAAATAACTTACAAAATGTTTGGAAGCACCTACCTGACTTCTGCATTTCTATCAATAAGTAAATCAGTTTTGTTTCCATATATTCTGACAAGGACAACATTTTCATTTTCTTCAAAATTATTTGGAAGATCCAATTGACAAGCAACCAATTTGTTGGTGATTCCGTCAGTAAAAATCTGTAATTTTGATCACTACTTTTTACGCTAACACTAAACAAATGAATTTTAATTATAAAGTAGGACAGTTATTTAAAAACAACCTTAAATTTGATGCTTGCCTGAGGCCAATCAGGTTTTATAGCAGTAAGAATTTTATAAATTCCCGTATATATATCCAATTCGTCAACTTCGACTGGTATAAATTTATGACCAGCAGGATCACAAACTCTGGACATTGTATACGATCTGAATTTTCTCAATGAAGCCTGTGTTACGCTTGACTCTTTGGAAATTAATATTGGTTATACTATACTATGCGGCACATCGTATGCGGCCGTAATATATATATATGCCGATTATCTCTATACACAATAATTAATCACAATTCACTATAAAATTAATCGTGATACACCGTCACCAATCAACACTTTAATACCAATTTCAAAACAAAACCACGACTGGATCCAAAAAGGATCAATGAAAAGATCTTTATGTCAGTTGTCATTGTCAAACGAAGTGTCAACTAGTGGTTTGCACCTTAGCAGTGATCACCGGAGAATCACCGGAGAAACACCGGTGTTTCACCGGTGATTATTAGATCATAAGGCCCATATTACACTATACAGGGTGTCCCACGGCTATGCCACATGGAGGGGAAGTACCTTAAATATTGTAGATGGAACATTTTACTCAAAGAAGACTTCATTTTAATTTAAAAAACAATTTAAACTGCATTCATAGATTTTTAAATAATTGCCTGGTTGAACCGGGACTCGAACCCGCTATACGAGAAAAAAAATTAACCTGTATCTTTATCATACCGATCGGAAGGCTTCATCGTAAGGATTATTTTTTGTTAAATAACATAGCATGAGAAATAAAAGGAAGACCATGAATTTTAGCCTTTGATGTAAAATTTTGTTCAGAAAAATGAAAAGCTGACATTGGCGTATCGACATACAACTGACATGAACTATTACTAATGAGTACCCACTTGAGAAGTACGCATCATTTCCCGATCCTTACTATCCTTACTAATCTTTACTTATATTACCTATAAATGCGAAAGTGTGTTTGTTTGTTGATTTATTGGTTTTTCCTTCAATCCCGCTGCAATTACGAATTGCAGTTGTATGTCGATACGCCAATGTCAGCTTTTCATTTTTCTGAACAAAATTTTACATCGAAGGCTAAAATTCATGGTCTTCCTTTTATTTCTCATGCTATGTTATTTAACAAAAAATAATCCTTACGATGAAGCCTTCCGATCGGTATGATAAAGATACAGGTTAATTTTTTTTCTCGTATAGCGGGTTCGAGTCCCGGTTCAACCAGGCAATTATTTAAAAATCTATGAATGCAGTTTAAATTGTTTTTTAAATTAAAATGAAGTCTTCTTTCAGTAAAATGTTCCATCTACAATATTTAAGGTACTTCCCCTCCATGTGGCATAGCCGTGGGACGCCCTGTATAATATATAGGATCCTATTTCATACCATAGAGAGATTCACCGGAGATCTCCGGAGAATGGCAAATCACCGGTAAATTTCACCGGTGCTCGAAATCCGCTTCGCTGCAAACCTCTTGTGCGAACCACAGATTATAGATAGGTAGGTAGGTACGTGTGAACTGTCAAACACAGACGAATAATCAAGAGACCTAAAAGAAAGGATTAGATATGTAATATACTCTGCAACCGATTATACCAGGGGCCCAAGTCTGCTATTGCAATTGTAGTTACATTGCCTATCAATGACATCCCAATTGCTACTTTTAGCAATTTTGGTAGTCTACTAATTCAATGGCGTCACAATTGTTTACCGATGGTTTGCCACTGACACATCTAGCTTTAAATCTAGCTTAAATAAACGTTTTTAATATGTAGTTTTTTTTGAAACTCATTTCGGGAAACGCTTTTTAAGCTAATTCCAATACCGAGGTATCATTAAATTACAATCTAATTATAAGAAATCGAACGACCATTGTGAATTTAGTAGACTACGAAATTTTGGACCAATGATATTTGTATTGTAATTGTATTGCGGATCCATGACAATGACATGTAAAATAGCAGACTTGGGGCCCAGGGGCCCAAGTCTGCTATTACAATTGTAGTTACATTGTCTATCAATGACATGACAATTGTTATTTTTAGCAATTGTCATGTCATTGACAGACAATTGAACCCCTGGGCCCCAAGTCAAATTGCTAAAAGTAGCAATTGGGATGTCATTGATAGGCAATGTAACTGTAGTGTAACTACAATTGCAATAGCAGACTTGGGCCCCTGTAAGTAGCAAAACTTCTCTGCGATTCTTACAGCCTAAGCATTGTAGCATAAACTAAATTAGGTTTCCCATTCAAAACTCAAAACGTGGCACGCAATGAGGGCTGGATATAGACTTAGCTGTCTCATTCTATCTTGTTTGACATCGCTATACTGCATCTCTTTCGTGTGGGAGTGAAAAGGAGATATCATTAAGTCTATAGTACTTCTCTGTCTACGTTCAACATCCTCCCTGTACGCTTCACAGCTGTGCTTCACAGCATAACAGACTATGCAAAACGGAGTGATTACATTCTCTTGGACTATGCATAAACACATGTTTACTATGAAATAGTGTATGATATTTCTCTTCAAACCTTCAATGGATAAAAAATGCCTATCGTCGTTGATAGGCACTGAGTTACAGAATCTGTCCCCCCATGGAATTGTTGAAAACTGAAAGATTACAGGTTCAATCCCCACCAGCACAATAGTGCTATTGTCATACCCTCTCCTCACACAAGCTTTACGCACTTATTAGGAGTGGAGAGCATATAGTCAAGTTCAGCTATTATTCTTTAATTAACTAACAAGAGTTAAATTAAACGCAGTTAAATGAAAGCCTTCATACATTATAATAATTTAATAATTTTTCTACATGACTTGCATAAAAATGTTTTTTTTAATCTACACATCATTAGCAAAATCAGCCGGATTCTTCCTAGAAAGTCTGTGTTGTGCTGTTTCTACTCCCTCAAAAATCATATATGCTACAATAAAAGCTGAAACAAAAATATCTTATTGAAAAATTGTCGCAAAGGTCACTGCATACGTAACAGGATAAAAACCCAGACAGGACGGTAACTGGACATACATTGTTCATAACGATTTATAACAAAAAGCCTCAAATGTATTATTTCTTAAGTTTGCTAAGCAATGACTTGCGATATATCTTTTTAAAGATGACTTTGAACAGAGTACAAAAATATATTTTTTTATTTTTTTCCCTTAAAATTGATGAAATGGGGGGCATTCAAAATGGAGATTTAATTTGAGGTCAGGGGCCCTTATAAGGGGCAGTGAGACAGCTTTAAGAGATGGGTTCTCTTAAGGTGTGATTAGTTTAAGAGGGATAACTCCTATTTCTGGACTGTTGCCTTTATAATAGATATTTATATTTACTATAATCTATATAGCATAAATAATATAACATTCATTGACAATGTGTGATAAAACTTGCACTTTCAAAATATATACCACCTTATTTTTCATCTGCTGTTTATAATGAACCCAAGTGCTAGCTGGAACTTCCTAGCTGGTGTTGTGGAGATTTTCTAATCAATTCTCAAAGTACCAAAATGGGCATATTACTCTCAATTGATATGGGTTTCAATATCTTTTATAATGTAGTTCTAGGGCATAAGCTAAACCTAAAACTAAATTTGAGCATTCTTTACCTTAAGACTTGGATTTAATTTGGGATCAGACTTCGGTTTTTACACCTTCTATTTTATCACATCTTAAAATTCCAAATCACATCTTACTGACATCTAATAAAACAAACCACCTACTTAGATCTCTAGAATCTCTCTTATGGATTTGTACAAAAACTGACAAGGATAGGAGCTATTACTCATGATGGTGGCACTGTACATGCAGCTTAGCACTACATATACAGTGCCACCAACTTATCTGTACAGTTGATGGGGTCACTAGTGGAGAGTTTACTACTGCTACTTATGAAATTTATGAGGAAATCAGTACTGTATTTTCTATTAGGGCGCTTGCCCCACAAACATATATGTTTGTGGCTTGCCCTATACCACGGAGTGATTACATCTCTTTGCCCTATACTAGAAAGAAATGACAGCAGCAAAAAATGACCCTAGAACAGCGGAATCAAGCAGAATATTTATTATAAAAATAGCGGCCTTAGTTCCAATTTTGTCCATCTGCTCCTTACCAGCACAGATAAGTTGGTGGAAACGGAGTGATTACATTCTCTTTGGTTGGTGGCATTATAGGTTTCCACAAACATATAATAGGTTTCGCGGTATTTTATCTACGTCATACTGCGTAGGTACCTAAAAATTGGCATCTTGTCTTGTATATTTTACATAATTCGGTATAGTTCTAAACGTGTTCTAAAATTAAAATTTGACAAGCTTACCTACCTGTTAGCTGCTAACTTTATAGCAGATCCAATATGTTATTCAATAACGTATTAAATTATTAAATACATGCAAAATTATTTACCTGGAGCTACTCTGAATACACTTTCACGAAATCTGCGGAATATGTTTGGTAACCCGTTGGAAATCGCTCCCGCATAAGCGCGTTGTTCATGTGGTGATAATCTATATGATATTAGTCCTCTTATTTTTGCAAGTTCTCCAAAATGTTTCCCCATTTTTTCGGATTGAATTCAATGAAAGTTTCAATTACTCAATTATTACGTAATTTTTCGAACCACTAGTTTCGACCACAGGCACCCGCACAGACCAGAAAATGCATTCTATTATTCTATTTCACATCCACAGATTACTACCTACTAATTACTATAGATTACACAGAGTAGAGTGTAGACCTCAGAGAATAAACACCGTAGAACGAGAATCTCTGTCTACGATAAACACAGATTCGTAGAGAGAGAAGACATAGAGCCAGTGACGATTTCTTTCTCACTCACACTAAAAAGAGAGCAGAAATAAAGTTATTAATGTGATAAACAGAGACGCAGCTACCCAATTTTTTGTCCCTCATCGTGTAACCAGTTTTTTTCAAGGTCGACACACTTTTGTGCGAAACAAACTGACAGTTAATAAGAAAATTTAGTATCTATGTGTGTTGCCAGCTTTAGGTACCTATACAATGTCCCGATTTTCCCTATCCTACTTATATTATAAATGTGAAAGTTTGAATGTATGTAGGGCCATCCATACATACATCCAAATTTCAGCCATATCGGTTTAGTGTGGCGTGATTGAGTAACAAACATATGGATGTTTGTTACTCAATACGCCACACTAAACCGATATGGCTGAAATTTGGCACGGAGATAGGTTTTTTTTAGTAATGTCCTCTGACATACCGTAACGGCGGGTTACTTTGGCTACTTTTTCAATTTTTTTTTTAATTTTTGTTGAAACAAAATAAAGTCGTGATGGAAGAAATGAATATTATGAGAAAAGAAAAGAAAGATGATGGATACTAGAATATAATATATGTCGGCGATGATTAAAGTGTATTCAGTTAGATAGTGTCGGTTACTGTTCTGAATCATCCTGAAGTTTCGTTCGAATGTCCAACAACCAGTCGAGAACTGTTGGCGATCTTAAGAATTATTTTATTTACAAAGTTCTTAATTTTTAAAGCCATTTTTAAATAGCTAGAGGCAGACTTTTAATGTTTTTTTTTAAATAATTATTAACTTAAACTATGAAGAGTTGCAGTTTTATACGACTGCCTGAAAAAAGGAATATACTGTTAATTTCATTAATGATGATTTTGATGACTAAATATACAATTTTTGTTGCTTTTAATTCAATAGCATTACTCGATCGAAGGAAAATTTTAACTGTTCATTACAAATTATTTTGTGTAACATTCTTACTAGTAACGAAAAAAAATTTTCCTTTGTGTTACATACATCTTTTTTCAAAGTGACTCACATATGCTAAATTTCTATTCGGCATTTCAATATTTTTTTTAAGGAGCAAATAATTATCTAGTGAATTGGTCCTATGAAAGTACATTAAAAAACTTTAGTATAAAAAAAAATATTTTTAAAAAACCGACTTACGTGTACAAACTAAAATTATTTTATACTTTTAAGTGGTGGTTGAAGTTAATATTGTGTGCAATAAAGAATAATAAATTCTTTATTGCACACAATATTAAGATATATGTAAAAAATAGAAGCTTACCCTAATAGGTATGTCTCTCCCAGACAACCTTATATGTGTAGGTATGTTATTTAAAAAATAAAACAGTTCAGCATCTGTTTTGTCGTTTTATTTAAAAATCCTGGGAAGAATTTTCCATCTAATTTGGGGTACTAGGGGAGTGCAGTTATTGTGGCAACATTAAACTCGAACTTGTCATGTGACGTCATCGTTACGTCATGTTATCTTTATTTCAGTCGCGGTTACACAGTACCTTGGTCTATTGCCTTCTCTGTCTACGCACAGATTACTACCAAAGAGTATATAACCACTACACGATTAGTATGCTAGTCTGTGGTGCTACTAGTCAGTGTTGCCAGCGAGATAATACAATGACCTCTATCTTGAATCTATGATTAACACTGGACTTGCTGATCCTATGGATCAATTTGAAGCGCTACATTTGACATACGAGTGTCTCTGGAACTAATAATATTGCAAATGGCGCACTAAAGTATTGGTAAACTATGATGACTTATAAATTCATAAATTTTAAAAAGAGGTTGGCTACCTATTATATTATCATAGATATATTGTTGTCTATCATTTATTTTTAAACACATTTATCTTATTATTTTTAAAAATGATTACAAATGTACATTATACAAATATAAATATAAAAACATAATTAAAAACAATAAAATAAATGGGTCCCACTTGCTGCGGGATAGGGACCCAAGCAGCCAGTGGTCAGGGCTCCAGAGTGAGGAACCTCCTCACAATGCGTGCCGTCTCAAGGAGTACCGCCTTCTGTATCCTGCTCTTGATCCAAGTATTAAGCGAAAGTTTCTTAAGATGTTGATCGAAACTTTTCGCTATGAGACCATTGACCGAAACGACCATCGGCACTACAATCGTTGAATCAACATTCCACATGGCGGTAATCTCGTGGGCAAGGTCTAAATATTTTGATAATTTTTCTTTTTCCGCCTTCACCAGATTATCATCATGTGGAATTGTGATATCGACAATTATCGCTCGACGCGCTGATCGGTCAACTAGCACTATATCAGGTCTATTGGCTACAATATACCTATCAGTGATAATTGACCGATCCCAGTAGAGCAGGGCACTACTATTCTCGAGAACTGACACTGGGTCATACCTATAGTATGGCATTTCATCTTCTACAAGACCGTATTGAAGAGCAAGTTGTTGATGGATTATCCTGGCTACTTGGTTATGTCTGTGCATTATCATAGATTATTATTATTGAGGTTGGTATGCAATTTACAATATTATTAGTTCCAGAGATACCTACTCATATGAATATTTATACTTACAACGCAAACATGGTGTCAATTAAATCCAAAATGACGTCAATTAAGTTGGTCAACAGAAAGTCCAGTCTTAATGACAGATTAAAGATAGAAGTTAGTGTGTGGTTCACGTAGAGAGAGAAGACATAGAGCCAGTGACGATTTCTTTCTCACTCACACTAAAAAGAGAGCAGAAATAAAGTTATTAATGTGATAAACAGAGACGCAGCTACCCAATTTTTTGTCCCTCATCGTGTAACCAGTTTTTTTCAAGGTCGACACACTTTTGTGCCCAACAAACTGACAGTTAATAAGAAAATTTAGTATCTATGTGTGTTGCCAGCTTTAGGTACCTATACAATGTCCCGATTTTCCCTATCCTACTTATATTATAAATGTGAAAGTTTGAATGTATGTAGGGCCATCCATACATACATCCAAATTTCAGCCATATCGGTTTAGTGTGGCGTGATTGAGTAACAAACATATGGATGTTTGTTACTCAATACGCCACACTAAACCGATATGGCTGAAATTTGGCACGGAGATAGGTTTTTTTTAGTAATGTCCTCTGACATACCGTAACGGCGGGTTACTTTGGCTACTTTTTCAATTTTTTTTTTAATTTTTGTTGAAACAAAATAAAGTCGTGATGGAAGAAATGAATATTATGAGAAAAGAAAAGAAAGATGATGGATACTAGAATATAATATATGTCGGCGATGATTAAAGTGTATTCAGTTAGATAGTGTCGGTTACTGTTCTGAATCATCCTGAAGTTTCGTTCGAATGTCCAACAACCAGTCGAGAACTGTTGGCGATCTTAAGAATTATTTTATTTACAAAGTTCTTAATTTTTAAAGCCATTTTTAAATAGCTAGAGGCAGACTTTTAATGTTTTTTTTAAATAATTATTAACTTAAACTATGAAGAGTTGCAGTTTTATACGACTGCCTGAAAAAAGGAATATACTGTTAATTTCATTAATGATGATTTTGATGACTAAATATACAATTTTTGTTGCTTTTAATTCAATAGCATTACTCGATCGAAGGAAAATTTTAACTGTTCATTACAAATTATTTTGTGTAACATTCTTACTAGTAACGAAAAAAAATTTTCCTTTGTGTTACATACATCTTTTTTCAAAGTGACTCACATATGCTAAATTTCTATTCGGCATTTCAATATTTTTTTTAAGGAGCAAATAATTATCTAGTGAATTGGTCCTATGAAAGTACATTAAAAAACTTTAGTATAAAAAAAAATATTTTTAAAAAACCGACTTACGTGTACAAACTAAAATTATTTTATACTTTTAAGTGGTGGTTGAAGTTAATATTGTGTGCAATAAAGAATAATAAATTCTTTATTGCACACAATATTAAGATATATGTAAAAAATAGAAGCTTACCCTAATAGGTATGTCTCTCCCAGACAACCTTATATGTGTAGGTATGTTATTTAAAAAATAAAACAGTTCAGCATCTGTTTTGTCGTTTTATTTAAAAATCCTGGGAAGAATTTTCCATCTAATTTGGGGTACTAGGGGAGTGCAGTTATTGTGGCAACATTAAACTCGAACTTGTCATGTGACGTCATCGTTACGTCATGTTATCTCTATTTCAGTCGCGGTTACACAGTACCTTGGTCTATTGCCTTCTCTGTCTACGGTGGTTCACAATGCAACCACAGATATTAGACAGTAAACAGTGGGGTGAAAATTAAATGGGGAAACATACTCTGTGGAAATAAATAAGTTGATCTTTTCTGGTCTGTGATAAGTTGTGAACACGGCCAGTTCAGTCCCATACAAATTTCCATAGCCTTACAAAATCTTTTCCCAAATGATGCTTGACAATTTTTACAGACATCTCTATATCTACATTAGGTACCTATATGTAGTATGAAGTATTTATAGATCTACAGTAATCTATGATTCTCCTGATGGCTGACGCCCAATCGACGCCATTATTATTGTATTTGGTTTTTTTAGTTTAATTTTCATATATTTCTGTCCCAGAATAACAATTGTTATTTCAATTTATTGAAATATAGTACAAGTGTTATGTGCCCGTTATAATAATTCGCGTAAGGACGCTATTTTGCATAAGTTTCCACAGTGTGAGAAACGAAGAAAAAGAAAAAAGACAAAGTTTTATGGTTTATATTATAAAAGTGTTTAGGATCTTGTGTGTTTACCAGTGTGTTGTAATTTGAAAAACGTTTTGTGAATCGTGAAATGAATTATTAAAAATATGATGTCTTAATTGGTGTAAGGTGTACTTACCTATTATAAACAAAATTAGGGCATATAATTATGTATTAGACTAGATCATAAAGACTTACCTGCAATTCCAAAAATGTGTATAACAAAAGCGATATTATGTTATTTCAAAGTGAATTAAACGAATATTGTTAAAAAATTTGTTTCTTTGTTTCCTATTAAAAAAAAATTATAACCTATAAATTATTATCATGGGTTAGGATGGCAATAGGTAGATACCTATGGTACATACCTGTGGTAGATACCTAAGGTACATACCTATGGTAGATACCTTCATAACAAAAATAAAAATCCATAGACAAAAATAGAAAAAAAATTGTTATTACGCCATTGGTTACAGCAGTTTTCCAAAATGATACATTAGCCAATCATGGGCCTTGATTTCGAGGGATAAAAATTTGTAGGGCACTGAGCCATCTGATACGTAGTATCATAGTAATCTTAGTAATCTGTGGTTGTGAATAAGTTAAGTTTGCAACGTCAACACAAATTCCGATTTTTTTAAATCTTGGTCACAAATGTTTTATGAATTTTTTGTTAAATAAAATTAGTCAAATACCGGTATCAGAAATGGTTTAATATTCATTAAATCAGTACCTATCTCTACAGTTTTCACGTAAGAGTGTTTTTAAATTTCCATAATTTTATCTAGAATAATATTTACTATACTATTATTAAGTTAAGAAAATATACTTTTATTTCAAAATCAAGAACTTAATCCGTTCATTTCATTCATTATATAGATTTAGATAAAAATTATAGAAAAATGCATGCTCTTACAACTATACTTTAGTCTCTCATTTGTATAGGTAATACATGTGTTTCTTTAATTTTTTTCATTATTAGTGTCTAGTGGTGTTAGTTAAATCAAGTTTGTAGTTCCTATGAAGTCAATAGATGACGTCAATGTACAGGAGAAACAGGCCACGGGTGAAGAAGTTGGCCAAGAAGAGGAAACTGTTACAGCAGAGACACAGTTACAGACAGATAATATAGCAGAAGACATGGATGGTGTATCAAAGAAGTCTCAAACTTATTCACCTAATAAACGGGCCAAGTATGGTGAGTAACTTTACAGATCCAAATTTTTACACTTGGGCCTAATCTATTATGAACTGATAAGTGATATTTTTTACAAGATTCCTATCACCAAATTATTAATGTTATTAAAAAATAGTGTGTAAATTGTTGGTTGTTATAATAATTATTATGATAAGATAAACATTACTTTTTTATTCGCTTTTATGTTAAAAGTCTAAGTGACTAAGAGATTCCATTTTTACTTTCAGGCTATATTAAATATGTAAGTCTTGCAATACTGACAATTCAAAATGCAGCATTAGGTTTAAGTATGCGATATGCTCGTACGAGAGATGTTGAAATGTTTGCGTCAACAGCAGGTAAATATAATATTTTTACAAATGAATAAGAAAAAAAACTAGAACTAAAGAAAATCAATTCTTTTTCATCATTGTTATATGTTTTTTGGTGTATCATGTACCATGTTAAACATAATATATGATAAGCTGGATACTGTCCAAATCTTAAAATAAAGCAATGGAGATTATTACTAGGTATGCAGTTGTAGAAGCTTGAAAATTTGTCACAGTAGAGCTTATATGTATAGAAATAATAAACAAGCTTTTGTTTCATTCAAAAAAAAACAAGTTGTAATGATTTTACAGACATTTAAAATTCTTCGATTACGAATCCCTCTAACAGCACCGTGATCACAATGTGATGTCATTTATTAACACGACCGTCACTTCCATAGAGACCACTTGTCAGCGCTCATTTTAACATAACTTAGAAACTTCTTGATGAATTAAAAAATTCATATGTACTGTTTATTTTTAACAGTAAATAAGAAGAGTCAAAATTAGTGAACATTCTCAATTGAAGTACTCAGTACATCCAAATGATCTATTTTGAACTAATCAAGGCCCACAATTTGTAATTTCAACTACAACTTGTGTAGTACTTTTTTCTTTGCTAATTCTAGACTTTAGAAATGTGTGTTCATCAACATTTAAAATAATAAATATTGTGTGCTTTAAAACAACTAATCTGGGAGTATAATTTCTGAAGCAATGTTTCTAGGCTGGACTAATGATACAAGGCTTGGCCATGACTAATTACTATCCTTCCAGCAATGATAAGTTTAAGAGTTTATAAAACTGCTACAACCTTTCCATGTTACAAGCCATTTTAGACTGAATTGTAAGTTACCACCTGTATGGGATTGCAGTCAAGGTCCAATTATTTATTATGTCATCAAAATGGAAAACTACTTATTATTATAATACAGTGCAACCTTAATATAACGTACCTCAATATAACGACTTCCTCGATTTAACAAATTTTTCGTAATCCCCTTGAATTGTCCATAAGAGTCAATATAAAATATACCTTTACATTGCGAACATTCTTTGCGTACAACCTCTTAATAACGAATTTTCAACTATCAAGAAAAAGTATTCATACCTCTAATTAACGAATTTTGCCAACCCAAAACCTTTATATAAAGTTTCCACCAATAATATAACTCTTAATCTTATAATGTGATTCATGTCTCCACATGTTTCGACACGCTTTTGTTTGTAAAATAATCATTGTTGTTCGTTAATCAGAAGTTGTTCGCTATAACAAGATAAGTACATACGTAATATTGAGGTGAATAAATTTTACCTCTTTATAACGAATTTTAGACCAATCTAACCTCAACATAACAAACCTCAGTTCAACGAATTACTTGATATTACGAATATTTTCTTGTTCCCCTCCGATTTGTTATATCGAGGTTGCACTGTATATTGCTTGCTATATTAACCTTAAGTCTTTTGTGATTTCAGCTGTAGTAATGGCAGAAGTATTAAAGTTAGCTATATGTCTTGTTCTTGTAATGAATGAATCAGGAAATATTAAAAATGGAGCTCGAACATTGTACACTACAGTTGTATTAAATTTTAAGGATACTCTTCGTGTTTGTGTACCATCATTTTTGTATGTGATACAAAACAATTTACTTTACGTCTCGGCCTCCAATTTAGATGCAGCCACATATCAGGTATTTTCCCCTATTTTTCATATTAATATTAGTTGCCATTATTTTGTATATAACAATCATAAGAAGGATGTTACCTGGCGCATTGCAATATCAGTTACTCACTCCAGTTCACAGTACATGTTTTAAGTATAAAAAGCTATGGGGTTGCCAGCGGGTAAAAAACCCAAAAAAAAAAATAGATTAAAAAAAAAGTATAAAAAGTTCTGGATTCTAAAATTTTATGATCCATGAACTTTGTCACATTGTTATGTTCGTAGTTTTTTTATTCATATATTTTATATATTTCTTGCAGGTTACATATCAACTTAAGCTACTTACAACTGCATTTTTTGCTGTATTAGTTTTAAAGAGAAGTTTGAAAAAGTGGCAATGGGGTGCTTTGGGGATGTTAGTAGCAGGTGTTGCATTAGTACAACTGTCCTCTACGGGAAAGACAAGTATAAGTTCCGCTAACTTAGAAAAGCAATCTAAGCTGCTTGGTTTTGGAGCAGCTCTTGCAGCCTGCTTTATATCTGGATTTGCAGGCATTTATTTTGAAAAAGTCCTCAAGGAATCTGACATATCAGTAAGTTACATGCTATTTCTTATGAAAATAGCAGTATTTAGATTAGAGCCAGCTGTAATCTATCAGAAATTGTCTTATAAGATTTTCTGTTTTATGCACCATCTAGCATCAGAAAGGGATGTAAGAGCCCGCAATATTAAGATGGTTTGCAAGGTGTGATATAAAATTGATGAGAAAGGTACACTTGAATTTTGTCTGACAGAAATATAAAATGCTGCTAGCCTATGTGTACATTTGAAAATTTATATTGAAAAACTTCTGTGAAGTGTTTTTTGTAAGTTAATTTTTTTTTTTATTATAGGTATGGATGAGAAATGTGCAGTTAAGTTTAGCATCTATTCCATTTGGAATAATTACACATGTTATAAAAAATGGTACCATTACTGATTTGATGAAAGGCTTTGATGGCTTTGTGTGGTATTTGGTGGTTCTACAGGCGGCTGGTGGCCTTATAGTTGCAGTTGTAGTTAAATATGCTGATAACATCTTAAAAGGATTCGCGACATCTGTAGCTATCATAATCTCGTGTATAGCTTCAATATACATATTTGATTTTCATTTGACAGTGCAATTTGCTGCAGGCACAGGATTTGTCATAGGTTCTATCTTTTTATATGGCTATGTGCCCAAGAAACGGGAAACTCGAACATCATTAAGTGTATGATCAATTTTTTTACAATTTTATCTGTTGTAAATAGCCAGTAGTTATGTACTTACATTATTATTAATTGAAAGTATTTTTATACTCTAAGGTTAATTATCTAATTATGTATTATTTTTATGATCTTGAATGCATTCTTTATACTTAATGCATATTATTTACTTTTTTTTTTGTATTTTTTATACAATGTATGTTTACCTATTATTTTAATATATTCAATGTATTTTACAATTTGTTTGTTTCAATGTTATCCACTTTAAATTATGATTTATTTTTATTTTATTGGAATAATACTACCAATACTCTAATGGCATGGCTGTCATTACTCACGAGTTTATTTGGTACATGCTATATAGTTACTCCTATAAAATTAGATGTTACAACTTTGTTTCATATAACTTCCTCCTTTTTCAAAGTCGGTTAAAAAGTGAGATTATTTCATTCGCTATTGCTATTGATTATAAGTACCTTATATCAAATCAAGGGACCCTCCCACCCACACATTTTGGACATGTCATACGATTTTAAACCTTAATCTATTTTCTTTAAAGTTGCCATTGCATGACATGTCAAAACAATATTGAAATAATAGACTGATAAGCATTAGTGGTAGGGCCCCTGAACATGAGCCTGTTGTGGCTGTATTTCAAATCTAAAATAATTTTTTAGGCCATTCACCTTTCTGAGCAAAAGATTATTATCTGTAACTTCTTATATAGTGTCCTTTTTTCTTTTATTATATTAAATAAAATATGCTTTCACTATGAAATTGTATTTTAATTTTATTGTATTATATAGATATGGTAATGCTTTATTTGGTATTCACCAGATTCTATCCAGATAATTCTAAGTGATTGTTATAAATATCTTTTAATTTTATTCTAGGTTATGTGGAAATAAGCTGGATTTATATGTGATATTCAACAGCACTCAGCAGTTTAGATTGAGAGAGGCATGGTAATATGTAGTTTTATCATTAAATGGATACAATTATAATTTGTTAATGTCTATAATTTAACTACATAACTAATTAAAATGAATTTATAATCTTTCTTTTCCTCATTTGATCCAGCCAGTTCTCCAATTGCTGTTGTGCAGTTAATGGGTTCCTTTTGTAATAATCTTCAGGTGGTTTTCCTTCTTCTAAGCATAGAAAGTAATGGCTGTACTGGTATCGAACTTCACCCAGTCGAGCTCTTGCATGTCTTCTTACCCCTTTGATATGCATACCTTTACCTGAGAATGATTCAGCTGCAATAAATTTTTTTTTTTATTTAAGTACCTACTTAAAAAAAATATATATTTATTTTATTCCAAAACAACAAATTTTTACAAGGTATTACAGCTTGGTGTAAACATAAACTCATTTAAGATATAAACATAAATATCATCTTTGATGTGATGTCATCTTTAGAAGTTAAGTTAGTTTTAAAGTAAGGTATAGAGGCAGCCAGAATGTCTTGATTTTATATTAAAATAAGAGTATTAGTAAAATATAGCTTTAGCAAATACCCTGTTGCAAATCAATATCAAATTAGTTAAAGCGAGCTACAGCATAAGTTGTATAAGCAATACAAGATTAAGACGTGTGAGTATAAATCCTTACAAGTCTTAAATATGTCGACCATGTGGCAATGAAGCATCTAGATTTTAAATCAATTATTTACCTATCCAAAGATTACTTTTAAATTCAACATTATGTTCTTTAACTGCCAGATCTTGTGCTTCCAGGATTGTCTCTTTTACAAAAACTGCTCCTTTTTTATTAACATAACTGAGTTGTTTTACAGCTTCATCTACAGTCATCCCTCTGACAAAAGATGCTATATACCAAAGTTTTTCTGGACTGTATTTAATGTTTGTTTTCTGATGACAGACATACTGCAATAAATAAAAAGTAGATTAATCTCTGCAGTATTGTTTTTTGAGTTTTGCACTTTTCAGTTCATAAGGTCCCACCCAGCACTTGACTGGATTATTATTGTGATTGTTTAGCACCAACAGCACATGGCAGGTGTTGGTATTGATCACAATTATTATAATATTCAGTTTAGTTCTAGAATAGGACCACATGATTAAATATCCATATTTATGAGGTACTTTTAATAGTGTAATGTCCTAGGGAGACTATTCAGCCAAAGTAGACAGTGTCAGGAGATATTCAAATGCATTCTCTATTCCTTCACTGATATAGTCCCATGGAACAGCAGTCACTAAATGCTTATTTCAAAGTTGAGTGATGTTTAACTGAGAAATAAATTAGGCGTTCTGACAGTTTTTGTATTGAAAATCTGCTAAAATATCAAATACATTCCACAGTTATTTCTATATATATATAGTTAGTTATGTTATTCAACATTGGTGAAATTGGCACTAAGGCATTCCACTGAAGCAATAGTAAATTTTTCATACAAATCAGAAATTAAATAAAGCTATGAGACTAATGTTCCAGAGCTCAACAGCTGTAAGCAACTACAGAATATATATTTATATTTTTATATAATTATAGTTTACTAAAAGAATACTGAAGGAATATGCCTAATGTAATAAGTAGGTAATATAATTACAGCAGGTCTGGGGCTTTCATCTATGCCTTGTGGAGGATATATTTTTTTATTGCTCTCTAAAAATTTCTTGGGTATTATTGGCTTGGTCCATGCAAAGTCCTTCGCTGAAGTATGCAGGTTATGTTTTAAATAACATTGAAATTTAGCAAACAGGCTGTTCATAACACGATTCATCTTCTAACAAAAAACGCGAATACTACGATAGCTTCTAAAAACAAAGTTCATTGGTACTAATTCTGAAAAATTCAACTAAAATCAATAACTTTTCTACATAATATAATATAGATTATAGAGGTACCAGGGGTACCAGTCCTATAAGTATAGGACTGGTACCCCTGGTACCAGTATTAATAATGTAGTAAATAGTCTTTGGTACCAGTACCACATAGGTACATTTAAACGGAGTGATTATGTTCTGTTGGGGTACATACTCCACAGAGTACAGACCACAAATAGGACATAGGTATTAAATCTTGCACAGTGGTTTTATTTAGTGGATATTTTATTAAAAGACTTTTATGGATTGAAATATTATATTAATAGAATATTAATATTAGAATATTAATAGAACACAGATTTTTACAAGAAAGGTAATACGACCACAGACTACAATATCTGCGTAGCTAACATAGACTTAGCTAGTATCCAACATTAAATAGTAAATATAGGGTGACCAACCCAATAGCTAGCACTGCACCAATTTATTCGCACTTTGGCAAAAAATATTAAAATATAAGTTTGTAATGAAATTAATTGTATTGTATTTTTTACTGTAACCACAATTATTGTGGTTACAGTAAAAAATACAATTATTTTCTTGTCAACGAATCGGTATGCCTACATATAATAGGCGTGTGTGCCTATCAGGACTTCAGGAGCCTAGGTGGGAGCGGCCAGGCGCGAGCAAGGTGCTCTCGCTCCTACTTATATAGATACGACACGCACACTACCATGAGCCACGCGCCCTCGTGAATTGCAAGAACTATACCTGCCTAATTTTAGTTGTCCAAGAAATAATATTTATTTGCTGTGACAACTGTGTGTTTGTAGGTATATTTTCATGAAAAATAAAGATTAAGAAAATAAAGTAAAAAAATATTTAATATTTATTTACATTTTTCAAATATAGTTTTAAAAATATACAAAAAAGAAAAAGTATAATAGTACCTATTACATATAAAATATTGTGTTCATTCATTGCAATTTATAACACAATGTCAATAAAATTATCAGGATAACGACAGAGATAAATTATGTATATATTCATCTATGGATAACGAAAGAAAAATATTTTTTAGAAAATGTTTCGAGTATCAAATCCAGAAACCATGAATAAATAATAATTATCGATAAAATGTCATAAATTAGGGAGAATATTGAATACTAGCTGCTGCCCACGACTTCGTCCGCGTAGTTTTTAATAATCCTACGTGTCTTTGATTGTCCAGAATGAAAAGTAGCTTTCAGTTCGACTCTCGTTGGTTGACCGCTCATTCAGTAATTGGTTTTCGCTCAGCGTATTTTCTTACTTTTCCTCTTTTTGCTCGGCTTCTAAGAGTCATACCGAGATTTTGAATAGCCTATAACCTTCCTCAAGAATTGGGCTATCAAATACAAAAAGAATTATTCAAATCCGACTGATAGTTCCAGAGATTAGTGCGTTCAAACAAACAAACTCTTGCACTTTATTATATTAGTAAAGATTATACACATTCATCAATGTATATCATCATATCAATTTATCGCCAACCCATTACTGTGTCTCCTCTTACAATGAGGGCAGTTTTTAAATAGAATTGCAACTAATTTGCTATAACTTTTTTCTGAACGATGTCTACTTATGATTTAATTAATAAGCATACCATGTCTGTCCTTATCTCATGAATAAGATTAAAGAATCTGTGTTCCTGGGCTAAGGTTGATGGTAAAAATCAATAAATATTTTGTGATCAGACTTATCAATGTTTAGAATGTAAGCACTATCATCAATCTGACATCAATCACTCAATCACGGTCACTGATTGAGGAGATTGTATACATCTACGTCTAATGATGGTGGTTTAATGGGGCCCATACATGGTCAAATGTGTTTGTCCAATTTTAAATTTTTGTTAGTTTTTTTAATGAACAAGGTCATCAAACACCAGCACACAGGATCTAACTCCATCCGTTTCCGTTTGCCAAACACGTAGTTTGTTTGACAAACACTTAAAAATTTTACATGTTTGACCGTTTACGTACCCCTTAAGAAATTTATTGTCAGTGTCTAAGCCTCGGAAGAAGTGCTACCTTAATGGCTAAAATGATTTTCTAGTAAAACATAATACAATTAAGCACTGGACGATGGCATTTTGACTCAAAGTCATGCAATAGTTCATCCATATCATTATCTAGGTCTTCACTTTGGGCCATTTTAGTAACCATATCACTTATTAAGAATGCTCCAATGGTAGCTTCCTCGTGGTTATCTTGAATATCTATATTAATAATATGTACTGGTTGATTGTAAACTGATCTTTTGGATCCAAACCATTCAATAACTTGATCATACACTCGTTCTTCACATGTTATAATAACATCAAAACGTTCTGAAGAGACTTGAAACTTTTCTGGGCACGGCTTGATTCGTCTATTTCTGTCCAACATATGGAGTAAACCATTCTGTGTGTAGTATGCCTTGTCTTTTTCTAGTAAGTCATTATAAATATCATCGTAAGGAATACCAAATTCATAACAATTAGGACGATCTGCCGATGCTCCTGGCAACTTGACTTTTTCTCCAGTTCCATATGATTTAACTTTAAAACCTTTTTTGGCAAGGAAAGCATGTGCTTCCATACTTCTATTCATATTGGAAGAACACACAACAGCTATATATAAATCATCCATACTGAATTAAACTATGCAAACGGATATAAAAATCACAGGTACCTATTAAAAATGATGGATGAATTATTTTGTTGCTGAAGCGGATAATCCCAAAATCCAAGAGTATATAATCATTAATCACCCAAGAGAATGTAATCACTCCGTTTTAAGAGGCGGAACTTCAAACAAATTTTCCGAGCTTTATCTGTGGCTCTATCCCTTATTTTAGCCAACTTCCTAAAAGAAAAACAATACCACCAACCTATTTAAAGAAGAAGGAATTGTCAAAGCCATAGATAATACATATAGACTGGGAATGTGTCTATGAAGTACCTATTGTCTATTATGAAATACTTATGTGTTGAAAAGTTGAAAACTGAAAATTTAGGTACTATAGTGACTTTTGAGTGAATTAAATCAATTAAAAATAGCCATATTATACATTTTCAATTAGGGGCTGCTGCATTGTTAATTTGGCACTACCTAAACGAAATGCTACGTAGTTTTAGAAAATGCTTCCTTCGAAGGCATCGTGCGCGAGTACTTATACCGACACGCACATTTTTAACTAACGAATATAAATGCATTGAAGATTGGAAGTCGCAAATTTCTTCTCCGATACTTACCAAAGTGAATCTTAATGATTTTTACAATATATTAGATCAAAATTTTTTGTCTAAGGGGGTTATAAGTGCTATTGATGTAGATATATTTGCAAATGCAGTAAGGGACCCTGTATATCTCGATGAATTAAAGGACCTTTTACACAAGTTAAGACTTTCAGCAGAAACAGGGAATACGTTGGAATCCACACATCATGCAACTATAAGAAACTATATGGAATTCGGCCATATTCAGGAATTAATACAAATCCTTCAAGATCCTTTGAACTTTGGTGTGTTTCTAGACTTCTTTACAGCTAATATGTTATTGGATAAATTAATCACATCTGAAACATATGAACATGCTTCTAATGTAGCTTCATTTATAATGTTGCAAGAAGATTTTTCAAATGATATTACTAATACACTGTGTCAATATGCAAGTTATAAATATCTATCACAGTATAAGGGTCCTTCTGAGGAACCTATACCCATAGAAGATAACAAAAAGAAGGAAGAAATAAAGATTAGAATCAAATTCTTGAGAAATCCATATTTTGATGATCACTTCGACATAAAGGACTTGAAAGCTTTGTCAGGAAAAACTTTAGCTTGGATATCAAAAAAGAGTCATGATAATGTTAATTTAAATTTACAAATTATAGGTTGGTTATTTTATAATAAATATGACAAGTTGGTTTCATTAAGTAAGCAATTAGTTGAAAACAAAAACTTTAAATTGTATACTGAAGTGATAGAGATAATAAACAAAGAAATAGGAAATCAAAATGAGGATGCTAAAGTTGTATTAAGTCAGTGCATTGATGTATTAAGCAAAGCACCTATTGCTGAAATAAAATTGGAAACTTCACTTCAGATTGCAATTGAAAATGCTATCAATCGAACACAAAATAAAGATATTGCTAAACAAAAACAAGTAAGTATCAACTTAATCAAATTACTGCCACTTTCTACATTTCATCACTCCCACTATTTTGATTTTACTATTTTGATGGAGTGGTCTTACTATCCTATCACTATCGCATTTGCAACTTAAATTATGCTCTGCTGCTTGTATACCAAAGAGAAAAAAATATACACCAAATATTTTCAGAAATCAATAAACTTTATCAAAAACGAGCTTATTCCCGCGGCTTCGCTCACGTTAGGTTCGATTTTTTAACCCCCTATTTAACCCTCTTGGGGTTGAAATTTTCCAAAATCCTTTCTTAGCGGATATCTACGTCCTAACAGCTACCTGTATACCAAATTTCAGCTCGATCGGTCCAGTGGTTAGAGCTATGCGTTGATAGATCAGTCAGTCAGTCACCTTTGCCTTTTATATATTTAGATAGATGTAAAGCAAAATTTTAAATGTCAAAAGCTACAAAAGCATGGCCCTCCAATATACAATGTTACACCTGAACCACATAGTAGAACTTGATGAAACTTGGTAGGAGCAAAGGTCTATATATTTTGTACACATTTGCTACGAAAAAACCTAGATGGAAAAGTTTTAGTAAATAGTAATATCATATCTAAACAGGCCACTGACCAAAAAAGCTTTTTTTCTTATTACTCAGCCTGAGTGTGTAATCTGTACTTATGCTAAAAGTAAATGTAAATGAGAATGTTTAATTTAAAGTTGCTATACAAAAATATGTTATAGGAGTTAAAGTATGGTGTTCCCACTTTAACCCCTATTTATTAGACATATAAATGTTTTTCTTTGCAATTTTTATTTGAAATCTTTTTGCAGCTATTTTCAAATTGGGTACAAATTCGGGAAGACAAACTGGAGGAGCAATCAAAGCGACTAGACAGAGCAAAGCGTATAAAACAAATTGCAGAGAAACAAAATCAAATGCAAGTGGAGGAGCAAAAATTATGGTTCTTTGAAAATGAAGAAGACATTGATTTACAGATTGAGGAAAAAGAAAAACTTGAAGACACATCAACAGTAAAAAAGAATGTGCAGAAAAAAGATGACGAAAATTATATTCCACCTGAGATTTTACCTAAACGCAAATGAGTAAAATAAAATATACAAACTTTATGATGCTATTTATTTATTTTATTATTCTGCTTAAAATATAACACTATATTCTGATTATATGTATAATTGAAAAAAAGCATGTATACCTGAAGCAAAATAGGGTTTAGGGTGACAACAAATACATATATTTGAGCAGAGACTAAAATAAGTCCTTTAACAGCCGGTTTCAATAGCCTACTAACATATTAATCCAATAAAGTAGATTAATTTAAATCAAATATGTAAAATTATAAATGATGAAGATAGAAACAAACTACTACCTATATTTTGGTTTAAGATTCATTCTGCAGTTTTGAAAGGTCTAGCTGTATTTTTTGTAGGATATCTTCTGTCCTCTTTGACTTCTCAGCTTTGATGTTGTCTTCTAAATCGATGATATCCCTGGATAGAACACCAGTGTCGTGGACTAATGTCACTATAGTGTTACATTCTGAGTGTAGCAATGCTAACAGCTTATAGGCTTTTTTTGCTTGATCATCTCTTTTTGCATCCTGAAGTGAAACAAATAATTTTATTAACCACAAGGTGCACCAACACCTAGTGTAGTAATATATGCGAAGTTAGTGCCAACCGACTTCACATAGATTATTTGGAAAGAGTGCTAAGATACAAAAATGCTTTAAAATTTTTGAAACAGGTAGGTAACCTGTTTCAAAACCAGTACAAAGTATGCCTCAATATTTTTTAAGCTATTGCATAGCTTCTATCGTGGGCCAGCGTGGACACCGAATCCAGAAATTCCGTAACGAAAATAACCTGACACGGGACTCCTCTACGGTGAGCCGCTAGATGGCGTTGATAAAAAATGCTATGCAATAGCTTTACCGCGGCAGTCCCCGAGTGCCACACGTCTTTTTTTAATTAGGCGAGCATAGCGTCAGTTTCACAATGACAAGAATAATTAAGGTGTTGGGAATGCAAGCTGATAGTTTAATTTTAAAATCTTTACGTACTAATTATATTTTCAATTCACAATCGACAGTTCCTAAATTCCCACAGCTGACCTGAAGAAAATAAAATCCGGAAATGGATTTCAAAATCTCAGAAACCTCCTCAACTATACCCATTCTAAAAACCACGTCGATCCGTTACTCCGTTGCTGCATGGTGAAGGAAAAAACAACAATTGTGTGTATACACTTTGGCGATTATAATATTAGTGAGGAAGGATACCGCAGTTGGTCCCGCCATATGAACCACTCGAGTCTATTTTTTCATTACATTACTAGTTTACAGTTTTACAAAAATTCGGATATTTACTTTGAATAATGTTTCATCAGCAATTGAAAAACATCTATCCAATTGGCCTTCAAGAGTATTGATTTCTTTTTGAAGTTGTCTTGTATCTTCTAATATTTTCTTAATTTCAGCATTTTGCTTGACAACATTGCCTATTATTTCTAATATTCGTTTAGTATAAATGTGCCTAAAACAGAAGAATTAATTATTATTTATTACGTGTTTGATCGTCATTGTGCTGAATTATGACACCCTTTCACAGCACAGTACGTCTTTTTTTCTTCTGAAAGCTCATCGTACTAAAACGACGATACTGCGTAGTTGGCCTAAAAATGGCTTATCACTTCGTTGACTATTGCGCTTCTAATCTTTATAGTTTGATGGTTATTAGGTAAATAGGTAGGTATAGGATTTTTTTTATTCGATGACAAGATAGTACTTCACTGCAATCTCACCTGATGGTAAGTGACGATCAGAGGCGTAACTATAGGGTGGCATGACGGCAAAATGCCACGGGCCCCCAGCCGGCAGGGGCCCCCGGTCAGAGAGGGCCGGAAGCACAAGATGATCATAACATTTATAGCCATTCCTGTGACTACGGCTAGTGCCGAGCGATCATTTTCAAAATAAAAATTGATATAAACTAAACTCTTTGGGACAAGAAAGGTTATGCACAGTGGTAGATTTACCAAATGGCTGATTTGACTGGAGCCTAGGGCAGCAGATTTTAGGGGCGGCGAATTTGGGGCCAAAATTTTTATACAGATAATAAGATACATATTTGTAATACATAAATGTCATTAGGTCGACAAACACATTTTAAAATAACCCCAATAACAATAACTAAATAGTTGGTAGGGCCGACTTTACCTACGATGCCGAGTGTGCGGCGCATACAAGCGCAGGGTCTCAAGCGCCAAAAGTACAGGACTAGATATCGCGTAGTGCAGGATAAAAAATTTCGCGCTCACTTCGTTCGTGAAAATGTCGCTTTTACGTTGCTATTGTAGGTGCCAAGTATAGACTACTAGTTGCCGTAATGCAACCATAAAAAACTTTGCGCCCGCTCCGAAGCGAGCGCGAAATTTTTTATGATTACATTACGGTAATCATAAAAAATTTCGCGCTCGCTTCGCTCGCGAAAATGTCACTTTTATGTTGCTATTGTAGGTGCCAAGAATGGACTACTAAGTGCCGTAATATAATCATAAAAAATTTCACGCTCGCTTCGCTCGCGAAAATGTCACATTTACGTTGCTGTTGTAGGTACTAAGAACGAACTACTAAGTGCCGTAATGTAATCATAAATACAATACGCTCCGAATTAAAGGTTATTAGAAAATCAAGTAATTGTAATTGCGTTTGTATGTACCTACTTCACGTAGTGATTTATGAAAAAATAAAAAATACTATCTCATTGGGTGAGCTTCTTTATATTGATGGAGGGAGGGCCCCATCCGATGAATTTGCCACGGGCCTCAAACGGTATAGTTACGCCTCTGGTGACGATACAGTCTAAGATGGTAGCGGGCTAACTTGGAAGGAGTATGGCACTGTACTCATACCCCTCATCGGTTTCTACACGCTAAATCGCTTGACGGCACGACTTTAACGGTAGGGTGGTAACTAGCCACGGCCAAAGCCTCCCACCAAACCAGCCCCCCGATTCAGACCCTTCCGATAACTTATTTGTCGATCGATTCGGTTTGTTAACATATATTTCGCTCGCTCTGAATCCACACGACAAAAAGAGATCGATATCTAACCGTATCGACACGGTATGTTATCGAACAGGTCTGAAACGCCCTGCAGACCAGAGACAATTCACAAATTATAAATTCCGAAATCGCCCCGCCGGGGATCGAACCCGAAACCTTTCAGTTATATGACCACAGCGCTCACCAATGCGCCAGGGAGTTCGTCAAATAGGTAATATCACCATATACCAGATATTCCAATACATCAATGTTTTCTGTATTGTAATTCTACGCCCCACAATCAAGGGATTATATTATGTTGTCTGGCAATTAGAATTCAAGGAAATGGCAAATGCAAAATAATCATAATGGTTTAATTTCTTGTTGTAATAATATAATTATAATTTAACAGGCTTCCAGATCAAAACCCATATTATGCAACTCCAAGAGTAGGTCTAGATATAATTTTTCCGAATCTTACGTTTGCAATTATTAATTTTGGGTTGATACATAAACGACAGCTGTTTTGTAGAATTAAAGGCAAGATAATCACATAATGGATGGAATTATTAATTTTAAGTAGATGCATATTTGGCAGTGTTATCATCTGTAGAATTAATTACCTTTTGTTACCTCCTCTCAGTTTTTCGTATTTATTTTTTAATTGATTTCTAAATTCTTCTTTCTTTTCACATTCTTCTTTCAACCCTTTGGCTGTCTCCTTTAAATTTATTAATATTTTTCTGCATTTACTTCTTTCAGACTGTAATTAATATTTTTTTAATGTGAGAGGTACAATGTACATACTTATTTAATTTAATATTTTACTAATTGTTGCCTGTGATTTCGTCTGTGAATTTAGGGTTTTTTAGGGTTCCGAAAAAAAAAAAAACGAAACCCTTATAGGCTAACTCTGTTGTCCGGCTGTCTGTCCATGTGTCAATACCCCATTCCTCAGAAACAGATTCCTCAGAACAGAGTATTAAGTTGTTTATACTAGATATAAAGGTGAAAATGGTGGTAAAATTCTCTCTTAATGCTCTGAAAATTTTCTAGTTTAACTTAGTGAAAAGTTTCATCATTCAAAACGTATTGTAGTGTAGCGCCATCTAGCGCAATTGATATATTTACAGACTAATATTGCAACTGAGAAAGTATGTCTGTGTTACTTTTTCACTGCTCACCTACTTTTTTGTTTATACATTATAGGCACACGCTTGACCACCTACCACACCTGATGGAAAGTGATGATGTGGTCTAAGGTGTAACGCGTTTGCCTAGAAGATGCCTATTCACTCTTGTTTTAAAGATACCCAACTTAACTTATCTTGACGTAATTTGGCATAGAGTTTGCTTTCATCCTGGAAATATATATGGATCAATAATATTAATAATACATACTCATACAAGTAAAAACTTACTTCATTCAAAGTGTTGCTTGCTTTTAACTTAGCAATTTCCATTTTTAATGATAAATTCTTGGAAGTCAGGTCTTCACTTTTTCTATGTAGCATACTTATGTTTTCGTGAACTTTTTCGAGAATGTTATCCATGCAATCAGATTCAACTTCTTCTATACCAGCACTGCATAAGATATTTTGCATGTTTCTTAAGTCTTCCTCGACTCTGTCGCAATTTTTTTGTGCCTGAAAAACAAATTATAAACTTGTAAACAAATATGTTAATCAAACCAGGGTTAACTTCTTCATAGAACAGATTACAAATTTATTTTCAATCCATTTTCACTTCATATTATTTCACTCACTTTTTCACTCAAACCAAGTTATCTTATAAGTGATGACAAACCAGTGTCTTTCAAGGGATTCAATAAAAATATATATAAATATAAAATATACTACATAAATAAGATTTAAGAATAATAAATTTTTTAACTTACTAAAGGTAGAAATTCTTACCTGAGAATATTCTACATCCATTAGGTTTCTTTCGCTTTCCAATGTATCTAACTTTTGTCGAAGTACAAAGACTATTTCCTTTAATTCTTTCAGAGATTTATCAGTTTCATATGTTTTAATTACATCTATGTTTTGTTCTTGATAAATATCCTGTTTTAGATTATCTTTAGATGATTTTGTTATTACTTTAGCATTTCTGATTTCGTTGATTTTTGAAAGTTTTCTAGCAATTTCTCGAGGATCTAAGTTAGTGTCTGTTGATTTATCTGAAATAAATGTATCATTTAATATGAAAGTTGAATTATGTGGCTTAACAGAAAGTAATGTTTAGGAATAAAATGGTGAGAGTCTCAACATGTCATAAGAGCCACAGGTTAGCCTATACTAAATATATAATTTCGAATTTGAATTAGCTATTAAATATTGAGATTTTAAGATAAAAAAATTATTGAATGAATTTACAAATTCTTTACCTTGTTTATACACATAATCTCCTAGTGAGCTATGAACACCAGATTTACAGCATGGTGGTATCCAAATGGTATTCAAGTCCCCTGCAATTTTATTGCTTATTTCTTGAAACAGTGGATGCTTTTTGTTTGTTGGATATACATTAGTGCTTGGTTTTTTATCTTCACTAGGGAGCTTTTCTATCAGGAACATAAATACTTGCCTCAATTCTGTTTCATTATGATACAGAAATGTTTGATATCCAACATCATTCTGGTATCCCAGATCCTTAAATTTTATTATTCCTAGATAATTAATTGACTTTAAAAGTATTTAATCAAAACGGAAAGCCTTGGAGGGGAACAATAATCTTAATTGGTGCTTGAAATGATAACTTAATAGCCAAAAAGTTTTTTAAGTACTTAAATTATGTACAATTTGTTCACATAAAGAGTAAAATAATAATAACATTAATATTTATTCACAGCAATTAAAATGCAAAAAATACAAAAATTAATAAAAACTAACTATTGTAAAACATAAACAATATAATCAGAATCAGGAAGTGAGAGTGAATTGTGAGCTCCAAGAGCTCCACAATTTTAGACTAATTAATTCTTTATTAGCACAGGTTTAAGTAGTGAATGTTGGACATCCACAGAAGCCTTATTGACCTTGATTTAAAGTTTAACTAATCAAACCTATGAGTTCTTTAATTGTTAAGTTTTAGTTATGAGAATTTCACACTGTAACATTAATGTGCCTACGTACTTAATCTATTACCTAGGAATTAATAAACTTACTAACCTTGCAAAGTGATGCCACTTGTGCAGCTACTTCAATCTTTTGCGATACTCCAGAAGGTAATTTACTAGGCACCTTGATATTTTGATTGATAGCAGTGATACATTTTGCAGCTGATTCTATTATTCTTTCTACTGGTAGATCACATATATTCTTAATATCATCACTGATGTCTCTATTAAAAAATTAAATGTTTAAAATTACACATTTATATTATTATTTACACAGAGAATATCGTGAAAATCAGCGTATGTAAATTTGGTAAACACCGCGGATCTACACAGGGGAACTGGGAAGTTTAAAACTTTATAAATTTCTTATTTCTACTGCAATTGGGCTAATTTTTACATAGAGAGTATTAATTCATGTGTTCTATGTATTGATAAAAATAGATATCTTGTAAAGCGATTAATTTAGTCGCTACGACACTTACGGCGTTTTGATTTGATCACAAAGTATGAAAATGGATTTTAAGGTACTAATGCTAGTTACGCGGTTTTGCACTATCCCCGGCGATATATTACTTTCTACGTAGCATTTACATATAGACTTATTATATTACTACGTTTACATGAATGAAATAAGGATGTAAATAGTTAGTAAAATGGTAATGTAAATAACTACTAATTACTTACATATTTAACTGACGAAGGAAATGTAAAATAATAGAATCAACTTCTTCCATTCTTCTTAATAGGCGAGTAGTTCAGTAATAATAATAGTTCAATCAGAAAATTAATAATTAATATATTAATATAATATAAACATCACGTTTATGTATTATAAACACAGAACACTAATACCACAGACCAGAAAAGACTAATACCCATAGAGAATGTAATCACTCCGTGCTAATACCCAAGAGAATGTATGTAATCACTCCGGAGTTATTACATTCTCTTGGATACTACCTAGGTATCTTTCTGTTTTAGACCAAGAGAATGTACCCACTATACCTATACCTAATCACTCCGTTTTAGTTTTAGTTTTAGAGGCGGAACCACAGACTACTACACATTTTTCTCTATGGATTACTATGGAGGCGGAATTTCATGTATTGTTTGTGATTCATTTTAGCCAACTTCTTAAAAAAACCAATACTACCAACCAATGTAAATCTATTAGAAAAAATTAAGAATTATCTTACAAATGAAAGACAACTGACAAGTGAGTGAGAAATTAACGGGATTCCCGCGAAAACACCAATGACCTGAGTTGACTTCTATGTTCGGATATTCTTATCGCGTAAATAAAAATTGAATTTTAGGTGTGTGATTAAAATAAAGCTAAAAACGCGTAAAAAAGAGCTGAAGAGCTAAACACAATTTTTTAGAGCTAGTAATGTGGAAATAGATCTAAATTTAGCTCTAAAAGAGCTAACTTGGCAACACTGCACACATGTGCTCATTGTTTTGCTAAGTACCTAGTTGCCTGCTTTTTATTATATTATAGCACGTGTATTCCACGCTGTACCTATGTTTTGATTCCAAGAGAATAAACCACTACATTTTAAAGGCGAAACTTCATACATAGGTTTTTCAAGTCATTGTAGCTTTATTTTAGCCAACTTCATAAAAAAACAATGTCACCAACCAATGTAAAAAAGAAAGAATTGGTCAAAGGTAAGGATGATAAAATCACAGAACATTCTACTACTAACTAATTCTGTTATAATAAATAGTTGTAATTGCGATTAAAAATGAATAAATACCTAACCTAATACTAAACTCCTATTAATCCTTGTTTCATTTTATGCAACATTTTGAACTTGACCTTTAAACAATAGGTTTGGTGGCACATCCTTGTTTTTTGTAGATATCGATAAAACCTAAATATCGATAAGACGTATCTATCGATATATTATTACATCCTTAGCTTTGACAATTCTTTTTTCTTTACATTGGTTGGTAGTATTGTTTTTCTTTTAAGAAGTTGGCTAAAATATAAAACAAAGCCACAGACAATGCTCGAAAAATTTTGTTTGAAGTTCCGCCTCTTAAAACGGAGTGATTACATCGTAGACAGAGAAGGCAATAGACCAAGGTACTGTGTAACCGCGACTGAAATAGAGATAACATGACGTAACGATGACGTCACATGACAAGTTCGAGTTTAATGTTGCCACAATAACTGCACTCCCCTAGTACCCCAAATTAGATGAAAAATTCTTCCCAGGATTTTTAAATAAAACGACAAAACAGATGCTGAACTGTTTTATTTTTTAAATAACATACCTACACATATAAGGTTGTCTGGGAGAGACATACCTATTAGGGTAAGCTTCTATTTTTTACATATATCTTAATATTGTGTGCAATAAAGAATTTATTATTCTTTATTGCACACAATATTAACTTCAACCACCACTTAAAAGTATAAAATAATTTTAGTTTGTACACGTAAGTCGGTTTTTTAAAAATATTTTTTTTATACTAAAGTTTTTTAATGTAGTTTCATAGGACCAATTCACTAGATAATTATTTGCTCCTTAAAAAAATATTGAAATGCCGAATAGAAATTTAGCATATGTGAGTCACTTTGAAAAAAGATGTATGTAACACAAAGGAAAATTTTTTTTCGTTACTAGTAAGAATGTTACACAAAATAATTTTTAATGAACAGTTAAAATTTTCCTTCGATCGAGTAATGCTATTGAATTAAAAGCAACAAAAATTGTATATTTAGTCATCAAAATCATCATTAATGAAATTAACAGTATATTCCTTTTTTCAGGCAGTCGTATAAAACTGCAACTCTTCATAGTTTAAGTTAATAATTATTTAAAAAAAACATTAAAAGTCTGCCTCTAGCTATTTAAAAATGGCTTTAAAAATTAAGAACTTTGTAAATAAAATAATTCTTAAGATCGCCAACAGTTCTCGACTGGTCGTTGGACATTCGAACGAAACTTCAGGATGATTCAGAACAGAAACCGACACTATCTAACTGAATACACTTTAATCATCGCCGACATATATTATATTCTAGTATCCATCATCTTTCTTTTCTTTTCTCATAATATTCATTTCTTCCATCACGACTTTATTTTGTTTCAACAAAAATTAAAAAAAAAAATTGAAAAAGTAGCCAAAGTAACCCGTCGTTACGGTATGTCAGAGGACATTACTAAAAAAACCTATCTCCGTGCCAAATTTCAGCCATATCGGTTTAGTGTGGCGTATTGAGTAACAAACATCCATAATATGTTTGTTACTCAATCACGCCACACTAAACCGATATGGCTGAAATTTGGATGTATGTATGGATGGCCATACATACATTCAAACTTTCACATTTATAATATAAGTAGGATAGGGAAAATCGGGACATTGTATAGGTACCTAAAGCTGGCAACACACATAGATACTAAATTTTCTTATTAACTGTCAGTTTGTTTCGCACAAAAGTGTGTCGACCTTGAAAAAAACTGGTTACACGATGAGGGACAAAAAATTGGGTAGCTGCGTCTCTGTTTATCACATTAATAACTTTATTTCTGCTCTCTTTTTAGTGTGAGTGAGAAAGAAATCGTCACTGACTCTATGTCTTCTCTCTCTACGGATTACATTCTCTTGGGTATGTAATCTGCGAGAAAGATTTATAAGTGGGATTGATAGTATTATTATTAATATTAAACCTAATCACTAACTGTGATTATTATATCGATTTTAAAGATTTTAGTACTAAAAACCCATTTAGTTCTTGTTGTTCCTGGTCTATGATTTAGTTTACTATAATGAAGTATGCATTTAGTTTACTTTTCTTATTAATGAAATATTCGGTAAGATAAAATGGATTATTAAAAGATTATTAATTAATTTAATAAGTTTATTGTATACTTACCTATCTGCAACGACTAATAATAATCATTGTCGTTAATTTCGAAGGAACTGCCTCTTAGCTCATAATTATTTGAAACCCAAATAAAATTTTAAAAATTTTTGTCTGATGTATCTGAACTCTGTACGCTGTATCTTTGGTAGGGCCTGGACCGATTTTCACGGGACTTTTAAGACAGAGAGATCAGTAAGAGTTAGAGCCATAGGTTAAGAATGGATATATTTTGTAACTGGAAATGGCCATTGATTGGACTAGAAATAATTTTATTTAATTTAACAATTATGTTTCAGGTTTCTCTTGACTATGATGGGTGGTTGAATATCAAACTGGAGCATAACATAAATTGTAAGAATGAGAAATTTTGTTCTCGTGGGAACATTTCCTTGAAAAGCATTCGGGCTGGAACAGCTGTTATTAGTCAAAATTCTTTTAGCAAAACTCATTTAACTGAACTCAAGGTAAGATATAGAAGAAACAAGTATCACTGTTTAGTTGATTATGAAATATTTTATTCATGATATTTGAGGTTCGTTGTGTCTCTGTTAGCTGCCTAAGATAAAATTCACTCATTAGAAACTGTCATAAATTAAAAACCATCATGTTATTTGTGCAATACAGATTTTGTGTACAGAAATCTTTTGTGGGGCTGAGTGTAGAGCTTATGTAGTATGATTCTGAATTACTGTATTTCCCATTGCACAAATTTAAATAAAGCATAAAAATATATTTAAGTTAAGGTTATTACAAAGTTAGCAACTTTCTCAATGACAGTTATATGGAATCAATAGGCTTGGCATCCAGCTGCCCACAAGATAGTGTAATAACTTATTAGATTGTAATATATAGCTAAACATTAATATTGTAATATTTTGGTATACAAAAAGTAACTGTTGAGTTTCTTGCCAGCAAGAGCTGGCAATAAACGGAATCTGCATTCCAAAAAAGTGGTAACATATCGAAATGACATCAAAGCCAGGTTGGCCTAAATAAATTTAATTTTGGTAGAAATTGTTCTCTCTTTATATGGTGATGTGTATGACCATCAAATGTATAAAATATATACATGACTTATGTTGGTGTATCAGCTGTCACCATAAACATGTATGTACTATGTTTACTCCTTACTGCTTTTATGATGTCATGACAAATCAAACATATTTAATCTGTGTTGTTACACATGCTATATGCCTTTCTTATTAAAGCTCTTTAAAAGCTAATTTAAAAAGTAGTATAGTCAAGGCCTATAATTATAAAATATTAATATACAAAGTACCAAAGAGTTTTTATTCATACATAGAAATATTATCTAATATTGAAAAACATTGTTGTTTTCAGGAACTTGCTGAAATTGATGGATTTTATACAGTACGAAGTTTAGTCACATCTGCTGATAGTAAAGAAACCGAGTTTTTATCATCTGTGAAAGCAAAATTGTTTCTAGAAAATAGACTATCAGATGTTATAAGTGCATGGATATTGCCCAATGGGGATGTGATTGCAGTCACTTTCCAAGTTAACAATTCTCCTCAAAATGTTACATTGCAATATGATAAGACAGAGTATTCACTTCATTCAAGTTTCTATGTTCGACATGTGGATCAGGCTCCTGTGTAAGTACCTATTTAAATGCCTTATACATTGTATGCACAATGTCAAAAGCTCAAAAGTGTAAAACCAAACTTAAGAAAGTTTTTTGTAAAGTGTGGGTAGCACAGTTTAATTCACAGTGTGGTAAGAATATCCTATGTGCTGTGCTTTGTGTGCCGCTTAAACCTTTGTTTGAGGAACCCCACTTGTTTACATTTAAACACATCTAAGAAGAAATAAATTGTAATAAAATTCAAATTACACAAAATTTTATATTTTTCAGTCCAGACACAGCTTCGTACATACAGAAGTTGGAACGGGAACGAGAATTAAGAGAAAAAGGCGACATAAAGGACAATAGATCATTCTTAGCTAAATATGTAAGTCCTAAGTTTCTAAGGCTGAACTCTATAGATCCTACTCTGCCTCTGCTCAGACTTAAGATAGAGATAAAATGAGACATATTTGTGTCTTGTTTTAACTCTTATCTTGAGTCCGAGCTAAGTTAGAGTAAGCTCTATAGATCTCAGCATAAGACTTATCAATAAATTGCTCACTCACTTGTCTAAGACCCAAGAAAGAGTTAAAATAATCAAAACATATTTGTCTCCTTTAAAGTCTATAACAAGTAAGTCTTTATAAAGACAGCCAAACAAAGCACACTATATGTATAGATCTCACTCCCAGTAATTATTCAGAAAAATTCAGGTATTGGTGCTAACAAGTTTCAATATGTAGATGCATCATGAGTATTGGCACAATTATTTTCTAACTAGCCAATACCCACGACTTTGTCTGAGTGGATTTAATTTTTAAGTACCCAAGTGAACTCTTTGATTTTAATAATAATAAAAAGTAGCCTATGTCACTTTCTAGCTCCTCAACATATGCATAATACATATAAGTAATGATAATAATCAGTACAAAAAATCAGATCCATAGCTCTGTTGCAATGTGATTAAAGGACAAACCAACAAACAAACACTCTTCCGCATTTATAATATGTATTAGTAAGGATAAACTAACCCAGTCTGGTCAACTCCCAAGTGTAATATGCTGTTGCTGTTCCACATTTTATGGCCAATGTGTGGAGGTGTGGATAGTATGATTGTAATATATGTTTTTTGTTTCAGTGGATGTACATTGTGCCCATTGCTATTTTTGTAATGATATCTGGTGCAACAAATCCTGAACCTGCCCCTCAAGCATCAAGATAATTTGAATAATAATTAAATTTTTAGTAGTATTATTTAATTTAATCTTTAAACTATTTAATTTGTATTCTTGTAGACAAAAACAGATCCTAATAATATTTGAGTGCTGGAGTGACATTTGGTTGAGGTTAGAATGACCAACTGTAATGAGTGAAAAGTGTTTTGGAAATCAATAAAGAGGCACATTAACCAGATTTGTTTTATTTTGAAGCTTAACAAATATCAAAATGTGCAATTATATCAAAGTTGTTTTTTATAAGGCAAAATAATTAATAAGTTGAAATGGACTATTGATTATGCACCAATCTTCTCGATTTCTTCAGCATCTTCAATGTCTAATAACTGAATCTTTTTACCAAAATGTGCTTCAATATCTAAACAAATTTCCATTGCTTGAGGTGAATCAATCAAATTTATAGCTATACCTGCTTTACCAAATCGTCCAGTACGACCAATCCTGTGCAAGTATGTCTCACAATCAGCTTTTTTGTTCATATCCATTGGCATGTCAAAGTTGACCACTAGAGTTACTTGTTCAACATCTATTCCTCTGGACAAAACATTGGTTGTTATCAATACCTTTTCAAGACCAGCTCTAAATCTATCTAGTACTGCTATTCTCTGGTCAACTGTCAATTCACCAGACAGAACAGCTACAGAATGTCCATCTCTCGACATTTTCTCTGACAGCCAACTGGCCGTCTTTCTCGTATGGCAAAATATAATTGCCTGACCAATTGTTATAACTCCATAAATATTGCATATAGCTTTATATTTATCTTCTGCACTTTTACACTTGACATAATACTGTTTTATGTTGTCTAAAGATTCTTCTTCTCTGAGTAATCTAATAATAATAGGATTAGGTACAATAATTTCTGCAAACTCCATTACAGCACTGTCATATGTTGCTGAAAAGAACATCATCTGACATGTGGATGGTAAGCATTTATGGATGCGGATACATTGATCTTGGTGGCCTTGACGGTCAATCATAACATCTGCTTCATCTAAGACAAATACTTTAATTTTGCTTAAATCAAACATTCCAAACTTCACACCCCAGTCTAGCATCTTTCCTGGAGTTCCTATGAGGATGTGATCAGCAATTTTAGTTCCTTTAGGTACTTCCTCACCCCTTACAGCATACTTCAACTTTATTTCAGGGCAGAATTTTGCCATTTTGGCTGCAACTTCTCCTGTTTGTATGGCAAGTTCATAGGTAGGGCTGAGACATAAAACTTGTGGATAATTTTTAGTTGGGTCAACCCTACTTAGCATGGCTAAAACAAAAGCAGCTGTTTTTCCAGTTCCTGATTGAGACTGTGCAATCATATTCTGTGGGGGATCTGCTAAAAGTGTGGGCAAAGCAGTTTCCTGTATTTTCGAGGGAGCATTAAAACCCATGGCATATACACCTTTTAGTAAATTTGGTTTTAAATGAAGGGCTTCAAAAGTTTTCACAGAGTACAATGGAGAATTTGGGTCTTTTCTCTGAATTTCAATGTCCAATTTGGATTCAACAAGGCCTTGTCGGATTATTTTCATTAAAAGTGAAGTCTCAGCGGGGTTAGCGGCGTCAGGAGCATCTTCAGTTTCTGTTGACTGATTAGACCCTTTTTTTGATAACCCCAAGCCAGCAACTTTGTTCGAAATTTCTAATTCTTCGGCAGTTTGGCCCCATTGCTTAGCCATTTTGATCTCTTAATAAACCTGTAACAATTTTTTTGCAGAACTGAATTGCAATGCACAATTAACGTAAAAAAATTTAATAAATCTTTAATTCACTGTTACTTTTTCCTTTTAAGCCTCTCAGAATACAGAACAAACTTTATTTGTTTGTTCTGTATTCTGAGTTTTAAGCATGTTTTAAGCATGATTTTATATACTTATAATAATTATTATTAGCAATGTATGTAAATCAAATAAGTACCTTAACGTCCAACGTTTCAATGTTTTTTAAGAGAAGACTACCAATATCAAGTCGCTGAACTTAAACAGACGAGAACTAACACAGTAAATTCTGAATTAGAAAAACTAATTACAAAAACTTCTCATCACCGCAAGTCTTGAAAGTTGACAAGACAAAAGTTGAAGCCAAAGACAAAAACAAACAAGAAGAATGTCAAATGTCAATTGTCATTATATTTGACACATAGGGGGTGACCAACCCAATTGCTAGCACTGCATCAATTTATTCGCACTTTGGCAAAAAAGATTAAAATATAAGTTTCTGATTGAGGTTTTTAAATTTTCAGATTAAAAAATATTGAGGGGAATTCATATTTTTCATAATCGAAAACTTTCTAATCTGAAAAGTTTTAAAATGACGTCAGTATCGTAGTTGAAAGATATCGTTCTGGAGTTCCCCAAGTTTTTCGGCCATTTTGACTTAATTATGATTTAACTGTAGTTTTATTTGAGTTTTAATAATATAATAGTTTTCAATTGATTTTCTAACCCGTTATTTAATTGCAAAACAAGGGGTGCCAGTATCTGGTCACAAAATTTGCAGATACTCCAATTTATCAGCACTCCGAACCGATTCGATTCCCTAGCAGATTGGGAGTCTGTGGACGATCTTAACTAGTGTGTATAAACTGTCTATACTGTGAAGTCTAAATTCTTTAAGACCCATCACACGAAAAGGACCAAAAAGTTCTCAGACCATACTCTCAAACTGATGGAAGAGAGACAAGAGATAAGACTTCAGTCGTCAGCAGATGCGGATGCGTACTGGTAGGTTAATAGGCAGATCTCTAAGGCACAAACTCGCGACCTGCGGGTCTTTAATACCAAGTGATATAATATTAAAGATATCATCTAGTGGAGCAAAAGATCCAAAGTGTCCGTGAGAGATCTATCTACTGGACAAAGACAGATAATAACTCAAGAACAACAAGGCGCCCGGTGATGACAGAATCGAGACAAGCTTCATCCAAAATTCTTCAGTGCCACAGTGCGTGTTGCCAGTGATGACTTTTGGACCCAAAACATGGTCGCTAACTATGGGCCTCATAAAAAGGATCATTCAGCGGGCGATGGAGAGAGCTATGCTCGGAGTATCCCTGCGAGATCAAATCAGAAATGAGGATATCCGTAGGAGAACCAAAGTCACGGATATACCTCAGCGAGTCGCGAAACTGAAGTGGAAATGGGCGGGCATATAGTTCGAAGAGCTGATGGTCAATGGGATCCCATGGTGCTGGAGTAGCGACCCCGTACCGGGAAGCTAGGTGGACCGACGACATCAAACGAGTCGCAGGGAGCCGCTGGATTCAGGTGGCGTAATATCGAGACCTATGGGAGTCTATGCAAGAGACCTTTGTCCAGCTGTGGATGTCTATCATTTGATAAAGACTATGTTTTTTCTTTCTTATTAAATATGTAAGTGTGTTTGTTTTAAATATAAAAAAATTAAGTCACCTACAGTTACTATAATAATTTACTTATATTATTTCGTAATAAAATCTATATTCTAAAAGACTTAGGCAGGTAGCCTAGCCTTTTATTTCCCTTAAACCCTATTAAAATCTGAGTGTTGATAATTGGATAATTTTGTGGCAATAACTGGTAACAAATGTGCGAATAATTGGGTCATTTTTCAATCTTATTTAAAATTCTAGTTTACCTAAACAAAAAATATTTCAATATCTTCTTTAATTATATATTTTACTAAACAAGTAACCTTATGAACACAGTGATTTATAGGATTTGGTTTAATTTTTATTTAAAAACATATTTGAAATTAGATAAACTCTTAAAGTGCCCATAATTGGGTCTGCCACCCTATTTGACAAGACTAGAGTATATTAGCATGAAAGTAGGTATAGATTGTCCAATTCTTTATTTTCTTTTTGGCAGATCACGCCTATAAATTACCGTTTTTTTGTTTTCGGAATAATGTACTAAAATAATGTCGTACTTTATTGACGTTTATTTAAGTGCCCTATGCATAACAAACAACCACAGACTAAAACACAGTTCTTGAAAGACGATAAATCATTCACAATTATGATAAAAATGATTTGACTTCGTGTAAGTATTGTTTCTGTAAATTTAATAAAAAAAGGAAATAAAAATAGTAACTATGACTCCAATATTGAATATTTGCAAGGAATTAAGTTGAAATCTTGGAATTTAAGTTCAAACCAAGTAAAGTTTTTTTTTTGACGGCTGCCTTAAAATGTAACTATGCACGCGTTAGTGAAGTGAGTTAACTTCAAAACGCGTGGTTAATAACGTCTTAACGTCTAAAGCTGCATCCGCACGCTTGGCAAACCTCGGCAAACCTTCACAAACGCAAACGTGCGGATAGAGCGTTTGCCATGGTTTGCCTACGCCTGCGAGCGTTTGTGGCCGATCCATCGAGTGTCGGTCTTTTGATCGCAAACCAAAGGGAATTTGCCACAAGCGCTTGCGTCTCCGTCCACACGTTTGCGCGCACTCAGTCTCGTTTGTGCACTGGCGGCGATTAGACGTGTTATTGTATTACGATTTACGTATCGCACCTTTAGAAATCTTCATTTTGTGAGTGGGTAAAAACGTAAAATGAATGACTGGTCGACTGAAGACTTTTGAAGACGATTTGTTTATATAATTTAATTAATTAATTAGTTTTATATATTAATAATAATAAGTGGCGACTCCGCACCGGAAAATGGTATATAATGGTATGGTAATAGGTGGACCGACACCATCAGGCGACCCTCAGGGAGCCACTGGGTACAGGTGGCGCAAGACCGAAGCCTGAGGAAGTCCATGCAATAAACAGTCCAGCAGTGGACGTCTATCGGTTGATAAAGAAAAAAAACAAAATATCTATTGAGTAGGTACATACTAGAATAGAATAGAATATTTTTTTATTCAAATAAATAAACTAGGTAGGTACCTGTGTTTTCGAACATATTACTAGCTACTACTACTAATCTATAATATACTAAAACTGTAACTGGACAAATTGTGCACATGAAATGTTTTGAAAATTTTAATTAGAGGACGCTTTACTATCAACTAAATGACGTCCGCGACTTCGTCCTCGCAGATTAAGGTTTTTTAATTCCCGCGGAAAGTCCTTAATTTTCCGGGCTAAAATGTAGGTATGAGCTATCGCTATTCCACATTTCATTCAAATCGGTTCATTAGTTGTGGCTGAAAGAGTAACAAACATCCATCCATCCATCCATCCATCCATCCATATTCCATTTTAGTAGGATTATTGATCGATACTGAGCTTAAAACATTTGTAAAAATAACTTAAACCAAATAATAAAGCCGACACAAGTTCGACGTCCGTCATGCTTGCCTGTTCAGAACATACAAACGCCCTCGCAAGCGTGCGGATGATTCCCAAATTCAAGGCAAACGTTTGTAGAGGTTTGGCGTTTGCCGTTTGCCACAAGCATGCGGACGCGGTATAAAAGTTTAAATCAAGAGTTATGAGCAAATATACTTGGAAAATCACATACCTACCTACTTATTTATTTAACAAACTAGCTACGTAATTGGGTATACAAATGAAACAAGTAAAATTATTAAATACTAGCGGCTCGTCCTGGCTTCGCACGGCTGGACATTTATTTTTTAAACATTTTGGCATAAACGTACAGTAAATGCAGGACAAGTGACATCAACGCGTAATTTTTAAAAACATTTCACTGAGCAATTTTATTAAACTCGTAAGTAATATGTTTCGAATGGAATGTCCGATTTTAATAAACTAAAAAGTAATTTACAGGTATTTAAGCTGCCTTGCTTGAGAAATCATTTATTTAGGTAAGGATTAAGGCAAAGGTATAAATAACTTGATCTGATTTATATACACTATACAATTTAAATTAATATCGGAGTTATCAGAAAATGAATATTTCCGCGTGATAAAATAATAAAATGGTGCCAGCCGGTGCGGCGGGGCAAGGTGGCAGGTATCGGCGCGGAAGATTCCTGTGGTTCCTGTGGTGATCTTATTAACAATCGTTTCCTATAAGAAGCTCTGTGCGATCAGCCCCGTAAAAACAAATATTTAATATTTCAACCCAGACGAAGTCGGGGCAGGTCGCTAGTTAAACATATTTTGGAAGAAAACCTTAATTATTATTATTATCGATAAAGAACCCAAATCAAAATATTATTTTTTTTCTGTTTGTCTGTTACCGCAAACATATGTCAAATTAATTTATCTAAGTGATTAAAAATATATAATAAAATATAAGTACGTTAAATCAAAATTAAAAAATATTTCATTAAATCGATTGAAAGTTCTTCTTAAATAAAATCGATTATTACTTCAAATCGAATCGGTAACGTGTGAAGGCGTCACTAAAGTCAAAATTTCTTGATCTGCCAAAAAGAAAATAAAGAATTGGACAATCTATAGTTTAATACCTAGAAAAGTACGTACCTATCTAACATAACGAACAACAATGATATCTAGGGTGAATATTCAAAGTAATGAAAATTACGTATTTCAGTGAATAAAAAATTGAAACTTAAGTTTAGACTCCATTTAATATACGTTTATCATGCACACCTACATACTTTATCGTGCACATGGTGTGTTTATTGAAATTTCTATGTAAATCACTCAGATTTTTAGTGAAAATAACATTAAAATTCATTACCGGCACCTGTTTTATTACTAGATATTTTATATTTAATAATATTTAGTAAACCTAGCACAAAAATAATGTTAATTTGGCTACTGTGCCGAATAATTAAATAATTTTTTATTACTTCTTCATAATTTAAAATTAATTTTACAAAGAAATATATGGTCAAATATGTTTTTAAAGTTTTGTTACGATGCAAAGTTCATTACCGGAACCCTCCGGAATCATCACGGAAAACATGTTTTTACGTGACAAAATCTTGCCGCTACATAGCAGTGTTGGCATTAATCGATTAATTTTTTAATCAATTAATTAATCTGATTAATTTTAATCAGATTAAATTAATCATGATTAAAATAATCATGATTAAAAAAGTAATCTTAATCATGATTAATGAATTTAATCATTAATCATTAATCGTTAATTGATTAACTTTTTTAACTTGATTAACTTGATTATAAACTAATACATCCATCAATGTTTTTACTATATATTTATAGCTACTCGTGCTGATTCGCTGACTGACTCGCTCACTGTCTGACTCATTGATCACCTCTCCTGTAAAATTTTGTATGAAAAAAAATTTTTTCACTCATGGTTTCGTATGGAGGACAAAAATTCATTTGGTGCAAAAATATGTAGAGAGCTGATGATTGAGGATTTCGGAGACGGGTGAGGAGCACGGCCAGGGTATCGAAGATAGAGGGAGAGTATTCAAACAAAAGTCATTCGAAACCTCATCAAATTGGTAGGAAGCTGAAAAAAAATTCAAAATGGTGGATTCAAGATAGAATCCAGCGGGCGCACAGCGCGCGCGGCGTGGCGCGGCGGTGTGCCTCGCCCCGCGCGCGCGCGCCCTCTACGGCACCGAACCGCTCGAACAAATCGCTATAGCTCGATCACCGGCGCCGGCAGGCAGTGCGATTTCATCATCCCTACGCATCGATGAAAAGCGAAGTCCGCGCTCGGCGCGTATCATATTATGTACCTAAACAATTAGAATTGAATATAATTATATTGCACCTACGACTAGTATTTCGCTTGAGAATTCATATTGTAGGTATCAAGCATAGACTACGTCATGGAGCTCTAGGTCCTGGCTCTTCAATCCTGATGCTGCAGAGTAGTGCCTACCTAAACTGTGAGGATTTAGAGACTGTCAGTTTAGTTTACTTCCTTATCCCAAGTAATCCTTACTAATATTTTAAATTCGAACGTGTGTTTGTTTGTTGGTTTGTCCTTCAATCACGATTTAGAGACTGTCAGTTTAGTTTACTTCCTTATCCCAAGTAATCCTTACTAATATTTTAAATTCGAACGTGTGTTTGTTTGTTGGTTTGTCCTTCAATCACGATTTAGAGACTGTCAGTTTAGTTTACTTCCTTATCCCAAGTAATCCTTACTAATATTTTAAATTCGAACGTGTGTTTGTTTGTTGGTTTGTCCTTCAATCACGTAGCAACGGTGCAACGGACTGACGTGATTTTTGCAAGGGTATAGTTGAGGACCGGGAGAGTGACATAGGCTACTTTTTATCCCGGAAAAACAAAGAGTTCCCGCGAGATTTTAAAAACTAAATCCACGCGGACGAAGTCGCGGGCATCAGCTAGTCACACTAATATTTGTAGGAACGCGAGCATCACCAATCATCAGAAGTGAAACGGAAGAAGCGCCATCTAGTGACGGTAGTCTCGTAACGTTACAAGACTACCGTCATGAAACGTTACAAGACTACCGTCACTAGATGGCGCTGTGAACAATAATCACTCTAATCCTACTCTCCTACATATTATAAAGCCGAAAGTTTGTGTGTGTGTGTTTGTTAGTTTGTGTGTTTGTGTGTGTGTGTGTGTGTGTGTGTGTGTTTATTACTTCTTCACGCCGCAACGAATGAACCGATTTCGCTGAAATTTGGCATGGAGATAGCTCATACCCAGAAATAAAACATAGGCTCCATTTTATCCCGGAAAATTACAGAGTTCCCATGGGAATTGAAAAACCTTGATCCACGCGGACGAAGTCGTGGGCATCGTCTGGTAGATAATAAAATGATACTGGTTATATTGAAGTACCTACTTAGTTTCTTACCTTTCTTTTCATCAAAATATATTCAATGTAGGCTATCTTGTAGGTCTAATGACGCGTCATAAATCTACCACCGGTTCGGAATGCAGATTTTGTTATATAAAGTGTTAATTTGGTTTGCTCAACTATTTCGTGTTCCTACGATCTTTTTTGACGACAGAATTTGCTTGCAACCGGAGCAGCTTCCACTCATAAAGGCGGTCAAACGCCGACTGCGGACTGATTGATATTTGATTTTATTTGAAATTTCATTTTGAAATGAAACTATTTTAAGATTCAGTTTAAACCAAAATATGTCAAAAAGTACACGCGATGCTATATTTTATTTTTTATACTATTTGTACTATTTTTTTCTTGTGTTTTTTTTTTTTATTCGTTGAGAAGATAGCTCTTGACTGCGATCTCACCTGATGGTAAATGACGATGCAGTCTAAGATGGTAGCGGACTAAATTGGAAGGGGTATAGCAGTGTCAATTCAACCCATACCCCTAATCGGTTTCAACACGCCATCGTGCCGGAACGCTAAAGCGCTTGGCGGCACGTTTTTGACGGTAGGGTGGTAACTAGCCACGGCCAAAGCCTCCCACCAGACCAGACCAGAGACAATTTAGAAATAATAAATTACTAAATTGCCCCCGCCGGGAATCGAACCCAGGACCTCCCAGTTATAAGACCACAGCGCTCACCACTGCGCCAGGGAGGTCGTCAAAAATTGTGTTTGCAAATAGCTGTTTAATTTCGACGAAAAAGAAATGGCGAGAATGAGCAATGACCACAGGCAGAGAAAAATCCTTTATAATTCGAAGACAATACCAATATGATATTGAGTATATTGGGTGGTGACGAGTGGTGATGAGTGGTGATGAGTGGGTGGTGATGAGTGGGAGGTGATGAGTGGTGATGTGTGGTGATGAGTGGTAATGAGTGGTGATGAGTGGTGGTGAGTGGTGGTGATGAGTGGTGGTGATGGGGGGTGATGGATAGTGATGAGTGGGTGGTGATGAGTGGCGATGAGTGGTGATGAGTGGTGGTCAGTGGTGGTGAGTGGTGGTCAGTGGTGGTGAGTGTGCTGACTGCTTAGTGTGCTGAGTGCTGGTGAGTGGTGGTGAGTAGTGAGCGGTCAAAATTAACAATAAATTACTGCAAAATCGGAAAATAAATAAATAAGTAGTTAATAGATAGTTAATCAAAAATAATTAATCAGATTAACGATTAATGATTATGATTAATTAATCGTTAATCAAATTTTTGATTAATGATTAAATTAATCGTTAATCAAATTTTTGATTATGATTTTAATCATTAATTTTTAATCGTTAATCAGATTAACTTTGGGCCAACACTGCTACATAGTGAGCTCTCGACGTCCCGCACCTCAGACCTCAGTCGACCGGAAAACGTAGCAGAAGGAAGACGTACGCATGAACTCGCGCAAAAAATTACAACTGAAAGTGTATTATAATGTTTTGTCACAGTTTATGTTTCATTACCAGTCCGCTTATATTTTGATAAATATTTAAAATTGGAATTTTATTGCTATAACAATACATCAAGTTCTCGTCTAGTTTAATTTTTAAATGATTAGATAGCATATACTGCTTATAGAAAAATTAATAATAAATTAAAAGTGCATATTTGTCATTACCGTGTCCTTCATTACCGTCGTTTACCGTAACCTTTTTGAAGTTCATTTAATGATTTTTACTGAAACTACATTATATACAGGAATACTTTCGAAGGGAGATGATTCTACAATTTGGTAGTGCATGGAAAAAAAGATCTGGAGCACCTGATGGTCGAAGTGCTCCAGGCACCCAGGTGATGGGGGTGAAATTGCGTTCGGTGGCGTGCGGTGCGGTAGCAGAAGTTAGAGGGCTCCCCGTTATATAGCCGATAGAGCACACAAAGCGAGCTTACATCTGCGGTGTTCCAAGCTTTCCAGCGAGTAGGTTAATTTGGGATTGTCCACAAGCCGAAGTGCCCTCTTTTGAATCCCAATGCTGTTGGTAGGAGTAAGGGAAGTGTTCTGAAAGAGAAGAGGCGTGGTAAAAGGGGCCTTTTTTGCGGTAAACGCACAAACTTGTGTTTTTGAAGGGTTAAATTGAACAAGATTTTGTGAACCCCATACGGACACTTTCTAGAGAGAAGTCTCAATGTCCGACACAAGTTTGGCTCTATTCTCCTCCAGCACTGCGCGAGAGAACTGTGCATGGCCTTTGTAAAGGGCATCAGAAGTACTGTCATCCGCATAACAATATATGCTGCTGTTATGCAACATATCATTGATATGCAGAATGAACAAAGTAGGCGATAGCACTGAGCCCTGTGGAATGCCAGCATTGATGGGCTTAAGTTGAGAGCAAAAACCGTCGACAGCGACCTTGATGCTGCGCCCATGAAGAAAACTAGCGACCCAATGGTACAGCTTCGCAGGAAGTCCGTAAGATAGCAGCTTCGATAGCCAAGCCCTATGCCAAACCCGATCAAAGGCTTTAGCGATGTCGAGGCTGACCGCTAGGGCTTCCCCCTTACTGTCAATATATCCCCAATGTACCCCGTATATCACGCAAGGAGTTTTGACACCGCGGGATGGTCAGCGGTGTTTTCCCACCATCATCAAGCGTAGAGTTGGCAGCAAAGAGAGTGCCCAGAATTTCGGCTTTCTCTTTGGCAGTGTAGGCCAGTGTATCATCCGGTTTGCTTAAAGGTGGAAACGAGGAACGACAGAAGTTGCCTTACATGGCTTTCAACAGAAATCAGAAAGCACGGGAACCAGAAGGCAGTGAGACTAGTCTGTGCCCAATTCTGTCGATGTGCTCAAATTTTGCCCTGGCAATGGCATTTTTGTAGGCTCTGGACGCAATGTTAAAGATTTTCTTAACATTTGCAGCATTGGGATCATTGGTGCAATGTGCAGAGAGCCAGGACTGGTAGGAGTTTTGTTTAAGTATAGCAGCCTTATTACAGATCCCGTTGAACCATTTCTGCGCGCGCTTCCCAAAAGGTATGAGGGAGTTTGGAATATAGCAGTCCATACCTTGGAGTATGGCATCAGCAACTGCTTCAGCACAGGTGTTAAGGTCGTTTGTTGAAAAACAAAGCTGTGTCCACGGATATGAGGCTACCGGTATTACGCGTGCGAACAGAGGATGGAAGTGGCACGGAAGTCTGTACTAGGCAGGGGTTAAATGTTCCTAGGGGAGCATCGACTGTTACCTGGTAGCCGGTAGGGTGAGTGGTAAGGAAGAGGTCCAATATAGAGGGAGTCTATTAAGTTATGGAAGAACTGCTTGATATTTTGTTATTTGAAACGATCTTACTCCAAGCAGTGACGGGCCCAACAAGGTTCTCGGTCGACGAGTGAATTACCAATTCCCTGTGCACGGCTGGGCACTTGCTTTTATTCGTACAAGTTTATTCAAATAGAGAATTCATAAGAAATTCTGCCAAAAGTATACATAAAAATTCATTACCGTATACAGGGTTCATTACCGTAGCTTGACATAAATTTCTAGTGGCAATAACTCTTTGAATATTTGAAATATATACGTGCCTTTCACTTGTGTATTTAATGAAATAGCACCAAACATTATAATACTATCAAAAATTAAAAAAAATGAAATTATGCTTGTTCCTAAAAAAATGCGCAAATATCGTCCAAATTGAATATTCACCCTCTAACTATTCATTGCAAGTTGGCCACTCCCTCGCAGTCGCGTCGTGCTTCCCCTCAATATGAGTCAGACCCGCTTAGGCGCCATCTTTGTGAACGAAAGAATCGCAACGACTCCGTTTATACCCGTCGAGGCCCGAGGGTCACTCCGCACTCGTCTATTCAAAGTACTCTGTGCTCGTGGCCCCCTGTGGAGATTGGCCCATAGAGTTTGTGTCGAATTTTTTCTCACGGCGAGACTATCGCCACGATTCTCGCGTCCGTCGAGATGGCGCCTTAGTACAGATCAAAGACTACAGTGTATATAGGGAGAGCAACGTACCGCTTGCGATTGTCACTACCGAATTTTTTCAAATTTTTGCTATTCGTTATGTTTTAATATCGCTCCATCTTAGGCTGTAGGTATCTTTACTTACCATCAAGTGTTATCGCAATCAAGCACTAGTTTTTATACTATGATATTTCTTATATAAAATCCTAAAAGCTCATATTTGGCACACATGACATCGATGGGAACATGGGTTCTACATACCTATACCTACATACATGGGTTCAACATACCTATACGGCTTTGAGCTTTAATTAATACCTACTCTTTTTTTTTCAAAATTATTTAGTTCATGTACTACGTCAACTCGTGGCTCTTATGACAAGTCAAGAATCTATCACTGGTTCGAAATGCTGATTCTGCTGAGAAGAGCCGGCAAAAAACTCAACAGTTACTTACTGAGTTTAAAACAATGTTAAGGTTGGCAGAAAAACTAAAAATAAGTAGTTAGTAAAATACTTTCAGACCGTGGCTGCCACTCAGTTAGGGTACAATTCCAGAGCGAAGTGGGTTCTATTCCTGTCGGCTCAAAAATTTTTGGGCTTATCTGTTTGTTTTACCAATTTAACACTTAGGTACCATTAGATACTAATGAAAGGAGTTCGTAATGTACCTAACTAGGTATTTTAACTTTAAAGGGTCAGTCAGTCAAATCCATGAACGCATTAAAACGCCTTTATCATGTAAACATATCATTTTACATGATCAAAACTAATTAAGTCTTTTATAATATTAATACCAGCTTCTAACCGCAACTTCATTCGTGTGGATTTTGTTTTTTCAGTGTTTTAGGAATCATGTAAGTACAATCTTTAATATCATGTTTATTTACGATAAAAAGTTTTATTTTCGTGGTTAAGTTTAATTTAGTAGGAATTTTTTGGGTAGATGAGGTGTGCAAAAGTAAACAAGTGTAATTTTAAAATTTAAAACACCCCCTACATTTTACAACATCCTAATCGCTGGTTAGTAATCGTAGACTAATAATTCACCTTTGAAACAAAAAAAAACAAAATCAAAATCGGTTCATCCGTTCGGGAGCTACGATGCCACACACACACACACACACACACACACACACACACACACACACACATGCACATACAACATGCACGCATGCACGCACGCACGCACGCACGATTTTCTGTTTTATGTTATTAAAGTATGGATAGAAAACATTTGATAAGATGAGATATTTATTAACATCCATCTATCGACGGAGAGAATAACAAGAAATATCAAGTCTACCTCTAGTTGAATAAAAACGCTTTGGTAATTAATTAAATTAAAAATACGTATAAAATTGTAAAATAAAAGGTGTGTGTGAGAAAATCTTTCAAACGATTTTCATTAAAACAAAATCTTAAAATAACAAACAATTAATATTTATTAAATTTTACTATGACGGTGTTTATTTTGAATAAAAAATGAAAATCGTTCAGAGGTGCCATCGAATCGGAAAATACTAATTCGGTATTTTTTATATGTTCAATCGATGAAAAAAATGAGGAGGTACTCAATTCGTCGCGTTTTTTTTTAATGTATGATCAATGATCATACATAACTTTTCACAGAGGTATCCGATTTTGATTGGATTTTGATCGTTCTTTTTTTATTAACTATCAATTCACATAAAAAAATATATCACTCATGATGGGGTTTTTAGTGTTGCGTCCTCCTGGGTCATTTACGATTGTGACAGCTAAAATTAAGATTTTAGCTGTCAAAATCGTAAATGATCCAGGAGACTAGGTAGATGTAAGCATCTACCTAGTAACTGCTCTTTTCATGCATTTAATTTTAAGCTCGTGAAAGGGTGCGTGAGAAACCCCCCACAAATAAGCTTTATTTTCATGGCTTAGTTACCTAGCCAAGTGCAAAAGTTGATCAAACTGCACCGTAACGCTGACCGGTTTATCAGTTGACTTGTTGGCGTGCTGTTCTAGTATAACTGACAGCAGACCGAGCAGTCGATTGGGAATTGCGACTTTCAATACATTTACTGTAGACTGCAATAGAACTGCATCTAAACTGACTGGGAACTGACTGAAGTCCACGTTCAGTTCAAATGGAGTCTAAGTAGATAAAAGCTCATCCTCGGTGAAAACACAGCCCAAACACTTTTGGCCTAGCTTCGGATAGCGTAGGTACACTACCTACGCTAATTTAGGTAGTGTTTGTAGTCCTAAAAGTAGGTACATTTCAATTTTATTTAGATGCCTTTTTAGGAATTGAATAACTCGTGATGGCTACTAAAAAATTTGCGGGACCTTCTCCTTATGTTTTGAAAGCTACATACCCAGAAGTGGACTTCAGACACACTGAGTAAGAATTTTTATTTTTTAAAATATATTTTATAACAATATTAGCCATGCTGAGCTTCTCTCATATTGCTCTTACTTTTTCAACTTAAAGATTAAAAACGCTAGGTACTACAAACGCTAGAAGCAGATAGAACAATGCATGAACAACTTCGACGTTGTGTCAAGTCCCGTGGAAGCCCATTGATTTTACGGGATAAAAATTATCTTATGTTCGTCTCCAGGTTATTCGCTATCTCGTTGTCAAGATCTGTTCTGTGGTTGAGCTGTGAAAAGGTAACAGACAGGCAGATAGCCTTTTATTTGATTTAAGTAGGTATTAGTGTGGATAACATGAGCGAGTCACTATGAGACGTTCTCGTTTTGATTTTTTTTTAAATCAGGTACGTAAACAACGTAACTGCTGAAAAAAGCAGTGCTTCAGTAGCGCCAGTAGTTGCAGCCATCTTTGGCCTTGGCCGTGCGGGCTCCATCCATTTGAGCAGCATAGTCCGGAATCCACGTATCGTATTGAAATATATTGTTGATGATCGTCCCGAAAAATTTGCTGATCTGAAGAAACATTGGAAGCTTGGAGATGATGTTGTGTGTATAACGTCCAAGAATGCCGAACGCGTCTACAAAGATAAATCGTAAGCTTTGTTTCAACTCATTACGCAAATACTACAATAGACAATTTTTTTAACTCGACTTAACGGGTGGGACAATCATAGTTGTTAGTTAGTGGTCGCAGAAAAAATGCTAGCTTCGGAATATCCGGGAGTGGATTGGAATCGTGAGTGAAGGTGAATATTTAACTCTCGCACAGCACAAGCAGGAGTATGCAAAGCTGACTGCCAATCTCTGTTAGCTAGAGACACACTACAAGAAGAAGAAAGTTCCCTCGTAATTGCCAAATGAATCATACGACTCTGATAAAGAAGTCGTTACTTATGACGTATTCATGACTTCAGTATGGCGGATAGGTAAAATACGCCAGCAAAACTTTGATTTTAGAGATATCTATCGAGCTTGTAGTTCGGTGTCGAGTCTGGCTTATGTTTTTGAACTATATTGCGTTATTATTTTCATTTTGTATAAGATAAAGTTATTTTTAGAGTTACCAGTGTCTTCGTTGCATCTCCGACGTACACGCATCATGACATTGTCGTTAACTCTATCGCGAACAATAAAGATATTTTTTGCGAGAAGCCCGTTGCTGAGACTATCCAAGAAACTAAAAAGTGCTATGAAGCGGCTAAAGCTAATGGCCGGGTTCTATATACTGCCTTCAACCGACGTTTCGATCCAGCTTATAGAGCGCTTAAAGATAGAGCCCGAAAGGGGGAAGTAGGCCACATTCAAATTGTTAAAGTTACAGCGAGGGATTCGCCTCTGCCATCTATTGACTATTTGGCAAGCTCAGGTAATTTAAATCAAATATTGATAATAATTAATTATGACAGCGACACGGACAGACGCGCGGACAGACGGAAGGACTTGGCGAAACTATAAGGGTTCCTGTAGCTTAACTTCTTCTTCTCAATCGGTCACTCTTGTCAGAGTGGTCGTGGCCGCTAAGATGATGCGACATTCTTAGCTCAGTTGAGCTAGAACCCTAGAAATTTTAATTTTATTGTAAAAGCGTATTATACCTACTTAATTGTTGGTAAATATTTGTTTTGTGTTTAAGGTGGTGTGTTTCACGATTGCTTGGTACACGACTTTGACATGTCCTGCTGGGTACTCGGGGAGCTGCCCGTCCGCGTCCAAGCCGCGGCTTCCGCGCTCATTCCTGAAGTGAAGGCCATTGACGACTTCGACACTATTGCATTTCTCCTAACATTTCCTTCTGGCGCCGTAGCTATCGGCGATAATAGTCGTTTTAGTGCTTACGGTTATGATCAAAGGTTGGAAGTTTTCGGAAATAAAGGTGATGTCATTTTAACAGAAATAGGTTAGGAATAAAGCGGACATTTTTTAACCGACTTCCAAAAAAGGAGGTTCTTAATTCATCGGAATCTTTTTTTTTATGTTCCCCGATTACTCGAAGACGCCTAGACCGATTTGGAAAATTATTTTTTGGTTGAAAGGGGATACTTTCCAGGTGGTCCCATTGTCATTAGATGAGGATCTGATGATGGGATTCTGAAGAAATCGAGGGAACTCTTCAAATTTTATAGGTACAATTGATATACTCTGTAGTGGCGTTTGAAGTCGGTTTTGTAAAAATAATTTTTACGCGCTTGCTTAAGGAACACTGATGGATTTAACCTAAAAATTTAAACAGTAGCCTGAAGAAGATCTGCGTCCCAAAATAAATAAGTACAGCGAATCCGCTAAAACTTCGGCATGACCTGTCCGTTGTATTATTGAAGCAAAATGCCTGTTCTAACATTATTTCAGGAGATAGTCTCTCTCTCTCTCATAGTGGAATCTCTGGGTTAGAAAGTTATTTTCGATTCTTTTTCTATAAGTATTATAACAGATACATACCTACCTACCAGACTTTCGGTTTCGCTGCTATGATTTTTTGGTGGAGGTGTGGTAAATGCCTAAGAAAAGCTGTCAGGTTTTACATACTTAACACTGTTTTGTATTAAGACCTTTATTTTCTTGATTGCAGGTATGATCAAGGTAGAAAACGAGCAACCAGCTCACTCTATTGAATCTTACATTGGACAGGATGGTATAAAGCTGAATCCAATCTACTATTCCTTCCCATCGCGTTACAAGATTGCTTACCAGCGTGAACTTGAACACTATTTGGATGTAGTGCAATGTAAGTAAATATTATTTCAATCGGCAACTTGAGAAACCCCATATTAAGTAATTGTTTGGGCCGTAATGATTCTTTTGATTGGGTTCCTTTCTTTGAATAGCACCTCATCCCGTATAGAAACCATTTCTGATTCCCATTTTCAACAGTCTGGGATTTCTCATTCTCATGACTGATTTATTTATTCTTCTGGTTAAAGTCCGTGTTTTTAGAACTTCTGCTTGAAGTTAGGTGACGTAGCAACAGAACGGCGTTAATTGATCTTCTACTAAGTAGATCGATGACATCGGATGAGTCGCTGGGAGCGCAAGATCGCGGCCTGTGGAACCCTTACAAGATACCTTTGTTCACGTCTATTGGTTGACGACGATAACCACGAAATATTGAAAGAACGGAACCTTCAAGCTGGATTCTTAATAATGATCCGTAAGGTTGCATTCCGCTTCTGGATCTTGTCTTTACATACAATTTTTTCATACATAGAACTTGTCCAGAAATCCTCAGACAATATTAATCATCGACCCCAGAATGATACAAATTATATTGGCTTTCAGCCTCTGCTTCGTAGTTTGTTTCTGTTACTTACACCTTACTAAAGTTTTGTCGTGCGCTAGAGACATTTTACGAACCCGGCGACGCTATAACGATTATAGACTATGTGTAATACTCGTATTTACCATCGGGTAATCAAAGCGTAAGTCCAACTCGCAACTTGTTTTGTTTTTTAAATAATTATATACAAAATAATTGTTAATACATTTGTTATATTAGATGGAGTGGCCCCCGAAGTGACCAGCTGGCAGACACTTGCTATCAGTAAAATAGCCACCGCTGCTGAAGAGAGTGCACGCACGGGCAAGACTATTGAGCTAGACTGGAGCAAGGAAGAAATCCCGGCAGATTATTCCTAAACTAAAAACGAATTTATTTATTTTCAATTTATTTATTATTTCTTCCGGTTAGTGGTTAGAACTGTGTGTTGATAGATCAGTCAGTGAGTCCTTTTTGCCTTTTATACATATAGTATAAGTATAATATAATAATGAAAGTAGGTAGGTAAGTATACGTATTTTATAAAATCTAAAGCAGAGTCTAAAGAAACAATTCTTGCCAAGGAATTTGGGTCCAGAGAAAAGATTTTTTACGGGCCTTCATGCGGGGCCGAAATTAAACATGAATACTTGCTTTTACCTCTGACGTGGAACATTCCGCTCCAATACATTCACTTTGAACACAAGGGAAACTTCAGGAGGATAATCGGGTTTAGTAGCATATGTGTATCTGCTTTAGCGGCTGGCGTGTACCGTGTTGAGATACTACAACCTGTACAATATGTGAACCTATCTATTTTTACTCTTCTTAATCGTTGTCGTCGCCGTCTCAAATGATTGACGCTTACAGTTAGACATACGTTTCTAGGACTTAACACTTCACTGCCGCAGATTCGTTTGAGATCATCCACACCAATACGACATAAGTTTCTAGGTCATCCATACACTTAGTGGGGAGTCTCCCAAAGTTCCAACGTTACATTTCCCGGTGCGAGGTTGCTAAAATGTTAATAATGTTAATTGGTATCCAAATAAAATGTCTATTTAAGTAAATGTTTATTTAATATAAGTACTACTTAAAATAAAAGTTTTTAATATTATAACACAATGTCGTTTTTCTTTTTTTAATATCTTAACTAGTCTTGAAAATATAGACCTTTTAAGTTTCCTGTTAGAGTTAGAGCGCTATTGCAACATGACATCATGATTCAGTAGCTTCATACTGTGCTTCATACATTTTCCATACACGTTTTATAAAGAGAGGCATACAGTCGCAGTAAAACAGCTTATAACTTCTTTGTTTTTTGACCGATTTATTTTCTGTTTTTACGATTAATGTTATTCTTATGTTACAATTTCGGTTATCATTAATGAATATACACATTTTGACAACAGCCAAATACCCAATTCGCCTCCTCCATCCTCCTCATCAGAGAGGTCATTTGACGACCTCCCTGGCGCAGTGGTGAGCGCTGTGGTCATAATTGGGAGGTTTCGAGTTCGATTCGCGGCGGGGACAATTTGGGAATTTATAATTTCTAAATTGTCCCTGGTTTTGTCTGGTGGGAGGCTTTGGCCGTGATTAGTTACCATCCTACCGTCAAAGACGATTTAGCGTTCCGGCACGATGGCGTGCAGAAACCGATTAGGGGTATGAGTACACTGCCATACCCCTTCCAAGTTAGCCCGCTACCATCTTAGACTGCATTGTTACTTACCATCAGGTTAGATTGCAGTCAAGGACTATCTTGTCATCGAATAAAAAAACCATAATACCTACATAGAAAGATTATATTTATTTTAGGCAAAACCAACATGATGTCCAGTTATCAGGCTCAATTTATCAATCAATAGGGGCCAGTGCAGTATCAGTCAATCCCATTCAATACTACCATACTAACCGATAATTGAACATGTGCACCGTTAATGAAATTTTCATCTCACGAGGCATTGCACAACATTAGGTGCCAATACATATCTGCCAATATATTCACGTTAGTGGGCACTAAAATGTGACACAGTCAGTAGATAGATTTTCTTTAAAGGCTGGGAAATCGAGAAACTTGAAGGAAAATCAAGATGTAAGGTCGCGATTGCGGTCATTGTGTTCATACAATAACACTTCGATGAAAACTTATTTTACGTTGCTTCGAAGTCACGTTTTTGCTTCGTTTGTGCGCTTTGATAGTACGAGTATCTTATATGAGGTCATAATGTATCTACAGTTGATAATACATATTCGCGACAAAACCATACGCGTTCCTCGCATGCGCCGAGGCTGGTTATAACCGAAAATGAACCGGAACATGCAGATTACCTGCGTGGACTGTCACGCATTATAAGTCAATAGTTCGCATTCAAAAATCTCCAAATTGTTTAGAATTAAATATAACCAAAATAGTGCCATCAAAAATATATTCAAACGGTAGTAAATCTTAAAATTATTTATTAGTTAAAAGTCAGAACGACTATTCACATTTTAACATTTTTTCAAGAATATTAGCCAAGCAGAACTTGACTTATAACTTTCCGCTTATTTGAAGGGGAAAACAGAACCTCTCCTCTTGAAATAAGCTTTTGTTATTAGTGCGAAGGACAATAGCGTCAGTGTTAGTGTTGCAACGGATAGAGACCGAACCATCGACCTTTCAGTTTTCAGTCCGCACACTTAACCGTTGGGCTGTTGAGGCTACAAATTATAGAACATTAACACAAAAGTAACACAAAGACTAGGTAATAGTAAGGTACATACCTGCATTGGCCATTAAGCTGCGTTTCAACTTTCAACTGGAGCTCTGTCTAAGGAAACAAATTTCTTCAGTAGGTACAACCTGCTAAATTGAAAACAGTGCCCTAAGAAACAACCCTTCATTAGGCGCATGATTTGACAAGACCATCATGAACAAGCAGTCTTTATTCATGAAAAACCAATTAAGTTCTTTCTCTCTACTGCACAAAATAATTTGTGGTGTATAGGGGAAAAACTGAGTTTCCCGTCTTCTGTAGGTAATTTATTCATGTTGCTCTAAGCAAATGATAAAAAGTACCTCGTCTAAACTATAAAGAACTAATAATGAAATTCTATCCATAGGTATGATTTGAGATAAAATATTTCATTCATAGTGTACCTAAAGACTCTCGGAGTATAGCGTATACCTATACATAATTATTGTCAGAAATTCAGAATTTCCTTACGCGATACTTCAAGGAGACATTTTTTATTTTGTTAATTCGAATCGAGTCTGCGTGTGTGTTCCAAAAAATGATTCGTTCATTAAATTCATGCAATTTCAGGCAACAAATTCATTTTCAATAGGGTTTTCATTTTGCACGGCCGGCTACCATTAAAAGGTTAATCGTTCACATAAAACATGGTACAATAAAGAACGTTTCACCATTCACGAGGCACACCGAGTCAGACATCTCACGTTATTATAGTCATAAAGTTCGCCCTTTCCTTGCATAATGACATGACGAATTGCGTTCGCGATATTTTTGTGCTTCTTTATACGATAAGGTCATTACGTCAGTTATGATATTAAACGGAAAGGGGAAACGAAAGTTATCCCGTGCAATTTGAACTGGGAAATGAATAAACTTTTGTCTCTGAAAAAAAGGGCTGCATTTCGTTCAGTGCGTACGTTTTTTTAAATTTAAAAAGTGGTGAGAAATTTTAAAGCAAATTTGGTCGCAGAGATAATGGAACGCGCGAGTTTCGGGTAATAGAGAGCGTGTGGTTGGCGTGCCCGTGTGAAAAAGTACAAAAGTTGTTGTAAACGCCGTATAATAAATCTGCATGTAAATATACACTGAACGACTGTTACTTTATTTTACTTCCCTACTTTAAAATGAGTTTGAATATCTAAAGTATATATATATATACCTACATAGTGTTCTGCTCTTACATTGTGTTCGGTGTTTATTTCGATAAAGGGGTTAAATTAAATGCAACAAAAAAGACGATAGAAAATTGAATAGAGATAGCTTAAAAGTAAAAACTCTCCGTCTTTTTATTTTAATTTGAATTTGTGTTTGAATTTAATACTTCATTTGCATAAGTATGTATTTAATTAAAGTGGCTAAGCAATGAGGTAGGTACTTGAATTGGTTTTTAATCCCACGGGACGGGAATCTTATTATATTTATATTGAAAGGAACTGATATTACCTACTAGGTACTTCAAAGATTTTCATATTTTCGCTATATCTATATTAAGTAGGTATTATTTGGATTGTTATCATTAATTTTAATTTCTTCAAATGAAGCATCTCTTTGTAGAGCTTGTAACTAGTCTGAAACTTTGATAATTTCATAAAAACAAACGAGCAAATGTTGTCGTCATTGGAGTGGCAGTTCGTGCCTGGAATAAATTTCTTCAAAGGGGTCGTTTTCAATTTCATGGCTCAATCTTCGGGATCTCTGTGAGAATATGTAAAAGGGCATTTGTCGGTGTCAACACAATGTAATGAGCCCCCTTTCGCATTAGCTAGGTACGTGCCTGGCTGCCTGCGGATGATATAATGTATGCCTTGATAACGAATACTATTCTATTCACTCTAAACTAGCTTATAGCCGCGACTAAGTTCAAGTGGACTTAGGTTTTAAAAATTCCGTGTAGTAAATAAAAGTAAGTAGCCATATATTATATCCATTCCTAAAAGGAAGCTATCTTCGAGCTTCTGAATTGTAAATTTGGATAAACACGAACTTAGTCCAAATATCTGTGTCAGAACAGGAACTTTTCCAGTGAAAAAATAAAACTACCTTTTTTCATTTGACTTTATATCTATTGCTCCCGTTTTGGAGATGTAGGAGGAGATTGAACGGGGCTGCAAAACCTGAAGCTGCCGAAACCTGAGTTGCCTGGGCCTGAAGGTTCGTCAGGGGGACAAGAGGCTGGACCACTTTGGGAATCACTGATGTAGGCTACCAACCTGTGACTCTTATGACACGTCGAGACTCTACACCACCAGTTTGAGTACCATTCGGGTACTCGAACCGGAACCGGGTACGGGTGGTACTAGAATGAACTCTTGTTACCCCCTACCCCTATACATAGATTAGGTAAAAAATGGCTCAGAAGGAAATCTGATTTTCCAGAATTCACTAGGTCTTGTTTGTTCTATCCGTAGTTTTTTTTTGTGAATTGTGAAGCCAAAAGCTTGCGATGGAGGTCCTGTATGAAGTAAGCCTGTGAACGACGAAGGGAGCTTGCAATTTGTTGCGATGTAGGTCGCTTTAATTTGCACAAGCCTTAAAAGTCACCTTTACTGACGTCACCGTCATTTCTTCGATACTTTATTCACTTACCATTTGCGGCTCTTGCAGGTCTTACAGATTTTGATGTGCCATCACCTAAGGATTCAAAGGCTGGGCAGCCATGTTTTAATTAGTCTTTCCATATTTTAATAAGGAACTCGGTATTTTCTTTTTAATAAGGTAGGTACTAAATATAATCTTATTAAAGAAAACCGCGTAGCACAAAGAGATCTACCTAACGAAGCAAATTAATATCCTTAATTACTATTAAAACAAGACTAACAATAAAGTTCAACACTTGGCTAAGCTTAAACTGTGACTGCTAAAAATAAATATAACCAGACACCCATTTACAATAATCCTTTGATTCTATAGCGGTGTGAATGGAGAGAATGCGGTGATAGGTTTTGTGCCGCTCGTATCCTGCTCTCCCCTGCGATTCCTCGGATAAATAATTAATAGATTGTATCAATTTTTATTCTAGTTCTACAGTTTTTGACTAATCATGTCGTTTAAAAAGTTGCCCTCCTCGCCTTATCTTCGAAGTATTACTAAGCGAAACATTTAATAATATATCGCGGGTTGTGATGCGGGTTGTTACGTTCCCTCAAATATGGTTGAGCGAAGCAATGGCTGGATCATGCGTCATCCTCGTGAACGGGTGCCACCAACGGGAATGGGTCTGCTTTTGCCTGCCTGTTTTGACATGTATTGGATTGTATTTATTTGTATTTGTATTGTATTTATTTTTACTTGTATTGTACTCGGGAAAATTCATCGTGGAAGCACTGTATACATAGCATAGTTTCATTAACTATTGTAAAATTTATTTTTTATTTTTGAAAAGAGCAACCGCCGAGTTTCTTGCTGGTTCTTCTCGGCAGGAAAGGCATTCCGAACCAGTGGTAGATTCATTGACGATTCAAAAGTGCTTGTAAAAGCTTATTTGAATAAAAAATATTTCTATTCTATTCTATTCTATTCTATAAAAAGTCTAATTAAAATATTAAGATGCGGCAGGTGGGCCGGTTTTGGGTTTACAATACCAATATTTGTTTCTACGATATGGTAGGTTGGCACTAATAATAAAATATATATGAAATTAGGTTTTTATTCAACAGAATGTTTCAATTTAACGACGTAATAGCCGGCGGGTAAGCGATGAAAGCGTTATTTTAAAGGAGTTTACTAGCGAAGTAATCATTTATGTTGCATTTGGCCCACGGCATTAATTAAGTTTTCAGAACCTTGTGACAGACTCTAAGCATCTTTCTCTGTGTGGCTTAATGTAAATTGCTAGAAAATTCGAGTTAAAAAGGTTTTTTTGAGATAGATATGTATAGGTACTGTATTGAATATTCGGTTTGTGTGAAAACATAGTTTAGTGAGACGATTGTCCAAAACGAGTGGAGAGAACTCAAGCGCAGCCCTGGTAGCATGGGCGGGAGAAATTTTATCCCCGGGAAAAGGATAAAACGTTTATCCGGTTAGCTTTATCCACCCGTCGAGCATGGGCACAGCGGTGGAAATAACACTCAGTGGATATATTTATAGAAATATACATCACCTTCTCCTCTGTCGCCATGCTTTAGCATAGGGAAATCGGGGGATAAAACTTTTATCTCCTGCCCATGCTACCAGTGCAGGTCCAATGACTTTACGCAGTCTCCGACTTCCGAGGCACGGGGTTGTAAACTTGTAACACCGCCAAAGGTCCCGGGCAAACAGAATTTTTGACTGAAAATCATAACTTTTTGTTCAACTCGGAACTCGAACTCGGGATGTCAGTTTTTGCAGCCGAATAAGCTAGATAGGTACTAGATAAAAGTTAGTTAATAAACTAATAGCATAAAATAATATACCTATTCTGTCTATTTTGTGCGAAAAGTATTGGTGGAAGAACAAAATAGAGATTACTTATTCACTTTATTTTTAATCGTCGAAAAAAAGGTACTCAAGTCGTCGCGTACATTTTTTTTATGTGCGACTACCCGTAAACTTTTACCGAGTAGTCCAATTTTGATGGTTCTTTTTTATATTGGATAGGGTCTACGTCGAAGTTGGTCCAATTTTGAATTAGTGTTGTTTTAAGTACAAGATCTACATTGTTATTCTAGCACTCTTTCTATTTTGTGCTAATCGATAGGTTAATTCTCTGAATCTGTTTACAGGAGAGTTAAAATTTTGAATCAATATGTGGCAGTCTTCTTTCCTTTGACATTGAAGTTGCCGGTATTGAGAATTGTTTTACCGAGCATCGTGCCATTGCTTGGAGGAGTAGGTAATAACGTTTGTTCGAGAAATTCAAACGTGAAACTATTACGTGGCTTTGAGTTCGCGGTGCGGTGAATACGAACTGGTAACTTCAAGACATCTGGCGTATATGCAAGCCGATTTCTTTTCTTATCCATAATAATTGTGGTTTACAAAGGCCTAGAAAACGCATAAGCTATAAAAGGCACAGAAAACTGGTTACAAAGGCATATTACTATCACACGTCAGCTTGAAGCACATATTACCGTCGCAGCAGGTCGTATCAGGCAAAGCATAATATTAGGCTCTGTCTGTTAATTCCTAGCGTATAGAGTCTTATTGGTGAGGCAGTGCGCTGCACTATTCAACTATTCGAATGTGCTAGTTTTTTATTTGATTGATGACACGTAGTCCTTGACTGCGATTTCATCTATAGATGTAGTAAGTGACGATGCAGTCTAAGATGGTGGCGGGCTAACTTGAAAGGGGTATAGCAGTGCACGTTCAACCCATACCACTTATCTGTTTCTACACGCCATTGTGCAAAACTAGGTAATTTTATAATTTCCCATTATTTAAAGAACAACGCAAGCAGCTGATGTATTGGCTCAATAGGCTTTATCAAGCTGTTAAAGGCGTAACGAAGGTCACGGGAATCAGCAATGAAATAAGCTTTGAGGAATGAATGTCACAGTGACTAGAAAGGGCCCTTGTTGATGAAGCCGTGTTCGACACAGCGGAGGGGGTGGGGTGAGATTGCGACCCTTCTGATTACACAATGTTGGCTTTCATCCCTTGTGCAAGTCGCGCTCCGGAAATCTTTTGTGATTCGACTTCGGTTATTGTGGTACGGCATACTAATATGAGGTATCTACTTGTAGGTGAACGCCAACGAAATATTTGACGATGAAAAACCGCAAACCGCGTGTAGCGTTCAACGCAATAATAAACTCGGTTAACCGAAGCATCGATTCCGCTGTTGCAAAATTTGGGCATTGCGGCAAATTGTCATACGTTATTGTACTTGTTTATTGTTATTAGCGCTTAACGGGAGCTGTATTCCATTTTGGACAGTTTAAAGGGGGTGAACTGAGACGTGAATCGTATTTGTTCCGCACGCCGACTCCACGATCCAGTGGACACAGCAAACACACTCCAGTTGCTTCACTATAAACTACGCTTCCTGTAAACAATAGCTTAGCGTAACTTCTGCGTTAATATGAGAATCCATATTCATACATTCCTATCGCTATATCATTACGACCAATGTGACAATCAGTAAATGCTTGTTTTAAGGGAATGGCTTTAATAAAATGGACCATTTCCGCGCGAAGGATTTGTACCAGTATGTCACTGAATCTTTTCGAGTGTGCTCCTCTTCTGATAAGAATACGTAAGGGCATAAAAATAAAAGTTCACATCGAAGGAACAGGGAAAATGTCAAGGAATAATATTTGAGAATCTCGTTTTATTTGACTGCAGACCCTCTGCGAATGGAGACAGAGATTTCCCGAGATGGCCCTATCAAACATTTATGGAGTACCTACATAAAAGGACAACGCTTAGGAACAGTTTCAATAAGTGTTCAAAGTAGTACGACCATGACGAAATTCAGGCGAGGAGAAGAGTTCGAACTTCAGTCGATATTAATGGACCTACATAGAATGACAAGATGTCCTAGATACCTGCTGGTAAGTCATGGTGCAGTCTAAGACGAAAACGGGCTAACTGAGAAGGCATGCAGAGGTATAGTAGTTTAATCAAACCCAATCCGTATTCCAGAATCGTACGATGTATACTGGGACGCCAAAACACTTGGTGGTCTTCGTCTGTAAGGTCGTAGTCATGGCCTAAGCCTCCCACCAGATTAAACAAGAGACAACTTAGAAATGATTATTCCCCCTTTCCTCTTACAGGAATCTTCCTCACTTATAAGACCTCAGCGATCTCCTCTGCTCTAGGGATATGGTCAAAAGGTTTTGCATAAAACATGCTCATTACTAGTCACCACAATAATATTAAATATTACCATTAATTGACTGTGTCGCTATCTGTAAAGTTTATCTAAGTTCAATTTTCTAGTACTTATGTTGCTATCATTTCTTATCCAAGGTTTATTTATCCATCTGGGAAATACATAATGTAATATTTGTACCTACCTACCTAAACTACTCGTAAATAATTGTAACTTTGTAACATAAATGTAAGTGGAAAAAAATCATCCACGACATGTGGACTCAATCTAAAGCTAAAACGGCTTGCCCGATTGGAATATTGTTTTTTTTTTGTTTTGTTCACTTTAACTCAAGGATGCTATAAAAGACTACCTACCTGAAAAATCGAAAAAAACAACAAAATTATTTAATATTAATTAGTCACCACTTCGGGTTACTTTTAACAGATGGCGAAAGCGAAGCCGTGGGTAAAAGCTAAAGTAGTTCAATATTTTGACGAGCAGTGGCGTTACTACAATTCTGAATATGCAATGCCGAGTACAACCTCGGCGGGCCTACGTATAATAGAGTAGTGCTCCAATAAAAAAATGTCAAATACCCTACTGATGCATTTCCAGTAACACAAAGTTCACATGGATCTACTTCGTATATACGAGTAAAAGCAATAAAAACACTCCATTCAGGGTTTTAATATTTAACGACTGCGTAGAAATCTTTTTCTTCTTTGTCACTTCGCTGATAGAATATTTATAGTTTGTATTGAAGATCACAAAGAAATTTCATTTTGGGGCAAATGCGCAAATAGTTCGACGTACGAAATTCCCCTGTGTAAATGTTATTACACTACGTGAGTGTTGCAGGTGAAACATTCCGCGTTATACGCTCGTGCTCATCTCGTGCTTGTATTGACGGCTCAACGTCTTCGGAAATCGTTAGTAAATATAACAATACCTTACTTACAACTTACTTACAATTATATTAGTTACTACCGTGTACTATTGTTTTGCTAGACCTCTATAGGTGGACAGACGATCTCAGGCGAGTCACTGGCTGCCGTAGGATACATGTGGCACAGAATTGTGCTCTGTGGCGATCATTTCAAGAGACCTATGGTCAGCAGTGGAAGTCTATCGGTTGATATGATGATGACTGTTGTGCTAAGTGACTGACTGCAACAGTCGTAGCCTACAGTATTCATTCCTATTTTCTTCTTTTTTATCAACCGATAGACATCCACGGCTGGACGTCTATCCATTCCTATATTAATAAAATAACTTGATAAAAACATAATTACTTTTACCTAAAATTACATTTGGAAATTGCGTTTGTCATTTGCGTCACCTGTGTCGTGGTTAGCTTCCGGAAAACAAAATTTATGAAGAAACTTTGTCAAGACAGAGAGACAGTTTTAGAAATTGAAGGAGAGAGTCTATTTTGATTGATAGTACTTTTATATTTTTGTTTCTTTTATTATGTACTTAGATAACTGCTTTAATTTAAACAATATAATGAACGTCTTACGTTATTTATTGGCCTGGTACTATGACGTTATAAAATACCTAATTTGAAGCTGAAAAGGAAAGTAAAAGTTTAGACAGAATTAAATTGTAACTTGCACTTTCATAATCATATTGGATTAAAATTAGACACGTACTACAATAAAGCCTTTCGATCGATGAAACTGAGATTTAAGTATTCAAGGACTGCGTGAAAAACATTAGTAAGGGAGATAACAAGAAAAAGTAATACGTGTGTCGTTTTCTCTTCATTCACGGCCTCGAGCCGGGGATTATCGCGCTCCCCGTGATTATGATTAAGCGCTGCCAGGTGAGAAAAAGTCAGAACGAAATTAAAATTATATTCCGCAGGCTCTCATTATGTTTCTAAAATATTTTCAAGGTAAAGTAAACGGCGACATTATTTAAGGATATTATATACGGAATGCGGATTTTGAGATCAAAATAAGTCAAAATTGATAGGACCAAATATGATTTAGGACGAACTATATTCGAAAATATTTATATGGAGCCTAGTTATGTTGTACACATTTCTGGCATGGGAAAGTTTCAGGTTTAATTGGAAAGAAAAGTAAAATTATTTTCTGACATTAATAAAAAGAAATTACTGGTGCCTGGTGACTAGCTGGCGACAAAGCTGGCGACTATCCTGATTCCTGAATGATTGCTTAGATTTAACTTCAAAATTACCTATGTACTTATTTCATGCAGGCTAAACCTCTTACCTAGGACTACTCTACTAGGACAAGTCAAGACTACCACAGTTCGGTATGAGAATCATGATTTGTATTTCAAGCTAACGTATTTCTGAATGTGTCTGATATTTATTGTAATGTCTTTTGAATGGTAAACAACAGATGGAATATCACCTGAAATAGTGTGGGTCGTTTGTTCGGGCGAAGTTTTTGTTCGGTGGCGGGCCACATAACGAGCACCTGCGATCTCATCTACATAATATGGACAAGTCGTTGAACTTGTGTCTTGTGCTTGCCGGACAGTTTGTGAGCTCCCACTCTTTGAAGTTGTCGTACATTTTGAACTCCACACTTTAAAATAACTTCACACATGACAGCGTTCACCCATACGTGGTCCTATAAATAAGGGGTCCCCGGGTACCTATAAGTCAATTCCCATCAGGGACAATTCGAGTATTCATAAGCTTTTATTTAACTTGCAATGTACTTATACGTATGTCACGTAACTATTAGTGTGTGTTGTAGTAAGGAGTTCCATACAAGGATACTGGACGGCTCGAGTTGATGCGGTAACAATCCCTTTCCGAGTTGATATGTGCTGTGAGTTTTATTATTTCGTAGCGATGTTTAAAACCTCACAGCAAATAAACTATGTGTCTCCTGTCAACAGACAATAATATATAGAACAGATTTTATGTTTTCGTGAAATTCTCGTAGCTAGTTGAAATAAGCGCAGGAACTAGCAAACATTTAAATAAAAGTGCGCCTTGGGGGTTGTAAAACTTTGACTCGCATAGCGACACGTAAAATAATCGAGGGAGACGAAGTGGATATGTAGACAACCTACGTAGATCTGTTTAAATTAGGTAGGTAACACTTTTAATGAAGAGGAGAGATATATTTTTTGCTTAAAACATATTACAGCAAACATCTAAGTACCTCCTAAGTCCTATTGATATTGAGTCGAATTTATTTATTCGGAAAAGTGCACTGATGCAAACCTACTGCCTAGGTCAAAATAACAATTATTATTTTTCGTACAACCCATAAAGATAGCATTCCTTACTACAGTCGTAAGGAATGCTATGTTTATGCTGTAACCCGACTACGGAAAATTAGTTATATAATATCCGTCCTATTGGTTTTGTTCACATAAAATATAGCCTATATCACCTATAGTATAGGTGATATAGGCTACATTTTACATTTTTATAGGTCCTATACCATAATAACGAATCGATTAACACATCATTCATCAAAATCGGCTCAGTAGTTTAGGCGCAATGGTGGTACATTCGTTAATAGTCATATACATTAATATATATATACTTGTACTTTGCCGCAGTAGGGTAAAAATAAAGAACTAAAAACATTACTTAACTTTAGTTCTGTTAAATGGAACGAGTACCTTCAACGAGTATTTTAAGTTAGGTACCGAGAATTGTAAATAACAGTAAGTAAAACACAAATGCATGAATAAGTAAACACAAATCAGAAAGCGTTCAAATATTTGGCCGTTGATTGTCCTTGTTTATAGAGTCGTTACTAAAAACGTGTGCTGAAACAAATGTTGACAACTTCACGGCTTTTTATGTAAGGGGAAGAATAAAGTAAAAGATAAAATCTTTACTGTGCGCGTGGTAAAATGTATGTACCTGCATTTTATTTTGTACCATTCGTTCGCGCAGTTTGAGTTCTGAAATCCTGAAAAAAAAAAGCCGAAAAACAACTTTTACTTTTCATTGTCAACTTGAGATTGATTTTTTGCAGGACCTGAAGAGCGACAAATGTTCTCACCCTGGAAAAGCAAAGATTTTAAAAACATAAACCCACGCGGAGGAAGTCGCGGGCAAAAGCCAGACTTGAAGTAGGAGAAGCCGGTGGGACCATGGGGCATCGGCCAATCATAATTGATAGGCTATAAGAAATTGTTTTTTTTTTATGTCAGTTTACTTGATAATCAAATCTTGTGTTGTTTTTTTCGAGTATCCAGTAAACCCTAGTGATTAGTGCAGTCACGATATGTCAGCGTGTAGGACGTAGGTTGCGACCGCAACCGCGACCGCGACGACTACCCGAGTAATTACTGTCGTCTACACCCGCCCTAATTGCAACCACAGCGGCCTATTTTATACCGGAAGGAAAAAGAGTATTTTTCAAGAAATTCAAAATTCGCAATTTTGCTACATCTTTACTACTATAATATAACGTAAATTGTTAGAGCAACTGACTAGGGTTTTTTTAAAAATCCAGTAGGATTTCTTTGATTTTGCGTACCTAATAAAAATTCTTCAAAATTTATAATCTCGGTGCCCAGTTCCTTGAACAACCGCTCAAAGGTTAAGCGGTGAAAAGGTAACAAATACACAGACAGACAGACAAAAGTACTTTTGAATTTATAATATTAAATTAGGTATATGGTGATAATTGCGGGAACTTGGGCTGTTCATGATACCGGGAAAAGATTAGGTTAAGGCCAAAATGGGACCACCAAAATTAGTCACTCATCCAGTTATGTCAACATGGTTGACCAGTCCTATTGGCTAATATGACACCAGTAGGGCTAACATGCGCGCCACGAGTAAATTTTGTCTACACTTTACTCGTGAATCTCTGCAGAGATTCACATAGAGATTACGAGTAATCGTGTAGACATGGCGCGCATGTTAGCCCTACTGGACACGGCAGCAGCGACAATATTGTTCAGCACCATCATAGGTATTGATTAGGTATTATACGAAAGACATTGTATAATAACCAAATGCATTTATTAATGTAATAATTTAATTGATCACAATTATATTAACATTTAAATTATTTTTTACTATCACACATTTTAACTAATTATATAATTTACCTATGAATAAATATACACTATGTTACTGTGCTCTGTGCAAAATTGTATTTAATAAGAATCCATACGATGTATGGAATTTGTTAGTTACTTAATAGACTCTATCGTGTAGGTACTATTATAATAGTAGACAATACAAACGCCAATGTAAGCCTTAATTAAATTGCCTTAATTAAATTGGCGTTGGTAATGTAATTACATTTCAAGGTAATATTTTTAAAATTTTTACATTTAAGTGTTCATAACAGACGATACAAGATGCCAAAATATGAAAGATTTGGTGCACAATTATCTATGTAGATAGAAATCAATTATTGCTGTTCGTTAGTCTGGCCAAAACTCAAATACATCTGGACCGATTTGAATATATATTTTTATTTTACTCACTCTATTAAAGGCTGTTAAAAAGAAAAAAAAAATAGGGAAAATCCAAAAGAACAGCTGAAAAATCGAAAAAATCAAACTTGGTAATTTTGTTTAGGAATCACCACTTCGGAATATTTTTAACACATGGCGAGAGCAAAGCCGCTTGTAAAAGCTAGTTTATTTTATTGTTTTCATCATAATTAGCGATCATGCATCTACAGACTGCACATAGACCTCTGGTTTCGCCAACACTTTCGGTCCTCGGCCTTCCGCACTATTATTTTGTTTACAAACACGAAAAATACTAAAATAAGTTGCACTTTATAAGGCAATTTCAGGTAACTTGTGTTTCAAAATTATTTTTATTTAAAAATTCACTTCTAATAATTTCTTGTTCCATTTTGAAATTAACTTTTTTCATAATATTAGATTTCAGAAAGCTTTTTAAGCTAACATTAACGCTTCACTCAACTACATTTTCACGATAAATAATTTGCCAAACTAAAAAATAATACTTCCATAAGATTCACGCATAGTAAACGTTAGTTTGAAAATCTACATTAGAACCTCTTTTATCTTTGTGGTCTTTTATTTATTCATATTTATATTTCAAACGAATAAGATCTCTGTCCATCATCGGCATAGTTCAATATCATTATCATGCATCGCACAAATAGAATCTGAAGGTGCTAGGAACAATTTTCCGGAAGCGCAAGCGCACAGTTGATAAACTTTTCTCCCCCATGTTCTTTTTTGCGGAACATCAGTTATAGATGCTTCTTTGAGATTGTTGATAATAATATTCGAAGCGTGAATTTTAATCTGTAACAATAGATAAGTAAGTTTTCAGACAAAAAACAATAGGTAAATCTATCATTCGTGTCTATAGGTATCTATTCAATTTTGTTAAAAAATATTTTTCGAGAAAACGTTTGACATCGCAATAGAATTGAAAAGTTACAATCTTGTGTTATGCTTTTTTGTATGTTTTGCTGGTAATCTTCCCACTCATTACAAGGCTTAATATGCTCTACATTTATTACTCACTCTTTAAAGTTATGAAACAGGTTACCCGATCACTACAGTAAAATATTAATATCTCAACTTACTGCTCCGACATCTGATTTAAGCGTAATGTTGCTATGCGATGTTATGTCGATGCCGCCTGCTCTACTTTCAAGAAATATGGACTGTGGTGCTCTCACATCCAAACGTCTTGTCAATGATTCCAATCTGAAAATATTTTAGTTTTTAGCTAAGTAAATCTAATATATAAAAATGAATCGCTTAATGTGTTGGTAAGCGCATCACGCGTGAACGGCTGGACCGATTTCGCTAATTCTTTTTTTATTGTGTTTGTTATTGTTAGGAGAAGGTTCTTATGAAAGAAAAAATTAAGAAAATTGCGCGGAAAATTAGAAAATTTAAGAAATATTAACCACCATATTAAATTATTTCTAATGTAACCGCTTTTACAATTCAAACTTTTTTGATGTAACCTTATGGCGTTTGACATAACATTGACAGAATGCGTGCTGCCAATTTCGTCAAAGAGGATGTAAAAAAACTTAAGACAGGACAACGTCTGTCGGGTCCGCTAGTAAATAATAAAATATTTTGGTGTTAGCCTGTAACTGTCGTTTTTTTATATCTTAACGTAAATCTAATGTTTCTATATGATAGAATTGCAGAGATGGGTCATTGATGGTTTTCGGGGTAATTTAATAATTTTTGAAGTGAAAACTTTATGTGCGTTGAGCAATAATTTTTGGCAGGGGAAAATCTTGTGTTCGTGTCACCGACACGCTGAGATGAGTATTCACTTTTGTTGCCTATCCCCACGGGCCGTGACTGCCCATGTTTTTTTCTTTCAATAACAGGTTGAGAAGGTTGCTTTGTTGAACTGGTTTTAAAGAAGTTTATTCTTGTTGAGTGAGTTTTAGTGTATTCAATGGCATACGGTGTGTAAGCTTTTCCAACCTGCTTTTTAGGCCATACAAAATGGTTAATTCAGTTCCACTAAAACGTTTTGCTCATTAATTCAAAGGTAACCGTTAGTTTTCAATACTCACTGCAAATCAGAGCCAGGAGGTGCGCGTACAACTGGTGTTTGGAGAGCGCTCTTTACTGTTAGGCCTCCTGCTCCGTCTAGGGTTAGGGCCTCTGCAGACACGCGGACTTCTTCCCGGGACGCGTGGAACACCTCACCTCCCTTTGTGTCCCGGACTTCAAACACTTGTCCACTGCACTCTATTCTGTCTCGTTCTGGAAAATACAATATAAGATTGGAATGGAATCTAAGGTTCACTAAACTAATAAACTAATCGGTCTAGCCATTCCAGCTCGTTTGAACCCCTGTTGACTATCTATCTGTTCTTAGAATTTTGTCCTCTGTCCCCGTTCATTGGCACTTCAGGTTCTCAACTCATCGAGGTATGTCAGTGGTTCTGGTTCATCTACGAATCTCCTGTTTTCACATAGAAAAACTACTAATACAGCTTTCTCTATATCATATACTAGCTGTTGCCCGCGACTTCGTCCGCGTCAATTTCTGTTATTATGATCGCGATTAAGTTATGTTGACATTTTTTTAGATAATTTAAAGAGTAATAATTCTTTCATACATATTTTTTGGGTAACTTGAACCGTTTACGCAGCGCACGCAACGGAAGCCCTCAAGTATGGATAATTTTCCCCGTTTTTGCAACATTTTTCATTGATGCTTCGCTCCTATTCATCGCAGCGTGATATTATATAGCCTTTCTCGATAAATGGACTATCCAACACAAAAATAATTTTTCAATTCGAACCAGTAGTTCCTGAGATTAGCGCGTTCAAACAAACAAACTCTTCAGCTTTATAATATTAGTATAGATCATCATGTGTGGGCAGACTCCTTACTAAATGGACCCACGATACCAGGCGAGCTGCAGGAAGCTCCTGAATATAAGCGCCACAAAACTACGGTGCCTGGAAAATTTTACGGGAAATGCCTATGACTACTTTGACTATGACGACGGCAATGTTATGTAGATTAGGTAGTACAAATACAATAGTGTGATTTTATACGTATACTCACTTATTACTAGTTTAGCTTGATTTGATTGACCATGCTCCGAAACGAGCACAGAGAAATTGCGGTGTGAATGTAAGGTGATAGCTTGAGCCGTTTGCGATGATATCGTCGATGCAACTAGTTTATCGACTACCCAAACCTGCCCATCTAGATGAACTCCGTCTTTCACTATTGTTATTGGACCAATGCCTCTCTGGAAAAGTGTAAGTACAATTAAATTCTATGCAAATAAAGTAGCTTTCAATTTCAATCAATTTCATTCAGTCAATCTGTTTGGGGACCCTGGATATAGCGATGGAAAGATTTATAAAATTCTTCTACTGGTAGATTGCATAAGACAGTTAGATCTGTCATACTTATTAGAATTATAGTATTAGTAACCTCCTCCTTTTTGGAAGTCGGTTTTAAATGTGAAAATGTTTGAACCTACCTATGTTTGTCATTTATGGAACAACGAATAAAACTCTAGTCTAGATCTATGCATGTATATTATGGTTTGAGATCTAGAGATGGACTGGGATACTTTTTATATAAGTAGTATTATTACTATGTTTTATTAAACAAAGATAAACCGCAGGATTTGTTTAAAAACCTAACTTAGCGCGAAGTAGCTGCGGAACAAAGCTATAGTTGGCTATAATTTTTTAAACTACGGGAAAGAAATCGGAAGCGTGTTTCTAGTCGAAGATAATCCTTACCGCAGTTAATCTCAATGTACTTATTATCCACAACGTCAAGGCAATATTCAAAAACACAAGCACCATTAGAAACACTATAATTCCATACAATAAGTTTCTTTTCCAGCCTCTAGTGACCCACACTGGCAGGCAGCCAGTTCGTGTTGCTTTTGACGAATCTGATACAACTGCAGGCGGGGGATCACCAGTAGGAGTACAGCCCCAGCCCCTGATCCCTTCAGTTGCTGTATCTTCTACTTTCATTTTGACGTGTTGTCTGTTCTATTCTTCTGCAACAAATATTATATTCTTTATTCCATTTTTCTGTAAAAAAACTTCAACTTTGTAAGACGTGTCTACATATGAACATGTAAAATATTATTATAGATAAATAGTTAAACATAAATTGAAGTCAGAATTTTCTTTTTCATTATCAACCGATAGACGTCCACTGCTGGATATAGGTTTTACATAGACTTCCACCAGCCACGGTCTTGCGTTGCCTATATCCAGCGACTCGACGACGTAGTCGATTTAGTTTTTAAAAATCCTATTACATAGATCACGAATGCTTTAACGTTGTTCTTAAAATCTCATGATGTATTGTTATATCGAACGTGATATATTCAACCAGTTTAACGGAGACAGGACCATCTACTGAAAATCTAGGTCTTTTATTGTACGTGGTGTATGGTGCATACCTCAAATTGCAACTTATGGAAAACCGATATCTCGAGGCCGGCGTCGGAAAACGTGAATGTTTTGTGTCGAGGGACCGAATAACACAAAATGCAACTATGTAGTTGTAGGTATATGTATTCTCTAAGCTTTTCACGTCATGCATAAAAAAACGGAAGAAGTTACCAAGAGTTCTATATTACCTGCTATTATCTTTTATTATTTATAAATATACATATTTTTTTGTAAGTTTAGTAAGTATTAAAGTAGGTAAATCAGCCATTTTATTACGTTATTCGTTAAATTGTATTCTGTTTTTCAATTATAGTTAACGTATTCGTAGGCCTGTCTTCGTTTAGGTAAATTAAGTGGAACTTCAAATAAAATATGCATCGTAGTAAAAAAAAAAGTAAACACAAAACCGAATAAAGTGCAGTGCTAATGAACACGGCGACAAGCGAACAGCGACTAATGAGTAGGTAGATAGGTAGACCTCCAGCAGTAAATTGTGCTGTATTTCAGGGAGGAACAAAAAGCCACTAAATATACATTAAGAAGAAGAAAGTTCTTTAAGTACTGCGTGATGTTTTGACATACCTAGTTATCGTCCAAATAAAGAGGCAGTTTTTAAGAACACAGAGTTGAACATTTCAAAGTCATGTATTTATTAGATTTATAAGCCTCAGTAGCAAAAGGTAAAGGCGTGGATTGAAAAACCGAAAGCTTGATGATCAAACACAACGTTTTACTGTTTGCCACGACAGTAGTGCAACTTGCACTCGTTAAACCCACATATCTACTCAAGCCTTCTAAAGTTAATGTTTAACTTTAGAAGGCTTAAGTAGATAGGGGAAAATTTGATACTGAATGTATACATTTATGAGCCTCAATAGCCCAACAATTAAAGGTGCGGACTGAAAACTGAAAGATCACAGGTTTGATCTCTTAAAAACCTTCCAATTACTGAATTACGACTACAGTTTTATCCTGCGCGATAGGTTTCGTATTTAGTGAAGTGGGCAACGCTTTCTATAGACTGTGATAATATATGTGAATATAAGCCTCAATAGCTCAACGGTTATAGGTGCGGACTGAAAAATTGAAGAGGTCTACGATTCGATTCCCCCCATTGTTGTCATTTGCACAACGTTGCACTATTATCGTACCCACTCTTAACATAAGCTTTTTGCTTATTTGGAGGGCAGAGGAGAATATAAGCCAAGTATAGGTTGGCTAATATTCTTAAAAAAAAACATGGCTTATTGTGTGTAGATGTAATGGAAAAAATATACGAGCATAGCGGCAAGTCGTCGAGCGAGTCGCAGGTAATGAACACCTAAGTGTAAGGCCTTTACACGATCTTTTCGTAAATGCTTCTTAAATAGTCTCGAGTACCGTTAATAATACTGTTAGTATTGCAGGAAATTTCTCTTTGCCGTTTAAAAGCACGATATTTTCTGGTAATGTTGTGTTTAATTGCATTTAGGGGCGTTGGAAAACTTAAAACAATACGATAGAAATTTTTGGATTTTCCTGTTTCCTGTTTGTTTGTGAAAAGTAAAAGCAATAATTTCCATTCACAGCCAATATTCGTATGATTTATAAGATGGATATTAGCTTGAACTTTTCAATTTTACGCATGCAATGTTATCTATAAAATGTCTCCTTTAAGAAGTGTATTAAATGCCTAAATTTTTTGTTTGTAAGAGTTCATAGTACCTATATCAGAATTGATTATTTATTTATTTTTCGAACAGTATGCTAACGCTGATGTTATGAGTACCATCCCCACACTTTAGGCAGAACCCTTGCAGCAATCAGGATTGGATTGATAGATCCTTCTTTTTCGAAAGTCGGTAAAAAAAGTAGCCTATATTACTTCCGATAACATCAGCTATCTACTAGTGAAACTCCCGTCAAAATTGGTCCAGCCGTCCCCGAGATTAGCGGCAACAAACAAACAGACAGACAGGACAATTAAATTTTTTTTTTTTATAAGTACCGTATTTACTTGCATTTAGTAAAAAGCTGTTATTTTAATATTATAAACAGACACTTCAATTTTATTTATTTGTACAGATTGTGTTATGTTATGTTGTGTTTTTGTTATGTAACGCAATGTAAGTAATGATATGTTATAAAGCAGGTAACATAATATATTTAATTAAAAGGTAAATTCATTAAAAAAAAAAAACGTTTTATTTCAGGTGATACCGGAAAACTCTCCAATATGAAGTCATAAATAATAATGCAATACGTACGAGTGGACAGCCCGGCAGCGGGTAAAGTGTCCAATCTATTCCGCCCGCGATCTGCACTTGTGCTCAATGATGCTTTTTTCATTTCAGCCAGTTATTTTACCTGACAGGTGTTCTAAAAAGCAATGACGTGTCTATTTTTATGAAATCTGTGGCCTGATGCAAGTTATCCATGTGAAAAAGTTATTATTATTTTTAATTAATGTCTGTAGTTCTCTTTAAATTTTAATGAGAAGTTATGCAGCACAGTGATGAATGATGACTGGTGATGCGTCATAAAATGGAAGTGGGCTCACTAGGAAGAGATGTGGCAATTTTATTAAACATATACCTTAATCGGTTTCTGTTTCATTGTACCCAAGTATATTAAACTATTATAATATCATATCCGAACGCTTAATCGCTTGGTGGTATTTCAAATTATTATTTCCTAAATTGCTGCTGCCGGGAATGGAACTCTCTTTAATAAGACCACTGTGCTCTTCGCTGCGCCAGAGCAGATGTAAACATTGCATTATAATTAATTACTATTAATTTCATAATAAATCAATCTCGGTACGGATATGGCAACTGGCATTACTCAATTTTCAATAACATTTGAGTATTTTATAATTTTTAATGACATTTCTTAGGATGCAATGATGCAGAGATAATTTAGAAATTAGGTAAATGTCTATCTCTATCTACTCATAAAGTATAGGTAATATAGGTATACATAATGGAATATTCCACAATCATTTTATATTTTTGTAAAAATGAAGTTCTTTACGAGAATCATTTAATATTTTAAAATGTATGTAGGTACATGTGTATCACATTTTGTATATTACCTAGATGCATGTATGTTGCGAGGTCTGTCACTGCCTTTGTCGTTGGCGCTTTTCACGGCAGTACAATGGCCGGCACTTCAAAAGTGAATATATCCATAGCCAAATGTCGTTGATCCCATGAAACTGATAAGTCCAAACATTGTGATTAAGCTTCTCCTCTAGTACCTAGTTTATAAAAATTGGTTATTAGGTATTATTCTTTAATTTAATTTAAGAGAGACAAAGATATTATTTACTTTACGTTTGTTTACATAAGGTAGAAACGTCACAGAAATGTGGTTATAACTGAGTGCACATTTAAAGGACTTTGCTATGACCTAATTATGGTGAGAACCGAAATCGGCGCGCTGTGCTGTGAGTTGAGTTATAGCAGCGATAGGCTTTTGTTAGCGATGCAGACGGCTGCACCGGGCGGATGATGTGACTGAGACTAGAGAAACTCATAGGTGCTAGAACAACACTCGAAATATCTAGCGCGAGCGAGGCAAGGCGGGCGTGATCTAGAATATAATATCAGGCGGTGGAGTGGCCCGTGCGACTCCCGTGCGGGCATCCCGCAGCCACTGGTCCTCGTAACAAACGATATAGTGCGAAAATAGAACTAGAACGGATATCGCTGTGCTTTCCGCCTAAATAAAATACCGATGCTCGCTGCATTCCCGCCTTTTGCTAGCTACGGTTTTGTTTTATGAATTTCCGCGCCCCGATCGATCTGCCGCCGCTGTTTAAAAATAAAGTGACTCCAAGCCGCGTTAATAGTCCAAACGAAAGTAGGTAAATTGGCTGTGTCCTATTTTCATTGAACAGAAATCGAATAAGCTTTAAAATTTTCTATTTGATTATGACGCCAGAATATACATTTTATCTGATAATCACTTTGTCGCGTCACATTATTTATCCGACACTCGTCTTCAATGTCTATTGCGCACTTTTAAAACACATCACTGTGGGAAGATTCTGATATTAATTGGACGGTCTAGTCGATGTAGGGTGAACCACGCGGTTCCAGGTTTATAACGGGACTGGAAGCTTCGTGCGCCAGCGACGCTGTTGCCGAATCCGCTTCGTTTTGATGCGCTACATTTTTAATCAGGCGCCTGTCTCGCGCGGGACATAACTCGGATATGCTCCAGATACAGCTGAGTCCCTCTTTATTATGAATTCCAGTTAACAGTATCATTAACTGGTACCTTCGAGTTATCTCGTTTAAAATGTATGCGTTGTGACCGTGTCGCTACGTATTAGTTTAAACAATTAACTCGATTAGGTTTGAGAAAGTTTCGCGGGTTGAATGTAGGTTATCAAAGAGGGAAGGTGAGCGTTTTATTTTGCTTTTAAGTGTTCTATGAAATAAGTGTTTTTATGAAAAAATACAAAGAAGTAATTATTAATTTTTTTTTCTTTTAATTCATTACTGCTTGCCGAATAGGTACTGGGCTTTTCAAGTTTATAATTATTGCAATGAGGGGTATCTAGACCTCTAGATACCCCTCATTCCAATAATATTAGGGTAGTTTATAATTGAAACGAGCTCATGATCTTCAAACGCCTGAACAGATCTTCATAAATTAATTATAGCTAAGATCCACCTCGATTACGTTAGCTTTCAAATAGAAAAAATTGCATCAAAATCGGTCCTTTCGTTAGAGAGCTACGAGGGAACAGACAGATATACAGACACACAGATGCATAAATGAGGGTTGTTATAAGTTTGACGTGTATATCTACATCAAACTTATAACACCTTTCTTTTTTCGCCGGGAGTTAAAAAATAGAGATTGCAAAAAATATGATAAAATATTTTTTTTTTTCGTTTTTTTTTTTAAAGAGAGATAGAATACCTATTAAACAATAGTCAATCCTATTTCCTATTATCTTATCTTATTAATATTATAAATGCGAAAGTTTGGATGTTTGTTACTCAATCACGTCGCAACGACTGAACCGATTTGGCTGAAATTTGACACAAATACAGATTATAGTCTGGAATAACACATAGGCTACTTTGTATCCCAAAAATAAGAGAGTTCCCGCGGGAAACTAAAAAAACCTCAATCCTCGCGAACGAAGTCGCGGGCATCACCTAGTAGAATATATCTTGAACTGGTAAAGTAGAAAGACTTCTACAAATGGTTAACGTAATAGTTATGCGTGTAAATGTGGGACTAAACGCCGCTTTCCAGTTGCTAGGTAGGTATTAGGTACGTTGGTATTGTATAAGCGGCCGAAATTGAAAATAACTATTTTCGTCTAAAGCTCTCAAGAATTTTAAGGTCAAACTAAGCCGAACCATTCCCTCTTTGTTTGTATATCGCTGTCATTGTTGACCCAGCTGTCAACCGCCTAAATAAGAGTTAACCTTTACCTAACTTAGAAAGGTTTTCATTTAAACGTTTAAATTAGTTGCTATATCAAAAAGCTAACTATCTCCACGTTTTACCTAATTAATTTACATGCCGCTACTGCTGTATCACTTTACAGAATTAAGCAGTATATTAATTATATTTTAATCCGAGAGTCATGATGAACAATAGCAAATTACCTATTTTTAAATGTCAATATAAAATCAATGTAATTAATTTGTGATCACTGCAACATTTTTATCCACGATGGAAGGGAGACGGATATACCTATCTATCTGAAATAAAACTAAAACTATCTAAAATAAAACCTTACACGTCACGCTCTCCTTTTTTGTTACCATTTTCCTAAAAATTACTGGGCCGATTTTGATGTGGTTTTGGCATTACACAGGTGTTTCGACAGTATTTTTTAAGTTTGTAGGCCACGGGGCTTGCCGCATGCTGTTCATCATATTGAAAAAAAATCTGTTATGATTGCAGTGTTGTATAGATCAATTGTAACCACTGTATGTTTGACTTATCATAAATTCCATCCATCCATCCATACATACATCCACGAACTTTCGCATTTATAATATTTGTAGAATTATTTTAAAAAGCATATAATTGGATATACGCTTAGGTATTAGTCTAATAGAGTTTGCCTTGTATCCGTAAACTAATCTTAATCAACAGGGTAACTAGTTTTATATAATTTAGTAGTTGACAGACAGCACAAACGAACTAATATCACCGCTACACAGGATAGCTCTTGCGTTGTCTTTATGAATGAATAATGCGGTTATTTCGGGCTTGAACGTTACACCAGAATATTTCGCATATATCAATTTATTAGTCGTGGTTAAGTTTTTTGCTGTGTTTATAAATATTGAAAGCTCAGTGATTTGATGGAGATAAATTTTAAAGGACTAATTTTAAAAGTGCATGCACTTAGATAAAAACGCGTGGCAGGTTTTCTATTTTCAGCAACAATGCACTTAAAGTGATGACATGCCGTAGGGTGTTTTATAAAGCTGACTTAGCAAAATGTACCTTTATTAATTTCGTCATAGGCCCCCATCGAAATGACAGTTTTTTTTATACAAACATGCAGGTTGATTAAATAGAGAAAGATAAGAAGCAGCAATAATTTTGGTCTTATCCGTAGCCGAGGTCTCTATAGCCCAGATTCGATTTGAAATAAGGGGTTATATGGTACAAAAAATAAATTAAACTTGTTTTCCTAAATAAGAAAATCCTTGCCTCTCCTTTAAAGTTCTATAAAATATCTACAGCTAGAAGACGTGAGCGTTGGCATCCTGTCGTTGAACGCTTCTGATTGAAAGTTCGAACTGCTAAGATGTGGAACGCCCTTCCGGCGTCCATGTCTCCTGTCAGGTATGACTTGAATATTTTCAAGCCAAAAGCGAATTAAACTTTAAGAAAGACATTTTCGCAAGTGCTGACCTATCTTGTAATAAAAAAAAGTTCTGACTCAACTCAGTTGGAACCAAAAAACTTAACAGTTTCGATAAAACAGTGTTCGCATCTTTTGGTAGTTCATGACCAGCGATGAAATCATATTGGATGTAACGGAATGTTTCCATTGAAGTTTTTATTGAGCTGATAAATGTGGGCCCCGAGGTATGTGCGGCCACTTCAGATGGATAGGGATGTCGTTGTGGAGAGATCAATCTATTCACTGGCGTTTACTGAAGGGTAATGGGTCACTGTAGGGTAAGTTTAGTAGACTTATTTGGAAAATCGTAATTCTAGTTCTTTCTTCTTATTTTCAGAGTCAAGGCTTCTTTACAATATTTTTTAAATTCATTATGAAGGGTTATTTATTTATTACTATTAAAAATTACTAACTAAGAATATTTTTTAAGAAAAAGTGCGGTTTCCATTCGGACCTATGAATGAAATCTTCTAAAATTTGAAAGAAGGAAGATGTAGAAATAAAACCAATTTCCACTATCTCTAAGCACTTCAACTTTTTTTTTGTCTGCTATCAGAATAACACCTGTATATAAAAGAGTATATAATATAGATAGTGCCTAAAATGTACATATAAAGTGGTACTTATGTTTACATGAGTGCTCATATAGGTACCTACTTAATTTCAAGCAGTGCTAAATAAAACCACAAATTTTGATATCGCCAATAAAATTTATGAAAATATCAAGATAAAATCTGAGAATATGATATTTAAATTTTCTTTTCTTAATGGAAATAAAAGGGGCTCTCGTTGATACGATTCGACGTGATTACAGGCAAGTGCTCGGGTGTGATTCTCGTTTAATTCAGGCACTGTTGCCACCCGATCCTGTTTTAGGAAACAATCCCCCTGATCCCTGCGTGATGCTGCATAATGTGCCGTGCCCCCAGACTTGCCACTAAACCTATCAATTTGAGAAAAATCTGCTCCAAGGGGAATATTTCTGTTGTTTTAAAATATCTTGGAAATGCTGCGATAAAATCTTCTACAAGTTAGTGGTAACATTCCGTTGCTGGAGCACAACTTTTAATAATATTAAATCATCCAGCTGCCCATAATTAAGTAGTATTATAACTTATTACATAGTAAAAGATACATAATAAAATTGAAACTTTTTGTCTTGAAAAGAGCTCTTGTGAGCTTTCTTCCTCTTAGCAGAATTCGCTTTCCGAACTGGCATCGAACGATTATACAAGGGCTAACTACCTAAGCCTACTATCTAACTACCTAAGTCTATATTTTATCCCTGTACCCTCTCTGAAGTTATTCCACTCCCACTAAGATCTTAGCTAGTATCGTCACTTACTACTACAAGGGCTATTTTGTCACGAATAAAAAAAGACGTGTGGCACTCGGGGACTGCCGCGGTAAAGCTATTGCATAGCATTTTTTATCAACGCCATCTAGCGGCTCACCGCTAGAGGAGTCCCGTGTCAGGTTATTTTCGTTACGGAATTTCTGGATTCGGTCTCCACGCTGGCCCGCGATAGAAGCTATGCAATAGCTTAAAAAAACAATTTCGATATGGCACACTTAAAAGGCAAATTATTTAGATAAATAGTTAAAACTCTTTAATATTGTAATAATACGAAGTGAACGAGAACAAAACCGCAGAAATGGTGCGTCCTAAGCTAAAGTTTCCCATCATACCTGCGTCACTTTAAAATTGAAAAACTTTCGCAATGCCTTTCTTATGGAAATACGAGTAGTTCGCGTTTGCGTTTGAGTGAGTTGTCATTGTGGGGATTCAGTGCCGTAATAATAGTTTGACTTCCACTTACCACAAAATAACTTAAAAAGCTTCTGGGTTTACATCTATGTAGGTACGCGTGTATATATGTGTTATTTTTTTTTGTTTTATTCGATGACAAGTAAACCCTTGACTGCGATCTTACCTGATGGTAACTGACGATGCAGTCTAAGATGGTAGTGGGTTAACTTGGAAGTTATTAAACCCATATATCGGTTTCTACACGCGAACGTACCGAAACGCTAAATCGCTTAAAGTATGGTCGTAATTAACCACGGGTAAAATCACTCATTGTTGTAGGATAAAGAACTTCCGAAGTGTAATGAATAAGTGTATTCAGTTATCGGCAGGTCTACTTGGCTTAACTAGTACAACCAAGAGTCAAACCTTCATTTAAGCCGACATAGTAACAATGTGGAGGTGTGTATTATTCACAAAAGCAGTGGTTTTTCGCTTATTAAACTGGAATACGAATGCAATTGTCGAGTTGCGTATTTTTAGGACAGCAAAATGCAAGCGGCGCGATAGGTGGTGTAAATCCGCATGAAATATTGATACAGTTTCGTGTAAACGTGTAACAAATGCGGTAATTTAAGCCACCTGGCGGCCGCGGTGCCGTGACTCCGCTATGCACCAATTTTTGAGTTCGCCTTATGTTGCTGTTATCAATATATCAATTTTATTTTACATAATGCTATGAGTAAAAATGTAGCAGTGTGTAAGCTACTGCAAGTTGTGTGGAAACTTGACACAAAGGTCAGGATATAATACGCAAATCCCCGCAATACAAAATAACATTGACATGCGAGGTGCGATTTATGTTCTAACGTAGTAACTAATACTGTGTTTATGGTTCTTGTACTATTTGATCTACCTACCTTTGTCCTATTGAAAACCCCCGCATTTTTAGTTTGTATCAGTTAGACGTGAGTTCAATCAAATCAAAATCAATTTATTTATTGAAATATCACTATTTCATACCGTAAATGTGAGTGTTCAAGATTTTTGCTTCGTTATAATATTGTTAAGTAGATATACGTTCTTTATATGATAAGGATTATGCGTATTTTTATATTCATTTCACAATTAAAGTTTAAGAGAAAAAAAATCCCATTAAAGCATAAATACAATTGTTATATTATATTCGAGTGTTTTCAGTGTTTATTCACGTGAGATTATTTACAGTAGCATTTACGGAGGCATGCTACTCCCGCGTGTTGATTTAGGACTACACCCGATGGGTGTTAAACGCGTGTTTCATTTCTTTCTCGTTTATAAGTATTTCTATAGCTCTTACAAACGTTATTTGATTTACGCTTATTTATAGTTGACTAATTACGAGTATTTAATTAAAATTTGTCTTCTAATGCTATATTTTCTTGCATCACAAGTTTAAATTTCTAATTTTTTCATTTAAAATCAGAAATTAATTACCTGCTCAGCAACAAAATATAATTGCGAGAGTAAGTATAGAAAGTTTTCCACTAAAGCTTTCCTCTGTTCTTTTATACCTACTTATGTTAAAAATATACTTACTGTACCAAATAGAATACGTAGATTTTAGAATTTGGTTAAAAATGCATCTTTTTTGTTTCGGAGCTTCCTATACAAAAGATAAAACATATATATTAATTCAGTATATCGTATATATCTACAGTGAAAATAATCAAGCGAATTCTAATTATTATTAATGTGTAGACTTATCTAAAAAGAAACATTATCTTCCTCTAGTTTATATTCTTGAAAGGATTTTCATATCTACTCAATAACATTACCCCAAGCGGGCGGAGTTGGCAGAAAAGAGTCCAGTAGTAATGGTGCAATCATCTAATGAATGCTTCCGGGCAGATAAGCTTCGATTAAATGGTCTCTTTATTGCTAAAGGAAGGCGGCGCCCCCTTTATGTTCGCATTGAGATATCAGTTAGATACATCGATAAAGATTGAGCAGATACGTTATGCAGTAATTAAAATACCTACAAACTGTCTTTTGAACAAAGGTAACGTTAAGTTTGTTCAATAATTTTTGTTCATTATATGGGCGTATCATATAAAAATGGTTAGTTATAAAATTCATACTAGTATTTGGTATTATAAATGCCATATTATTTATTTCTGTTATCTTTTCAACGGGAGGACATAGCATGTTGTGTAACCCGGAAAAACCAAAGAAACGGGATTTAAAAAAAATCTAAATCACTCCAGTATTCAAAGATATGTGCTGTATAAAGGGCGTGTCGAAACATTATTACCAACGTAAAACATAAATTATCATACAATATTCATAACTGTGTCAAAATATCAATTACACTAATAAATCATTTTCGTTATAAGACGGTGGCGTAGATCTCGAGATAAGTGTTGTACGTATGTAGGTAACACTCCGCAATTTATCGCCTGCATATCCTTTCAGCGGGTAGATAATGACCGCAGTAAAACGTTTAAGCACGGAATAACTGCTGGTGGAAACCGTTATTACAATATTATGAATGGCTTGCCTCGCGGCGGCGTTTCGCGCTCCTCGCCCTTTTGTAGGCTCTTTGTACAGCCTACTCTGTAAAACCTTCCAATTACTGAATAAGCTTTAAAATTTTCTATTTGATTATGACGCCAGAATATACATTTTATCTGATAATCACTTTGTCGCGTCACATTATTTATCCGACACTCGTCTTCAATGTCTATTGCGCACTTTTAAAACACATCACTGTGGGAAGATTCTGATATTAATTGGACGGTCTAGTCGATGTAGGGTGAACCACGCGGTTCCAGGTTTATAACGGGACTGGAAGCTTCGTGCGCCAGCGACGCTGTTGCCGAATCCGCTTCGTTTTGATGCGCTACATTTTTAATCAGGCGCCTGTCTCGCGCGGGACATAACTCGGATATGCTCCAGATACAGCTGAGTCCCTCTTTATTATGAATTCCAGTTAACAGTATCATTAACTGGTACCTTCGAGTTATCTCGTTTAAAATGTATGCGTTGTGACCGTGTCGCTACGTATTAGTTTAAACAATTAACTCGATTAGGTTTGAGAAAGTTTCGCGGGTTGAATGTAGGTTATCAAAGAGGGAAGGTGAGCGTTTTATTTTGCTTTTAAGTGTTCTATGAAATAAGTGTTTTTATGAAAAAATACAAAGAAGTAATTATTAATTTTTTTTTCTTTTAATTCATTACTGCTTGCCGAATAGGTACTGGGCTTTTCAAGTTTATAATTATTGCAATGAGGGGTATCTAGACCTCTAGATACCCCTCATTCCAATAATATTAGGGTAGTTTATAATTGAAACGAGCTCATGATCTTCAAACGCCTGAACAGATCTTCATAAATTAATTATAGCTAAGATCCACCTCGATTACGTTAGCTTTCAAATAGAAAAAATTGCATCAAAATCGGTCCTTTCGTTAGAGAGCTACGAGGGAACAGACAGATATACAGACACACAGATGCATAAATGAGGGTTGTTATAAGTTTGACGTGTATATCTACATCAAACTTATAACACCTTTCTTTTTTCGCCGGGAGTTAAAAAATAGAGATTGCAAAAAATATGATAAAATATTTTTTTTTTTTTCGTTTTTTTTTTTAAAGAGAGATAGAATACCTATTAAACAATAGTCAATCCTATTTCCTATTATCTTATCTTATTAATATTATAAATGCGAAAGTTTGGATGTTTGTTACTCAATCACGTCGCAACGACTGAACCGATTTGGCTGAAATTTGACACAAATACAGATTATAGTCTGGAATAACACATAGGCTACTTTGTATCCCAAAAATAAGAGAGTTCCCGCGGGAAACTAAAAAAACCTCAATCCTCGCGAACGAAGTCGCGGGCATCACCTAGTAGAATATATCTTGAACTGGTAAAGTAGAAAGACTTCTACAAATGGTTAACGTAATAGTTATGCGTGTAAATGTGGGACTAAACGCCGCTTTCCAGTTGCTAGGTAGGTATTAGGTACGTTGGTATTGTATAAGCGGCCGAAATTGAAAATAACTATTTTCGTCTAAAGCTCTCAAGAATTTTAAGGTCAAACTAAGCCGAACCATTCCCTCTTTGTTTGTATATCGCTGTCATTGTTGACCCAGCTGTCAACCGCCTAAATAAGAGTTAACCTTTACCTAACTTAGAAAGGTTTTCATTTAAACGTTTAAATTAGTTGCTATATCAAAAAGCTAACTATCTCCACGTTTTACCTAATTAATTTACATGCCGCTACTGCTGTATCACTTTACAGAATTAAGCAGTATATTAATTATATTTTAATCCGAGAGTCATGATGAACAATAGCAAATTACCTATTTTTAAATGTCAATATAAAATCAATGTAATTAATTTGTGATCACTGCAACATTTTTATCCACGATGGAAGGGAGACGGATATACCTATCTATCTGAAATAAAACTAAAACTATCTAAAATAAAACCTTACACGTCACGCTCTCCTTTTTTGTTACCATTTTCCTAAAAATTACTGGGCCGATTTTGATGTGGTTTTGGCATTACACAGGTGTTTCGACAGTATTTTTTAAGTTTGTAGGCCACGGGGCTTGCCGCATGCTGTTCATCATATTGAAAAAAAATCTGTTATGATTGCAGTGTTGTATAGATCAATTGTAACCACTGTATGTTTGACTTATCATAAATTCCATCCATCCATCCATACATACATCCACGAACTTTCGCATTTATAATATTTGTAGAATTATTTTAAAAAGCATATAATTGGATATACGCTTAGGTATTAGTCTAATAGAGTTTGCCTTGTATCCGTAAACTAATCTTAATCAACAGGGTAACTAGTTTTATATAATTTAGTAGTTGACAGACAGCACAAACGAACTAATATCACCGCTACACAGGATAGCTCTTGCGTTGTCTTTATGAATGAATAATGCGGTTATTTCGGGCTTGAACGTTACACCAGAATATTTCGCATATATCAATTTATTAGTCGTGGTTAAGTTTTTTGCTGTGTTTATAAATATTGAAAGCTCAGTGATTTGATGGAGATAAATTTTAAAGGACTAATTTTAAAAGTGCATGCACTTAGATAAAAACGCGTGGCAGGTTTTCTATTTTCAGCAACAATGCACTTAAAGTGATGACATGCCGTAGGGTGTTTTATAAAGCTGACTTAGCAAAATGTACCTTTATTAATTTCGTCATAGGCCCCCATCGAAATGACAGTTTTTTTTATACAAACATGCAGGTTGATTAAATAGAGAAAGATAAGAAGCAGCAATAATTTTGGTCTTATCCGTAGCCGAGGTCTCTATAGCCCAGATTCGATTTGAAATAAGGGGTTATATGGTACAAAAAATAAATTAAACTTGTTTTCCTAAATAAGAAAATCCTTGCCTCTCCTTTAAAGTTCTATAAAATATCTACAGCTAGAAGACGTGAGCGTTGGCATCCTGTCGTTGAACGCTTCTGATTGAAAGTTCGAACTGCTAAGATGTGGAACGCCCTTCCGGCGTCCATGTCTCCTGTCAGGTATGACTTGAATATTTTCAAGCCAAAAGCGAATTAAACTTTAAGAAAGACATTTTCGCAAGTGCTGACCTATCTTGTAATAAAAAAAAGTTCTGACTCAACTCAGTTGGAACCAAAAAACTTAACAGTTTCGATAAAACAGTGTTCGCATCTTTTGGTAGTTCATGACCAGCGATGAAATCATATTGGATGTAACGGAATGTTTCCATTGAAGTTTTTATTGAGCTGATAAATGTGGGCCCCGAGGTATGTGCGGCCACTTCAGATGGATAGGGATGTCGTTGTGGAGAGATCAATCTATTCACTGGCGTTTACTGAAGGGTAATGGGTCACTGTAGGGTAAGTTTAGTAGACTTATTTGGAAAATCGTAATTCTAGTTCTTTCTTCTTATTTTCAGAGTCAAGGCTTCTTTACAATATTTTTTAAATTCATTATGAAGGGTTATTTATTTATTACTATTAAAAATTACTAACTAAGAATATTTTTTAAGAAAAAGTGCGGTTTCCATTCGGACCTATGAATGAAATCTTCTAAAATTTGAAAGAAGGAAGATGTAGAAATAAAACCAATTTCCACTATCTCTAAGCACTTCAACTTTTTTTTTGTCTGCTATCAGAATAACACCTGTATATAAAAGAGTATATAATATAGATAGTGCCTAAAATGTACATATAAAGTGGTACTTATGTTTACATGAGTGCTCATATAGGTACCTACTTAATTTCAAGCAGTGCTAAATAAAACCACAAATTTTGATATCGCCAATAAAATTTATGAAAATATCAAGATAAAATCTGAGAATATGATATTTAAATTTTCTTTTCTTAATGGAAATAAAAGGGGCTCTCGTTGATACGATTCGACGTGATTACAGGCAAGTGCTCGGGTGTGATTCTCGTTTAATTCAGGCACTGTTGCCACCCGATCCTGTTTTAGGAAACAATCCCCCTGATCCCTGCGTGATGCTGCATAATGTGCCGTGCCCCCAGACTTGCCACTAAACCTATCAATTTGAGAAAAATCTGCTCCAAGGGGAATATTTCTGTTGTTTTAAAATATCTTGGAAATGCTGCGATAAAATCTTCTACAAGTTAGTGGTAACATTCCGTTGCTGGAGCACAACTTTTAATAATATTAAATCATCCAGCTGCCCATAATTAAGTAGTATTATAACTTATTACATAGTAAAAGATACATAATAAAATTGAAACTTTTTGTCTTGAAAAGAGCTCTTGTGAGCTTTCTTCCTCTTAGCAGAATTCGCTTTCCGAACTGGCATCGAACGATTATACAAGGGCTAACTACCTAAGCCTACTATCTAACTACCTAAGTCTATATTTTATCCCTGTACCCTCTCTGAAGTTATTCCACTCCCACTAAGATCTTAGCTAGTATCGTCACTTACTACTACAAGGGCTATTTTGTCACGAATAAAAAAAGACGTGTGGCACTCGGGGACTGCCGCGGTAAAGCTATTGCATAGCATTTTTTATCAACGCCATCTAGCGGCTCACCGCTAGAGGAGTCCCGTGTCAGGTTATTTTCGTTACGGAATTTCTGGATTCGGTCTCCACGCTGGCCCGCGATAGAAGCTATGCAATAGCTTAAAAAAACAATTTCGATATGGCACACTTAAAAGGCAAATTATTTAGATAAATAGTTAAAACTCTTTAATATTGTAATAATACGAAGTGAACGAGAACAAAACCGCAGAAATGGTGCGTCCTAAGCTAAAGTTTCCCATCATACCTGCGTCACTTTAAAATTGAAAAACTTTCGCAATGCCTTTCTTATGGAAATACGAGTAGTTCGCGTTTGCGTTTGAGTGAGTTGTCATTGTGGGGATTCAGTGCCGTAATAATAGTTTGACTTCCACTTACCACAAAATAACTTAAAAAGCTTCTGGGTTTACATCTATGTAGGTACGCGTGTATATATGTGTTATTTTTTTTTGTTTTATTCGATGACAAGTAAACCCTTGACTGCGATCTTACCTGATGGTAACTGACGATGCAGTCTAAGATGGTAGTGGGTTAACTTGGAAGTTATTAAACCCATATATCGGTTTCTACACGCGAACGTACCGAAACGCTAAATCGCTTAAAGTATGGTCGTAATTAACCACGGGTAAAATCACTCATTGTTGTAGGATAAAGAACTTCCGAAGTGTAATGAATAAGTGTATTCAGTTATCGGCAGGTCTACTTGGCTTAACTAGTACAACCAAGAGTCAAACCTTCATTTAAGCCGACATAGTAACAATGTGGAGGTGTGTATTATTCACAAAAGCAGTGGTTTTTCGCTTATTAAACTGGAATACGAATGCAATTGTCGAGTTGCGTATTTTTAGGACAGCAAAATGCAAGCGGCGCGATAGGTGGTGTAAATCCGCATGAAATATTGATACAGTTTCGTGTAAACGTGTAACAAATGCGGTAATTTAAGCCACCTGGCGGCCGCGGTGCCGTGACTCCGCTATGCACCAATTTTTGAGTTCGCCTTATGTTGCTGTTATCAATATATCAATTTTATTTTACATAATGCTATGAGTAAAAATGTAGCAGTGTGTAAGCTACTGCAAGTTGTGTGGAAACTTGACACAAAGGTCAGGATATAATACGCAAATCCCCGCAATACAAAATAACATTGACATGCGAGGTGCGATTTATGTTCTAACGTAGTAACTAATACTGTGTTTATGGTTCTTGTACTATTTGATCTACCTACCTTTGTCCTATTGAAAACCCCCGCATTTTTAGTTTGTATCAGTTAGACGTGAGTTCAATCAAATCAAAATCAATTTATTTATTGAAATATCACTATTTCATACCGTAAATGTGAGTGTTCAAGATTTTTGCTTCGTTATAATATTGTTAAGTAGATATACGTTCTTTATATGATAAGGATTATGCGTATTTTTATATTCATTTCACAATTAAAGTTTAAGAGAAAAAAAAATCCCATTAAAGCATAAATACAATTGTTATATTATATTCGAGTGTTTTCAGTGTTTATTCACGTGAGATTATTTACAGTAGCATTTACGGAGGCATGCTACTCCCGCGTGTTGATTTAGGACTACACCCGATGGGTGTTAAACGCGTGTTTCATTTCTTTCTCGTTTATAAGTATTTCTATAGCTCTTACAAACGTTATTTGATTTACGCTTATTTATAGTTGACTAATTACGAGTATTTAATTAAAATTTGTCTTCTAATGCTATATTTTCTTGCATCACAAGTTTAAATTTCTAATTTTTTCATTTAAAATCAGAAATTAATTACCTGCTCAGCAACAAAATATAATTGCGAGAGTAAGTATAGAAAGTTTTCCACTAAAGCTTTCCTCTGTTCTTTTATACCTACTTATGTTAAAAATATACTTACTGTACCAAATAGAATACGTAGATTTTAGAATTTGGTTAAAAATGCATCTTTTTTGTTTCGGAGCTTCCTATACAAAAGATAAAACATATATATTAATTCAGTATATCGTATATATCTACAGTGAAAATAATCAAGCGAATTCTAATTATTATTAATGTGTAGACTTATCTAAAAAGAAACATTATCTTCCTCTAGTTTATATTCTTGAAAGGATTTTCATATCTACTCAATAACATTACCCCAAGCGGGCGGAGTTGGCAGAAAAGAGTCCAGTAGTAATGGTGCAATCATCTAATGAATGCTTCCGGGCAGATAAGCTTCGATTAAATGGTCTCTTTATTGCTAAAGGAAGGCGGCGCCCCCTTTATGTTCGCATTGAGATATCAGTTAGATACATCGATAAAGATTGAGCAGATACGTTATGCAGTAATTAAAATACCTACAAACTGTCTTTTGAACAAAGGTAACGTTAAGTTTGTTCAATAATTTTTGTTCATTATATGGGCGTATCATATAAAAATGGTTAGTTATAAAATTCATACTAGTATTTGGTATTATAAATGCCATATTATTTATTTCTGTTATCTTTTCAACGGGAGGACATAGCATGTTGTGTAACCCGGAAAAACCAAAGAAACGGGATTTAAAAAAAATCTAAATCACTCCAGTATTCAAAGATATGTGCTGTATAAAGGGCGTGTCGAAACATTATTACCAACGTAAAACATAAATTATCATACAATATTCATAACTGTGTCAAAATATCAATTACACTAATAAATCATTTTCGTTATAAGACGGTGGCGTAGATCTCGAGATAAGTGTTGTACGTATGTAGGTAACACTCCGCAATTTATCGCCTGCATATCCTTTCAGCGGGTAGATAATGACCGCAGTAAAACGTTTAAGCACGGAATAACTGCTGGTGGAAACCGTTATTACAATATTATGAATGGCTTGCCTCGCGGCGGCGTTTCGCGCTCCTCGCCCTTTTGTAGGCTCTTTGTACAGCCTACTCTGTAAAACCTTCCAATTACTGAATAAGCTTTAAAATTTTCTATTTGATTATGACGCCAGAATATACATTTTATCTGATAATCACTTTGTCGCGTCACATTATTTATCCGACACTCGTCTTCAATGTCTATTGCGCACTTTTAAAACACATCACTGTGGGAAGATTCTGATATTAATTGGACGGTCTAGTCGATGTAGGGTGAACCACGCGGTTCCAGGTTTATAACGGGACTGGAAGCTTCGTGCGCCAGCGACGCTGTTGCCGAATCCGCTTCGTTTTGATGCGCTACATTTTTAATCAGGCGCCTGTCTCGCGCGGGACATAACTCGGATATGCTCCAGATACAGCTGAGTCCCTCTTTATTATGAATTCCAGTTAACAGTATCATTAACTGGTACCTTCGAGTTATCTCGTTTAAAATGTATGCGTTGTGACCGTGTCGCTACGTATTAGTTTAAACAATTAACTCGATTAGGTTTGAGAAAGTTTCGCGGGTTGAATGTAGGTTATCAAAGAGGGAAGGTGAGCGTTTTATTTTGCTTTTAAGTGTTCTATGAAATAAGTGTTTTTATGAAAAAATACAAAGAAGTAATTATTAATTTTTTTTTCTTTTAATTCATTACTGCTTGCCGAATAGGTACTGGGCTTTTCAAGTTTATAATTATTGCAATGAGGGGTATCTAGACCTCTAGATACCCCTCATTCCAATAATATTAGGGTAGTTTATAATTGAAACGAGCTCATGATCTTCAAACGCCTGAACAGATCTTCATAAATTAATTATAGCTAAGATCCACCTCGATTACGTTAGCTTTCAAATAGAAAAAATTGCATCAAAATCGGTCCTTTCGTTAGAGAGCTACGAGGGAACAGACAGATATACAGACACACAGATGCATAAATGAGGGTTGTTATAAGTTTGACGTGTATATCTACATCAAACTTATAACACCTTTCTTTTTTCGCCGGGAGTTAAAAAATAGAGATTGCAAAAAATATGATAAAATATTTTTTTTTTTTTCGTTTTTTTTTTAAAGAGAGATAGAATACCTATTAAACAATAGTCAATCCTATTTCCTATTATCTTATCTTATTAATATTATAAATGCGAAAGTTTGGATGTTTGTTACTCAATCACGTCGCAACGACTGAACCGATTTGGCTGAAATTTGACACAAATACAGATTATAGTCTGGAATAACACATAGGCTACTTTGTATCCCAAAAATAAGAGAGTTCCCGCGGGAAACTAAAAAAACCTCAATCCTCGCGAACGAAGTCGCGGGCATCACCTAGTAGAATATATCTTGAACTGGTAAAGTAGAAAGACTTCTACAAATGGTTAACGTAATAGTTATGCGTGTAAATGTGGGACTAAACGCCGCTTTCCAGTTGCTAGGTAGGTATTAGGTACGTTGGTATTGTATAAGCGGCCGAAATTGAAAATAACTATTTTCGTCTAAAGCTCTCAAGAATTTTAAGGTCAAACTAAGCCGAACCATTCCCTCTTTGTTTGTATATCGCTGTCATTGTTGACCCAGCTGTCAACCGCCTAAATAAGAGTTAACCTTTACCTAACTTAGAAAGGTTTTCATTTAAACGTTTAAATTAGTTGCTATATCAAAAAGCTAACTATCTCCACGTTTTACCTAATTAATTTACATGCCGCTACTGCTGTATCACTTTACAGAATTAAGCAGTATATTAATTATATTTTAATCCGAGAGTCATGATGAACAATAGCAAATTACCTATTTTTAAATGTCAATATAAAATCAATGTAATTAATTTGTGATCACTGCAACATTTTTATCCACGATGGAAGGGAGACGGATATACCTATCTATCTGAAATAAAACTAAAACTATCTAAAATAAAACCTTACACGTCACGCTCTCCTTTTTTGTTACCATTTTCCTAAAAATTACTGGGCCGATTTTGATGTGGTTTTGGCATTACACAGGTGTTTCGACAGTATTTTTTAAGTTTGTAGGCCACGGGGCTTGCCGCATGCTGTTCATCATATTGAAAAAAAATCTGTTATGATTGCAGTGTTGTATAGATCAATTGTAACCACTGTATGTTTGACTTATCATAAATTCCATCCATCCATCCATACATACATCCACGAACTTTCGCATTTATAATATTTGTAGAATTATTTTAAAAAGCATATAATTGGATATACGCTTAGGTATTAGTCTAATAGAGTTTGCCTTGTATCCGTAAACTAATCTTAATCAACAGGGTAACTAGTTTTATATAATTTAGTAGTTGACAGACAGCACAAACGAACTAATATCACCGCTACACAGGATAGCTCTTGCGTTGTCTTTATGAATGAATAATGCGGTTATTTCGGGCTTGAACGTTACACCAGAATATTTCGCATATATCAATTTATTAGTCGTGGTTAAGTTTTTTGCTGTGTTTATAAATATTGAAAGCTCAGTGATTTGATGGAGATAAATTTTAAAGGACTAATTTTAAAAGTGCATGCACTTAGATAAAAACGCGTGGCAGGTTTTCTATTTTCAGCAACAATGCACTTAAAGTGATGACATGCCGTAGGGTGTTTTATAAAGCTGACTTAGCAAAATGTACCTTTATTAATTTCGTCATAGGCCCCCATCGAAATGACAGTTTTTTTTATACAAACATGCAGGTTGATTAAATAGAGAAAGATAAGAAGCAGCAATAATTTTGGTCTTATCCGTAGCCGAGGTCTCTATAGCCCAGATTCGATTTGAAATAAGGGGTTATATGGTACAAAAAATAAATTAAACTTGTTTTCCTAAATAAGAAAATCCTTGCCTCTCCTTTAAAGTTCTATAAAATATCTACAGCTAGAAGACGTGAGCGTTGGCATCCTGTCGTTGAACGCTTCTGATTGAAAGTTCGAACTGCTAAGATGTGGAACGCCCTTCCGGCGTCCATGTCTCCTGTCAGGTATGACTTGAATATTTTCAAGCCAAAAGCGAATTAAACTTTAAGAAAGACATTTTCGCAAGTGCTGACCTATCTTGTAATAAAAAAAAGTTCTGACTCAACTCAGTTGGAACCAAAAAACTTAACAGTTTCGATAAAACAGTGTTCGCATCTTTTGGTAGTTCATGACCAGCGATGAAATCATATTGGATGTAACGGAATGTTTCCATTGAAGTTTTTATTGAGCTGATAAATGTGGGCCCCGAGGTATGTGCGGCCACTTCAGATGGATAGGGATGTCGTTGTGGAGAGATCAATCTATTCACTGGCGTTTACTGAAGGGTAATGGGTCACTGTAGGGTAAGTTTAGTAGACTTATTTGGAAAATCGTAATTCTAGTTCTTTCTTCTTATTTTCAGAGTCAAGGCTTCTTTACAATATTTTTTAAATTCATTATGAAGGGTTATTTATTTATTACTATTAAAAATTACTAACTAAGAATATTTTTTAAGAAAAAGTGCGGTTTCCATTCGGACCTATGAATGAAATCTTCTAAAATTTGAAAGAAGGAAGATGTAGAAATAAAACCAATTTCCACTATCTCTAAGCACTTCAACTTTTTTTTTGTCTGCTATCAGAATAACACCTGTATATAAAAGAGTATATAATATAGATAGTGCCTAAAATGTACATATAAAGTGGTACTTATGTTTACATGAGTGCTCATATAGGTACCTACTTAATTTCAAGCAGTGCTAAATAAAACCACAAATTTTGATATCGCCAATAAAATTTATGAAAATATCAAGATAAAATCTGAGAATATGATATTTAAATTTTCTTTTCTTAATGGAAATAAAAGGGGCTCTCGTTGATACGATTCGACGTGATTACAGGCAAGTGCTCGGGTGTGATTCTCGTTTAATTCAGGCACTGTTGCCACCCGATCCTGTTTTAGGAAACAATCCCCCTGATCCCTGCGTGATGCTGCATAATGTGCCGTGCCCCCAGACTTGCCACTAAACCTATCAATTTGAGAAAAATCTGCTCCAAGGGGAATATTTCTGTTGTTTTAAAATATCTTGGAAATGCTGCGATAAAATCTTCTACAAGTTAGTGGTAACATTCCGTTGCTGGAGCACAACTTTTAATAATATTAAATCATCCAGCTGCCCATAATTAAGTAGTATTATAACTTATTACATAGTAAAAGATACATAATAAAATTGAAACTTTTTGTCTTGAAAAGAGCTCTTGTGAGCTTTCTTCCTCTTAGCAGAATTCGCTTTCCGAACTGGCATCGAACGATTATACAAGGGCTAACTACCTAAGCCTACTATCTAACTACCTAAGTCTATATTTTATCCCTGTACCCTCTCTGAAGTTATTCCACTCCCACTAAGATCTTAGCTAGTATCGTCACTTACTACTACAAGGGCTATTTTGTCACGAATAAAAAAAGACGTGTGGCACTCGGGGACTGCCGCGGTAAAGCTATTGCATAGCATTTTTTATCAACGCCATCTAGCGGCTCACCGCTAGAGGAGTCCCGTGTCAGGTTATTTTCGTTACGGAATTTCTGGATTCGGTCTCCACGCTGGCCCGCGATAGAAGCTATGCAATAGCTTAAAAAAACAATTTCGATATGGCACACTTAAAAGGCAAATTATTTAGATAAATAGTTAAAACTCTTTAATATTGTAATAATACGAAGTGAACGAGAACAAAACCGCAGAAATGGTGCGTCCTAAGCTAAAGTTTCCCATCATACCTGCGTCACTTTAAAATTGAAAAACTTTCGCAATGCCTTTCTTATGGAAATACGAGTAGTTCGCGTTTGCGTTTGAGTGAGTTGTCATTGTGGGGATTCAGTGCCGTAATAATAGTTTGACTTCCACTTACCACAAAATAACTTAAAAAGCTTCTGGGTTTACATCTATGTAGGTACGCGTGTATATATGTGTTATTTTTTTTTGTTTTATTCGATGACAAGTAAACCCTTGACTGCGATCTTACCTGATGGTAACTGACGATGCAGTCTAAGATGGTAGTGGGTTAACTTGGAAGTTATTAAACCCATATATCGGTTTCTACACGCGAACGTACCGAAACGCTAAATCGCTTAAAGTATGGTCGTAATTAACCACGGGTAAAATCACTCATTGTTGTAGGATAAAGAACTTCCGAAGTGTAATGAATAAGTGTATTCAGTTATCGGCAGGTCTACTTGGCTTAACTAGTACAACCAAGAGTCAAACCTTCATTTAAGCCGACATAGTAACAATGTGGAGGTGTGTATTATTCACAAAAGCAGTGGTTTTTCGCTTATTAAACTGGAATACGAATGCAATTGTCGAGTTGCGTATTTTTAGGACAGCAAAATGCAAGCGGCGCGATAGGTGGTGTAAATCCGCATGAAATATTGATACAGTTTCGTGTAAACGTGTAACAAATGCGGTAATTTAAGCCACCTGGCGGCCGCGGTGCCGTGACTCCGCTATGCACCAATTTTTGAGTTCGCCTTATGTTGCTGTTATCAATATATCAATTTTATTTTACATAATGCTATGAGTAAAAATGTAGCAGTGTGTAAGCTACTGCAAGTTGTGTGGAAACTTGACACAAAGGTCAGGATATAATACGCAAATCCCCGCAATACAAAATAACATTGACATGCGAGGTGCGATTTATGTTCTAACGTAGTAACTAATACTGTGTTTATGGTTCTTGTACTATTTGATCTACCTACCTTTGTCCTATTGAAAACCCCCGCATTTTTAGTTTGTATCAGTTAGACGTGAGTTCAATCAAATCAAAATCAATTTATTTATTGAAATATCACTATTTCATACCGTAAATGTGAGTGTTCAAGATTTTTGCTTCGTTATAATATTGTTAAGTAGATATACGTTCTTTATATGATAAGGATTATGCGTATTTTTATATTCATTTCACAATTAAAGTTTAAGAGAAAAAAAATCCCATTAAAGCATAAATACAATTGTTATATTATATTCGAGTGTTTTCAGTGTTTATTCACGTGAGATTATTTACAGTAGCATTTACGGAGGCATGCTACTCCCGCGTGTTGATTTAGGACTACACCCGATGGGTGTTAAACGCGTGTTTCATTTCTTTCTCGTTTATAAGTATTTCTATAGCTCTTACAAACGTTATTTGATTTACGCTTATTTATAGTTGACTAATTACGAGTATTTAATTAAAATTTGTCTTCTAATGCTATATTTTCTTGCATCACAAGTTTAAATTTCTAATTTTTTCATTTAAAATCAGAAATTAATTACCTGCTCAGCAACAAAATATAATTGCGAGAGTAAGTATAGAAAGTTTTCCACTAAAGCTTTCCTCTGTTCTTTTATACCTACTTATGTTAAAAATATACTTACTGTACCAAATAGAATACGTAGATTTTAGAATTTGGTTAAAAATGCATCTTTTTTGTTTCGGAGCTTCCTATACAAAAGATAAAACATATATATTAATTCAGTATATCGTATATATCTACAGTGAAAATAATCAAGCGAATTCTAATTATTATTAATGTGTAGACTTATCTAAAAAGAAACATTATCTTCCTCTAGTTTATATTCTTGAAAGGATTTTCATATCTACTCAATAACATTACCCCAAGCGGGCGGAGTTGGCAGAAAAGAGTCCAGTAGTAATGGTGCAATCATCTAATGAATGCTTCCGGGCAGATAAGCTTCGATTAAATGGTCTCTTTATTGCTAAAGGAAGGCGGCGCCCCCTTTATGTTCGCATTGAGATATCAGTTAGATACATCGATAAAGATTGAGCAGATACGTTATGCAGTAATTAAAATACCTACAAACTGTCTTTTGAACAAAGGTAACGTTAAGTTTGTTCAATAATTTTTGTTCATTATATGGGCGTATCATATAAAAATGGTTAGTTATAAAATTCATACTAGTATTTGGTATTATAAATGCCATATTATTTATTTCTGTTATCTTTTCAACGGGAGGACATAGCATGTTGTGTAACCCGGAAAAACCAAAGAAACGGGATTTAAAAAAAATCTAAATCACTCCAGTATTCAAAGATATGTGCTGTATAAAGGGCGTGTCGAAACATTATTACCAACGTAAAACATAAATTATCATACAATATTCATAACTGTGTCAAAATATCAATTACACTAATAAATCATTTTCGTTATAAGACGGTGGCGTAGATCTCGAGATAAGTGTTGTACGTATGTAGGTAACACTCCGCAATTTATCGCCTGCATATCCTTTCAGCGGGTAGATAATGACCGCAGTAAAACGTTTAAGCACGGAATAACTGCTGGTGGAAACCGTTATTACAATATTATGAATGGCTTGCCTCGCGGCGGCGTTTCGCGCTCCTCGCCCTTTTGTAGGCTCTTTGTACAGCCTACTCTGTAAAACCTTCCAATTACTGAATTACGAGTACAGTTTTATGCTGCGCGATAGGTTTCGTATTTAGTGAAGTGGGCAATGCTTTCTATAGACTGTGATAATATATGTGAATATAAGCTTCAATAGCGCAACGATTATATGTGCGGACTGAAAAACTGAAAAGGTCTACGATTCGATCCCCACCACTGTTGTCATTTGCACCACGTTGCACTATTGTCGTACCCATTCATAACATAAGCTTTTTGCTTATTTGGGGGGAAGAGGAGAATAGTAATCAAGTTTAGGTATGTTTAATACGCTTTCATACCTTTTCTCGATAAGTTCGATTTCATTAAAAGTACAAACTTATTTATCATCGCAAAATTGTAATTTGCAGTTTAAGGTTAGCTTAGAGAAAAAGATACCGGCCGAATTGATAACCTCCTCCTTTTTGGGAGTCGGTTAAAAATAGATAAAATTAGATGACTTCCTTACAAACTTCCGTAAAACATATCCACAAGAATCGGTCCAGAAATTATAACAGATACTTAATGCAAAAATCATATTAAAATCAACATAGTACGGCAGTTTTTCAGGATTATTGCACCTTACAAGGATTATGGTAACAAAAAAATGCACACAGAAACAAACGAATAACTTTTCCATATGCCGTCTCCATTCCGTCGTTGCTAAAATAGGTAAAATAGGCGTCTTGTATAAAATTGATTCAGTGGTTATTCGCGCTTATAGTGAATAGAACTTGTTAATTATACAGTCACGGTATAGGCTGTGATATATAGGTACGAGTATGTAGGTACATAGATAGATATGTGTTAACTATGTTGCAAGTGAGAGTAAAGTAAGGTAAGAAAAAGCACACAAAGAATATACATTATACATACCGCAGAGCGTATAGCACGCTCAGGGGTCGCCTGGCGCCCTCGCAGTAGGACGCGAACAGGCTTTGCTTCAGGCGGCGCGAGTAATTAGCGACGCTTTCCTTCCGTTTTCGCTGGCTCGCAGTCACTGCGCTCCACCCTACAGCTAGTGCCTACAGCTGCGCCTCCTTTGCCTCGTTATAATATGACATCGTTACGCTTAGGTATAGCAAAATATTATCACGCTGTTTTCAACGAAACAAAAGCTTTTTTTACAAAGGAACCTCATTACGAAAACGTGCTCATTAACCCTTCAACAAATTTTGACAAAGGAATAAAATTTATGAATGTATGCAATAGGTAATGTTCGTCTCACTGGAAATCTTCAAATGAATTAGATTATTATACAACAAAGAATATCCCAGTATAAGAGACGGTACAATTTAGTCAAGAATGCTTCTTATACGGGAGCAATTCCATTTAATTTAAAAACGCTGCTGGTGTTCATATTCAAATCGTCATCGCACTTTAAATTCCTCATAATCCGTCCAATTCTGAACCGTCGAGCAGCGCACGGGTCGCTGTAATCAAGACGGCTTCAACTGGATTTCATCCCCTACATTGGCTTGGAAGTCTCTAGCTACAGTAAATTTCTCAAAGATAAAAGCAGATTACATTTTTCGCTTTAGCGCTTATTATAATTTAAATTAAATTAATGCATTAATAATAATTATTATAATGTGTTGAACGAATACGACGATAAATATTTCGAATTTCGGCCCAGTTGTATGTACAGTGGTCATGACGGAATCCGTTCTGTCCTGCGTGACCACGATCCTTGCAACCGGGCCGAAATGTCGACGTTTCTAACCAAAACATATTTATCGTGGTACGAGCCCCTTCAATACATTATAATTATATCGTTAAACCACGGAATAAGTCTAAAATCTTTAAAAAATACATTGAATTCTTTCTTGTCGTATAGCTTGGTCTTTTGAATTGCAAGTTAAATTCAGCACAACTCGACATGGTGTGTGAATGTGTTGCGCATTTAAAAAAAACTCATTACAGGCGGGAACTGCGGCGCGGACGAGTGGCGTCTTTGACGGCCTGCGCCGCTACTGCGGTATTATTCCAGATTATACCGGCTTCCATACAAATGAAATCTCGCTTAAACCACTGCAATTTCGGAACGAGAAAATAAGGCTCAAAAGTTGTTTTACTGCACTCGCACTTTCAGGAAAGTCTTTTCAAATTGAGAGTTGGTAAGCTTAGGCGCCTTTACTTCGAATATTAATAGACTTTAAGGCATTGATTAAAATGCTGAAAAAACTTATAATTATTAAGATTATTATTTAAACCAGTTTTTGAGTTGCTGCTGTTGTATAACATCAGGTTAAAACTAAAAAAGATACTGTAGTGTGAAGGAGTCGAGGTCTATTTTGTTTTTGTTGGATAAACTTATACGGATAAATAATATGTTACAATAATTTATCGTTTATTTATTAATAAGTAGCAAATTATTAAAAAAAAAGTAAAAGTTATAAAATAATAGTAATAATCCAAACCACTGGAACGAGGAAATGTGCCCAGAACGCTAACTGCGTTCCTCTGCTTACCAAAACTCACATAATTATAATAATATGTTGGCCAAGGTAACTACCAGCCCTCTGGTCACCAGTAAATGCAGTACCACTGGTACATGAAACAAAAATAATTTTTATATATTTATTTCTGAAAACCAAACAATTTCCGTGAAATTTTCAAATACTTGCCTCCACGCGTATGAAGTAGCAGCCAAAATCGATTGTCAAAATAAATGGCACCCATGGCATAATTTGCACCAACTGTTAGTAGTGATGTGGTAGAGATAGTATACGAGTATAGTATACCTGCCTACGTTTTGTGGTAAGCAATAAGCGAGCCGTATTTCAGTCAAAGTATTCAAAGGCTTTATTACGGCGTACACCTCGCAGAGACGTAAAGGTGAAATATCGATGCGTTGTTAGCGGTGGCTCCGACTCGTATAGATGCAGATGAGCTAACTATTTGTCTTGCCTAATTGCTCCGGCTTGATTAAAGTGTAAAACATTACACGCGATTTACGAGTTGATTATAACTTTAAATTTCTCTTTATCGACATAGTTTTATAAGTCTAACTTATTTAAATTGACATTATTAATGTTAATAATAAAATTGAAAAGTAAACAATTGTAAACTATAAAAATTTAAAACACACCCCTGACATGTGAATCTATGGCCGGGCTATGTACCCTGACATGCTTTTACCCAATATTCTGCTCCATTATTAGATCCCCCTCCTCGATCCTCGATCATTATCTATTTGATATCTACTCATTGAGACCATTCCAAAGATCCAAACACACTATACTGCTCTAAATTGCTGAGGGACTGGGTATTTCAAACAGAGATAACCGCATCAGAATCAGTCCATTCCTTAGAGAGCTGCGAGGGAACAGACAGACACACAAATTCAGAGATAAACACGTTAACCTTATAACACCCCTATTTTGGTTGGCGGTTAAAAATATTTATTACAACTCTCCGTTGGGTACTAAGTATCGTGGATGCCTATAAATGTATTTTATTATTTACTAACTGATGTCCGTGACTTCGTCCGCGTGGATTTAGTTTTTATAATCCCGTGGGAACGATTTTCTCCAGGTCCTCAACTATACCCATGCAAGAAATCACGTCGATCCGTAGCTCTGTTGCAGCGTTATTGATGGTCAAACCAGCCAACAAACACACTTTCACTTTTTTATATTAGTAAGGATTCGCAATATAGACACCTGAGTGATAAATTGCAATAGTACGCCATTTCTAAGTTAGATATCGACCCCGCCAATTTTCTTTTACTTCTTCTTCGTTATCAACCGATAGGCATTCAGGACATAGATCTCTTGTATAGACTTTTATAATACGCCTGCTCTTTCTTGCGCTACCTGTATCCACCTAGTAGGGGATCTGCCAACGCTGTACTCTCCGGTGCAGTCGGCACTCCAGCGCCTTGGGACGCCAACAACTATCGGTACTTCCAATTACAAGTATGTGTTCCGTTTCGCGACTCGCTACGAGCTACGAGCTATGAGCATCGAAGCTACGAGTATGTCGGTACCTTCTTCTCTTTTCCTCATTTCTCAGGGTGACGTTTTTTCAAGGTTTTTTTTAACTTGTAATGTTATTAAGTTATTTATTTATTTTTTAAATATTACTGTGAAATATAAAAATAAAGGAAACACTTTGAAAAAAAAAAAACTTGCAATGTATGTATGTTTGTTTAATCTTGCAAGCTGAATCAGAAAAACTTCCCGGTTTCCGATTGATCTGAAATTTTGCATGTAAATCGGATGATAGAGTCGAAAGGTGGCAATGGGAAACGCTGTTACTCCATCGAGTTTGGGCTAGTTTGATTCGTTTTGACAAATACTCTAGTCCTAGATGCTATCCAGGGTCTGATGATGTAGCCAATTACTAAAGGCTTCTTTTTTAATTACTTTTTTCATTTACACTTTTATTATATACAAAAACCAATTATAACCTGAAACGAAATCTCTTTTTCTCGTATGCAAAAGGATCAACCATTGCAACTAAAACTACATAATATTTTACTGAAAGTTCTAATGCTGCGTGCGACTGAATACGAAAACGTTTAAAGTTTTTAAGAGAGCTTCTTAAATATAAAGCGATTTTTTTATATCTGCTTCATGAATTAAATGCCAGAAACTGGTGCTTTTTATGTTTTGTTGAATATACTTCGCAAATTGTACAACCGAAGTTAGTTTCGTTGAAATATTCTTTAAATGGCGGTTGAAGGGCCATACACAGTGATTAGGGCAGATAAATGACGGACATTACTCGTAATGAATGTTTAGGTGGTCGTAATCGCATCGCGTAAAGTGTCGGCGCCATTACCTCACAAGTCACAGCTGCTGCGATATTGCTTGAAGCGCCGCTTGCCTCGTTGGCTTTGATTTATACATTTACAAGGCATTTTATCTGTTGTCCACGTCACGTTTATTGAAAAGATTCTTTAAGTTTGACTGATTCCAGTCACGGTCATTGAAATGTAATTTGTCCATCGATTTATATGTATCTATTAGGAACTAGATATGGTGATCCGAACAATAAAGTTCCACTGAAGCGCACTATAGTCCGTGCACCTTAGGCATTCGCGATGTAAGGACAGGCACCATTTATGCAATAGAACTTTTTAAGCACCTAATTGTGAATTGAAAATCCAACAATACACCTATATAAATGTAGGTAAGTAATTAAAAAAGTACAGTTAATGTTGATTTAGTGAATAATTAGATTGTACCTATAGAATTTTTAATTCAAGATTTTGTTAAGTTATATCTAATGCTTTGCAACCTGCATGGAAACTAGATTTAGATCCGTAGAATAATAATCACGTAGAAAATAATGTTATTTAATGGTGACGTTCATAAATTGAGGTAGGTAGGTACATACTCACCGCTCACGTATACAAAATGGGAGAGTTCCCATTTAATGGGTTTGTCGATGGAGGAGTCACAATTTCCTGCACTTAACAACATAGGAAGTAATTTTGACGACTCATCAAACGATGGGCGTCGATTGACATCGTTCGTTAGTTGTATGACTATATCAATGCAGTCATAGTTGCAAATTATTTGGAACTAGACGATGCCCGCGACTTCGTCCGCGTGGATAAATGTTTTTATTGAGACAATTCTTTATTCTAATGAGCGAAAACATCTGCTGTAAGTTGACGAGGAGTTTGAGGGTATCCCGTAGAATACTTGATGTCGCAGAATTAGCTCAAGGTTAGCTTGCCTTGGAAATAATCTGAAGAAATAATACACCAAATTTCAAATCAATCGCAGCAGTGAAAGCTTATAAAACCCTTTAATCCAGGAGAGCTGATAAGTGATAATCCTCAAACGCAGCAGATCTTCATAAGTTATAGCTAAGACCACCTCGGTTATGTTAGCTTTAGGACCACGAAGTATACCCAAACAAAAAAAGAATTTTCCAAATCGGTCCGGGTGTCTTCGAGTAATCGGGGGACATACATAAAAAAAAAAGATTCCGACGAATTGAGAAGCTCCTCCATTTTTGGAAGTCGGTTAAAAACACTAATCGTCGTGACGGTTGATCTAGTTGCAGAGATGCAACCGTTCGTCATCAAACTTTGGAAATTGTGGCCATCTGCCGCCGCCCGTCGCATTCAGATTACAGGAATTCGTTTAATGGTTTTATTAATACGCCGCAGATCGCTTAACTGCTTCACTCAAGCGTGATCGTTCATTTGGAAATTTTAAACTTTTTATCGACTTGAGTCGTTTTTAAGCCCCCGACTAAAAACAAGGGGTGTTATAAGTTTGACGTGTGATTCTGTGTATCTGTGTGTGGGTGAACGTGTGTCCCCTCGAAGCTCCCTATCCAATGACTCTCTATAGTTCTATACGAATGAAGCGTTTTGGTTGCGGCTTTCTCTGTTTGAAATCTGACGTGGTCGAAGTAGATCTTAGCTATAATTTGTGAAGATGATCAGGCGATTGGAAATGATCAGCTCATTTCCTATTTGATTAAAGGATTTTACATATTTTCACTGTTGTGATTGATTTGGGTGTACTGTTACTTCAGATTATTTCCAAGGCACGGTAACCTTGAACTGATGCAGCAGCATACTCTGTGGGTACCCAACTAATCGGCAGCTCCTCAGCTAGTATTCATATTAAAAGTGTAATAAATACCTGTTTATGGGTGGTAAGTGACTAAGTGCTAGTAAACTTATGCTAAGTTATTGGCCAACGAGTGCTAAATATTCAAGACGAGTCCATAGCAGGCGGTAGCGACGCCTCAGGTAGCTTCCGAGTTCCGTGTCGTCCACTAATTAGGGACCGTAAATAATAAGTATTAAAAGCTTGTTTTGTTTTATTTACAGGTACTACGTGTTTGACTTGACTCGCTCTACATTATTTACTACTTCTATGGAGTGCGTGCACTCGTAACTATCTACGTGATTATATAAATGGCCAATCCGCACCTAACTAGCGTGGCGGACTATGGCCTAAGGCTTTCTTATTTGAGAGGAGACCTGTGCCCGGTGATGGGTTAAGAATTTAAGATGATGCAAGCAAATCCTTACTATCCTTACTAATATTATAAAAGTGTGTTTGTTTGATGGTTTGTTGATTTGCTGGTTTATCCTTCAATCACACCGCAACAGAGCTAAAGATAGATGTAATTTTTGCATGGATATAGTGAAGAACCTGCAGAATGACATAGCTACTTTTTATACCGAAAAATTAAAGACCTCCCATGGGATTTTTAAAACTTAATCCATACGGACGAAGTCGCAGGCATCTGCTAGTTGTTAAACAAAAAATATATATATATATATCAACGGAAAATTCAATTATTGAAGGATTTTTTCACATAATATGAAAATGGCGCTATACAGCTGCCGCTGCCGTATTACGTATGTACATTTTTTTCAAAAAGTTTACAGCTACCAATTTTGTATAATTAGTAATTAATATTCGTAGCGAGATGATGTAAGGATTCTAAGAATATCCTGTACATTCAAATCAGTTCCAGCAATCAGAAGTTATGGTGGAATAAAGAAACTTACCTATAAACAAACATATGATCCCTCAAAACATTACTACTTTTTTTAGGCAGTGGTTTAATAAATTAAATGCGTAACGAACTCTATTTTTAACTAATATCAAAGGACAATAATTATTATTCTTGTTCAGCAGTGTCATTCAGTTCAGCTTCTGATTGGATTGGGTATGAAGAGTTGTCTGCGAAGCTAAAGCCGAAATCAAACGTAAAATTTTACGTGACCACTTTCCAAACGTAGCTTTCGTGAGGCGATTGCATACGATTACGAACACCCTGAGTATCCCTGATCGCTTATACGCAATCGTATTATGTAAATATGATTTGAAGTCCGCCATTCTATATCCTTCTGTATCCGAGTTGAAAAGTTTTGGAATGAAAAGAGTGACCTAATTCTGTCTTAATTTCAGTTTAACTTCATTGCTCTTTCATTAAGTGCTTGTTGAGTATTTGAACTACGCGAGGGACACCTGGCTTAGCTAAAACATCATATAATAATATATTAGTCAATAATTGTGTTGGTTAAGCAACGTTGACTCAAGTCCGTAGTTGGATGACACCGGCTTTAGAGGTTTTAAATAGACCGTTTCACTTTCAGCATAGGTACATTAAGGATCCAGTTATTATCATTTTCATCTGATAATAATAGTTGAAATCCCGTTCTTATTACTAGTTGAATCGAATACGGAAGGATCTGAGAACCGCATAAATATCCAAAGGAAATTCTTACTATTAATTAAGTAGACAATGGAAAGAGATCACGACTCTGAATAAAGTAGAATAGATGCAGAGAGTTTGTTATTTCATGGTTAATTCAGTATTTTTTTAGAAAACGCTTGTACTCGTAAAAAGGAAAATATTGACAGAAGCCATCAAACCTACTAATTGAATACTGTTTGGAGTCTATGTGGAAAAGCTCGTGCTATTGAAGCTTCAATTATTCACAAAACAGATTTCATCAGCTTAGTTAGCCAGTTCCTGCGCAACTAAGAGGGCCATTATAACTAAAACAACAGCTACAGCGAAGTTAGACACAGCCGCACAGTGAATTTAACTCAACTTATTAAATGATACTTGCGGGAATCTGAATTTCATTCGGATAAGTTATATAAATTTATGCTCGCTTTGACCACACGTAATACATTAGTATAGGTACCAGTTAGGTACGATCATGGCTAATATACCATGAAAGAACAGAACCATACGATGGAAAAAGAGGAGGCATTTGTCGAGGTTCTTAACAACAGAGGTTTTAGCTTTGTGTACTCTTAGGTACACAAAAAATTTCAGTCACAAAATATTTGAAATTGGATAACGCGAGCAAGGAAAGGGTTATAACCTTTAACTTTCTGCTAATTTGTAAGAAAACGTTTGAAGGCCACGAAGTTAAAGACGAATTTTAGACGTAAGTACTTGTTAATGAAGAAAAGAGACTAACAATAAGCTGTCTAGTATTTCAAGGCAGTGTACCAGAATATAAGTTTTTTTTGTAGAATATAGAATTTTGACTAGGTATCTGAGTTTAATTCAAATCCCTGAGTCCCGCAGCCCGTAACAATATGCAAGTCTGGCTTCATTCTCCTTCTATAAATTGGCCGTAGATATATTAGATGTGTAGTGGACTGCTTCGGTGAGCAAGTAACCGTATATGACGATAATAATCGTTATCCTAGGTGGATGATTATTCTAATAACTGTAGGAAGACAATTATACCTAACTAACCGATATAGGTACTGTTACTTCGCCCATTACGAGTTAGTGAGATTAGATTTAGTTGGAAACCGACGCTCTGTTTGGCTTTGTACATTAGATAATTCAAGGAAATGTTTGACGATTTATTAAGAATCGAGAAGCGTGTAGGCACTGATAGTGATTAAAAAGGTCATCTTCTTTCTAATGTGCGTATTACATCATTAATATACACATGGCATGGAATTACTGGCATGGAAGTAAGAAATAGGTCATACCTTGAAGAAACTATCATACCTCCAGGCTTCATACCAAAATATGATATCTCAAAGCTGGCATTAATAACAATTAAACCTTTAATTAATAATTCATTACTATTTTGTAGTGCCTACAATTTATAAAGCGCATAAAGAACTACTTTTGAGGGCTTACCAATTAAGTTATGTAAAATGATGGATAACTTTTCATTCGAGCCTATACACCGTGGGCTATGGCTATTGACATCCACAATGATGGATAGCCAAATTAAATAAGGTACCTACATTCCTCGCCAATCTTTTTGAATGCTCTGAACTTGCTCTTTGAGATCCACCGACCGATAAAAAACGAGCTCGAACTTCCTGAAAACCTAAGTTGTGCGCGTCAAAACGAGGCTATATTGAGAGCGAGCATTATAAAAGATTGGCGAGGACTACGCACTGCATTAATTTTTATATTTGTACCTATTTAGCTAATTGTTTTTTGTTATACTTGATGAGAGCAATTGTAGATACATGCAAAATGTTAAGAAAAGATTGGGAGCTTTTATTTGAAGTTAGCATAAAAATAATTTTATTATTATCTGCAGCTGAAGAGCCATGGGTGAGGCACAGTAGATTAACTCTATTAGGTACTGGCATTTTTCAGCCTAAATGGCGATCATCAAATATGGAACATACGACAAAGAAGAAACTACGCAATATTCAGCAGAGACGGAATGTATTTTTTACAATCATACGTCCAATTTTCCAACTCTATCATTGTAACTTAATCAAGACATGTACGATAATAAATTCGCTGTTGCAGCCGCACCGCATGGCCCCCCAAACAATCCCTTTAATATGAATATTTAATGAAACAAAAATTGCAAATGTCACACCGCGACTACCATTCTCATGAATACTAAAGACGCAATTCGTAGATCGTTCCCATTTGCGAAATCGAGTCGTTCTTCCCTCGTAACGCTTATGATTCTCATACGTCAAAAGACTATGAAGCCATATTATCGCACGTACGCGATTTAGTTTAGACGACGCCTACAAATCGTGAAATATGATTTAAAAGAATGATACGTGTCGTCAGAAAACAATTGGGCGGACGTGCTCCGCGTAGCGTCGCGGAGGCGATCGCTACACGTCGCAGCCGCCCAATGCATACTAAGTAATAACGCCTGTTTCAATTTCACCCCCTTCATCCAGTACATGTATCATACAAAGTACCTTTCCAAAGGGTCATATTTTATTGAATATTAAGATGTTACCGATTTTGTTTACGTTGATGTTTTTCAGGATCCATAGGATGTTTGATTGATTTTGAAAACTGATTTTCAGTTTCAAACGGTAAATCCGCTACTTTGCAGCATCGCACTGACCTCGAGCAGCACAATTTTTTTTTCTGATATTGCTTCACCTTTAATCGAATCGTCAAATCTACAACTACAACTGAGAAAAAACCAGCAAGAAGTTCTCTTTTAAAATCTGATCATAGGAAACTGTCATCGAAGATATAATCCATGCTACATACATAATTATAAGATAAGATTTAATAAGATATACTATAAATACACTATAGGAAGGATATCCGGAATGGTAATACCTATTCGGGTAAAACAGTGTAAATTGTTAGAGCGTGTTCGGCTGCGATAGAGCGGATCTTGCAAATCGGGTGCAGGAGAACCGTCCGGCGCGTCCTGACGGCTCTTAAGCCGGTTGTTATGTGGCCGGACCGATGTGACACTGCCACTGCACTCAGCTACTGATACATCCGTACCTACTGATATATTATTCCATTTTGTCGTTTATATACTTCCTCAGAATGTAAATCTGGGATCTCATTCTCTGGCATTCAAATAATATTGCTCTTAAATGAAAGTCTCGATAAATTGGACAGTTCTGCATGAAAAGATGCAAAAATATGCCTGTGTCTTGGTGGTCAAATCTTTGGTTAGGCTAGCACTACATTATGTTACTTTCCTATCTATCACTAGCTTACTTCAAAGCTTATGGCTATAAAGTCATGACTTATTATATAACTGTAAGTAATAAAAGTAAGTTTTAACCAATAAATAATACCTAATAATAATTAATTGATAGATCCCGTCTAAACAGTATGACGGGAGCAGGAGCTCCGTTCAAGGGGACTCATTTGCAATATTGCAAAGTTATTGTGATGCGACGTTGTTTATTTAATAAGATCTACGAAGTGAAATTAAAACTCTCTAAAGACAGTCGGAAACAACAGCATAATCGGCTTTGCGTCGATTAATATCGTCGTGGCCGCCATAGCAGTCAGATTATTATTATTATTTAATTTTACTCGAAACGAACGGAGAGTTGTGTGTATTTGTTCGTTGTTACCATTTTGCTGTAATTTCTTATTTTTTAGAGATAAGCTTTAACTAAGTCTACTTCTTCTAATATATGTTGTCTTGTAATTACTATTGTAAAGCACTGTTCCGGAGTTTGTGAAGCCTGCCACATACAATTTGACTGTCTTCATGGCAAGAATGAAGAACCATTTTTCAGACGAGTGCTCTCCAAGCTAGACTAGACTTTCTATCAGGCATAATCTTCGTCAAGTGCAAGTCTATCTTGCCATAGAAAAAACATAATATTAACTCCCAAAACGGGTTATAAACTGAAATCTAGCATGGTAATAGCAGTGGAAAATATTCGGGCGTGTTCAAAGAGTGCAAGTTAACATTGGTCCCGCGCCAAACTATGCATGCTGTATAATGTAATTGTTTGGTGCGACGTCTAATGCACTACTAACGACGAGTTATAAGCAATTTTCGCGGAAATATCATACATGTGTAAATATTTACTTGTTCATTTAAGGAAAAATTACATATTTTGGTGTAAATTAAATAAATAGAAGTTTTGTAGTGTCAATATTATATTATCAGGGCCTTTTTACTAAATCGTCAAATTAACCGATTAATGAATTTGACGTTTTGACAGATTTTCAATACAAAAACACTCAGACTGTTAAACCTTACTATCTTGAAATTTTTATGCAAAAAATACCATTCCTTTTCACATGTCACGGATCAAGTACAAACTAACGGATGTTCCAGGCATAATGTACAAATTCGGTCAGTCAGACAGTTTGCCGTGGTCCTATGTAATAGGAATATATAGATTATTGAACTGTTTCCATGCATTGAATGCTGCTTCAGTACTTTCGTTTCGGTCGCAACAATGTTTTTGTAGACGCAAACAATTGGATGGGAATAGCAAACACTGCCGCGAAGGACCCACCTTATCCATAACTCATAAAAATGAACGAGCGATTCGAATAACGACTAGCTGAGCAAACACGCAGCGACAAACAAGTCCTACATAAATTGTGCGGGCATCATATTGCTTTGGTCGTCTAGAGACGTTACATATTCAACGGATCAAATACCTAAAAAAAAATGACTTTTATAAGTAAACTCATACCTACTTCTACCCATAAAGTAATTTATCTTTCTGTTAAAACCTTTAACTATTAATTTAAAAGGGTGAAATGTTATCTTTCCACAGCACAGGGGATCCTAGTTTGGATTAAAGTTAGTAGGACTAAGCACTTTGCTAGACTTTTTTGAGAATAAAAATTATTATGAATCTAAGGCAGTGATTCCCAAAGTGATCCAGGTGGACACCCAATGATTCACGGGAGACTCGACGGGGTCTACGTTGGCGTAAAAAAATGGGGGTTTATAAATTATGTGTGGTGGTCCACGAAAATTTGTCTGGTTTCGATAGTAAAGAAAAAAAATGTTGGCTTGGCTAGAAATGGATCATACGGCGTGTTTATATAGCTTTCATATGCTTTTTTTAAAACCTCCCTTAGTTATAAATTTAAACTTGCATATCTGATTTTTCATCGTTAAATCTAATCTTCAAATTTTTTGACAAGTTTTGAAAATATAGTAGAAATGTAGCAGCACGGGGTTCAACGAAACCAGTAAAATTTTGAAAGTAGTCTACGAGAAAAAAGAGTTTGGAAACCTCTGATCTAAAGGAATAATTTATATTTTTGAATTTTAATAGTAAGAAATTTAAATGTGTATGAATATCTAATCATCGGAAAAGAATTTAATGAAATAAGATTTTGAGTGGCTACGGAATTTTATCTGTCTAATAAAATTCCCTTATTGCATTGGGGCTTATTAGTATTAATTTTCCCAGAAATGGAAGCTTGTCAGTCTTTGATACATGCAAAGACTGAAACGGTATTTCATTAGGTTCATCGTAGGAAGTAAAAACTTAATAAAGTTTCACTTAAGAATTTCTAATTAGAAAATTTACCTCTTCACGACATGGCAATATTTCAGGCCCGTGGAGGTATTTCCAATAAAGGACTTTGCCAAGTCATATTTCTTCAAAGTAACGTGTAATGAGATGTGGATATTACAACATTCTTAAAAGATAATGACCAGATTTATTTCAGCTGTCGCAAAGCAATTAAGTTAAATGTAGATTGTGGATTATTGTTATAGATAATAATGTATGAAAAAAATAGTAGGTACGTAATTCTCACCGAAGAGAATTCTTCTATTTCCACAGTGAGAAGTGTTTCTATAATACTTCTCACTGTGGAAATAGAATCAGCAATATTTTTTAAACAAGTATAATAGAAATGTTGTAATCTTTTGTGATTGTTTTCCAATTTTTTATACTTACCTAAAGTTTTAAGAATTAAATTCATTAAAACCTCAAGATATTATCAAAGAAACATACGATCACTATAAGAAGAGTACTTGGACTTGGAAGAGTAATTTTACAGTCGCTTCGCATAAGAGCTCGATATCGGGCCATCGAGGTAAGAGGATCAAAGTGCCGTAATAGTTTGCCGCATACGAGGTACACAACATCAGATTCCTTTTACTCGTACATACTTGGCTGTAATTGTTGTACCTATTTTAAGTTCAATAGAATTTTGTCGATTCTATAAACTACCATATACCTCATAGGCTTCGGGAGTTCAGCGAGACTTGGCATAGCGTATAGGAAAGCTCTCAAAGAAAGCGTGGGAATCCCGCGTTAATGGATAGACTATCGCGAGCGAGTCGAACTGAGGGGCTAGACAAGTGGCATTCGATTCGAAGCGATTCGATTTCCTAATTCGCAATCGCTTTAACGAAAGCGAAGTTCGACTGCTAGACAAAGTTACATGTGATTAGCGATCGCCTATTCCATTCGTCTTTTCGATAAATAGTAACTTTTGTCTATGATCTTTCGTAATGAAACGTCAAATTCGTGCATCTAATTTTGAATGTTGGTTTGAGTGGTTTGTCTTAAGTGTGAAAGTAGAGTTTAATTTACTTAAAAACTATTGATTCGTAATATTCAGACTAATTATATTTCTTGGTAAATAACAAATTGCTTTTGTGTGTACAAAAAAACAAATATGTAAGTAGGTACCTATGATTTCAGCTAGACAAATAAAATGTTAGAGAATTCTTTCGTAGTGCTTATTGCTGAGCCTCATTAATACCCTGGATGTTTGTTATTGATACCTTGAGTAGTTAATAGGTACTATCAACGGGCCTTTGTTCATGTCGCGCATAGCCAAAGATTGTTTATATTAATCGTTGTATATAGGAGCTTTGTGACTATTTCGGCGTAGTCCAAGCTAATTTGTGTTTATATTAAATACTCGTGGTTCGCCCCGAACTGAGACCTAGCGGTATCCCATAATTCCCAAAAGATAGTTTTAATTATATATTGTAATAATTAACTTTTAACATTAGACGCAATAAAAAATAATAATAGTTGACGCAAAACTATTTATTGATACAGCGCCATCTATAAGCATTATTGTGAAGCTATTAGCATTAAAAATTAAATGATTTCGTTTCTTACCAATATTTATCAATTCAATTATCATTATTATTGTTCAATAATAATGCAAGAAGCCAATAACAATCTCAAAATAATTCAAAAAACAACTAAAATTAACAAAACAATGCTATTTGTTTCGTTTTCTACAGGGTCTTGGCGTTCGCTACGGTTTCCATCAATAAAATCGACAACTATCGATAACGCTTGTGAAAAATGCCACTTGTCTAGCACTTGTCGATTCGTTTTTATTAGACCACGTGACATTTCGATAGCTAATGTCAATCCCATACATTTTTCGACATTTCTACTAGCGATATCGCTAATGGAATGTAACTTTGTCTAGGCCCTCTGGATTCAAGCGGCATAGATCGTGGTCCTTGCAGGAGAGGATATTGTTCGGTTGAAACGATAACGACCAATTTTAGCGCTGCTCTCTTCAGAGCAGCTCTAGTTTCCTTAAAAACCTAGTGTGAGTCAGACCACACGAAGGGTCCGTAACATAGTACGAAAAACAAGAAAGCAATTATTAAGATCAAGCAAATACAAAAGTTATTTGTTAACCCTCTTTAATTTTTTTTTTAAATTATTTATTGTGGCAATAGAAATACTTATTAATATTACGGTTCATAAGATACACACCACTGATAGACGGACGAACGGACGGACAGTAAAGGCTTAATATATAGGATCCCGTTCGTACCCTTTGGGTAAAATTTAGTACATACGTATCTCTGTTACAGAGTTCGCAACGTTTGCATCTTAGCGATTCACCAAAGATTCACCGAGGCGACGACGCCGACATTTGGAAAGTGGTCACGTAAAATTTTACGTTTGAGTTTGATATGAGCAGACATCTCTTTGAATCTAATCGAATCGGAGGCGATGGCGATGACACGGACGTCGATATTGCACACAGCACTGAGGATAATATTATGTAGTTTTATTCTTTCATCTATTTTTAATTAAAGGAACGTAACTCCAAAGAGCGCTCCATACGAACGAAATTTGCTATTTTCAACATGACCAAATCAAACTAAATGAAATTTTATATATGCGCTCCAGAATCACTTGTTTTCGTAAAAATATATCTATCATCTAATGTCAAAGTATTCAAACGACAGTAACTGGTAATATGATGCTGCAGCGCAAACGTAGAAACTCTGTAAACTGTAGTAAGTGTGCTGTTGTTTGTTAGAAGCAAGTGGCACCTGTAGTGAATTTCTCTGTATTTTCAAACAATAATATTATAAAATTAACCACTTCGCTCGTCGATGCATCAATTGTGGTTTCCTGTTGCTGCCACTAATTGACACTTGCCGCTTGCGAATCAAAAGCACTGAGCTATTGCCAGTGTCCAGAAGAAGCCACGAGGCCTGTGTTCGATTGTCGTTGCTGGACAAAGCAACCACGGTTTCCTGTGATAGAGTTTCGTGTTGGCAGTAAAAAGTGGCTGGCTATGTTTGCGCATGACTTATGAATAACTAACCTTTCTCGCGAGTTCATTCGTGTTACGTTACGTTTTTACGGGATAAAAATCAACTTATGCCACTCTCCGTTGATGGGTGATTAAGAACAAACTAACAAACAAGAGAACCAACAAAAACACATATTAGTAAGATCATATTCAGATTTTGGCTTAACAAGAACTAAGGTAGGTAATCCCACCTGTATGAAGACAGAGAGTCGAAAACGAAGATTAGGATGCACTGGCCGTTCGTGTTCGTGACTGCAGATTATTGTGATAGGTACATGTTACAATATGGTGGGGAGTTAGTGCTGTTGACACTTCTCTAGGAATATGTTCATTGTTCATGATTACCTACTAGTTTGCAACACTAATTATTATTCCCTTTAACCAAACCAGAGTCACAGGAATTATTAGTGATACTGATTATTTCCTAGGTGTTATGTCTCAATATTTTTTATCTTATGTTAATTCTGTAGGTACCTCTCGTAGTTCTACATTTTCACCATAAGATGCCAATGAATTCGAAAAAAGGAAAAGCCAGGCTACTTGTGGAGGAAACCATTTGAATTCATTTTTATTTTTAACTGTCAAGAACAAGACAATAGTAACAGAATTAATAGCACCTACTTTAGAGTGTGTTAGGTAGCATAAAGCCATTATAAAAAGTAAGTAGATACTAAAAAAGTAACAAAAAAAACAAAATGTAAATTTCAAAATAATTTATACCTTAGTCTGAAATAAATTAAAGAAAGATTCGATTTGATTAATCATTTAATTTCTTTACAAGAGTGGATTACTAAAGCGTTTGTTTAATCAAATGAATCGCTTTGTATTAATTGCGCAATGAAACAAAACGGCCGGTAACATTTTATGTAGTATAATCACTCCAGTTATTTTATTACCTCGAGGCGTAATAAGAGTCTCGACTCACTTACGCTGTGATTAAATTATCATTGCAAACTCAGGCTGCTACTGCCGAAGTAACTTTATTCCATCTCTCTTCCGGATTAGTTCATTTGCTTTTTGTTCCTTAAAGCTTTTGTTTATTACACAAAGCATTTATCTGCGTTGAATTTATGTAATTTTCAATCTTTCACCAATGGTTTAACCCTATAGGTAGAGTTTCTGAATTTCTGAAAAATCCTAATTTTTAATTGAAACGGAAATTTAATTATAATATACATATATATACAAATACATTGCTGTGCCCTTGTTTTGGTCATTTAAGAGTTGATTTTTTTTGAAAAGGGAGAGAGAGGGGAGAGAAAATTATATCTTTTTAGTGGATGCACTAAGTATACCTCCTAATATTTAGATTTTTCAATATTATGTAACTTAACTACAATTTAACTCTGTTTTAAATACTTACAAATTGTAACTACGTATTCATGTTATTTACTATGTCAAGTTAATGACACTTTAACATGAATGTATTTATTGTTATCTGCATTTAATGCATTCTAATTATAGCCTAATTCTCAGCAAGGTCTGTATTCCCTTTCGGACAGGGTAGGTATAAATAATTTTAATATTTAAACCGGAGCAAATGATGTTGTTGGCCGTATCCGGCGAGATTACGAACTAATAACGTTACAAAACAAGCTCTTTGCGGTTAAATTATGCATGTACTCTCGGATCATTACAACAACCTTGTTAGATTCAGTCTGCGTTTAAAATATTAAATCGAAAACAACTTGAGCAAGTTAGTAAACAGACTTGAAATTAATTTACTGAACGGAGCCAAACAAAGTATGTATTTTTTTATTACGTGCAAGCAGATATTCGTTGATAACAAAAAAAACTTATATATCTTTCTTTATTTCTAAAGGTCTAGTCGTGTAAAGATTTACCAACGAATAATTACGACGTACCGATGGATTTTCAACACAAAAATTGTCAGAACGTCACTGTTATTCTTCGGTTAAACGTTAGTCGGTCACGGTTAAATTGGCCCTAAGTAACAATAACTCATTACACGTAGTATTTCTTATAGCCCAGTCAGATATAGGCTCAAAAAAAATTGAGAAAATATAGAATTATAAAGCTTTACTCAATACGACAATTAAAAAGTTGATTTTATTTCTTATTAGACTTGAGAGGATTTTTAAATTGTATAAAAAAGAAATAGTGAGTAAACGCGCAGTGATTACCGCCGCCACTGAAATATTTGCAGCACATAACTGCCCTTAAATAGACTTGAGGGAACACAGTGATTGGAAACTGGTTCCAAAAGACTTGAGGGAACACAGTGATTGGAAACTGGTTCCAAAATATTATGCGATTATGAAACAGAAATCACCAGAAATAACGGGAGATGAGCGGGAATTAAATTAATGCACTCCATCCAGAAGAGTGAATTAATTTCGTTCTTGCGACGAACGCAAGATGCGAAGAGGTAACATAGAAGGTGTTATCGATACAAACAGCTTCCACTCCTGGGTGGGTTCACACAAAATTCACATTCAAAGTTTACCTAAACAATGTAAAAGTATTAAGATAATTTACTAAAAGTATGCTAGTGAATTAGTACCTATGCAGTACAGACGGTAAGCGCTGACACATCTATGCCAGAACAAATACAATTTTAATACATTCAGATTACTTATTATCTCAGAGACCACTAGGATAAAAGCCGGGCAAATCCGCGAGCGCTCAAATTCTTCGAGCGCGGTTGCGAACCGTCTTTGCCCGACGGGCGGTAATAAAAACGGCTTAAATAGGATTTCAACCACGAGTTCCTCGCCTTAATTAAATTGGATTTGAAACTAAAAAATATACGTGAAAAAAACCCTGTCCATTACAGGCATGAGTTTCAAAATCTTTAAATAATCGAATTTATTATGTTCACCTAGACGTAAAAATTGTTGTAGTTATTATTGTTACTGTATAGACAGAAGATATTTCTGAAGCATAAACATAAAAACTCAAGCTGTATTAAAATCGCATTGCAAAGAAATTTTCTTACTTTATAGACAGAATTCTCTTTTCAAAAAGTATATTCCTTGTTCTTTTATAGAACGAGCTTAATCTTTAGATACTATTGTAATAGGGGTAACATTAAAATCTGGGAATTTCTGAGGTAACAGCTGTGGCAACTGGGTTTTAATTATCACTTAAAAAGTCTTTCAGACTTACAAAATTACACCTATAAAACATTTAAACAGAGTGTAAAAGATTTAAGATTCCATAATTGGGTTATTACAGTTAATAATGTAATGCTTACCATTACAAAAAGTTATGGAGCCTAAAAAGTATAATTTTACTTTTTACTCAATGCCTATACGCAAAAGCAAGTGAAATCAATCTAATTACATAATATTTAATATAGTACATAAAAAATATTTAATATAGTACATAATAATATATTACCAAGTCATAGACATTTACATCACTGAATAACGTTATTCCGTAATGAACATCCAAAACACAAACAAAGAAAGGTTACAAATGTAAACAAATTTATCTTCCCATAGTCATCTATTACTTAGTTTTAGGCTTTGAGGTTTTAGGTGATTTCTTGGAGAACAAATAAAGCAAATTATGTACAAAGAGAAACGCATCGAAAAGAATCTACGAGTAAGTATTACAAATTCAAAGGTTGTATTAGTAGACTGTTCAAATATCTGGAATTTGATACACAAAAACTATTAAAACATGATGGAAATATGTTTATGCAAAAATTGAAATGCCTCCCTTGAAATGCAAGCGCAAAAAGTTCCACAGCCTTTAGTCACATAAATATAAATATCGACATAAAACGTCGTCACGGCCTAGTATTTGCTACAACATTTAAAAGGACTGGTAATGTGACAGGGTGGGACAATTTTTCCAGCAAATATTTCGCAACAGTTCTTTTGATGTCTTGTACCAAGATTTGCTAGATTTGCTTATGACTATATATGATCTCACTCAATCTAGGATAACACGCACTATTAGAAAGACGGATGGTAGTTAAAGATACCGAATAACCATTTGATAATCATTTATGTCAAACTGAGCTGGACCAGCTAAACTTGAGCAGATTGGCCGAGGCTATACGAAGATATTATACATTACCATGATTCGAATATACGTATCTTCACGATTATAATATGTAGCCGGTCCTCGGTACTTCCGATCCAAATACACGGTACTAGTGTACCAGATAATATCGAATTTATAAAAGATTTATACATAAACAGGTGACTTTATGCTACGATGTAAGTTTGTAAGGGAAGTATTTAGCATTCCGTCAGGCCACTGCCGCAGGCGCGAGTAGTTAGGAAACGGACAACGGTTTCTTGGTGATACGTTACCGGTTAAACACCGTCTGAAGCCGTGACTTACCTTACCGGTTTAAGCAGGTAGATAATATAAGCATTCTACTACATAATATTAAAACAACGACAAAAGTTTAAAAACTGTAACCCAACTACGGAAAATTGGATGTAACTTCCATCATACCGACTAATTTTAGCCTATGTTACCCGGATCATCATAACGAATCGATTGACATCTCATTCATCAAAATGAGCTCAGTAGTTTATTCGCTACTCTAATATGCTCTACTAGTAGGTACACGTAGGTATTATTTTTATATTCGATCACTAAGTAGATAATATGTATGATGGTTTCACGGGAATGTCTTCGTAGGTCCATAAGTTCATTATTCTATGGGGGACCACAAACTAAATGCATGGTAATAAATAAAACTTGATAGAGATTACGAATATGACCGTGCATTGTGTGTTTGCTCTAAAAACGTGCAGCTTTTATCATGTCACCATAAAGGAGAGTGCAGTGGTCAATGCAGGTTTGGCATTAATTCTTGTTTATGGCGAATCGCTTTTAGTGGCTCTGTTGAAAGCGGACGTGGAACGTCTGATTCCTTTTATTTGGATTTCATTCGTTTTATTCCGACAATCATATCCAAAAATATGTTATATTATATGGAAAAATCTTATGTTATGACTATAATACGAGTATACAAAATCCTTGTTTGATGAGAATTATTGACACTACTTGGCTCATAAACTCAAAACATGTGTAAAGTAAGAAAGTTTCTTTGGAAAATTGATAGAAAATAATTAAAACACCATTGCCACACACTCTTTAAGGTTTAAGCTACAAAACATATTTAAGAACCTTCTCAGTAGCTAGTTATACGTATTTGATGCAAAAAACAATCAGTAAAGTAGTTTTTCAGGAATACGGTAAGATAAGACGTACGAACCATCTCTTACACCAAACGCATTTAAACCGCATCCATCATGTAGTAGTAAGAGTAGAGTAGAAAGGGTAAACAATTTAATCCAGTTTCGATATTATTAATTGAATTTTTATGTTCTCCCCAATATACGTATAAACTCTCCAATATAAATGACGATAAAAATATTTATTAAGCTACAGAAAACATTGAATTCATAATTTTATATTAATTTATACAAGGAACCTACCCTCTCTTATCGTCATCGAGCTGGAAAATAACGGATGTTCTTAGAAGAATAAGACGGTGTTTTTGAAGAGGGCACAAAAATAATTAATCATTTTCATTTTTATGGAGCTAAAGGTTGGGAAGACACGATTGTGCCGTCACAGTAGGGTTATTCTTTTGTGAGGCAAAGAAATATTATACCTTTAATCTTCACAAATCCATTAAAATACATATTGTATCAAACAATAACGTTAGCATGTTAATATTTTAATAAATTTTGATGACCTCGACGTGTGTTCTTGGTCTTCAGGTTCTTTCAGGGTTTTCTATCTTATAGATTTCTATTCTTTGCGCTCTATACCCATTTTTTGTTACAAAATAACCGAAAATAGAACTGAACACCGGACAAACAACGAAACACAAATAGGCACAAATAACGAAATCTATATCTTCCCTAAAACTGATCAATACATAAAACATACACATAAAAACCATAAACCAACGATCTATTCACTAATGGCTTTAAATTTCAAGTGAACATTTGGCCTTTCTAAAACGTATGGCGCGGCAAAGTTCATGGAGAACTTGTAAATTATTGGTCCATATAATGTGCAAATTTTCATGCGAACACAGTTAAAGCAAGCACTGCTATGCACGTGACGTTAATTTTCCGATTCACTCATACTATAGAAAATTAAATATACTTTGAATTGAATTTTATGGCCACTGTCATCAACTAATCCACATCTAATGGTTATAATATGCTATCTCTACTTCCCTACCTAATTCCATCTAAAATTCAAACACTCAAATGAAACCATTAAATGTGATTAGGTATTATAATAATACTAGATGATGACCGTGATTTCGTCCGAGTGGATTAAGGTTTCTCAATTCCCGCGGGAATTTTTTAATTTTCTGGGATGAAATACCGGCATCAGCTAGTTTCTAAATAAACGATAAGATTAGAAACGAATGCAGTTAAACGATTCGCGGCGTATTAATAAAACGATTAAACAAAGTTCCAGTAATCAGCTCAGAGCGGCGCGGCAACAGATGGCAAGAATTCCCTAACTTTGATGACGAATGGCTGCATCTTTTAGACAGGAATCAACCAATGATTAGAACTTTTATATTCGTCGAAATTTTTATCAAATCTTATATCTGTTTGTTTGAATATGAAATTTGACCATTTTGAGGTCAGTACTAGTAGTTATGTATCTGTTCTATCTGTATGCGTATGACAGACGTACACAATCTCTAAACTAAAGCCACTGCTTAGGAATTGAAATGAACTAAATTGACAGATCCTTTTATCTATTGCTTCCTTCCTTTAGTGTGAGGAGCATTATGAAAGTGATAGCATGAAAGATGCCCTTAGTTTGGTCTAGAGAATTGAACGTGTATATAAGAATTTAGCCACAATACATTAATTAGAATGTAAAATTACATATATCTTACGAGCGAATATCTTACGAGTTATTAGGATACAAGATGTATTTGGCGCTTATTACACTCCTATTCCGCGCAATACGCTAGCATCTGTCGCGTTTCGCTCGAGGTTTTGGGAATGTTTTATTTCATCGCTTAGTCACGATCGTGTGGGTGAATTTTTTTCTGGTATTCTGCGCAGTCTTAATGACACAAATTGATTTAATCGACAATAACGCGACACGATGCTCGCCGCAAAGCTGATTATAATATTCAAATTGTTTCGAATTTTTCAAAGTTCCAATTTCATTTCTTAGCTGTTACTTCATTATTCTGTATCGCAATCCTTTCTCCGTGACAGGGTATAGTCGTCTTTATCTGATAACACTTTATAGGGACCATTTACTAGTCGGTTTGATTCGAAAACAATCTATATCTACAAGATATCTACTAATATATTTTATCAATAACTATTTTTTATATACGTGAAGACGTTCCATCGACCTAACAAATAAGAATATGGCTATCATGCACTAACTTGTAGTTCACCACAATAAACTATTTACTTATTATTAAAAATCGACAAATTAGTAGTTATTTAAGGAACGAAATTGGAAAAGAAAAAGGAAGAAAAACAAGGTGATTAATTTATATCATGGATGTATCCAAGTAAGATTTGCTGTTATAAAAGTTTTATTGTTTGCTGATATAAAAGAAAAGCACAGCGACTATGCGAAATAAATAGATATAATATACCAGTGTGGTCCGGCTCAAAATAACCATAGGCTTAACGAATCCTTAGAATTTGTGGACGGTACTCTTGCAACCTCTTGCAAATCAGGTATATCCGAGCCCAACACGCTCTAATGTTTTGCATTGGTTCACCGCTACACACATTTGATATTCGCTAAAACCCTATAAATGCTTATAAGTATTGATTGCTTCCGCAAAACAACTGACTGCCAAAAATGTAGAAGAGTCACACGGTAAGTCTAGGCGGTGCGAAGCTATAAATTTTTAAGTAATCCCATGTACCTTTTAGTAACCCCAGGGGCCAAGTATGACGGAGAAGAAGAAGAAACCTAATTATCTGTTACAAAGTATTCAAAATACTTTACTGAAATAAAAAAATAAATTTCATTTTAAAAGATCTTTTAATTAATTACCTCCTAGGGTCAATCAAGTAATCGAAATCATGTGTTCAATTTGCTTCTGAATGTAGATACAACATTGAACAGCAAGAGCCCAAATCTTTTTTGATCGAAAACGTTTTAATAGCACGAACATGTATAGACAATATGATTGCGACGTAAATGCCAATTGTCGAATTGTGATCGTGTGTCGGCATTTATTGCATCGCACGTCTGCAATTTGCATACGTTTGAATACTAAGTACCAGCAGCGTCATGGTTTGAAGCCACTTTAATTGAATAGTTCGATTTATGCTTATTAGTTTAACTTAATTTTATGCGCGTGAAAATGCATGTTTGCAATTTCAATATTGCTGTAGATCAATAATTCATTATTTTGTGCTCAGGGAACTTTAGGTATATGCTGGAAACATGAAATATGCGACAGTAATTCATCAGTGGTCAACCAAGTTCATTATAAGCTATAATTTTAACATTCGAGAACATAAGATGAACAGTCTTCCGGGATGAGCCTAACGTGCGTCACCCACGAAAAGCGCCAATGCATTCTTAGGAAATCTCAGAGTTTTCGAATATATTATGCGCTCGCATCGAGGGGATTTAGTGGGCTTAAAAGCCTATAACCCGATTTTTCCCACAAGAAATCTCAGTGAGTTTAGCCCCTTAACAAAAAAGGCACGCATTTTTGTGTTTCCTTTTTCCCACCTTCCTGATGTAACCAAACTTTGTTGCATTGGTTCAAAGGTTTCTTTGAAAAATGTTGATACATTCAAAATTGATAAGACCCACAAGGATCTAATGATAAGTTAAGACTCAAGCATGGGTTCGAAATAGCTGAGAAGAATCGGCAAGAAACTCAAAGTTGCTATTTTCAAAATGTTAATCAAAATTTAGCTATATTGGTCTAATAAATTATAATACTCTTCAATATGTCTGAAATAGATCGCTGAGGTGTGGAATGCACTTCCGGCGTCAGTGTTTCCGGCCACGTATAATATTCCTTCAAGGCAAGAGTGAATAGGCATTTTCTTGGCAAGCGTGTTCCAACTTAGACCTCATCAATACTTTCCATCATTGATGTCATCAAGCGTAAGCTTTTCTCGTAATAAAAAAACACTATCTTGTAAGCACCTGAATAGTAGGGCAATTGCCTCCATGGCATGTTTAATAGGTACATACGATAGAATGAAGTTACATTTCTGTTATTTACAACACTTTTATGACTTGCAAAAGCGATTCACGTTTTTGTTAGTCAAGACGAGACGGGTTAGCGCCGCTCTACATCAGAACTGAGAAGAAGCTAATATGTTATTTATGTGCAACCACCTCAAGCCGTGCCGTCAGTAGGTACGTGCGGCGTGCAGTCTGCAGAATGAAGTTCTCATAATATTATGTACACATAAAATATTTGGGTTAGGCTAACTTTACTTTAGCTTACATAATATTATATATCTTACATAACTTTGTGTTGTATTTATGTTTATATATTTATAGTTTCTGTACATGGTATGTTTATATATGTGCTTCTTCTTGCACATAAGTGGATGGGTGACCGCCCCTACAGATGCGATTTAATTTGGTATTCTTGCAAGAAATAAAATTTATTTTTCTTTGGCACCAGAAGCAAATAATCACTAAGTTAGAAAACTCTTGTAAAAAGGCCGAAAATAATGAAATTATGAACAATTTCATAAGGCTATCAGTCATTGTAAAATGTCATGATACGAGTAGTATATGTAGGCATCGCATGAAGTTCAGGGTATCGATCATTTGTAACTTAATTGTGAACTTTCAACAGGAGGTAGTGCGTGCGTGCGTAGTGGTACATGCGTACCTACTTTAGCTTAATGTACCAAAATATTGCTTTAGTTTGTTGAATAGATCCCACAGTGCCGCTAGAGTTGCAAACACCGCGTTTTTCAATACTGAAAATGCGATTGACTGATTCACCCGCATCAAAGATCAAAGAAATATTGATGACGTTGCTTATTGGTATATTCGATCATCTTTACATTACACGTCTATAACTACACTTGACACAATTTGATTGGCGATGTATCATATTACGACGATCTTTAAACGTACTAATTGGTTTGGCACATAGCGATGGCCAGGAGCCCGAGAAACCTGAAGATATGATACTCGTTCCGTGGAAACAAAGAAGGCCGCTTGTGTGGGATTCCACGTATGTGGATAAATTGGCAGTGCCTCACTTATAGGGGACCTTCGCGGCTGCTATTTAAGCAGAAAGGGCCAAGGAAAAACAAAGAGAACAGTTTCATATTTGAGGTTAAAAACTTGGGGCAATTTAATACAAATTATAATGTTTAGCCATACAACAGTTAACGATTTGGTCTCTCGTTCCAGTGGTTTGGATGATATTTTAAATAATAATTTAAATTTTCTCAATTTTTGTTTTCTAGTGGAATGTATAACATGTAGGTAGTTAAAAAAACTTACTATCAACGAGTTATTTATTTTAAAAGCGAATAACAATGTTATTAGTTTATTATTTGTTCAGATGCAAAGGAAGGAGAGCCTGCAGGTCTGCAAAGTTTGCACATCTTATTACGCTCCGCTGGAGTTGTATAGGAGTTGTTGGTAACATGTTAAATTTGTTAATCTTTTACAGTCCAAAGTAATATTGTTAAGCGAATTTAAAAAGGGGTTTTATTTCGTTTTAATTTATCTCCTCCTAGCTACACAAGAATTAGCGTGTTTTAGGTTTCACGTTTCTTTGTATAAACTTCACAACTTTTTGCTTCTTTATGATTAGAATTAAAAAGTAATCTAAGGTTAAGGCATTTTCCTTTAGAATTTCAATCATTGTTCAGCGCTTTAGGTTTTACGTTGTCTGTCAGTCAGTCTGGAATAAAAAGTCACTCTCCATGTTCTCAATTATATCCATGCAAAAAATCACGCCCAAAACACACTTTTACATTTATATTATCACTGTGGGTTATATACTCAAAGTATTATCATCAGAGATTAAGTGTTTCATATTATAAATAGGTATCGTTACCTAATGTCTGTATCATAAAGGAAAACAAATAATTCTACTATTGTATGTTTTTTTAATACTACTTTATGATAACAACAAAACAGTTCTTACAAAATCTACTATTTATTAACGATTTTATTTGATCTATCATTCATTCGCTTTTCGATAGTGAACAAAAATCATAGAAAAAAAATGCCTCTACCTCCGGTAAAATATTAACGCAAGAAAAGCAAAAGGTGCTTATTATGTAGCGAGTAGGGAACACAAAGTGGTTGTGTTGATGGATTTTATGCAATTTTCAGTATCTATCACATCCAGCGCGCTCGAACCCGTAGGGATTAAGTTCGATCTTTTCGCAATACTTACAGGGTAAACAGCTTGGGCCTTCAGCGCCTCCGCTCGCCCCATTCGAACTTCGGATAGCGACTAAACCCCAGTGTGTAGTGTATAGAACGGAAGGTTAGTCCGATCAAATGGTACAAGGTACAATTTGTAACCTCAATAGCTGTTAAACATGCGGACTGAAAACTAAGAGGTTGACTAAATGTGTCGATGTCGCGATATTTTACTTTAAATCCTCTCCATCCATTTTTATTAAGAGCAATGTACATATATTATCTCCCAAGTGAAGCGTGACTTCAAACCAACCAAAAATAGATTTTGACGATTCAATTTGACGAAGAGTTTTCCGTAAAAAAGGATTAACTTCCGGGTAGTGATGATCAGGAAAATGCTAAAAATTTACTTATTGTATAGAATAATGGTTTGTTTTCACAAATGGTTAAAGACTTTGGTAAGTATAACTTTTATACCTAGAGGTATAAGCGTTAAATAACCTAACAAGGTGGATAAGTCAGCAAAAAACAAGTTGGGGGCTTGCTTCAATAAATAATTATTAATGTAAAATTATATTTATTTATACTATACACTACTCAAACTAAAACATATAAAGGACATGCGCAAGGATATAATGTTTTTATATGCTTAGATAATAATAATTCATTCCTAACTTTTATACGCACAGAAGATAAGTATGAGTAAGTAATAAAAATCTTAGAAATCTCGGGTGGAACAAGATCATCTTCGTGTTGTGACGATATTTCGGGAACGTGGGCGGAATAAATTTTTGGTCATAGAAACCATTTTCAATTTCACGGCTCAATCTTTGTGTGCCGCAGTGAATATATAAATGGGCATTCGTCGATGTCGAGTGAGGATAATGGTTTCATGCTGAGGCACGTTTGGTTCTTGATTCCAAATCAACATTTCATAAAAGAGTAGGTAGAGGGAACTTAATCCGTACTCACATAGGTATATTTAGATAGCACCCGTCTTCGATCACAAGAAATAAGACCTGTATGTACTCGTACATGGTTATTGGTAAAATGTTTTTATGAGATGACCAGCTCTTGACTGCAACCTCACCTGATGGTAAATGATGATATCTAAGATGGTAGCGGGCTAACTTGAAAGGGGTACGGCAGTCTAAATTAAATTTGTTTGGTCCTAATTGGTTTTTACAGGCCATCGTATCGGAGCGTCACGAAAAATAGTACTTAGAATTTAGGATATATAAGAATGGAAATTGTGAAATTAGAAGAGTTTCGAAGCTCTAATTAGAAAATCTTTACAAATTAGTTTTGTTTCGATGCTGTTAAAATGTAAAATTTCGATTTTAAACTTAAAATATCCGCCACAAGCGAATACGTATTAGAGGTAACTTCATAACCTTTGACCTCGTGATGTTTTACCAGAATCTTCTTATATGTAAGTCTAGATAAAACTCAAAAATGGTTTGACTGAGTTGAATATTTTTTGTTTTATTCGCCTTAATTCAGGGGGGTAAACTCAAAGAACAGCACAATCGAAAAAATCAAAATTGGTAATTTTGGATAGAAATCACCACATCATCGGATTACTTAGAAGCGAAGCTACGGGTAAAATCTAGTATAAAAGTATGGATAATTTTATCAGAGGCTTTGAAATTGCTTGTATTAAATATAAACAGGCTCTAAGGCTATACCTACTGCAATTCTCGGCCAGCATTTTACATCTAGGTAATATTAGCCGAGAATGTTTTCATTAATTCTAAACTAAACATCGATCACTGTCGTCTACGGAATCTATTACCATTCATGACTTCCTAAATCGTTATGCAGCTAGTTGTAGGCGTTCATTAATAAAAATACGGCACAAGTGTCATGAAAAATGGTAAGTAGTTTGGAACGTTCGCAGTTCGAGCGAGGGCAAGTTTTGACAAATTATTTAAGAACGTGTGTTAGGCGAGACGGCGGCGTGCCTTTTATACGCATGATTGATCGCCGTGATAGCGACGACAAACGTTTCCTTTTATTTTAATCTATATCTATATGCTAGTACTTATTCGTATGAAACATTTTATGCTAGTACTAGATGACTAGCTGATAATGCCCACGACTTCGTCAGCGTGGATTACAGTTTTTAATTCTCGCGGGAACTTTTTAATTTCCCTCACCACCTGGGTGCCTGGAGCACTTCGACCATCCGATGTTCCAGATCCTTTTTTCCACGTACTTTGAAACTGTGGAACCAACTTCCTGCGACGGTGTTTCCACTGAATTACAACATGGGGTTATTCAAGGGGCGGACCAACAAATTCCTGAAAGGCCGGCAACGCATTGGTGGTGCCTCTGGTGCTACAAGTGTTCATGGGCGGCGGTAATCACTTAACATCAGGTGACCCGCCTGCTCGTTTGCTCGCTAAAAATATAAAAAAAAAAAACCGGGGTAAAATGTAGCCTATATGTTAATCCTAGGTATGAGCTACCTCCATTTCAAATTTCGTTCAAATCGGTTCACTCGTTGTAGTATAAAGGAGTAACAAACATCCATTCTCAAAAACTTTCGAATTTATAATGTTAGTAGGATTAGGATAGGATCAGGATTATAAAAGGACTTCCTACTAATCATTAGTAGAAAGTAGGATAGGTAGTTAGAAGTTCGAATGTAATCGAATCGAAGGTATAGAGACACTTTTCACACGAGCCCAACTGCCCATAGTAGGTAGTTGAATGCTTATTCTGTTTTATATGGAGGGATATCCATCATCCTTATATCGGACCCAGTTACGACAGGCTCATAAAATTTGTATGGGTAGTAGGTGAAATTAACAGCAGTTGATACTTTGACGTGAAAAATGTGTTTATCGCTTAACATCACCGATTTATGATGTTACTTATCAAGGGTGATAAATTGGATTGAATTGTATACCTTTTAATTATTATTATATCGATTAGAATATATACTTATGGTTGGAAGTGAACTCTTTTTAATAAATGCGTTTTCATACTGCCTTAAAAAAGAAATAAAATAAAAATGATTTCACATTTCTAAAAATTAAAAAATATTATTAATAATTTTAAATAGCAGTACACTGTAAACTTTTGAATGTTGTCAATTTTACAAGTAGGTAGTATGCAAGTTAGGTAACTATTTATAATTATTTATTTACGAAAACATAAAACAAAAACTACGAGGGTTCCAAACGCGCTATAATCTGAGAAGAGCCCACACAGTTTCTGAAATATAAAAAGTATGTTTCTACAGAGTTTTCTGTTGTTAAAGATTGTAACTATTATTTTCTATAATAAATTGGATTGAACGATTGTTTACTATAGGGCAGCAATACAGGTTAGTTCGGCCGCTGTCTCGGGGAATCGCATTCCTGGGGGAAATCAACACAACAATTACATCTCAAACACGATATCTAATAATAATGGCAGAATCTTTAAAGGCCTTTCAATTACTTTAACACAAACATTTTCATCATCAACTAAACTAACCATAAAAGTTTATTTTAAATGATAAATATATACATAAAAAATTGTCAAAGTTATGATACAGTTATTTTTGTATAGGTCAATACTCTACTAATAATACCTTATACAATAATTATACATATTCTCTATTAGCTATATAATTGTAGTTCAGAGCTTTTACTGTATTCATAGGATCTGTATACATATCAAAATATAATTTGTAACCAAATGGAAGGAATCGCAATCTTTGCTTTGGTTAAAGTATTTTTTTTTTATAAAAGTACTTACAAATGTCTACATTTTTGCAACTTTTGATTTATTGTAGGGAACATTAGAATTCTACCTGAGGGATTGATGCTGGTTCCCTAGGAAAGAGGAACCAACTCTAATGTGACACGGAACGTGCGTTGACACATTTATTAGCCCCGTGTCATATCAGAGAGACAGCTTGAAGACCGGGAGTCGCAGTTCAAATTGTTACATTTGATAAGCGGCGCAGTATGCCTCTCGTCATGGAGTCTAATTTTAAAAACTCTTGACATTTCATTACGGTTAAGCCTTATAATGTGTTACGAATAAAGAGCCTAGAATGCCTTAGAAGTCTGTCTGTCTGTTCAGCGCGCAAATTCAGTCAGTATTTTTAATACCATAAGCGAGCAGATGATTTAAACTAGCTATATCTAAGTTTTATGCGAAAGTATATTTGTTTGTAAGCTTCTTGGTTTGTCCTTCAATCAAATCATGCAATAACGTGACATTTTGCTTAGGTACCTACGTTCAAGACTGTCTGTATATAGGCTACTTTTTATCCCGGTAAAACAAAGCGTTACCGCGGGATTTTTAATAGCTAACGCTAAAAAAAGTTCCGTTAGTAATCAAAATTACATAATAATTACTTTTTTGAGTTTTCCTATTTCTATAATTGCCTGGTAACGATCGCTACTAAGCTATAAGGCTATTTTTTATATGCTAAGTACGTTAAGTATTAATTGTATTTACTCTCCTTTTCTGCGTTCTTCTGCTGTGATGTACAAATAAAGAGTTATCTATATATCTATATAATATGTATAAATATGTATAAATGCGTAATACAGCTTAATTTCATAAGTCGGACTTTAATCTTTTATGAATATTCAGACCAGTCATCCCCAAGGACGGAATCCTCTCAAGCGTATGAGACGCAACGCGGATGGTGGGTTTCAAAACAATGCGATATTATCGCGGCATTTACGCAGTCCTAATAAGATTTACCTCAATACTGATGCGCATCGTAGCATCCATTATTTAGGGGTATTATCTTAAAACAGACAGTAGCGCTGTATTTTGATAAACTTACTTAAAGTGGCGGTAAACTTATGCTTTTCTGTGATATAATCGTTTGAGATTATTAATCTATTTCTATCAAGTAATTTCGATAACTCTAAAAATATAATTATTTTTAGAAATGAAGAATCAGTATCATTTCGAGAAATTAGCTTAACTTTTAACATTTTTTTTTACTTAGCCAAAAAGAATTAGCTGGGGAGCTATGCTGCTGCTAGGACTTGGTGCATCAATATTGGTTGCACTTTGTGAAACAGATAGCGTTTATACCTTCGAACTTATTCTTTGAGCCTGCAATAAGAGCTTAAACAAGATACTACATAATATATTTTAACACTGCAATCAGATTATTTTTCTTCATTTCAATAAATTCTGTACAACCAGCATGCAAAGTATCGTTGGTCCGAAGCTATGTTTTACCGGTAACGAATCGCTAGGGAGTCGCCGCGCCGCGCCGTCCCTTCCTAACAAGCCCGAGGCAGGGGCCCGTCGGAATGCTAAATACTTCCTCAGCAAAGTTACAAACATCCGCTTTCTGTTACCTTTTATATATTCTTGACCCATAAGTTTAATATAGTATTAGCGGAATTTTTTATATGTATCTATCCACAACAGTGTGAAATTGTTAACGGTTGTGCGTGATGTTTCCTCTCTATTGAATGATTGTTTATAATTATGCGAATTTGAGAGTAAATTAAAAGTAAATAAACTCTATGTGTTTGGATCCTGACTTTTATTATCCTTTTCCATTTCTGAGTGCTAAAAATAGATAAAAAACACCTGACTGAGACTGCCGGCAGAAGACCGTCAGAAACAAACAAATACGTCATCCTCATTGCTACAGATAATTATATTTACTCATCACTGTTAACATTAGCATGTTGGTAACGCTTAAGATTTTCCCCTACCAAAAATCGTTCAACTAAAGAATTTTTTGCAATTGTCGTATTTTTATACGTGGATTTTTGGTAGCGATTACGTGTAAACCGAAATTGGAGTGTCTGGCTTCAAAAGCACGCAGCAAAAGGCGTCAAAGGCTTTATTCATAACCATCGACACAACTGTGACGCCCTGACGCCATCATCGGTTCTGGCGGCTTTGCTGGCTGCTGTAAAACTCAAAAGGATAGCGAACACACGACATGGCAGCATTCCTACATGTTGTATTTGCTTGTTATTCGTATTAAAAAGTAGAGGGTACGTAGCTAATCCGTACCATTTAGTAAAGAAGAAGTTCAAGAAGCATTAGGACATTGCATGTAGGTATAATAAGAGACCGGTGATCTATAGGCTAATTCAAGACTTCGGCCTCCGTTTTGGGAATCATGGGTTCGAATTTTAGTAACGCACCGCTAACATTTCGAAGTTAATTTCATTTTAAGTTATTAAATATATCACTTGCATTAACCCCAAAGAAAAATATCGCAAGGAGAATTCTCCTTATTTTAACAAAGGTGAAGTCTACCAATCCACACTTGGCCAGGATTCTCTTATTGCAGATAAATATAACAACTTATACAAACAAGAAATATGACATAATTTTAGTAAGAGATTTAACTTTCATAATTAAAATCGAGATTTTCTCAATGCGCTATTGAAATTTATTACGGAAAGTTGAGACATCGCGAATCTCAACCGTTCTGAATGAAAGCTTAAAGTTTCAGCGACGCAGTTACGCTTCCCTTCTAGACGATCAACGTAAATTATTCCCCTAGAAGAAATCTCCAAGGGCTGAGTGACGGATAAGGGACGAGAGGTTTTATTGCCCATAGCGGCTACGTATTTAGCCGACATAAAAGGCACCCCAAATTGTAATTGAGCGATAATATTATTCAATATCGTCTATTGATTTAATTAATGCCGAAAAATTCGGTACGCTTTAACTAACACGGTAGGTAATTGAATTATTTTTGACGTTTTGACGTTTTATTAACTTCTTGGTAATAGGGAAAATAACAAAATTGGATTATAAGAGAAATTAAAATATTAATGATATTTTACAATCCTACTAATTATTATAAATGCAAGTGTATTTTTTGGTTTGTGATTTAGCCACGCATCAACGTACTCGTAGTATGAATTGACGTAACATTTTGCATAGGGAGAGAGTGAGATTGGTTTTTTATTTCGATAGGTAAAAACGTGATAAACAATTAGCTGTATATTTGTGGATTTAGGTAAAATGCGATGCTTTTTAACAATCTAACCTATCCAGTAATTGAACCTACGCTATCAATAATGCACCTTCGAGTTTATGCCTGTATATTTAGCCTCGTGTATTTTAAAAGTTTGAATAACCACAAGTTTTTCAGAATATAAAGCGGACTTGGTGGCGAATGCGTGCAAACTGAAATTGGAGTGTCACGCTCGGAATGCACGCAGCAAAAGGCGTCAAAGGCTTTTTCCACATTCATCGACACGTGACGCCATTATTCTCAGTCTAGCCGCGGTAAAATTCTAAAGGGTAAAAAACGTGACAAGGCGTGATAAATATTTATCATATTAGTTACTCCTGAAATCATTGACTGCTAATAATATTTGCAACAAATACTTATTCTGCCCTCGTAATTGAAAACACAGTAACTTAAAGGTAACTTCTATTTAACTTACTATGTTTTCAATTACGAGGGCAGTATTATAGTACTGATCAGTAAGGAAGACTACTTTCTGAATACCTGGCTTTACATCTTAACAATAATGCAGACCTTCAAATAGATCCTATGTGAATATAGAACACCTGCAGTGCGCGCCTGAGATAATAAGATAGTGAAGACAACCAATCTGCACTGCCCATGTGGTTAAAAACCCCTTTAAATTATTAATAGTTTGTATAGTTACAGAGATATGTTTATACATCTCTGTTGAGCAAATTATAAAGAAAACTATGCCGTAAAGTGACTCAGCATCGAAGAGACGTAGAACATGTAGCTCAAGCTGTTGCTTCCTGAAGTATGCTTTTCAATTATCTTACGCGCTAATGCTACAAAATAAATGTAATAAATGAAAATTGTTAGGCAGGAGAAATAACCTTATTATTATCACTTTAAACCATATGGTCCAAAAAACTCCACAAAATAGGTATGATAATACTTTAATTATCTACTAAAGACATTTTTAACTATCATATTCGGGTAAATTATTATTATACCATCGTGGAAATTATATTCAGCCACATATACGGGTACATTTTAAAGCATCACAGGTTTTTGAACATTGTTCCTATTTTTTTAAGGTTATCTTAGCAGTAAACAAAGTTTTTAATCATTGTATAATACTTCATTCTCACTAGCTGATAGAGCCTTTTTAATATATTATTTCTTGCTGATTCTTTCCGGTCGGATCGGCATTCTGAACCAGTGGTAGAGTCACTTGACGATTCGAAAGTACCTTGTAAAAGTTTATTTGAATAAAAAACAATTCAATTCTATTTTAACAAGTTAATCAACTGTAATAATTAACAATACCCAATATTTCCCATTCTATTATACGATTTTCTTTCACTTAAATCTAGAGCCAGATACAATATGAGGTCGAATACGATTTTGAAGTAACAAATACTGGCATACCTTAGCCGATTCCCGGAGGAGCGGGCGGATGTTTACCCTCAATTTTAAAAGATCAGGCTAATCCCAACGCTCCCAGTGGAACTTACCTTCTCATATGTTAACATTCCGTATTCCCTCTTGATTCTCATTTAAGTTTATTATTTTACCCAATAAGGATTTAATATAATAGTGCGAATCTGCGAACTTATTGTTTCAACCGTTTTAATAACCGATTTAATCCACGTGGAGTTAAAGTTTTTAAAAATCCCGTAGGAAGCCTATGATTTTCTGGGCTAAAAAGAAGTTATCACTCTCCAGATCCTTCGCTATATCCATGTAAAAAATCACGATCCATTGCTGCGTGATTGATGGATAAATCAACAGAAAACACAATTTTGCAATAATAATATTAGAATTTTCAAGCATTCAAAAGCATTTTAATTTCTTGGCGCATATAACCAACGATAAATAATTTGCTCACAAGATTCAAAAGTCTTTTAAATAAAAAATTAGCTTATTTCTAGATTGGTATTTCTATTTGCTAGCACACTATAAATTACACTAATATTATAAAGGCGAATGTTTGTGTGTGTATGTATGTTTGTTACTCCTTCACGCCACAACGAATGAACCAATTTGACTAAAATTTTGAATGGAAATAGCTCATACCCATGATTAACACGTGGGCTACATTTTATCACGGAAAATTAAAGAGTTCCTGGGGAAATCAAAAATCTTAATCCACGTGGATGCAGTCGCAGACGTCGTCTGGTTGTACATAATTTTCAATAAAAATATATCATAATCTATTTTAGTAGGAATTTATGCTTCAAGTTTAAATACCTAAGAAACTGATTTTGATTACTTCATATAAGACTCATTAATTCAAAGTTTCTTAACGTAGCTGTTTCCGATTTTTAAATGATTTAATGCACAGCCAACGCCAGAGTTCTGGTAATGATCCGAGAGTGCATGCATAATTTACCCGCCTTTGCGGTTGCTTGTCCGGTTAGTACGGTGTGGCCAAAAACATTTTTTTTTTAATATTATTAAACAATGTCGTCCGAAAAACAACAGCTATAAACTATAAGCGTTCACCGTCATACTACATTTTTCTTCATCTTTATCAACCGATAGGCGTCCTTGGCTGGACAAAGGTATTTTGTATGAATGCAAGGACTTGCACAGGCCTCGATTTTGCACCGCTTGTATCCAGCCGCTTGAGTTTTAGCCAGACTAACGATAGGTAAGATAAGTGTGTTTACAAGAAGCGCTAAAATATTAACTTGAATGAAAATGTTTCGAAAAACCAGTGGGCGAAGCCGAAAGCGAATGCTAGTAGTATCTGTCGTAAACGAGAATGGGATCTGTATTATTCGTACTTCGCTGTATGTTAAGCATTTAGAGGTTTTGGGCAGTGATAAAGGGAATGATCAAGCTTAAGTAAAGTGGTCGGTAATCAGATAAACAGTTGCTCGAGATAAGTAAACATTACGGAGAATAGCACGGATCCCTATTCTCCTACTGTTATGTGTCGCAACACCAAAATGGTAGAGATTTTCTTTAATCTCTTACAAAGTAGTTACTTGAACCGTTTCAAAGAAGGAATAAAAAAATACCCTTCAAAAACGACAAACAATTTTTCTCAGACACTTTTGATGACCACAGTTAAATTGCATTGAAAAATTGTTTGTATGCTCTACGAAACAAGATTTGTAGGTTATGCAAATCCGGAAGTTCTCATTTAATCGTGATTTGTGTCAGTTCAGGGAGCGAGCATACCTCTGCGGGCCCTGTCGAGTGCAGGTGATAAATCGTAAGGCGCCATGAGTTTTTACTAACGAGACAAGTTGACGTGTGTCTGGTTCCAAACATATTCACGGCGCGATTGTTAACGCCGAGCTGACAACACGTTTTTGTTGGTTTTCCGTGGGACATTTTTTTGTCGAAACGCGATCGCTACGGAAGGACCGTTGGAATGTTTTCGTCCGATTTCGGGAATGGAGATTTTTCAGCGCGGTTCAGTAGGCGCCGTGTCGTACAAATGCACCGATGACAATAAATATCGGGCGCGGCGAGCCGTGAAATCGAATAGGCTCCGTCTGTGAGCGCTTTACAATCAGCAGCCGCCTGTCGCACGCCTATACCCGCCCGGCGGCGCCCCGCTATAACTTACTGACTTTTCCATGCATAAAAACTTATTTCGACTCTATTACCTGAATGGGATGTACATATTTATTAAATTCGATTTTCAAACTGTAAAATATGTTCGCTTTATTTTTGAGATGATAGTTAAAACCATAGTCAAAGTGGATTAGTAGAACCGCTATGAGGTTGCCCTTAGTTTTGCCACAAAATGAATACCAAGACACTCTACTCTAGGTCAACAACTATATTCATTCAAAATCAAGTCAATCTGATGCTCCGTGATCGATGGAAAAACCACAAAAAGCACTTTCGTATTTATTGTAATAACTGTTTCAATAATGGCTTGGAATCGACGAACTTTCGGTTTTTAGTCCACGCCTTACCCCTTGCGTATTACAGACCTCATTATAAAAATAAAATAAAATCAGTGTAAAGAATCATTCATTCGGTGTTACGCCGTTTGTTTGTTTCGTAGCGTATGTGTAGGCGTTTTTGCAATAAAACCGACAGATAAGATATATGTATATACTCACACCTGGAAAATTGCATGCACAAAAATACCTTGATACAGAAAGCAGTACAGGTGCCTAGATATGCTATAAGCAATAGCTATTCAGTCTAATCAATAAATAATTGACACACATTCATTATTTAACAGAACATTGAGAACGTTTCTGAATGATACATTTTAAACATTCGCATGTAAAAGGGAGTACTTAATTTGCGGCAACCTCCCTCCCCCAGTCCCGTGACGCGTGTTCGATTAGAGCAAGTAATTCCGGAAAGGAAATTGAAATCTTAGCAATGCCCCGTGGACTAAATTTCTACCGGAATGAGGCGTAAAATGAAAAACAAACCTTACGCTACAGCAGTGGGCGCATTTTATTGTGCACGGGAAATATTTTATGTAAAAGATTGGCATAGGAATAAATTGCATTTATTTTTCACAACCTTTGGCTCATTTTCTTTCGTGTGTAAGCTCCCGTGTTCCTTACCCAGCTTGTTTCATATCCAGCAAAGAGATTGTTTACAAATTATTATTATAGTGGTGTGAAGATCGCAATCACCTCTGATTGGTCGATACTCTCTCGGGATTGGCTTAGTTGCATTGCTGCAGCAAAACTACCTTAAATGCAAGCAGTCACCACATTTGAGAATAGCAATACTTACATCTTTTCCACAATTGAACACAGGAAGCAGAACTAAACAAAATCCGATAAACGGTTGTATTGTGAAAAGGTAACAGATAGGACACACTTTTGCATTCATAATATTACCTACAATCAAGGAAGTTATGGACAAATAGGTTCTGCTGGCAACTTCGTCCGCGTTGTTCTGCGTCCGTGGCGTTAGAGTAAGGTTTTTAAAGATCCAGCGGGAACCCTTTGTTTTTCAAAATTACGTCGATCCATTGCTCCATTGCTGTGTGATTGAAGGACAAATGAATAATCACTTTCGCATTATTAATATTGATACGAGTATAAATATTACTATGAGGATTTTAGTAACATGAAACGTGACGACGAACAATCACGATTTAAGTTTCTAAAGTTAAATCTCGATCGTGTGACGTTTACGTCGGTCTAATAATATTTCCATACAACACGGTGATATTAAGCGTTGCATTCGCAAACAGCGGCACAATGATCGGGCGCGGAATACTGCGGAGTAATGAACATAAGCCGCGGGCCCAGGAGTTTAATTTTCCTCTTCCGCGCGGCTGTCCGCTCGCTCGGGCTCATTAATGGCGACAATACCTCGCGCCTCGTCATTTGCGCCTTCACCGACGATAAACAATAGCTCGCTATATGAGCGTTTGGACAAAATTATTGTTCGAATAATATTCTCTTATTGTGTGTTTAATATACCGTATTCGAAAAAAATGCTCACCTTAGAGCACGGTTCAATTTTTTTTTGTAATAAAGCATATTACCATGCTCAACTTGACTAATATTCCCCCGTTCTCTCCTAGCTTAAAACTTGTGTTAGGAGTGGATAATTATTAAAGCGAGTAGTTTTATTGATGCTATTGAGGCTATATTAGGTGTGGGTACGACGATAGTGCAATGGGTGGTGATGGTGATTGAGCCGTTGACCTTTCAGTCCGCACCTTTAACAGTTGGGTTATTAAGGCTTTTGTCACATCCAATATTGCTCTTTAGGGTTTCCTGAAAAAATGGGAACCTATGGTGCAACTTAACCGTCGGCCACTACCTACTGATTATATTACATTAACATAAGAAACAGGATTAAAGAATGCTTGCTCGACTCTATTGCAATTATTTCAATTTCAAATTAACGCGGGTTCACCGTGGAAGGAGTCGCTATTTCAGCACGTTGGGACCCAATTGTCCATAGGAGATCGAGCTACGAGTAAGTCCAAGCCATTTTGGCGACGCAACTTGCTATGCCGGTTACTCAATACTCACATTCATCTACGGATCATGTTTCACTAATTTAATCACTTAGAGACACTCCGAGCTTTTAAACGAATAAAATGGTAATATTTAATGACGCATTCACAAATAGCGTTGTAATAATTGGGAGTGGACTAATGAATATAAGCCGCGGGCCCGGGAGTTTAATTTTCCTCTTCCGCGATGCTCGCTCGCCCAGACTCATTAATGACGACAATACCACGCGTCTCGTCATATACTTCGTGAATATTATACAAAAGCATTTGACTGCTACGTTTATATTGTTAAATTAAATTACTGGTTTTAATTAACACCTATGTCTTACTTAAATCCTTAACTAGCTTGTCTCGAGTGGGAAAAAAGTAAAGTAAGCTATCGAAGGCGTTCCCATAGAAAGTTCACTTCTACTATAATCCTTTCTACTAATATTATAAATGCGAAGGTTCGTGAGGGTGCCTGTATGGATGGATGGATGAATGCTTGTTACTCCTTTATGCCGTATTTATGGCGCAATGAGTGAACCGATTTGGCTGAAAATTGAAATGAAGACAGTTTTTACCTAGGATTAACACATGGACTACATGTCTACATGGACTACATGCCCGGAAAATTAAGGAGTTTCCGCGAGAATTGGGTAACCCTAATCCACGCGGACGAAGTCGCGGGCATCATCTAATCTGTGTTAAGTGGCTAGCAGTATCAATTGAGGAAGCGATCTCGTGCACAGTATGTACCTTAAGAGTGCGTGTAATGCAAAAAAAATCCCCGCGATAGATGAAATAAGACATTCCTGAAACCTCGTGTGAAACGCGATAGTTGTTAGAGTGTAGGAGTGTAGAAAGCACCAGAATCAGAAAAATCTTTATTAGCAGCTACACAAAAGTACAAAATACCTCAAAATTTTAAATACACAGCTATGATAGGTATTAGATATCATTACTTTGTACAGTAGTGCAACGTTACCAAAAGATCAGTCACTCAGCTTGTGTTGAGGCTCCTGGCCCCACAGACTTAAAACTGGCGATACCACCAAGTTTTCAGTACTGCTGTAAAAATACCACCTGCATCTAAAAATTACCATTAACTATTGCACGCGCTCTTAAATCAACTCCTTTTTTTTTTGTTAATGTTGGGAAATGCCTTTACGTATCCCGCCCATCTATGACAACAGGCGTCAACTCCTGTCACAACCCATCAGTGTTGGACGAATTTCCAAATGAATACGCAAAGTTTTGAAATGGTTATCTCTCATGTGTAAAAGCATTTGTACTGTGCAATACTACAGTTCGATAATCATACAAGAGTTTATCTTTCGAAATCAAAGAGGAACTTCAATTTTATTAAATTGAATAGATATAGGTGGGTGGAGCGCACTACACGGCTGGCGAAAGATTTATCTGTCGAAAAAGGTAATGTCCCCCATAATAGTCTTAGTTCCGACTTGAACTGCGACATTAGTCTCATGAATGAATCATCGTGATCGTGTCCCTAGACCCCGGCGGTCGTATTCGATTAGCACGAATAATTCCGAAAGGGAAATTGAAAAGCTAAAGCGGTACCCTAAGGACTTGCTCTTTCTGTTATTTGCCGGCAGATGCTACAGCCACCGTGCGGAATACTCAACTAGAATCATTTCCAATATATCAACCCTTTATACGACTCTCGGTCTCTATAATTTTTCGCATTTTATTTGTTTACGAAGGAAACTAAAAATTTAATTGTACAATATCTAAATCACTTCGACTTTGCAGCTTTGAACGGGTGGGTTTACCTGTTCAATGGTAGCTATGTAGAAATGTGTTATTCTCTGTCTAAAATGTTGGTGAAAAAGTTTTGATTTTAAAAAAGTAGAGCCTTTTAGTCAAATGAACGCTGTTCAAATGAATTGTATACTAACTGATGTACAAGACTCCGTTCACGTACATTTATTCAGATAACATTTACCATTCCTTTTCACCCCTTAAGGGAAAATTTTTTAGCTGTTTTTAAGTATAGATAGATGAAGAGAGTATATTTTTTTAAGCATTTTAGTGAAGGAAATCTGTCAAGCAACAATAACATAACCTAGCAAAGTACATACATAGTATTATAGTGATGAAAATAAAAGGGTATATCTAGTACTAAATTATTCAAATAAAAACGAACAGTTAACTTCTTATCACACTCTAAAGTAGTTAATTTTTGCTGTCAACAAAATCGACTTTGTATTTCCGCTGTAATTGTTCAGTCTCGTAGTGTATTTACAGTTAATGAAAGGTCGGCATTAGACAGCGGGCACGCTGTTTGCTTTGTCTTTGGATTCAGTTGTAAACAGCAAATAGCCGGACACGGTTCTGTTCGGTAATCCGGTGTTAATTAGCAGCCGACCGGGCTCGGTGCAGGGACGCCACACACAGATTGCGCTATTGGCAAGTATCTATATAATATTTAGTGTCGATTTACACTCTACGACTATAAAATATGTACTTGAGTGTATTTAAAACTTTACAATGGTATAGTATATTACTATTAATAAATAATTATAAATCTTTTAGTGTATATACTCTAAAAGCTTTTCCGGTAAGTACATGAATACAATGGAGCACATTGGCGTTAGAACGAAATACCGCACGCAGATTAGTTTGGAGCGGTTTGCAGAATAGTACAAGCAGACGAGCGAATTCTGTACCAGTCGTACCAGCACATTTGGTAAGCTCGGTATAAGATCCGATGGGGAGACGCGAGTGGTGCAATATCTAATCCTCTTTTTGGCACCAATCACAATTTCAAGCTTCTAACTCCAGTGGTTTAGGCTGTTTGTCGATATATAAGTCAGTCAGTCACTCAGTCAGGACTTTGCATCACACTAATATTATAAAGGCGAAAGTTGTGTGAAACGAATAAACCGATTTGGTTGGAATTTGGCTAGATAGATTGTAGTCTGGAATAACACATACGCTACATTTTATCCCAGAAAATTAAAGAGTTCCCGCGAGAATGAAATACCTTAATCCACGCGGACGAAGTCGCGGGCATTGTCTAGTTTTATATATTAAGATTACCGGATAATCACAGACCGTCAGACTAGTAAACATTATTTAACATTATTTTATCTTGTTCGCGTAAATGTTGGCAGAGGTTTTCGGCAGTGTGTTCCGCTCGTCCCCATTGTAATGTAACGAAGTAACGCGCGCCGCATACGACCCGCTTTTATCAAGTTGTTACGGGCGCGCGTGTTGTGAGAATTCATAATTATCTATCTTGAGTGCAAAATGTGTTGTTAGGGATACGTTTTGGTCGAGGCCTCTCTAATAAATTAATTGTTAAAGGGATTTTAATTATTGCCCATAATTAAGCGTAATTTTTTTGGGTAGGAGTGAAATTATATTTTTATGCAAAACGGTGTTAAATAACAATGTTTAAAATTGAATTTTAACTATAACATCATTTACGTTCTTACTTACTCTACTTCACGAACAGTAGAAAAAAATAATTTACCTTATTATCCATATGTTTTATAATTAATATACTCTGAGGTTTTTAGTTGCTAATTTTGTAGAGATTGCATATTTGAACTGGTGGAAAGTAGAGGCATACCCACCAATAGGGAGACCTACGATATCAAACGATTCGATGGAAACAGGCGGCACAAGACCGAGTCGTGTGGCTAGTGACTATAAGAAGTCTATGTCTAGAAGAGGAACCGGTTGTTAAAGAAGAAATATAAAATAAGTAGGTAAATAATATATATATTTAAAAATTACAACATTAGTTGCAAACAATTCACAAACCAGTATACTAAAAGGCTACCCTTTCTCCCGTTAGTTTCCTATTACAACGAAATATTTTTAGTGTAGGTCAAATAAACTAAGTTCTAGTAACAAACCGGTTTATTTAGTTCAGGTATAATGAGGTAAGTTTGAAATCCTCTGTCGCGATAATTGCATCGGGCTACCGTTTCAAGTCCAATAGTCTTCCGGCCGACAATTAGTTTCGGATTAGTGGCGGTGTGGTCCCGGTCGTATAATACAATTCTTGATATTGCTTGTTGTTTGTAAACTAATAATACTCACCAATTAGATGAAGTTGCTTAGTTAATTATTATCATAATTAATATTTTCTTTTATTAGACCTTTCTTTCTTTTTGACGACCTACTTGGCGCAGTAGTGAGTACTGTGGTCTTATAACTGAGCAAATCGAGGGCAATTTGGGAATTTATAATTTCTAAATTGTCTAGTCTGGTGGGAGGCTTTGGCCGTGGCTAGTTACTACCCTACCGTCAAAGACGTGCCGCCATGCGATTTAGGGTTCCGGCACGATGGCGTGTAGAAACCGATTAGGGGTATGGGTTGAATCTACATTGCCATACCCCTTCCAAATTAGCCCGCTACCATCTTGGACTGCATCGTCACTTACCATTAAGTGAGTGTCAAGAACTATCTTGTCATTGAATAAAAAATAATAAAAAAAAGACAAAACATCATTACCATTAAACATTATCTGAAAGTTCGTAAAGTCGTATTGTAGCTTAGAACCTATACTTATTATTCTTTTGTGCCTAAAGAAAAATCTGTGGGAAAAAAGTACAAAAAAAAATTTAAGAGTCATTCAATATTGAAAGCAAAACTTAGGATAACATTTCTGAACACAATATAATCTTGAGGTAAAGTCATCTTCAACATGAAAGAAACACATCGAAATTCTTAAGGGGAAAATATTACTTTGCAATCGCGAAATTCTTCGCTGAAACAACTCGCGGGAGGTAACGTTCATTTCGACAAAAGACGAGCAATATTCCGTGCACAAAGGAAGGCTGCCGATAGATTCAATGCAGTGACACAAGAAATGGCAGAACAAAGCGGTAACAAAGCTCATATTGAAAGTTACATAGGCGGCGGAGTGCGACCGCGCCGCCCGAATATGATTCGTTTGTGGATCGTGAATACATATTTGAGTACGTCGATTCATTAGTTAAGATTTCGGTCTCCTTGGCATCGTTCATTTGTACAATCGTGCATCAATGAGCTTCACAGGTTAAATTAACATGGCTAAAGTACTTCATTTTAAACTTGATTTTGGCATTAATGATTAATTTTGGCCGCATGTAATAATTTTTCATATAAATAAAAATAGTAAGAAACAATCAAGTTATTGTATTGTTTTCAATTTAATTTTTTCTTACATTTGTTATATAAATTTCTTTCATCCTTCATTTTTGTTGAAGAAGAAATAAATAAAATAAATTACTTATTTAAACACAAAATATGTAAGTAAGCACTGCTGTAAGCAATCGAAGTAACCAAGCGAAGCGAAGTATCCGAATCTACTTTGGTGCATTTGCACTCGTGAATTAATCAGACAAAATAAAAATAAAATGTTATAAAGTTTTTATTAGAGATGGTTTGTCAGTGGTTTGTAGATGCCCATATAAAGCAAAAACTGTTTTAACTCTACATGGGCTATATCTTACAAAGCACAAAACTATTTTTGATTTAATTTATTTCTAATTAGCTTTTACGCGCGGTATCGCTCCCGCCATCTGCTAAAAGCAATATCCATGTGGTGATTCCTATACAAAATGACCAACTTTGATTTTTTCAATTTTACAGCTGTTTTTTCTGAATTGTTTAAGTCAATTATTTTCTGGCTTTCTCTATATTTTGTATCAGATCGAATGAAACAAAAAAAAAAATTAAATCGGTCCAGCCGTTTTTGAGTTTTAGCCAGATTAATAAGCAGCAATAATTGCTTTTTATACATTTAGATACTGACAATTTGGGAGAAATCAAACACACCGCTTTTAAATCTTTGTATAATTTTAGTTAAGTGTATTCTGTTATAAAACAACAAATATTACCGTCGGTCAGTTATATATCAAGTAGAAATAAAATTAATACATTTATTTCTTGCATTTCTTCTCGCCAAAACTTTACATATAATTCTATGTACCTACCAACTTCTATGCTGAAACTGAACTAAGACCAATTGGGGAAAAGCCAGTATTTAATTATATAGAAATCTATAAATATAATCAGATACATCTTTGGTTGTGTGTAGAGCTTTCCCACTTTGGGTAAATTAATTGTAGTTTATCTTGAGTAGTACAGAATAAATTCTGAATTTGGTTTGTTTAATACATATGAATAAGTTCATTTGTTAAATATGAATAATTTTTAAGTTTTATCAATAATCTAATCAACGAATATGTCCATCATACGAGTTTAACACGATTTAAAAAAGATAGTTTGCTTAATTTTAAACACGACTTTGAAGCACGAAAAAGTCACAACAATATTTTAAAACATTTAATTAGTTTCAGCTTCATTCTTACTTCAAAGTTTAAGAACGACGTAAGACGCATGCGCGCGTTGTACGCACCACCCCTTAAGCCTTACGACCGCCTCCCCTAGCAAACATTACCTGAAAATTGAACCTTCTGCTATGAAACACAAAGTTTTACGGAGATTCATCATCTAAACTGAGTTCCAAACTCAACATGATCCTTCAGTTCTAAAGCCGTCATTATGTTAGCGTAAGAAGAATTAAATTTTCGTAACCTTATTCTACGTGTTTCCATCTGTTGTCAAATTTTGTAAGTTTAAAATACTATGTTTTATGTAAATTAGACTTAATGAGATGTGAATAAGGTGTATTTTTCTTTGTATGGCGAAAATGTCAGGATAACTGAATGGTAAGGAGCATAGTGCTCAGTTGGCTGCGAGCCTTCACGTAGTTTGGATCAGTCCCTCGGTCCATAAACGTAGCGCGATCGTAACTTATTTCGTAGCGTCGTCGTAGTTCGTAGCACAACGTTGTCGTAGCTTATAAGCAGTGCTGTTTTTTCCAATCGCATAATTTTTAAAGTAATTTATTACACAACAAGGTGAATAAAAAGCAAGGTATGAATAAGATGAAATACTTATACGATAAATAATAATGAACTTAGAGTACTTTTTACAGAATATCAAAAAAATCAGATACTTACTAGTAGTGTATTGTATATATTAGTTCCTTTTAGGGATAAAGAATGAATTTATTAAAAAATGTTGCCTTGATTGTTAAACGGAAATATACTGAACAGGTGTTAGTATACTTACGACTGTTAATGAACTCAGTGTTAGGTACTAAAATTAGGCCCAGGTCACGTTTTCGCCCATGATTTATTCTTTTAATTAACGTATTCCTCCGCTAAATTAAAAAGGGATTGTGTTAATGTATCTTATAATAAGTAAACGAGAGTGAATGTAAATCGTAGTTAGCGAGGCGGGCAACGCGGCAGGCGGGATCTCCGCATATTTGCCGTTTCCTCGGCATTCCCCAAGTTAATTAAAGCCCATTTGTACACTGTCTTGCGAAATATAATTTATGAAATGAGAAAACATTTTCATGCCTGCAAAATATTTAAATCAACCCATTCCACTGAGATTCGAAAATTCAATCGTTATCACAAGATTTCTATGTTAATGTAGAAAATATTCGAAGCTTTCTAAGATTAAATTTAAAAGTGAAATGGACAATGTTAAAATATAAAAATACTAAGTTATTTATTTAAGTTTTTATTTTGTTATATTTATATTGTAATAATTAACTTTTCAATGGGAATACATACATATATTAAAAGAAGTAGAAAAAAAATATATAAAAAAAAAATATTACTGTGGTTTTGTGCAAATATTAAATACATTTGTCATTCTATAACAAATATTTGGCAAAGATATGTTAGCCTGAAAATCCACAAGGGAATATAGTATAATCTATAGCTCTTACATAAGGTGACTATTGATAAACAACAACCTCCACTCCACCTCCTTGTCGAATCCAAATAAGCCCGCCTCGATCTTTAGCCCCGCCTACTATCAGCCTAAATAATATGTTCTTATGTATATCTTAATACATAATTAATAATGGTCATTATTGAAATAAATAATATTAGATGGGTACCTGCCTTAATTTCAAACGTAGTAAGATCTTGGCTTTAAGTATCAATTGGACGGTTCTACAATCATACCCAGCCATAAAATATACAGTAAAATACAAATTGTGTATTAGGCTATGTTCAGATGGCTGAATTGCGACGCGCGTTTTCAAATCGCGCGCTTAGACATCCTAATATATACCTAGCAACCGTTCACATGCGCGCGCGTTAACGCGCGTCAGCGAGCGTCAACGCGGCGCTCAGAGAAAAAGTTTCTAGACGCAGACAATCGCGCGTTGACTCGCGCTTTGATATTAATGTAATGTCCGTTTGCTGTTCAGTTGAGCGCGCGCTTTCATCGCGATCGCATGTAATTTTGTTAATTTTCGTAATTATATTTTGTTTTCGCATTTAAAATGAGTGAAATTGAAGATATTGACATCGACTTACTAATCGATGAAGTAGAAAAAAGGCCAGCAATTTGGAATATAGGTTCGAAATTTTCAAAATTGGATGAACCCAATGTGTACGTTTTCTTTTTCTATATTTTTCTTTATAATATAACCACAAAATAATAGCCTCTTCCACGTCCATTTTCTACGTTCTACCGAACTAGACTGACGAGTACTCTCGCAACGCGCATTAGCGCTCATCATCTGAACTCTCTTCAAATTTGATCGCGCGTTGACGCGCGTTAACGCGCGTTACATGTGAACATAGCCTTATACTGTAGGTTTCATAAAATATTATAAAATAAAACACGATTTTATTTAGTTTTTATTTATTTTTCTAATTAAAATATGTAATAATAATACTTAATAATACAAAACTAAATTCTAAATTAAAACTAACGTACATATCAAAAATAAAAGCTAAATATAAATTTAATTTAATTTAGTTTTGCTTGAAGATAATATTATATAATAACTTTCACGATTGTAAAATAATATAATATATTCAATTTTACAAGCCGTGCAAGGATTTCTATTTATCAAAAAATTTTCTTTATCTTAAGATTCATAAAAAGAAATTATTTATTTTGTACAGAATAAAGTACAACAAGAAAAAATCTGGACAAGAAAATATTAATGTTTTAAGACATCTTTATCACTAGGTAGTGAGAAACAACATTTACATCATTTTATACCTATTTTATAGAACTCTACATGTAAATAAGATAAAATAAAAAGCCTGTATAATGAGAGTTACGAAACAATATCGCTAACAACCATAATAATACTAACGAACAAAATCAACAGTTAGTGAAACTTTCGCAGCTAAGAAGCCGAAACTGTGTGCACATTGTCTGGAGAATAGAGAGCTTTAACAACCCGGCCATCTGAAGTAGTTAAACGTGTCCAAGCGGCGACTAGCGCATAATTCCGTGGTAACTTTGAAACGCGGATTATTTCAAAATATTCCAATAATACATTATAATACCTTAAACATCGTTGATACATCTATCAGTGCGTTTCGTGCATAGTTAGTTAAAATTTTCATCATTAGATCAAAGAACAGTTTTAAATTAGTTTTATAGTGAAAACACTAAGTACTCCTAACAAAATTATTGCAGTCTAAAAAAATTGTTAATCTGTAACTCACAAATCTCTGATTTCAAATTTTCAGTTTTAATTTGAATTCCTAAAATGCCAAAAAAGATGAAAATCTCCTCGTATATGAAAAAAATTAATAAAATTAAAATTAAGAGGATTGAAATGCAATTTTTATATAAAACTCCACTATTTTTCCGCATAAAATTTATTAAATATGTTAAGTATCAAACTTAAATCAATATAAATATCTGAACAATCTTTCAGCTTCATGGATTGCTCTTCGGTACAAAATAACAGAGCAACAAGATGATTGCAGACTTACTGCATGGAATGAAATCTTTGAATGCTACAAAAAGTATCCACATATTCTACAACTAGATCTCCGAAGAGTTTGTTTAGCTATTTTTATGACCGCCTCAAAAGTTAAGAATTAAAGTAAAGCAAGGTGATGGAAACCAACTCCCTCGGACGAAGTAGACAAACGCCCGCTGCGAGAAATCACATCGTTTACACCGACCACAAGGGACGAAAGTGAGTGTTAACTTTAAGGATATCATAGTTAAGACTGGACGCATTAGCTACAGTGTCCAATGCTCGAATAATGCCAGGTAATCGCGCGTCGAAAGAATCGACTACACCTAACGACAGAAACTTCGGTTTGTTCAGCTTGGGCAGATTCGAGGTCACCTTAAGTTGCTATTTTATAATAATACCCATATATTTGTGTTAAAAACAGGTGATCGTTCAGACGAATGTAGCTATAATAGACATCCAGCTTTGTTTGAGACCAGCTTGAAATTGTCAGTTGGATTCATCAGAATATCTAACTATGGTTCCACCACAGACCAGATAACTATGAGTTCCACTTAATTAGCCTATCGCGCTCCAAGCTACGAAAAGCTGTACTGAAAGCCTTGTGAAGTAATTCTTACTCAAAGTTAAACTCTTTAATGAGCTTAATTACTTGTACATTTGTAGGAAGTATTTAAAATTGGTACTCGATTAAAGTTATATCTATTACATTAATAGACAACTGAAAATTGTGTAAAATAGTGAAATAGTGATAGTTATAATATCTATGGTTTATTTCAATAACGACACCTACAGGTAATTGTTACGGTCTAGGTGTGATGATTGTTTGTGGTTAGAGTGCAATCACTCAATTAACAAACTGGAATATCAAATAAGCATTCCAAATAAACTGCGTCAATTAATTGAAGGGGCTAATTTAAACCAAACAAATGGGAGCTATTATTTCTCTCAATTTAGTCTAACAAGCAAGTTAAAGTCAAAGGTTCGTTGAAACGTGGAACCCAATGGCCGTGAATTTTGTAATCTTCATTAATTTTAACCGAAAGTTAACTGGAAAGCTTCTTACTCTTGTTTCGCTGCTTAATTTCGTAACTTTATTACGGTAATGTGTCAATTTGAAATGGTAATTACGAAATGAAATATAGTGTGAAAAAGTTTAGTATGCTATTTAAACGTATAACTTGCAAAATTAATATGTAAGTATAAAAGTACCATTGGCCGAAGTATTCAGACCGCCAATCAATAAATATGTATTCTTGTGTTCTGTGAATAAATAGTTATTTATTTGCAACGTTCTCATACTTAGTATCAAACTATGTAATGCGATGTTGAATAAACATATTGAACCTTGCTATAGCATTCTTATGTATGTATCCTATAATTCGCAGAAACTATTAGGGATATTATAGCTGATATGGATTCTGTTGAGCTATTAAATTAAAAATAGAAAACAGTAGCTCGATTATAGCGATATTGCAAGTGAACTACCAGATTTATTAGAACTATTAATCTATGCAAGTACGGATTGCATTGTTTATTCAACAGAATAAATTTACCATTATAGCCCCTTACAAAGCTCAAGAAACAAAGAAAAGTTGTTTAATAGGAGCATACTAACAACTTCGAGAAGTTGATTACAAAGAAACTTTTAGATGGTTGCACATTTTTTTCTTGTACTCGTAAGTGTACGAGAAGAAAATAAAATTATAAAACCATTCAACTGAAGGCGATTAGATACTTAAAATCACAGCTTAAAATCTTTTCCTAAATTTCATACTGAAATAAAAATATCGTGATAAGCATATGCGTAAAATCTATTCAAAACTTAATTTAATTGAAATATATACCGGATCGTATTTACTCGATACACATCAGATTCGGGACTGAATCAAAACGATACAGATTTGTCAGGTGTCAGGACATATTTGTGTCTTACTTTAAGCCTGGCAAAAAACATTAGCAAGCATCGTACAACCAAACATCCTGTCTAATAGAGTCTGAGCAGAATTCAATTGCTGTGAATTCTGTGATCTAGAAAACATTTTATTAAAACCCAAGATATGCTCGGAATATTTTCTGACGACCTCTCTGGCGCAGTGGTGACCGCTGTGGTCTTCCAAGATTGCTCGCTATCTTAGACTACATCAGTGTTGGCAGATCCCCCATTGAGTAAACCGACGACATCAGACTAGTCGCAAAGATGGATACAGGCGGCCCAAAACCGAAATATATGGAAATCCGTTCAAGAAACCTTTGTCCAGCAATAGACATCTATCGGTTGATAAAGGAGTTGAAGAAAACTTTTAAAATTATTACAAACCATTATTTCATAAAAATTTACCACTGTAAATTATAAGGGAAATTTGAATAGAAATGGTTAGGGGCTTCGCGGTGGGGTGGCATAGAGAATGTGCGAGGTAGGACAGCCGAGTTACTTGTACAGTTTCCGTTAGTCACATTTTCGCAACAAGGTATTCACATTTCGAGAACGGGAAAGTTGGCGTTATCGTGTTTAAAATAGAACGACAGGCACATCTAACTTTGTGACGTAAAATGGACATGTCACCGGCTTCGTCCTGTACGAAACGATGGACGCATGTGACGTGTTGAAATGCTTTACATTATAACATTGAGTTCCTAATATATTTATTATTACAGACGCATGCCGTGATCTATTATGGATTTTATCTCATTCATTGAATTATTGACTCTAGTTGATCGATTTTAAAAATTTAGAATATATCAACATTAGAGCATTGCACTGTAGACACTAAAATATTATAATGTATTTAGTACTAGGTATAAGTTTTGTTTACACAGATAATTTTGACATTTAATTTATATAAAAAATAAACATCTACCTATAACTTTTGCGTTAATAGATATAGTTAGTGTGTGTAAGTCCACAAAAAATGTGGAGAACTTTTTCATTGTACGGCGTATTTTATTTTACCCATGTGTGTCGATAATATTTACCCTATTTAAATAATTCATTAGGTAGAGCGCTTTTTTGACGCAGTTTCTTTTCCTTTGTTTTATCTTAATAATTTATTGATCTAATGACAATTATTCCGTCTCCATTCCTATACCTATTCCTTCAATCTCCTGTATTCTATACTAGCATGCGTTATCATATAATATTGTTTAGTTATTTACCATAATTGCCGAATACAAAATCATATTAAAAAAATGATTCCCTAATACGTTAGAGCGCGTCGGTTAGTCACGTAATATAATAAACCCGACAAAAGATAATTCAATTTGGAATTGGCGGTTATTTTATTATTATCACTGCAATCTGAAAACTATTTTGTCATTACGCGCCTTGTATATTAAATTAATTAGTGATTCCAGTAAATAAACAATAAATAATGTTTTTGTTGTGAGCAACAAAATTATGCTAGCCAAATATAATTGAAATAATTGGAAAACAAAGTCTATTTTGGCGCAGTTTAATTGCATTGAATCTAAATAATATCTTGGGTCTACAATACTTCACTATATTTAAAAAAATATTGCAAAGTGCTATATATGTTATCAGCCATCCGAGCCCTTTGTTTTGCTAACTACTAGCTTTAAATCTCGTCTTCATCCGCGTAGTGTTAGTTTCTTTAAAAGTCCCAGAGGCAATCTTTGTTATGCCGGTATAGTTATGTCACTTTTCAGGTATTCAAATATACCTATGCAAAAAAGTCAATCTTTTATTCGGTCGTTACGTAGTTGAAAAACTAACCAACAAACAAACACTTTTCTGGTGGGAGGCTTTGGCCGTGGCTAGTTACCACCTTACCGTCAAAGACGTGTCGCCAAGCGATTTAGCGTTCAGGCACGATGGCGTGTAGAAACCGATTAGAGGTATGGGTTGAATTTACACTGCTATATCCCTTCCAAGTTAGCCCGCTACCATCTTAGACTGCATCGTCACTTACCATCAGGTGAGATCGCAGTCAAGGGCTATCTTGTCATTGAATAAAAAAAAACACTCTTACGCATTAATAATAGTACTTATAAGAAAGGATTTATGTTCGTTTATTTAGTCTATTAAAGCTTGTCGTTATTTACTTGTACATGTAGTCTAGTTACTACTCGTACCTACCATACCTGTGTAGTGATTATTTTGTTAATGTCTCTAGACACGATAGATTTCCATCCACTGTAATACCTCTGGCCCGCAACTAAGCGTTAGATTAAAATCTGTCTATTTAAGAATCCAAAGACAGTAAAAGCTTATCGTCTAGACGACGACAACATTGCGAACAATATTTCGGAGCGAAGAAATTACATTTTCATTCGCCGGTCGCGACACATTCTGAACTTACACAGCTCCGAGTGTATAAGTAAGGGTAAGCGTACAAATTGATTTATTGAAGTTAAGCAGGCTTGCGAGTTGCGCGAGAGTATTCACAGACCTTCGGGTTACAGATAAAGTGGAAATAAAAAAGAAACTTCACAAACAGAAATCCCCTTGTCGCGAGATTTACGAGCCAACGCACCTCTGCTCAAATAAGTTATGGAAATTTTATGTACTGTTTGGATACACTGCTTAAACATAGCGTAGAACAATATTTACTCAATAATAAACGAGTGATATGAATAATAGAAAAAAATTAAATGTATACTATTAGTTATTCAAACGTAGGTGTACCGAACGAACTACCGTACCATTAAAAAAAGGACAAGTAGGCCAGGGTCTAATTCAAGAAAAAAAATAATTATGTACAAAAAGTTCATTTAACTTAGTTTTATTGTAAGTTATATGAACAACATTAACGATCAATTTAAAACTAATACAGTGCAAGAAAACTTTTCGTAAAACCAACAATTTTCTTTATGAAGCCTGAATGAAAGGCGTCGAGTAATTGTGAAGCTTTCAGGGATAATTATGAAAAGTCACGCAAACATTGATTCAGTTAAATTGTATTTCATGACCTAGACACAATTAAGCCGATTTGGGTTATTTAATAAGGTTTTGAAAATAGCGCTATAACGAACTCCTAACTAACCAATCTGCAAACTCAAGCTCATAAGGGAAAGACAAATCATCAATCAAAGAAAAGATTTTTTTATTCAATAATATAAATAGAAATCTCGAAACTGAGAACTTATCTGGTGGTTTTATTTTCATCATAATATATTGCAGTTACTTGTAAGGAAAGGTTTAAAATTAAATTCATATTCAGTTTCTAAGTGGTATCATCAAACATTAACAGTATTAGTATTAGATACTAGGCCGTAGCTTCTACCCAATCAGTCCAAAGAGATAATTTAGAATTATTAATAATGAATTCCGAGAATCGAGACCCAAGGGTGTCTGAAATATTTCACAACGCGCATCGTGACAAGAAAGTCATCGACATATTAGGTACGATGGGACGATTATGTTTACGTTATGAAAATCATGTATTTTTTTAATCAGATTTCAATCTCGCAGATTGGCATCCGATTTCAAGCACTCATAATGTTTAGTTTGAATGTTTTCCAATCAATGCACGTGAATAGTGCAGAATTAAATAAATAGTGTATTCGTAGTTTTTGCATCGACAAGTAAATGGACTGAATTAACTTTACCTATACAGTGGATGCTTGGGAATTGTCGCACCGCAAACAAGCCGCACCGAGTGCTACGTGACGTGCAGTGTAAATTGCGGCGATTCCGGTTAAATTAACCGGCTCCACTCATTTTATTAATACGCCATTTTGACAGGTCGATACTGCCGCAAACGGTCAAGTTATTCTTGTGAGTTCATACAAAAGAATAGCAATTGTAACTTTATAATGGGTATTATAAAGTGTTAGTTTATTTCCAACTAAATTAACAAATATTAAATGCTCTAACTGGAATAGTTATAAAAATATTGTGCTGTTATTTATCTTCTCTCTTTAAAAGCTTTAGGAGTCGAAAAATAGTCATCGAATTTAAGCGACAAATAAAGACGTTTTGGCAGATTGCGGTTGTCGCTTAAAATAGGCCCTTAGTATATGAACGATAATAAATATAAACCATTTTTATATGAGGACTTTACACGTTTCCCTTCAATTGATAAATAAAAACTTATACATTACTTTCGGGTTCTCGCTCCACAAACAAAGGGCACTGAGTGATACGTGACAAGCACTGTAAAACGGCGGATTTGGACGAAAGTTGCGATAAAGAAATGTTCTATTTCAATACCTTTTTCATAGGTTAAACTTGTACTTATCGAGGTAGGCACTTTATTATTTTCAACCAATTTCAAAGTTTTGCTACTTCAATAGGACTGGAAGTTTTCCATAATTTTTTGTTTTAGTAAAGCAAAGTTTATCATCACTATTGATAAAAACACAACTTATTCCCTAAATAGTATACTACCTAATCCATATTTCTTGGTAGAGTTAGGTACCACTCTACTAACAAAGACGTGTCTACCAAGCGGTGTTCAAATACAATGCATAGAAGCAAATAAAAGGTACGTATGGCTTTGATATGAACTGGAACACCCTTTGTGTGCTATATCCATGGAATTAAGAAGTACTCACTTCTTACTCTATCTAAGCTAGTCCGTTTCCATTTTAGACTGCATCGTAACTTTATGAGGAGAGATTGTAATCAATATTATCATTGAATAAAAAAAGGAATATAACTTTTTCAAATTATAAATTTCTCGCAATATAACTGTGAATGTGAACGACGTTGTTTAAATAGCGATTGTTTGTTTAAAAGAATGAAGTAATAAATGCGTGGCACCAGCCATCACAGTACTTTTGCGTAGTCGCTCCACAAACAATCCACGCTGAGTGGTACGTGACGTGCAGTGTAAATTGCGGTGATTCCGGTGCAAATTAACTAGATCCAATAATTTTTTTATTAACATACCAATGTATAGCAAATCATTTAATTTAGTAGTCATACAAAATAAGGTACTGAACGCTGAAGAAAAATATTATCTTATTCTTATACTTACATACAAATAATTATCTATATACTTATATACAAATAATTAAAATTGAAATGTCTGGAATGGAAAGCATTTGCTACAGCAGCGTCTTATGGAAGGTCTTGATGACTTCCACAATGCGTGCCAATCTACAGATAGCGCCACCTAGTTTTAAATAAAATTTGAGTTTAATAGGTAAACTGATGGTCGTTATGATCCAAAGGTACTGGAGTGGCGGCCCTGCACCATAAAGCGAGTGTTGGCCACAAGGTGGTAGCCAACATTTGACAAAATGTATGTATTTCAAACAAAATTACAGAAATCAGTCCTGTCGCTTGCGGTCTACCACTACGGTCTGCAGTTTCAGACTGTCACCTGCGGTCTGCAGCTACGGTTTGCAGTATGTGGTTGTATTTGAAGTTTCACTTATGGTATGCCGCTACGGTCAGCAGTTTGTAGTCGAGTTCGTAGTGTCATCTGCGTCTATCACTACGCTCGAAATTAACTGTTTTCTCATTCGCTGACGACTTAGTTCGACTCGGCTATTTTTGCGAAGCCTCGGGTGGCGCGTCGCTTGCGCCGCGCCGCGCTGCGAGTCACTGAAAGTACGCTTGCCGTCCTCCTGAATTTGTACACGTACGTGGTTTCTGTGCGTAACAATTCCAAGTTCTTCCCTTTGGAACATTTAAACAGGAGAAACCCGGTTAACGGGTAAGCGTTGAACAAATCTTGCTGTAGATCATTTTTCCCTCCGCTATCTTATTGCTAAGTTAAGCTCAATATCGATTTGTAGTACCTAATGACACTCATTGAATTGCACTATAGTGTTGGCTCAACTTTTAACTTAATAAAAATAGTAGTAACTTGTTATTGCCTTCTGCATTTAATATCTTCTTTCTTTTGTTTCTGATAAAAGTGTAATAACTTCATAGCTTCACTCTTTCCTTTTTTGTACTCCGTCTAGTTGTGACACACCTACGCACCGCCATCTTACGCAGTACTTCTCCGTTGCTTGCTGCTGTATCACAACCAGATGGATAGAAGGGAATAGCCTCGCTCACAAGCTGGAATGTGCGTTCCAAGTTCTTGGTCCTGACTCTTGGTCCTGGGTCCTCTGTTCTCGGCCCTGGTGCATCACGTGCGTAACGGGTCACGCCTCTCCTGCGTGCCACGTTCTCAGCGTGCCGTGCCCTCTCTTGGCACGTCGACGACGCCGTGTCCGCCGTGCACTCCTCCGGCACACTCCATGCACTCCATGACGCCGCGTCCTGCTACCGGCTGGATCGAAACCGCGGCAATCCAGGGGAGTACTCGCCCACTACGGGTTGGAAGCAAATAAGTGACGGGCCTCTCGGCTCACGACCCACTAGCAGCTCTAATAAATTCTTATGTTGACTGGCGGGTTTTATTCTTCACAACCCGTAACGTCACACTTGATACTTGGTCTTTGTTATTTCATCGCATATACTCGGGAGTTAATTTAATATATTCTTTTATATTATTTATTATTTGTATATTAAAACACCGCACGAGTATGTGCGACGATAGGCGATGAGCTGTAGTGTAAAGTCCGTTCGCATTGTCGGTTCGCAAACAAGCCGCACCGAGTACCTACTTAGTACTACGTGACATGTAGTGTAAATTGCGGGGTCCTGACTGAAATCAACTGAATCGAATAATTTTATTATTTCATGAAATGGGTCCGACGAAGTTGATTGAATGCGATCGTCACATTGCGTGATGGACTATAGCCTATAAACCTTTTTCTGAGAGGAGAACTGCACTTAGTAGTGAGCCTAATGATGATGAAGATTATGATAGATACACTGTAGCAATAATTTTTTGATAATACAGTTGATGACTGACGTCAAGTAAAGAATGGACTCTGTTTGGTGCGGTGTAAAATAGATTCACAATATAGTATGTATATTTTTAGCAGTTCAACGTTCTAACTTTTAATCCTCCCACTACTGGCGCAGCTGACGTTCTGATTTCTCATCAGGGGAATGAGGACAAACATGGCCTGATTATCCGCCGGTTCACTATGACTTTCCCATGAACAATGCTCCCTCTCATACTATATTGTATTACAAACCTCTATGTCCATCGTAGAGATCTTTTTTTAAGTATGTCAGTTTGAGTTATATGGCAAAATGTATTCAAGCCAATATTAAAAATGGTTTCTCTGGCGAGTTTTCAGAGTTATCAAATTACCTATCACTGATTGACCAACACAGATTAGCTACGGCAGAAAATAGTCAATTGTGCTTTTTGAATGAAAATCTGTGTATAAAATATTATGTAAAATTATTGCAACATCGGCGAAGGTTTAAAATTAAAAACTTTGTAACATCTTTATTTCTAAGATTAATTTCCATGCTTGTATTTTCATAAGTTTCCTCATTAATAAGTACCTAATTGATATTTTGCACGAATACAGTTAAAATTCTTTCAGGGGGAAGAAAAAACAATTTTTAAAAGGAAAATTATTTAATTCTAACTCCTAATTTTCTAAATATATAAAAGGAGAAGATGACTGGCTATCATAGTAAACTCAAGTCACTGGACGGATCAGGCTGAAAGGCATACAGACAGCTATTATAACTTAGGCATCCGTTAGTGGATTTGTGAAAATTCAACAGTAAAATCGGGGTTTGAAAAATCGAACTAAAGGTGAGCGAAGTCGCGGGCTATAGCTATTATAATAGCATTTTCACGGGCTTTCAGTTTTATTAGAAAACTGTTGCACTATATTCAAAATTGTTTTCACCCCCTTTTCCAGCCTGTCTTGATATATTTCTGTGACTTTAAACTCTAACTTCGTACGCTGCGGCCATTAGCAGTAGTGACGTCTACTGAAAGAGCCACATACAAAGTCAGAAACGGTAATTCAAACTTGTTTGTTCTGTATGCAGTCCACTGGTTTCGGGTTTCCGGGTCACAGATAATATTTTACTATTATTTTTCCGCAATGCTGCTATAGCTGCATCAGCCACAAGCATATATTCATAATATAAGTTTTATTATGCTAATACATCGATGTGTTAACCTCGTTGTCAAACAAATAATTATTTATTTATGAATATGAATTATTTAAATACACATTCAAAATAAAATACCTACTTGCTCTTAAATTTTATGAAATTCATCTCAAACCATCGCCAGCGCATTATTGGACACAGATTTCACACACTTTCACATCACACTAACTAGGTTTTGAAATGGGGCAGCCGTGATGTTTACCATTTTTTTTTTAATTGAAAATGATAAATGAATGTAATGTGCACAAAGGCAGTCTTATCGCTAAAAGCAATCTCCTCCAGAAAACAGATCTTTGAGAACATTATGGAGAACTCTCAGGCATGCAGGTTTCCTGTCGATGGTTTAGTTCACCGTTAAAGTAACTGAAATTTCTTCTAAAAATCAAGTCGATCCGTTGCTCCGAGGCTGCTGTATTGGAGGAAAACCAAAAAACATAATATTTTAATATCTAAATATATAAAAGGCAAAGGTGACTGACTGACTGACTGACTGACTGACTGACTGACTGATCTATCAACGCACAGCTCTAACCATTGGACCGATCGAGCTGAAATTTGGCAGACAGGTAGCTGTTAGGACGTAGGCATCCGCTAAGAAAGGATTTTGGAAAATTTCAACCCCAAGAGGGTTAAATAGGGGGTTTAAAAATCGAACCTAACGTGAGCGAAGCCGCGGGTTAAAGCTAGTAAATTAATAAAATCAATTTGGAAACCTTTTGATATAATGGAGTTTTTAACATAAGATATCTTTGGATTTACAAAGTTCTCTAAAAAAATCCTTAAAGATCATTTAACATGAAAGTGTAAGCAAAAATTCTATTAAAAGTTACTTATGCTCGTAAAGAATGGCGCGTGATCGAACCTTGTGATTGAAACAGATTTATTGAGCACAATCAGAGATCAGATGTTAGTATTACGCCCAAAGCCCCAGAGAGCAAGCTTCGTATCGACTGAATAATTTAAACACTTTACATACCTCAAGATGTAAGCAAAGTGGAGGTAGTAAGTACCTAGGTATGTTACCTAAGGTTGTGCGAGAAAACACTCTACTTTTATTTATTTCTGGGTTAATACTGGGTGTTAAAAGAAATCATACGAAGCATTGCATGCAATTAAAAATTTAATGTGGTAACGCAATTCGCTTTAAAGCTCGCTCTAAAATGGTATTTTGAAAAAATTAATGAACGCATGCGCTTGTTTTATTTTTTAATTCTCCACTTTTATTCCTATACCTAAACTTCATAATTAGTGAGAGAACTATTAAACCAAATACATTTTCTAAGGATGCAGTCTTAGAAAATTTATTTGGTTTATTAGTACTCTCACTAAGAAACAGTTATTCAGGTTAAATAGTACACGTTTATATAAGCACCACATATTATATAGGTATAATACCACACACCACCACTACACCACACACACACACTACCGCATATTATATTATAAATCAATTATTTTCATCATCTTTTCATTTCAAATCATCGTTGGCCCACAACTGGATATGGTCACCTCTCAGAATGAGAGGTAAACTCTCAGAGTGCTGACGAAGTGCGGATTGGTAGACTTTACACAGTATCTTCGATAACAATACGGATTTTGGATTCCTCGCAATATTTTCTTCACCTTTAATGCTTTAAGTGATATTTAGTTAATCAAAACGCACATAACTCCGACACTTAGAGTTGCGTGCCTGGGATTTGAACCCCGAAATCCCGAAAGGAAGGATGGAGTCTTAACCATGAGACTCACCACTGAAAATATCACCTTATACTTTCAAGCTATTTATATATTGTGTGATAAAAACAGTAAAATGTATGAACGCATCAAAAATCCCTACATATACAAAGCTAAGCTAGAAGTGTACAAAAGTGAGTAAGTTGTCGTTGTCGACTTTATGAGTAGGACAAGCGTTGGCTAACTTTTGCGCCAAGTAACTTCGAGTGCTGTAAGTAAAGCGTCTGCGGCAAACTTGCCTTCGCGAATTACTTCCACACGATTTCACCATCTCAGTACGATCACTTAAACTCTCGCATCTGTTCTAATAAAACTATGAGGTGAATAAGACCGCTGTGTTCGAGAATTCACTCGAGGATTTGATTATTCGAGAGATTCCCTAAAGATTTCACAGATATAAAATATTTAGCGATCTCATGATTTTGATCGCATGGAATTCCAGACTTACTTAAACAGCGCACGGTTTAAATTGATCATGCTTTAATTAATGAAATGCCGAGTGAAGTTTAAACACGTCTCATTAATTCGTAATGCTATTATGTTCTGGCCTTTTACAAATGTCGGTGGCAGTATAATGAAATTCACATTTTCTGTTATTTGCCATTTATTTTTAACATTTTATTATATTTTAATGCTTTTCATCCTCGGTCGTTGTACGCAGCTACCAATGTGGTAACATGTTTCACCGCCGGAACTAAATTAATGAAATGCCATTACTCCTTTTAACAACATTATTTTACGTACATAACTAATTTGATGCGTACACTTTTGTTCATAATAAAATGCAATTAATATGAAAATTGGCACCGTTCTATGAAAATTTGATTCATATTCACACCCTGCATTTAGCTGTATCGCCACTAATTTCACACGTAATATAATAATAATTTTGCATAAATAATATCAGCTATACCTACCTATCGATTTTTAAAATTTTATATAAAATTGCATTATTGTTGTTTCATTATCATACCATCTTTTTAACCAACTTCCAAAAAAGGACGAGGTTCTCAATTTGGTAGGTGTCTTTTTTTTCTAGGATTGATAGGAACTTGAGATCAATATGTCTTAATTAAGTTGTCGGATAAACGTAGTAATTTTTGCCGTAAACTCGTACATCCCACCAAATTGACCATATTTAAGAGATTTTAAAATTCTTTAAAAAGGCAATTTTTATTTTCTTTAAAATTACAGCTTTGTATAGCTTTATACCTACCCAGTAGTTTAAGTTTTCGTCACACTCACCACTGATAAAAATACCCTGCATCGAAAATCACTAAGCACTAAGAAACAATAATTATACTATTACTCGTGCAATGCCTAAAGACATGCAAATAAAGATCTTCATTTCTTATGGCTCTTAGAGTAAATTGAAAGATTGCGAAGGGGATAGACAAGTGTATCCCCGTTAGATGTAAGCGTTGTTTTATGGTCGTCGTGACGCCAACAAACTTCGGCAACTGCTTTATGATCCTAATTTATAAGTGAGAGGCGTCTGTATTTATGACTCTTTCTGAAACCCTCCCGCGAGTACGTTCACTTCTATTGCTTCGCCTCGAAGATTTTCTGTTATAATGTTAATTAATTTATAGCTTTAAAGCTAAAAATAATATCAGAATTTGATTAAATATTTTATTGTACTTACTGTATTAGGTATTTGTCTGCATTCAAAGACATATTTTAATCTGATTTATTACGATTAGCATAAACCTGACAAATTAAACGATTTAGTTTGCTGATTAGCATAAAGGCTATGAGTAATAATCCCGTGTGAAAAGTTTTTAAAAACCCCAAAGGAACTCTTTGATTTTCTGGGATAAAAAATAGCCTATGTCACTTTTCCGGTCCTCAATAATATCCTTGCAAAAAATCACGTCGATCCGTTGCTTTGCTGCAGCGTCATTGAAGGACAAACCAACAAACCAAGAAATAAACACACTTTCGCATTTATAATATTAGTAAGTCCTAGCAGAGCCTAGGGGTTCGATTTAACAGGTAATGCATCTGTTTAGTGCACCTCCTAAAAGAGCTTTTTGTTGACTTACTTATAATAATAATAATAATAATAATAGTACATTATGGTACAAGTGTAAAAGTTGGTGATTACCGCTGAGGCGCTATTGAGACCCGAGCCGTCAGGTGAGGGTCTTAAGGTAGCCGAGGACGGTAATCATCAATATACACGTGTATCATACGACGTTTTTCAACATACTTGTGAAGAAAATAATACTAAAATAGTACATTATAGTACAAAACAGTGAAAACGAGTTGTGAAAATTTTTTCGCAATGGCGGGAAAAATTAATGTTGTTCTTTTGTTCGCTTTCTTGAGATGCTCTTGAGGGCAGGCAAAGATCGACGACCATACAGCCTATGCAGGTGTTTATTTGATTTAATCAGTTTTCCGGAATGCGCGCGCACCTTTAATGGCCATAGACTAAAAGAATGAGGTTTCTTTTTTTTTGGCTTTTCTCTTATAGCAACTTATAGTCACGTACAAAATGGGGAATTTCCAGTTTTCTTTATTACAAAAAAAAACAAAAGTTATATTTGAGTGACAGTTTTATTTATTAAACACGTACAAGTTGAAATTATCTATTTAAATACGAAGTTGTATGAAATGAGCAAGCAATAGGTATCTTGGCAATAGGTAGGATCTTTTTTGTAATAGAAACTTTTTTAAGAACAAAGCAACTCAACCAATAAAAAAAATAATTCTATAACTCACATTGTGAATAATGGTAATAAAAAGTCACAGTTTGAGTTAAAGGTGTCATTGTGTGCCTAATTGCGGTGAACCGGGAGCAATTTTATGAGCAAGTGTGTTGAAAAAGCCTTTATTCTAATACGTAAGAAAAATAATCAAAATACATAACATTACTTTTCCACAAATAATAATAATTACTACAAATACATTAATATTACAAATTACAAATTATTTAGATTATAAATCATCATGTCAAAAAAATAATGTATTTAGGTCAATTCAGTATTTATTTATGTCAGTCAAAATATTTTTTTTTTTTTTTTCTTTATGTCAGTCAGCAATAATAAAGTTATAAAATTACGCATTAGTCGCCTCTACGGCGTAGGCCTCCCCCATATCTTTCCAACGTTTCCTGTCACGAGCTTGCCGCATCCAGTCCGATCCACATACCTCCGAAAAAATGTCTCGCCATCTCTTTTTCTGGCGGCCTCTTTTTCTCTTCCTATCTCTTGGAACCCATTCCGTAACTTTTTTGGTCCATCTCAAGTTATCTAGTCTGCAAAGATGTCCTGCCCATTTCCATTTTAATGTCCGAATCCTTTTAATAATGTCTACTAGTTTAGTTTTCTTTCGAATCTTTTTATTGCTTATTCTATCTTTTAATGTCAAACCCAACATGCTTCTTTCCATTTTTCTTTGGCAGATAGCTAGTTTTTCTTCTTCTTCTTTCCTTAATGACCATGTCTGACACCCATATGTCAGACATGGCATTATTGCAACTTCGTATAATTTCTTTTTTATTTTCACATCCATCTCCTTGCTCTTCATGACTTCCTTTAAGCTCCAATATTTACTCCATGCCATGGCAATTCTCCTATTTATTTCCTTCTCAGTGCAGTTTTCAAAAGAGACTGATTGGCCTAAGTACACATAATCTTTAACATACTCTATTTTTTCACACCCGATTCTAATATCCTTCATTTCGGCGTTGGTAAGGATTTTTGTTTTTGAAGTATTCAAAAATAAGCCAGCTTTTTTGCTCTCCCGTGCCAGTTCTTCCACCATACTACCAAGATCCGACGCGTTTTCTGCAAACACAACGATGTCGTCTGCGAAGCGTAGGTGACTTAAGTATTCGCCGTCAATCCTCAGTCCCTTTTTTTCCCACTCCAAATTCCTAAAAATAGCTTCGAGGACTGCCGTAAAAATTTTGGGCGATGCTGGGTCACCTTGCCTCACGCCTCTACTTATGGGAAATTCTGAACCGTCCTTTTCCAACCTGATTTTTGCACGACATTTTGAGTAAATGCTTTTGATGAGGTTAATATATTTTGGATGGACATCTTGTTCCAATAGAGATGGCCATATAACACTATGATGTATCGAGTCAAATGCCTTCGTATAGTCTATGAAGCACATGTAGAGCTTTATGCCATATTCATTTGCTTTCTCTATCAGTTGTGTCACAACCTGAATATGGTCAATGGTAGAGAATCGTTTTCTAAATCCGGCCTGCTCACGTGGTTGGTGTTCGTCTAAAGTTTTTGTGAGTCTGTTTAGAAGTATTTTTGCAAAAATTTTATAAATATTTGACATTAGGCTAATTGGTCTATAATTGCCCAACTCGCCTCTGTCGCCTTTCTTATGTAACAGTGTTATAATCGAATCCGACCATTGCTGCGGCGTTAGCTCCGTGTCCAATATTCGGTTGAATAATGCATGCAGCGGTGTTCGTAGTGTATTCAGAAATGACTTTAGTACCTCGTTGGAAATCTGATCTTCCCCAGGAGTCTTGCCATTCTTCTGAGTTCTGATTGCATGCTCAATTTCGGAATAAGTTATCGATGGTATATAACTATCTTCAGGTACTTGGCAAACTACGTGCGGACGCAGCGTGGATACATTCTGGCTGGCTGAGTATAATTTTTCATAGAAAGTTGTTGCTGCATTTATTATATCAGGACGCCTAGAAAGTACATGCCCAGCCCTATTTTTTAAGTTTGCAGCCCATTCTAACTTGTTACTTAGTGCTTTGTAAGCTTTCTTTATAGCTCCTGTTTTAGATATAAAGCTCTCTAAAGTCAGTTGTCTTTGTTTATTTCTTTCTTGCCTAATACTTCTATTTATTTGTTTGCTTATTTGTGTAATTTTAAAATTAGTTTCTTTCGTTCTTCTTTCTCTATATAGTACTTTTCGTTCCTGTAACAGATTCATAGTTTCTTGGTTTACATACTTAAATTTACCTTTTTGTTCCTTTGGTAACTGTTTTAGTAAAACTTTCATTTCTTCTATCATACTATTATACTGCTCTTGTAAATTAATCTTTCCTTTAAGTGACTCTATGAGTCTCATTTCCCAATACTTTTCGTACTCTTCCGGTAGTTTCGGTAGGTTAGTTGTATATTTATTGGACTTTATGAATCCCCTGTTCTTCTTAGATTTTATTCTTATTTTGCATCTTATCATGCGGTGATCAGTATTAAAATTTAAATTGTTTATAATATCGAAATTTAGTACTTGATTCGACCGATTTGTAAGAATGTAGTCAATCTCGTTGAAGTGTTTTCCATTTGGGGATCGCCAAGTCCATTTTCTATGTGTTTTTCGTTGAAATATACTATTTAGGATTCTTAGGTCATGTTCCAATGCGAACTCTACCAGTTTCTGGCCTCGCGCACTTCTTTTGCCACTCGAGTACTTTCCGAATACTCTTACTTATAGTCTGTGAGAGTTTAATGAAATATTGCAAGCACAAACTAATTTTCAATTTTCCTTTGACGCTTCGCTCAGCCGGCTCGACATGACATGTCTCTCAGACAGAGTATCAACCAGGGACTTGTCGCCCTTATAGCTAAACTAATTTTTATCTGCGATTTCGTCCGGTTTTTTAAAAATATCGTGCTAAAATTTTGTTTTTCCGGAAAAATAAGTATCCTATGCTACCCTCCAAGTCATCAAATATATCCATGCAAAAACGAATGTTGAACCATCACGAATCACATGCATCACGAATCACATGCTTGAATGATTAAAAAAAACAACAAATCAAAAACTAACACATTTTCAATAAAACTTTTGCATTTAGGTTTAACGTTGGTACGGATTAGTTAGTATGATTAATATTTAAAAACAAGATCTCTCTCGTTTCAAAAATCAAAAGTGTGGAATTTTTAGCATACTAATTCTTTGTCAAACCAATATATTTACTCAGCATGAAGACAACATATAAAGGACATGGTACACTGTACAACTTACCTCTAAGAGAAATTTCAAAATACAAGTTAGTCCAAAAATACTGGAAAATATTTTATATTGTTTTAACAATTGTTACCTAAACTTAGTATAGAATAATATAAGGATTTGTTACAAAGTTCAAGCTCAGATTCGTGTTGACTGATTTACAGTTTGTGAAAGCTTAGTGAAATTTTGCAAGCATAAATTAATTTTCAATTTGCCTTTGACGTTTTGCTGAGCTGGCCCGACATGTCTCTCGGGCTGGGTATTAACCGGTACATGACGCCCTCTGACTACTCCCATACCTCGGATACGTGTAAGTTAATTGAAATACTAAAATATGTTCAAAGCCTGATGACAATTACATTTCCGTGGGTCCGTGGTTCGATCCTAGATACTCAAACACCTTATTATTTTGAAATAATTTCACAATATTCATTGCCCATTTTCTTATATTTTTGTCTACCTAAAGGCTACGCTCTCTATTGTAACACACAGACAAACCTAGTTTATGATGAAAAACTTAATTGAAAAAAATACGAGACGTGCATTGTCTGGTGAAAGTTCACTATGCCCTATTTTTACGGCAATATACTGTATTTTCATCGTTCATACAGTTTGATTAATTGGTTCCAGTGTCTTGCTTGATAGTTTTTATTTTGCGTTAATTCCGTTTTTATAATATTAAATTAATCACACTATCACACTAATAATATTATAAAGGCGAAAGTTTGTATGTGTATGTGTGTGTATGTTTGTTACTCCTTCACGCCACAACGAATGAACCAATTTGGCTGAAACTTGAAATGGAGATAGCTCATACCCAGGATTAAAACATAGGCTACATTTTATCCCGGAAAATTACAGAGTTCCAATGCGAATTGAAAAACCTTGATCCACGCGGACGAAGTCGCGGGCATCGACTAGTATTTCCTAATGCCCCGACTTTATGCACGCGGATTAAGGGTTTTTAATTCCCGCGGAAATTCTTATAATTTTCCGGAATAAAATATAGCCTATGTAATATTAGTAGGATTATAATCGTATCTATAACATTAGTAGAAGTATAAAGAGATAAATAGTCTTATTAAAGAGAATAAAACGAAGAAGATCAAGATAATATAAAAGTATACCTATTATACATATAGTGGTCGTTAAAAACGTTGTGAAAAATAAGTTTTCATCTATGATTGCATTTTCTTTAAATAAGTTTTGATTGTTGTTTTTAACTAAGCTCACTGCTCTTTCTTGAAAATGAAATAAAAATTGGAAAAATATCGAAGTAAAAAGTGCATATTTTTTTTTTTCGCTTGAGACTTGGATAGCTGAGACGGTTATAACGTATTCACGACTGAAATATAGTTTGAGTTGGACTGCAACTGGCAAGTGCTTAAAATGAAATATGCAAAGTCTATTCAGGACAACTTATCCCTACGAGCACCATCCTACAATTTCTTCGTATACTGACATATGTACATACATTTATATATTAAACTATTGTTCATATAAATAGTGTCTCAAGAACACAAATCGAAAATAATTTAAAAACAGCGAATGCAACCCAGGACCAAGGCTGGCTTATAATTAGGACAGAAATTAAGATAGGGTTTTGTTTTAATTTACATTGCCATACCTCTTCTAAATTAGGCTGCTACCAAATTAGACTGCACCTATCATCACGTATTTATCAGGTGAGATCTCTGCAGTGAAGGACTATTTGGTCAACTAAAAAAATATATATATATCCGAAAATGTTATGCGGCTTTAGCCTTTTGAGAGCACTTGTGTCAAGAGATAATGTGGCTTCACTTATTTAGAGGTCGGGTAACTGACTACAAAAAGCTTTGTATAATTTTTTTTGTACTTGTTGACCCAACCCAGTGTCGCACGGGTAGGTGTGACACTTCGAAGAATGTGCAATACCTATGTGCTGGTCTTCAGGTATACCTACCGTACAATAAGGCTTTAGTACCAGTTGGCTGCAATGCAATTCCGCTCAATACCTTTAATACTAAGAAAAACTTATAATTGGTTTTCGGTAACAAACTTTTTTCGCACTCAAGTAAAAAGGAAGTAATTGAAAAGTCAATCTTTCATTAAACTCAAATGCACATTTCGTGTATTTCTGCAGAAGGTTTTCTCTTAAAAGGATACGTATTCAAACTGAACTGTAAATATCGAAGTTGGAAAGTTTAAATTTTTTCGCATGCAAGTTGAAGGGGAGACAGTTATAACGTATTTACGATGGAAATATGGAGTGTTGTGGTCGAACTGCGAATGGCAAACACTCACAATACAACATGCAATACTTGAGCGTGCTATTTTTAGGAAGAATAGTTTCTTGTATAAACAATTTTCGAAAACCGACTTAAACACTACTACAAAGTATAATTTCCGTCCGTTTGTCCGTCCGTATGTCTGTTAGCGGGCTGTAACTCATGAACCGTAATAGGTAAATACTTGACATTTTCACAGAATGTGTATTTCTATTGTCGATATGACAAAAAATAAAATAAAAAAGTTAATAAATAAAGAAGGTTTCCATGCAACAAACTTTTGTTTTTACTCAATCTTAATAATAATAGCTGGTGTTCAATCTTAAACAATGATACGGAACCCTACGTGTGCGGGTTCGACTGGCACTTAGCCGGTTTTTTCTCAGTTGTAACATATTGACATCGGCCGAGCGACGCGTAGGTATCGATTTCGTTATTTCTTCGCCAACTTCAACATACGTGTACAAATAAATAATTATTATATGTTTATACTAGGTGGTGATTTTTTAAACGACTTCTTATTAAGCTTTGTATTTTACGTACCTATCAATTAACAATCGATATTTACTGAAACCCATGCCTTAAGAGCAAATTACCTTGCAGGATCAATATGGAGGAAGGTGTACACATAATCGGCGTATTACGTTCAAAAATACGCACCGATTTGTGAACCTCTGTTACTGAATGAATGTATTTTCTTTCTTCTTTTTTTGGAAGTTGGTTTTTTAGACACCACAATTCATGTCACTTGCATGATATCAACAACGGTGCGAAGCACTATGTTATTCAGCTTAATAGCTATTAGTTTTGTTCGTTAGTGGAATATTGCTAACGAGTGTGCAGCGGGCGCGCATTGCAGCGACCGAAACGCTCAATTAGCACTCTTACTGTCTATTCAAATATACCACCACGGGTTTTCATATTTTTCTTTACCGCCCTCGTACTGTAATAGACAATTTGTACCACAGTGCTAGGTGGCCGGTGACTAGTTGCCACCTCTCCCAATTTAGATCGTTACGATCTTAGGGTGAAATCTATAGACCGCACTCTTATTCTGCTCAGACTCAAGACATACTCGTAGTTAAAAAGAGACAGATTTATGTCAAAGCATATTTGTGTCTCGCTTTAACTCTATCTTAAGTCTGAGCTAAGTCAGAGCACGCTCTATAGATCTCAGCATTAGACTGAATCGTCACGTATCACCCAGTGAGATGGCAGTCAATTGACTAACGACGTTAAAATTAGATCCTCATGAATACAGTATTCTAGAGTAGAGACGAGTAGGTAAGCGTAGTGTAACGTTTCTTAACAAGATGAATCGACGATATAAAGAAGATAGCAGGAAGTGGGTGGATCAAAAAACCTGAGGAGCGCTTGTGTTGGTGATCATTAGGAAAGGTCCTTCCAGCAGTAGGCGTGCGCCGAATGAAATGATGATGACGATGAATGCCATAAAACATTATACATTAAAACATTATAGTATTCAATGATGGCAAAAATAAATAAACAAATCAGTTTGTATGTACAAATCTCAAATGAAAAATGATGTGTAAGAGTACGTGGAATCCTTAAAAGCAAATGGCTCTACAAATAATATTTGGTAAAAAAAATGCCGTTAATATGCCGTATCAAAGAATACCGCCGGCTTCGAAGTCAGTTGGCGTGATGGAGATGATTAATATGCCTCATTTGCGGCCCCTTCTAAGACGGGCTACGCGCTACGAAAGCGCTACGCGATGCTACGTGCCACTACGTTCATCGTTTATGCTTCCGCGCGGAAAATTTATTAGATTCCCACCTCATTCGTACCTTTTATCTGCACTGTTTATTAAATGCATCTTATTTTTGCCCACATAACTTGCTGAGTCGTAGCTAAAGTGGGAATATGTGGGGCAAACAGTTCGAAGAACCTTTAGACATTAGGATTCCATATTATGATGCTCAAATGATGATCGCGCACTGGGAAGTACAGTGAAGAAAGCAGCTCTACAGATTTTTTTTTTTTTTTTTCCGAGCGAATATCATGCGATCAGCCATCCGGCTATGAGCAGATGTGTTGAAATATTTAATTTTTCCTTTGACTAATTCGCATTAGAACAGTCAGTACGAGGGACTCTGCTTATCTATTTAGATCTAGAATATTTTTCCTTTTCAGGCGGTTTGAATATTCTGGAACAGTGAGCCGCACTGCCAGCTGATTTGGGTGGTTTACCAGTCTATATTTGTACTTGGCACTACGGAGCTGGATCTCTTCCTTCACTGTTATTATGCCAAGGTGTTCATGGAGCTCACTGTTTTTTATAAACCATGGGGGGTTGGCTATTTGTTTTAGTATTGAGTCTTCTGCTCGTTGTATAATTTTTATGTTGGAGTCACAAGCAGAGCCCCAGAGTTGTATCCCGTAAGTCCAAATGGGTTTGAGTGCCGCCTTGTATAATAGAAGTTTGTTGTCAATTGACAGCTTTGAATTTCTAGAGAGTAACCAATAGAGACCTCGATATTTTGAGTGCAATTCTTCTCTTTTAGCTTTGATGTGTTGCTTCCAGGTCAATCTTCGGTCTAAGTGCATACCTAGGTATCTTACACAATTTGTGTGGGGTAATTCAGTATCACCGAGTTTGACTGGTGGGCAATCGCCTGTTCTGAGGGTAAAAGTTATGTGGATTGATTTTGTCACGCTGGCCGTGATTCTCCATTTGTCCAACCAGTTCTGAGTTTCTTGGAGGCTTTTCTGTAAGATTTCAGACGATTTTACAGGATCTTTGTGGGAAGCAAGTATTGCGGTATCGTCAGCAAAAGTTGCTACTGTCACTTCAGGACTTTGAGGAAGGTCGACAGTGAATAATAAATACAACACTGGTCCCAAGACTGAGCCTTGGGGCACTCCAGCTCCGATGTCAAAGAGACCAGATGTGCATTCACCTTCTCTGACTTGGAACATTCTGTCAGCTAAGTAGGATTTGATTATGCCAAAATAAGTGTGCGGTAGAAGCATTTTAACCTTACACAGCAATCCTTTGTGCCAGACTTTATCAAATGCTTGTTTTATATCTAGGAATACAGAGGAACAGTATTCTTTTTGTTCAAGAGATTTTCTAATTACATGGCACACACGATGAACCTGTTCAATTGTTGCATGTTCCCTCCGAAATCCAAACTGGTGATCAGGGAGAATTTTCTTTTCGGAGATTACTCTTGATAATCTTTTGAGTAGGATCTTCTCAAATAGTTTCGATGTCAATGGCAGCAAACTAATAGGTCTGTAGGATGTAACATCGTAATTTGGTTTGCCTGGTTTGCAGATCATTATTATTTGGGAAACTTTCCATTGAAGCGGGAAATATCCTAGTCTGATAATGCTATTGAAAATAATGGTAAGATACATGATGCCTTTTTTGGGAAGCTCTTTGAGTATTTTCTTGTCTATTAGATCAAATCCTGGGGCTTTTTTGTCTTTCAGAGTTTTGATAGTTCTTTGAATCTCTTTGGGTGTAACACACTGAATAGGTGGATCTAACTGAAAGTCCTGGTTTAAGATCTCATCTATATCAGACTCGTTTAGATTAGATGAAGCCTCGTTCGGCGTAAATATTTTTGCTAGGTGATTGGCAAAGATATCTGCCTTCTCCTGTTGGGTCCTCGCCCAGGAATTACAATCTGGATTTTTTATTGGGGGCTTAGGAGCTACAGGCCGGGTGATGTTTTTAAACTCTCTCCATAAAGAATAATCTGAAGCTCTGGTAGGTGACAGTGATTCAATGCGGATTCGATTTGTGGTTTCTTCTGCTTCAATGATCATGTCTTTTAACTCGCGTATCGCTCTATTGAATGCAGTTCTGTCGTTTGGATGCCGAGTGTTATGCCATATTCTTCGGAGACGTCTTTTTTCCTGGATCTTAAGCTTAATTTCCCATGGCACCAACTTATGACGCGGTTGCAGCTTGGAGATTTCTGGCGTGCATCTCCAGCAAGCTTCTTGTATTGCCACAGTAAGTTCTTTGGTTGCATTTTCAATATCCACTTCTGTTTTCAAGGCAACTTGAAGTTGCAATTTTTCGTCGAGTATTCCTCGAAAGGCATCCCAGTCAGTTTGACGATTGTATAGCGTTAGGGGTTTGTCATAGCTAAGCACTACAGTACTGACAGTAAGAAAGACAGGAACGTGATCTGATGAACCATCTAGACACGTTTGCACCTTGAAAAAGAGCCGTGATAAGCCTTTAGTGATAAAAAAGTCTAGCACATCCGGTTGCCTATTGACATCAGTAGGCCAGTATGTTGGTTCAGATGGTGACTCAGTGTTGAGGTGTAGTGTATTTATTGTTTTTAATAGCTCTCTACCCCTTGTTGTCACTAATCTAGATCCCCAGTGGACATGTTTTGCATTCCAGTCCCCTCCCGCTATAAAGCGATTACCTAGGCTGGTTAGATATTGGGAGAATAGCTCGTCATTTATTTTATGTTTTGGAGGACAGTAAACAGCTGACATGGTAATGTTTCCGTTTTTGTCTTCTACAGATATTGAGGTCGCTTGAATATGTTCGGTTTTAAAGGACGGAAGTTCATGATGTTTTATGGACGATTTTATAATAATTGCAGTGCCTCCATGAGCGGACCCATCGGGGTGATCAGTGTTGTAAATGTCGTAGTTCTGAATTTTTATCTTACTGCGAGAGGTGTAGTGAGTCTCAGAGACAAGTAGTATATCGAGTTTATGAAGTTTTAGAAAAGTTTCGACTTCGTATTTATTCGGGGCTAGTCCGTTGATGTTCCATGTCGCTCTACAGATAGAGTAAGATTATGTTCTGTGTCATTTTATTAATAGACCTTGTGCGAATGTGGACGGCTATCGGTTGAAATGATGATGATTTTTAACCAGCTCCACCAGAAGGAGGGTATTGTTTGCGGATGTATGTATGTATGCCCTCGTTATTACGATGAATGGATGTTGCAAGTATCGCTATAGAGTACGATCTTGTGCCAAATAAATTATGAGTCTCATATTAAGGTTCAGGATCAATCTACGAGTGATGGAGAGAGCTATGTTCGAAGTTTCCCATAACAAATCATAAATGAGAATAATCAGATATCACCGATAGCAGAAATCTTTGAAGAACCGATAGACTTTGGGGACTCGCACCGATAAATGCAGCATTTGAAGACCCGTATTAGTTATTTCTATGTGTGTGTAAAAAAATGATCTTTTACGAGCGGTTAATATGTTCCATTTTTTCCTATTTTAGTAATAGTATGAAATATCTCGCTTTATTCATGTGCAATGTATGTCCACGATAGCTGTAAGGTTTTAATTAAGGCCTTTGTACCGTGTAGGCTAATTATAAGCATACTGGCTTTTATGCAAAGTTTTCCTATACATAGATAACTCGCGTGGCAGCGTTGGACCATTTACATTTGAGAATATCTAAACAAAAACTATGTTGTTCTTTTAGTGGGAGTTAAAAATAATGCCTTATTTTCTACGGGTTACATTGCATAGCATGGCATTCTTATTCTCTTTTTTACATATAAAAAATAACAAAAAACAAAAAAGCCGCGGGCAAAAGTTAGTATCGAATAAAAGCGAAGGTATTAAACTATTACACAATTGAATAAGTTTTTCGTATCGTTTAAGTATCTTCAGCGGTGTTTATTGGTGAAATTGGAAAAGCAAGAGTCTCCTAAGCAGGATATTATTGTTGTAATTGGTTCCTAATGCCATCTAAACCTCCCAAACGTGTTGGAAGACTCGGCCCGGAGATAAAGTGCAGCCGCTAGCTCAATGGCGGACTTATTTTCCTTTTAAAAGTAAGCGGGTATAAAGTCTGTAATATATGAGAATCATGGCATTTTTAGCTTTTCTATCTGTACAAAACAGCGTCTCCCTGTGATATTGAAATAACTGATCAAGCCTATATAATTATTTGAAGTACAACACAACCCAAACACAAATTAAATTTTGTCGGTTTAATTTTAGCTGGGCTGGGTTCGGAACGACTGAATTGATTTTGGTGGGAAGTTCACAGGTCGGTAGAAGATTACACAAGGAGCAATTTGGTATAAGGAGGAGTATATATTAGATACAATACAATGTTTTTGAACATCTATTGAATAAATTAAATTTTTCCTTCTATCAGAATAAAAAATACTTTAATAAAAAATAGGTGCTCAAAAACAAAGTACGCATGTACAGCTATATCTTTCTTTTTGTAAATGAAAGACTTTTTATTATACTTTATAAAGTCATAGTGGAACTAGTTATAACTGAATATATTTTTAGCGATGCTGAAATACTCATTCAAAGTCCGTCCGTAACTATGAAATTGCATTATATTCGCATCGAAATATCAGAAGAACCAAAAATAGTAGATAGAGACTCGTAAACAAATATCTTCAATGAATTGATGCTCTCTATCTATTAAATTTAGTGCAAGACTAAAATAACCTTTTAGGTCCATGCACACCAATCCGCTTTTATTTAATCAAAATTTTCTGTTCCTGTCCTTTTCTTGTCAACTTGATCAAAAAGTGACAGCTTACAAAATTTAATTAAACAACATCATAGCGGCATATCACCAATTAACTGCTATAGATCAACACCAGACCAAGGATAAACAAGAACGCGCCTTCGTATTACGCTCATCCGTTTAAAACTTATACGTGACCCCCAAGCTAGGAATTTCGGCTTCAATGACCCGATGCGATCTCTTGGCCTGCCCACTATTACTTAACTGTGTAAAAATATATAATTTCCATTCATAAAAATATAATTATATGTCTAAACTATTCGTTATTTTGATTATTTTGAGGTTAACTTGACTATAAACGCTCGTATTCGGTCGGTAACAGTCAAGGGCAAAATTATAGTCAATAGTTGAAGAAGTTGTGTCTCTTGTAACCCATTGTGCTTGTTTCGGCTGTAACATTTAGCTTTAACGATAACTTAGCTATAACGTAACTTTGACGGCGTCTCAGGCAACTCGACTTTGTGTAAATTGAGCTTGCTGTGTAAGAAAATACTTTATTGCTTTCTAGAAATATTTCAAACATAATTTTAAAAAGTGAACGAAATTGTACATCAAGCCCTTGAAAGTTTCTGTACAAAACCAGGTAAAAACCGATTAAGTGTCTCGTCTGTGTTTATTGAACTCCCACAAGTTTCACGCGAGTTTTCGAAAAACTTATAGCAATAACGTAAAAACGTTTAAAAAAAAGCTGTTCTAATTAACTTAACCAAAAACCAACAGCACTGTTATAAAATTGTTCTTTATAACTTACTTTTGCTCTTTGCTTTTTGATTTTTGGATACAAAATAGCAGTGCAGGTCAGGAACCATGTGTCACTTGCGCGGATTCAAAGCACAAAGCGGTAGGTTATTCAACTTAATGGCTATTAGCTTGGTTCGTTAGTGGAATATTGCTAACGAATGTGTAGCGGCTGCGCATTTCGACGGCCGGTGAAACGCTCAATTAGCACACACACTCTATTCATCTGTTGTACCCTACGTTGTACCGCGGTTTTCATATAAGGGGCTAAACAGAGGTATTTAAAGCCCCATTCGATGCGGTTTGTTTGCAATTTTTGTGCAGTTGACACCAGTACAGAGTAAGGGCACACTGTGAAATAGATCACGGCACTCAAACTATAGCCTTACCTTGCTGTTTGCATGAGGTAATGTTGAAACTTACCTTTAAGTTTCAAACTAGATAAAACCCTTAAGCTCTTCAATAACAAAACAAAAATATTTATCATAAATTAACCCCTGTTAATATTTTAAGTTGCTAGTGAATAATATAACTCCGTACCTCAATTAGATCGTAGAGCGATCCTTGCCTCTGACTTTCCGGTCATGTCAGATTGCCGTCCCATCAGAATTATGAGAGTGAGAGAATACGTGTTCGTAAACACACTATTGTGCACTATAATTTCTCTTGTGTAGTTTTTACGTGTGTATTACTTACATATTATGTACTCGTGTAACTCAATTCATAGGCCTTTATCTTAAGTTTAACTCTAGTTACATTCCATAATATCTGGAAATAATATATAGACAGTCGTATCTCTGAAGACGATGCTTGTTCAGAAGTCGGATACCTTGATGAGGATGATTAATTCGGCTCATTTGGGAAACATATTTTACCCCGGGCGCCTCGGACGGAGCGCTACGTGCATCCACGTACATCGTTTACACTTCAGAGTGAAAAATTTATTAGTTCTCACCTCATTTAAGTATACGTTTTATCTTTACTATTTTTTAATGACGTCTGGTTTATGCAGTTACATTTAATTTGAAAAAATATTATTGTATATGTCTAGTTCTCGTATAGACGCATTTATTTATATGTACGTTTAACATAATATTATTATAGTGTGTTCATATTTCAGCTTCTCTTTTCATTTTTTTTTAAAGAATATTAGTCAAGCTGAACTTGCTAGGAGTGGGTACGACAATAGTGCAATGGGTGGGGATCGAACCTGCGACCTTTCGGTTTTCAGTCCGGACCTTTAGCCGTTGGGCTACTGAGGCTTCAAATTCATTTTTTACTTATTGACTAATAATCCTTTATTACATCAATCTATAAATAATTAACCATCTTTTTTTGTACTTCACTTCTATCTCATCTTCTGTACACATCCGAAACGTAATCTGTTGTTCCAGGAAGACCTTGTGTATTCCTTTTGTTCCACGCTTGTGCTTGTGCTTCTACTACAGTCATAGCAAAGGCTGAGTGGAATCCATTTTAGGACCACACACCATACATTTGGTTGAAAACCCTAAATGTATATTGCTGTGTACTCAAGCTATTTCTTTCTTTCTTATAAAATTTTATAAGAAATAACCATCTCAAAGACTCCAGGGAGGCCTATTTTTGCAATCTGTACAAATCTTAGGTCTTAAACTAGGCATTAAACTGAAAAAGACCTAGAACTATTTCCTTTGATAGCAAACTAGGTCTTATACCATAGTACTTTTAATTTAGGTCTTTGTGCCGTGTGAACTAATAGCAAAATAATTAAAGGCTTTTTAAAATATTTATTCAATTTAACAGTTTCATTTATTTTCCCTTTCCTTTCCTTGTTGAACCCTTCATATTTTGAAAGGAGACCTGTGTTGAGTAGCGGGCCGGTGATGTCTGAGATGAAGAGGATTAAACTCAAAAATAAAACTTAAGTAGGTACTTAATTTAAGTAAGACAAATATATTATTGACACAATGTAAAAAGTACCTATTTTTAATATTATCCTACTCGTGCTAAGTACTATTAGTGCCGATTGCACCAACGTCGAGTGACGCAACCAAGGAATAAGTTGGGCGTTCTGACAGTTTTTGTATTGAAAATCTGCCAAAATATTTTTATGCTCGGATAGGACATTTTACGTTAGTGGAATTGGCTCTAAGTAGTTCTCAGCGAATACTTGCTTTAATTTTATTATTCTTTTAAAAATAATATGTAATGTATTTAACTAACACTAACATAACAGTAACACTGTACATGCAACATACCAGTTGATGCCTGCAGCTTCGCTCGCGTGGATTTATTTAGCTTTTAAAAAATCCGCTCCTCAACTATACACATGCAAAGAATCACGTCGATCCATTGCTTTATTGCGGTGTGATTGACAAACCAACAAACAAACACACTTTCGTATTTATAATAATAATATTAGTAAGGATAAGAATTTTGTAAAAGCTCGTAAAACATCGTACGCTTACATACTCTCAGTAGGATCAACAAAAAAGACGCCAGCCGTTTGTGCCGACAAAAACAAATATCCAATCCAGGAATGACAAAAGGTACAAACAAATATTTTTGCCGTTTGAATCTCCAACTATGTCACATCAATATACGAGCGGTATCAAGAGGTACTAGGGGACTTGCACAAGAGCAAGTATTTCTGAAAGTGGCCAGCGGCAGCGAGTAGGGTCATAAATTTTCAAGGATTTAAACACGACACGACCATTGCACGCTGAAAAATTCTAACTCCCGCGCTCACCGCAAGATGTAGAGGATATGTTGTCCCCATTGCTTGCATATCAAATGGGCTAAAGCAATATTTGCATGAAAATATATTACCCTTCACACTAGTTGGTGTTCTTGGGTCTGTTCAAATATTATAAGAATTATAATATTGTACGTAGTTTAGGAAAAAGTTAATTTCTTTCAACTGTTGAGTTTTACATAGAAAAAACTAATAAAACACGCCATATTGTCTCTCATAGTATCACTACGAGTTTTCAAGGTTTTTAAAATAACATTAAAAATTAAATTCAAAGGTTTTTAAAGTTAAACATTATACAACATAAAGTTGCAGCATAAAAACTATAGACCCAATTTTGCTTAAATACTTTTCAAGTTCCCAAAGTATTGTATTGTATTTCATAGCACTGAATGCAAACATTTCATCAAGATGTTGGAGAATTGTCGAAGCGAATGTCTCCGCCGGCTTTCCTTAATCCTAATACAATAAGAGAGGCTTGGTGCCGAATTGTACGTACATCTCCACTTAACTCTCTTCCTCAATTCCCTCTGATTTATGTTGCAAACAATCTTTGTTTGCGTAACATTGCACTTGATTCTAGTTCCGTTCGGTACAAAAATATTTATCTTTAGGACAAATTCACTAAAGTTTTACTTGTGTTAATCTTCAATCTTGGCCTGAAAAAACTGAATTGAATTGGATATGGAATGTTATTTCTTTCAATGGATGAATACATTGGCAATCAGATAGATAAGATTATGATAAATTATACTTAATTCTATTTGTGCGATTGGTAATAAGAGAGATAAGATTATGATAAATTATAATAATTATTCTAAAAACTGTCAGATAATGTAAAAAAAAATGATTCCCTCTGAAGCCTAAAAATAGATTTTTTGCATGAATCGCCACAGAACACAATCTTGTGGCACTTGTATCTAGTTGCTCCAAGCGACTAGGTTGCGATTGTTAGTCAACTTAGAGCGTGGTCTCCAACGCCGCGTTCCCGATGTGGACTCATCTTTCAAGCACTTTTACTTGTTTTCTCTAGTAAGCTGATGAAATCGTGTAAACACGTTAATGCAAATGTATGTGCATTACCTAATCTAAATTGACATTGCATCTATTCAAAGCTTAATTAACCGGAAGTGTCACGAGTGTTGTTGGTGGTATCCGCGTTGCCTGAAATTACTGAGGTTTTATATGAAAACTGACGTAGGATATTTGAATAATAGTGAGTGTTTGTGCTAATTGAGCGTTTCGACCAACAGAATATGCGGCCGCCTGGGCTCTCGTTAGGCATATTCCACTAACTAAACAAATTAATAATTTCCAATATACTCGTATGTGACTATTTTGGCATATATATATATATATATTAGTTTGATGCATATTACCATCTATGAATATTTGTTATATGTAATTGAATGTATGTATTAAAGGTATGTAGATCGAAAGGTAACATAAGGAACGAACGGTAACTTGGGTTCTCCTACAAGTCTCCTCATTCCGATTTGATCTCGCAAGGATACTCCGAGCATAGCTCTCCCCATCGCCTGCTAAGTAACCCTGAGCCTTCTTATGAGGCACATAGTTAGCGACCATGTTTCTGATCCATGAATATCTCATTTCTTCTTTAAAGAATTATGCTGCTATTTTTTGCGGCAAAGATGGGCTAAAGGCCTCAATCATATTTACAATACCTTCTATAAATAGAAATGGTGACTTTAGTCAAATACCCAGGTAACGGGCTGAACCTTTAAAAAATAGACCTGCATAAAGCGAATGCAGATTCATATTTGGAATTTATTTTCGTATAGCGTGTGCAGCGCGGCGCGGTCCCGTGCGTATTATTGGCATTAAAACACGATGTTTTTACTTCCGAAGCGAATGTTATGCACTTTATAGCCCGGATTGACTTTTAAACTCTTGTTAAATGCGAAATTTAATAACCTTTTTGAACTGCTTTCATACATTTGGCGTGACTTTTGTTGTAGGTTTAACGTAGGCACGGATAATAAAACATAAAACAAGTTTAAGAAAATGCATTGTTAATTAAAATGGTAGGCTGTTGTAACTTGATCACATAATATACTTTATTATTTAATGCATCAACAACTGTTTGAGCTCGTAAAAATGATTTATTGTTAACATAAAATTCGTTTTCAGTATTTTCCAGCGTTACCTAATTAAGAAAATCAAGAACATTTTTTTTTTTTCAAAATTTTAGTGTTATGGTGGCGTTGTCTTAGCAAATTAAACCCAAAATTATTTTTAAAGAACATAATTATAGAGAGGTTCACCGCAATAATGCTTTAAATATAAACTACATCGCGTGACTGACGTATATTAAGCACATGGGCCAGTGATGCGGTCGAGACTACAATTTTTAGTCGTATTTTATTGAACGGAACCACATTAGCAAGTTTGCGAATGTTAAACTTGTAAATTAGCTTCTGGTGTCCCATACATCTAATGTTGAAGCAAACTTTCCTTTTACGAGACATTCAAGTTTCATATTCATAGATATTCATTAAGTACCTACCTATACCTACTAACTACTATAGGTAATCATGATTGTATAAAGATGTATTGTACCGATCGTGCTTGCGAATAATTTATAAATTAAATCATCAATTTTAGTATCTTTAAAATAATTAAGACTTACTTTAGACAGCTCAGCCATTTCCTGAAAGATACTAAACCGATTTTAGTGTAACTTTTCTCATTATGTTTTACGTTTATAGGCCCAAAATAAATGCTTTAATCGTGTCTTTAACTTTTTGTTTCCTGAAGAACTACTGAGCAATTTTGATGCGGTTTTGTAGTACACGATTGTCAATATAAGTTTTAAGAGTATATGGCGCAAAAAAGCACAGTTTATTATGTGTTTAAAAAAATATTTTGACTTGTAGTCAAGGATAAATAGTAGTGAAGTCAAAACATTAAGTTTTTCAATGAAGTATAACGGGATCTGTTTAAATTCTATCTAATATAAAATTCTACCTGAATTTTCTTGACATCGATATGATGATGGCAGTATGAAATAAATGTAAGCCACTTGTATGCCACACAAAGCTGGATTTGTTGCGATAGGCGTGGAGGAAATAAAGTTATGATTTATGCAAGCAAAATGGTTTCAAACGTTCGCGCGTGATCTCTTCTTTTCTGAAAAATGTAATAGAGTTCACTGGCATGATTACTGAGCAAAATTTCAGGTTATATTACACAGATTAATTTTATATGTATTATCATAGTTACTTAAAATTTAACTCAATAAATGTTTTTTGCAATAATCTGATAAGACTGTGGGATCTGTGTGTGATCGTCTGGTGGGAGGCTACCATCTTAGACTGCATCGTCACTTACCATCGAATAAAAAAAAAGACTTTTTTTTGTTGGTGAAATCGGCCCTTGGAATTAAAAACGAAAATATATATTACTAGCTTTAACCCGCGGCTTCGCTCACGTTAGGTTCGATTTTTTTAACCCCCTATTTAACCCTTTTGGGGTTGAAATTTTCCAAAATCCTTTCTTAGCGGATGTCTACGTCCTAACAGCTACCTGTATACCAAATTTCAGCTCGATCGGTCCAGTGGTTAGAGCTGTGCGTTGATAGATCAGTCAGTCAGTCAGTCAGTCAGTCAGTCAGTCAGTCACCTTTGCCTTTTATATATTTAGATTATTTGAAGATATAAGGTAAAGTTTTCTTTTAAAGCACTTACTTATCATTACTTTAAAAAAATAGACTAATACAATCGAAGTTGTAGGTTTCGTTTTTCCATGTGTTATTGAAAAAAAAAAAATATTGTCACTAAAGTTTTTCATACGCAGAAAACACTATTGCAAAATAGATGTAATATCACTTTTGTGCGACAAGAAGCCAGATTTGTACCTATCAGGAGGGTTGGATGAAATAAAGTTATGATTTATGCAAGCAAAATGTGTTTTAAACATTTCCAATTCGGTGCGGAAAATCCATTAATTCAAAGGCTTTTCTAGTAATTATAGGTCTGTCCTTTTAAATATCGGGTTAGTCTATGTTATATGAAGAAAATTATCTTCATAAAATATATTAGCGGAATTGTTTAGTTGCTATTTAGATAGATACTAAACTAAATAAATAATTTGTGAAATTTAAATCTAAATGAATACTAAATTACTAAATAAATTAAATCTAAATAGACGTATTTTGTTGGTATTTTTAAGTCTATATCTTATAAAAGTTGTGTCTCTACTGAAAGTCTTATTAAACTTAAAAGTCACCGTATACCATTTTATCGACAAAAGGTAATGAAAAGTCGTGATTTTTAAAGCAATATTTTTCTTCCAGGATCCCTTACGCGGACAAGATCACCCCGGAGCCAATCCTCAACAACAATGCGGGCCGGGATACAAAAGCTGACTCGATCAGGAACAGTTATAATAGCCAATTCAAAGTTGGCATTTACGGCTGGCGAAAGAAATGTCTCTACATTCTTGTCATGGCACTCATGCTTATGATGATTATCAATCTCGCTTTGACGCTGTGGGTTTTGAAAGTATTGGATTTCAATTCGGTAAATATTACTTTTCTTTGTATTTTACCTTTTACTAACTTCACCGAAGGTACTCAATTGCAAGTGTATTGTTTGCTCTATTTATTTCCTTCAGGGTTTGAATTTACTACATTAGATGATATTTATTAGTAGCTGTTACCCGCGACTTCAACTGGGTGGATAAACTTTCTGATTTTCCGGGATAGAAAGTAGGTACCCTATGTTTTTCCTCAGGTTGCAAGTTATCTCCTTGCCATTTCGTAACAAAATCGGTTCTGCGGTATAAACGTGAACAAACCATGTTGTAAGTAATAATATTATGTTTTTTGAAAAAACAGATAAACAGAGTTACGCGATTATTAGTTATATTGAGGACCACATACACACACAATATCACTCGGTAACGTTCCGAAGAATTACTTTGGCGTTCTGACAGTTTTGGTATTGAAAATAAGTCAAAATGTCAATTTTATTCGTGTACTCATAGGCCCTAAGTATGGATTATTTTGAAAACATAATTTGATACATAGATATACTCGTAGGTGTGAAGTTTACATTTAAATTTTACGATATCCATAAATTTTTCTCGTTCAAAACCAGGTTGGCATTTATGTGAGTTACGGCAGCCATAGTTTAAAGAACGTCTAGACTCTTTTAAGTAAAATAAATATACATGTTTAAGGAACTATTTTTAGAAAGAAGTATAGTTTAATACCCGAATACCATTTTAGACCGCTTTATAGTACTTACTTGCTGTTAAATATTTACGAAGTTATATTTTAACATCTAGGAAGGCATGGGTCAGCTAAGAATAGTTCCAGGAGGTCTACAATTGCTAGGACAAGCTTTGGTACTGGACTCCCTCTTCGCGTCGAGCATAAAGTCACGTCGAGGGCAACCAATTTCTATAGAGTCTTCCAGGAATTTTACCGTCTCTACCCGAGATTCACTTGGAATATTGCAAAGCAGATTGTTTTTAGGTAAGAACCTTGCATATTGATTTTTACTGGTATGTTAGCAAAGTTTCTCGAGCTTAACGACCGATTTAGCTCTAATATCGTACCGTACCTAGTTATTTGGATAATCGTACCCATCTTATATCGATTCTTCATTGAAAGCAAAGAAAGACAAATATATTAGGTAAGTAATTTTATGAGCTTACTAACTTTTGCCTTTTGATGTAGTTTTAGCCTAAGTAAGAAAATTGTACTTTGTATTTACTGTAATTGACAAATTAATGTCGTACGAAACTAATTAAGCACTTGTGTTACTTATAGGTATAGGTATTTCCAATCGATCACTGAGCAAAAACAGCTTACTAACGTTTGTGGTAATTTTAAAATGTGCATAATAAAACATTATGGTTCTTGATGTAGGATATAATTATGTACCATGTGTATATAAATGTATAATTATGTGGGAAATCCATGCTAGAGACTTTTTCCAGAAGCGGACGTCTATCAATTGACAAAGAAGAAAAATTATGTATCAAGACTACGACATGAATTTAGTCGTGGTTTTTTTAAGTTTGTTCAACTTATAAATTTGGCATTTGATCTAAAAATAAATATATATAATTTATATCGCAGGTCACGATCGTTTGGAAGTGACCGCAGCCCGGTTGGAAGTGCGGGACTCGCGGGGCACTCTGCTGCTGGGCGCGACACAAGACGCGGTCACGGTCGGCGCTGACAACCTCGTGGTGGCGAGCCCGGCCGGCGCTTCCTTCAACACTGCCGTGCAAGCGCCGCTCGTTAAAGCACCACCCTCCAAACAACTGATGTAAATCCTACTTAATGTGTATTGTACTTAATGCCAAAGTTTGTAAGGATGGATGTTGCTTGATGCTTGCTGTGTGCTTGGTATTTTCTCATTATTATTTTTATACTTAACAGGTTAGAATCCCCGACCCGGTCGCTAGAAATGCACGCGGCACAGAGCATAGCTCTGGAGTCTCGTGCTGGTGACATCAGCGCAAGTTGTCTATCTACCTTCAGATTACGCTCTATCGCCGGCTCGGTAAGATATTGAACATTAACTTTTTTTTTTTTTCTCAAATTGGTCTAGTTATATAGGTAGTTGATTTTATAAATAGTTAATTGTAATGTAAATAATTAGTTGTTTTTTATGTACCGATGGGTCTGATATAAAGGTCACTTTTAAAAGTCCCATATGAAATTAAATCTAAGAATTTAAAAAAAAAACATTTTTTTCATAAGAGCACATAATCCAACTGTTAGCTGTTTTAGAGTTAGATTGATAAACTATAGTCAGGCTGAGGTATAGTTAGGTTAGGTTCAGAGTGCATCTGAAATACAATTTTGAATTTATAGTAGTAGGTACCTATCGGAGTATGAATGAATATATGAATATGCTGAGCTTAAGGTTATGACTAAGGCAATCAAAGATTTGTTAATCAAAGATTAATTCACGATTCATTTTGTGTATGTTTTTTTTTATTTAACAATATCAAGTCCGAGCCAAGTAAAAGTACGATCTGAGACATAGATTCCTAAATATATGAGAAGAACAAGCTGTCTACAACTTCCTAGTACATTGAAATCGCGTGCGGTCCCGGTACGCGCTGACTCGGGGATACAACCGTACAACGTGACCGCACGTTTCAAGCGTTATATTTTATAGCTTTCGTATTCCTGAATAATGTATGCTATCCATCAAAAATATTCTTATTAGGATATATCTGCAAAAATGTAGAGCTTGCCATACGTATAAATTATGCCACAAAATATGGTCAAAAGTTTATTACAGTTTTAAATACCGAGCTGACGATATCACAATCCTAGATTAAAAGTCAGACATCTCAAAAAAGGTCTCTGTTCCCTAGACTAAAACAAAGTTTTTCTGAGTCTTTTGTCAGTGAAGATTCAGAAAACAACAAAATATTCAGAAATACTTATTTTCTACGTCTAGGAAACTGAGACCTTTTTTGAGCTGTACTTTTAATCTAGGTGTGCGATATGTATTCCGAATAATGTGTTATTCTGGTTCAAGGTGATTGATATACATAATTATCTCAATCAAGGGAGCCTATTTATACTTATAGACTACAAAACGGCAACTTCCCTAAAGCGTTGGGCGGCTGTGTTCGATTTCTAAAATGCCTTTGGCCTGATCTGATATTCCACCAGCTTTGACCGTTGCTAGTAACCAACCTAGCGACAAAGACATGCCGACAAACGATGCCGCGTATAAATCGATGAGGGGTGGGGGCTTATTTAAAAACTGCCATACCCCTTTCAAGTTAGCCCGCTTTCCACCAAGTGAGATCTTTGTAAAGGGCTGTCTTCTAAACAAATAAAAATTTCGAATAAAATATCAAAAATTATACGGAACCGGCGGAATTCGAACTTACACCTCTCTGGGTATCGCTATTGCGTATCGCGTCCTTATCCCATAATTTAAAATCATACTTTTTAGTTTTGACAAAAATTAAAATCAAGATTGATTTCCAGATACGGTTAGATGCACCGAGTATTTACATGCCGAAACTGAAGTCCGCACTACCGCTGCCGTCTTCAGCCCCACACACACACGATCCCCACCATCAAAACATTTACCAACTTTGCGCATGCGCTAACGGCAAGCTGTTTTTAGCGCCACCACACGGCGTCTGTGCCGCAAGAGAAGAGAGCTTAATATGCCGATGATGCTGTACGAGTAACCCAAGTAAATGTTGAAATGTGTAGTACAATGTGCAAAATGTGTTTATTCATTTACTAGGTTTTATTTTATCTCGGGACGGAGGACATAGGTTTATAATATTATATAAGTGTCCAGTCAGCTTTTATATCGTGAGACAACATTTATCGATAGTGATTGTAATCAGCCGCGATGTTGTAGGTATTTAATATTTATGCGTTTTTAATTTATTAGAACCGCCAAAGATTGCCCGATGACCGGATATTATTCAGCCCAATGTTTAGTCTATTTTTCCTTAGCTCTCTTAAAGGTAAACAAGTCACAGAAAATCTTTCAAAGAATGCTTAACCTACGAGGTTACGCATTTCTTACGTAGCGGGGCGCTTCCGACGTTCTTTGGATTTTTCACTTAAACCATCCCCATCCCCCCTAATATATAAATGCGCAAGTGTGTTTCTTTGTCGGTTTGTAGGTTCGTCCTTGAATTACGCCGCAACAAAGCAACAGATCGACGTGAGTTTTCACATGGGTATAGTTGGGGACCGAGAGAGTGACATAGAGTTACTTTAGTTTTATTTCAGAAAATCAAAGAGTTTCGCGGAATTTTAAAAACTAAATCCACGCGGACGAAGTCGCGGGCATCAGCTAGTAGTTTAATATATCGATAGTGCAGTAAAAACATCCTATACGCTGTGCTTTACGCGTCGCTTAAGCCTTACTGCGAGAAACCTACACTTGTTTACCTTTTAAGACAGCTAAGGAAAAATTGATTTTATGTGGCCACATCGTTGTTCAGATATTTTTATGGCCACATTGATGGGGCGGATCAATATCATCGTCAAGTATCCAGGAGCTGTATTCCGAATATACTATACGAAGATGTAAATGTCAAAAATTTAAGAAGACTTTATGATTCAAATATTGTACTGAACCTACCTTCTCATATTTATTCAATTGTAGCTAAAGTGTAAATAAAATGGCCAGTAAATAGATAAAATACAGTAGAATGTAATGGTTTACGTATGGTACATGTTAAAAGCTTTTGCATTGTCTCTTAATTCTTGAACAATCTGTTTCTCTTAATAATTTCTTAATATCAAAAAGCTGCTTCGCTATACGGAATAAAAATTAGTATTAATCGATAGAGGCTATAAATTCTTTGAAGAATCTGATAATTCATAATATTTCCTAATAGATTTATAACTCGGGCGCGATTCCCAGAGAGATGTGGGTTCGAATCCCGCCGGCCTCGGAATTTTTGATATGTATTTATAAATCTATTAGGTTATTTCCTTTAAGTGTAGGTTAACACTTCAATAAAAAATTAAAAAAAAAAAAAAAAAAATCATAATATTTCATTTATTTGTGAATATGGTACATATTATATTTAATCTATGGACGGTATGGTAGGTACATAATTTGAATCATATTAAAAATATTTTAAATCAGTCATCCTTTATATTTTAGTACCTTTAAGTTATTGTTTTAATTATATTTCTTCTTCATTATGTTTTTATCTTTTTAAAAAGATTAAACTATGCAATTTTAACTATGTTTTATAAATATTTTTGAAGCTACTGAGTTTTACTTCCTACTACTTACTTATTATAGCGAAGCAGCTTAGCTGGCTTTACCAAGAGTATGTGGCTTAAAACGTCGTTCAGATTTATAAGTAGAGCTACCCTATATTATTAAAAATATATATTCCTTTTTAAAAATAAAACTTTTTAATAAGATTTTCTTTGGCGTAATAAAATCGAATTACAACGACTTTGGACGTATCAAATTAAATAATATAAATAAAGACTAGTGCCTTTTGAAGTCGCTGTTAGGGATTATGATTGGTTATTGGTATCGAGGTGTTGTTTTATAGTTAAAATTGTATGCGGTGTTGTGATAAATTAGACCAAACGTTTTGATTTTACTAATTGATATCCCTAATGATATTTTAAAATAATATGGCGATCATTCATATATAATTATGATGTTTTTATCCTCCAAGATAATTATCGATATTATGTACTAGGTTCTAGATATGGCAAGCCAAACATTCACCTTGTTGCTGAAATGCACTGCACTTCGTATACATACATTCTATTTATTCACTAAATCAACTATACTTTTTTGTTACATACTTGATTATAGATATTGGTTTGATTTTCAATTCTCAATTAGGCGCTTAGAAAGTTTTATCGCATAAATAGCACCCGTCTGTACATCGTGAATGACTAAGCTAGCCTATAAGGTGCACGGACTGCAGTGCAGTTCAGAGGAACAAAGTGAGTGTTCGGAACACCATATTTTAGTAGTATACATATTACATATATATGATCAATATCGACTTTAGAATCATTAATGATAATAAATTATAAGTTTAAGTTAAAGTTAAATTGTTTTACCAAAATAGTTTATTTATCTTCTAAAATATGTCAATTATATTTCAGCTTTATGAAACGATGGTCTTAACGTTTAGATTTGAATCGTCACTGAGTTTTCCTCTTTTGTGTTTGAAATTGATAAAAATAGGATAGGTTTGTGTTAATTTATTATTTATAGACGTACCTACTTAGCATAAGCACATCCATATATATTCATGGTCCTCAATAAAAATTTTGAATGTTGTACGGGATCACTGAAATATCGTAAAATCTGAATTATAGAAAACACTGCTGAAATTTATATAAAACTGAAACTTCTATACTAATTAATTAAAAAAAGATGTATAGTATTACACCTATAGATAAAATGCTATTTTTTTGATATTCATTACTTGAAACTAAATTCTATTCAAATATGTTTTCATAATATTATTTATTAACGGTTTTTATAAACGTACCAAATTTTAATTTATTGCTTTTCTATGTAAAGAAAATGGAACCCTTTGTAGAAAATAATAAAAAGCTATACTCCTGTTGCATAACGTATATGTATAATGTATTAAAATTGTTGATACTGTTGTAAATAAAGTATATCATATTATATAAACGTATATTATGGTAAATAGGAATGAATATAAAATTATTGTCACAAACTCTCCTGTATTATTTTGTAAAATTACCTAAAATGAAACATGCACGGAATGCAATAAATTTTGATCTTTCGAGCTATTTACTTCGCCAGAAACATATATGATAAAGTCAGAGATAGGTAACAGTTTCGTAAAATTTAAATACGACATTTTCTTTAAATAAATTGTAAGATCTTTTTAACCGACTTCAAAAAAAGAGGAGGTTCTCAATTCGACGCGTATATATTTTTTTTATCTTCAATATTCTCTGTGCTTGTAATATACTCATAAATATTTGACAGACAGCAGTGCAGGTAAACTATTCGTGAAGTTTGTAATTGAATCCTACCCACAAACCGCAAGCACTTAATTGTATTATAAACGAACTGAACATAACTTGGAAACTCCAGATCATTTCATTTGAGTTTAAAGCATGTTTCACAGACGGAGCAAAACCAGTGACTTGTTTCTTTATATGTTGACAGTCCGTTCCCAAAGTTGAAGAAAACATACATGCATATTGCATACACACGTTTTATATAAATATGTTATGACAAGCTAACAGCCTTCCAAACCAGTATATATTTTTATTATTCATTTATGTATTATGTATTTATTCATTTGACGATTCGAAAGCACTTTGTAAAAGTTTAATTTTTGAATAAAAAAATATTCTATTTCTTATCTGAGTTAATTGAAAATCGGAGATCATAGAGAACCAATCTTTATAAATCTAGCGACCCAGTTTTGTCAAATAATTAGAAAAATCAATAGATTCATCGTATTACGCGTCCTAAAACTATTTATTGTTTGTTTAATAAAATTGTTAGAAGAACTATTTGCAGAAAATACATCGAAGCCTATTCCATAAAACAATCCCAGCGCGAATTTCCAATTTACTAGAACAAACAATGGTGAAAATATTACCAATAGAGAACGAATTGCGTTTATAACACCTTTTGGTTTCATGTTTCGTTTATGAAAATTTTCACCTCGCAGATTAATAAGTGAACGTACAGAAACAATCAATATAGCGGGCATATTGTGAGACACAAGGAGTCTCCGTGAACAGTCAGTGCTAAAGTTTAATTAAAGATTCATGATAAATCGTCGCGGGATGCTGCATTCTCCGCGGCGTCTCGCACGTGAATAACGTTCAGCGAACACTTAAATAACTTAAGCCAGTAACCTCACAATAAATTCATGAGGCTTCAGTCCTTTTGTTTTGTGCGCGCCGCCCGCGCCAGCTAATTGGCAGGAAGGACCGTTTAAAACGCCTCAAATGAGGTGGCGTTACCGTCATTATAATCATTAAATGTATAAACCCGCTGCATACGTAACGTAATTGTTTAAACCGAGGCTGAGTTAATGCTCCGTAAAGTAGCAGTTCAAGGAAATTCAGATGTCGGGACATTAAATTGCATATTATGAAATATTAACTTCTCGTAGTTCCTTCTACACCTAATTTAATATCGCGCGCCTTTGTTGTGGTATAGTAGAGAAGTCTTAAAGCCGTTTCAAAGGCTCCTCCTTCCACTATCCGCCGAGCGAGAGGAAATAAAGTTATGATTTATGTAGTGAAATATGTAGCAGGCGGAGAGCCAAGCTTCTAAGCGGAGCAAACGCGCTCTGTCCTTGCCGGGGTAAATTTTTTACAATACGGTTGTTTAGATAACAAGGTATTAAAAAAAAGTATAAATCGACCTGTAGCGCTTCCTGATTGTCTGTAACTTCAACATCAAAATCAGCCCAGGAGTTTTTTAGGAAAACGGAACATGGTAAAAAATTTAATACAAAAATCGCATTTAATCGCAACCAAGTAGATTTTCGGCAAAACGGTAAGAACTGCACAATCAAACAACTAAACGACAAACGCATCCACTGCCTCCGTTCCCACATGAGTGAAAGTACGCATCATATCCTTTCTTTAAAGTCGGTAATTTACCGCTGTCTTACAAAATAAATCATCACTGGCGTCACAATATCACATCGAGCTTTCTTCGTAAGCGAAGCTATTTCTTACTAAGACTTACATAATTCCTCACGATATCTTTTATAAAGAGAAAACAATTCTGATTTTACCGTTCCCTATTATTACAAATTAGTTTTCCAACTTTGAACTCAACTCATTCGGGTTAAAGGAAGGTGTAGATTATTTACTATCAACTCGCAAGTTCGTTGTCAAGTTTGCTCACGTGGTAGACTCAGAAAGTTTCTGAGAGTAAGCTTACAATAATAATCTATATAGGGCCGGAGGTAAATTGGAACGATTTGTTCAGAATAAAGAAATAAGGGAGAAATGCGAATAACAGAAAAATATTTCTCTCCTACATGTTTTTGAATTCAATATGTTATACAAACAAAATTTGAGATTTCCCGTTGGAAAACATTACAGTTAATAACAAATTCGTTGGTTTTTAAGAGAAATTAATTAGAAAGTTTAAAAGGAAGCAATTTTCATCGAGTATTCCGATATCATATATTGTCCAATTTGCATAACGCTTTAGTCTTTCAGTGCCTGAAGAAGAAAATTTGTAAACAATATGAATTGCCAATTATGGGTCTAAATATGCTCGGAAACTCAGTGTCTAAGTTCATCGAGTCGCGAAACTGAAGTGGCAAGTGCAAGATCCAAGGATACCAGGGTGCCCTAATGGCGATACCACACTGGGAAGCGCAGCGTTAGTGGAACTAATACTGAGTAAGTGGATGGAAAGATCTTTAACGAGTCGCTAGCAATCAGTGAATCGCAGCACAAGGTTGTATTCTGTGGCGATCCTTGCAAGAGATATATGTCCTGCGGTGAACGTCTATTGGTTGAGGTGACCAATATGAGTACGACGTTTTCATCATAAAGTTGCCAGTTTGCATGACAATCGTACATTGGATGGATTGAATCACGCTTTATCAGACCATCAGTAAATTGAACGATAAACTTGATGGTGTTTGAGGATAAAGCATCTTGGTTGGAAACCTTTTAAATATGTATAAAAATGAAAGTGTCTTATCTATTCGTTGTGACAGTCAGGTCATGTTCGCAGCACGATTTGACGGAGGTCGAGTCGAGCGTGGCCAGACTCGATTAGGAGTTCGGACGACCCAAACGGATTTGATAGTGGCTCGGACGACGACTACAGATTATTATTATTATTCTAGGACTTATTTCGATGTATGGAAACGATACTTAATAATAGTAACTTTAACTTAACAAAAATAGGGACACTCAAATTATGTTAGGATAATATAAAACTACACATTATGTAGGGGTTCACACATAGTTACACATAGTTTTATTTTATCGCAATCTCCTCCGAATAGCTGGTATTCTCTCGCTATTGGTTTAGTGCGTTGATGCAGCAAGAAGATCATAATTTCAACCAATCAGAGTCGCAATGATTTTTAGACAGTCTCACAACCGACCTGTATCGCTTGAGAAATTTCGTTTCAGTTGTTAAATTAAAATAAATTATTTTGATTATTATTTAGGTTTATTAAATGTGCACAATATTCTCGGCTGGATTTGACGTAGGTCGAGCGTGGTCAGCTCGGTCAGCCTCGATTTAGATGTCGGGCAATATTTGATTAAGGCTCCCACGACGACTGTAGATTATAATGTCCAGATGTATTTCTACAATATTACCTTGCACGAGAATTTTATTACTTGATATATTTGAAAGAAGAGATTGAAGATAAGATTTGAAAATAAGAAGGTGCGGTATGTTTTATCCCAGAATTCACGCAAGATTTGAATATGATAGAAACAGACATTTACCTACCCGCTATTCTATTCAATACATAAATAACCCTATACCTCATGAATCAATAGAAAAATATCAAAATTACTTCTTGCGTGAATTTTGGGGTCACGAAGATGTCCACTAACTCCTATGATACTTTAGAATGCTGGATTGGTTGGGTTATATAAGCTGACAGGTGATTTTATTACTAAATTAAAGCACTACACCGTATAGGCCCCGTAGCCCGTAGGCTTCACGTAGTTAATTAGACGGCCCCTACGTAAATCATTGAAAATCAAAAATGTCGATTTTTTGTTATTAGCTTAATTAGCATTTACTCTATTATGCTCAATTATGCTATATTTTACATCCCGCTAATGAAAAAAAGTAAATAATATTTCAATTCAAAATAAGATTTCACTATTTTTCATAAGCAGAATTAAATGAATATATCAATTCATATTTTGAATCTATTCTATGAAGAAATCTAATCGTACCTCACCCCAAAATTATACAAATATTTCATTTCCGCAAACAAGGAAAATTATTAAAGGAATCAAGAGGATAATTCACACGTCTGTATGATTCAATTTTCAAACTGGAAATGACCGTCTTCAAGTTGACCTGCGTCAGGCGAAATGTCAGGATCTTCAATAAAATTAACACGTACACAGGCACTGTCAACAGGAACAAAGCTGTTGCAAAGCCGAGCCGGGGCCGAAGCTCTGATAACATAACGCGTTAACCTTAGTGAAGTTGACGTTAACACACAAACAAGCTTGGACGGTGTGTGATATGAGACTCGAAATATGAATGGCTGTTATGTGTAATGTGACTATAGTGGCTCACACTCTACAGTACGAGTGTATGACCTAAAACCGTCACAGTACCTTATTTATTTTGTACCAAAACTTAAGTTTAAACATTAATATATTATAAAGGTTATGAAAAAGGACAGTTTATCAATGAGGAAGAGATTTCTTCCAGCCCTACCTAAGTAAATCACATAATAATAAAGACTAAAAAAATAAAATAAAAGAATAAGAATAAAAAATAAAACTTAATAATACTAATTAATTTTACAATACCAAAAGTTACGCAAGAAAAGTTTATAAACGCGTTTGCATGATTCAATTGTCTAACGGCTAGCAACCGTCTTCAAGCGGACCGGCGGCGGCGCCATGTCGGCAACCAAGAGCAATGTTACTGTACCGATAAAACACGTCATACAATGGTTGTCCACAGAAACAAAATGTTATTAAATCCAGCAGCTCTACTATACTCTGTAACCTGAAACTACCTCTACATAATTTTCTACATTGCAAATATTTCTTTTCCTTTGTTACAGTTCGATCTGAAATCCATACTTATACATACTAATATTATAATAGGAAACTGTCTGTCTGTTTGTTACCTTTGCCTGACACTCTCATTAATCCGATCTTGATTAAATTGTATCTAGGATTTGAATGGAAATGGATTTGCACTGAATCTACGAAAGAACGGCCTAACCTTTTGTCAGGTAGAAGAAAAAGAGTGGTGATAATTTGAATGTAGAATCTAGAAATACGGTCGTCGTATACAAAAAATCATAGCACAATGACGACCTCAGTGATTATATACCTACCTTTTATATACCCTTGGATGACAACAAGAGAATATAATAACATTGTATAATATCGCATAAAGGAGCTATTATAACACATAGCACTGCAAGATAACATTAACACAGGCTTGAATAATGTAGCGGCAGGAGAAGGTTGAAATATGAATATGCTTTTATCTGTTAAGTGCAGTGATATTTCTAGTTGCTATTAAAATACGGTTAGAGAATATTTTATAGACTCTAATTCACGAATTTCCAATATAAGTTTTTAGATATTTTAATAGCTTTAGTTTTTTAATTGGGCAATATAAATCAACAGTCCTTATCTCAACCTATAGCCGGCCCAATATACTGGCCACAGGTCTTCATTCAGAATGAGAAGGGTTTAGGCTTTAGACCAAAGTCAGACAACATTGGTGAAACCTATGAGAACATTATAGAAAATTCTCAGGAACATAGGTTAAAGCAAGTGATATTTGATTACCTAAACAGATAATTCCGAAAACTTAGAGATTTTGAAACCTGGAATTCAAACTCTGAACTCCCCGTAAAGAAAAATGAAGTCCTAGGTTATTGATATAATATAACTGATTTATGTGATCTGTTTTTGTGTGAGCTTGTGAAACACATCGCTTTCATGAATACTGTGATTTTTTTTACTCTCTTATATTGGTAGATTTTAGAGTAACTCGATCACTTTACACCAGATATATTTGCGAGCTAGATGAACAATTCTCATTGCCAGCTTAAATGTATATCTTGGTTAAATATGTAGATCCACCCGACTGCATTTAGAACGGTCGGAATGCAAGCAGGGTCTAATGTAATGCAATTCAACTGCGAACATTGGGCAATGGAATAGAACTAGATTCCAAGCAAGCATTTAGCCTCCATCATCGTCGTCCTAGTGCTGAGTATCGATAGCTAGTTGCTTGTGTGGGAAGGTTAACCTTTGTATATAAGGGTGTTTGTGTGAAATCATTATTATCGGGCGACTAAATCATCATAATTCTAGGTGACGTAAATTAAACTATTTTATGTGTCAAAACTTCTCCTATTAATGTCTCCTACAATTTTTTTTATTTTATAAAGCTGTATATTTATTTTAGAGCATTATTTTATAGCTAATGCCCGCAACTTCGTTTGCGTGGATTTAGTTTTTAAAAATCCCGTGTAGGAACTCACAAATTTTCCGGGATAAAAAGTATCCTATGTTCCTCTCTTCTCTAGGTCCTCAACTTTACCCATGCAAAAAATCACGTCGATCCTTTGCGAATAAACAAACGCATTCGCATTTTTAATATAAGTAAGGATAAGGATTAGTCATGCTGAACTTGACTATAATTCTCCTCTAAATAAACGTAGAGCTTGTGTTTGGAGTGGGTACGACAATATAGTGTAACGGGTGGAGATTGAACCGACAAACTTGCACTTTTCAGTTCGCACCTTTAACCGTTGGGCTATTGCAGCTATAAATCCACGAAACACAAATTCATTCAAGAAAAACAATATAAAAGTAAAAATATCAAGTTAGTTTGTATAACGTATCATTAATTTTATCACGTGTAACGTCGCCATATTAACTTGGTATGAAAACTCGGTAAGGTTAATATCAAGATTTCATCAGATTTAAGTAACAAATGGATAGTCGTTTTGGTAGATAATAAAATTGCTATCTACAAATACCATAAATAATTTAATAACTAGGTGCAGATTATGAAATATTTAAGAACAATAAATGTTCAAATATATGTATAAATTGTTGAGAATTATTCAACTCACGTAAAATTTTCGGCGCCGGTCGGTTTATATTTTGCTCAAAGTGCAGTTTCCTGGAAATTATTGACGCTTTTCATGTAGTCACTTTAAGGCACTCCTCCATGTAGTCGGTTTGAGAGAACTGGCTAAAGGAATGGTAAAAATAGCTCACATATGAGCTAATGATATGAAGAATGATATATTTATCATAATAAATATATCATTCTAATAGTAATAGACCCTCGAAATTGTCCGTTTTAATATTATTTAGAAATATATCCTTTTTAGGAAGACGTGTTTCTGTATTTCTCTTTGTAAAGTATTGACACGAGTCGTTAAATGGCTTTTTAACTGTAAAATGTAACTGTTATAGCCCAGTGAAATAAAAAATAAACAAAATTCTCACTTTCTGAAAAATTCTTGTAAAGCTGGTATCACCACTCTATCACAGGTAATTTAGGCTTTTCATTAAGAACAATAAAATTATCGAAGTTCGGAAATCCAGCTAAGTAATTAGAAATTTTACCACTTTTACTGATAATAATAATTTATACATGGTAAAAAGATAATTTATACAGGGTACTGCATTGCAATCAAATCGATCAATTGAAAATGTTAAAATTGATTCAAGACACGTAATATTTCCTCTGTCCTTCTCTTTATATACTTTTAACCGAAGTGCATTTTCGCAGAATGTATTGACGTGTATCACGAGCATTACTTCGCGAGAATATGGAGAGAACTAGTTTATAGAGGAGCAGAATCAGCATAATATATTATGAGGCAGGGTAACTTCATACGACGCTAACTCGCGACTGTGATAGTATATTATGTTAAGGCATAAAACTTCAAAACATTGTTTGTTCAATGTACAGAGTTATGGAGCCTGGCTATTAAAGCCGAGAGGATATAACAAGTGTAACTTTAAAAGTGTAAAATTTAAAACACACACACACACACACATACACAGAGCCACGTCAAACTTATAACACTCCGTCGTTTTTGCGTCGGGGGTAAAAATAATATCCTTCCGACCGAATCCAGTCACGGCGGCCAACCTCCTCAATGATTAGCCATCTGCACGCGAAATATTATAGTGCACAAGTGTGTGTGCAAACACAGGTGAACTTTCTATTCCCTCAATTTCATAGTCCGACGATGGTCCGACGCGACCGAAGAGAGATTAGGCACAGGACCGACGGCTTAACGCGTGCTCTTCGAGGCACGGGGGTGAGACGCCGCCAACTGGCAACTGCCTAACTCCAGCCTAGTACTGGGAATTTCTTGACAGAAAAATCCAATACATTTATTGGCCCGCCCCGGGTATATAACCCGCGACCTTGGCATCCGCAGTCGAACATGCTAACTACGTCTAGACCAACGAGGCAGTTGACTATAACATAGTGTGTTCGGCGGCGGGTCAATGATCATTTTGTGAAATGACGTGATAAAATTATCTCGTCTTTCTATCAATAGCCCGGTTGGTTGGCTCCACTCCGCTTCAGTACATAGACACCCTCAATGAATTTTATGGCTCGTCTAATTAAAATAGCAACGATGCTATTATCACATGCCAGCTGAAAGAATTCATTATTAAAATACCTCACAGGCTGCAATTGTCTGCTTAGTGTTAAGTAGAATTTAAGATGCAATACGTGTCCGTTGGTAGAAGAGAAAGTAATGTGCCAGGTGATTTAAGGTTTTTGGAAGGTGCGCTACATTTCTCTACGTACTCGTATTAAGGAAGATTTACTATGCAAACTTGCTTGTAAATTGTGTAAGAAATTTTTGTGAGCTTTTAATGACTTAATAACTGAATAATTAATCATACTAAGCAGTTAGTTATAATTGGGGCTCGGAAATCGGAGTAAAATTTCGAACATGTTTTTACCAACGTCGAATGACATTTAACCGAGGAATAAATTGGGTGTTCTTAGAGTTTGAAAATCTGCCAAAATATTTCGCTTGGATATAATACTTATCAACCCTTCCATTTGCCAAAAAATTAAAAAGTGAACTATAAACTGTATGAATATCCGCCTTCCATAATGGTAGGGGTAAGGGTAACCACGCTGGTCAATGTGAATGTCAGACTTCACACCCCGAAAAGGTATCCGAAAGCTTAACCATAAGACTTACAGTACTCGGCAGTAAATATTAAACGTCCAGAAAAATGATGGGTTTTTTTCTGGACGTTTTCACTTATTTCTCGGCATATTTGTCATCGGATAAAAATAGGCGTTTTTCGTAGTTTTTAGGGTTCCGTACCCGAAGAGTAACCAACGAGACCCTATTATTATGCCTCTGATTTCCGTCCGTCCGTACTTCCGTCTGTCTGTCAGCGGGCTATAGATTCTTATGATTCGCAATAGGTAGAGAGTTACAATTTTCACAGAATGTGTAAGTGTATTTTTGTTGCCGCTATAACCACAACTAAAAAAATAAAAAATAATTAAAAATTAAAGGAGCTCTCATACTATAAACGTGTTTTTTATGCGAATCCGACTCACATTTGATCGGTTATTATACTCTCTTGGGGCGTCTGTAGTACCACGAACACAGTTACAATTGCTATGAATAAGTAAATTAGTTTATTTCCTCAAGACGACAATTTAGCCCACGCTCTTGTCACAAATTGTCGGCGAGGGGTAAATGCAAACTATTAAGGAAATACAACAATTCAAGCAGCCCTTACCCGGCATTACCGCGCAATCTTACACCGACAAAATTACAAGCAACACCTTCTTATGCCGTGTCTGAAGGCAGTAACACGTACCCTCTGCGAGCAGGCAATAAGCGAACGGACGCCAGTTCTCCGTTAATATTTCATAACATTCACAGCCAACTCCGAGACAGCTATAAACGAGAAACTCAGTTTGCACATAAACTTGAAAATATAAACCGAACATTTTCTAGACGCTCTTTTCTTAAATTAAGTACTAAGCGATTCAAGAGTGAGTCTAGTCGATGGGAGCCCCTGGGACACGAGCGAGTCGATGGGACACAAGCGAAACTTAATCGTGTTATATTACGAACCTTGCAAAAGACCTAAAGTCTGATTTTTAATTGCGTGGAATTCTGACATATCTTAATGTTACCAGAGATTAAAAAAATCCCACAAAAACGATAATCAAAAACCTATAAAAATAAAAATCAATTGCCGCACATAGATATATTATGACAAATGCCTGACAGATAGTTTGGGGTAAAATCGAACTACAGGTAGTAATACTGTTTTTCATACAAATAACTCGCTCTGTTTACAAAATGACAACTGTCAGAATTCCACCGAATTAAAAATCAGACTATACGTCTTTCAATGGAAGTCATACGTCGACCACTTACCTATACTCGTAAAACTGGTAAAAGTCTTACTCTGGGCTCACTCACCACATACTCTGTTTTTAAGCCCCCGACGCAAAAACGATTGGGTGTTATAAGTTTGACGTGTGTGTGTGTGTGTGTGTGTGTGTGTGTGTGTGTGTGTGTGTGTGTGTGCGTGCGTGTATGTGTGCGTGCGTGCATGCGTGCGTGTGTGTGTGATATGACGCATCTTACAGGTCTTTGAACTCTATGCAAAAAAAATCGAGTTGGGCAAACCAACAAAGAATACATTTAATATTAGTATGATACAATATTTATTTTTGTAGGCATTGAATACCTTTACATACTCACACACCACTGTATAGAAATGTTTTTGTTTAAACACGCTACACAAAATACACAGTGTAATGTGTTCGCCCAACTTGTGATCTGACTAGAGAACCATAACGAGAGTAGCGGCGACCTGGGCAATAAAAAACCGACGAATAAATTTACAATTCTGTGTGTGAGTTCACCTGCGCCGGACAAATTCAGAAACTCTTTCCCGTAACTTGCTCTGCTGAATTTAAATGCTGTAAGCAAACAAGCGCGACACAATATGCATGTATCGCGCAGCTGTGACAAACTATTTGCCAGACTTTGTTTATCGTTCAGTTTTGGCTGCGAGGTTCCACTTTCCCGTGCATCAACAATTTTTAATAGGAAATCTGGACCTTCTCGCTCTCGTAATCTACTGCGATTGTTTGATGACCGCCTCATTGGTCTAGTGACTATCAGTCATCGGACGGGTTGGTATCGTTGGTCAATTGACTGTGAGAGTGAGGGAATACAGGGTGCGGCTGTATTTGCGCACACACCTATGCATTATAATTTCATTAGCACAGATGGCTAATTGGTCGCCTTGGCGGGATTCGGTTGGGAGGATATAATTTTATTTATTTTATTACTATTTATTAATTACTTTAAGGTTTTTTCAATTTCCGCAGGAACTCTTTAATTTTCCGGGATAAAATATAGTCTATGTGTCAATCCTGGGTTTCAGCTATCTTCATTCCTAGCCAAATCGGTTCTTTCGTTATGGAGTAACAAGCATACACACACACACACACACACACACACATACACACACGCATACACAAATAAAATTTCGCTTTTATAATATTAATGTGATAGTGTGATGTGATATTAAGTATAAAGTTGGAGGAGGAGCTGGCACGTATTTCTGACCTTTCGGATATTCGATTATGTGGGCTTCAAGCAATAACTATACAGGGTGTCCCACGGCGATGCCACATGGAGGGGAAGTACCTTAAATATTGTAGATGGAACATTTTACTGAAAGAAGACTTCATTTTAATTTAAAAAACAATTTAAACTGCATTCATAGATTTTATTTTTTATCCTTATGATGAATAAGGATTATTTTTTGTTAAATAACATAGCATGAGAAATAAAAGGAAGACCATGAATTTTAGCCTTTGATATAAAATTTTGTTCAGAAAAATGAAAAGCTGACATTCGTAGTCAAACCAATAAATCAACAAACAAACACACTTTCGTATTTATAGGTAATATAAGTAAGGATTAGTAAGGATAGTAAGGATCGGGAAATGATGCGTACTTCTTAAGTGGGTACTCATTAGTAATAGTTCATGTCACATAATGTAGGTATGTCGATACGCCAATGTCAGCTTTTCATTTTTCTGAACAAAATTTTACATCAAAGGCTAAAATTCATGATCTTCCTTTTATTTCTCATGCTATGTTATTTAACAAAAAATAATCCTTATGATAAAGCCTTCCGATCGGTATGATAAAGATACAGGTTAATTTTTTTTCTCGTATAGCGGGTTCGAGTCCCGGTTCAACCAGGCAATTATTTAAAAATCTATGAATGCAGTTTAAATTGTTTTTTAAATTAAAATGAAGTCTTCTTTCAGTAAAATGTTCCATCTACAATATTTAAGGTACTTCCCCTCCATGTGGCATAGCCGTGGGACACCCTGTATAGCTTAAACAGCGAAGGAAAACATGCCTAAGAGTTCTCTGTTGTGTGAAGTCGGCCAGTCCCTGACCAGTATGGCTTAAAACCTCTAGAGGAGACTCCGCCGCTAAACTATAGCAATGGATATCTCAGGGTTCACTCCTGATAATAATATGATAGGACAAGGATAGGACTGACTGTATAGGCATATATTCTAGTGAATTACATTCTCTTTTGTTCCAACCTTATAGTTTCAACGCGGAGGTGTGCTAACGCCGTCAAGGCCTTTAATAGGTACGTAAGAAAATAGAAATAAAATTGTTTCCAATAAGAAAAATATATAAAAGCGTACTAAATGTCTCTTCTATATTGTATCGGCAAGTTTCCGGAAACTAATCGACGCGTGTCAGTCGTAAACGCTCGCTGTTTGGAGTTAGAAAGTTTTCCTCTTCACCGGGCATCAACGCAATGAATTATGCATGGGAATTAAGTTTGATGCCCGATAAGCGGCTGAAAGATTTATTTGCCCATATGATGTGAAAAAAGCCAATTCAAGTTGTTTGCAGTTTTTGAAATATAGCCATTGTTTCATCGTAAAAATGTTAAACATAGTTAAAGTTGAAGCAAACTTCTGATCAAAGTTTTGACATTTTAATACTAACCATTCTTTTATGTTGAAGATAAAAGTCAAAACTCAGAGAGTTTTATTTATCTCACTTGGATCTGAATAGGTTGTTTAATTTGGAAATCTCAACATTCATGATATTGACATATCGGCAGTAAATATCACACCATATCGAAAACCAGAAGAAGATAATATAATAGACCAGCTCGGCTTTGTAGTGTCGCTTCTGTCACTTATATAGAAATAAATTCACACGCACTCTGGTTTTTTAACTGCCTTTCTGGGCAGTTAGGCAAAAAATGAACCTAATGTTTTCATGTTTATGTATGTATGTTTGTATTCACCTACATACTTATTTATTATATCAATTTCTTTGGCATGCTCAAGCAGTGTATTGACGGATTTTAACATATTGAGGTTTCATTAGCTTCGTCTTAATTTGAGACCGACATAGGTTTAAAAATCCATAAAAAAACTATCAAATCTATTTGAATTTTCAGTGGATATTTTTTTACCGCAGTCGAGTTTTTTTTTAATAATTTTCTTTTTCTTATCTAGAAGCCGTGTTGAACCTTATATTTTGTTATCTAAGAGTTGAACATATTGTTTGGTACTATTATGTATTCTATGACATTATTTAAAGAGTCGTCTGATAACGCTCGACTCTACGAAACCAAAGTAAGCCGGCTATCCTTTTTCAAACCTCGATATATACATATACTTAATATTGCTGCAATATTATCTGCTAACTAGAAACAACTAGAGCAATTTTTATCTGAGTATGCGGGCACTCGCAGGCCTCGTCCGGAAATTTAACTCCATTAAGAATGAAATACACCCCATCGTTATATCACCGTTTGTTGTACGAAAGCTTACATTTCCACTTCGCATCTCTAGTTTTCTCATCAGAGTCAACGGAAATAATTTTCCCACGATTGGATTATGACAAACAGCAACCGGGCATGACAACATTTTGCCAGCATTATTTGACGCGAGAGTCCAGAGGAAATCTATAATTATATAAAAAGGCTTGTCCTGACTGACTGACTGACTGACTGACTGACTGACGATCAACGCACAGCCTAAACCACTGAAGTTAGAAACTTGAAATTTTGACAGTAGGTTCCTTTTATGACGTAGGCGAGCACTAAGAAAGGATTTTTCGAAATTCGCCCCCCAAGGGGGTAAAAAGGGGGTTAAAGTTTGTATGAAACTCCGTCATTTTTCGAGTTATACTCATGAAATTCGGTATTAAGGCTTTAAATTGAAAACAAAAAAGTACGTGTTTCACAGTTTTTAAAAATTCTACCCCCTAAGGGGTTAAATAGGGGTTGAATGTTTGTATAATAGTCCTTCGTTCTTCAAGTTATTTTTCAAGTTACTTTTATGAAACTTGATATTTTGGCTCTTGATTAAAAATAAAGAATTACGTATTTTACATTTTTTTTAAATTCTCCCCCCAAGGGGGTAAAAAGGGGGGTTAAAGTTTGTATGAAACTCCGTCATTTTTCAAGCTATACCCATAAAATTCGGTATTTAGGCTTTAAATTGAAAACAAAAAAGTAAGTGTTTCACACTTTTAAAAAATTCTACCCCCTAAGGGGTTAAATAGGGGTTGAATGTTTGTATGATAGTCCTTCGTTCTTCAAGTTATTTTTCAAGTTATGTTTATGAAACTTGATATTTTGGCTCTTGATTAAAAATAAAGAATTACATATTTTACATATTTCGAAAATTCTCCCCCCAAGGGGGTAAAAAGGGGGGTTAAAGTTTGTATGAAACTCCGTTATTTTTCAAGCTATACCCATAAAATTCGGTACTTAGGCTTTAAATTGAAAACAAAAAAGTAGGTGTTTCACAGTTTTTAAAAATTCTACCCCCTAAGGGATTAAATAGGGGTTGAATGTTTGTATGATAGTCGTTCGTTCTTCAAGTTATTTTTCAAGTTATGTTTATGAAACTTGATATTTTGGCTCTTGATCAAAAATAAAGAATTACGTATTTTACATTTTTTGAAAATTCTCTCCCCAAGGGGGTAAAAAGGGGGGTTAAAGTTTGTATGAAACTCCGTCATTTTTCAAGTTATACCCATGAAATTCGTATTTAGGCTTTAAATGGAAAACAAAAAAGTACGTATTTCACAATTTTTTTTAATTCCACCCCCCAAGGGGTTAAATAGGGGTTGAATATTTGTATGATAGTCCTTCATTCTTCAAAATATTTTTCAAGTTATCTCTTTGAGACTTAGGATTTTAGCTCATGATTAAAAATAAAAAAATTACATTTTTTGAATTGCTACTGTTGCTACTGATGCTGCTACGGCTACTGCTGCTGCTGCTACTAATGCTGCTACGGCTACTGCTGCTGCTGCTGCTGCTACTGCTGCTGCTGCTGCTACTGATGCTGCTACTGCTACTGCTGCTGTTGCTACTGCTGCTGCTGCTTCTACTGCTGCTGCTACTGCTGCTGCTGCTGCTACTGATGCTGCTACTGCTATGGCTGCTGCTGCTACTGATGCTGCTACTGCTATGGCTGCTGCTGCTACTGATGCTGCTACTGCTATGGCTGCTGCTGCTGCTGCTACTGCTGCTACTGCTGCTGCTCCTACTGCTGCTGCTGCTGCTGCTGCTACTGATGCTGCTGCTACTGCTGCTGCAGCTACTGATACTTCTACTGCTACTGATGCTGCTGCTACTGCTGCTGCTGCTACTGATACTTCTACAGCTACTGCTGCTGCTGCTACTGCTGCTACTGCTGCTGCTGCTGCTGCTGCTACTGCTGCTACTGCTGCTGCTGCTGCTACTGATGCTGCTACTGCTACGGCTGCTGCTGCTACTGCTGCTACTATTGCTACTCCTACTGCTACTGATACTGCTGCTACTATTGCTGCTGCTGATACCGCTGTTGCTGCTTCTGCTGCTACTACTGAATCTCCTGCTACTGCTGCTGCTACTACTGCTGCTGCTGCTGCTACTGATGCTGCTACTGCTACTGCTGCTGCTATTGCGGCTGCTAATCCTGCTGCTACTGATGCTGCTACTGCTGCTGCTGCTGTTGCTACTGCTGCTGCTGTTATTGTTACTACTGCTGCTGCTAATGCTACTGCGGCTGCTGCTGTTGCTGCTACTACTGCTGCTGCTACTAATGCTGCCTACTACTACCACTACTAACTGCTACTGCTGCTGCTACTGCTGATGCTGCTACTGCTGCTGTTGCTGCTACTGCTGCTGCTGCTGCAGCAACTGCTGCTGCAACTGCTGCTGTGGCTGCTACTGCTGCTGCTACTGCTGCCTACTACTACTGCTGCTGCTGCTACTGCTACCTACTACTACAACTATTTACAGTTGGTTCCTTTTATGACGTAGGCGCACACTAAGAAAGGATTTTTCGAAATTCCATCCCCAAAGGGAGTTAAATGGGGGGGGGTTAAAGTTTGTATGAAAGTCCGTCATTTTTCAAGTTATACCCATGAAATTCGGTATTTGGGCTTTCAGTTAAAAATAAAAAAGGACGTGTTTCACGGTTTTCAAAAATTCTACTCCCAAAGGGGTTGAATGGGGGTTGAATGTTTGTATGAAAATCCATAATTTTTCAAGTTAATATCGAGCAACGGATCTACGTGATTCTTTGATGGGTATGGTTGCAGACAGTGTGTTATAGGTTACTTTTATTCGGACAAAATCAGGAGTCCGCACGGGATTTTCAAAGAACCTAATTCCACGCGGACGAAGTCGCGAGGGGACAGCTAGTTTCACCATATTCGAACAACGGACAATTGCAGCAAACAGTGAGAAGAACGCAAAGTCTATAAAAATATTGTTAAAGCAAATAAACAAAATTGGCAGGTACTCCGAAATCACATATAATGATATCATCTACCATCTCAACCAATAAACGTCCATGTACTCTGTCACTAGGAAGGACCACCACAAAACACGATCTTGTGCCGATTGTTTCCAACTCCTAACATCGTCTGTCCACCTATTAGGGGAGAGAGGGAGGGGGTCTTCCAATGCTGCGCCTCCTGGTGAAGGGTCGCTATTCCAGCACCTTGGGATCTCAATTCTATCAATTCTTCAACCCATAGATATGCCCCGCTCATTGCCACTTCAACTTTGCAATACGATAAGCTATGCCGGTAACCCTGGATATGCTGATTATGGAGATACATATTTAATAAAAACAGTCACACATGAATACACCAAAGGCAATGATGTAAGAGGCTTCTTTATCTGCGCGTAGCACGCTCTGTCCCTGCCGAGGCGAATCTCCTCCAACTTGTTTTCTGTAAGTATGAAATATTGTACCTACGAGACGGCAACCTCTTTGCTGCGCTTCCATCTTTAGGTATAGGTTCAGCTTAAGAACATACATACGAATGTTTACTTACTTAAAAAAAGGAATAACTGCGGATATTATATTCCTACTCTTATTCTAATAGGTAACTTGAATTTTAAATCCTTAAATCCTCAATTACACGATTCGGGGCTAAACGAATATCAACGCATTACTTAAGAGATTAAGTAGGTAAAGAGTTTGATTTCAAAGATAAAACTAAGACAAAATTAAGAATCATAGCAAGTTAAATTTTTTTTATTGAATGATAGTCTACCGCTTGACTACAATCATGCCTGATGAAAAAAATTATGTCAAGGTTGGAGCGCGCTTGCCCAGAATATATTTGGTCACTCTTACCTGAATGATACTCAAGTCATAAGTAGCAGGAAACACGGACATATAAAAATTTAACGAGTTTTGTGCAGGTAAGTAATATTTATATCTTCAGAACCCCGAAAGTATTACAAAACAATTACAGAAGATCTTTTATATGTAGTTTCAACAAAAAACAAATGTCAGTCATCAACATTACTTTGAAAGTTTTCTGTACACCTGGACTCAAACGAATAAATTTTGCACGTGGAATTAAGTTTGACGCCAGATTAGCGGCAAAGAGATTTATTTCTCGATATGATGCGTGTGAGAAACTCAAGTTGTTTGCATTTTCTGATGTATGGCTATTGTTTTATTGTGCATAACTTTTGTTCCGGCCAAAGTTTAGGTTTAACTTTGGCTAACATATACAATATAAATATTATGTTTATTACTGACTATATTTTACCCGCGGCTTCGCTCCTGCCATTTATTAAGTGTAGGGAATTCGAAATACCTGATTTTGAGATTTTAGCCAGACTAACGAACAGCAATTGTTTTTTATGTATATACGAGTAGATAGGCACACGTTCTGAACTTTTTAAGATACAAGAATGTCTATAGAATATACTTATATGTTTCTAAAATATGCATACTTATAATCGTCTAGGTCTATTGTCTGATATACTTAATATAATTCTCTAGCAAATCGCTACTTGCTCTGTATCGCCACACAACACAATTTTTTGCGACTGTCTTCTAGTGAGGGTCTTCAACGCTGCGTTTTCTGGTGAAAGGCTATACATACGAGTACATAGGGTGCCCAACATCTATCGGTTTTTTGAGCTTAAAAATCATCCATTTATCGACCCTATGACTTCTATGAGCTACGTCGATAACTCTAGTTCTTCATTCCATTTGATGACGCAGGGATACTCACGATGAGCTCATGAGATGACTCTGAGCCATCTTGTTTGTGGTTTAGGAGGTACGTCTTAACCTGGTTTTTATTTCAATGGAAACTTATTTGTTGCTAAAACTGCTAAAATTATCAGGTATGCATGAAAACAAACTAGCTAAAGAAATAAATTACAGTACACGACAGGTTGCCAGATACAGTTAACTAACGACCAATACATAAACATGAATCAAATCTAAATCTAATTAATTATTTTGGCTTGTTGCAACGGATTTAAAAGAAAGAAATTTTGTGTTTCTAGATTGTGTTTCTTATACTTTAGGTCTTAACACGTTTTTTTCAAATAAATAAGAGTGAAAGTGATACATAGGTTACATACAATAATAAAATATTAATTGCATAAGTTAACTTATGAACATATATTATTTATCTATGAACGTACTATTAATTAAAATTTTTACTAGCGCGAAATACCAACCGCGAAGTACCAGCAAGAAACTCAGACAAAATTTTCTTCTATTTTACTAAACATGCAATCTAAAATATAAAAGGAAAAGGTGACTGACTAACTGATTGATCTATCAACGCACAAACCACTGCATGGATCGTTCTGTTTTGCGTACAGGTAGCTATTATGACGTACGCATCCGCTAAGAAAGAATTTTACCCCTACGGGCATAAAATAGGGGTTTGAAAAATCGAACTTAACGTGAATGAAGCCGCACGCAAAAGTACTATTATACTTTCCTATACAATTATAAATAGGCTTCGACAATCTGTGAACAATTTCATTAAAATCAGTTGAGTAATTTAACCGCGAAGTATGACTAAGTAACAAAGAGTCAGACAGGAATGAGATTTTCGCAATTTTATTTCATGAAAACGGGACTACAAATGAAATAAAATATGAAAAAGTGCATCACTTTTCCGGCATGTTAAATGACAATAGCACGGCGCCGCGTGATGTACTGGCAGCGGCAGGTGCCACGCCAAATGGATTCGCACGGCGTCAATCTCTCGCCAGCGTCGATTGATGACAACTCGTTTACAATCTCATCGGCGGCAATTTGTAAAGCCTCAAACACATACTACTTGTAAAGCCTGAAACACACGCAAAGCGCAATTGTAAAGAAGTGCAACGCAGTTCTTTGAAGTCGAAATATAAGTACATAAATGAAACACAACTCCTTCCTTTCCTCGTATACCTATTACAATTTCTAGGCGTTGGAAAAGTGATTTACTTTCCTTCCACCCTCCCTTATAAGATCACTAGATGATGCCCGCGACTTCGTCCGCGTGGATAAAGGTTTTTGATTCCCGCGGGAACTCTTTAATTTTCCGGGATAAAAAGTAGCCTATGTTTCAATCCTGGGAATGAGCTATCTCCATTCCAAATTTCAGCCAAATCGGTTCATGCGTTGTGGCGTAAAGGAGTAACAAACATACACACACACACACACACACACACACACACACACACACACACATACAAACTTTCGCCTTTATAATATTAGTGTGATAACCCTCTGCGCTAGGGAGTTCATCAAATAGTTTTGTAGTTTAGAAGAAAAATATAAAAATAAAAGGACAATTTGAGGACAATTACATGTCAGCCCACGTGCAGTGGACGCTTCCATAGCTGCCTGTAACAATATTATGCGTACTTACACAATATATATGTAATTTTCATAAAAAATAATAAAATAATAAAATGCTTTTTTTATATTTCAAAATAACATCACCACATATTATTTTATATATTATGTACTACTATCGTGAATATTTTTATGCTTGCGCGTCTTGTCTATATCCGCGGGACTTTTTAGTTGTATACGTAAAAGGACTAAGGTTGTTTTTTCTTTGACGCTTGAGGTGATGGTGTCATATTGATAGCAAAATATTTACTAAATGAAATAAAATATAATTTCAGCTGTGATATGAGATTCCGTGAGCTTTATTTAATTTCCTGAAATAATTTATGCATTTACACCAAACACACGAAAGCATTTTGAAGAGATATGCAATTCAAACGCGTTTTAGCAATGACGTGTATGTAATCTACTTAGACAAGTGTGACTGAGGCCAGCTCTAACAAATACCTCCCAATTACGCGCTTCATTTACCGCGCGCTTATAACATACTAGCTTAACCCGCGGCTTCGCTCACGTTAGGTTCGATTTTTTAACCCCCTATTTAACCCTCTTGGGGTTGAAATTTTCCAAAATCCTTTCTTAGCGGATGTCTACGTCCTAACAGCTACCTGTATACCAAATTTCAGCTCGATCGGTCCAGTAGTTAGAGCTGTGCGTTGATAGATCAGTCAGTCAGTCAGTCAGTCAGTCACCTTTGCCTTTTATATATTTAGATTTACGAGTACCTATACATATAATTAATCTATGATTTTAGTGCAAATAGTCTCTGCATTAGGCTGCGGACAGACAGCCAGACGAACAGACGGATGGACTTGGCGAATCTATAAGGATATTTCTTGTTGTTTTACTACGGAACCCTAAAAAGCGATTTAAACTCTTCTTCATTGTATCGGCAAGTTCCCTGAAACTAATCGACGGGTGTCAGTTCTAAACGCTCACTGTTTGGATTTAGAAAGTTTTGCCTTCATCGGGAATCAACACAATATATTATGCATAGGAAAATGTCTTAAAAGTTTATTTGCTCATATGATGTAATCCAAGACTGTCTAAGTTTTTTGAAATATAGCTACATTATTTTCATAGCAATGTCAAATATAGCAAAAACCGGTTTAGTAACCATTCTTCGACCGAGCTAAGCGAAGGTCTCTACTACTTGAGTCTGAGTCTACTTGGGTCGATTTGCATTTCTATCCGTCTGTCTACACCTTATATAATTAATTAATATCCCTAATTACTTCATATGTAAATCTAGGGCCCAAAACTGGAAAAAAAGCAAGAAAACTTATAAAAAATTATATGAGTATTTATCCAAAGATATCATAATAAATATTTATGTGCAAGGGTTCGTTATATCCTTCAAGGTGTAAGGTAATAAAAAATTAAATTAATACTATATGTACGTTATACCCTTCTTTTGGAATATTTGGTGTACTGTCATTAGTTGGAAACGCTTATTGTTCATAGTTAGAAACTTTTCCTTTTCATATAGTATCAACGCGATGGATTATGCATAGGAATTAGTTTGGACTTTAGATATATTATGTACAAAACAATCAAAGTTATTCACAAAATCTGAAATATGGTCACGTTCTGTTATATCGGCGGCCATTTTGATTAAACTCATACTTAGTATAATCGTTCTAGAGCTCTATTATAATAAATTCAAACTGGAATAGCTCTGCATCTCTCACTGACTTAACTCACAAGTTCATTATAATATTGTTGAAGTTAGCGAGAGGCGTCAAGCGTGCCCGATAGCAATTTTAAAAGCAGTATCGCAAGGCTTTTGTATGTGGCCAGCTGTGTGGTTACGTTTCAATAAAATTGTAACCGTACGGTAAAATGCATTTTTGATGGAAATGTTTTTGTTAGTCCTTGACTGCGATCTCACCTGATGGTAAGTGACGATGAAATCTAAAATGGTAGTGGGCTAACTTGGAAGGGGTACGGTAACTTCCATTTAACTCATACCCCTAATCGGTTTCTACGCGCCATCGTGCCGGAATGCTAAATCGCTTGGCGGCACGTCTTTTGACGATAGGGTGGTAACTAGCCACGGCCACAACCTCCCACCAAACCAGACCAGGGAGAATTCAGAAATTATAAATTCCCAAATTGCCCCCGCCAGGAACGAACCCGAGACCTCCCAGTCATAAGACCATAGCGCTTACCACTACGCCAGGGAAGTAATCCATTTTACAAGTAATCATTGAAAACTAGTTTTATTTACCAATAAAGGCGTCGTTCAATCGCTGTCAACCGATAATACTCTAGATGCTTATACCTACCGGCTCTCTAGGGCTGAAATCTATACACCGCACTATCCCTCAGCTCAGCCAAGACAGAGTTAAAACGACACAGATTTATGTCAGAACATATTTGTGTCTCGTTTTAACCTCTATCTTAAGTTTGAGTTAACTCAAATCTCAAGATCATAAGATCTCAGCACATAACTCGTTCAAAGTCGTCTGTCTGCAAGGCAATAGATCTGCCAACATTTCGTTTTCTGGTGGTCCAGCATCAAGAAACCTCTTACAACTTTTGTTTCTTTAATTTAATTAATTAACCAATTGTTTTTACTTCTTTTATACTGACTTCGAGGATCAAAATAACTACTAAGAAGTAGTTATTCTATTATTAATATTTTTATCTCTGTTACGCACGCTCTTAGAGGAATCGCCCGGAAATTTAACTTCGTTAAGAATGAAATATGTCCCGTCGTTATTCTACGGCTTGTTGCGCGAATGCTTACATTTCCAGTTCTCCACCTCTAGTTTTCTCATCAGAGCCAACGGAAATAATTCTAACCGAGACTGAGTTATGACAAAACTCCAACGGACATTGCCGCATCCGTAATGAGAATGGAGTCGAGATACGTCCGTAATTTATTATTGCATAGCCGTGTTCGGACCAGCTCGGTAACAACATGAAATCAAACGTTTTTGTAAAGTCACTATACAACACTATTAATTATAAAGTCCCTCCACCAAGTTTGTATACTGTGCTGTGCACTAGAATAAAAAATTACTATTTTACTTTTTTTATTACCGATTTACCTAAAAATTAATGATAATAAGGCTATTATTATCATTTGACCACACTATGAGATTTTTATCTTTAACTAGCTTTTGCGCCCGTACGTACAATGCTTAGGTACTGGTTTGTAGGAGTTTGTAGATAAATAATATAAACGTAAGAATTATTTTTACAAAACCGACTTCAAACGCCACTGCAAAGTATATCAATTATACCTAGAAAATTTCAACAGTTCCCTCGATTTCTCCAGGATCCCATCATCAGATCCTGACCCGATGACAATGGGACCACTTGAGAAGTTGGTATACAAAATAACCCTTTCAAACAAAGAATAATTTTCCGAGTCGGTTCAGGCGTCTTCGAGTAATCGGGGAACATACATAAAAAATAAAGATTCCGACGAATTGAGAAACTCCTTCTTTTTTGGAAGTCGGTTAATAAGTGATCTACAGTAACCACAACTCTTGATAAAACCAAAATAATATATCAGACAAAGAAGTATTTAATTAAATTTAGAGAGGCAACTTCGCTTTGGAGCGCTGCTACTAATCACAGGTAGGCTGTCGACACGTACACCCATCTGAATACCAAACTCTTCCTTTGTGAATAGCTTCACATTTATTTGAATTTCCGGGCACAAAAGGAACTTTCTCTAATAATTAGCGTCATAATTGTGTTAAAACCCAACCGATTTAACTAAAAACGTAATCCTCACTAATATTATAATTGCGAAAATGTCTACGTTTGTTAGTTTGTTCTTCAGCAATGGAGCGACAGATCGACTTGAGTTTTTACAGCAAAGGAGCAAGGAGGAAGAACGCTTCGTTTCAACTCTTCGCCATTGTGCTTTGCGCCAAGTTTGCGCCTAATATTAATTTTAAAAAAGTGGTTTTTTTTTTGTTATTTCTTCTGTACAAAAAACTAAAGAGAATATAGTCAGTGGACTATATTTTTTTTTAATCTTGTTATTTGATCATATTTAAAGTTAATTTTTTTTAATAATTCAAAAATGTCTCAAAATCCAATATGATCGGAATTCGGAGTGATTACTTTCTCTTGGTATATGATAATGACATCGTAATGTCAAAACAAGTAAGCAATTTTTGATTTGTACATGACGTATTTATTTTAGATCTAATATATTACAAAGCTTATAATTTTATGGAGTTATTTGTATTTGTATTATTCTAATGGAATATCATAACATACACTGCACTTTGGAAAATGGAGAAAGAGTAACAAGTACATACGCTGAAATATATTTCAATGATACCTATTGTGAGCCTAAAACTTCAAAAACTGCCGAAGTTATAAAACCTCCAATACTACCTAATAAAGATGAAGGTGGCAAGGAAGAATGGGTTTCTCCTAGCGATTTACTTATAGGAATATTGGAATTAAAGCCACCATTCACTTCCAAAATTACAAGAGGTAAAACTCACGAAGGAATACTAGCTATAGGAAACGCCGTCTTAGACAAGGAGCGAGCCGAATTTTTAAGCTCACTGACAACATTATTAGAAGATAACGATGCTGCTTGGAATGATATACTACTTAATGAAAAACAAGAGGTGATTAAAAAAGTTAAAGCCATATTTTTAAACATTTTTAAACACAAAAGTGATATAATGAAACAAGAAGTGTCGAAATTTTACGAAAATTCTTTACAAGAATTAGAAGAACATTTACGATCAGAAGTTCAAACTGTACTTCGAAGTATGCGTGCTAATGTTATTTCTCATTTAAACAATGAAATACAAAAAAAATTACGTAAAGAAAGAAAAATCCTAGTAAATGAACTTGCTAAAAAGTATATAAGTGAAGTTCAAAATATGAAAAAATATTACAAGCTCTTGTTAGACAATGAACTATACAGAAACAATCAACTCCTCAATAAAGCACTTTTCGAAAGAAATGATGCTGTAAAAGCTTTTTACAGGCAAATTGAAGCTGAAAGACTCACAAGTACTATGTATATTATGAGTCTTGAAAGAAAAAAATGTCAAATGAAAAAAATGCTTTTAGAAAATTATCAGAGTACAGAAATTACAGAAAAACTCCGAAAAATAAAAGATAAGGAAGATGAAATTGAGGCGTTGAATAAAAAAGATATCCGAATAGCAGATATCAACAAACAATGGGAAGAGAAAATTAAAAATATTCTTCGTATATTTTTGAAATTTATAAGTTTTTCGCTTAAACTTTTACCAGAACAAACAACGTTTTTGCTAGATTTAGAGAAAATGGTTGTTTTACAATTGAATGAAATTCAAAAAAATCCTAATGTTATATCTACAATTTTATTTGAAGAAAAAGAACAATTGAATATTTTTCAATTTCCAACTTCAGAAAAAAAAATTCCAGTGTGTGACAAGGAGCCATTTGTACTAATTGGTGATATTTTAGCTGAATCTATGCAACCACAATATGGAAGTCGTGAAACCTTACCTTGTGATGTAGACCTCCCATATTTCAGACTCAATAGAAAATATTTTTATGCTAAGTGCCATGGGTACGAGAGTATTAAAACATTTTTGGACGCGCAAATGTGCAAATGCGGGTCCACTATCGAATCACCACAAGTTCTGGGAACAAAATTGACTGACTCAAAAGCTAAACCTGAACTTGAGTTAGACGAGAGTGAAGTAACTGGGACGGAATCATCGAACGAATCGCTGTTGATTGACGATTTTTCAAGACTCCAAGAATGTCCCGCTAGAAAATGTTATGACTGGATAAAGAGAAATACTTTTCCTTATTTAGCATCTTATCTCGATTACAACGAAGATAATTTTAGGAGAGTTACAACTATACTTGGTCAAATTCCCAAAAAAGAAGCTCCACCAAAATTAATATGTGTGAAGGATATAGCAAAAAATGAATTGCCGTTTGCCGCAACAAAAGAATCACATCGCACCATAGAGACTCAATACTCGAGTCAAGAGGACCTTAATTTAGCTGAAATCGAATGCTCTTGTGTTGGCAACACCCTCGTTAAACATACAGAATCACATTATAGGCTTAAATCATCTTCAACCGAAGCTTTGCATGATATTCTGCTAAAACGAAAATATTCTTTGCAGCGATTAATCGATAATAATCCTAACTTGCTCAAAATATTTACAGATGAATCTTTTGATTACAAATTGTAATGGGTATCAGACATTATTTAATTGAAATATAATTGGAACTGCTTTTTATACCTGTCATGTTTTTAGTATTTTTAATTTAAATTCGGTGCTAGTATTTGGTAATATAACTCATATTAAATGAGACACTAACCAGGATTGAATATCGTAGATTTTAAATCGCTTGAAGTAGGTTCCTTTGTTGTCTCGCTAAACTATACATATTCATTTGATCTTGTTTGCTACTTATATTGTATTTGTTAGGAGAAGTTCCAGGCCAGCAGATAATGTTTTGTAATAAACTCTTGTCGTAAACAAAGATTATCTCGATTTAAAACCGGTTTAAATAAATTCTTAAAGTAAAGGCTATTTTAGTGTGCATATTTTACTGTTAAATAAATCACAAATATTGTATAATTAGTGAAGATACAGTTTTTTTACTTCAATTTGTTTTTTACTATAAAACTCAATTTACAAACTTTCGCCTTTATAACATTAGTGAGATAAAAGTTAGCTTTTTAATAGAAATACGCATGACGATAACATATTTTGTCTCTAATTAATATTCATTAATTTGGCATAACAATTAATTGAATTTCCGCGCACTCTACATGATCATATAAATTCCACAGTTAGGTAAGAATAACGTAGGAACGGGTGTGAGGGTATAATGGGCGTTAAGGTAAATTTACACAAGCCGGTAACAACCTAAGTTATTAAATCGTCACACGACTTGATACCGTGTTAATGCAAGAACTTATGACATTCCTGCCGTAGCTTAAGATTACTCCCTCGATTACAGGTGTCTAAATTAAATAGCATGTGTTATTTATTAATCTTCTGCAATAAGATGTCGTGTAGTAATTTGTTAAAACAGAGCTCCTAGTCATTAAAATATATATGATACTTTTTTAAGCTTGTTTAGTTCAGTAACAAAATTTTTAAAATAAAATTATTTATTTCATGTAAACTAGCTTGTCTCTTAGGTATGACTCTATGTCAAAACTCTACCACCAATTCGGAGAGCAGTTTTTTCATTTATTTAAATATAATGAGGATGAACTTCTGACGAAATAAAACAATAGGTAATATATCAAAGTAAATATGGGATTGTAAGCTAATTGCTGTTATTCTTCAAACAAGAAAGGGTCTACCCTTCGTATTAATTTAACAATGTGTCAATAAATTGGTAACTCACTGAAATTCAAACATGATTCTGAAACAGAAACAGAAATAGAAGAGAAAACTGTATAAACTTCTAAATGATTACTTTCTTAAATATTTCATACCCAGTTCATATTTGTAATTTAAAATGCCCTATAAAATTAAATAGTATTTCTGCTAAAGTATTCCTGACTATAAAAATTGCCATTCACATACTACTTAGGCAAACTTATGTTCTTAGAGACTTGGTCCTCTTTGAATTTATGATTTTTTCAAATCTTCCGTTTTTATTGAACAGTTTTTTTTTCTGATATAAAATAAGCCTGCGTTCATCATCAAAACGCAAGGTATCTCTCATTACCCATTTTAATTGTAGATGTAAGATAGGCATTCCCTCTTATTCCGATGCCACACCGCCGCTGATACGCGACAAAAATAGGTAATCTTACAGCCTTATAATATTTGCGTACTAGCTTTTGCCTGCAACTTCATCGGCGTGGAGTTATTTTTTAAAAATCCCGCGGGATCGCTGTTTTTCCGGAATAAAATGAAGCCTATCTAATATTTGTATGTGTAGGTACATACCACATGGTAGGTCACTGTCAAATTCCTCAACTATACCAGTACAAAAAATCACGTCTATCTCTTGCTCTGTTGCTGCATGATTGAAAGACAAACAAACAAACACACAAACACACTTTTGCATTTATAATATTAGTAAGGATAGTAAGAGAGTAAAGATTAATAACTATAGGTTATCCTTAACATTATTTTAAGACGTTTGAGCACATTCAAATTTTTCCTTTGCCTACTGCTAAAAATGTTTGCCTCAACCTATTACTCAACGTTATCCAAAGCTTTAAAATGTCACTATCGCAAGGCAAACTTGAACGATGTTATGCCACGTTATACTAACTTGACGTCCCACCGTTCTATAATATTGTGTTAAGCGACAGTTCCCTCGAAATATGCCACAATCGTGGACTGAATAAACTTGCCAACTCCATTTGCCAAGAATTTATTCGACTTCATTGCAAGCGTACTTATTGTAGAAGTGCGATTTGATGATAATCAACTTCTATTTTTACCCACGATGGAGTACGGAGATATTACATGCGTTTGAATTTAAAACTTGTTGTCTGTATCCCCATTCTGCTGAAATTTTTAATAATTTTCTGTGAGCTAGTCGTACTAATGCGAACAGGACACTGTGTAGTCGGCCTTTAAAAGCTCATTAAAAATGGCTTATCATTGCGTCGACTATTGCGCTTCTAAGTATTATAGTTCGATGATTTTAATTTTCACTATTGCAATTACATAATACCCGTCAAATGCCTTTAATCACAATTTATTCACGTAAATACTTTTGATAAATGGCCGATAGCTAAAGGTGCGTTCATTTCAATTTTGCTGTCGCAAAGCGAAGTTATACTGTGTTATGCTAACTCGACATTCCGTTGTTCAGTTACATTGTGTTAAGCACAACTGCAGACTGAATTAACTTGTCAACTGTATTTACCAAGAATTTATTCGTTGCCAGAAACGATGTAGTCCAACTGAAGGATGCTTACTTTATTATAAACCCTAGCTAGTAGCTAGGTGCCTCATAATGGAAAAATGGAACTCTTGTAGAATCACTGTTGATATTGTCCATCCATCAGTTAGCAATAATTCTCTTCAAATATTCTTAGTTATGCAGTTTATAAAAGGAGATTTGTTTTTGAATCGAATAAAAACCAAATATATGAAATTCATGTTCAAAAATAGCTGAGCGCTCAGTGCGCAAGTTTCGGCAGCTTCGTCCTTAGCTGGTTTTTTCTTACATTGCATTGCTAACGTCCCAGTATAGAATTCGGAGTTTTAACATTTACTGCCAAAGTAAAATAATTAAGTTGCAGCATGAAAACAAAATCAACTTAAACATCTTTCATGTGCATCACTGAATAAAAGAACTATTTTTATTTCATACTCCTACCTATGCTCTATCACGTTTAACTTTAACATTCTTATAATCAGAAATATCAAAGAATATACGCCAGCAGACGAACTGCACAATAAGGAAGTTTTCAAAGCATAGCCGACATCACGATTATTTATTGATCAAACACACCCTCGAATAGGGCTACCTACTATCAAGTTAAATAGTAAAAGAAGAGCTTATATTACTATCTAGAATGTCTAAATCATAATAGATAAAATTAAGGTCTCCTTTTATGATCTCTCCAATGCAATCTAAAATTGACGTGAAATTCTTAAGCAATTGAATACACCATTAAAAGTACTTATGCAATACTTTCCTGCATATTCTAGATTCAATAAGTTTAATATTCAGTAATGAATTAAAAACATTTTTATTTAGATAGCATACTATGTGCTCTTTCAAACGGTCTAGTTGCCAGGTAGACGGCACTGCGTGTCCGGTAACTGGTTCAGAAGTGTGATATATTTTTGCACCGGTGTTACCCGGCTTGACACTTCGGCACTCGATACCTGGCTGAATATTTGCTAACCAAAATGTGTAAAAAGGCAATAGGTACGAGTATGTATTTTACAAAAGGACATGACTAACAGGTTCACGACCTCTTAAACACGAGTTTATAAGTGTGAGAGGTCACAACAGTAAAAAAAGGCTGTTTAGGACCAGTTAGGTCATAAGGTCCAACATTTGGCCTACATGAAATTACAATAATTTTGAATTTTGAATTATGCTTTTACCTTTAGACTTTTCAATAATAAATGCAATATTGTCCAATGAAAAAGTATTATGCCATTTCCTGCGCTGTGCATAAAATTAAATTCTGCACCATGGAAAACGGTGTATTCTGTACATTTTCATGAAATAAAAAACAGAGTCCGTCCTACATGTATCGTAACGAACGTTTCCAGGTACTTCAGTGCAGTTATTTACAATACTATCGGTTGTGTAGCAACGCCGAATAGATTTACTCGAACGCCGTGATCGCGCTACCTATCGACAACAATGTTTTTTCACGGATATTAAATCTACATGGCTCAATAAACAAAGTGATCAAAATATTTTATCACGTTTGCATACTAGTTCGGGGTTTTATGGATAGATATAAATATTTACGGAAGGCGAGAGAGCCGCGTAGGATTCTAAAGGTAAAATCCTCTAAGTATGAAGGCTCGGAAATGATTCATAATAACAAAAAATATTGGGAAAGTATTTTCAACGATTTGTCCGCTCCATCGAAAGGCCCTGTAAGTAAATATAATTTTTTGCAGTTTTTCTAGATTTCTGTAATAAGGTGGAAAGTAAAGCGTTCTCTTGCTGTTTTGTTTATTTTCATAACTTTATAGATAATATTTTTCCTTACCTATCTCTTATTTTCAGAATCAGAATTTATATATTGCGTTATACACGTTTAGCATATTATAGCTGTAGATTGTAGGACATAGTGTATTAGCAATCTAATGTTGTGCGACAACAATAAAAAATTATAAAATTAAAATTAAGAAATTGAACAGTAGGTACACTTTTAATTTATCGATAATGAAATATATATTAAAATATATATTTTTGCCGGTAATCTTATAATTAATTATTACCATCCAAAACGTATTTAAATTAAACAATGTAATCAAGTTAGAGTAATCCAATTTTTAATCAGTTATAGAACTTTTGATACATTTTTTTTTTTCGATAGATCCGATCCAATGATCTTGTTCAAGTTTTTCTATAGTGGTAAAATTTCTTTTTTCAATTCAGCTGGAGAAAAAAGAAATCGACCTTTTATCGGAAGTTCTACCAAATGACCTTTGCGAAAAAGTTTGTAATATATTGCACATCGGAGTAACATCAAAAGAAGTCAAAGGAACGGACTCCATTGAAAGTAGGTATTTAAATTTTAGTAATTAAAAAAACATATTTAAAAAAAATAAAAATGTACTTTAACTTGAATAATACAAAGGTAAATTGTAGGTCCCTTGTCGCCGCGAAAGAACCTGCATTATTACTAAAAAACGTAGTACATTTATATCGGTGCCTAAATCATATTGATTTAGCACGTAACGATAGCAAGAGACCCAATAGTATGGCACTTATCCCTCATAAGCAAGGAAGGTCGCTAATCACTTCCAGCCAACCACCGACCGCAGCGGTTCAAATACATCCTATTATCCTATTATTCCTATTAATATTATAAATGCAAAAGTTGGTATGTTTATTTGTTACTCAATCACGACTGAACCGATTTGGTTGAAATTTAGCACAGAGATAGATTATAGTCTGGAATAACACATAGGCTACTTTTTATCCCGGAAAATAAGAGAGTTCCCGCGGGAATTAAGAAACCTCAATTCACGCGAAGGAAGTTGCGGGCATCATCTAGTATATTTTAAAAATAACAACTTTTTTATCATGAAATTAATAATGCATAGTTTAATATTTTATTTCATAATTTCAGTGATAAAACCGCGTAGATTAGTGAAAGAGCCGTTGTTATCTTTTAGAAAAACTCTTTACATAAATCGAGAACTGGACTCAGACACCGATGTTGAATTTATCTCAAGGTGAGTGATAATTTAGATAACTCAATTTATCGTACTTGCGACTTGAAAATTTTAAAAATCTAAACTAAAATAACTTTGTATGTATATCGCCAAATGCGCGACGGCCGATGATATTGTATATATTCCAATTTCTGAGAAATCAATGTTTTTATCTTTTCATTTTAGCACTGTGATTTACATCGCAATTTTCATCATTATACCTACTTGAAAGAAACAGTATTGCGATATTTAGAAGAGCATAAGAACTCTTAGAAAAAAACTTTTTTAACATAAGAGCTTCTCCTGTCCGCAGTGTCTCTTGAAGAGTTATCCTTTGCGACGTCATTAACAAGAAAGTGCAAACTTCTATTGTACTTCGAGCAGAGAAGACTGTTATTACTACTGCATACTAAAACAGTGCTAAAGCAATTTTGTTCTTATGATAGTTTTGTTTTTTTTTTATAAGACCTTATAAATAACAATGTTACAAATCGTTGTTTTATACTCGTAAAATTGTTATAAACTGTTGCGATGGTTGTCGTAGTTTTCTCTGAATATAAAATTATTTTTAAAGTCATAAGATTGACTTTGACCTTTGACCTTTTCATAATTTTCTTTACATGGTAATAAATAACCTCTTCTAACTCTATCATATATTATATAAATTACAGTATTCATATTATCATTTCACATTCTACGTGTATTACTCATTTTATTTAAATGTTCCTGATAAAAATCATACGATGATATAGTGTTTGGTTATCTCGTTATTGCAAAATGTAGTTTTCTTAAAATATTTTATGTCTCGGAAATTTATTTTTGGAACTATGTACAAACATATAGAAAATTCAAATGCTTTTAACCTTTTAATAATTTAATTGTTCAGCCTTTGAATAAAAATTTAGCACATAAAATTTCACAAAAACCATTGTTAAATTACCTATTCTTCACACTAATTATAAAGGCGAAAGTTTGTATGTGCGTATGTGTGTATGTTTGTTACTTCTTCACGCCACAACGAATGAATCGATTAAGTTGAAATTTAGAATGAAGATAGCTCATACCATGGACAGACACATAGGCTACATTTCATTCCGGAAAATTAAAGAGTTCCTGCGGGAATCAAACAATTTAATCCACGTAGCCGAAGTCGCGGGCATCATCTAGTATTAACTCTTTATTTAGACAAACTATCTTCGTTACACATAATATATTTTTACGAAGTTAATCGGGGGTCTAATTTATAATTAATTTTATATTTTCAGTGATGAAGAAGAGATTAAGAGCAACATTCATAAAGAATTTTTGAAGAAACCAGAACGAGAACAGATAACGTGGAACACCCACTACCTGGAACCTGAAAAAGAAGATGAAAAGACTTTAGTCAAACGTGCTAATGACCTTACTGACCGAGTACACTGCACAGATATTCCTGAATACGTAGTGGAAACTAGATAAATTCCACCACGTATTCAGGAATAATTTTCATTCAGGACTTTAAAGGGTGCAAATAGGGAATATGTGTATAGTTTAAAATTATTCAAAATATTTTTCGAGATTTTCGCTTTTGTTTTAAAGGCTTCAGTCAGTGGCGTAACTATACCGTTTGAGGCCCGTGGCAAATTCATCGGATGGGGCTCTCCCTCCCCCAATATAAAGAAGCTCAACCAATGAGATAGGCCCTTCAGGTTTGGGGCCCGTGGCATTTTGCCGTCTTGCCACCCTATAGTTACGCCACTGGCTTCAGTCATCGAAAATGAACCAAAAATCTACGTGTATTGCTCTAATTAATGATAATTATTAATTTAATTTCTTAGATTGCCCACAATTTCTGCGACTATATGAAGCAATTGGGTGGGGATCAGCAATCGCAACTTTTCACTCCTAAAGCTATTAAAGAACTGTTTCAGGTAAGTATGCAACTTTTTTGTATTTTCTCAACTAAACTAAATATTTCATTATATACGTAGTATAGGCGGCAAACAAAATATTAAATCTTTTAAAATTCTTTAAAATTTCTGCTAATAGGTCTGCTTGTCCAGTAAAATAATTTTGATTGCATTCCAGATTGAATTTGATACTCATGTAGCCAGAAGTCTGAAAGTTGTGCCAAAAGAGATTCCCACTGTACAAGAACGCATAGCGAATGTCACTGAAAATCCGGAGGTACGACAATTTAATAAAACCTTCTATGTATTCTAAGGAAAATAGATTATCTGATGTAGAATAATGATCGCATAAGAAGAGATGACCCAAAAGATCTGCAGGAGGTCACCAGAACTCCAAAGATCTTGCTGATCTGAAAAAATAAAGTCTCTGGAACTAAAGACATTTCCTTGCAGTGTATCACATTATATAGTTTTGTGAACATTCACACTCATTTACTTCACTTTGACTTTACTTACAATTTGTTTGTATTAGCATTGGATATTAATCGTTAATCTGTTAGTATCACTTGGACAGTGACCAAATAAATATTCAATATTGAAAAATAAGCCTTTGCTGCTCTGACAGTTTGTGAACCTTCTGCGATAATTATGGGGCTGTCTCTTGTTAAGCGACAATCTTGTGTAGTGCCTATAATATTGCTATCTATTTGTTCTGCTCTTGTTCTGCTAGTATTAAAATCAATTTAATTTCTAGAGGTCAGAGTTTGCGGCTCTTGGGCGAGAAATAACAAAGGACATAAAAGCAGAGAGTCGTGATGACCACTTTCGTGCATTTAATAGGAGTTTACCAAGACTAGAACAATGGCGTGCACCTCGCAACGATACCAGGAATATGTGGCGATCGGCACGTCACGTTCCTCGAGATCTCGTCACTTTGAAGACTGTTTGGGATGGCATCACTAACCTGAGGTATTTTTTTACCTTAGGTAAAAGCTTTACCTTAGCAATTAAACTGGTATATGAATTTAGCTTGAGCTTGAAAATTGTTGTTAACAGAAGCGTTAAAGAATACTGTAGATGGATGATGGAACACCCAGAGCATCGAAAAGCACCCTACCTCCGCAGTCTGGGAATGTTTGATGCCGCATTCTTGAATTCAAGGTTGACCTTCGAGTTACAGCAACACCACACTTCGCCGCCTACTGACATCCCTGAACCCATTGATCACATCCGCAGACGACTCTCTGAACTTACCGACAGCACTACTGGTTTAAATAATCCTTCTACCTTGTAATCGAAATAAATTGTGCAATATAAAAACATCTTTTACTTTATTTTAGACCAGCTGTGGGTTGCCTAAAAATATTGCTACTGCGTGACAATTAGTCACTGTTAAGGCCTTTAAAATTATAATCGTGCAAAACGTTAAGTCGCTTCGTTGTTTTATTACTGCATGACTGAATGACAAACAAACATTATAATACTCTTAAACTATTTGTAGCTGATATAGTTAATATGTAACAAGTTTCTCATGGACGTAGATAATCTGTTTTTGTAATGAACTCCACTCGCAGTTTAGTTACCTGTAGACAGCTAGGTATAGACGCACTATAAACAGTGAGCACTGTCGGCATTTTGGCGTCTCAAGCACATCAAGACTCAAGACTAGATATTTTTAACCACTGCTACTATGCAGCGATAAGGTAGTGTCGGGTTTTGTTGTTCGAATATTTGTATCATTTACATTTGAGTTTAGAATCGAATCAGATTACGTGGTGTTGAAACGAAATAACTAAAGTCATACATGTAATGAAAGAAAATATTAATTAACAAACCAGTTGGACGGAACAGGAAAAAATGTTATTTATTTCATAGTTGTGCTCGTGAAGTGACGCAAAGATGGAATTTGAGACGGTATTGAATAGTGAATTGGGGGAGTTCGGAAAATACCAATTGATAAATATTATATTGCTAGCTCTACCAGCTATAGCCTCTGGATTTATGGCTGGCGATTATGTGTTTACTGCAGGTAAATTGCCTTATCGGTGCGCGGTGCCTTTATGTGACGAACAGCCTGCGGAATATGCACCAAAATGGATATTGAATGCCATTCCAAGGACAACGACCGGCTTTGAAGACTGTTCCCGGTACGCTAACTTATCGAACACTACAGCGTTTCCGAACAACGTTTGCCCGACTGAGCTATTTGACAGAAATACGGTTATTCCATGTGAGGGATATGTATATGGCCGAACTAACTCCGTTGTTTACGATTTCGGCCTAGAGTGCAAGGAGTGGCTCAGAGCACTGGCCGGGACATTAAACAGCCTAGGTGCAATGATTGCCCTTCCTTTGGCCGGCTTCGTATCGGACTACTTCGGTCGTCGAATTTCAATAGTATTTTTTGCATTCAATGTGGCGCTTGTAGGCTTGCTTAAAGCATTCTCTGTGAATTATACAATGTATGTAACATTACAATTTATGCACACTGCAATAGGTGGAGGACTTTACAGTGCTGCTTATATATTAGCCACAGAACTAGTCGGTCCTAAGTACCGTGTCGCAACAAGTGCCGCGATGTCGTCTTGCTTTGCCTTGGGACAAGCTTTGTTAGGTGCCATAGCCTCAGCCGTACACGAATGGCGTAAGCTGACAATGACATTGTTTATCCCCGTATTTTCCCTACTTTCCTACTATTGGATAGTAACGGAGAGTCACCGTTGGCTGCTTAGCAAAAATAAAACCGATAAAGCCAAATCTACGCTAGAAAACGCAGCTCGTTTGAATGGAAGAAAGATACCTGACAATAAAATGAATTTTCTACTAACCGCAATACCTCGGGAAATTCATGAGAAAACAGATACGAGTAGCAGACTTTTGATTATTCAAGTCATAAAATCGCCAGTTATATTACGGAGATGTTGTACTACACCGGTGTATTGGATAGCTACAACATTCATTTATTACGGCTTGTCTATAAACTCCGTCAGTTTGTCAGGCAATATGTACTTTAATTACGTATTGACATCGCTTATCGAAATTCCTGGTTATTGGTCTGCATATAAGGCTTTAGATAAAGTAGGCAGAAAAGCGACTCTGTTTTCAGGTTATATGTTATGTTCAGTATGCTGTATCGCGTTCTCATTTACCCCAAAAAGTTTTTATTCTTTGTCCTTAGTTTTATACTTAACGGGTAAGTTTAGTACAGGTGTTATATTTACATCTTTATATTTATTTACTTCTGAATTGTATCCGACAAGGCATCGTCACTCGTTTCTTGGTTTCTCTTCAATGTTAGGTCGCATTGGCTCAGTGGTATCTCCTCTTACCCCTCCATTAATGGCGTACTGGTCAGGAATTCCTTCTATGCTATTTGCAGTGATGGCAGCTATAGCAGGACTACTAATACTTACTCAACCAGAAACTCGTGGTCGAATAATACCAAATACATTCGAAGATGCTGAACAAATAGGAATAAGGACAATGTAACATTTAAGATAAGTTTATAATATATGTATTGTACTTACTTTACACAAAAGTCTGATTAAAATTATATCAAATATAATTTGGTTGTTTAAATATATTTATTTTAATGATTATAATTTATTATCAAGTTATAATAAGTTTTATTAATTAACTATAACAGTTTCACTGTAAAGTTCGCCTAAAATGTACAGAAAAAAAATTGCGAGAGCGCCATCTATTAGTGGTGGTTAATATCACCTCATAAGCACCAACTTTCACAAGGTGTCCTGCTCTCTCGCACTATTATGTACATCAGGAACACCTGAAAGTCTTTTAAGTTGAGTTAATTTTTAACAGATGGCGCTCTAAAATAAATGAAAGATTTTAATTATTATAACTGCTTCTGCTAATTACTAAATAATTACCAACATAATTACCAAGTAGCTTTCATACTTACCCCAAGATAACACCACTCATTTTATTAAAAAACCTCTTTAAAATAGTCTAGAGCATAATCAAAAGTAATCAAATCACTACTTGCACTGAATATATAATCACCGCTGAGTATATAATCACTTTACGGGTTTCAGTCTTAAAAAGAATCCAAAAAAGAGTTTTCAGAGCTCCATAGAGAAGAGTTTCATAAAATATCATAAAAAAATGATTCAAATGACGGAATAATTCAAGCACCTTTTCTAATTTCATAAAGTTGTGATTCTGTCAAAAATACATAAAGGCACTTGAAAACGTCGAAGTTGTTTTTTCCACTTATCATGCCGTGTGGAAAACGGGCGTTAGTTAAAAACTGGGATAAGCCGAGACAAATCCGGGTGATAAAACCTTCCCGGTATGAACAGAATGAGGCTTCTGTAAAAGTTCACTGGAAGAAAGTTATTCGTGATCTGGAGTTGTCCTACCAAGATGAAGCGGTTGGTAAAACTTCAAGAATGTTCGTATAGGCTGAGGGAACTTATAAAATTTTGGAAATGATTTACTCTATTCTACTATTCACTATGTAATATACTCCATCGTGCCATTTGTACATAATTGCCGTACTTAGCCCCTCATGTGCGTTGTGCGATGCAGCTATCTCCTAAGACTCCTCCTCGTCCACGCAGGCCATTGGTCTAAGCGATCCTTTATTATAAACAAGAAGATGTATTTGTTTGTTGGTTTTTCCTTTAATCACGCTGCACAGATTACATTAAGCGTGATACATGCGTGAAAATTTTACCGTGTCCTTTGATAGAGAAGCATGCAGTATAAATAAAATAATAATCAACAATAAACATCTGATTCCAATAATCGTGATGATTGTTATCAGTCTGGAACGGTTTCGGTGTGTTTTATAATTATTATTTATTATCTAAAATGAAATGGAACAGACAGATTGGTAAAATTTAATGATAATTTATGACTAATTTTTATGTAATTATTATAATAATTGATATAAATTTAAAAAGCAACTTTCTAATTACAAACGAGGCTATCAATAAAATTCATTCTATTGTACACCAAGTAAATACAAGAAAATAAAATATACTTACCTTTCCTACGTGAAGACCAGTCTTTGAACAGAGCGGTCTGCCATGATGACTTATTCATCCAAATAAGTAGCAATAGGCTCACCCAGCGGGCGATGGAGAGAGCTAAACTCGGAGTAATCCTTCAAGTTTAAATCAGAAATGAGAAAAAGTTTAAGAAGAAATAAGAGTTTCAGAGATAGCTCAACAAGTCCCGAAGCTGAAATGGCAATGGCAGACCTGTGCTGTGATTTGATTCGATGGGGTCCTAAGGTGCTGGACTGACCACCTCGCACAGGAAAGTACATGTCAACTCGCTCATTAGTTTAACATTTCAGTTTTGGGCATCGCAAAGTGACACGGTTCGTGAACTGGTAGGAGCTAGAATATTCAAAAGAATAATCAAGATATTTGACTTGCCGGATGAAAAGCAATATCAACCTCGCTCAGAGAGATCTTCTCTGGAACCTTCAGAGCTATATTACCAAACGACGTCATGTGCACCTGAAGTAAGTACCTACCTATAACGAAGTATTTTTCATCATGCATGAAAACAGCTATATTAATTTGTTATATATATGGATTCGTTTACCTATGTCATGAAATATAATCTTATTAATAATAATATTTATTTGATATACTACCTTATATATATCAAATGCAATAATAGAAGGCATTTTAAAAACTTATGATCCATGACTCTAGGGTCCTATGCAAGCAACATTCTCAGAAAGTGATTTTGACCCAGCAATGTATGACGATATTGAAGAAGAGGAAGCTGGGGTAGAACAATCAGAACTTTGGACCATTACTTCAGGATCTACTGCCGACTTAAGAAAACCATCTAGATCGAAGTCAATAGTCAGAGCAAAGTCACTCAGTACATCTAAATCAATGTCTAAATCCTTCTCGAAAACAATGTCTAAATCGTTCTCAAAGATGAGTAAGACGCAAATGAAATCAGCATCTCGAATATCAAGGATTTTGAAGTCTGGATTAGAATCAAGCATTGGTGAACCAGCTACTACCCTAGATGACTTAGAAGTCCACGTCAGTGCGGAGAAAATGAAGTCAGTCCATATAATTATTATATGACACAGAAGTATTTTAGAGAAGTAGAGCATTAAATAAGTTAGTTAGCAGTTTGCTCTTTTCCATCTCATTCATTTATTTGTAATTATTATTTGTGTGAGATCCTGTTGACAAAATAAAATGAAATAAATTCATTTCATCCGTCCCAAGTCCCAACCCATCCCCATCCTACTACTGGGCACAGTTCTCCACTCGAATCAGAAGGGTTCATTAGGGCTAACATGCGCGCCACGAGAAAGTTTTGTCTACCTATTTACTCATGAAATTTCAAACAAATTCGCGAGTAAATGGATGGACAAAATTTTCTCGTGGCGCGCATGTCCTAACGGTCATAGTCAACCACGCTTGCCGAGTGCGGAATGGCAGACTTCACACATTTGAGAAAATTATGGAGAGCTCTCAGGCATGCAAGTGTGTTCATGATGTTTTCCTTCACCATTAAAGCGAGTGATAAATTGCTTAAAATTTATTTCTGTACTTTACAAATACGTAAAGCAACAGGCGTTACGTTCACAAAAATATACCTAAAAACTGATCGGACTGGTTTTTTATTTGCAATCAATTAGTTATTGTCATTCGCTAAAATGTCACCAGAAAACCCAAATTGCCAGCAGCTGACCAACGCAGTGAAACTTTCAAAAGGCTAAGATAATCACTTTGTATCAGGAGACATCACTTGACCAAAAAAATCGATGTTAATGCAATTAATTTAATCCTATTAACGATGTTATAAATACGAAAGTTTGGATGGATGTATGGATGTTTGTTACTCAATCATGCTGCAACGACTAAATCAATTCGGCTGAAAGGCAAAAGTTAGATTATAGACTGGAATAGTACATGGGCTACTTTTTATCCTTGAAAATGAGAGAGTTCCCGCGGGACTCCAAAAACCCTCAATCCCCGCGTACGAAGTCGCGGGTATGAGCTAGTAATAATCAATTGGTATTGCCGGTATAGTTCAAAGTGAAACTAGATGATAAAAATGTGAGCTGGGAAAGCCCTGCATTTTCGGTGCCGTTCTTAATTACTTATATAAAGATAACATTTTATTTATACCTACTCATATCGTATCTTACAATCGCAGGCAGACCTTCAGGCCAAGGTTCCAAACAAAAGGGAGAAATCCCCATTTTGATATGCTCTATTGCAATAAATCTGAAACGGACATGATAAAATGGAAATCCAAATACAAGCAAAAGACATTTGAAGTTTCTGCGTCGGATGAGTTTAGCAAGAAAGCTGAAATCATGACGAAGAAGGTATTCTTTACAATTGCTACGTCTATGCTTAATTTGGCACTAGAAGTTACTTTACGCAAATTCAATCTTTTGGCTTAAAATATTTTAATAGTAGGAGTGTTAGGCCCAAAGATTGAATTTGCTCATTGAACGAAGAAACAGCTAACAACGCGATGTGGCGAACTGGATAAGAAGACAACACAATTTATTATCCTTATTTATTAATATTTTACCACATTATCATCATCAGCCAAAATACATCACTAGTTGGACATAGGCCTCTTTTAAGTAACGCCAACGTTGTCCCAACCTTTCGCATCCAATCGATATCTGCCACTTTCTGGATGCCAGGCCACATTTGGCTTTTTCCACATCGCGTTGTGTTAATTCAGTGGAGCCATAGCTCGTTCGATACATAGCTGAAGCAACCACGAAACGAAATGTAGGAAAAGGAATGTGTGTATTAAAATATTTATGTTTTTTTTAGATTGCCAAAGAATTCTTTGACTGGTGGACAGAGTTAGGAAATGTGGAATTTAAGAGCGAAATTAAACGACCAGAAGATATTGAAGATTTATTTCAAGTAAATTGTTTATAGTTAATTGAATCTATGATTTCTTTTTGATTTGATTGATGTTTTTATGTTCTATTATAAATCTTTTATTTATCAGGTATGGTTTGATGAACACGCATCGCGAGGTCTCGTGCTGGACCCTAAGATTCTTCCCTGTGTACTTCAAAGCATTGCAGATTATGTTGGTGTTAAAAAGGTAACGTTCATCTTAACGGATATATCAAAGATATTAGATTTAAAAAATATATTAGGTATGTATCTTTATACAAACTACACCACATTTTCATCATTTAGAGGTAGAGTTTAAGAAAAATCCTCCTAAATGAATCTCTGGGGTGCTAAGGAATAATTCGTCCACAAACCAGTCTCGTTTTATCAGTTAAGAAACTCTAATATTTGTTGACAATTTTTTAGCCAATTACAAGATGATCTTAGAGAAAATTACAGTGTTTTGAAAATCCTTTGGATTTGGAACTGTTGATATAATATCTCGGCAATGGTATACCTAATACATCCGTCTTCGAGATGGAAACTATGTCTGTGTCATATTGTATTAAAATCGGTTCAGTGGTTAGGACGATTAATCCCCTTTTTATCCCTAATATCACGTGTTTAAATTAAATTTTTTATTCACAAATGAAATATTATTAGGATAGAAGGAAGCTTAAATCACTCCTTATATAATTTTCTACCTACCTGTAAAAATCCCCTCATTGAGAGAGGAAGACATACAGACAGACAAAAAAATTTTAAACTTATGTTTGTTCAACTTTGTTCATATAATCAGTCCCACTAACTTGTCAAGCCCAAGGGCCAAAAGTGAAGCTAAAGAATTATTATTATTGAATGAATGAATTCTTTAGCTTCACTTTGCAAATAATTTATTTATATAAATAAATATTCACTAAATGTGATATTAGCGACGCTGTCACCGGCTCGGTAAGTTAGTGTGACTAAATACACAAACAGACACTTCAATTTTAGTAATTTGTATAGATATTCCTGTCATTTTTCAGGCATCGTGCCCACGGGTTCTTAAGCGACAAATCGCGTACGACATTCACGCAGAGACCAGTCCGGCGCATACAATGGCTTTCGGCACGTGTCTCCCCCAAAAGATGAAACACGTTCCACCCCGAAACAACACGGAGAGCATGTGGCATTGTGTCAAGATACCGGGAGATTTGCGCACAATGGCTTGCGTCTGGGATGACATACAGCATCTAACGTACGTTGCTAAGCTAGATTTTGCTATATGTTTTTTTTTTTGCAAAGTGACCATAGTGAATTTAGTCATGGTGAAACACTTTAGCCGTGGCTTCTAGCCCTATCGCCAAAAAAGTACGTATTTTGTTCGTATAAAATGTAGCCTATGCCGCCTGGATTACAATGACGAATCGATTGACACCGCATTTATCAAAATTGGCTCAGTAGTTTAGGCGCTATAGTGGAACATACGTAAATACATACATACACAGACCCTACCCTACCTTCCTTTTAGTTTTGCCATAGGTATGTAAAAATTAACTGCCAAGACATGTTTATTACCATTAAAAGAATATTTTCAAGCTAGTGTTAGATAGAGCTGCGAAATAGCTCTACAATTCACATTGAGATTTGCTTTATTTGCATAAAGTTTGATTTATATTTTTCTCCCATAATTCAGGTCGACTAAGGCGTTCCACGAGTGGCTACAAAAACGGCCACATTACCCGATGCCGCCTTTCCTAAAATCACTTGAAGAGCCTGGCGAGAAGAAACAACCTTTCGTTGTGCCATCGGATTATGTTCTAAAGGAAAAGGCTTCTCTCGCCTCCACTCAAGACTTGGCTTTACCGGTCTCAGAATTCTCTTTAGAATTGAAAGAAGTTCTGAGCAAACTTCTAAATGATTAATTTATATCGATTTCGTTTACTGTTTTTATGGCATTGCATTTTTGTTTATATGAAATTACTTTGTTTTATCGCACAATCTTTAGTCGAATTTACACTTTAGCGGTATTCTGTTAAGACACTTAAGTTCATTCATAATGATAACATGTCTATTGTCTTCCCTTTTAAACTGAATCATAGTGTTCTAGTTATGAGTAATATTGTTGATTTTCATAATATTGTTTGACAATGCAGCTGCGGGGTTTATCCCCGTTTTTTAAACATTTATAATTAATATTATCTTTCAATCATAGATATGGATTGCATAAAAATCATTGCGTATAGTCTTTAATTTCAGTGTCTTATCAGAATCACTATAGTCATTATATTTATCATTCAATACCTTATTTTGTCAGTATAAAGTAGTAGTATTCATACAATTGTTTTATTTCCTGGTCATTATCTTTAGGACATCTCTACGCTTTAGGAAGTAGTACTCGTTTTAACCGATATTACGTTCAATCGACTATTTTATAGCTGTACGTTAAATGTTGATGTCTTGCAGTAAATGAAGGAAGTGTTAATTAGTAGTACATTGATTACGTCTTTATTATTGATATGTCTGACACGATAACAGACGATAGTATTTTTTTCTTTACAATTGTGGTTTAAACAGCAGATTGATTGTTTAGGAAGTGGACATGTCGTACTTCCGCAATATAGCAAACTGAAAAGTGATACGTTAATAATTGTGATTTATGGGTATTTTCACACAAACCTGAATTAAGTATTCAGTGAAAATGACGGAATCAAATACAGACAAAAAGGAGATTTTAGAAGAAATATTGAACAGGAAGAATTTGGGTGAAAAGAAATACCACTCGGAAACATCTTTGCAGAAATTTGGTGATGAGGATGAGGAACAAAAGCCAGAAACAACGAAGGATCCCGGGGTGAGTAAATACTCGTTTTTTAACATTTATTTTTATTATTAAAGGTAGAATTGGTACCTAGCTGATGCCCACGATTTCATCCGCGCGGATATTAATCCGCGCCAAATACTTGATTTTCCGGGATAAAACACAGTCTATGTGCTATTTTGATGTAAAAGCTGTGAGCAATGTGAAATATGATCAAAATCCGTTCAGTACTTTTTGCGTGAATGACTAACAACCATCCATCCTCACAAGCTTTCGCATTTTTAATATTTATTAAGATTAATAAGTCTTTTTGAATTTTAGATAGGAACTACTACACTACCTTTGAGGTATAGATCTCTTTTAACTTTTTCTTTTTTCAAAACCGACTAAACCGTCCGACGTGCAGCTTGCAGTTCAGTTCAGTAACAGGATATTTACGTTGGGGATTTTGTCTATTGCGGAGCTTGCCATTTACAAGTGCACCTTGTTTATAGGTATACGTTTCACAGTTTTTCGCGAAGCCTTTTGTAAACTTTTGATAAACAAAGAAAATATTTCAGTTTATTCTAAAACTACACAGTAAGAAGTTCGAACTTGCAAAAATATTAATAATTTACACTTACTAACATGGATATGAAAATTATTTACGATAGCAGAATGTAAATAACGTTATTAAAAGGAAAGTATACTGCTAAGTACTTTGCACCTTCAGTTTGAACAAATTAACGAATTATCATTATATTATTATTATTATTATTATTTTTACACCCTTCTAAGTACGCATATTGTGAAAGGCAACTAAAGAGTCCATTAACACCCATTCCAGCATTCCACACCCTTATAAATTGAAAAACCTAAATGACTAAATACAATACCATTTGACAAGTTAGTAACATAGTTCAATTTCATATTTTATTAATGAAGTTAATAATATCCTATATTTGATGATTAAAATTCTATATCTCTGTATATAAATAAGCTATCTAATCAACATACGATTATGATCAGCAATAAATATTCATCGCTGAAAATCATGTTACAAAATAAAACAAATTCAGTAGCAGAATACTAATTCGAATGTACTCGTATTAAACAATACCTAAATTATTTTATATTATAATCGGAAGATCGAGATTTTATTGTTAGAGGTTATTTTTTATTTTTTATTTTTTAAGAAATGTGAGGCTGAATATTACTAATACTCCGTTTTTCCCCTAATTTAATTACATATTAACTAAGCGTACACTCAGTACAGCTTGTGGTAGGTGAAGATTTATGGGCCACTAGTTGATACCCGCAATTTTGTATGCGTGGATTGAGGTTATTTCTCTCTTATTTTCCGTGTTAAAAATAGCCTATGTGTTATTCCAGACTATAATCTATCTCTGTGTTAAATTTCAGCCAAATCGGTTCTGTCGTTGTGGCGTGATTGAGTAACATCCATCCATCCATACATACAAACTTTCGCATTTATAATATTAGTAGGATTAGTAGGATAGTCCACTACGCAGGCCCAATACAAATTGGCAGAATTTTTTTATATTCAGAACATTATAGAGAACTTTCTGGAGTGCGATTTTCTCACTGTGTTTTCTTTACCGTTGAAGCACTTGAAAAAGCTTGAAGCCGTTGCATAAACGCACATATAATTCGGAAATGCCAGGGATCAAATCCTCGACCCTTCCAATAGGGGATAGCAATCCTAACCACTAGGCTATCACTGCTCTATATTATAATGGTTAGTGTGTTTGTTTGTTTGTTTGAGGTCTCCACTCGAGAACCTTGCGATTCCTCCGACTAATGTTTATTAGTCGGAGGATCGGATGGCGGCTGGAATATGGATGGTGGGCTAGAAACCTAGCCCACTGCCACCTCAACGTGCTAGCTCTGAGAGCTTCGTCGGTTACCTTAGTCCATAGGCAAATTACTTCGTTTCGAATTTTACCCTTCCGAGAAATTCCGAGCATAGCAGTCTCCATACCACGCTGAGAGACTTGAAGACCTAAACGTAATATATGCTGTAATATTCTACTGGGCACGAGTAATATACTCACAAAACAAGCGTAAAAATTGTTCCGAACTACGAAGGTATAATAGAGTACTTCATTCTTAAATGATATGACAAACTACGACAAATATCTGCCATTACGCGCTTCATTTGCTGCACGCTTGTAACATATCCACCTAATATTTTGTTATTGTTTTGGTATGCCAGGTGTTAAATAGGTCGGTGAACACGCTGTCTTCAGAGGATTTGCACGAGCGACGGCGGACCGTATCACAGCCGGGGCCCGGCTCTGGCAGCTTGCTGACCGCCACAGCCGACCGCAAGCGGCGGCGACCTCCCCGCAACGTCATGTACGCCGCCGATCTTGAAAGAACTGTGAGTTTGAGTTCATTTTAGAAATTCATAAATTCTTTTATGATAAGAACCACTAAGGTGTGGAACACTCTTCCAGCATCCGTGTTTCCTGCCACATATAATTTGAGTACCTTCAAGGCAAGAGTGAATAGGCATCTTCTATGCAAGCGCGCTACAACCTAGACCTCATCAGTACTATCCAGTATTGATTGTCGTCAAGCGCAAGTCTATTTTGGATTAAAAAAAATTCATTTGTCATTTTCGGTGATAGACAACAACCCTTGGACCAGGTAAACTCCACGATCTGGGGCCTACCTGGTCCAAAGGCTTACAATGCAGCAATGGTACGAGATTCATTGGCACCTTGACCATGCTCTTGCACCATGCCTGGCCGGGAGCAACCAGGGGTCGAGTTTTTGATTTTTTGACGACGAGTGTCACTGAAATTTTATGACAGCTTATTGCGGCTGCGGCTTCGCTCCCGCCATCTATTAAAAGTAATCCGAAGTGGCGATTCCAACACATACCAATTTAGATTTTTTCGACTTTTCAGAGCTGTTCTTTTGGATTTTCCCTATACCACTCTGTATTAGAGCGAACAAAACAAAAAAATATTCTCAACGTCAAGCCATTTTTGAGTTTGAGTGAAACTAAATTATAATATATCTGGAACATTTGACTGATTTATGGAATTATATCAAATTCTCAATTGACTTTTATAAATTAATCCTTTAAGAAAAGTTTCACCCTAGCGCGCGCCATGCCAGCAAAGTTCGATTCTTATTTAGACAGTCTTAGTAATGAATATAGATATTACCATTTTAAATATTAATAGGTTCCCTTAAAAATATGTAAAATTTTGTAAAGTTTCACGCATTCAAAGATTTACATTAAAATCTTGACTGATTAATTATTGACTTATTGATTGGATCAGGTCAGCATTGCTCAATACTCAGTAAGTATATATTTCCATGTTGTAAATAAATCCTACTATCCTACTAATATTATAAATGTGAAAGTGTGGATGTTTGGATGTTTGTTACTCAATCACGTCCCAACGACTAAGCCGATTTGGCTGAAATTTGGCACAGAGATAGATTATAGTCTGGAATAGGACATAAGCTACTTTTTATACCGGGAAATAAGAATGTTCCCGCGGGAATAAAAAACCTTAATCCACGCGGACGAAGTCGCGGGTATCAGCTAGTAATTATATAAATTAATTGCTTAATTAAAACTCAAAAACGGCTTTTTTATTTTCGAACGACAACTGGTATGAATGTTAGATCAGCAAGATTATTAGATTCCATTAGGTACGCTTTAGGATTAATAGATAAATCGGCGTTATAGTGTGATAAAATTCTTAGACCACTAAAGTTAAGTCAAACTGACATGATTGATTGAATATAATTCCTTTATTTTTATTACATATCTGTTTAGCGGATTAAAGTCTTGACACAAAATGACAAACATTCTTTAACAAATTCTTTTTAATATCATTATTTTTTTACACAAATGAAACAAAGAGAGGCACAACAACAAAATCTTGTGGCTCTTATGACAAGTTAAGGATCTATCACCGGTTCGAAAAGTACTTAGATTCTGCAGAGAAGAGCCTCAATAAACTCAGCAGTTGCTCTGTTCAAAACAAGATGTTACAATGTTGTTACCCAGCTATTACAATGTAATAAGTTATTACATTATCTTGTGGGCAACTGAATACAAAACCTTTAGTCCCATAACTTTTTCATTAAGATATCTATACTTAATATTATAAAGCTGAAGAGTTTGTTTGTTTGAACGCGCTAATCTCAGGAACTACTGGAATCGAATTGAAAAATTCTTTTTTTGTTGGATTTCCCAACAAAAAAAGAATTTTTCAATTCCGCCCATTTATCGAGGAAGGCTATATAACATCACGCTGCGACCAATAGGAGTGAAGCATCAGTGAAAAATGTTGCAAAAACGGGGAAAATTATCCATATTTAAAATATATTCTTTTAAAAACTTCTTAATCGCGATCATAATAACAAAAATTGACGAGGACGAAGTCGCGGGCAACAGCTAGTTACATTATAATTTTGTAAGAAACTCGACTTAATAAATATGTTTTTAAACATTGTTTAAATTTGCGTAATGGCAAATTAATGATAATTAAAAAATATACCTACTGTAACCACAATGACGTCATCTGTGATATGTGATTTCAGTGATCTATATCTATAAATCTTTGCTTTCCATCGTTATAATGTCCAATATTATGTTAAGCACACATTTAATCACTCAATGACCATAAAATCTCATTATATTGGTTTGATAGAAAATCTAGTGGCTCTATTTATCGATACAATCTTAAGCTACGAGTACCTAATCAATAGATAGTAAATAACAATACTTGCAAGGTAAAACTTAACCACGGAAATCCACAAAAAACTACAAAAAACTACAAAAAAGCGACTAGTCTAGCTAGAAATATAGTTAAGGGCAGAAAAATTTAAACTATTTTGGCTCTTGGAACATACTGACAAAATCATTATGGCCCTAAGGCTTCAAAGTTTGGAGACCCCTGCTCTAGGGAGTCAAAAATTTAGATGTAAAAAAAATTATATCAACTGACTGATTATATTGTGATATTATCTATCTAAATGTGTATTACGTAAACATGATATTATTATGTAACATTACAAGCACTTTGATATATATAAATTTCCATTCATAAATTATATATTATAATGAGATGCAAAATGGTATAAATAATATAATTATAGGTGTATGACACCTAGCACAATATATCTGGATTTAAAGATTACATAAAATGATATTCGTAATTAACATTATCAACTTGTACATTCAAATAGAGCTGATTTTTTGTTTTTTTTTCCTTTCTTCTAATCAATAAATCTTGAAGAAATTAAAATATTATCACAACTTTATAGTGATACACAATCAGTGCGGATTGATATATTGTATTTAATCTGAATCGAAACGATATTTCATTTTTGTCTTAAATGATTAATCCTAGAGTAGAACTTTGCTTAAAATATTTAAATGTTAGAGGAAATGGAGTATATGAATTTATTATTATTTATTTCATAGCGCCTAAACTTGAAGACGCCTATGAAAAGTTATCTCATAGGCGTAGGGCATGTATGGCCGAATTGAATAAAAAGTTATATTTTGAAATGAAATGAGTTGTTTATTTATGTTTGGTAATTTAAAGCGAAAATGTGATACAAAATGTCACATTATCAGATATGATTTTATTTTAATCTTTACTCCTAAAAGTTAGAATAGCTACTGTATTCAAAAGTTTTTGTAATACCTAGGTTTTCCAACGAAACTTTTTATTATGCCTAGCTTTCAAAGTTTATTTTAAGCTCCGCTGGCAGTTTAAACAATGAATTCATAATATATATGGAGGCAATGGGTTGCGATGATTTTTCCGTAAGAATGGCATGGACATGCCTCTCATAGTGGATAAGATTTTCCCTAGTAATTCAGAAATTTTATAATAATTTATAGATTTTTAACATAATAATATCAGGTATCATTAGATTCGCCTCAATTGTGGGGTATAAAATTTTAATATGTTGTTCTCAAAAAAAAAAAAAACTATCCATCTATTTGAATTTTCAGTTGTTGCAGTTTTGGTTTAGTAATTTGCGTGTTTCAATAAAACTTAAATCATTTCAATCCCAACTCTCTAAAGTCACCTGGTGCAAGTATAACTCATGAAATACTATCACGACTGACTGACAGGACAGGACTTAAGTAAGTACTTAACATATTATATACCTACCGGCGGCGGGGGGAAACAGAGTATTGAAATTTGGAGAAAAATATTAATTCCTTGAATGAGTATTCTGGGCGAGTTTTTATGAGATTCCATCCCTGAAAATCTTTGGTAAAGTTAGTTTAGAGAAACATTAATTAAACCTAAATCCAGGCGGACTAAGTTGTAGGCTATCTGCTAGATGGAACTTGGAAGTGTTTTATTTAAATAACACTTCACTGTCATCAATCCCTAGTTATTGTATGGAGTAAAAATAAAAGGCAATTGATTCTGTGTAAAAGGCCAGGTTCAGTTCCATAGCATCGAGCGAGCGTCGAGCGCGGGCCGTGTTTGTTAGGCGGGGACTCCCGCGCAGCGAACTGTAAAGCTTTTGAGTCCAGTCGACCGCGTGCCTCCCTCGCACCACCCTACCACCTCAGCCCAGCTGTAAATACCGGCCGCGGACACATCGTGCCGCCCCAATGCGTCGCCTAATGAAAATTCAATCTCTTTACTTTTTTTACACATTCTGTTGACCGGCTTCGTCATAAATGGTCCATGGAAATATTCATTAACAGGTCCAGCGGTCGCCTTCACCTATCAAAATGTAATAGAGTATCAGGATAAGCCGGGCTTATCGTTTCTTTTTAATCGTTCATTTAATTACGTCTTATTTCACGTGATTAACGATGTTTGAATACAAAGTATAAGTACGTCTATTAAATCTGAGAATTCGATACTCTTCTAACGTTTTCTAGAAAGGTACCTACGAGTGATTTAAAAATGAAAAATATAAATATAAAATCTTTACAAATGAAGTAAATTGAAATAATATGAAATATTCGTATTCGATGACTTTAATGATAAAGTGAAATGATTCTTAATTGTATGGATTTAAAGACAAAAATTCAGTACAAACGATTTAGGAACTGTCGATTGTGAATTGAAGAAGCGGTAGAAGTCGCGGGCGTCCGCTAGTTTGCTCATATGATTATTATGAACGATGGAAAACCCAAGTTTCATTTAACATGTTTTTATTGTTTCTCTTTTGGTCTAGGCTAATCTCCGGAACCGGAATTTTCATGGAATTTTGGGAAACCCAAGAATTCCCACGAAGTTTTTAAAACCCAATATCGCTGGTATCAGCTGGTCTTATAATAAAGCTAAGCTGAATACTACCAACAGATTAGATATTATAGACACGTACCTACTCATCACGTGCTCATAACTATTTTTAGCTTTGGTTATATGAGGGAAATAAAGTTAAGATATCAAGTAGGTACTCACCTGGGCAACTGCTATAAAAGTAGGTAAATGACATTATTGAAAACTGTATTTATTAGATATCATAATGAAAAGATTATTTCGTAGAATCGTGATACCTATATGAAATCTGATATAAACAGGAACTTACGAAATAAGCAAATTCCGAAGAAATTTATTTTATACACCGCAAAATAATATTTTATTTATTTATTTAAACAACTATATTGCATTTATATATCTAAACTAGCTTTAACCCGCGGCTTCTCTCACGTTAGGTTCGATTTTTTAAACCCCTATTTAACCCTCTTGGGGTTGAAATTTTTAAAAATTCTTTCTTAGCGGATGCCTACGTCCTAATAGCTACCTGTATGCCAAATTTCAGCTCGATCGGTCCAGTGGTTAGAGCTGTGCGTTGATAGATCAGTCAGTCAGTCAGTCACCTTTGCCTTTTATATATTTAGATATAGTTAACGTTAAGAAATATAAATTAATACAAAAAGTGACCTTATCACTAATGCTGAGATCTATAGAGCGTTCTCTGACTCAGCTTAGACTCAAGATAGAGGTTAAAACAAGATAAAAATATGCTCTCACATAAATCCGTCTTGTTTTAACTCTGTCTTGAGTCTGAGCTGAGTGAGAGTGCGGTCTATAGATTTCAGCCTTAGGGTGATCTCTGTCAGGCAACCTATACAGAAGGATTTACTAAATTGATAGACGGGGATTGTATATTATTACTAGCTTTTGCCCCCGCGACTTCGTCCGCGTGGAATTAGATTTTGGGGTGGAATTTTCAAAAACTGTGACACACGTACTTTTTTATTTTTAACTGAAAACTCAAACACCAACTTTGATGGAAACAGCTTGAAAAATGACGGAGTTTCATATAAACTTTCAACCCCTATTTAAATCCGTTAGGGGTGGAATTTCCAATAATCCTTTCTTAGTGTGCGCCTACGTCATAAAAGGAACCAACTGTAAAAATTTCAAGTTTCTAACTTCAGTAGTTTAGGCTGTGCGTTGATATCTCAGTCAGTCAGTCAGTCAGTCAGTCAGGACTTTGAATTTTATATATATAGATTACTACATTTACAATATACATACATTATAACAGATACATAATATAGTAATAAAAATACAAAAAATACATACCTTATTTCAAATCAACGTACAATCATAAACTTTACTTGCTCACAAAACATTGAGAACGTGGCGTCGCAGCAAAAACTTGTATTTAATCAAGCCATTTTTTTTTGTATCATGATTCTTTACAGTAGCTTGTAATTAACATTGATTTGAAACCTGAGTAGATTTAACAGTTTTCAGTGAATTGAAATCGTCTGCAGATTGAAATAAACAATTAGTTTTAACAGTTCTAAATGATACGAATCAAGTTAGAAATCATACTCTTGATGAGGCCAGAGTAGTTGTAATCTTTAAAATCAGAATATTAATCACGTTGTCATCCTGGAAAATACTATAGAAACGAGTAGAAAAGTTTTTATTCAAATAATGAACTCTTACAAAATACAAAGTGCTTTCAAATCTCCAAATGAATGTACTATACAAATACTAATATGTTATACATTTTCAAAGACCTGTCCACTTTTTAGCTTTTAGTATGGAAGTTTTTTCTTCTTTCGTTGGAAAAAGGACGGCCGAAATTTTTGTTTCGAGACCGTGCAATGCCGTAATGGGATTATAGTGAAATACAGGGTGGTGTCGATCGGGAGAAACAAGCGAATAATGAAGTTATTAATCCGATTTTGCCCGGCTTTCCATGTTCACGCAACATTTTTTAGCTCTGGTTTACGGTGTAAATATCGTGCATGTCTATTTGAATACAACATTTCTGCACTAGACACCCAATAGAGAACTTTGTTTACAGGACTCTTCTGAGAGACTGCCAAAGTTTATCTTGAATAATAAGGACGATTATGGCTATCCTCCCACGCCATTGGGTAAGTAACTCTACAAACCTTCCTGCTATATTAGAATTTTTATTTTTTTTCAATTTAACTGGAATTATTTCCAATTACGTTACACGTAAAAGTTGTATTATCCCATATTATTGCAAACTAGATTTGGCGTCGCTCACGTTAAGTTCGATTTTACAAACCCCTATTTTACTGCCATAAGGGTTCAACTTTCAAAATTCCTTTCTAAGCGGATGCCTACGTCATAATAGCTATCTGAATGCCAAACAGCCCGATCCGTCCAGTGATTTGAGCTGTGCATTGATAGATCAGTCAGTCAGTGAGTCAATCAGTCAAGCCTTTTATTATATATTTAGTTATCTTTATTTCATTAAAAATAAGCTTATCTTTTGTTGAGTGATACTCAGATTACTTACGTGATTAGTACATTATAATTATGAACCAAGATCTGAGTCTAAAATCTGCAGTTTATTTTTTGAGCTCTTAACATTTATTGACCACGTGTCACTTAATGCAATATTTTTACATCATGACTATTTAATTTCCTCCTCTGTCTCTGAAATAAACGTGATACATGATCCAAGGGGTAAATTATTTTTTTCTGTTTTGTTGCTTAGCTTACGAAAACACACCAAGTCCGCTTTCGTACAATGGAAATGGAAATATCTATGGAAACTTTAGAAATGGAGACATCAAATCTCTTAGTAAGTAAAATGGCTTATTAGACTACACAAACATGCAAAATAATCATGTTTTTATAAGCACTAGTGTAAACAAATATATTTATTCAAATCCCACCAAACGATGGGATCCCACATGGGTATTTCTAAAGCGCAGATTTTTATTTGTATTTAGATTAAAAAGACGTGTGGTACTCGGGGACTGCCGCAGTAAAGCTTTTGCATAGCATTTTTTACCAACGCCATCTAGCGGTGAGCCGTAGAGGAGTCCCGTGTCATTTTTAGCGTTGATAAAAAATATGCGCCATCTAGCGGCTCACTGTAGAGGAGTCCCGTGTCAGGTTATTTTCGTTACGGAATTTCTGGATTCGATCTACACGCTGGCCCGCGATAGAAGCTATGCAATAGCTTAAAAATTCATTAATATTTCTAGGTAACTATCGCATAAATACGCCGATCGAGATGCGTGGCGGAACAACCCCGCGCAAGAGATCAGTGGCGACGATGGATGCTCAGTCCATTCGCTCTGTAGAGACACAAGCGCCTCCGCCTACTTCCCCAGAGGAGAACGCCCGACTTACTGTGTGAGTATCTACCAAGATGATTTACCTACGTTGCGATTTATCCATAAAGCGCATTAAGCGCTTCAAAAGTTTTTAAGCGCTTAATGTCCTTATTTATATTATAAATGTGAAAGTGTGTTTGTTTATTAGTTTGTCCTTCGATCATCAACATACTTATGAAATATTTAATTTCTTTTCTTTTTCAGAAAATACCTTACGTTAATGTTAAGCTGTATGTACGCAGTATTAATAGTGACACTTGGTTTCATAGTTTACCTCACAGATCCATTTCTCCGAGATATATCCACATCACCGGTAATCATTTCTTATTTATAAATAATTCTAAGTAGCTAGATACATAATATTAAGACCCAAAACTTTCAGCTTTTATCAAGCACTTCCTTTAAAATTTTCTACGGCCTCTCGGGCCATTAGTACAGTGAAGAAAAGTTTAAGACATAAATCTTTCAATTATTTACAGATATACTCACTGGTTCTTCTGGGAATCGGATTTCTATATCATGTCTACTTGGTAGCAGATATCACAAGGTACAAAAAGGTAGCGGTGAAGAACCAAAAGATCAAAGGGCTTCATAATAAAAACCTTCAAGATTTCTTCAGAAAACAAGAGGTAAGAGTTTCAAGAAACCACGGGGCCAGCCAATGCTAATTGGCGGACTCACACACGTTTGAGAACATTATCAGGAACTAATCAAACTAATCAAACCAGGCAAACCAGCAAGTTTTTATCAAACGTCAAAACGGGCGCAAGCTTTTGTAGTTCAATCGATAATTAGGTATTTAATCCCAATTATTACTGATCAATTCCCGGTTAATATTCAATCCTTACTAATATTATAAACGTGAAAGTGTGTTTGTTTGTTGATTTGTCCTTCAATCACGCTGCAACGAAGCAATATCCATTGCTTCGTTGAGACGTAATTTTTTCATGGGTATAGTTGAGGCTTTTTTTATCCCGGAGAATCAAAGAGTTCCCGCGGGATTTTAAAAACTACGTCTACGTGAACAAAGTCGTGGGCGTCAGCTAGTTACTGAATAATTTAAATACAAACATGATTCCAGGAGGAGTTTGGCTACAATCCCGGTGAGGGTACTCCCGGTAGTGCGGCGTCTCAAACGTTTCCCTCTGCGGCGCTACTGCCCATGAATCACGACTATTGCTTCAGCCATGGACGACACTCGGGCAGCTTTTACCTGAAGCTGGGAGCCGCTGGTAAGACATCTAAGTTTTAAGACTCAGTTCAAAGATACCCTATTTTTAAAGAGCGTCGCTCATTTATTAACCCGGCACCCAACGCCTCGGTTGAGATTTCTTAAATGGACTCCCATATACGGCGAATGTCCATCTAAAATTGGGTCAACTGTAATATTTTGCCACTTGAAAATATAAGATGGCTTCTATTATGTCAAATCTTAAAAATAAAACCCAAAGTCCTCTTATGAACAACCTTACAAAATTAAATTTTTTCAACATGATTTGTTGATTCCTTGTTGAATCACTATCTTAGTAATTGCTCTCTATCTTTGTTGAAAAAAACCCCGTAGAGACGGATCTCTTCATTTTAGTCGAGCGACAGCGTTTCGAATATTTGCAGTTATTTTTGAAGTTATTCATAAGAAGCGACAATGAAGTATATCACAGTTTAAAAGCGAAACCATAATAATGATTATTTATCAGTGTGATTAATTACGTTATCAGTTCATAAATAGATACTAGCAGTAATAAAACCGTGTTCCTATTTTCTAGGTTTTGCACTAGGTCACTTGATCCACTCTGTCCTTCAGATAACTGTCCAAGTCGGCTATCTCGCAGATGATGATGTTAGCAACGATGACTGCTTAGATTATCCGCAATTTGCTTACGATATCGCAAGTCCACTGTACTGCTTTATACAGCTATACTTCATCTTCAAATATTCTAATGTCCATATATTAAAAGCACAGGTTCGTATCTATGTTTTAAGAATTATTTGCCTTTTAAGCACTTAAATATCACTTGCTTTAATGAAGGAACACCGTGAGGAACTTGCATCCCTGAGAATCCTCCATAATATTCTCGAAGTTGAATCAATTCAGAATAGGCTAGTACGGTGGTTTCCTACCTTTTCTTTTTCTGAGAGAAATAACGTGCCTTATAACGGGCCGGCGATTGGTTGAAAATCGCTTATTCCCTCTAGTACAACCTTAGTACAACCGATTCATTAAATCGGTGAACTAATGAGAATTTTCTCCCAGTAGAATGATGATCAGTAAAAAATGTACCAATCTGTTAAATCATTTTTAACAGGGTTTGGCCCACTTCGGATTTATGCACATGATAGGCAGCAGTCTGTGTTTTTGGGTGTACAACATAGTCCGCGAGACAGTCCTTGCTTTGACCATATATGCTGGTATTCTACATGGCAACAGAACAACAGAAGAGGAACCTCCAGTAGAACCTATGTTTCGTAAGTAAAATTCTTTTATATTTTAAAACCAACATTTCTGCAGTTTTAAGGCTTTCTCAGTAAATACCGATTTGACGAACGTCGAGTGAAGTTTAACCGATGAATAAATTGAGCATTTTCTATTGAAAATCTGCCAAAATATCAAAACGTTCAGATAAAACTTATTTTACGTTAGTTAAATCGGCTGGTCAATAAAGCAGCCCTTACAAATCAAGGAACTCGTTAACAAAAAAATATTTTTAAAATTTGTACATAACAGCATAATAATAATATAAAAAAGGTATATTCGCGACGAGCACTTTCTCCTCTTTTTCGTTAGTTGAAAAACGAAATGGTGGACAAGTCATTTCCGCTAGAAAAGACATAATAACTAAGTTTTTAATATTTTGTAAAGAATAGAAGCAGTTTTTTTGACAATAATTCAGGATATAGTACCTATATGTTATTATATCAGGTGTCATTTAAGAATCTAAAAATGGTTGTTTGGATACGTTCGCTTTTGTTCACCAGTTCCTCATGATATAATAATTATATTTATATAATTACTGCCTTTAGTTAATTAGATATTTTTGCACCATCGATGCATGTATATGCACGTAGTAGACCAGTTATTTTACAGCCAGTGGGGCATGTTCAATTTTGAGTTTTTTTTTAGTGCATCAACCTGCCCTAGATGTTAGCATTCTACACAACGAAAACTGCACCGGTTCGCGAGCTATTACGTCGATTATTGAGAACTTTTCACCTTATCTATACCCTTTCGGCGTGGAATATAATATCCTTATTGGTGCGTATTTTAAACAATTTCAGCTTCAGTTTTGTATATTTGTTGTAAAACGAGGGGATTATTCCATTTTCTTCACACTAGCTATTAAGTTCGGCTTTGTTAGTTTGTTGCCTAAACAAGAGTCTATTTTTCTCTTATTGAGGAAAACCGTTTTGACTTTAGAAAGCCTTGTACATTTTATATTCACACTGTGTGCGGCGTAGCATGGTGCGGCTTAGACTTTTACTAATATAATTATACTTTTACTAATACTTTTACTAATACTTTTACTAATAGACTTTTACTTTTAATTTACTACATTTATTACTCATTCCGTATTTTATGACCGTGATATTTTAGGATAAAATACAAATAAGTCCTTTGTGGCAACGGACAAGTGTTATATGGAACGGATCGTCTAAATTGTTACCCGCACCATGATTGTCTATTGTCCATGCCGCACCGTGCTACACCGCACCGACTATAAAGTTTACATTATTAGGCGACAGTCTCCACTTAAAACCTTAACCATGTATAGGTCAACCTGAAAGATTATAAGGTAACTGTAAAGTTACCTTATTAGACAATATTTTCAGTTTTCACTTCTTCTCTTCATTGACAGTAAGTATTGTTTAATACTTTGCAGTTGCCGTATACTACATCATCTGGAACCATATCGGAGTATGTGACAATGAAGATTCGGATAGTAGTTCTGGTTCGGGTGACAACCAAACTATTTGCAAGTACGTACTACTTAAGTAGATTCAGATATACCACTGTTATATTGAGTTAACAAAACTGACAAAAGAGTCAATCGCAGTAACGAACCGACATTTCTAAAAGCCTCACATTCTCTACTCTCTCTATATCTTTCTACTCGCCTCGAAGGAATCGATCACGATGATAGTATCGACGGAATGGAAAGAATAGACAGAGTGGGAACAATTCGACAATTTCGAATTCCGAAAGAATATTATTTTATTCTAATTCATGTAAAATCATTTAATTTCCTTACTAATATTATAAATGCGAAAGTGTGATTGTTTGTTGTTTATAATGTTTATAATGTAATTAAATAAGTCATTTTTGATTTTGAATTTGAATATGTAATCTATAAAGGTTCAGGTATATAGTACTTGCCTTAGCCCAAGCCTTCATCCGCGTTCAGTTAGGTTTTTAAAAATTCTGCGGGAACGCACCAGGTTCTCACTATAGCCATGCAAAAAATCACGTCAATGCATTGCTCCGTTGTTGTTGATTAAAGGACAAACCAATAAACAAACACTCTTTTGCATCTACAATATTAGTTAAGCATTGTGGTGTTTACACTGGCGAAGTGGGTGAGAAGTTATACTATTTTTAACCGACTTCCAAAATGGAGGAGGTTATTAATTAGGGCTGTATCTGTTTTTTCTATATGTATGTCGACTGGATTACTCCGGGATTTCTGGACCGATTTGCATGATTTTTTTTTGCTAATAGGATACCAACAGCGAGCGAAGAGAATGACTACACAAGCAACATTGTGATCCATGCGGACTGCCACGCGTCTAACAAGGGTTTGTTCGTCGGGCTCATACTAAGTGTGGCAGTCGCCGGGCTTCTCATACTTGGATTTGTTTTTAGCAGCGTTGGAAGGTAAGCCTTCGTTGTTAACCATTCTCCTCCTTTAACCCGGATGCCTCCTATCCCCTTCAAATAAACGGAAAGCTTGTGGTAGGAGTGGGTACGACAATAGTGCAACAAGTGGGGTTCGAACCTGCGACCTTCAGTTTTCAGCCCGCACCTTTAACCGTTGGGCTATTGAGGCTTCAACATACCTGCATATACCTACATATACTATTTAGTATAGATACCATCGGGTATTTATGGTTCCTATCACAACACTCTAGATTCTGTTATTCATATCCTAGAAATCCCATAACAATATTCTATTGTTTCAGCGAGTACTTGGAACTGGGTTATTTCCTCAATTCCTGCACAAAACTAGGCCTGCATACACTCATGCTCTTCGCTGTTGTTATTGCCTACAACCAGACAAGGAAACTTGATATAAACGAAAACCCAGTATCGCTTCTGGATGATATTCTTCTGTTCATATGTTTGCCGGCTTTCTTCATGGAGACAGTGTTTTCCCTGATTGCTACCATCAACATATTGAATATCATCAAATCTGTCGACGTCCTGGTTATGGTAAGCTATTTTAAAACATTAAGTATAACGTGATAAGAAACGGAAATGACCATTTTACATTAAGCGAGTTATAAATCATGCTTCTACTAGCTGATGCCGGCGACTTCGTTGCCTATGTCACTCTTCAGGTCCTCAACTATACTCATTACTCATACAAAAATCAAGTCGATCAGTTGCTTTGTTGCGGCGTGATTGACGGACAAACCAACAAAACAATAGACCAACAAATCAGAAAACAAACACACTTTCGCATCTATAATATTAGTAAGAATTAGTAATTCCTTAGTAAGGACTAGATGATGGCCGCGACTTCGTTCGCTTGGGTTAAGATTTTTTGATTCCAGCGGGAATTCTTTAATTTTCCGGGATAAAATGTAGCCTAGTTGTTACTTCTGGGTATGAGTTATCTCCGTTCCTTTCAGCCAAATCAGTTCATTCGTTGTGGCGTGAAGGAATCCACCCTCACAAACGTTCGCATTTATAATATTGGTAGGATTTTATCTGTTTGACAAAATAGAAGAATGGCTTTCTAATGTTCTAATGACATTCACCCTCAGGCACTCCAAGTAATCATTCAAACGACTCTGCTGGTGGACGGCCTTCGACGTTGCAGTAACAGCCGCAAGCTACGGCGTTCGAAACCAGGCAGAGAGGTGCTTATGTTCCTGCTCATCGGCAACGTGGCGATGTGGCTCCTGTACACCTTCTCTTACAAAGCGCCCGACAGCCTTGACGAAAGATACGAGTTCTACGGCAAAGTCCTGTGGAGTATACTCGGCCACGTGTGCTTGCCACTTATCATGTTCTACAGATTCCATTCCAGCGTGTGCTTTGCGGATATCTGGGGTGCCGCTTATAAACCTGGTTCTGATCACTAGTAACTGTGGCCAGGCGTTTACATAGCTCACTGTAATATTATGATCGAGCAGTTTTTCAGAACCGGTACAGTAAGCGGCGCAGGTCATGCTGCAGTCAGCCCGGATCGCTGCTCACACACTACGATACACAATGTACTCGTTAAGCCGTTGAGATACTTAGTTATAATGATTAACATTCATGACAATTTAAACGCTAGTAGATCTATTAACATTTTGCAAATTATTGGGTGTTTTAAAGAAAATTGTTGGTAATTCTATCTCTTAACCAAAGTAACAAGTTTAAACATAACGCTATCCGTAAGTAAGTACGCTATCTATAAACACATTTCGGTTGATATTTTCATGATATAGCTGGGTAAAAAGATATAGTATTACTTTAAAACAGATTGAATACAACCCATTTAACATCAAGTTGATCTGAATCACTTAAGGAACACTTTGTAGAGTATGTTTCGGCCTTTATGTTTTCTTGTTGTACTAGTTAGATTGCAATTAGTGCTTATTCGGTTGTTCTTCTAAATAGTCACTATAGGGGGTACAGGTAAATTAATATAGTTATAATGTATATTATTATTTTTTTTTTAGGTAAGTACCTAATATTTTCCCGATATATAGTGAAATAATTTTCCTAATGTTTCGTTCTGAAAAGATAAACATCTTTCTCGTACTCGTTAATTTCAATCAGAGATTGTATATTGTATAAATAGGGGATGTGTATAGATTACTGTGTATAATTTAATAAATTAATTTAGTTAATTGGTTTAGTTAGTAAAAAATATCTTTTATAAAGACTTGTAGGCTTGAAGATAGCTCAATTATTTATTAACTCTATTAGTACAGAGATCTTACAATATACGTTTATTTCTATTTGTAGTTTTAATTTATTATTCGCATTTCCTACGACAATGAACTTACCAAACTATCCCATGAGGATCCTATCCCTTCCCTGCACCTTCGTCATTGGGAATTTCTTTAAAATTTTTTAAGAAGTATTATATTAGCAAAATACAAAACATAACTAATATTCCCCTCTCTCCTGAAATAAGCGTAAAGCTTATTGTTGTTAATGAGTGGGTATGACAATTGTCGGGATTGAACCTCCGATCTTTTATCTTCACTGTTGCGCTATTGAGACTAAAATTGACTAAATAATTGAGAATCAACATCGATGTACTTACTAATGCGATAGTATGTTAGTTAGTTTGATATGTAGTAGCAGAGAATGGATAAACTTGATTTTTTACATCGTTATAATCGAGGACCTGGTGAGTGACATAGGCTTTCCTTTATCCAGGAAAAACAGAGGATTCCCGCAGAGAATTTTTAAAATCTAACTCCACGCGGATGAAGTCGCGGGCAAAAGCTAGTAATGTGTTTTGTGTAATGGAAAATCTAAAATTTAAATATGGATCGAGCCATAATAGTACATTATGGTACAAGTGTAAAAGTTGGTGATTACCGCTGAGGCGCTATTGAGACCCGAGCCGTCAGGTGAGGGTCTTAAGGTAGCCGAGGACGGTAATCATCAATATACACGTGTATCATACGACGTTTTTCAACACACTTGCGAAGAAAATAATACTAAAATAGTACATTATAGTACAAAACAGTGAAAACGAGTTGTGAAAATTTTTTCGCAATGGCGGGAAAAATTAATGTTGTTTTTTTGTTCGCCCTCTTGAGATGCTCTTGAGGGCAGGCAAAGATCGACGACCATACAGCCTATTCAGGTGTTTATTTGATTTAATTAGTTTTCCGGAATGCGCGCGCACCTTTAATGGCCATAGACTAAAAGAATGAGGTTTCTTTTTTTTTTTTGCTTTTCTCTTATAGCCACGTACAAAATGGGGAATTTCCAGTTTTCTTTATTACAGAAAAAACAAAAGTTATATTTGAGTGACAGTTTTATTTATTAAACACGTACAAGTTGAAATTATCTATTTAAATACGAAGTTGTATGAAATGAGCAAGCAATAGGTATCTTGGCAATAGGTAGGATCTTTTTTGTAATAGAAACTTTTTTAAGAACAAAGCAACTCAACCAATAAAATTAAAAAAAAAATATTCTATAACTCACATTGTGAATAATAGTAATCAAAAGTCACAGTTTGACCGGGAGCCATTTTATGAGCAAGTGTGTTGAAAAAGCTTATACGCCACCTACATAGGATTTCTGTGCTTTGTAGATGACATGTTAGCGTAGTTCAAACGAATTCTGGTAGGTCGATACATGAATTTTGCCGAAATGCAGGCCCTCAGATACCTCTACATGCGATCTACAAAGCACGTATCAGTTCAGCGTCTTAGCTAACCAAGTCGGAGAGCCAGTTAATTAGTTCTACTGCCCTATAATACAATTACCGAATATTAGGTTAAGTACTCGGGCGGTCCGGCTCGGTACAGGACGCACTTACTCGTAGAAGCCGAGATACAAACTAGTTAACGGAACAACCTCCGTACATGCATAGAGTTGTCTGCTGTTACTGCCCATACTATATTAGATAATTATAAATACGTAAAGAGAAAACCTTGTACCCCTTTTTATGCTTAAAATAAGAGATGATTTAACAGTAGATTTGGAATGCCCTTCTGACTCCCATTCTTCCAACTAACTATAATATGGGTGTCTTTAACCCAGTTGTTACGGATATCTCTTTTTTCGATAGAATTTACTGATATTCAGTATTATGTTTAGTAACACAGCACTTGAAAAGAAAAAAATGAAAAAAAAATTCTAGTGCTTGTGGAAATGCTGGAAAATGCCGTTTGATATACGGAACGCTAGTAATATGCACTGCTATGACACAAATGTAGGTAGTATATTACCTTATACACTTTTCCAACTAATTTCAGGTTCAGAGATAACAAATAAACAAAATGTGTATTTTTTATTATTATAATATAATTATATTATTAGCGCTACTTTGTAAATATATTATATAGGTATACCACATGCTAAACAAATCACTCAGGAAGTTTGTGGTAACTTTCAAAGCAATTTTTCGGATGCAAAGATCATCAAAAAGACAATCGAAGAAATACATGGGGGTTTGTTTCAATTGTGCCCCCTGCATTTTATTCCAATTTTTGTGCACTGGTTGAATATCTCGTGAACGCCAAGTATAAGTTTGCTCTTTGAAAGTGTGGTTGCAGTTGTTTGTGGACGAGGTGGTGAGGGAATTGCACCTATAGAGCTAATAGTAGCGATTGGTTCAACCATTCTTTGGCGCTTAGACAACTGAGCTAGTGGAACAACATCTTCATCATCATCATCACCTGATGAATCGCAACCAGGGATCATAGCCTCTGCTCGCAACTGTGAACCTGGCAGATTTTGTAATGTCACTGCAAATTCATCTCCTGAGTCTTCATCTCTAACATCTCCGGTGCAATTTTCCGGAGGGAAAATCGTAATAGTATCTGGTACCGGTTCATCGTCATTATACTCCAATATTTCGATAATTTCATTCAAAGTCAATATTTTGGTCTTTGACCTAAAAAAACAAAATATAGTAGCTTATATTACTATCGTTTGATATACGGAACACCAACAATAACAACATTTTAGTGACAGACAGTGAAACAAAATCGATAAATATGCATTCCTCATATAATAGGTGTATCCTAATCTATCATGTTTTCACAAGAAAATTTTAAAATATTTGCAATTTATATTATTTACTCACCTTGATACACTCATGATAAAAATGCACTAGTTATATGCACTCATAGAATTGAATACGTCCAACCAACCCGAGCACTGACCACTTCTAATTACAAAGGGATCATACATCTAACATAAGCAATAAACAATGATATTTGAAACCACCCACATTTTGTTTAATATTTTTTATTGTGCATTGATCCGTATATCAAACGCTAGTAACAAGTGGGTTAAATCAAGAGTGAATAGCTATCTTCTAGGCAAGCGTGTAACATCTTAGGCTGCATCTTCACTTACCATCAGGTGAGATCGCAGTTAAATTACTACATTAACAGTTACATTAAAAAATTATAAAAGGGTAGCGAAATGTTTAGGTAACTCAAATTAAAAAAAAAGTTTTACACAATCACATGCTTTTTTAAATCATCGAAATTAAAACTCTATCGATTTAGTCTAAATATAGGTATATATGTTGGCTGAAAAATCGAAAATATGGATAATTGTGATAATTTTTTTTGTAAAATATGGACTTAACCATGAAATATGGAAAATTAAATTTTAAATTGAAAATTAGTTTTTCACAATCTATATATGATAATCGAACACATTCGAGACCGTAAATCGTGTAAATTAAAAATTTATGTATTCACATATTAATCCGGGCCCTAATTATTACATACAAAAACCATAACAGTGTCAGAAATAATACAAAGTGTGCACTCAAATATTATGTTACCCTGTTCTCATACCTACCAGAGAAAAATAATCTGCAATTGTTCGATCGGCAACAAATTTTTGTTGGAATTTAGCATCTGTGTTACATGTAATAGGAGCTACATGTGTACACTAGGTGAGGCCCAATGTATCACTAGGGCAGAACGCCAGCACGGATATGCGCTCGGCTGACCAATGCCACAGTTGTCTAATTGTTTCCGATCTTCTCTACATAACCACTGCGTTGAATTGACAAAATTTGAACACGTGAATGGCCGATGGCGGCCGATAAAAGGTGTCCAAATGCTCCAACGATCCCACTTTGGTGATTCGGCCGTATTTCAGTGTCGATCCGGTATCTATAGGTGTATGCATGTGAAATATAGGGCAAGCGTTGTAGACTTGTTGCCGGCACTTATATTCTGTAGTCTGAAAATTTTTTGTTTTTGTTGATTCTGAGCACCAAAGTGGTGCTCAATACAATTACAATCTAGCCTAACTTAATTGACTAATTAGCAATTTTAATTTAACCTAAACTTCTAAATTACTATCTTATGTACTAAGAGATTGTCCAATGACGCATCTTAGTATTTCTATATATATAATAATAAAAATGAGAATAAAAAAAAAAAAGTCTTTAGAGACTTTTTTTTTTATTCTCATTTTTAATAAGGGACTTTAGAGACTTCAAATCATAAAATCTGTCGCACTATATATGTATCTATCTACCGCGTAGATGAATAATCTCTGTGCAGATTTTTATCCTGGCAAATATAGAGTTCCGACAGAATTTTTAAAAATTTAAATCTGCGAGGACGAAATATAGTGACAATAAGCTTATGTCGTCCATTTACTTATACTAGCAGTGCCCGCAATTTCGTCCGCGTGTATTTAGTTTTTAAAATCCCGCGGGAACTCTACTTATCCGCGATAAAAGTAGCCTATGTCACTCTCCAGGTCCCCAAATATACCCATGCAAAAAATCACATTAATCCGTAGCTCTGTTGCAGCGTGATCCAAGGACAAAGCGAAAAACCAACAAACCAACAAACAAATACACTTTTGCATTTAAAATATTAGTAAGTATTACTGCGTAATAAATATTTTACTGAAAACCTACACAAATCCTCAGATCAGTGACGAAGCTTCAATTTTTATCATTAACTAGCGGACCCGACAGACGTTGTCCTGTCTTAACTATGAATATTGAAACTCCCCTTTTTACCCCCTTGGGGAGAGAATTTTCAAAAAATGTAAAATACGTAATTCTTTATTTTTGATCAAGAGCCAAAATATCAAGTTTCATAAACATAACTTGAAAAATAACTTGAAGAACGAAGGACTATCATACAAACATTCAACCCCTATTTAATCCCTTAGGGGGTAAAATTTTTAAAAACTGTGAAACACCTACTTTTTTGTTTTCAATTTAAAGCCTAAGTACCGAATTTTATGGGTATAGCTTGAAAAATAACGGAGTTTCATACAAACTTTAACCCCCCTTTTTACCCCCTTGGGGGGAGAATTTTCGAAATATGTAAAATACGTAATTCTTTATTTTTGATCAAGAGCCAAAATATCAAGTTTCATAAACATAACTTGAAAAATAACTTGAAGAACGAAGGACTATCATACAAACATTCAACCCCTATTTAACCCCTTAGGGGGTAGAATTTTTTAAAAGTGTGAAACACTTACTTTTTTGTTTTCAATTTAAAGCCTAAATACCGAATTTTATGGGTATAGCTTGAAAAATGACGGAGTTTCATACAAACTTTAACCCCCCTTTTTACCCCCTTGGGGGGAGAATTTAAAAAAAATGTAAAATACGTAATTCTTTATTTTTAATCAAGAGCCAAAATATCAAGTTTCATAAACGTAACTTGAAAAATAACTTGAAGAACGAAGGACTATTATACAAACATTCAACCCCTATTTAACCCCTTAGGGGGTAGAATTTTTAAAAACTGTGAAACACGTACTTTTTTGTTTTCAATTTAAAGCCTAAATACCGAATTTCATGAGTATAACTCGAAAAATGACGGAGTTTCATACAAACTTTAACCCCCCTTTTTACCCCCTTGGGGGGCGAATTTCGAAAAATCCTTTCTTAGTGCTCGCCTACGTCATAAAAGGAACCTACTGTCAAAATTTCAAGTTTCTAACTTCAGTGGTTTAGGCTGTGCGTTGATCGTCAGTCAGTCAGTCAGTCAGTCAGTCAGGACAAGCCTTTTTATATAATTATAGATTACAATACGGTAAGTATACCATTCTACATAGTAGGTATGTATTTTACTGAAAACCTACACAAATCCTCATATCAGTGAGGAAGCTTCAATCTTTATTATCATTACTTACAATACGGTAAGTACATACGTACTCATAATACAATATTATAGTACGTGTTGAGTTTTCGCGTCCTGTTAATATTCTCATGCAATTTTGATCCATCGGCAACTTATTAATTTTCCCGAAAGCAAAAATCACTATCCGTGATGGAAGCACAGTTTTACCGCCGAAAAGGCTGAAAGGTGAAACGTTTTTGATGCATATCAGTGTTTTCCTGGAACAGTGAATTTTATATGATGAAAACATTTTAAAGCAAATGCCGAAGTGGCAACCTTCCATTAGCATGTCACTATTAAATTGATACCCCGTTTGTTTTTCGCAACATTTAAACTGTATCCGTTAATTGCATCATAAAAGCAACTGATGTACGTTGTACCTACTAATTACTTTAAACAGTGGACTCTTTCATCATTGCGCTTTTATCAAGACAATTTAATTATTTTGCCAATAAACACATAAAAGCACTTAAGTTTTTTCAAAATACTACATAATTTTCTTTGTACATGTTCCTACTGTTCAGTGTCAAAATAAACCTGGTCAATTTAGATTTTTAATTTTTAATTCAAGAACTACATTAAAATTATCTTTAACTCCGTTATGTGTTAGGTAAACTGTCTCGATGGTCTAGTGGTTAAATAGCATGTCCGACTGCAGATGACAAAGTCCCGGGTTCGGTTCCTGGGTCGAGCCAATAAATGTAATTGTTATTGATAACTTACTGTCTACGTAATAAAAAGTACATAATTCGTTGAAACTTCCGCTGGACCTACGGTTTTAAGAACTATCTAAAGCACGGGGATGTATCTATTACCGCCAAATTTTAACACAACTCAGGACTGTTACTGAAACTTTCCTTTTGATTTGACTTTAGTTTTTCTTATTTATTGGACCGGGTCTGAACTCAAACTCCTCAGGATCCGCAGCCGATGAGCTAGCTACTAAATCAATGAGGTAGTGGAACGTAACGGTACCATAAACCTGTGTAAAATATAACAAATCCGTGATACACGTCTAGGTACATGGTTTGTCACGGTGGTTGCATCGGCGCCCGCGCACCGGAAGGGCGCGACATCGCCCCGACCAGTGACATGGGCACACGCGCTTTGTTACCCACATGCGACACACGCGATAAAATACACGATTTGATTTCACATACTATGCATTAATATTGAAAAATCCTTTGTTTATAAAAAAAAAAACTTTAATTTCTTACTTCTTCGTAACCCCAGTGCCAAAACTTTGAGCATTAATATGTGTATACTCATTTGCAATGTGTCAATGCAATTTAAGTTAATTAAAACGATATACGTTTCTGCTTGACCCAAAATGTTAAGCCGTATGCATAGAATGTTGTTCATAAGTATCAGTAAAAGGTATTGACTATAGTGTAACACTGTGGGATGTATTCAAGACACACAAGAGGCCCTCTGTTACTACAGCTGACGTGGAAAGGCAATTCCTAAGCTTAATTTTCTCTTTGAAAGGTAAGTGATCGTTCAATCTTTCAGTCAAGTTAATTGTTTTTGTATTAGACACATCGGCTGACAGATTGAACAACTGAAGGATGATCGCGGTAAAATAGGGTATCATTTTTTTATTTAAAAGCTAAATCTGTTCGAGTGAAATGTAAGAGTTGCACAATTAAAAAGAGTAAACAAACAAGTATCAACCTAGAATAGTCTTCGACCCCCATGTCGAAGGAAGAAATGGAGGAACACATTAAAAAAAAATCTGTTTGAGACAATCATAACATTTCTCACGAGAAGGAAATAGCATTCTGAAGTTCTGGGTGGAAAAAAAGAACTAAATCTGCGATTTAAAATGACCAATTTTGATAATTTTTTCAACCATTTACATTCTCTTTAAATATTAAAAATTATTTTATATTGATTGTTTAGTATCATTATCTAAATTGTTAGTCGTGCTAAACTATTCTACTGTAAAAAATACAAACAGGTTTAAAAGAATATTCAAAGAGAGTAAAAATAGGTGAAGAACCCATAAAAATAAGGAAAATTGCGTAACTATAAGTTGTCCTTGTCACCCTCGCGCTTGTTGATTTTGATAAAATTTATCATTTACGCCATAGTAAATTCAATATACTTGCTCCTAACTGTAAGTAAAGTATCGCGAAATCTAATCTTTGCTCTATTTTATAAAAGAAGTGATATAACAGCTTACATTTCTTAACTTACTCGTAACTTAACCATAGGAAGTTAACTTAACCAGAAGGGAAACATAATAAATTGTTTATGTTTTATATTGCTACACTTAGCTGTTAAACTAGTTAATAATAGGCAATTTTCTTTACTTAATGAAATCAGTGAGTAGGTACTATGTGTTACCTGCAATAAATACTCATTTTGCAGAGAGTACATATTAAAGAAATTTTACAATCTGGCTTATACAGAAAAGTACAGTCTATCCACTGGCAATATCAATAAATAACACTTTATTTGGGGTAAAAAAATTGAATTACTGTCGGAAAACGCTTTTAGTGATGCGGATATAAAACATTTTGAACAAAATGTTCTCAACAACTGAGGAGAAAAACTATATCGCAAAATATTTGCCATACATTCAAGAGATAACATTGTTTGTATTATTCGAAGAATAATAAATATAACAATCATAATTAAAATATTGCAGTAATGTATAATTCACCCAATTATTTGCATGATTCTATTATATTTTCATTTATAAAGCTGTCTTGATTCAAAAAAAATTTTGTTTAAACAATGCCTAATAGCAACCGGGAGTTGACTAATTTCCTCCTGTCCCCTCCAATTAAGCGGAAAGCTTGTGTTAGGAGTGGGTACGGCAATAGTGCAACGGGTGGGATTCGAACCTGCAACCTTACAGTTTTCAGTCCGCACCTTTAACCGTTGGGCTATTGAGGCTTTTAACATAGATTGACACCACCTATCAGTTTCATCATAATTAAAATATTTAAAAACTTTACTCGGCCCGTTTTAGGTCACTCGAACATCTGAACCATTATTTATTATCCTTGTAATTTCCGATAACAATCTTAAGAGATAAAACATAAACAAATCAAATTACACAAGCAAGCTCTGAGGACTTGTTAGCCATAGTTACTTCGTCAATTTGACTTCTCGGGCTAGTCGATGCTGATCAAAGACGCGTCGCCGCTCGTCCGGAAAATTGCCCGAACCCAATGAATATTATTAAACTCTTCAATAGTTCCACGTACTTTATTCTAGTTAAGAAAACCTTGTGCATTTTCCTAGGTGAATATGCAACTGTCTTGTGTATTATTAGCGAGCAGATATTATTATGATGCAGATTACGTTACTGTCTACATCGAGATAATTACATGTCAACGTCATAAGTGATCTATAGTGTAGCGTCATGCTCTTTCAATCTTAAATCGATTTCGTAGCTCGTAGAGCTACGTTCCGTAGCAGTCTATTAATTACAAATTTACTGATTTACAAATAATAATATGAGATAATTTGAGAACATCGATGTATGAGAAACACTCAACTTCATCACAAATGAGCAAGAGAATCTCTATATTGTAAACTGCAAAAATAGAAACTTAAAAAGAATACATACGTAGAAACTTCAAATTAGAAATTTAAAAGGGGCTCTTATATCAGCTTTTTAAATTTTGTTCTATTTAACCTTTTTTTTACGGAATTTTATTATAAATTAGCGTCAAAAAAAAAATCTGCAAAAGATACAGATCAATATTTTATGTTAATTTTAGGTTTATTGGTAAGTATAATCAGTGCATTGACATTTAAGGTCCTACCTAGAATTTTTTATAGATAGATGTTCGTTTGAAACTCGACGACTCTTTTGTAGTTAATTTGTCTTATGTAATGAGCTTTCGTAAGGTAAATTATTTTCCTGATCATGAAAGCAAGCTCATATGGTAAGCAAGCGTCGGATGCGCTTAATCCGAGCGGTGTGAGCGCCACGCTCCGCCGGCCATATTTAGAGATATGTGACGTTCCAGCGGATGCCCAGTGAACCGAGAGAGGATGTGAGTTATTAAGTGGTACACTTTCAGGTGATCTCTCGAGTGAGAGAATCGCGTCGGGTCCCCGTTCGACCCGATTCCCACTGATAATAATCGTGGCTCTACAAAATGTTTAATCGTTTTCATTTTACCTTAAATCTGGTATAACATAAAAAAATCCTTTTATAAAGTCGAAACACTTTCGGGTCGTGAATATAGAAACCATTCCATTAATCAGATGATGGTAGGAATTTTCTTGGTATTATAATGTGATAGGCTCCCAGCAGTCCCAATCTTGGTGGTGGTAATTTTGTTGATAATTCATTATAGGCTAATTTTCGAAGGCCAACCAAGACATTAAAAGCACTGATGATAAGCACCGATAGGGATGACATGGGTATGGTAGCATATAGTTATTCATTGGTCATTTTTCATAGTGAAGAACTAATTTCGACCCTTACACGTACAGATATACCTAATTATATGATTAAAGAATTTTAACTTATAAGTTTTAACGATTATTCTCAATTAATGGCGATCACAATCGATCAGCGACGGTCAAATTGTTAAAGAGACTCAAAATTAAAGTCGCATCAACGAGAAAGAATCAAGATCAGTTGTTAGTTTACAATAACTGGAGTCAAATAATCTCGATACAAAAAACAATAAACGCATCATTTTGAAGTAGGTTACCATAAATTGCCTCGCCTAAATAACAGTTCTTTCATCATACTCTTTTTTCAGGAAAGCAAACTGCTGTGTCGTTATTGTCCCGCACGCTCCATAAATTCCAATCTCTCGTTGGTGTTACTCGTCCTATAAGTCGGAAGCCACACTAACGTATAAAGCGGGGTTTCCACCGCAAGCAGTGGGGTTAGTATAAGATTTAATTCGATTGATTGTATTCCTATACTATGTAATTAGCGTCAAAGTCAAATGAATCATAACTAACTAAATTGAATTAGAGCCCAATTTCGTGCATGCATTCTTATACTTTTACGTATACGGATACGCTCCAAACTAAAATCGGTTGTACTGAATTTGAACAAATACTTTTAAGGTTCATTTTACTTTGACGCTAATTTCATAGTATACGAATACAATCAATCGTGTTAAATCTTATACTAACCCCACAGTGCGTACGTCGTACGAACTCCTTTTAACACGCGGAGGAAAACTGCATACAAGAACTTTCACCAACAAAGGGTCTAGCGGAAATTACTGAGCAAGAAAAAAAAGCCATTTGATGAGCAGTGGAAGTGACGTTAAGGCAACTGTCAAAACTCATTGTTAATGGAAGTGTAAACCTATATATTTTTTTATTTTTTTTATTGTCTACACAGAGTCCATCACGCCATTTCGCGTTCGTTACACGCTTTTGCAGTGGAAACCGTGCTTTAGAGTAGCGCCGAAGTCACATGTTGATTTCCGTAAATCCAAATATATACACAAATATCTAAAAAGAAAAGGTGACTGACTGACTGAGCTATCAACGTGCAACTCAAGTCACTGGACGGATCGGGCTGAAAGGCGTATACAGATAGTTATTATGACGTAAGCAACCGCTAAGAAAGGATTTTTGAAAATTAAACCTCTAGGGGGGTAAAAAATTAACTATCCAACTTAACGAGCGAATGAGTGAAGCCGCGGGTAAAAGCTAGTATATGATAAACCTTGTTAAAGGCATATTAATAAAATTGTATTAAATGAACATAACCTAAAGTGCAATATTTTTCTTGAAAACCAATAATTACGTTCAGGGCCCAGATGCTAACTTTGAAAATTGTCACTACTCACATAGTGCAAAAGCTGTTTCGTGGACTTTCAAGTTTCGATACCAATAGGGCAAACGCATAGAAACATTTTTTGCCAATTTTATGATTATTATAAACTTGAACGCGCGCTAGAAATTTCCGATAAAAACTTTAAAAAAATGGCCTGTGTACGATACAATGTTATAAAAAGGTTATAAAACATTTATTTAATAGGTAATTTTATATTTGCCTCATCCATAGACCTCTATGGAATGCGATAGAGCGTGTGGCGATGTCGACATTCATGTTCCGCGGGATTCATCCATTCGAATCACCCTCTGATGTTATTCATACCATATCAAACGTTTAGAAAGCAGTACACCGATTTATCTGCTTAATGCGATTACGATCATCGCCTGGTTGTTTAGATAGACACAATATTATGCGGTTTTGAAATAATTAAAGAACTGATGGTACAGTTCTATAAAATATACCTATATTATAACTAGCGGCCCACTCCGGCTTCGCACGGGTATAAAATATATAGCCTATGTCACTCACTGTTAATGGATGTTATTATACATATAAACCTTCCACTTCAATCACTCTATCTATTTAAAAAAAAACGCATCAAAATCCATTGCGTAGTTTTAAAGATTTAAACGTACATAGGGACAGAGAAAGCGACTTTATTTTATACTATGTAGTGATATTGATAGGCATTTCGCAGAAAATATTTCTTGCACATTCATACATCTAGAACGGAACGGCAACTCTATTTGCTCTATGTTAGCAATAACCATTTTTTAGAATATTAGGTAGGCTAATAAATAACGAGAATAAAATATATAAAACAAAAACGGTTATGCGACTAAAAACGCTCATTAACCCTAATTGAATGTTTAAAGTACCCGATCATATCGGGCGACCTCGTGAAAATTAATTACCCTCAACGCATCACAAAGCTTATGTGGTGTATCGGAGGCTGCAGCGGAACTGAGCTTCATTGGCCCCAGTAAATCAATATCCGGTGGGCGCGCCTGTCAAGCTTTGCCTCCATTTGAATAAAACTCTAGCCACATGAGTAAAATTATAACAGAGGCAAAACTCCAGAAAACATTAGAACATTAATACCTATTTTGCGCCATACCCATATACACCTTCCCTTTCACTCCTCTCATCAAAGTTATTCCATTTCTTTATTTGCAATCATACACATGATCATACGATAAATTACAATGACAGCACTCACTCCCACTACCGACTGCATTGCGTTGCGTTTAATGACAACAAGAAGAAAATCGTATAGGTACATGAAGAAAAGAAAAAGTTATATAAAGCTTTATTTCTGTTCGGTTATTTACTCACGTGCTCTAACTACATTTGGCTACAAAACTCGAGTTGCTCCTGAATAGTTTTCCCATGTGGAACCTCGCAGCTGAAAGTATGAATTCACTTACCGACAACGTTCATGTAGGCAAAAGTGTTTAGTTTTAGGCAAAGGTCAAACAAAGTAGAGTGAAATGAAATAGTGGTGCTAATTACAAAATTTCTTAACTAAAAATGATGGATCTAAAAAATAGTGCTATGTAGTACCGGCATGCAGACAGAATTTTTTTTTTTTCTGTCTGTCGGTCTGTTTGTTTGTCTGTTGCCGCTAATCTCGAGAACGGCTGGACCGATTTTGACGGGACCTTCACTGGTAGATAGCTGATGTTATCGGGAGTCACATAGGCTACTTTTTTACCAGCTATCGAAAAAGTAGGACAAGGAGTTGTGTATTTCTACCGTTGTATATCGATATCTTCGTGATGTCTAAATCGATTTGAATGAATCTTTTTTTAATCGATACAAAAACTTCGCGAGGTGCTCGCATAAAAACTAAGGGTTTCAACTCTTCAATCCTGATGTTACAGGGGTTCTGCCCACCTAAACTGTGAGGATTGAGGAACTGCTGATTGTGAATTGAAGAAACGGATGAAGTTGCGGTCATTTGTTGGTTTAAAATAAAATTATTGCTACAGTGTTACATCGCTGTCACCTTTGATTGGCTGTTACCCTCTAACTATTGGTTAAAATACATTGATGCAGCAAGAATGCCAATCATCCAATCAGAGGTGATTGCAATCGTCACATTGTAGCAATCAATATAATCATGTGTAGCCAATCTATTTACGGTAGTTAATTTTTGGGTATTTATTATTATTCTTGTAAATACATAATTAAAATTAAAAGAAAAATCTAAAAGTCTTGATTATTTATTTTTCTTTAATGGTATGTTTAAAATTCACGTATACAAAACATATTTTCCAACGCTGAGAGGTTTGCAGAAACACTTAAAGCGAGGTCGAAAGTCTATCAACAAGCGAGTGGCATGGCTTGCAGACAGTACGGTCTTCGTGCCTCGTTTACTATGATTTTGCCATTAGAAAAGTTCGTTTGCGGGAAGAGAAAACTCATTAGAAATTAATTCAATTAAAACAATGTGTTATACCTACTTCTTTTTTATGTATCAAATGTATTAGAGAATTTTTCAGTAAAATATTTCTTTAAACCCAGAATTATTTTTTTTCTTTTTGAGAACGATTTTAGTAGAGCTTAAGCTGCTAAATCGAGATATCAAAATTATACGTCCAGATACGGAAAAGAACTAATCATTTAGATAAAGGGCAACGCATGTTCGATCAAAGAAAACAATCAAAATTCTCTCATCTTACTAAATAATAGGTCTTCCCAGCCGATTCTCATGTACAGCGCCCAATTTTGGCGGAGAACACACAAGTAATATGTAGATACAATTTTATGTATTATACGAGTTGTTCACAAATATGATTTTGATTTATTAGTTATGTAAATTAATTTTTGGCCCAACCCGGTACCACAGCTCCACAAGAACCTTATGACCTGACTGAACCAAAGAGCAATTATTAACAATTGATAGAATAAGAGCACATTTTGCAGGTAAGTAAGTAAGTAAGTAAGTAAGTATTTATTTGGTAAAATATGGTACAAAAAAGTTGGTAAAATATTATATAAAACACGCATATTTTGTCGTTACCGACGTCCAAATATTAATTAAATTGGAGCACCTACTGGCTAAACACTAATACATAAACTGAAATATTTAATGTTATTAATATAAGACTTCCTTAAGAATTAAGGAAATCTTTTACTGAATAAAAGCAATTTTCAAAGACGTAATTAAATAGTTTTTTCTTAAATTGTAGCATGCCAAGTTCTTTTAGTTTATTTGGTAACTTAATTATTATAGATTTTTATGACCATACAATATGAATTGTGTAGTTTTGATGAGTTTTATTACTTATTGGACAAGTATATTTTATTAAATTATACATATGTCTCTGGTTACATTACATGTCAAGTTTATAATTATTATATATTATTAAGTCAAGATATTACGAGTACTATGAAAGAGAACTTCAGAAAATAAAATAATAAAATAAAAAATGTCACTTAATTATATTAGATGTTCAATTATTAAAATATTAATGCTATTTTATATTACAATAAAGAAATTCAGAAACCGAGTAGAATGATTTTTCACACAGCCAACGAAAGAGACTTTGCTTAAAGCGCCTTGTAGTTTGGTTCTTAATGTTTGCGTCAAGTTTATTATAAATTTTTATGCACATAGCATGCGGTGATTTAGTTGTTTGTGTTAGTTTATATTTAGTAGTGCATAGACGATTCTTTTGCCTTGCTCTCATATTATATACATTGACGTCCGAGTGAGTTTTAAAGTATTCCATGTGCCGATGTACGAACACTGCTATTTCATAAATATAAAGACATGGCAGGGTGAGGAGCCCGTGCGTTTTAAATAGTGGTCTACAAGAATCAGTTGGTTTCATTAGGAAGATGCTCCTGAGGCATTTTTTCTGTGTCACAAATAATTTATGTATATTTAAGGAGTTCCCCCATATGACAATACCATAGCGCATGATAGACATGACGTAACCATGGTATGCTACCAATGCTGCATCAATAGATACCGTACGCCTTAGACGGCGTAATGGATACACAAATTTGTTAATTTTTTTGCAAATGTCCTCGATATGATACGTCCAGTCGCAATATTCATCAAAATTAATACCTAAAAATTTTGTATTCTGAACGATGTCAATGGGTTCATTATTGTAATTTATATTTAATGTCCTATTCTGTCCTCTTTTAGTTCTAAACTGCATACATTTTGTTTTACTTATATTTACACTTAAGTTATTGCTTTCCAGCCAGTTAACAGTTTCCTTCAAAGATTTATTGACTTCGGATTCGTGCATATCTGCGTTATTACATGGGATGATTATAGTAGTATCGTCAGCAAAAAGAATGGATGGGTGTGATATATTAGTAGATAAGTCATTTATGTATAATAAAAACAGAAGCGGGCCCAGGATACTACCCTGAGGCACGCCGAATTTATTGTTTGCATATTTGGATTCGTACACGTTAATATTTTCGCCAATCTGTTTTTGTACTATGGTTTTCTGTTTCCTGTTGCTTAAGTATGATTTGAGCCATTGGTGTAACTGTCCGCGTATCCCGTAATGTTCCAGCTTGTTTAATAGTTTTTCGTGATGAACGAGATCGAAAGCCTTGGACATATCGAGATAGAGAACAGTCACCGGCTTTCCTTGGTCCACTGACTCTAGTATTAATTTCACCAGCTCAAACATAGCAGTCGTGGTAGATTTATTTTTCCTAAACCCATGCTGTGAATTGCTAAATATGTTAAAGCGTTCAGCAAAATTATTTATCCTATTATACAAGACCTTTTCAAATATTTTGGACAGTATTGGGATTAAAGCTATTGGTCTGTAATTATTAGCTTCATCTCTCTTTCCTTTTTTATAAATAGGCTTTATGATTGACGACTTTAATTTATCTGGAAATATACCTTGTTCTATAGAAAGATTGATAACATAAGCTATTGGTTTAGATAGATAGATAGATGAGCTTTTAAACAAATATGTATTTAGTTCATCATATCCTGCCGATTTGGTATTTTTTAAATTCATTATTATTTTCCTAATTTCAAAAGGATCGGTAGGGTTACAATACATATTATTTATGTTACTACTTATATTTTTTACTGTGCTGTCAAAATTCTTATGTATTTTGTTTGATGTCGTTATATAATGATTATTTAATATGTCACAAATTTCTTTGGGATTAGTAATTTTTCTTCCACAGTCAGTTAAAGATTTAATATTCTGTTGACAATAATTCTGTCCTACCTTCTTTTTAATAATGTTCCAGGTTGCACTGCATACATTTTTGGAACTTTTAATGAATTTTTTGTTACATTCCCGTTGTCTAAGGTAGATACACTGGCGCAAGACTGCAGAGTATTTCCTGTAGTCATCTTTTTTATTCTTCTTAATACAGGATTCATAGTATAGGACGCGTTTATGTTTTGTACTAATTTTAAGACCTTTAGTTATCCATTTGGCACTATTTGGCTTATGTCTAACTGTTACCTTTATAAGGGGAAAACAAAGTCCGTGAAATAGTATTAGTGTATCCTGAAGCAGGTTAAATGCCTTGTTTGTGTCTTGCTCTTCTAGGACATCCGCAAAAGAGAGATTTTGCATGCAGTTTACAAAAATATTAATATTGTCCTTGGAGTAGTCCCTTTTGTACGTATATGCTTTCGCCCCACTCGTGATTTTGTTATTTTTATAGTTAAAATGCAAAGTTTGTGCAGTGTTATGATCAGATAAACATAAGTTGTGTAGCTGTCCCGTCGATTTATTAATATTTGTGAGAATATGATCGATACAAGTTTCACTCCGTGATGTAGATCTGGTAGGTTTCTGTATTTTATTTACAATGTTATAGTTAGAGAGTATATCATTGTAGAGTTTTGAGATTGAATTATTAATTAACGTATTTATGTTCATATCACCACATATTACTATTTTGCATTCTTTAAATTTATTAGTTAATTCGTGTAACATTACATCAAATTTATTGAGAAATATTTTTACATTTGATTGTGGAGTTCTATATAGACATACAATTATGATTTTCAAATCTTTTATAAATACACCACAACATTCAAAATTTTTTTCCTCTGAGTTATCACAGAGACTTTTGATTTCTTCAAAGTCTATCCCATGGCGGGTTAGTATGCAAACTCCCCCTCGTTTAGTTTTTTGTCTAGAAAAGGTGGTCGCTACATTAAAGTTATCTATGCAGAGGTTGGTTTCATGTCCGGGTAGCAGAAAAGTTTCAGACATGCAAAGAACATCAATATTAATCGATTTGTCTTGGAGATCGGAGAGACTAAGATTAATATTATCCAACTTATTAAGTACACCGGCTATGTTTTGATGGAGTATTCCGAACTGATTTGAAAATTTGCTGTCGAGTTTAAATTATTAGTTCTGTGTGAAATAGTTTTAGTTTTGTTAGAAGTTTTAGAAAAGTAATAAGGAATGGTACCTTTACGTGCATTCAGAGCTTTTGCAGTACTATTTTTTTCTTTTATTTGCCTAAAATAGTAAGGTATAGTCCCTTTTTTTGGCTGTGTAGAAATTTTGCGATCACTGTGATAGTTTCTTGTTGCTTCTACAATAGATGTTAGATACAGACGTTCATATTCTTTACAATTTATTTCATGATATAAGGATTTACAAAGCTGATAATTAATGTTTTTTGAAGGTACAGTTACATATTTTACATGCTTGAAGTTATATACAACAGTTCTTAAAGAGTGGTTCAATTTATGCTCATTTAAGTGTTTATTTAGGAATACATTGAGTAAAATTACATTGGTGTTACTCAACGCACGTACCGCGGAATATACATTGTTTACGATGATATTACAATTGCTATCATTATGTCCAACCAATAAAATTACATAGTCTTTTGAAGTCACTTTTGAAGATAGTGAGATACAATCTTGAAGAATATTTTCTGTAGGTGCATTTTGCTTTGTGTAGCAAGTCACAGTAAAGTTTGTTTTGTTTAGGGAATCTAGATAGTTCGTCAATTTTTCGCCTAATCCGATGCTAATGTCACTATCACTGAGTATAATAATCTTTTGCTTAATGTTTTTCACTAGGTTTTCTGAATGAATCATATTTTTATTTTCAGTTTTGTTTGTTTCAGGTAATGGAGGGTTTGGTATTAGTTTTCTTTGTAGTTCTTCATTATGTTCATTTTTTTTTGTCACAGGTATGGCTGCGTCATGTGCTTGTATAGGTTCTTTAGGTGTAGAATAGCTTTTTTCATCTGTGCATGACTCTTTAGAGCATGGTGTGGAGAAATTTTCCTTATCAACGCTAGAAGATTTTGGTTTTGATCTTGGGGTTCTCACGGATGGCGTGAGTTTGGTTTTATTTTTTTTCGATGTTATAGGCGTTGAGTTACCAGAAATTATACCGTCATTTAGTAATGTTTTGTAGATTTTTATTTGCTTTTCATTTTCTTCTATTAACTTCTTAAGGTTTGAGTTTTCCATGTTTAATTTGGCTATTTCTTCGTGGGCACTTTCTAATTCGCCAGACAATGTTGAAATTTCTTGTTTTAGGTCTGTAATTTGTGAGTTTTCCGTGGTAGATAGTTCAGGTAGGCTGTAAGTGCTGACATCTTTTAAGGTTGAGTAATGCAAATCTTCCATCGAGCTACATGTAACATTTTCCAGAGATGCGTTATGTAATTTTGCAGGCTTTAATTTGTTTTTAAAATTATTCTCATTTTTATTCGATGTAGTTTCCTGCGGATCCAGGGTTGTTAATTGTTGCTGCTTTTGGTTTTCCTTACAGTTGTTGCATTTCCACTTCATTCTATTAAATGTTGACATAGTATTGAATCTCTTTGATGTGATGCTAGCACATTTTAAATCGAGTAAGTTATTGCAACCGGTACAGTGCAGATATTCGGTAGTTTTTATTGTGCGAGTGCATATCGAGCATGATAGGGTTCGTTTTAGTTTGGCAGACATTTTCAGTTATTTTCAAGTTCTTAAAACATAAATGATATAATGAACACCTAGGTAGGGTTATCCGATAGATACCTTCCTACGATAGATCGATACCACTACACCAGCGTAACTTAAGGCTGAGTGGCGAAATTTTTGTTTCTGTTCCTCTTAGTAGTTGTGGTTCAATTCCAAGACAATTTATAAGGTTTTTTTTTTTTTTTTTTTTTTTAATTAGTTCATATATATTGTAATGTTTTTTTTATATTTTTCTTAACTTTTTTCTTATAAATTAAAGTAAAAAAAGGAATATTGGCCAATATCAAAATGACGTAGTTAGTAGTATAATATGTGAAGACGATGATATTTTATGCATGCAGCTCCCTCTATGGATATATTTTTGAAGTATTTCGTGAACTGACTGAGTTAATGATCCAGTGTTTTCATTAGGGTCTCGTTCAGTAGATGGCGTTGTGTTGCAGGATGATTTGCAATTTTGAATATGTAGAAGGGTCATATAAAACACTTTAGTTAGCTTTATTATTTGATTTTATCATTCACAATGTAGTTTTTGGCACCAAAAGCATACTGGTTCGGTTAATTTCACAATTGTACTCAGTTATTTTAAAGATTTGTCACCTTTCGTTGCAGGATGATTTGTAATTATGAATATGTAATATGGTCATATGAGAGACTTTAGTTAGTTTTATTATTCGATTTTATCATTCACTGTGTAGTTTACTGTATCAAAAGCATAATCATTCGATTGATTTCACGATTTTTCTCAGTTATTTTCAAAAAACTTTGTCACTTTCTAACCGTTTCTTCACCACTAGTTATTTTTCACTTTTATTATGTCTACGTTAACATTTCGCCACTATCCACAATTTTCTTAAGGAATTGTCCCTTCCGCAACATTTTTAATCACTTTTTTTGGTTGTTCATATGATATTCACTTTTTAGATTAATTTTAAAACACAGCTGATTAGTATAAACATTGGCACTCCAGCGCCCTCTCAAGGTAAGTGCAACTATGTTATCACTAGAATGGGCACGCGACATCAGGCAGTAAAGCGCAGTGGGTCGTCAAAACGGGCCCGAACACGGCCGGAAGCACCGTTAAAGGCATTATTATCCGGACGGTCGCGCTGCAAATAAATCGTCTGCCGAGCGGCCGCTCTTTCGATTATCCTCAAATCTTCATTACACCGACATATGCTCTCGCCTTATACCCCTCACGTGTCGTTTTATTTTCTATTTCGATTATGAAACGATTATCTCGGTATTTTTCGAAGACGTTTAATTTTATTGTTATAGTATCGATCTCATTATTAAAGTCTAATGTTGGATTCAATGTATTGCAAGTATCTTCCATGAAACAGACATGGAACAACCAATAGTCTGGCGTGAGCGTTGAGATCAATGCTATAAGCGTTTATTGCCCGTGGTAGTACCAAACTAACGACCCACATGCTCAGCGAACAGTATTGGGCTAGCGATGGGGCTAACGTGTGGCACCGAGGTTACATGAAAGAGGAATGGACTTCGCTATGTGACATCTCGAAATTAAATTAAAAAAACATTTGAAAAGCTTTAATATAACAGGTACCTGGACTTACCAGAACTGCAGTACCTATCGTCTACATTGATATGTCACCTAATCCATTTTGCATACCAAGTTGCTCTTTATTTCATTGCATGTTTTCTATCATAGGTTCTCAAACAAATATGTATTATTTTCTTCCATACTTACGTAAACGCATAGACGTACTATTTATAGTAAACCGATGCTGTCTTTGTATTGTCCGGGCATCACATATTATATACGACATCTATTGTTAGGTCCTTATTCTTTGTTTGCCTTATGTTAGGTATGCCCAAAGGAAAGGGTACACTTTCTACCAGTCAGATTTTTATGTATTTAAAATTTGCGTAATTTAAAGCCAAAAGTTTAGAATTTCTTATTCCCTACATTTTTCATGATTACTCGTAAATATTAAGGACACCGAACACGCAATAAGGAAATCCATTTGGTCTTCAAAAACTTCCTTAGTTAATATTGGTTTCACATTGCGATTTCAAGAAATTCTGCCAACACACTCGGTATGAAGAACTTCAGTTCGGTAACAAACTTTTAATGAAACATCAATAGTTTATCGAAATGTAGGGTTTTATTCGTTTTGAAAAGTAAGATTAAGTAACTTTTTTACGGATAGCATTAAATGTATCATGCACCTACTCTTACTTACTAAATAAATGCGAAAGTGTTTTTGTTTGTTAGTTTGTCCTTTAATCACGCAGCAAAACAGCCACGGGTCGACGTGATTTTTGCAAGTGTATATAAAAGATGAATTGGAAATTGACATAAAATTAAAAAAAAAAAAAACAAAAATCAAAATTATTTATTTCATGTAGGCCAACATGTAGCTCTTGTGATATGTCATGACTGACATGACACCAGTTTGGAATGCAGATTCTGCTGAGATAAGCTACCTTTTATCCGGGAAAAGAGAGTTTTGGAATTTTTAAAACCCTACTTCACGCGTATGAAATCGCGGGCAAAAGCTTACCTAACCAGTAACCATATACTCGTATCAGCAAAAATTATTAAATGGAAACGTTATCGGTCGTTTAACATAACATCTTATTAAACATCGTTTTATAACGTTTCATGTTAAGTTTTAGTGAAGTGAACACATGTTATGTAAAACAAAGGACCTGTTTGCAACGTAGATAACACGATGTAAAATAATATATTATCTGTTCTCAAATTACAGATTTCAAGTATGTTAAACCATTGTTAAGCATAAAAAGTTTAATTTTTCGTAGCAGTTATTGAATATTAATCCAGTTTGTAAGTTAGCTAATAACTGAGGAACACGACAGGCCCGTCAATAAACATGACAAAATAGGCCCATAATAAATATGGAATAGGGTTTCCAATCAAGTCTACTTCGCGCCCCCCTGGCTGCGTCCGCCCCGCTAGGTGACTGCTACAGCGCTAAGAAAGATTAGACTAGACACAAAATGAAAATTCAAACATGCCTGTACCCCGTAATTCGTGATACAAGAAAATACAAATTAAGCACACTCTTATAAAGACATTGAACAGTTTTTTTATCAAGTACTAACTACTAATGCTACTTTACTAAAGTTTCTAAGAAATGTAATAAACCATTACATTTCTACCATTCAAAGATTTTCACGTGATTGATATTTAACTAACGCTTACCTATAAAAGTCCGCGATACATATTCTGTGTATATTCTCTGTCTCGCTGTGCTTCTGAGATTTACCACGCAATTGAGTTGAGTATAACTTGGTTATATCTTCTAAGAGTATAACTGACAAAAAGATAAAAAAAAGTTTCGTTGTATTTTTAAGGCGCAGGGCGCATAGCTTAATAAAGTTCACCTTTCAAAATCTTTTGGATGAGACAATTTATTTTTAAATTATATATTCTACTGTATATTATTATATAATGTTATAAAGTCTGCCAATTGCGGAAAGAGCACGGGAGGGTGAATAAGAATGGGTCCGCCAGATCGCTTAAATATGGGTCGGTCGATATAGTAAATGACCAACATAAAACAGCAAGCTCTAGCAGAGATTTAGTTCTGCACGTGGGGGCGGTTTACGCCGTGACCGGTGCCTTGCCCGCATAATATTATAGACAACGCAGGCGACGCCTTCGGGACAAATTTTTAAATTGCCTGAACCCTACAGAAGTATACGCGCGATACACGCTCATTGCTACTAATCTAATTTATTTTCTTATGCACCGCTTCCTTCTATGCATACAAGATTAAACGAAAAGGTAACCTAACAGCAAATCCTAAAGCAAAGAAAATTCTCCTATCATAAACTTTTATATGAATTGAGTTTTATTAGGGCATGCTTGAGTTAGACCTATGTTCCAAAATTATAGAGCATTATTATGATGTAATATTCCCTATACTGACACTAAACCAAAGAACCTATAGGGACGCTGTTATTGTTTACAAACAAGCTTCCCTGCTATCCTGAAGCAGTACAATGTTTATTCGCACAAATATATTTGAATCCATATTTACATAATTCCGCCGGTCGCCGGAATGATTCCGCGCTAGTTCTGTTATTACTAAATGAACATATCCCAAGATCCCGCTTACAAATTGAGCCACGTTCGGGGCGTATTCTATGAGCACTCGCAATTTCATGAGCTTAATTAATAAGTTCCAAATTATTTTATATTTATCATTTTTTAAATAAAATTCAGTCTTATTTCAAAAAATAGAAAGAATACTTTTTAGTTAATTATGGTACTGTACGTTTTTTAAAAGCTTGTTCGAAATTTTTTTTTTCAGTGAGACTGTGATGATCTTATAAGAAAAACGTTAAAAACGTGTTGATTTTCAAACATAGTTCCTTCCTTATGTATTTTAGTTTATAATACTAAATTATTTAAACTTGTTTAATTTTTTATGGAAAGATTGTTGTAACTGTGATTTTTGTTTAATATTTTTTAGGGTTTTATAGTAAAACTAAAGGGAACTCTTGTAGTTTCGCCAAGTCTGTCCGTTGTCGCGAGAGCGCACAGAGTATTGGTACTAAAGAGCTGAAATTTGGAAAGGTTATGCATATTAATTACGTCGCAAAAGTAGTACAGTAAAATTTTGAAAAAAAACCTATTATTTTGGGTTCCTCCCCTACACATGAAGAAGAGATCATGTTATTATTATTCGTCTAACCCACTGTGTGGGGTATCGTTGGAAAGATCTTTCAAAAGTATTGCATGTACGTTATGTTTCGATTTAGGGGTCTGTCCGTAGATGGCCCCTACCCTCAAACCCCCCTCCCCGCCCCCCTCTAAAAACTAAACTATTGATTTATGATATATGAAAAGTATTCACGATAGTACCTAGTCATATATCGCACTTTAAAGGAAAACTAATACGAGTAATAGTCGCCTAACTTTTAAAAGTAAAAGTTTCATAGTAAATGACTTAGATGCCATTAATATTGAATAGAAAATACATGAGGTAATATTAGTCAGCTAAACTAATATGCGAATCTATATCCGAACAATATTAGATTTACCAATTTTATAAAATTAACTGACCAAAACTAAACGTTACCTATATTCAGCAGGTATAATAAATCTTTATAATATTAAATAATGGATTAAAGCTGAGTGGAATTCAGAGAATAGGTGCTTTCCTACCCATTGGGACGTTGGGAGAATGGAGCGCGCATACTAATTCGTGGTCGTTCGAGGCACATTCAAATAGCAAGCAAGCCAGGCTTACTGGGGATATGTGAGACGGGCCCCAAGATTTAGTTTACAACTTAGATTACGGGTGCCGCCTGCGCCACTAGTGGTCAAGAATTAAACAAGTAATCTAATGGGCCACACGTACTCCCCTGAACAATCCATTTGAAGGGATTTCAATTACACGCGATACGTATTTTGCGGTGCACGTAATCAAAGAGGATTACGGACCTGTTTCAATTTATTTTAATGTTAAAATAAAATTTAACGGCCGCAATATATTCATTGCCATATTTGTATCCCCAAATGAATTGCTGCTAGTGTCGCAAATAAAATATTTTATAAAGCTTTATAATCGTATTGCTGGAGTCAAGAAAAGACAAAAATTTACACCCGGATGAGAAACAAAATCCAGTCCCAGGAATAAATTTGCTCTTTAATCCTGTCCAACTCTAATAAACAAACGATTTGAATTGTAAATTAGGCATTTTATAATTTGACGAATTCACCTTCCTATACAGTTATGTATATTTAAATCGATGAGATACCAAATGGCATTACGTACCTACTAACACTTTATATCTGCCTGTACCTACATTTTTATTTTAAACCAGCGACCCGCCCTGACTTTGCACGGGTGCAATTTCCTACAGCGATTTTCATACAAAAGTACCACGACCTTTCCGGTGGATTTTCCATCTTTATATTTCATACAAACTCTGTTCTGATAATTTTGAATTAAAGAAAACAGCCAAATCGGTCGAGCCGTTCTTAAGTGGATGATCTTTCATATGAGGCAATTGATTTGTATTTGTGTAGAAGATAGAAGATAAGTATACAGAAAAACACCGGCTTTAACCATTCAATAAGGCACTATTTTATTCGTAGCACTCATCCGTTTGGAAACACTATAAAGTTAAGTAGCCATAAAAGAATCGTAGCCGGGAGAATCGTAGGTCGTACATTGAGTGAGAAAACTGTACCTGTTGCGCGAGCTGGCACTTCGGGCTACGGCCTACATCCCGTGCACGGAAGCTTACAGCTCACTTATTTTCTTTTTGTATGCATTTACGTTTCAGATTAAAAGATCCAATCGCCACCCCTAGCACTCGGCGGTTCCCGGCTCAGCTCGGAAGGTTTCGCTTGAATCGACGTGGAGCTATTGGTCGGCTGGGAATGGGGTGAGTGATGACGCGCTCGAGGGAAGTTTTCGCGGTGGAAAATCAGTTGTGGTCGCGGGGTTGAACAGAGCGGCCGTGTGCCAGCGGCAGCCTGGGAACCCACCGTTCGTTGCACGCCGCCCGCCTCGAGGGTAAGTGAACATTTTATTAGATTAAAAAGCAATTTCTTCGGAGAAGTCGTGAATTCGCCGGCCGCAAACAGCAAGAAAATCATGTCTATAAAACTACAACCTATCCTGTGCTAAGTGAAGAAATGCAGTTTGCCTATCAAATCATGGAGTTCGACATTTCAGGAAGTATATATATTATTTTACTTACATGCCTGCCATTTCCGGCGCGTGCCACGTGACATCTTGCAATTTCAGTATGAATAAATGTTAGATAGGATTATTGGAATATTAAAAATATTCATTGCACATAATATTATAGTCTAATATATTGACCCACTATTAAAAAAAATGTTTTAGATAAACTTATCTTAAATCTCGATTGGTATTACCGATTAGTGGATTGGTGATGAATTTAAACTAAAATCCTAAATGATTTTAGTTCGCAAGTATCTATGAATCTTTTAATTCGTTTGCCATAATTTAATTTTTTCGTTCATTTAAATAAATTGGTCAAAAGTTTAAAATAAAACAATTATTATTATAATATTTTAAAAAACCTAAGTGAAATGATACTAGATTTTACACGCGTCTTCGATCGCGCATTTTTAATATACTGTTGCACACTTGTCTAGGAGAAGTTTGAACATGTGCTTAACACTTTCTTGATTTATTAGCTTTTTCTTTATAAATATTCTAAATTATCAATTAATACGTACGGTATTTACTACGGTATTAATGGAAAAAAAAGATTTATGATTTTAGCGTTCTATGTTCGTATACTGACAGTATTTTACTCCCTCGTAAATCTCAAACTTTCATTTAAATTTTTGACAATTTACTTTACTTGATGAGCTATATCCGGTGAGATTTTCAGCATTGCTCTCTTCGTCCAATAGTACACCTGGGCTAGGTGTACCTACTATTGGACGAATAAAGAACTTTTAGTCTCATCAGAACTTTTCTTATGAGACTAAAAGTTAACGACCATCTTTCGGATCTATAATCCATCAATTGGTTGGTTATTGGTTTTTCAAAGATTTCGAGGGATTTAAGACGAGAAGATATCTCGGAGCATGCTGCAAAGTCGCATTCGGGAGCTAGTTGAATTCAGCGGTTGACCTATGTCTAAATTGGACGTAAATTGAGCAGAGTTCTAAATGGTTATAAGGTAAAGCGGGACAAGAACATTACATAGTAATGATTTTTGTCTTACTCAAATTAAGTTTTAGGCCTATCTGTTGAAAAAATCTGCTGCAGACATCGAGCATTATATTAAAATCTCCCAGAGTCTACCACAACGATTATATCGGCAAAACGTAAGTAATTGATGTTACGGTTTATTTCAGGCCGTAAGAAACCAAAAGACGTCCTCCAAAGCAGAGGTAAGTATATTCGGCGAGATACCATCTCGATGGCGCACTTATATTTCATCTCCATGATCTTATTTATGGCCAAACATAGTAGCATTTTTGTAACAACTCGTAGTCAAGCTGGCATCTCGTCACCGAGCTTAGCACAACCCAAGTATCCATTATATCAAAGGCTTCCTCATAGTCCACAAACGTTAGGCAGAGTGGTTGGTTAAATTCTTCGGTCTTTTTAACCACTTACAGGATATGTATGTAGTCAGAAATGCATAGTACTGAAATCCTTTCAACATCTGGCTTGTTCATGTGCCTAGTGGGTGTCAAATCTTCAAGGAGAAGATTCGTTATACCTCTCGAAAACAACTTATTTAATAAAAAATCCACTACATACCTGTGGCGACTTCTGGCGTTGTTCTCTCGTAAATGATAAACAACCTGAAATACTCCTCGGATCCAGGATTTCCACAGTGATTCTATCATCACGTAGGGTTTTGTTGTTTTTGAGCTGGTTGGGTTTTAGGCCTTTCCATGTATTCTTTAAGCCTGTCACATCTATGTAGTAGACTACGTAATATAACATTTCCATACAATAAAACTCTTTATCCAACCGGAAGAAGTTGCGAGAATATAGAGCTGTTGAACAAATTAATACCTAAACTATAACGATTCCTGGAAAATCATTAAAGCTTATGGGCGAGATGCTTAGTTTCTCAGTTTCTAATCAGATAAAAGTTAGGTAATAACCCGGCGCAACTAAATGAACGCTGTATTTATATAAGAACATTGGATTTGTGGTAGAATTTTCCTATCTGTGGCTATTAGAACTGCCAGTAAGTATATAAGTATTCCCAGTTAGTAATGTTATTATTAATCCTTATACGTTTTGTTTATGTGTAATGCTATGGTCTCGCTGGAAGAAAAATGTTAGGTTATCCCCTTGCTAGATTTTTTGAAAAAGGTTCAACGGCTTTGAGATACAAAATATCTCTTATGAAAGAAAGAAAGCTTATGATCACATTCTTTCAACCACTAAATGTGTGCAGCTGTTTGTAGCTTAGGACCGCTGCTTAGGACTCCATCAAGACGCTTGGCAGCGGCTTGGTGACCGGATGTTTGTTTTTCTTCTTTAAAAAAAGCAACAGCTGCTAGAGAGGTTAAAAACTCAGCCAATTGTAGCCAATATGTTAGCAGATTATCTGTGAATAAACTGATAAACAATATTTAAACAAAAACTTTCCTTGCTGATTCCAAATAATTCTTTACATCCTCTGGTATACCGCTTCAAGTACCTATAATTAATTATAATATTATTAACATTCTGTGAGTTAAAAAAAAATCTTATGAAGTTATTAGCATTACTTATTAAGTTTCAGAGGAAGCTTGCTCTTTACGTTATTTTTAACGTATACATGCATTATCTATACATATAATAAAATTGTAGAAAAGTGGTGTCTGTACAATGGAAATATATAAAAAAAAGTAGCAGGGGTTGTTATTATATCGATGCCGAACCCGAAATTGTAATTAATTTTTTTTTGTCTGTTTGTCTGTTTGTCTGTGTGTTTGTGCACGCTAATATCAGAAACGGCTTATTCGATTTAGATACGGTTTTCATTAATATATTGTAGTAAGCTTCACTTAACATTTAGTGTTTATTTCATGTCAATCGGTTCATAAATAAAAAAGTTATGTCAATTTAAAGAATCACGGCGAACATTTTTAACGTACAGAGTACGTACTACACGCCTCGCGCCTGAGCCTCCGTGACTATACTGCCATAAGGATTCAGTAATTCAAAATATGCTGCCCGAAAAGTCACTATTCCACGCGAACGAAGTCGCGGGCACAGCTAGTATTTACATAAATTCGTCCTAAAAAATGTAAACGCTCCTTTGCGGTATTGAAACCGACTTATAACTTTCGCATAACGATTTTAAAAAACTTAAGTAAAATTTTCATTCGTGCTGCATTCATTTTCATTTTCATCAAATTACGCCTAATTTAACAAATAATGACATCACAACAATGAAAAATATATTTCATAGTTACGCTCTCATAAAGTCGGACCAAAAGACTTCATCAACTATAATTGCAGCTACAAAACTTGAAACACTAACGTAATGCATGTGAAGCACAAGACCGGACATAACGAAATGTTACAACAAAGGGAAAAGCCAGCTTTTTACCACCGCCCGTCGCCATCGGTCCAGCCATCTAGTAATGAAATAGTGGCCCAGAAGAGACACTCCATGTGAAGCACGCACACAGAAAGGCCTTGTTTTTTGTTTTCCCTCGCAACTATCTGCTTTTATTAGATAATTTTTCTTTTATAAACACAATAAGATACAATCTAGATACAATTAAACCTATCATGGATTTTGTGACGATATATAAAAATTCTTTTCAAATAAACGGCCAATTGCGTACCTATTGCGTAACGGCCACGCGCAGTGTAGGCATAGTGTAGGCTTCCGTAGTTGCCTGTCACGATATTAAGCGTACTTAGAATGATTTACATTGTAATTTTTCATCATAAAATGTTTTTTTTACATTTTAAAATAACTTCACAAAATAATAATGCGCCTCATAGCAAACACTCAAGGTACAACTTGTTATATAATGCCGCATCTCCAGTAGTTAAATGTAGATTGTTCTTGATTATCATAGAAAAGTAACGCTGCTTCTATTCAATATTAATGTTAATCTAATATTAATCTAAACCATTTTTACTTTTAAAAGTTAGTCTCGGATTTCTCGTTAACTAGTAGGGTAGTAATTAGCCACGACCAAAGTTTCACACCAGACTAGACCGACCGCGACCGATTTGGATGCAGGTTTTCCTTCCTGAAAGATTCGAATGCGGATTTCTGCATCGTGTCGGACTCCTTGATTTGGTACCATTGAGTAGTTGTCTTACATACAGTGACAAAAACGCAGAACATTGATAACAAGAACTCAGCTCTATTGTTCAATCAGAATGTAAGCCCACCGAGTTCGTACTTCGTTGTTAAACAAATTGGTTAATGTCTGATGATGAAGCAAGAAGGTGGCAACATCACAAAGTCATAGCATCGATAAAATAAGTAAAAGAAAATCTAATTTTATCAAAAAATTTCTAAATAAAAAAGAAAACCAGTGTACGCCTAAAATTATTTTACCATGTTTGATTTGTATTTCGACATTTTCTCTTTACTTTTTAATGAGTTTTGATGATTTCTCAACTTCGTGCGATTTGAAACCAATCAAACTTTTTCGTGTTTGTCAGTGCTTCTATGAAATTACCGTACAAGATTTATGAAATATGTATTTTATAGATATCCTTTATTTTATTTGTTTTACAGCTATATTAGATACTTTAAACAATTATTATTGTTAAATATATTTTAATATTAAACAGTAATAAAATTAGTTTTTAATAAAGTATTTTTCTTACTCGTTTTTTGGATTTTACGGCAGCTTTTTAGAATCATACCAGGCTCGTGTAATATGTTTTCAAAGGTATTATATTATACGTAATTACCTACTTCAACTTCACACATCGAGATCGACTCGATGAAAGCCGACACGGCTTATTTGTAGAGTGTAAGGCAATATTTGAGTCATATCTTGAGAGAAGAATGTCTCAAAAATTATGAAATAAACGCTTAAATTAAATGATTAGACGATCGCAGTCAAGAGCTATCTTATCATTTTAAAAAATACATCTTTAGGTGAGTGAGGGATACAAATTTGCACCGTTTGGTAAGGAAATATTGGAGCTGTAGGTAAGGACTAGAGGTGAGTTGTTTATATAGAGCATATAGATTATATTTCAAACAAACCTCAACCTCATCCTTGGTTGAGTTGAGTTGGCTCATACTAAAAGATAATGCGGCCTGTCTTGTACTCTTCCCTCAGACGTTGAAGTAAATCTAAAATACAAAATAATTTATTTCATGTAGGCCAACATGAAGCCAACTTGTGTCTGATGACAAGTCAAGACTCTACCATCGCTTCAGAAAGCAAATTCTGCTGAGAAAATCGGCAACAAACTCGCCAATTGTTCTTTTCCAATTAATTTATTTACAGGTTCGATAGATACATATTTAATGTCGCTTGTATAAAAGTTTAAGTAGCTGATATTTTTAAATACTTTGTTTATATTTAATTGAATATAATTAATATAGTTTTGATATAGATTTTAATTTATTTTATAAAATGTAAGTTTACTAAAAATAAAAATTTACGCGAAACTTACTTCCAGAAAAAATAGTATTTAACTGGTTGTTTTTAAATAATCGGCGTTAAAAATAATCTTGATATTATCCTAAGGCGCGCAAACCACATTGATGGGCCTTGTGCCTAAAGGTTATATGAATTTTACATTTTTTTAGTCTATATGTACCGTTGGTACTGAAATAGTTAGCGTCTACCAGAAATTCTTTTTTTCACATTTTTAAAAGTCCCTCTTCTCCATTAAACGCAAAATAATAATTGCCACACTCAAAGTCCCCTGAGTCGTTACTTAAGGATCTCCTTAATGTGCATTTTAAAAGTTCACTCTCAATCATTCAATGCTTTGTTGTGTACCTAGGTACTTATAAAATGAAAGTTCATTTAGAGCAATAATATCAGTATTTTTTTTAATCAGTAAGAATACCAAATAGAGTAAGAATATCAAGTATAGAGGAAATTAAGAGATACCAATGTACTGTAAATGCTATACTATTTCACGTCGCTTTAAACCTTATACGACCTGTATACGAGTACGGCACAGTATTCAGTTGATTGATCGAATTCGCCCGCCTTCCATTCAACGTCCTATTGTAGACACGTAGGTAGGCTCAGAGCCGCAGAAGCGTTGACGTGAATAGTCGTCCGTCCATGCACCACTCCTAATCCCGTCCTTGCTGTGATTCGATAACTGTGCCATTTCATCGAATAACCGTTTATCTGACGCGACAACCTCGTCGATGACACAACAAGCTGCAAATATAAAAAGGAATAGACCATCTACACTCGGAATGTTCAAATCGCAAATGGTTCAATTTCGCAAAATGGTTCAAAAGACAAAACCGTCAGTAAAGAGTTTCTTGTTGGTTCTTCTCGGTTGGAATAGTATTCAGAACGAGTGGTAGATTCACTTGACGATTTGTAAAGGTTTATTTGAATAAAAACTTTTTTATTCTACTCTATAACAGTGCAGTGATAACAGCCTAATGTTTGACTTCGGCTTCATTTTCGGGACCGTTTGGATTTGAATCCCAGGCAACGCCATTTCAAGCTATGTGTGTTTTAAGCTTTTAAGTAATTGAATAGTCACTTGGTTTAACGGTGTGTCTATTTTTTTTATTTTTTATTTGAATTCTACTGCAAAATGACAATTAAGATGCAATTTTATTGGAGTTGCCATAACTGTATCTCAACTGCCTACTGTTTGCATGTAGGTAGTTAGCGTGTAGTTCTAGCACAACAACCGGCGAAACTCAGTTGTACCAACTGCAACTGAACGGTATCCCTGTTGCCATATATTGCTCAATAATATATAAATATTGTAATATAGACCGTGTCTACTCGTATGTTATATTGTACGTTATAATATATATATGATGAAAATGTAGATGCAATGTTGAAAGTTATGGTGTTTCTAGAACTTGTAACGGAACTATGCTAAGCTTGGTATACCTACGTAATTAGCTGAACTTATATTAAAGTTACTCCGTTAAGCTATAATATTAATAATGACATGAATTCTGATGAAACAATGCGATCCTAATAAGAATTTGTGGTATCTTACATGGCACTGATATTTTCTCATAATTTTCAAGAAGAAAACTATTCATTTCACCACCCTAACAGTCCAGTGCCTGTGTCGATGAAGATAAACCTGTTTCATTTTCACACGTTTTTGTTGATCACTAAAATGATAATGATTATGTGTAAGGTACATTTTTTTTTTTGAAAACAAAAAATTTTTTGGAAAATTTTCATTTTAGTAACTTAAATGTTTAAGATAATGGTAAAACGAATGTCTCAAATATATTTATAGTTAATCTTTGAATAATAGCTATTTTGAGGTAGGTATAATATTCAAGAAGAAAACTATTCATTTCACCACCCTAACAGTCCAGTGCCTGTGTCGATGAAGATAAACCTGTTTCATTTTCACACGTTTTTGTTGATCACTAAAATGATATAATTTATGTGTAAGGTACAATTTTTTTTTGAAAACAAAAAATGTTTTAGAAAATTTTCATTTTAGTAACTTAAATGTTTAAGATAATGGAAAAACTAATATCTCAAATATATTTATAGTTAATCTTTGAATAATACCTAGTTTGAGGTATATTTCACTTAAAATTAGATACCTACTCCTGAAATGAAAGTTGGTCAGTTAGATTATGAAGACGTCATGTCTAGGTATCTACTATATAACATGATACTCTATAGTAACGCAATTCTTTTGAGTTAATAAGCATTTTCAATTGTAAGAATTCATTTGCAAACTAATTAGGCTAACCTTAAGATTAATGAATAGCTTATGAACTGTGCTTTGAAACCTAATTGGTTTTTCTTTAATTTGAGCCGTCTTTACTATTTTCCTTAATTAATATAGGTATTATGGAAACTATTTTTTGGAGCCAGCATTAGATACGTTTTTTAAATAATCATTCTTTGCTTAACTATGTCAGTTTTTGAATACCTAAGCTGCATAGATGATAACCAAAACATTAATATATAATTTCAATAATTAATATATTTCTCTTATAGGTTAATTAATTACTCGATTATTTTAACTACATACATAAATGTATAGAAGTCGACGTCGACTACAGTAAGGAATAAGGATAGTCGTCTGCGTCATTTACGTTTTATAAAGTCGGCAGACAAAATAACGATTACGACTTTTCACGGGAGGTCGGCTTACCTCAGACAACTTAACTTTGTAAGTCTGCCACAATTACTTCTAGCATAGCTTAATAAGAAGACCCATAGAGGCGGAATTGTGAGGAGTTTTAAGAATTTCTGGCGCAATAGTCCGGCGCGTTCGCTCGTATAAATGGAACTCGTTCCACGTATGCCGGCTTTAATCCTCTCAATGTGGGTAATCGTGCGTGCAGTTATTGATATTGCTGGAGATAACCTTTATTTCGAACTTTCCTTTTAAATATTTTAAATTAATAAACCAAATCGAGTCTAATAAGTCTGGTAACGAATTATTATGAATTACTAGCTGATTCCCGCGACTTCGTCCACGTGGAAAAAGTTTAGAGTGACCTGCTTTTATCCGCGAGAAGTTATGTCCTCTATCTTAGATAATATTTAGTAGATCTTCACCAAAATTGGGCAAAATATTTTATATAATAAAGAAAGAATCATCAAAATCAGTTCTTTGACTGAGTTAATTATGGAATAAAATAAACAAAAACTTTCATCCCCTATCCCCTATCCTGAAAGAACCTTATTTTTTAACAGAATAAGAATTATTCTATATGTTGACCCAAAGTATTAAGTATCAGATAGATACCTTTCATTTAAAACCGTTCAGTAGTTTTCATGTGATGCACGGACTGACAGACTAACAGATGGACAGACAGAAAGACACACAAAAATTAAATAAAAATCAGTTTTGGGCTCAGTATCGACACTAAAGCATCCCCCGGTTAAAATTTTCAAAACATTTTGAATGTACAGAAATCTTCCAGTTACAGTTTTATTATAAGTAAGTATACATGATACTATTTCACGATATTAATCTGACCATGAATCAGTCATAAATTGTTCAATATAAGGTATTAATTTTAATTCATTTATAAAAATAATATCTATCTGTATAGCTAATAGGTACCGGTACGTGTACATGGTATTATTTAAATAGAATTAACTGACTGTTATAAAATTGATAGTAGTGAATTTAATTTTTACAACCTATTTATTTGTATATTTTAAACTGCAAAAGTTCACATTTTTGAATACGGCATTGTGTCTGAATAATTTAATCATTTGGGCAGGTATTTTATTCAGCAATGGGTAAAGAGTAAACTTATTATGCCTACTGCGAATAATAATAAATTATATGAAATGTTGACTGTAGTGTTTAACTATAGGGCTAAGAAGCTTTAAACAGGTCAAATAAAAGATAACTGAGGAACTGCTACAAGGCAACTTATTAATATTACTATCTATAAAATTTGCCTTCAAAACATTGTAATACTAGGAAATATAAATCAAGCCATCTTTAATATCGAATAGATTCATTTCCATTAGATACGCAATATCACGCTGTCTCGGAATATTGCAAGGAAAAATTAAGGCGAAGCCAGCGCTTTAAATGTAACCAATATTGGTGTAAGCGATCCGCTGATTGTCTGCAGACGATCCTTTGCCTAACGAGCTAGTCGTGGCATGTCCTTTGTATTGCTGTCACCGCAATCCCCGCTGAGCGACTTGCACTCACCGAGATTATCCAAATACTGTGCTGTTTTCAAGACCCACTTAGGTGACGAATTTATTGATATCTGGACTGTGTAATCCTATAACTACGTTTAACCAAAAAATAAAACCCTATATAACCCTATATAATAAAAACAGATTAAAAATGTTTGTGTCCATTCCGATGCTGAAATGGTGACCTCGAACCGAATAGAGGAACCCATTATTGAAAAGATTTGAACCGATTTAGATTTTTCATAGGTCCCGACTGTTTAAGTAGGACTTGCTTTTTCCCTTTCAGCTTTTATTTAAAATTGAATTTTTACGCAGTCGGGTTTTTGATTCTTTAAATTTCATATTTTTATTTTGCGCCTTATTTGGTTTTCATTAAGCTAGTACAGCATCACTAAGGAACAGTGATGGCCTCGTGGTTAGGACAGCGTTCACCTATTGGGGGGGTACGCACTTTTGATTTTCCGGAGTTATCATGTGCGTTCAAGCAATCAAATGCTTCAATGGTGAAGGAAAACATCGTGAGGAAACTTCAGCGAGGAAGTTCTCCAGAATGTTTTCAATGGTATGTGAATTGCATTGAGCCAGCGTCGTGGACTATGGCCTATAATCCTTCTCTGAAAGGAGACCAGCGCTTTTAGTGAGACGTTGATGAGTTGCTCATAATGATGATGACGTCAGGACCAAAAAAACTAGCTAAATTACTAGTGGTTCGCCCCGAACTGAGACCTCGCGATATCCCACAATTCCCAAAAGTTTTAATTATATATTGTAATAATTAACTTTTAACATAAGACGCAATAAAAAAAATAATAGTTGACATAAAACTGTTTTACTGACACAGCGCCATCTATTAGCATTAGTGAAGCTATTAGCTTCACAATAATGCTAATAGATGGCGCATTAAAATTAAATAATTTCGTTTCTTTATAACATTTATCTAATTTTAGTATTTGTTGTTCAAGTACAGGATATAACTGAATTTTCAACCAAGTTTCACGTTCTAATATTCAGTAATTCTTGACATATGGCTCAAATTAAAATCTCCACTTTGAAACCCCCCCATTTGGTCAATTTTTAGGGAAAAATTAAAAAAAATATATTTTTGTACTCTGTTCAAAGTCGTCTTTAAAAAGATATATCGCAAGTCTATGTAGCGCAACAAACAAGATTTTACTTCAAATGCGCTTCTATGAGAGCCCCCCTGAAATAAAGCTTTTTATATGTTTTTATACAATGGTCGGTTGAAGGCCATCAGTTTACATATTATATTTAAATTTGAAGTAATTACGTTCAGTAATTCAGAAGTTATAGGGCTCTGACAGACATTTAGACGGACACACTTCTCTGTCTAGTAGGCAAGCGCCCTAGTTGACTCAGAGAACTTCGCTTCGCTCGTTCAATGAATCAATCTATTGTAAACTCACATCTTCATCACTGTGTTCAATAAAAAAGATGTAAGTATAAGTATTTAGTGTAAAAAATAATTCAGAAAATTTTCAGAACCTAATATGGATTCAATATTATTTCTAGCCATCGAGTAGAAAATTAAGACTTAAGTCTACATTTCGAAGAGTTAGAGTCATGACCATAGTAGAACTCTGCTATTGAGAATTAAGAAGCGCTAGAAATGTAAGCAATAATGGTATCAAAGATACGGCTAGGTGTCTGCAAACGATACTGTGTCTAACGAACAAGTCGCGGCTCCCTCTTTGTATTGTTGTCGCCACAATCCTCTCCGGGCGCCTTGCACTTGCCTGGATTATCTAAATACATTGCTGCCTTCAAGACCTACTCTCAGTGTTAAAATAATTTATCTGTCCATATCAATCAACCTTTATTAAATTTAAAGATTTTAGACTTGATTCGTGGTGCAATTGGATCGAAATATCGACAATCCCAACTAAAATAATTACCGTGGTACGTACTCGTGATATTTAATAACAATTATTAAATTTAGTTATGTTATTTATTTTTGTCTTTTTTTACGATGGCAAGATAGTCCTCGACTGCGATCTCACCTAATGGTAAGTGACGATGCAGTCTAAGATGGTTGCGGACTAACTTGGAAGGGGTATGGCAGTGTAGAGTCAACCCATAACTCTAATCGGTTTCTAAACGCCATCGTGCCGAAACGCTAAGGCTATGTTCAGATGGCTGAATTGCGACGCGCGTTTTCAAATCGCGCGCTTAGACATCCTAATATATACCTAGCAACCGTTCACATGCGCGCGCGTTAACGCGCGTCAGCGAGCGTCAACGCGGCGCTCAGAGAAAAAGTTTCTAGACGCAGACAATCGCGCGTTGACTCGCGCTTTGATATTAATGTAATGTCCGTTTGCTGTTCAGTTGAGCGCGCGCTTTCATCGCGATCGCATGTAATTTTGTTAATTTTCGTAATTATATTTTGTTTTCGCATTTAAAATGAGTGAAATTGAAGATATTGACATCGACTTACTAATCGATGAAGTAGAAAAAAGTCAAACAAACTGGGTCTATTTTTCAAAATTGGATGAACCCAATGTGTACGTTTTCTTTTTCTATATTTTTCTTTATAATATAACCACAAAATAATAGCCTCTTCCACGTCCATTTTCTACGTTCTACCGAACTAGACTGACGAGTACTCTCGCAACGCGCATTAGCGCTCATCATCTGAACTCTCTTCAAATTTGATCGCGCGTTGACGCGCGTTAACGCGCGTTACATGTGAACATAGCCTAAATCACTTGGCGGCACGTCTTTGACGGTAGGGTGGTAACTAGCCACGGCAAAAGCCTCCCACCAGACAATACTACTATACTTATACCCTACTACTATAGTATACACTATGTGGGTACCAGACCAGGGCCGCACGATAAGGCGATTGCGATGTATTTCACCAACCATACCTAAATTATCTCCTAAGTAGGAGTCTTTTTACGTAAGTAGCCCCTAAATACAATCCCTTACTCAATTTCCACCTTTAAGTGTTCCCTAAAGGTTTATGAAAACGAAATTGGCCAGAAAGCATCACCTAACTAACCTAAGGGACTACCCCTTAAAGTTAGGGAACGTTGGTGAAAACGGACATAAATCCTTAAATTTTTGGAAATGTTATACTTACTGTAATCTGAAATCGCACAGCTGTTGATAATTTTGTAGCATTACAAATTACAACAATTACAGCGAATTTGTGACTATTTGTGTATCTTTGCCTAATGAGCAAGTTTGGATTTTCCCTTTCATATTGTTGTTACCGCAATCCTCTCTAAGCACCTACAGCTTGCCAAGATTATCCAAACAAATCGGTACCTACTATTGTTATCAAATTACTAGATGATATCCGCAGCTTCGTCTGCGTGAATTCAGATTTTTTGTTTCCCGTGGGAATTTGAATTTTCTGGGATATGCTATCTCCATTCCATATTTCAGCTAAGTTGTGAAGTGATAAGCGGCATAAAGTAGTAACAAACATCCATCCATACATCCCATCCTCACAAACATTTATAATATTACTGGGAATTAGGATTAAAAGAGAAATAATTTAATACTTAAAAGAAAAAAAAAAGAAAAAAGAGAAATAATTTAATATTACATTAGATTATGTTTACTATATTAATATTAGGCAAAGGTTGTCTATCGTTTTTTTTTTTTTTCTAACAAAACGTACTTATTTTTTGTCATCAAATTTTGGCATCAAGTCAACCACTCTACGCCGTCGACACCCGTTGATTTAATGAGTTATATTCATGCCTCCCTTCCTCCCTCTTCCTTTTATATTCTCCCTTCACCTTACGACTTCCGTTCTATTCCATTCACTGCTGGACATAGATCTTTTCGAGGGCCGGTCACCAACAACGTTCTCACGTCCGCTACCATCCACCTTCTTAAAGTCATTGACGCCAAAATGTCGATATTCCGTTCGCCTCATTTTGTTCTTGTCTTGAGAGAGAATGTCGAGCGTTCTAATATTAAAGTATTATTACATAGCTTTTTAAACTTTAAAAACCCAACATTAAATTATCCTAATGTTAAAATTATAATACTGTCAATATTTCTTTAGTTATTTCTATTTGTAAAAATAATTGGCAACCGGACCACAAAAATTTAAAAATCGAACATGACAAAAGTTCTCAACTTCCTAATATTCTACTACTTTACTCGTTATTCTCATATACAACAAAATATCATAGATGCAACGGTACGGAGTGCATTTCGCATTGTCCTCGAAGAATACCGCTTTATTGTCTGCGAAACCAAATAACCTCTTTTATATCTCAGTTTTATATCAGAAGCTTATCGAGATAAACGGTTCGAAAAACTATCATACAGCTTATTACGTCTGCATAAAATACATACATAACACACCGCTTTGGTTTGAACATTATGTCATGATATCAGGTTTGGGTTTGATCTTAAAAATGTTACCTTGAGACCTTGTTACATAAAATTACCAAAACTCATCAAATCATTCTATCTACTAATGTTTGTTAATATGCAAAAGCCATAAATGTAACGGTGTATTTGTTTGTAGGTTTTTCATCCACAAATCACAGTATCAATGGAGGAACGTAAGACTTGATTATTTGTACGGATAGATAGTTTAAAAAAAAGTGACATTGGATGCCTTTTATCCCGGAAAAGCAGTTTGCCCTCGAAATTTTGTTCAAAAATTTAAAACCATGTGATAGAAGACACGAGCAAAAGCTAGTGGAATGAAAAATAAACAATAATTGAAAATAAATAAGTACGTGTCAATTAATAGGATCGATACCGATTATTATTATTATAGAAGTCGAAAACGAACATAGAATGGTTGAGAAACTGATACATCAACACAACGACTCTGATACTCTCTGACAGGAAGTTTTAAGTACTTCATGACCTTGATGAAATTGCTTCGTGCCTTCTTAAGAAGCAAAGTATCTCTTTGTATATCAATTTCCTAACAATAACTTTACAAAACTCTGTACCAATATTTTCTAAACTTTAGTTACCTCTACAGTGTTAGCTACACTCAAAGTGCACCGTAGAGGAAAGGGACGAAATGAGGCGTAGAGTGTACTACGCTGCGTAACTGCCGTAAGTAATGTCAAAGCTTTTATTGTTTCCACGATGCGACGTCGAGCAACGCCCAAGCAGAGTGGGTGACGCCGAACGGCATTCTTCCTACATTGTCCGATGATCCTAATTGAACAGAACTAATGGACCGCATTCTACGGTACTGCCATATTCTGGTTCTTGAATTGTAAAAATGAGACTCATTTCTGTAACTGTCTGCTGGGATTTGAACGTTTTTTCTTTAAATGTAGTTTAATATAAATTGATATGTTGTCTAGTCTATTTATTTCAAGAAAAGTAGCGCCTTAAGGATTATATTTGCATGCAATTCTTTTTTACGTGTTAAAACGTACGTGCCATACTACGAGTATTTTCCAAAATAAGCTAATTATCACTCTTCCGTGTTACAGTTTTTCAAACACCTAGTATGAAAGTAACGATTTTCAACTCATTGCTCTAGCTTGTTAAGTTTCGGATCCTGAGAACCTAGGTTCATTTCGCGGGTAGAATTACAAAAAGTCATTAGGTTTTTCTGACAAGAATTTTCATTTAAAAATAATTGGAAAATGGGTGTGATTAAAATAATTATATACCCCTGTGCTAACCACGTTAAGCCGTCTGCCCTACACCTAATATAGAGAGTGCATCTATGTCTGCACGCACACTTATGCACTACAATATCTCCTGCGTAGTTGACTGGTCTTGGCCGAAATTCAGTCGGGACGACCATATCAATCGATTGTTACCCTTAATTAAAACTAGAAGTAGGTTTGCTTTAGGTAAAGTAGGTTAGTTACTTTATATTAGGTAATTGTTTGTATTGGTTTATTTTTATTTTAGTTTCCTCTGTCGTGGCTAAATAAATTTAAAAATGCTTTTGTAGCTAATGTCGCGCCTGCCTGCCCATCCGTACACAAAGTGTTTTTCAAAAGCGTTCAACCGTTAGCCTTTCGTGTAAAATAAACAGAGGGGTTTCACATATACCTACTAGGATCTATACACTATACAGCATACAGTCCATATAATATGCTGCAATTAAATTACTCTAGCATTTTATTGCACGTGAAATATTTTACTGCTATATCATATGTCTACTAGAAAAGTTTTGTGGCCTGAAAGTATATATAGGCGATGTGCTTGATGGAAGCTAAGTGGGTATAGGTACTGTTTCTTGTTTATGTTTTTTTATTCTTCTACAAATTAAACTTGACTGAGAGCTTACCAAAGGGTGAAGTGACGATGCAGTGTAAGAAGGAAGCAGACTAACCTGAAAGAGGTTTCACAGTTTTTTGATTAATACCCATTCTTATCGGTTTCCACGATAAACATGTAGGTATTCCTTACAACTTCAGTAAGGAATGCTATCTTTATGGTTTCTACGACACGGTCCCATACTGTGGCATTTTGTACCGGTATTCTGGTTACTATCCACTGCTGGTCTAGTGGCCTCCATATGATGATTATGTCATGGCTAATTGCGTAAAACTTATAGCCTAAGATACAAGTTTAAAAGTTTAGGGACAGTTTTCAGCAGAAACAGACAAGCTTTTCTGTAGTATACCTACCCACTCATTAAACTGTAGTTATATGCTTATTATAGTCCTTACCAATACTAATTATAATGTCTACTTTTGTAATTTTGTTTTTACTTCTTACCAAGGAAAACCTTGCCGACTGACCCCTTCGATCACAGAAGAAAAAATATTCTATGATCGAAGACTGACCCTATACATACAATTTCCGGTTTAAGAATGACTCTTTGTTTTTTGTGTAATAATATATAATTAATATGATCTGCATGACACGAACAAAATGTTTCAATAATGAAGTATCCATCTATTTGTTGTGGAAGTTGACCCAATTTAGCCTCCAACTCCGCTATTACCCGGACCCTTCGACAGCACAATAAAAATGATTTATAGAGCGTCGAGATCGTTCGCACAAGAATATAATACGATTTTATTTATTGTGAGCGAAAGTGATAATAAACATCTGGGCGGCACTGATTTGTATTGAGAAAGTAGAGCTTCTCTTGTGAGCTAATTATTTATTTATATATTTTTAACCATTAACAAATAAATTAACCCCATAGACGTTGGGATCCCAGTGTGCTTCAGTGGCGACAGTACCGGGAAACGCAGTTAGAAAACCCGCGCTATAGAGATGATCTGTAGCTAGTAAGAGAGTCTACAATAATAAGAACTGTGTTTAAATGCGTTCTGTCTGTAACCTTTTCGGGGCTCAAACTCTGAACCGATCTTCATAAGATTTGACATAGGTAGGTAGTTATTCTGGAGATGGACACAGGGTACATTTCAATCCCAGAAAATCAAAGAGTCCCACAGGAATTTTAAGAACGTAAATCGCGAACACTTTATCGCGGGCAGTAGCTACAGTATCTAACTTATATTTTTGTATTGAGCACCGCTCTCCATACAAAGTTTGATATAAACATCTTCGTTAAAAGAGGCTAAATAATAATAATTAAACTTTGTAAATAGCTTAAATTTTTAGAAGAATTTTGTGTAATTGACCAGGGCTGTCGCGTGGTAGGGCATTATTATTGGCCACATATTTGTGGCTAAACGGCGCTCTACTCGCTACTGAACAAACTAATCTGAAAATTACACGCGCACCCGCCTACCCCTCCACCCCTCTACCCCACCCCCCTACCGCGGTGCATGAAGCGGCAAACTGGACGTAATGTTAACAAACGGGTTGTTTGTTAAGGTTTACTGGTTACATATTTTACAGGCTTTAAGTCTATTTAAAACCAATAGGTAACAGCCCCGTCATAATAGTTTCTTAGGTAACAAGAGATTTCGTTTTGGAGTACATTTACTCATAAGTCATAACATAATACTACAAGTATTATAAGTCAAGCGTTCTGAGTTTCATCTACCAAAAACGTAGTGTTTACCAAAAATAAAGCACCAAAAAATATTTATCTGAATTAAAACTAGAAGAAGCAGTTAGATACTAGAGTTGTACAACTGCCATATTATTGCACAGCTTGTTTCATTTCCTCATAAAATATTTACGTAATAAAATCCGATAAACGTTCCCACAAAGTAGAAAATCCTTCGCCGTGAGGTCGAGACATTAATTTCAAGCAAGCAATAAAGGGACAACGAAATGTCTTCACAACGCGAACGGCGGCGCGGTGGAAGCCCGTGCGGTGATGCTCTTAAACGCTGCTCTATAAATTTCCCAATAAAAACTCAGCTCTCATAACCGTCACCGCAAAATACACCTTCTGGGGACTAAGTAAAATACATCCATCGCCCACGGAACCCTAAGTAGAAACACAAAGCACTTTCGGAAATCACGATTAACGAGGAATAAATATACTATGATACAATTTACCTTTCATAACAGCTCGGTGCACGATTTGGGAACTTAATCCCTTCATTTAAGATTCGAAATCAAATATCGAAGTTTGAGAAAATATCATTTTGGGCAATTGATTTTACCTAGGAGATTAACGCTGTGGCTTTGGCCTCGCCGTGTCGTAAAATGTAAGCGAGCCTTATTCAATTAAATTTGGCGACATTATAACAATCTCGGCGAGCTCATTTTGAGTTAACGCGCTGTCAACCTTGTTTATTGGCCTGAATTTATATGCTGAAAAATTATCCCTTATTTTTGCTTTTAAATAAACATCTGGGACTCCACGACGAAATAAAATTTTTACTGCAGATTCTAAAACAATATTGTGATAAGCCTCGCTGCATCAAGATTTTCGGTTAGAAGGCTGATTGTGTAAAAGTCTTCGCTGGTGATAATTGTGTCATAATTCATAACGCATCAAGCATTCACACCCAGTTCACACCACAAGACGAATGAAGAAAGATGTAATTATATTATAGTGAAGATGGTTAATGAAAAATTTCTTCATATTACTTCCTCAAGTATTGGTATTATGTTAGTAATTAGCTATCTCAAATAAACCAGCTTTTGCCCGCAACTTCGTCTGCATCACGCAGCAATGCAGCAATAGATCTAAGTAAGTATTTTTTGCGATCTCAATCTTTTTATATCGGAAAATCAATAAGTATCTTTTTATACCGGGAAAACAAAGAGATCATGCAGGATTTGTAAAAAATTGCCTCCAAATTTAATATTCAACACGATATTAATAAGAGATTAAATTATTATCTTTGGACGTATATACCTACATAAACATGCCCCAGATGTATAAATAACATTGGAATTACCACGATTGTGTTGATCAGCGAGGCCCGTGAATAGCGCTCTGTCTGTTGATTAATAGCACAACTCAACAAGCAAAACCACATTTCCCGCGTCATTGCAAACAAGAATCATAATAACCAATGAATTCATTTACCTATCTAAAATCAATAGAAAGGGAGTTGGTGGCAGAAAAATTTAATCATTGTACGCTCGCGTGCCAGAAATTGATATTAGCGAAGCTTTGACATCGAAGTACCAACCCTATAAAAATGCCTTAAAGAAGTTTCTAACATGACACCGTCTCTGGGTTATGAGTTTTATAGAAAAAAAACATGTGATCTAAATCTGGCATCTGGCTCACGTTTGGCTCTTTTACTATTAGTGGTCCTTGATAAAAAGCATTAATGCCTTCGATATGTGATGCTGGAGAATGGAGCAAAATATAGCTTCCGGAAGAAATATTCTATAAGTATCATAGTAAAAACCGTAACAAAATCTGTTGCTAAGTTAAAAGAACTAAGCCTGGATCTAAAAAGTCGATCCCCCATCAAGTACCATTTTGAGTCCACGTTGGTTAACCAGCGCAGTCTGTTATACATTGTCGCAACTAGGCACATAACCCATAGGAAGGTACGAGTACTATTCGAAACAACAGCTGCTGATAAGGCAACCAAAGGTGTACGCGGCAAAGTCCTTAAAATAACATTTAATACCATTACGAACCCTGTATAAGAAAAAAGGTTTATTGATTTAAGGCCCATTGACTAGTGGCTTAAAAAGACAGCGAGGGCTTAAGTCGTCTATAAAGCGTCTATACGAAAAAGCTAGGCTCTTTCGTAAAACTTTACGACGTAGAATTGCTCTAGATTAGAAAATATAAATACAAAACTTTTCTACTTTTTTATGAAATACAAAACTTTATAAAGTGTTTTCGAGTCGTCGAGTGAAGCTATCACCGGTTCGAAACGCCCTTCCGGTAGGAAAAAAACCTTCTTTTGGTAAAAAGAAACCAGCTGTATAAAATGGCGCGGTTGTTTTATAAAAAAACAAATGACAATAAGTAGGTAAATATAATATTTTCTCGCTGTTTAAATGTTTAATTTTGTTGAGTAAAGTGTAAAAAATTCTTTGTACAGCTCTTCAAGTATCATGTCTTCAACAGCTCAGACAGATGAAAGATCTTTCCGGAGATTTTTCAACTTTCAAGTCCCTCGCAAACTTCATCCACATCAAAATCCGGTACATATTAATATGATGATTGAAGGACAAAGCAATATACAAACACACTTACGCATTTATAATATTAGCTAGAATTGCTTAGTTTCATGTGATTTTTTTTAGGAGACAAACGCTGGCACGAGCCATAGCAAGAAAAAAATGTTCTGAGTTTCTAAATACGTAACCTTTTCCCCTAAAATCGCAAGGCGTTATGAATTCGCGCATCGTAACAACGTAACGCAATGGCCAACAATAAGACTGTCTTGCACCAATCTGCTTAGTCATGTTTAGTTTTTTGTAATGCTGTCACTTTTGCAGTTTAGTTCAGAATGAAGAAGAGAAATACATGTATAGAAAAAACTTAAATATATTTAGGGGACGTAATTGTTGTAAGATACCGACAGGCGTTTATTTATAATCGAGTGTGATTGTGTGTGCATTGTGTATATTACAACATGGACTGAGTTACATAAAAATTACCCGCCAATGATACCTACGTTTCTGAGCCTCTACGATACGAATTTCCACCGTAGCTCCGTAATAGCCCATCGCTGAGCTTATTACCTGATGCCATCTATTGAGAACGGCTTTACAGGGGCATCCCGAATAGGTTGTAGTCCGTGCTAAAGCTAATATAGTTGCAGCTTATTTTATTTTCCATTTTCATACCTGCGACGTTGCCTGCTAGTTGTTACAGGCTAATGTTTCATAAAATACTTACCTCTACGAGCGCTCAACGGTTTCCACTTTTATATGCAATGAAGCTTGAATATAAACATTTTTAAAAGGTCTTTATGAAATTATTAACATAGACATTGCTCGCGAGGCTAGTCGTGTAATTATTGCCATACACTCAATTATTTGATCTTTTTCATTTTACTCGTAAGTAAAGTAAGGCCCATACATTTTTATTCATTAAAAAATCTATAACACCACAGTATAAGGCTGCCCTTACTCTAAATAAAAATACCACCTTGTCAAATATCATTCTCAACAAAAAAAAACAATACCTTGGGAATCGTAATAAGTTAGTTATATCTAGGTATTATGTATTCTTGAATAGTGATTCCATTAACCTAAAATTGTCGCTTTTTTAGTCGATTAAAAATACCGTACCGAAGTTTACAATTTTTCTTAAAATATTTAATATTGAACAGCCTTAGCAAACAAGCGATACATTCTTTTCGTTCTTCCGCCAAACTTTTGTTCGTAAACAGAAAATTAGAATTCAATTTATTTTATAGGAAGTTTCATTTAGGCTCAGGTTCGAAACAGCTTGAACAACTTATTAAGGGTAGTAAATACTAATTAAAGTGTTGCGAAGTTCGGCAGTTGTTGTGGTGCCCGCGGTCAGACGACGTCAAGTAGCTGGAGTCGCGTCGCTGGAAACTTCTGTCCCCAGAGCTGAACTTGCACGCTAAGAAAATTATACTACTAAACAGCCACTTACAGCGCACACTTATCGTTTTATACTCGATTGTATCTCGCTTTGCATATAAAATTAAGGCTTAAGGGCAATTTGCAAATAGATAGTGTTCAGACGATAAAGGTTAAGTTAAGAAGTCTGCGGGTTTGCATGAGACGAACCGGACACAATTACAGGCGACAATCGCCGTGGTTGGCCGCTCCAACGAGTGGAATATAAGCTCTTATATTTAATGGAGAAGCTCTTTCATTATCGTGATCCGGCTACGATTCCCCTCGACTGACCGTTGCGCTCTTTACTTTCAAACTCTACATAATACCCATTGTAGCGCTAAAGCTTTCAAACTTTAAACTCTACCTTTACGTTCTACAATATTGATATTAAAATGTTTAATCGAATATTATTATATTATGTATTTGATTATTTAATTATGAGTAAAAGCCATGAACTATCAACTATAGGGTAAGGATGCCGAATATGAGATGGTTGCCAAATATGAGATAGTTAGGTTTTGGCGAAACTAATCACCGCAGATATTTGGCGATACTGTCACCAGGAGCCGCGTGGCAACAGACCGAAACATGTGTTGGTGCTTCCCAGTTCGAGGCGAAGTCAGGTTGTGTACGTGTGGATTTTTACGAAACCACAAAACCCGATTTTTGACACCAAATATTAACGAGGTATGTTACAACTTTATAGTCACACTAAATGATTTAAATTTACAGTCATTGTATCAGTTATATGACTAATTTTACAATGCATTTGCAGTTTAGTTGTATTTTCTTCGTCAAGAAATAATAGGCAGCCTAGTTTTTAAATTTGGGTGTTTTCCTAATATGAGACACGTGGGGGCTCCTTAAATGAGATATCTCATATTAGAATGTATAGAAATACGACTATTTAAAAACCTCTTTTTCTAGATCAAAGAAGTCCTAGGACCACGATGCCATAATATGGGCCGTGAGTGCAGTGCAAAGCAAACAAATACGTTACCTAATAGCGTCAAAACTTTCGATGTTCCTAAGAGTATCCTAGAACGTTATGTCAAATAAGATGCTAATGCAGAAGTATTTGTCAAGGTTCATGGGAAGACCTCCAGCTTTTTCTGGCTATTTAGAAGCAAAAATAGAAAAATTTTGTAAAACTGGACTAACGATTTTAAGAGTTACATCTACATCTGAAGAACATCAAGCACTTGGCACAAGCACATGATAATATATTATTAAGTTGTTACTAAAACCTTTTTATTTAGTAGTACGATGTTGTACATTAATAAATATCGCCAATAAAAAGTTTTTTTGAATTGATTTCTTTTCTTTTTCTCTAAATCTATACTATCTCATATTAAAAACCCTTGGCATCTCATAATAGGAGACCATTTCCCTGAGACGTAATTTCTGACTTTTTTAATATTATCTGATATAACAAAAAATCTATTATACCTAGCACTAAACGGTCTTTCAAGGATAAACTTCATTAAATACTTATCGAATATAAGTAATTTTCATAGTCATTAGGGCAATAACTTATTTTTTATGGCCGAATATGTAAATGGTATCTCATATTCGGCATCTTTACCCTACAATTTCAAAAGGCCGTAGAGACTAGACTGAATACCTTTACCTACCTGAATTCCACAATAGTTATATTATGTATTAAAATGTTTAGTCTTAAATGTTTATTTAGTTAGAAGTGAAAGGCAAAATATATTGATTTGAGTGAGTTTTACTTTTACACAATTTAAGAATAGAGAAGAAACTAAATCATAAATGGTGTATTTATATTGAGATATATATTTTTTTTTCAAATTCAAAATAATAATAAAAACGAATTGCATAAAAACGTAAATAAGGACTAAATAAATTAAAATTTAAACTAATCAATTACAATCAAAATCATTATAATAACATAGCCAAGGGATCCTAGTCCAGTCACTTAGCTGAGCTGTACCATGATTTTACTTTGCATATACTTTTGATATTGTATTGTGATAAAATTTAGTTTATTTATACCTTATTTATACATTACCCTTGTATAGTCTATTGTTTAGACAATAATGAACTAAAGAACGTTGGGTTACGTTAAGTAATTATTTTAAAAATACTTTAGTTGGTTCTGCAGTCCCGCCAAAAGGCTGTTTATGCTCACGTATTCTTAGGGCGCAATCCTAGTTTTATTGTGGACTCCATGAAAGCCAATACACATCGTGGAGTGGTTAATGCGCCGACCGTAATATCAATAAAGAGGGTGAAAGAGGGGCGTCCTCCAGGTGTCGCCTCCGCGTAGACTTTCTTCCGATACTTAAAATATGGCGTGTCATCTTCTCTGATCCTGTTACTCGTTCGCACAAGGAGATTTGTCTTACGATTGTTTCGGAAAATACATTCTTGTAATCCGACGCTTATGTATTGCACTATAAATAACGTAATAATACAGAAAACTCAACCCTTCTTTAAAATAAAAAATTGTTTCTCTTCTCTTCTAAAAAATACTGTAACTGTCTAACGTGTACAGTATGATATAGTTGTATCCGTTAGGCCTTTAACAGATAGGGACAGATAAAAAAAACTAAAACATAAAATAATCTTTTGTACAAATTTTCTCTTCATCTCATAAAGTATGTACATACTTACATTCACTCATAAACAAAGTCAGGTTCAGAATCAAATTCCAAAAAAATCATTGGTCAAAATCAATGGATACTTTAATTTTTATATTACAATAACACTCGACAACAGGAATTTTTATATTAAACGACGAATTGAGAACCTCCTCCTTTTTTGAAGTAAGTTAACAAATAAATGTCTTTATTTTCAAACAGAATTCTTGCAGGTCCATAATATTATTATTATCAGAATTTCAGATCTAAGTATGTAGGTTAGACAATTGTGTTTACGTTTACTAATAAATAATAAGTTTTTGGTTATTTGGGAGAAGATTTTTGAAAATAGATACACAGAGCTAATTATTTTTTAGAACTATTACGGAGAACAAAAAGCGATAGAAATGCCCATCAGCGTACAGCCAGTTGGGTCATAAAATGGTCACAAACTTAAAAATATATAATTTTTAGTTCCAATCGGATTTCTTTTTTGTCCCAAACTTTATTTGGTTATTTTAAATGTGTGTAAAGAATTCACCCTCTCTAAAAGGGTGATAAAAGCCTGCAATGTCAACACGCTGAATATAAAAGTAATCTCAACTGTTTTCCTTTTTCTCGCAACCTACCGCCTAAATATTCCACTTGAATATGATTACATATTTTTACCAACGAAACAATCTATTTGTAAAACATAAAATAGAGGTTATACTATATCTAAAGATCTTACATATATTATATCCACACAGGCTACCGACATAGATGACTGGACTAGTCTGTCCTAGAATATTTTATATTGCTTAATTATGATAGAATTTTACTTAGGTACAGGTGAAGTATCTGGAAAACTATAAACCTAACTATTCATACTGATCCTACTTTATAAAACTAAGATTGTAATGTATGACAAAATATATGACCAAGGAAGGAAAACCTTTAGATGGAATATGGATGATGGTACCTTTTCTTCCCTTACGATAGATGGCGCTGTATGACTTTATAGCGCGCTATCCCACACCATTTTCAACAAGTATAGAATCATTTAGCACAGCAATTATATTTAGTCAAGCGCTATCTACAGCGCGTTCCATCTTAGATTGCAATTTTTGGTTCGCAGTTGTACTATGTACAAAAGCGATATAGGAATTTATTAAGAACCTTTTAAAATCAAATGCTCAAAATAATGGTGCCCGTGATTCCATCGTCGCGTACAATCCATTCACATTTATTTTACCTCTACTTAAAAGTTGGCTAACCTGAGACCTTTGATATCATATGAGTCATTCTGGAACTCAAATATATTCTATACTAATATATTTAATACTAATATATAATCTATTCTATACTAGATGACTAGTTAAAAAACACAACAATTTTTATAGCTTTTATTTATTTTGTATAGGGGTAATCTATGCGGATGACTAACGTCGTTAAGTTACTATTTCAAGTATTCAAGCATTGCTTGACAGGAAGTAATGCCAATATAGAGGAAAATACAATGACAGATATCAGAGGTAAAATAACTATGAACGGGCTGTAGGTACTTAGGTTCGGATCTGATAACCCCTTTGAGTATATAAGGATAACCCAGGTTATAAGTAGATATCCTATCCTAAAACTTTTCATTTTTTTACGAAGGAATTCTAATTATATTTTTGGGATTAAATGTAGCACAAGTTACTTCTTATTTAGTTATTATTCACTAGCTTTCGCCCGTGAATTCGCTCACATTAAGTTAGATTTTTAAAACCCCTATTTCACCCCCTTAAGAGGTTGAATTTTCAAAAATCCTTTCTTAACGGATGCCTAAAACGGATGTCATAAAAGCTATATGTATGCCATTCAATTTCAGTCCGATCCGTCCAGTGATTTGAACTGTACGTTGAAAGGTCAGTCAGTCAGTCAATCATCGGGCTGTATCTCATGAACCGTAATAGGTAGATAATTGAAATTTTCACAGAATGTGTATATCAATTGCCGCTATAACTTTGAGTATATAACCAACCGCTATAAGAACAAAACAAAAAAGGGGGATCCCCATATAAGAAACATGATTTTACGGCGTTCTTGCTCGAACTTAACAATCGCTGTTACGATGGTATGGCACCGACTCGCACTTGACTGGTTATTATAAGATCTGAGAATTATTTCAAAATCCGAGCAACATTTTTTGCCCTATCGAATTAACGTAAATCACATCAAGGTATTTAATTAAATATCAAATATAGCCGTTTAAAAATAACCCGGCTACATCCAATTTAAGTTTAATTTTCAAACCATAAATTCAGTTTAGCTTCCCGGAGCGGTGCGGGATTGAGTCGTTGACTCTCCGCGAAATTGCAGCGTACATTTTTATCCCTTTGTTGTAGTTGAGAAATTTAAGAGATCCCTTTAGTCTTTGTAATTTTGTTACTCGTTTTGATTGTTCCGCCGATGAAGCGTTGCGGTCGAGCGACTGCGATATTGTAGAATTTAAAAGGCTTAAAGTATTGCGGTCGATTTAAAAAAAAACGGTATAGCAAGAATATAATATTAAATTATTGTTTATTTACCTTTCATCTGAATGAAGGTTTAATACATATAGGAATGACTGACCAATTGAACCCACTTTCAGTATTATACCAAATCCTATTTCTCTGGGGTGGGGTATTTCTAGCATATTTACATAATATTATAATTGAGATCAACCCTCAACCCGGTTTTTGATTTCCTATCTTAGCACTTAAGTATATTCAGTTTATTTATGTATAACATTTTTTAAGTTAAAGTAAAACTTCTATGACAAACAGACACACTGAAAGGCATGGCGAAAAAATATAAAAAGATATGCTACGTAGGTTTAGTACCTATTCACACTACTTTCATGATAAAATAAAATGTTTTTTACCAAAGAAACCGCCCTTTAACTACCGTAAATTAAATTTGAAAGGAAATTTTTGTTCTCAGAAACAATTTTATTTACATACCCGCCATTTCCTGTGCTTCTTACTCTCTTCGTTCAAGATTGTCTGGAAGCTCTATGAACAAATATTCTATTACTTACAGAAAAACCTCCCAGTAATTTGGGGTTGCCTAGTTTTTACTCGAAGGGTTATTATTTCAGCAGTCTATGTATGTATATAAGTATGTGATTATTTATGAATGTTCCACCGTAGCGAATAAATTTAGTAGGTACTGAGCCGATTTTGATGAATGATGTGTCAATCGATTCGTTATGATAATCCGGGTGACATAGGCGTCATTTTTAACCCTCAATGCAAAAAGAGGGATGTTATAAGTTTGACGTGTGTATCTATGTATCTATGTATTTGTGTGGTATAGGTAGATACTGTTACTTCGGATTAATTCCAAGACATGGTAACTTTGATGGTGCAGCACCAAGTAGTCTGTGGGATACCCAACTCCTCCGCAACTTACAGCAGATATAATGTGTTTGCTGTGGACCTACTACTTGCAGCAGATGTAGAGTGATGTGCTGATTAGAATGCTTTCAATGAGTAGATCTCTAAGGATACTCTTTCGGGAGAATTAAACATAATAAATGAGGAATAAAACATGCTTATTTATGTTTCTTTACTAGATTCAAGCTTTTTGAAATTTGTAGCCCTAAAAAAAGAAAAAGCTATTAAGCAGATTAACTTTCTGAAGCTTATACTTCACTTAAGTTTTTTAATTTAATTTTTATACTTAACCTCAAATATAAAATAGTAATTTTCTCTCTCTGGTTTGGCACCGATTTCAAGAGTTTAATACAAGTTCTGGTTTTAATTGATTGAGCTAATTGGTTTATAAGTAGATCTGTCTACTATTCTAATAAACAATACTTTTCCGTGTTTTTGAATTCGATTCACTTTTTATCACTTATGCTTAATACGAATTGTAGTTTTTTTAAAGATGTAATTATATTGACAAAACTTTTAGTTGAGTACAAAAATACTTAACTGAAAGATAAGCTCAAAGTGATGAAGAATTTAATCCCTTTTCACAACAAGGCTTCCATATCGAAACCGGCCCGTTATGTCTCTTTGAACAGATTTTCCCGATTTCTACGCTAACATAAGAAATGAACCATTCATTCATTCGCATTTGTTATTTCGAGTACTAGTGTACCTACTCCTACTGGTATCGTATTGTATGAAAATTTTTGAGCTCTTATACACAGGTTAATTATATGTATATCTTTGCTCGTATAACAATAAAACAGTATTAATACATGGGCACGGAAATTTGTCAAAGCAGTCACAAATTGTCAACAGATTGTCGCTGAGTAGCCAATGTTCAAATTGATTGAAATAAAGAATCCTTTCAATCTTATTCTATCGCAAAATCTACTTTTTAAAATTTAAAAGGAAATTCATAAATGACATTTTACCTGCATTTTACTCAATAGCTCCGATAAGTTAATTTAAATCCCTGTAATATAAAGCGATGTGTAGAACGATCGCATATTAGTGGAAACTGGCTCGCGTCGCCGTACGTTATAATACACACGAGTTAGCACCCGCTGCATTCACATTTAAATATGAATATGTCGTCGTCTCCAGTCGGCTAATAAGCTGTGATTTTTCCGCGCATCTGATCATGAACTCAATGCACCAACAGACGCGAAGCAATCAAAGCTGTGTACACGATTCACGACACTAACGAACATAATCTTACGTGCATCCTAAGAATATCTAAGCGTGCATCATTTCTATGTAATACTCGATCCTATAGGTAGCTGGTAGGTAGGTACTTGAACATAATATGAAATATGTTCTAAGACTTTACATAATTATATCAAATAAATCAAATATCATTTATTTATACAAAAATATCATTGTCATATAAATGGATTTTGCCAACAGCTAAACTAAAATCATTAGATTTTGTGATTTAGCTGCTGGATCTCTATACATTAACTAGTAGGGCGCGTGGGTGCGCGGCTCGCTAAAGCGAACCGCGGTTTTTCTGTTCACCAAGTAGATATTCGGGTCTTGATCATCTTTTTTAAAAAACCACTATTCCATCTTGTACAGTCTGTAAGATGACACCGACGAAATTTGTTTGGCCGCCATCTTGAATCCGCCATTTTGGTGTTTTTTTTTCAGCTCACTGCCAGTTGGATGAGGTTTCGAGTGACTTTTGTTCGAACACTCCCCACCTATCTTCGATACCCTGGCCGTGCTCCTCACCAGTCTCCGAAATCCTCAACCATCAGCTCTCTCCATATTTTTCCTTCAAATGACTTTTTGTCCTCTATACGAAACCATCAGAAATTTGGAAAAGGAACCTTATTACAGTCTTGCATATATTTTGTATGAAATAAAAAAAAAATCCGCCATCTTTAATTTTTTTCTAATCATCAAGTAGACCTTCAAGTCTTGATCATCTTTTTCCAAGAAACCACTCTTCCACCTTTTATAGTCTCCGAGATAGACGCCGACGGAATTTGTATGGCCGCCATCTTGAATCCGCTATTTTGAATTTTTTTTCAGCTCCCTGCCAATTGGATGAGGTTTCGAGTAACTTTTGTTTGAACACTTCCCACCCATCGTCGAAACCCTGGCCGTGCTCCTCACCCGTCTCCGAAATCCTCAACCATCAGCTCTCTCCATATTTTTCCTCCGTATGAATTTTTGTCCTTTATACGAAACCATCAGAAATTTTGAAAAGGAGCCGCATAAAGTCTTGCACATATTTTGTATGGAAAAAAATAAATTCCGCCATCTTGAATTTTTTTTCTGTTCATCAAGTGGACCTTCAGTTCCTGATCATCTTTTGGCAAGAAACCACTCTTCTATCTCTTATACTATCCGAGATAGACACAAACAAAATTTGTATGGCCGCCATCTTGAATCCGCCATTTTGGAGTTTTTTTTCGGTTCTCTGCCAATTGGATGAGGTTTCGAGTGACATTTGGTAGAACACCCTCCACCTATCTTCGATACCCTGGCCGTGCTCCTCATCCGTCTCCGAAATCCTCAATCATCAGCTCTCTCCATATTTTTCCTCCGAATGAATTTTTGTCCTCTATACAAAACTGTGAGTGAAAAAAAATTTTTCCATACAAAATTTTACAGGAGAGGTGATCAATGAGTGAGTCAGTGAATCAGCACGAGTAGCTATATATATATTAACTAGTAGGGCGCGTGGGTGCGCGGCCCGCTGCAGCGGACCGCGGTTTTTCTGCTCTTAGACTTTCAGGGCTTGATCATTTTCTACCAAAAAACCACTCTTCGATTTTTTATTCTTTGTCAGATAGACACCCACGAAATTTGTATGGGTGCCATCTTGAATTCGCCATTTTGATTTTTTTTTTCAGCTCCCTGCCAATTGGATGACGTTTCAAGTGACTTTTGTTTGAACACCCCATACCTATCTTCGATATCCTGGCCGTGCTCCTCTGCCACCTCCAAAATCCTCAACCATAAGCTCTCTCCATATTTTTTCTCCAAATGAAATTTTGTCCTCTCTACGAAACCATCAGAAATTTTGAAAAGGAACCTATTAAAGTCTTGCATATGTTTTGTATGGAAAAAAATTAATTCCGCCATCTTGAATTTTTTTTTTATTCATCAAGTAGACCTTTGAGTCCTGAGCATCCTTTTCCAAGAAACCACTCTTCCATCTTTTATAGTCTCCGAGATAGACACCGACGTAATTTGTATGGCCGCCATCTTGAATTCGCCATTTTGGAGGTTTTTTTCGGCTCTCTGCCAATTGGATGAGGTTTCGAGTGACATTTGGTTGAACACCCCCCACCTATCTTCGATACCCTGGCCATGCTCTTCACCAATCTCCGAAATCCTCAATCATCAGCTCCCTCCATATTTTTCATCCAAATAAATTTTTTCCTCTATACGAACCATCAGCGGAAAGGAACGTATCAAAGTCTTGCATATATTTTGTATGAAAAAAAAAATTCCGCCATCTTTAATTTTTTTCTATTCATCAAATAGACCTTCAAGTCTTGATCATCTTTTTCCAAGAAACCACTCTTCCATCTCTTATAGTCACCGAGATAGGCACCGACGAAATTTGTATGGGCGCCATCTTGAATCCGCCATTTTGAATTTTTTTTCAGCTCCCTGCTAATTGGATGACGTTTTGAGTGACTTTTGTTTGAACACTCCCCACCTATCTTCGATACCCTGGCCGTGCTCCTCACCCATCTCCGAAATCCTCAGCCATCAGCTCTCTCCATATTTTTCCTCCAAATGAATTTTTGTCCTCTATATGAAACCATTAGAAATTTTGAAAAAAACCTATTAAAGTCTTGCATATATTTTGTATGGAAAAAATTTAATTCCGCCATCTTGAATTTTTTTCCTATTCATCAAGTAGACCTTCGGGTCCTGATCATCTTTTTCCAAGAAACCACTCTTCCATCTTTTATAGTTTCCGAGATAGACACCGACGAAATTTGTATGGCCGCCATCTTGAATCCGCCATTTTGGAGTTTTTTTTCGGCTCTTTGCCAATTGGATGAGGTTTCGAGTGACATTTGGTTGAACACCCCCCACCTATCTTCAATACCCTGGCCGGTGCTCCTCACCCGTCTCCGAAATCCTCAATCATCAGCTCTCTCCATATTTTTCCTCCGAATGAATTTTTGTCCTCTATACGAAACTGTGAGTGAAAAAAAATTTTTCCATACAAAATTTTACAGGAGAGGTGATCAATGAGTCAGTGAGTCAGTCAGTCAATCAGTGAATCAGCACGAGTAGCTATATATATATTAATAATTATGCTTAATAAAACAGATTTAAATTCAGAGACACATATTAGAAAAAATACAATTTTGAAAACTAAAAAGATATCTACACAGGTACATAAATTAATCTGAGGGCACCTAGTAGACAATTGTTTCATATTCATTAATATATATATAGCTACTCGTGGGTGAATATTCAAAGTAATGAAAATTACGTATTTCAGTGAATAAAAAATTGAAACTTAAGTTTAGACTCCATTTAATATACGTTTATCATGCACACCTACATACTTTATCGTGCACATGGTGTGTTTATTGAAATTTCTATGTAAATCACTCAGATTTTTAGTGAAAATAACATTAAAATTCATTACCGGCACCTGTTTTATTACTAGATATTTTATATTTAATAATATTTAGTAAACCTAGCACAAAAATAATGTTAATTTGGCTACTGTGCCGAATAATTAAATAATTTTTTATTACTTCTTCATAATTTAAAATTAATTTTACAAAGAAATATATAGTCAAATATGTTTTTAAAGTTTTGTCACGATGCAAAGTTCATTACCGGAACCCTCCGGAATCATCACGGGAAACATGTTTTTACGTGACAAAATCTTGCCGCTACATAGTGAGCTCTCGGCGTCCCGCACCTCAGACCTCAGTCGACCGGAACACGTAGCAGAAGGAAGACGTACGCACGAACTCGCGCAAAAAATTACAACTGAAAGTGTATTATAATGTTTTGTCACAGTTTATGTTTCATTACCAGTCCGCTTATATTTTGATAAATATTTAAAATTGGAATTTTATTGCGATAACAATACATCAAGTTCTCGTCTAGTTTAATTTTTAAATGATTAGATAGCATATACTGCTTATAGAAAAATTAATAATAAATTAAAAGTGCATATTTGTCATTACCGTGTCCTTCATTACCGTCGTTTACCGTAACCTTTTTGAAGTTCATTTAATGATTTTTACTGAAACTACATTATATACAGGAATACTTTCGAAGGGAGATGATTCTACAATTTGGTAGTACATGGAAAAAAAGATCTGGAGCACCTGATGGTCGAAGTGCTCCAGGCACCCAGGTGGTGGGGGTGAAATTGCGTTCGGTGGCGTGCGGTGCGGTTGTAGAAGTTAGAGGGCTCCCCGTTATATAGCCGATAGAGCACACAAAGCGAGCTTACATCTGCGGTGTTCCAAGCTTTCCAGCGAGTAGGTTAATTTGGGATTGTCCACAAGCCGAAGTGCCCTCTTTTGAATCCCAATGCGGTTGGTAGGAGTAAGGGAAGTGTTCTGAAAGAGAAGAGGCGTGGTAAAAGGGGCCTTTTTTGCGGTAAACGCACAAACTTGTGTTTTTGAAGGGTTAAATTGAACAAGATTTTGTGAACCCCATACGGACACTTTTTAGAGAGAAGTCTCAATGTCCGACACAAGTTTGGCTCTATTCTCCTCCAGCACTGCGCGAGAGAACTGTGCATGGCCTTTGTAAAGGGCATCAGAAGTACTGTCATCCGCATAACAATATATGCTGCTGTTATGCAACATGTCATTGATATGCAGAATGAACAAAGTAGGCGATAGCACTGAGCCCTGTGGAATGCCAGCATTGATGGGCTTAAGTTGAGAGCAAAAACCGTCGACAGCGACCTTGATGCTGCGCCCATGAAGAAAGCTAGCGACCCAATTGCACAGCTTCGCAGGAAGTCCGTAAGATAGCAGCTTCGATAGCCAAGCCCTATGCCAAACCCGATCAAAGGCTTTAGCGATGTCGAGGCTGACCGCTAGGGCTTCCCCCTTACTGTCAATATATCCCCAATGTACCCCGTATATCACGCAAGGAGTTTTGACACCGCGGGATGGTCAGCGGTGTTTTCCCACCATCATCAAGCGTAGAGTTGGCAGCAAAGAGAGTGCCCAGAATTTCGGCTTTCTCTTTGGCAGTGTAGGCCAGTGTATCATCCGGTTTGCTTAAAGGTGGAAACGAGGAACGACAGAAGTTGCCTTACATGGCTTTCAACAGAAATCAGAAAGCACGGGAACCAGAAGGCAGTGAGACTAGTCTCTGCCCAATTCTGTCGATGTGCTCAAATTTTGCCCTGGCAATGGCATTTTTGTAGGCTCTGGACGCAATGTTAAAGATTTTCTTAACATTTGCAGCATTGGGATCATTGGTGCAATGTGCAGAGAGCCAGGACTGGTAGGAGTTTTGTTTAAGTATAGCAGCCTTATTACAGATCCCGTTGAACCATTTCTGCGCGCGCTTCGAAAAAGGTATGAGGGAGTTTGGAATATAGCAGTCCATACCTTGGAGTATGGCATCAGCAACTGCTTCAGCACAGGTGTTAAGGTCGTTTGTTGAAAAACAAAGCTGTGCCCACGGATATGAGGCTACCGGTATTACGCGTGCGAACAGAGGATGGAAGTGGCACGGAAGTCTGTACTAGGCAGGGGTTAAATGTTCCTAGGGGAGCATCGACTGTTACCTGGTAGCCGGTAGGGTGAGTGGTAAGGAAGAGGTCCAATATAGAGGGAGTCTATTAAGTTATGGAAGAACTGCTTGATATTTTGTTATTTGAAACGATCTTACTCCAAGCAGTGACGGGCCCAACAAGGTTCTCGGTCGACGAGTGAATTACCAATTCCCTGTGCACGGCTGGGCACTTGCTTTTATTCGTACAAGTTTATTCAAATAGAGAATTCATAAGAAATTCTGCCAAAAGTATACATAAAAATTCATTACCGTATACAGGGTTCATTACCGTAGCTTGACATAAATTTCTAGTGGCAATAACTCTTTGAATATTTGAAATATATACGTGCCTTTCACTTGTGTATTTAATGAAATAGCACCAAACATTATAATACTATCAAAAATTAAAAAAAATGAAATTATGCTTGTTCCTAAAAAAATGCGCAAATATCGTCCAAATTGAATATTCACCCTCGTGCTGATTCACTGATTGACTGACTGACTCACTGACTCATTGATCACCTCTCCTGTAAAATTTTGTATGGAAAAATTTTTTTTCACTCACAGTTTCTTATAGAGGACAAAAATTCATTCGGAACAAAAATATGGAGAGAGCTGATGATTGAGGATTTCGAAGATGGGTAAGGAGCACCGGCCAGGGTATCGAAGATAGGTAGGGGGTGTTCGACCAAATGTCACTCGAAACCTCATCCAATTGGCAAAGAACCGAAAAAAAACTCCAAAATGGCGAATTCAAGATGGCGGCCATACAAATTTTGTTTGTGTCTATCTCGGAGAGTATAAGAGATGAAAGAGTGGTTTCTTGGCAAAAGATGATCAAGAGCCGAAGGTCCACTTGATGAACAGAAAAAAAATTCAAGATGGCGGAATTTATTTTTTTCCATACAAAATATATGCAAGACTTTATACGGTTCCTTTTCAAAATTTCTGATGGTTTCGTAGAGAGGACAAAAATTTATTTGGAGGAAAAATATGGAGAGAGCTGATGGTTGAGGATTTCGGAGACGGGTGAGGAGCACGGCCAGGGTTTCGAAGATAGGTGGGTGGTATTCGAACAAAAGTCACTCGAAACCTCATCCAATTGGCAGAAAGTCAAAAAAAAATTCAAAATGGCGGATTCAAGATGGCGGCCATACAAATTTCGTCGGTGTCTATCTCGAAGACTATGAAAGATGGAAGAGTGGTTTCTTGGAAAAAGATGATCAGGACCCGATGGTCTACGTGGTGAATAGAAAAAAATTCAAGATGGCGGATTTTTTTTTTCATATAAAATGTATGCAAGACTTTGATACGTTCCTTTCCGCTGATGGTTTCGTATAGAGGACAAAAATTCATTTGGATGAAAAATATAGAGGGAGCTGATGATTGAGGATTTCGGAGACGGGTGAGGAGCACGGTCAGGGTATTGAAGATAGGTTGAGGGTGCTTAAACAAAAATCACTCGAAACCTCATCCAATTGGCAATGAGCTGAAAAAAACACCAAAATGGCGGATTCAAGATGGCGGCCACACAAATTTCGTCGATGTCTATCTTAAAGAGTGTACAAGTTGGAATAGTGGTTTTGTGGTAGAAAATGATGAGGCCATGAAAGTCTAAGAGCAGAAAAACCGCGGTCCGCTGCAGCGGGCCGCGCACCCACGCGCCCTACTAGTTACTATATATATAGCTACTCGTGCTGATTCACTCACTCACTGACTCATTGATCACCTCTCCTGTAAAATTTTGTATGAAAAAAAATTTTTTCACTCACGGTTTCGTATAGAGGACAAAAATTCATTCGGAGGAAAAATATGGAGAGAGCTGATGATTGAGGATTTCGGAGACGGGTGAGGAGCACCGGCCAGGTTATCGAAGATAGGTGGGGGGTGTTCGACCAAATGTCACTCGAAACCTCATCCAATTGGCAGAGAGCAAAAAAAAACTTCAAAATGGCGGATTCAAGATGGCGGCCATACAAATTTCGTCGGTGTCTATCTCGGAGACTATAAGAGATGGAAGAGTGATTTTTTGGCAAAAGATGATCAGGAGCCGAAGTTCCACTTGATGAACAGAAAAAAAATTCAAGATGGCGGAATTTATTTTTTTCCATACAATATATATGCAAGACTTTAATACGGTTCCTTTTCAAAATTTCTGATGGTTTCGTATAGAGGACAAAAATTAATTTGGAAGAAAAATATGGAGAGAGCTGATGGTTGAGGATTTCGGAGACGGGTGAGGAGCACGGCCAGGGTATCGAAGATAGGTGGGGAGTGTTCAAACAAAAAGCACTCGAAACCTCATCCAATTGGCAGAGAGTCGAAAAAAAATCCAAAATGGCGGATTAAAGATGGCAGCCATACAGATTTCGTCGGTGTCTATCTCAGAGAATATAAAAGATGGAAGAGTGGTTTCTTGGAAAAAGATGATCAGGACCCGATGGTCTACGTGATGAATAGAAAAAAAATTCAAGATGGCGGATTTTTTTTTCTTACAAAATATATGGCGAATTGGGATATATGCAAGACTTTCATATGGTTCCTTTTCAAAATTTCTGATGGTTCGGAGGAAAAATATGGAGAGAGCTGATGATTGAGGATTTCGGAGACGGGTGAGGAGCACGGCCAGGTTATTGAAGATAGGTGGGGGGTGTTCAAACAAAAGTCACTCAAAACCTCATCCAATTGGCAGAGAGCCGAAAATAAATCTCCAAAATGGCGGATTCAAGATGGTGGCCATACAAATTTTGTCAGTGTCTATCTTACAGAGTGTACAAGATGAAATAGTGCTTTTGAAAAAATATGATCAAGACGCGAAGATCTACTTGGTGAACAGAAAACACGCGGTTCGCTTTAGCGAGCCGCGCACCCACGCGCCCTACTAGTTAATATATATATAGCTACTCGTGCTGATTCACTGACTCACTGACTCATTGATCACCTCTCCTGTAAAATTTTGTATGGAAAAATTTTTTTTCACTCATGGTTTCGTATAGAGAGCAAAAATTCATTCGGAACAAAAATATGGAGAGAGCTGATGATTGAGGCTTTCGGAGACGGGTAAGGAGCACCGGCCAGGGTATCGAAGATAGGTGGGGGGTGTTCAACCAAATGTCACTCAAAACCTCATCCAATTGGCGGAGAGCCGAAAAAAAACTCCAAAATGGCGGATTCAAGATGGCGGCCATACAAATTTTGTTTGTGTCTATCTCGGAGAGTATAAGAGATGGAAGAGTGGTTTCTTGGCAAAAGATGATCAGGAGTTGAAGGTCCACATGATGAATAGAAAAAAATTCAAAATGGCGGAATTTATTTTTTTTCCATACAAAATATATGCAAGACTATATGCGGCTCTTTTTCAAAATTTCTGATGGTTTCGTATAGAAGACAAAAATTCTTTTGGAGGAAAAATATGGAGAGAGCTGATGGTTGAGGATTTTGGAGACTGGTGAGGAGCACGGCCAGAGTATCGAAGGTAGGTGAGGAGTGTTCGAACAAAAGTCACTGGAAACCTCATCCAACTGGCAGTGAGCTGAAAAAAATACCAAAATGGCGGATTCAAGATGGCGGCCATACAAATTTCGTCGGTATCTATCTCAGAGAGTATAAAAGATGGAAGAGTGGTTTCTTGGAAAAAGGTGATCAGGACCCGAAGGTTTACTTGATGAATAGAAAAAAATTCAAGATGGCGGATTTTTTTTATTTCATACAAAATAAAAGCAAGACTTTTACGGATTTTCAAAATTTCTGATGGTTTCGATAGAGGACCAAACTTCATTTGGAGGAAAAATATGGAGACAGCTGATGATTGAGGATTTCAGAGACGGGTGAGGAGCACGGTCAGGGTGTTGAAGATAGGTGGGAGGTGCTCGAACAAAAATCACTCGAAACCTTATTCAGTTGGCAGAGAGCCAAAAAAACCTCCAAAATGGCGCATTCAAGATGGCGGCCATACAAACGTCGGTGTCTATCTTAGAAAGTATACAAGATGGAATAGTGGTTTTTGGAAAAAGATGATTAAGACCCAAAGATCTACTTGGTGAACAGAAAAACCGCGGTTCGCTTTAGCGAGCCGCGCACCCACGCGCCCTACTAGTTAATATATATATAGCTGCTCGTGCTGATTCACTGATTGACTGACTGACTCACTGACTCATTGATCACCTCTCCTGTAAAATTTTGTATGGAAATTTTTTTTTCACTCACGGTTTCGTATAGAGGACAAAAATTCATTCGGAACAAAAATATGGAGAGAGCTGATGATTGAGGATTTCAGAGACCGGTGAGGAGCACCGGCCAGGGTATCGAAGATAGGTGGGGGGTGTTCAACCAAATGTCACTCGAAACCTCATCCAGTTGGCAGAGAGCCGAAAAAAACTTTCAAAATGGCGGATTCAAGATGGCGGCCATACAAATTTCGTCGGTGTTTATCTCGGAGACTATAAGAGATAGAAGAGTGGTTTCTTAGAAAAAGATGATCAGGACCCAAAGGTCTACTTGATGAATAGAAAAAAAATTCAAGATGGCGGAATTAAATTTTTTCCATACAAAATATATGCAAGACTTTATACGGTTCCTTTTCAAAATTTCTGATGGTTTCGTATAGAGGACAAAAATTCATTTGGAGGAAAAATATGGAGAGAGCTGATAGTTGAGGATTTCGGAGACGAGTGAGGAGCACGGCCAGGGTATTGAAGATAGGTGGAGAGTGTTCAAACAAAAGTCACTTGAAACTTCATCCAATTAGCAGGGAGCTAAAAAAAATCCAAAATGGCGTATTCAAGATGGCTGCCATACAAATTTCGTCGGTGTCTATCTCGGAGACTATGAAAGATGGGAGAGTGGTTTCTTGGAAAAAGATGATCAGGACCCGATGGTCTACGTGATGAATAGAAAAAAATTCAAGATGGCGGATTTTTTTTTCATATAAAATGTATGCAAGACTTTGGTAGGGTTCCTTTTCAAAATTTCTGACGGTTTCGTATAGAAGACATAAATTAATTTAAAGGAAAAATATGGAGGGAGCTGATGATTGAGGATTTCGGAGACGGGCGAGGAGCACGGTCAGGGTATTGAAGATAGGTTGAGGGTGCCCAAACAAAAATCACTCGAAACCTCATCCAATTGGCAATGAGCTGAAAAAAACACCAAAATGGCGGATTCAAGATGGTGGCCACACAAATTTTGTCGATGTCTATCTGGAAGAGTGTACAAGTTGGAATTGTGGTTTTGTGGTAGAAAATGATCTGGCCCTGAAAGTCTAAGAGCAGAAAAACCGCGGTCCGCTGCAGCGGGCCGCGCACCCACGCGCCCTACTAGTTAATATATATATAGCTACTCGTGCTGATTCACTGACTCACTCACTCACTCATTGATCACCTCTCCTGTAAAATTTTGTATGAAAAAAATTTTTTTCACCCATGGTTTCGTATAGAGGACAAAAATTCATTCGGAGGAAAAATATGGAGAGAGCTGATGATTGAGGATTTCGGAGACGGGTGAGGAGCACCGGCCAGGGTATCGAAGATAGGTGGGGGGTGTTCAAACAAATGTCACTCGAAACCGCATCCAATTGGCAGAGAGCCGAAAAAAACTTTCAAAATGGCGGATTCAAGATGGCGGCCATACAAATTTCGTCGGTGTCTACCTCGGAGACTATTAAAGATGGAAGAGTGGTTTCTTGGAAAAGAATGATCAGGACTCGACGGTCTACTTGATGAATAGAAAAAAAATTCAAGATGGCGGAATTTATTTTTTTCCATACAAAATATATGCAAGACTATACGCGGCTCTTTTACAAAATTTCTGATGATTTCGTATAGAGGACAAAAATTCATTTGGAGGAAAAATATGGAGAGAGCTGATATTTGAGGATTTCGGAGACGGGTGAGGAGCACGGCCAGGGTATCGAAGATAGGTGGAGAGTGTTCAAACAAAAGTCACTTGAAACCTCATCCAATTAGCAGGGAGCTGAAAAAAAATCCAAAATGGCGTATTCAAGATGGCTGCCATACAAATTTCGTCGGTGTCTATCTCGAAGACTATGAAAGATGGGAGAGTGGTTTCTTGGAAAAAGATGATCAGGATCCGATGGTCTACGTGATGAATAGAAAAAAATTCAGGATGGCGGATTTTTTTTTTTCATATAAAATATATGACGAATTGGGAACTATGCAAGACTTTCATATGGTTCCTTTTCAAAATTTCTGTTAGTTCTGAGGAATAATATGGAGAGAGCTGATGATTGAGGATATCGGAGACGGATGAGGAGCACCGGCCAGGGTATTGAAGATAGGTGGGGGGCGTTCAAACAAATGTCACTCGAAACCTCATCCAATTGGCAGAAAGCCGAAAAAATCTTCCAAAATGGCGGATTCAAGATAGCGGCCTTACAAATTTTTCTAAAAAGATGATCAAGACCCAAAGGTCTGCTTGGTTAACAGAAAAACCGCGGTTCGCTTTAGCGAGCCGCGCACCCACGCGCCCTACTAGTTAATATATATATAGCTACTCGTGCTGATTCACTGACTGACTCACTCATTGATCACCTCTCCTGTAAAATTTTGTATGAAAAAAATTTTTCTCACTCGCGGTTTCGTATAGAGGACAAAAATTCATTCGGAACAAAAATATGGAGAGAGCTGATGATTGAGGATTTTGGAGACGGGTGAGGAGCACCGGCCAGGGTATCGAAGTTAGGTGGGGGGTGTTCGACCAAATGTCACTCGAAACCTCATCCAATTGGCTACTCGTGCTGATTCACTGACTGATTGACTGACTCATTGATCACCTCTCCTGTAAAATTTTGTATGGAAAAATTTTTTTTCACTCACAGTTTCGTATAGAGGACAAAAATTCATTCGGAACAAAAATATGGAGAGAGCTGATGATTGAGGATTTCGGAGACGGGTGAGGAGCACCGGCCAGGGTATCGAAGATAGGTGGGGGGTGTTCGACCAAATGTCACTCGAAACCTCATCCAATTGGCAGGGAGCCGAAAAAAAACTCCAAAATGGCGGATTCAAGATGGCGGCCATACAAATTTCGTCGGTGTCTACCTCGGAGACTATTAAAGATGGAAGAGTGGTTTCTTGGGAAAAGATGATCAGAACCCGAAGGTCTACTTGATGAATAGAAAAAAAATTCAAAATGGCGGAATTAAATTTTTTCCATGCAAAATGTATGCAAGACTTTAATACGGTTTCTTTTCAAATATCTGATGGTTTCGTGTAGAGAACAAAAATTAATTTGGAGGAAAAATATGGAGAGAGCTGATGGTTGAGGATTTCGGAGACGGGTGAGGAGCACGGCCAGGGTTTCGAAGATAGGTGGGTGGTACTCGAACAAAAGTCACTCGAAACGTCATCCAATTGGCAGAGAACTAAAAAAAAATCCAAAATGGCGGATTCAAGATGGCGGCCATACAAATTTCGTCGGTGCCTATCTCGGAGACTATGAAAGATGGAAGAGTGGTTTCTTGGAAAAAGATGATCAGGACAAGAAGGTCTACTTGATGAAGGGAAAAAAATTAAAGATGGCGGATTTTTTTTTTCATATAAAATGTATGCAAGACTTTGATACGTTCCTTTCCGCTGATGGTTTCGTTTAGAGGAAAAAATTTATTCTAAGAAAAATATGGAGGGTGCTGATGGTTGAGGATTTCGGAGACGGGTGAGGAGCACCGGTCAGGGTATCGAAGATAGGTGGGGGGTGTTCAACCAAATGTCATTCGAAATTTCATCCAATTGGCAAAAAGCCGAAAAAAACCACCAAAATGGCGGATTCAAGATGGCGGCCATACAAATTTCGTCGGTGTCTATCTTAGAGAGTGTATACGATGGAATCGTGGTTTTTAAAAAAATATGATCGAGACCCAAAGGTCGACTTGGTGAACAGAAAAACCGCGGTTCGCTTTAGCGAGCCGCGCACCCACGCGCCCTACTAGTTCATTTATATCAACGCATTGCCGCCCACTATTAAGCACAGGTATCCTCTATCCTCTCGAATAAGAAGGGTTAGTCCATAGTTCATCAAGTTCGGTTTGGCAGACTTCCCTCACCTCATCATCAATGAAGGCCATAAACCTTTTGCAAGAGCACAGCGGAGACACATCCTAAATCTATGAGCATCAAACTGCTCAGCTAAAAAGAATTTCTGAATTGTCTCTGTCTGTTCTGGTCTGGTGAGAGGCTTGGCTATGGCTAGGTACGGGGTAGGTAATTTTTTTCGACCTCCCTGGCGCAGTGGTGATCGCTGTGGTCTTATAACTGGGAGGTCTCGGGTTCGAGTAACGGCGGGGGCGATTAAGGAATTTATAATTTCTAAAATTGTCTCTGGTATGGTCTGGTGGAAGGCTTTGGTCGTGGCTAGTTACCACCTTATCGTCAATGACGTGCCGTCAACCGATTTAGCGTTAAGGCACTATGGCGTGTATAGAAAGAGATTAGGGGTATGGGTTGAATGTACACTGCCATACCCCTTCCAAGTTAGCTCGCTACCATCTTCGACTGCATCGTCACTGACCATCAGGTGAGTTGCAGTCAACGACTAACTTTTCATCGAATAAAAAATCCAATCTTCTAGATTTAGACAATCGATATTCTATTTTTACCAATTTGGCTAATTAGGATAACCCATATCCTGAAAGATGAATGATCCTGAATGATTGTGTGTTGAGAAATACTAAAATAAAATTAGTATTTTTATTATAACTTATTTTTGTGCCACCATGTGTACTTCCATACTGAGCTCACTCTAAAACATAAAATCTACTCTCTGCGAAACTGCTCTCTAGCCAACCTTATTTATAAAAGAAATTGAGAAAACATTTACCGTACCTACTGGTGTTCTTTTTTATTGAAACTTTATGAAATTGTTTGTCACGTTCAAAGTTTCGTTATGAAATTGAGATAACAATCTCGTCATAGACGATTTGTATGAGAGTAATTTGCTTCCCTAAGGAAAACTTTCTTACAGTTGACGTCACTCCTCGTACCTACTATAAAAGTTTCGATTCGTATTCTCCCAGAAAAAAAAGGATGTAATTTATTTTCTATTTACAGGATAAGATACGTTATTGTTAAAGAATCATCCGATGAACTACATACAAGGCTGTTATATCCAAATCACGGATAGACAAATCAATTGAAAAAAAAAAATTATTTGTAATGGATTGGTCGAAAACATAATATTGTATGTAAATTTGCAGACACACTTAAAACATGACCAAGCATAAAAATAAAATAAGTGGGTTTGTACCCCGCTACATCCAATAAAGTGATTTCAGCCAAAGGAAGCCAGAAGATAACCTACTTACTGATCCGGCGTATTCTATTTGCCTGTAATAATCGCGATGACAATCTGATATTACATAAAAGATTTGCCCTCTTTTCGATCGAAATGCGATTTTCTCCCTTCACAGCTATTGCCGGGTCGTCTCGAATTTTTTCGCTATTGAAAGGAACGCAACTACTATTAGAAAATTTTGAATGTATTCGAATGAATAAGAAATTTTGGCGCCACAGGCGTACCGCGTTCTTAAGGCAGGGAAAAATGTATAGGAGACAGAGGGGTGTCCGTTACAAAACGCGAGTAGTTATATAATAAGTAATACGAAAACTAATAACAGGACAGACACGGCGACTTCTCTTATACCTTTTTTTCAATACATCGTGGTAACTGCTTTAAATATTTATATGTTAATCTTAATATATATTAATACATACATGTTAAACTGCCAATAAAAATACAAGCATGACATCAAACTATCTTAGAGTGATATCAAACCAAGTAATAGATTTCGGCCCCTTCAAACAATCCCTGAGCACTATGCTAATGTAAGCACACATTCAATAATATGTTAACATTATTCAAACAAAACTAGGCCTATGGGTTTCGGCTATTATAGTTGTGTCACGTAGGTTGATGACAATTTGGGAGATAAGGTTTAAGTGAGCGAATTCGGTGGTAGGCGCGACGCGACCGCGGCGTGGGGCGTTTGTAGCATTAGCCTCGGGAATAAGTTTGTTCATTACGGAGGGAACAATGCGGGTAGGCTCGACGGCTGCGGAGGAAACGTGCGCCGACGCTGCGACAATAGGCCCGCCCGCCTTATCACGCCGGAACGCGTCGCCCGCCCGCCTGCTCGCGCCGCGCCGCCCGCCGCCCGCCGCTACATCACTTGACGTATGAGCACTGAATAAATGGGAAAACTTTTAGCGCTCGAACAATTGGTCATCGAACAATGTTCTGCAGGAAAACGCTTTAGTATTCCTTAATGAGCTTCTGTCATGTGAAGAGAAAACTTGACCCAATTTTTATTTACTCTATGAAATTGTAACCTTAAAAACCAACTCTACGTGAACGAAGTCTAGCTATTAAGCTTGCGAGAAATAAAAATAGGTTTATACAAAGAGGTATTTTATACTTTTTAGGGTTTCGCACCCAAAGGGTGCCAACGGGACAGTATTATGGTCTATTATTCATAATTTAGTCAAAAATCCGAAAGCCGTGCCGTGCTGCTAGTGGGCGCCGGCCCTAAGCCCCGGCTGTCCGTTCGACCATCCATCTGTGCGTCAGCGAGCTGTATCTCATGAACCAATAATATAAAGATACTTGAAACATATCTATTGCTGCTATAACAAAAAATAATAAAAAAGAGGTCTCCATAGAATAAACTTATGTTTTTGCTCGATCTTAATAATGATAGTTGGTGTTGAATCTGTGCGAGTCCGACTCACGCTTGGCCGGTTTTATTAATAAAAATAGTGGAGATGTTTTCCTTTGAATATAAATAAACGGGTTTATTTAATTGGTATCCACGAGTTGACTGTAAATTCAATCTTTGAATTTTAAAAGCAACCAACTGCTTTTCTGAGAAACAAGAAACCGAGTCGACAGAGTCACTCATCAGGCAGTTTGTTTATTAAGCAAGACCATTTTCCTAAGTAATTAATTGCCCGTTCCAATTCCATAATTAAAATTTAGTTAACTCGTTATTCTTCTTTTGTGTAATTTTCGCGGAATCGTTATCAAATATAGAAAAAAATATAGAAAAATATGCCTTTTTATATAAATTTCTTCTGTCTATACTTATGTTTCAAAATTAGTACCAATTTCACTTAGAGCCGATTTCACCAACTTTTAACCGAGTAATATTTTTGACGTTGATAGTTTTTGTTTTGAAAACCTGCTAAGACGGCCAATTTATTCCTCGGTCAAATGTTACTTGGTGATAGTGAAATTGGTACTGATTGTGAAAAAACAAGCTATGCGTAGATTGCAAAAGCAACGAAGCCAGTTGTGACCGGACTTCTTAAAACATTTATTTTGCAGGAATGCAACTTTTACTAAAAATAGGCACGATGTGTTTTTTTTTTAAATAACGTTAATTATTCATTTTAATGATGATTTGAGACAAAGTTTTTTAAACATATTACATTTTGGCTTTGACTAAATTGTAAGACTTCTTGCACTTATAGGTTTTTAATACATTTTCTCCGTGAACAGCTTAGCACAAAAATGGTGGACATAAGTACTGAAGACCGAAGAGAAGATAAAAATAAAGAAGGAATCGCACATAATTCGGGTTTCGGGACGATGAAACCGTAATCATAATTGGTTCGTTGTCGACGAAACCTGCAAAATGTGCGCTAAACCCCAGCTGGTGCCTGATTTTGAAGAATAAAGACACCACTAAAGTCAATAAAACGAATTAAAATATGGCAATTAAATATGCAAAAATCATGTATATGTTTTGTAATTTATTTTGCAATTTTTATCGTCACTCATTAAGGGTCTATTTCACCATAGCATCGCTGAGTAACGTTTAGCCGAGAAAAAAGTTTACGTTCTAGCAGTTTTTGTAATGAGAATCTGTCAAAATATTCGTCGGTTAAAGTTTACTTGGTGATTGAATATTCATTGATTGAATTGACCCTTGTGCTTATATATTACTTTTTACATAATTTATGTATTCAAATAAAGTGTTCTTTCGTTTGTATATATTTTGCAGATGAATTATATTTTAGAATCATATTTCACTTGTAAAATTGTTCTTCTTAGTAGAACATACTCGTAATTATTGATGGAAACGATATGATTGATACATTGGTAATATGTGGTTTAGTCTTATAATTATAAAGACGATTTGTGAAACGCGATTTGCATTGAAACTTTCACTGAAAGTTTCAAATTTTGTAAAAGCAGCGGCGGTGGCTGGACAAGACCAGGAAAGTAACGTTTTTGGTTGTCAAAGTTGCTGCATTATAATTTAACTTAGGAATAACATTTTAATATAACCGGCGAATGTTAACAATTTTCTTGTCTTTTGTATTCGTTAAATAATAATATATTCAGTTATTTATTTTACTTGCATTTTTACCTTATAAAATCCTATTCTGAATTCTGTACCTATGTGTGCTACGTGTTCCATCTCTGTTTTGTAACATACTTGTACCTGCCCATGATATTTAGCTTTGTCATAAATCCCGTGGAACCTCTTGAATTTTTCGGGAGTGTCATATAGCCCTCTTCACGGTACCTCTGTCTTAATTCCTCAATATCGGTTAAGTAACTGCATAGTGTTAAGGTAAGTAACTATAGTAGACAGCAAAATTATACCAAAGAAGCTGGGTACTTCCTATTTTCATGACAGCATCACTGATGGATATGGATATTGACAAGGTAAGAAAAATCCAATTTTGAACTGATGAATGAACAATATAATAAAACATTGAATAAGCCTTTATTCCAACCTTTTGACTTCAATAACCGATAGGTGTGCAAAATTCAATTACCATCGCAGAAATTAAAACTCACGCTGTATACTATCGGGTGTACATTTTACCAGGTTTATTTTGAATATTCAAGTGCTTTTTTTAATTTGACAGGTGAGCGAACACGCCTTACTCTCGCCTATTGTGTCGTGAAAGTATCGAAATTGAACGAGCGCAGTCCATTTGGAGGCTGTATGGGAGCCGACAATAACGGGCCGAGCGTTCCTCGCTCTGTGAATATCAAAATGATTTTCCTCAATTTCATTGCATTTCGACTGCTGCCATTCGGTTATAGTGATTTTTATCGCGTCATCCATAGGTACGGCGATAAGTTAATTACGCGAGTTATCCGACGTTTTATTAACGCCGCTCGTTGGCTTTAAAATGGATTATTAGTGGGTTTTATGTTATTTTGTTTCTGACTGGTTAATGGGTGGGCTGGGCAATAGCAATAAAATGTTCCAGTTTTCATAAATACGTATACTAAAAATGCAAAAGTAGGTAACTCTTGTATGTCTAACTGACCGACTTAATTTTCTCTATGTCTTATGTTATGTAATGTATGTATTAGTAGTTAGATAAATCTGTTTAATATTATATTTAAGTAATATACTATTTTTTTACACATACTTATCTCTCCTTGCACACCTATGCCTTGGTGTCGCACGTCTAAAGGTAGGCTGGCAGAAAGTGCTTTAGCATTAAGTCCGCCTTTTGTACTATTTTTGTGCAATAAAGTGAATCCTACTAATATGGGAGTGTGTTTGTTAATTGTTTGTTGGTTTGTCCTTCAAAAACGCTGCAACAGAGCTACGGATCGACGTGACTTTTTGCATGGGTATAGTTGAGGACTTGGAGAGTGGCATGGGCTACTTTTATCCCGAAAAATCAAAGAGTTCCCGCGGGATTTTAAAAACTAAACCCACGCGGACGAAGTCGCAGACATCAGCTAGTAAAAAATAAAAATGAAAAACATTTCTCGCCTAGCCTGTGTGTATCATCCTTCGGCAGATATATCATGTCTTACATTATCATGTATTCATGTGATAGAGTATCACTATAATGATGGAATCGTGATTGGTGTATGATTAGATGATGAGGCTGAGTTAGTAGGCGAGCCACTTGCATTGACAAATGTGCGGCCGATGGTCGAAGCAGTAGTTGCTAGTAATAATAGCTCCATATCAATGCAGATCACGATGAATGGCGATCATTAGGCCACTGTCGAATTGTGATCATCATTTGCATCGACATTGACGTTTGGTATTCAAAGTGGAATTTAAACGTTTGAAATACAGACATTTACTTTTTTCATGAAACTAATCTTAAAATTTAGTACTTTTCCAAGATATACCTACGTTGGACTACTATATTATGTTACTAAGAGCCGATTACACCAACGTAGTAATTAGTTTTATCTGAGCGTAAATATGATGTTTTGGCAACTTTCAAAACGTCCAATTTATTCGTCGTTTAAAAGTCACTCGACGTTGGTTAAATAGGCACTTATACTCATTCCTATTCTACTAATCACAGAAAAAGGCACATTATTTTTACATGCCAATTTCACCATTCACCGAATAACTTTAACCGAAGAGCAAAGACGTTCTGACACATAGGTACATGACTGTTTCACAAAATTTATTTTTGCACCTAATTCTTATAAGGGAGTACCTAATTCTAAAATACTTCTATGTAGTTTCCTCAACTCCCAACACCTCAATGACAATATAACAGACATATATTATTATCGTATAAGACTATTTAATTTAACACTTATTACATTATTTTCTTTCTTTTCTTTGCCTTATTTATTTCAGCCAGTCCATAAAAATAAAGTTAATCACCGTCTAAACGTTTTGATTTTTATTAAAAGTATACTTTTTAACAGATGGATACTACCAGCGCTTTTCTCTACGCTTTTGAATTCGTGCAAAAATGCAATTTCCTTGACCAGTGCCTTTTAAAAGGCTTAAACGATTCATATTCAGTAGGCCGAAGCATTTTAACTTATTCGTGAGAGCAATTGCAGCAATGAATGGGCCAGCAACGACTACGGAGCGCAAGCTTTGAGTGCAGAGACACGTGTGTGTGGCATCATCTGATTCAGGTGTATGCAGGGCGCAACGTCGTCCAATTTCGCGCGCTAAATTGTTCATAACGGAAGTTCATATCCGGACGTCGGGCCGCCCTACGCTTCGGGCGAGATTAGGCGGTAATTACCATTTCCTGTGACACAGGACGCAGACAGCGTTCGAGAAGTGGTTCCTTCTCAGAAGCGGCGCGACGGAAACGTTCCGCATTCGACGCCAAGGGAAGGAAAAATTACAGCTGCAGTTTCCCGCGATATTGCTTTTTAATTACCCTATATTGTAACCTATTATAACATGGTGATGGGACGGAAGTACCTAAGGCTTGCACTCAATATCAAAGAAAATAAAAGATTCCGCACAAAGAAACAACTCCAATGGAAGAGGTTATTTTCGTGTACGCTCGCTTAAATTGAGTGTACAGTATTTTGAGCCGGAAAAACTGATTAGGTAGGAATGAAGTAAAGTGGATACGCGGATAGGCTGCATCGCATCGCCGTATGGAAAGCGCGCCTCACTGCCGATATGATTGAATAAGTGAGCACGGTGCTCCCTAATGAAACATATTGAACGTGTATCGAATCACTTAGGCGCTGCGCTCCTGCACTCGCTTTTTGGGCCAAGTCAACAAGCGTAGGTGAAGGCAACAAATAACATTATATGACAGAGTTTCATTTTAAGAGAGACACCGAATTGAATTAACTCTGGTAACTTAACGTCAAAGAGATGTAAAAATTTCATCTCCATTTTGCTAAATAAATTTCACGCGACATCAGTGCTCAGCTCGACAATATTTACGTAAAGCTTTGAATACCCGCAAGTTGTGGAACCAAATGAATCCATTTAAATATTATAATTACACACCTATTTTGAAATATCAATAGAATTTTAGGACCCCGATCGACATAACCCCGAAATAGGAAACATTTCGGTAAAGATTTCGAATTCATTCGCGTTATCGGTTAAAGAATGAAACCATTCCTGATTCAATTTCGCACAATTTACTGTAACTATACGTAACCGGTTAGCAGAACCTTAAGTTCGATTCTGTTTCCGCGCGGGCTTCGATTGGTTGAATCAAAGGGCCCAATTACACGATAACACGCACCACTGCCGTTCTGGCCGTACAGCGTACTTTAATTGATTAGTTTTTTGAATTCGATGACAAGGTAGTCCTTGACTGCGATCTCACCTAGTGGTAAGTGACGATGCAGTCTTTCAACCAGATTCAACCCATACCCCTAATCGGTTTCTACACGCCAACGTGTCGGAACGCTAAATCGCTTGGCGGCACGGCAATTCGTGTAGATAATCAAATCGAAAAAATATATCAGATTTAACAAACTTTTCGGAAGCTCTATTGGCCCTGACAACTACGAACCAGACGCGGCCTTACAAAGCTACGGATTTTTCGCGTAGCGCGCTGAGTAGAGCGCTAGTGGAGACCGGACTAGCTCAAAGAGCTTTGCTGTCCACCGCAGTGTTATTGCGTGTCACCGACCTGTTGGTTGCCAGTGCTACTTCAGGAAGTTTTTACAGGTTTACTTTTATATTCTAATAAAAATGTCTAAAAACAAGATTTTTCCCGTGACTTGGTCCGCGTTGAGTTAGTGGACAACGAGCTATCAAAAGTAGCTTATAACTTGTCAGTTATCATAATATTTTTCTTTTGGAATTAATCACACAGATTCTGTGTTTCAGCTGAAAAGTTAAAAAAAAATTGTGTACCTATTTGTCTTTTATGTAGGTATCTAAATATATAATAGGCAAAGGTGACTGATTGACTGACTGACTGACTGACTGACTGACTGACTGACTGACTCACTGACTGATCTATCAACGCACAGCTCTAACCACTGGACCGATCGAGCTGAAATTTGGCATACAGGTAGCTATTAGGACGTAGGCATCCGCTAAGAAAGAATTTTTAAAAATTTCAACCCCAAGGGGGTTAAATAGGGGTTTAAAAAATCGAACCTAACGTGAGCGAAGCCGCGGGTTAAAGCTAGTCTTAGAATAAAGTAAGAATCATAGTAGGTCCTACTATGATTCTTACTTTATTCTAAGATCCCTGGCCAACGATTTTTTTAACGCTTGTAACTTAATTAAGTAATTCCTTAGCCAGTTTTCTCAGATCAATCTATTTTACTCAATATATGAATCAATAGATACAATTACTGTTTATTTATGAAAATGATATTTGCAATAGTTCTGTACAGTTAAATCCACTTTTCCAGCCATTTTTAAAGCTGAACTACAATAAAAAAAAAAACATTGAAAATAAAATAAGTGATGGGGACCTCAAGGGAGCGGCCCGGCTCTTGTTCTCTAGTGACACAATTGCCCCTGACACAGCGGAGACTCTGGAAGCACTGCGTTCCAAACACCCATCCCCATCGCCTGATTCATCTTTTCCAGACTCACAGATAAACATCGATTCTGCTTTTCAGGCCACTACAAATGACGTGCTGGGAGCTTTGATGTCTTTCAGAAGTGGTTCCGCTGCTGGGCTTGACGGTTTGTCACCACAACACTATAAAGATTTAGTTTGTGGTGCAAACGTTGATGCGGGTGGTGCCCTTCTGAAATCCATCACAGATCTGGTGAACCTGATGCTGTCTGGACGAGTACCCCAGGAAATCGTAAATACTCTATACGGAGCAAATTTATGTGCCTTGAGAAAAAAGGATGGCGGTATTCGTCCCATAGCAGTAGGTTCAACGATCCGGCGCGTCGTTTCTAAAATTTGTTGTAAAAAAATTCTACCTTTGATTTCATCTACATTTATTCCGATTCAATTAGGCTTTGGAGTTGAGGGGGGATGCGAAGCGGCTGTTCATGCTGCTCGTACGTTCCTCCTTAACTCTCGAGAGGAAGTACTCCTCAAAATTGACGTAAAAAATGCGTTCAATTCAGTAGATCGGGGAGTCCTCCTCTCGGAAATTAAAAACAAATTACCACAACTTTTTCCATATTTAACGCAGTGCTACCGAGAACATTCCAAACTTATGTATAAAAAGAATGTTCTGAGCTCCGCTGTCGGTTGCCAGCAGGGAGATCCACTTGGCCCTGCTATTTTCAGTTTGGCCATACATCCTATAATTTCGGCTCTAAATTCCAAATTTAATGTTTGGTATTTGGATGATGGGACTTTAGGTGGTGAAGTGAATTCTGTTTTAGACGATCTAGAAAGTATTATATCAAAATTTAAAACTATTGGCTTAGAACTTAACTTCGATAAATGTGAAATTTATATTCCAAATTCTTTTTCGGCTGAATCAAAACTGCATGTACTAAATAAATTTAATGACATAGCTCCTGGTATTAAAATTTTAAACGATGAGTCACTTCGCCTCTTAGGAGCACCTGTTTTAGAGGCTTCAGTACCTCAGTTTTTTAATGACATAATTTCTAAATTTAATAACTCCTCCCATCACCTTTTCGAAATTAACCCTCACATGGCACTTACAATCTTTCGGTTTTGTTTATTTGTACCAAAATTTACTTATTTTCTCAGATGTTCACCACTTTGGAAATTTAACACTTTTTTGCTAAATTTGGACTGTTTTATTAAAAATGCATTAACAAATATTCTAAATTGTCCCATGGGTAATCAGGCATGGTCCCAGGCGTCTTTGCCGATCAGATATGGCGGTCTGGGTATCCGTAAAATCTCCAGTGTTGCGCTGCCAGCTTTTCTTTCCTCTGTCCATAGTACGCATAATCTCTATGGTAAATTAATCTCCCCGTCACTGGGTTCCATAGAGGTATCGTTTCTGGCAGAGGCAAGAAAAGAATGGTCAGTGCTTAGCCCGAGCCGGTTGCCTGTTTCTCTTTGTTCCCAGAGACAGTGGGACGACATTTTGTGTAAAAAATCATTCGAATCCCTTTTAGACCAAACAACTTCAAAAAAAGAACGTGCTCGTCTTCTCGCTGTCTCTGCAAAAGAGTCCGGCCACTGGCTCCACGCTCTCCCTTCTGCCAACCTGGGAACAATGTTAGACCACACCACTCTTTCGGTGGTAGTCGGTCTTAGGCTTGGCGCCAAAATAACTCAGCCTCACCGATGCCACTGCGGGGACGATGTTGACGCCTACGGTCACCATGGACTCTCCTGTTCGAGGAGCGCTGGCCGCTTCTCCCGCCATAGCTCTCTCAATGATATCATCCGTAGATCTCTTGCTACTGTTCACGTGCCAGCTGTATTAGAGCCTATTGGCTTGGCGCGTAGCGATGGCAAGAGGCCGGATGGTATGACGTTGGTGCCTTGGAGTAAGGGAAGGTCGCTTGTTTGGGATGCCACGTGTGCAGACACTTTAGCTGCATCCCATTTACAAGCGACCTCCTCTGTGGCGGGTGCGGCGGCTACTAGCGCCGAACAGGCCAAGAGGCGCAAATATGAAAATCTTGATGGTAGTTTCGTATTTGTGCCTTTTGGGGTGGAGACCTTGGGGCCGTGGGGCCCGGGGGCTCGAGCTCTTTTTGGAGAGCTATGTAAAAAGATCATCGAGTCCACCGGGGATCCAAGAGCTGGCAGCTACCTTGGCCAAAGAATTAGTTTGGCCATTCAAAGGGGCAATGCTGCCAGCATCTTGGGTACTATGCCGCGCTGCGGTGACATCGATGAGGTTTTAGATTTATATTAGTTTTAATTTTAGAAATAATTATTATTATTAATAGTTTTAATTTTAGAAATAGTTGTAGTATAATATTATTATAATTTAGAGTTTAATTTTATATTAAATATAAAACTAAACCTTTATGAAAATATCATAAAGTATGTATCATGTGAAATCGTGCTATATAAATTCGTCATTTAATTAGCGTACGGACAACCGAACGACAAGATGTTAACAATTAGACTCAGTAGAAAATAAATCAAAAGATGGTGTTCACCTCTGAGTTGATAAAGATTTTGTGTGTGAATAAATGAATAATTGTAATATAACGTAAGTTTTTTTTATAATAAATTAATACAATTTGACATTACCTTTACAACTAATAGGTACTTTAATCTTAGTTCCTTTTTAACCGACTTCCAAAAAGGAGGAGGTTATCAATTCGGCCGGTATCTTTTTTTTTTTTTTTTTTTCTATGTATGCCCACCGATTACTCCGAGGTTACTGGACCGATTCACGAGATTTTTTTTTTTAATCGACAGAAGAAGCTCGCGAAATGGTCCCATAAAATTTTTTACCTTCAACTCCTCAAGCCTGATGCTGCAGGGGTATTTCCCCCCCTAAATTATGAGACTTTAGGAACCGTCGTTTACGAATTGGTATGCTTGGCCTAAGCATATACTAGATCATAGAGCTCTAGGTCCTACTCTTCAATCCTGATGCTGCAGGGTACTGCCCGCCTAAATTATAGGGATGTAGGAACTGCTATTCATGAATTGTTATTGTATGTAATAAGCATATACTACACCATCAAGGTCTAGGTTCTAGCTCCTCAATCCTGATGCTGCAGGGTACTGCCCACCGAAATTGTAGAGATTTAGGAACTGCTAATCATGAATTGTTATTGTATGTAATAAGCATATACTACTCCATCGAGGTCTAGGTTCTAGCTCCTCAATCCTGATGCTGCAGGGTACTGCCCACTTAAACTGAGAGGATTTAGGAACTTTCGCTTGCGAATTGATATTGTTAGTATCAAGCATATTCTACATCGTGGAACTCAAGGTCCTAGCTCTTCAATACTGATGCTGCAGGGGTACTGCCTACCTAAACTGTGAGGATTTAGGAACTGTCGTTTAGAAATTGATATTGTTGGTACCAAGCATATACTACATCATAATGCTCAAGGTTCTAGCTCCTCAATCCTGATGCTGCAGAGTTGAAGGAATTACGAACTGACGCTTTCGAATTGATATTGTTGGTACCAACCATGGAATACATCATGGAGCTCCTAGTCCTAGCTCTTGTGTATTGTTAATAAGTACTGTAGGTACCAAGTGTAGAACTACATTAGTACCGTAGCGTTGGAGGGAGGGGAGAAAGAGAGCAGGAACAAGCTACACTAAAAAGCTTAAAATAAAAATTCTTTTCAAAAAACCGACTTCAAACGCCACTACAAAGTATAAAAATAATTTTATATTGTACACGTTTGTTGAAGTCGGGCGGGCTTAACTAAAAACGATGAAATCGATGCGCGACGCTTATCTTATGGTGACATATAAGAGACACGTTTATTGAAATCGGGCGAGCATCGCGTATCGGTTTCATCGTTTCTATTTAAGCCGCCCGACTTCAACAAACGTGTACAATATAAAATTATTTTTATACTTTGTAGTGGCGTTTGAAGTCGGTTTTTTGAAAAGAATTTTTTGAAAGCTATCTTTTAGCTTTTATTTCCTCATTTAATTGATAACACTATGCCAAGACCATTTCGCAAGAAGTTGTAATTACTTTATATTATTTAAGAGAAACAGCTAACTGTACTTTAAATGTTTACTGACAATAATCGGGCTCCATTAATTTAATTTAAAAGCTTTGCCCGTTTAGAATTTATATTATAAACTAATCTCAATTGATTATATTAATTTATTGAAAATAATATTTTATACAAATTACTTATTATAAATGCGAAAGTTTGGATGTATAGATGGATGGATGTATGTTTGTTACTCAATCAAGCTGCAACGATTAACAAACATCCATCAATCCATCCAAACTTTCGCATTTAATAGGATACTTAATAATATATATTTTTTTTTACTTCCACACTTTAAAGTTATTACATAAGCATACGTAGATTAGATACACCTACATATAAAGATACGTTTGGTTTTAATAAAAATGTGTAATTAATGTTGGGTGTAAGTTTAAAAACATTGTTTTCAGATTATATCCTTTGCTTGTACTTATCAATTTAAAAACTTGCCATTGCGAATACAAATTACAACATACTATGTCTATACCCATCTGGGAATGAAATAAGCAGGGGCGGATCTTGAATTTGTGGGGCCCTGGGCTAATACTGCTTAGGGGCCCTACCTAATTACTCAACTAATTGCCATTTTGACAAGAAACTGCTTTCTGTAGTGATGTAGGTATATGTAATAGAGTAGGTTTAGAAAATCTAAACGTCAAACATTTTCGTTCGAACGAAGTTGCGGAACGAAAACGAACCGTGGTAGGAAATACGCGAAATTTCGATCGATATTTCGTTGAATTAGAGTAGACCCCCAGTTCGGTTGGGGGCCCTCTGTATTCGCGGGGCCCTGGGCTGCAGCCCAAAAAGCCTTTAAGTAGATCCGCCCCTGGAAATAAGTCTAGCTTGGTAATACCCTGAAGTATTTAGTGATGTTCCACCCTCTTTTTATACATATCTTAGTGTCCCACTATAAATCTTATGCAAAAGCCAAAAAATATTTAAATTGACTTTATCAACAGTTTTAATAGCTAGCTGAAGATTACACCGTGATTCAGATGTGAAGGTACATACCTACCATTAGTCATATCTAAAATTCGATCATTACATCTAGTAGCATGTTGAGGTCGAAACTGTATTAAAGGTTTGAGGCCCGAGGGCTCGACCGCTTTTTGAAGCAATTTCAAAAAGGGGTACCGAGCCATCATCATTCTTCTATAGCCAAATCATCAAAAAGGGCAATGCTACCAGCATCTTGATTATCTACTAATACCTCGAGGCGTTCGTATCAATGAGATTTTATTTAAGTGCATAGTTCAGACTAATAATTTAGCACCTACTTATCAACTGCAGGTTTTTGTAATTTAATATTGAATATGTAAATAAATAAAATGTAATTAAAAATTACTTTATTCCGCGATATTTATAAACTTTATAATTTTTTATCTAAAGATTTTATGAAATAAATAATAAAAAAATATGATAAAGTAGATTACAAACTCTTAAATAGTTAAAAATTCTATAGTAAAGTAATTTCATAGCATGTAGACAGGGGAATGCATGGCATTTCCTGTTATACCTACTCCTGTAATAACTTTCATGCATTCCATACGGTTTAGCGCTTGGTAGAGTTTGTCATATCAGCCATATTGGATTTGTCATGACGTCATGGTAGCAAGCATGCAAATCAATGAAGGTGTTTAACATACATACCTACTTGGGTATAATCTATTTTTCCTTAATTGTCTTATAAGGTAGGCAAATCGCAGAAAAGGTTTCAGAAAAACACCAAACCAACAAACATAGGCGCTCTCGATTTCCTCCAGTTTTGTTTTTCGCTTGGTGTACGGTTTCATTAATAGTGCGGTAAGAACGTTTTATAGTAAAATCTGTGGTGTGTCTCACGGTGTCTCTCATGATTGTATTGTGACATTATCATAATACAATCATCACTTGCAATGCCACCACTTGTGATCACCAGCAATGTGGTGAATCCAATCCAAAATCAATCCAAAATCAGTACATTGCGGCGCCGCAACGCGTCATGTGGCTCTAATAGTTTTCAGTAAAACACGCTGCGCTTCACCGTCACTAGTCTGATGCCCGAGGCTGGCCCTAACGATACATTTATTGCGCATACTAGTATACGTGTAACACCCACCATAATCGTATTATTACGTAATTCATTTAGATTATGTCTACTGTTCTCTCGTGCTGTTTTTGTGAGTTCGTGTGTTGTACTCAAGAAGCTTTACGTCCTAAAAGGTTGTAGGTACAATGTTTAAATCTCGACTTACACATTTGTAACCTGTTCTTTGCCTCACGTGTGATTTATATCGTATAATTTGCTTTTATCTAAGCTAAAAGGATTTACTATTTTTATTTCTGTAGATGCCTTCAGGTCGGATTACAACAAGAATAAGGAATGAAGATTAGAATTATTATTCCAAATAAACTATAAAGTAAAGGGGTACATGGTATGATTACAAGGTCTTTTCACTATGTTTCAAAATTTGTGAGAAATGGTTTACTCGTTACGAGCGTCCAGTCCATCTGTCTGTCCGTTTGTGCGACATCCAAACTATTGAAGCTGCAAAATTGAAAGTTGTCACAGTTATAGAAACTTGTTACAAAATATTGACACTTATCAAAATCCTACTAATATTATAATGCGAAAGTTTGGATATATGGATGGATGGATGGATGTTTGTTACTCAATCACACCGCAACGAGCGAATCGATTTTGCTTAAAGCCACAGATATAGCTTATAATCTGGAAAAACACATCTAAGGCTACTTTTTATCCCGGAACATAAGAGAGCTCCCGCTGGAATTATAAAACCTCAATCCATGCGAACGAAGTCGCGGGCATCAGCTAGTTTTGAATAAAAAGGCATATTTGTCACATAATATGTCTAGTCCACGTCTAGTCGACCAAGATAATTTCGAAAAGCTGACGAACCTCAGACATAACTCAGTAGATATTATAGTATATAGTATCTATAATCTAGATCTAGAGTATTAATTATGATTAAATGTTTTAAATATTTAAATCAGAATCAAATTTCTTTTGTATGGGGCGCCCTACAGATATCTATACTCTTCTTAAGGACCTTATACGCATAATTATGTTCATGATAAAGTTTCCTTTTAGAAATTTTATCAGATAAATTTTCTTCTTTATTAATATCTCAGATAACTCCTTATCTGAGATATTTTTAAAGAAAAACATTACGGAATAAGACAAAATGTATTTAATGACAAGATGAACTAACGATGAATCATTTTTCCTCTTACAATCAATAAATATATAGCCGTCGTCTTTATTTTTCTGATAACTTGAAAATATATACTTTACTGTTATACCTACTTTTTAGTTTATTAAAAGTGGCGATGAGATTTATTAGCTTTTCATCCCTGTGGAAGTGCATGCAAGAAACCTATGTCCAGCAGTGAACGTGTATCGGTTGATAAGAAGAAGATTGGTTGAGTGCGATCATCGTAAACAATCACTCTGCACCAATTAGCGCCTTGCGTCGTGATCTGTCTCAATTTGCGTCCATTGCGCGATATTTAAATATGTAGTGTAAGCAACTATAGGTAGGTAATTGAAATAACTACATATTTATTTTGAACAGATTAACAGACTACATATACGGTGACGGATAAGCATAACTTAAATGCAGGCTTAGATCACATTATCATCTATTTTATCATCATAATATCATATCATTTATTTATAGGTAAATAATATTATTAGGTATACTAGTTGATGTTGATGAAGCCGCAGGAGCTTTACGTGGATTTAGTTTTAAAAATCCCGTGGGTTCCTTTGATTTTCCGGGACAAAAAGTAGCCTACGTCACTCTCCCGGTCTTCAACTATACCCACGAAAAAAATCACGTCGATCCGTTACTTTTTTGCGGCGTGATTGGAGGACAATCCAACAAATCAATATACCAACAAACGAAAACACTTTCGCATTTATATTATTAGTAAGGATTAAAGTTGTTACAAAATTTCTGAGCCGCAATCTGCCAGTTTGGCGTGCAAACTACAATCACAAAGTACATAGTTTCTTAAATAAAGCCTATTGCACAATAGAAATAAGAAAATGAATATTTGCCACAGATTATTTAGCATGCGTAGTTACTTTTTCGCTTCAATGTACATAATATATTTGTCAGCGGCTTTTTGTTTGCGTAAATCACGGTGAGTTTAGAGTGCAGCGACATCTAAGGCATCAGGTGCGATACACTTACGCAAATATTTTATGAAAATACCGAGAATGTCCTGCTAGAGACGCGCTTCATCGATAAAATATTTGTACGTACCTATACCTACATAGTTATTAGTGTGGCGTGTCACTAGGTACAAGACTTTATAATTAAATTATTATTATTATCTTCTTGCCGCGATTTCGTCCACCTCTACTATTCCCATGCAAAAAACACATCGATCCGTTGTCCCGTTGCTGCGTGATTGAAAGACAAACACAACACAAGAGAAAAAGACAGATGTTATTACTTATTATATTCCTATTGAAGGTTCATTTAATTACGACTAAAAAACCTAATAGAATTAACCGACATGACATCATAATACCATAAAACTCACGGGAAAAATGCAAATTGAAAACAATACAATGTAAGTGTAATTAAGAAACTCATTTAACTTTCTCGCCATTTTGTATTCAGTCCGCAATTATGAGTTTTAGACATAAAAAGTAATAAGTTTTAAAAATATCGAGTATAGCGTTATTAGACATGCCTAGGAGACTGGGGTGTCGGCGTCGCGGCCGCATCCTACAGCCAAACGGTAAACACTTTGCTGTAATCTCGAGATGAGAAAACTTTCAGTTCTCTTAATTCAGAAACTTATTCAACAACCTAACAACCTTAGAGCGGACCGCCCGGCGGACACAACACAAACAAACTTACTCTTTAATCTTTGTCTTTATTAAAATAAACATTAAAATACTAAATATAAGATCACTTGCTATATTTTTACCTGGCACTATTTATGCGAAGAAGTAGAAAATGGTGAGTAAAAGAAATATTAGATTAATATGATATTATATTTATAACCCAAGAGAATATAATCACTCCGTTTTATGTATAACTATGTACCTTTTGTAAGATGTCAAAAGAACTAAATCATTTTTAGAAGCATTTTCTAGACACAAATAAGAACTAAATAGATCTTATATTTCCTTTCTGAAAATGAAAATTAAATATTTCTTTCATTTTATTTTGAACAAGCAACCCGCCTGGTTTATGTATAACTAGCTGATACCCGCGACTTCGTTCGCGTGGATTGAGGGTTTTTATTCTTGCGGGAACTCTCTTATTTCCCGGGATAAAAAGCCTATATCCTATTCCAGACTATAATCTATCTCTGTGCCAAATTTCAACCAAATCGGTTGCGACGTGATTGAGTAACAAACATACAAACTTTCGCATTTATAATAAATTAATAGGAAATAGGATTTCTCGGCTTCGCACGGGAAAGTTCCGACTTGTCCGGTGGATTTTCCAAAAATTTTCTTTCATACTCAAATCTTGTTCTGACAATTATAAACACCACAAAAAATAGCAATTTCTCTCGAGCCGTTCTCAAGTGATTTTCATTACTGCGGTAGGTATTTGATTTTTAATTAATATAGATTTGATCATTTTTTTTATCTACTCCTTTGAAAAACAAGAGCTTTTGTATTATTATTCAACTTAGATATTTATTGACAGAGTGAAGTGGAGCTCAGAGAGTAGCCGCTGATACGAACAAAACATATATTATAGGATTACCTATCTTCCATAATCTGCCGTGATAACGATCTGTGTGATACATCTCCGACAGCAAAGTAGCATTTTGCCACTCAGTAGTAAGCGAGCATCATAGGAAACGCGTGTCCTTAGTAGTTATACCCATGTACAGTTCAAATGGAATAAAATGAGAAAATAAAAACATTCGCCAAAAGCAATTTGGATGTGCCGTGTCAATTCAATTACTAACGCCGAGCGCTTCAGTACCTCGTTGAAGATTAGGGCAATGAAAAAGTATTGCAGGAAAAAACCTAGCAAGCATTTAATAGACAGGTAGGTGCTTGCCTTTGATTATTTTTCAGATTTATCCAACGTTAACTAGGGCAACCATTCTGTTTCGACCTAGGCCTTTCTAAACATGCTATACGTATCCAGTTTGTTCAAATTCATACCATCAAATAACAACAGCACCTTTTAAACACTTTTATTTAGATGTTGACACAATAGTACTAAGCTACTTACTATTTATTGCTCTAGCCCAAATATTGCTTGTAAAAACGTCCTCCTGTATAAGTAATGATAGTCTTTTGAGAAGATCGAGATCGAATGAAAAAGTTTATCGTTTTCTCTTTAGATGCTTAATAAGTGTGTACTTTACGCTACACAATATGTGGCATTTAAGGTTTATTGGTGTTGATTAGTATCTTTTGTGAACAAGGTCAAGTGATAATGTTGTCATTTCATAGATGAATTCAGCCAAGAGGACTCCACTGTGCGAAGCGACCGAGACGCGTCCGAGCGTCACTGTCACAGACATGGACACGGTGCAAGAGGAGAATGACAACGACAGGTATGTTAAATATAATCATATAATACATTTTTGTTCCTTTTGGTATGGAGACCCTGGGGCCAGGAGTCTGGAGCCCTTCTTGAAGAACTTTCAAAGAGGGCAACCGACTCTACCGGGAATCCAAGAGGCGGTAGCTACCTTAGCCAAAGAATTAGTCTGGCCATCCAAAGAGACAATGCTGCCAGCATCTTGGCATATAATATTGGAAACATCCTTCTTTCTTCAGATCTTTTAAAAATCATATTAATGAAATGATATGGCATTCTTTATATTTATAAATGATTTATTTTATTTCTTATAACATTACGTTTAAAATCTAGTAGTATTAGTAAGATGATCTATGTTTATTATTTATACTTAGTTATAAGGCTTAAGGAGTTGAAAGTAGAAATTTTTCGCAAGTTTCTGCCGATTAAAAAAAATCGCGTGAATCGATCCAGAAACCCCGGAGAAATCGGTGGACATACATAGAAAAAAAAGATACTGGCCGAATTTTCGAAGTCGGTTAAAAATATACCACGATTTAATTAAAGATTCTATTTAAAATACATTTTCGTTTTTTCTTTGTGTTGGTCATACTTACGCTTATCTTATGAGATCAGTTGCACGCATACTTCTTTGTTTATAAAAGAAATCTCAGGCTATAACTCTTCTGTAGACGATTCTCTACGCTAGTTAGAATATTAAAGAAATACATTTTTATAAAGGAACTTTAAAGCTATTAAAAATGTGTAAGACGCCAACTTTGGTATTAATAATAAGACTAAAGGAAGAAAACAGATGTAATTTTTATCATTTTTAAGTATGTATGTATATACATATGATTGAAAGTTTTTGTTACCAAACTATTATCTACACACACAGAAAAAAATGCGATGAATTGAAAACCTCCTTTTTCGGTTTAAAATGTTGCAAGCAAAGGATGAATAATTTATCTGGAAGTAAACAAAGACTTCAAGCATGAATGTGTTATATTTTTGAAATTCAAAAGATACAGTTATTTATGGAAGCTTACGGGAACCTTCTCAGTAGGTATAGAATATAGATGCATATTTGGAGATTTGGCGCTTAGTCTTGAAAACAAAATAGCCCAATAAAGAGCTACTTTGACTTTAAGAATCATCCTGTTTTCTATAAAATTTACTTTAAATAAAAATAATTATTAAAAATAAATAAAATTATTCCATTAATTTTGTATCTCAGAAACAAAAAACTTCATATCCAAAAACTAACATACAAAAAGAATTTTCGTCGTCTTCAAGTTTGTAAGGGCTACTAATATTTGTTCTAATTTTTGTTAAATAAAATAAATAACCAGTCAAATGCGAGTCGGACTCACATACGAAGGGTTCTGTACCAAAAAACGCCCCCCTTAATTTATAATTTATTTTTATTTTTATTATTAATCGTTGTTATAGCGGCAACAGAAATACACATTCTCTGAAAATTTCAACTCTCTACCTCTTACGCATCATGAGATACAACCCGCTGACAGACAGACAGCCGAACGGACGGACGGACAGCGAAGGCTTAGTAATAGGGTCCCATTAGTTACCATTCGGGTACGGAACCTTAAAAAACATGTAACATTTGTTAGATATTTATATTAAATTCTGAAAGTTCAATATAGGACGCGCTTCCGATCCCTGTATAAGATCGGAAAGCATGAAATGCATACACAAAGAGCGATTTCGGTGCAAAGCCAGCCTAGGAGCTGGAAAATATTTATGACGTTTGATAGACCGCTTTGTGTCGCATAACACCGTTCAAGCTCGTCTGCTCGCAAACGAACTCAAAAACTAAGCACTAAAGGAAGTTGTAATACGTGCTCTACCATAGGTGCAGTTCAACATTCTAATTCACCGAACGTAATCATTCACGTTTTTACAAAGTTTCTTCACTAGATTTTAGTGATTCCATTCGTAAATCTTTAGTACAAAAAACTGTGCCTGAGTAATATACACACAAAATTTCATAAGAATCGCTCAAACTGTTTCGGAGGAGTTTTGTTACAAATACACGAGAATTTTCTAAACATAATAGGTATGTATTATAAATACAGCAATAGATTGACATGATTTTGCATGGGTTGAGGACCTGGAGAGTGAAGTACTAGTATAATTTAAACGTAAAAATTCTTTTTACAAAACCGACTTCAAACGCCACTACAAAGTACATATATCAATTGTGCCTATAAAATTTGAAGAGTTCCCTCGATTTCTCCAAGATCCAATCATCAGATCATGAACTGATGACTATGGGACCACCTGGGAAGCATACCCTTTCAAACAAAAAAGACAAACGACGAAATGAATTGAGAACCTCCTCCTTTTTTGGAAGTCGCTTAAAAAGAGGGCAAAAGAGGACAGGTCACGGGGGTAACAGCTGGTTTAACTTTTTTAAGAAAGGAAAGTAAAAAGATAATTTAATTGTATTTTTTTTTTTCACTCTTTAGTGATGAATCGTCATACTCTGACTTGGGGCATCTAAGGGAGCGCACCCAGGCAATATTGAGTCCAGTTCATGAACCGCTCCTTCAGAATTCATTGCCAAACAGCCGACGTGTCTCCAATGATATAGACTCCAAACTCGCCGCCAATCTTAACACCAGGTATTAAATATTATCATAATAAATAGTGAAATAATAGAAATTATAATACTTTTATTTGAAGGCGGATTCAATAGGGATGGATCTTTAACTATACCAGAACAGTCTGAGGACTCCACAACTTATAGCAGATTTGGGAACATTGATTTGTACCGGTGACCAGGATTTGATGATGGAACAGAAAAGTGGTGGGTAACATGATACTGAGTAAGCCATAAATAGACATGTAAATTCCACGTATCAGGGGCTGATTTAAATTTTTAATTTACGCGTCTTATACAAATAACATCTGTAGCTCTATAGATTTTTAGATCGTTAAAATAAATTTTAAGGCCCAATAAACTCTCAGACTTTCGGGAGTTTTCAGCTAAAATGTGTTAGTTCTCTATAGCCACGAGTAGTTCGTACGGAGGCTAAGATATTTACGAGCTTCAAGCCGATTTACAACTTTCTACTGTCTGCGTAGTTGTCGCCATATTCTACTCCTATCAACCTTTACGCTTTTATTATATTCCCACTACAATGAAAACAAGACAACTGCAGATAATTTTGAAAACTACACAATTCGGTTGTAGGTACACGATCTATAAACTACATTGGCTGGTCTAAAAGTCTATCCTTGTATAATATAATGTATATCTATAAAGTGGTCTATTCTTTTCCGAAAAGGATAACGAAAGGTATAGTAGTTAAGTGAAAGCTGAAATCTATCACTCACTCTTACTTTAACCTCAGATTAAAGACAGACTAAAAAGCATTTTATTTCAGGACATATTATTTGTGTTTTGTTAAACCAAAGCACCCTCTATACATCTCAGTCTGATAATGAAAACAATAGAATAAGCGCCAATGGTTTAGAAAATATTATTTCAAAAGCATTAGAAACACAAATGGATACAATGATTTATGATGAATATAAGTGCATTATTTTTATCATACATATTATATTCATTCCAAGAATGATAATATTATATTCTGTGAAGGCGCCCTTCAGCGATAATCGCAGCGTTTCGGCGTCCGTCGCAAGCTCTCGCACTGTGTGCCGCAACGCAAAGGCGTTTCTTGTCTGAGCTGACGCCGAACTCGCGGACCTCTATGGCTTCAACCCACGAGCACCCTTCTTCTGCGGAAATCTTGGGCCAGTAAGCTTTCAATGTTACAGTACATAAAAATTGTTATCACCTTTTAAATAACTATTTATGTGAAATATTTTATTTTAATACTATAATTATTAAAGTGTTAACCTCCATTTAAAGGAAATATCCGAAGAAATTTTTAAATATATGTAAAAAATTCCGGAATTTTTGATAGGTATGTATTTAAAATTTTTTCGGCTATTTATGTTATTTTGTTCACCAGAGGATTCGTTTCAGTATTAGGTACTTATTACTTTCTTAATTTATCTTTTATTTTGAAAAAAGTAATCGTATAGAAACCACTTATTTCCACCATACCGTATAACATATTTTGGAAATCGGTCATTATATTATGTACAATTAAGAATTCCTAAATTAATATTTAACATTTGTATTGGATACACATTTTTATGAAAAATGTCCGATACGGTCCGAGATAAGAAGAAAAGCCTGTAAAAATATTTGAAGTCTTTTATAATAATTTACATTAAAATTTTGTACATAAGAAGTGAGTACTACCTACATGCCTAATTCCATAATCTCAAAAGATAAATCAGGCCGACGGCGACGCCCCTGTCAGGGCTGTTGACTGGCAGATGCGCAAATGTACATGACATAGACTGTACCACTACTGTACCGCTATCTTCAACACACTGAAAATTTCAACGTAGTTAAAAGATATATAATTAAAGATAGATAACTAAATTTTAAGAATAAATATGTTAGCCTATATGGTTAGCACTGCGTTCTTGTATTTGGGATGTCGCGTCTATCGCGGGCAGCTGTACGGAGTTATATGCATATAAGTAATTATATATCACATGCTTCAACGGTGATAGAAAATATTCCGAGGATATCTTCAAGCCTGAGAGTTCTCCACAATGTTCTCAAAGATGTGTGAAGTCTGCTAAATTGCATTGGGCCACCATGGTAGACTGTGGTCTATAGGCCAGGCAGGTCTCCCTTATGGTAAGGGTTATAATCCTTCTTTGAGAGAAGACCTCTGCTCAGTAGAGAGCCCTTGATTGGTTGGTGGTGATAATTGATAAAATTGTTTGTCAGAAAGCTAACTTATTGATTCAGATTATGAATATTCTGAATAAGATTAAGTGCTAATAGACTCATCACGACTATAATAATAAATCTATGTAGGTACTCGTAGATGAGAGACCTAGTTCTAACTAAATATTGTTCTCACCGATGCCGCGTGCCTGCATTATATCTCTGACAATACTTGACACCTACAATGCGTCCACACAATGTTAACAGCGAGACGGTTTGACAATGCTTTTGTAAGCATTCGCTATAAATGCTTCTCACAAATTCTAATTAAAATATGAATGTTTCCAATATACTTACTACACGTCATACTCGTATATCTTGACCATTTTGTTATTCTTTTTCATTATTTTCACATCTCTTTTAAAATAATTGTTATAACATAAATGTTTCGAGATAATTACCTACGTAACATTTCAGTTTTAATGGTTTAGTTGTTTTCAGCGAAGCGTTGAGCAAAGCATTATCTGCCCTATATGCTAAACTTTTGGTGGTACTTGGATTGGCATTTCCTGTAACTGAAGTGATAGCAAATGGTGTACCGGATACATACTATCAGGTAAAATTAGTATCAAAATCGAAGAAATGTTTTATGATGTAGTTGTAATACCTAGAGATCAGTATAATTTAATAATTTAATATTTTACAGGGATTTTACATGTATCTATACTTAGTATCACTTATATTTGTGATATTTCAATATGCGAATTTAATGCGAGAGAAAGCATTCAACATTATAGTTAACAACCGAGGTAAGTTTATACCTACGTGAACCGAACAATTAAGTAAATCTTAAGTTGAGTAAAATAACAAAAATCTCTAGCCTTGGTAATTAGCCGCATTTGCGTAACAAAATGCGACATTAAAATCACATCTTGTTTGCATAATTACCACTGCAAAAGAATACCTTCTTAACTTTGTATTCCACTAACGTTTTTAGTCATTCATATATGTTCTTAATGGATATTTGTTAATTATTATATGTGAATATTTTTAATGACTGTCAAAATGTGTAATCAAACTAAATGTTTGTACATTTTTAGATGCAGCGGATAAAGAAGATAAGACCGGTACCGGTAAGGCTACGCCTACTGAAAGGTTAAAAGAAAAGGAAACAATATCTCGTTATGGAAGTTTTTACTTGAGGCTCGGGGCTATAGGTATAATTGTGTGACAACTGCTCAATTTATTACATTTTGTTAACAATTACTTTTATAAAGTAATAACTGACAGACCCGACTTCGCTCGGGTGAGCTTTTCTGTAGCTTTTTATTGCCCTCAATTACGAATAGTTCTAAAAAAATCATAGCTTTATATATTATTGCAGAACCGAAGTTTTTTTCTTTTAGGATGAAAAAATACCTCGGTTTATCTGTCTGTGTGCACCAAACTCAAAAACTACTGTAAAGATTTTCATTCGGTTTTAACCAAAGAATATCCTAATTTTGCAATAACGCAGGAAAGACAGCTATCATCGTTCAGCAAAACACCATACTTTTTTATTTACACTGAAACCTTTTCGCAAAACCAGACCTATCCATAAAACCTAGATGAAAATCCATACAGTAATTTTTGAATTACCATGCACATCAAACCGAAGGAGGAGCGGAAGGTTTTGTCGTAGGTAATATATTCCTTAGGTATAGGAATACATATTGTAATAAGGACTTAGTAAATTCAAATTGAAAATCATTTATTTCATGTAGTCTCTTGCGACAAGTCAAGTCTCTAGTCTCTACCACCGTTTCGAAAACCAGATTATATTTTGATTGTTTTAATTATATTATTGAGATTTTTCGACAGCTTTTGGTATCGGATCTATGGTATACAGTGGATTGGAGTTCGGGGAATATTTCGAAATGGCTGATCGTTGCCGGTCGGTCCTGTCCGCACTAACTCCTGCGTTACGCATGGCGTTAACTCTCGTACAAATGCAGTTCATCTTTCTAACAAACAAAGACATCGAAGTCGGCAGCTACAAAATGATACAAAGATTTGGATTTATGCATATGATCGCTACAAATCTATGCGAGTGGCTCTACGTTCTCGTGGAAGAAACAAAACATGAAATAAATCATCTTGAACATTCAATGTTTGCGAAGCCTAACAGCAGTCATAATAGTACAGACGAGATGGCATGCCAGCGATCAAATATTATGGGCAAGCTTGTACAAAATGCATCTCCATTTCTGTTTCCATGTACTATTGAATACTCGCTAATATGTGCTGTTATTTTGTATGAAATGTGGAAAGAGGTAAAAAACTGTTACAGTAGTATTATTCAGTTGATATTCATATTTATATTTTATAGAATTGATAATTATATAGAATTTAGATTCAGACACAATATGATAAATAAACATTTAAATAACTTAAAATTTTCAGGTAAAATGCACACCTAAAGATTTTGAAAAGAAATTTTTGTATCCGAAAAACAAATCACGTAATAATTCCGTAACTCCTGAAAAAATTTTACAACAGTTTGGTAAGTATTTTTTTACTTTTAAAATATATAAAAAAGAGAATCTCTTGTAAAAGTGCTGACACACACCTTGCTAGGCGCAGCGCAGAAAATTTTTCACTGCCATTATCGATTTTGCTACAGTTTGATAATAATTTATCAGAAATCAGTTGATATTACTACCTACTAGTCCCCCATAGAAACGAAGCTAGAGGCGAACGGCAAAGCTAGCAAAGTCAATAATGATTTGGCAGTGAAAATGTCTTGCGCTGCGCCTCGCCAGATGTGCGCCAGTTTAAATTAATTTTTTTATAATTTTGAATAAAATTGAAAATACTTGAAGCAGTTGAAATATATAAAAAGTGATTTTCAAATCCATTAGATGATTAAATTTTCATTCGTTTTTCAGCCGGCATGCTGGGCGTAAGTTCGCCTCACGGTAGTCGAACAGCACTACACCATTTCTCAGTAGATTGTTCACACGCACACAGAGGCCTATTTTCTGGGATACTTCTTATTGTTCTGACTATCATATCATTAATCATGTTCTTCGTACTAGCAAGCAACCCAAGCACAGTCAATGTAAGATAAACTAAATGGTTTTGAACTCGCTATATATTATGTTATATTATGTTAATTAAATGAAATAGAAATAATAAATAATAGACATTTATTTTTAAGGACGCAATATTCCAAGTAAATATATGCGAGTTAATATTGTACTCGTTAAGTATATTAGCATCTGCAACGGCCTTAAAGCAAATGAGAGTACTTCCATACAAAAGAAAAAATCAGGGTAAGTAAAATATGCTTTATTATTTTCAAATGTTAAAACAAAAGTTACAGCCCTATCCACTTGTCATAATTTATTGGTTGAACCCGCGTAGTAATTTCGATTTTTTAAAGAAACTTTGTATTTGTTTTAGCTGTTTTAGTATTAGATACATCTTTACTAATTCTTGCGCAATCTGGAATGTTCGTGTACTGTATGTTCAGCCTTATTGGATGTCACCACACGATGAACAACAGTAATGGGGCCGGTCTTACTGGTTTCTTCTCTGAATTTTTATCTTTGAATCAGGTACTTGATTAGTTTAAAAACTTATTATATATAAGCGTCCACGCAGCTTAAAAGGATAGGATGGATCACATCAAAATAATTTTGGAATTCGTCATAAAAGTGCCTCTTCTGACTCCCACTGAAAGGACGAACCGAGTGCAGAGTTCCGCACTATCATCAACCATACATCTTATACAGCAGATACAGTGTACCTAATAAAGTACATATTATACCCAATTAATGCGATGCGATACATCCGAAGTCTACTACGTCGAGCTGTGGACTCTTACCTAACTTTTTACAAGATTTTTCGGAATCCACACAATAAGTAGTTATCTGAAATTTAGTGAGAATATACTCTGTAATTCAATTATTAAAAAAATTTACTTCATAAAAGAAAATATTTTTCAAAATATTTTTCATTAAAGAAAATATTTTTGCACATGCAATATTTTTCCAGACAATTTTGCAGTCACTTTTCATAATAGACGCATGGTGGCGCAGAAGCGGTACCTCTGAGCAAAGGAGGAGGAAACCAGGAAGACAGCTTGTCACGTTTCTTCTTGTAGCAAACATGGCCATGTGGGCAATCAATACGCTCGAAAAGGTATGATTAATTAAATCCAATACGACATATAATGGAAAAATTTAGAGAGACTCCATCAACGTGGATTCACGTATTATTTACAGGTTTCAAAAATACCGTAGCAACTTGTAGTTTTCCTTGTGCTCGGTTTATTTAAGATAATTTATAATTTTTTAATTGTAGGTAACGTAAAAACTAGGCACTTTCTAATTCCATGGTTGTTCCATCTCACTATCTCATTTCTAACTGTTATTTTTTCCGTTTAAACAGAATCGTGCGGAATTCCGTCCAGCTCACCTCGCGTTCTACGGGCCCTGGGCGTGGACAATCATCACTCACGTCTCCATGCCACTCGCTATCTTCTATAGATTCCATTCTACAATATGTCTCTTCGAGATTTGGAAAAACAGCTTCAAAAATAAACCTTTATATTTCAATATATGACAAAATGTATTTCATTTGAAAATAAATAAATAAATGACCCAAACTCTCAAGTACTTAGTCATTTATCCATATTAAGTACTACTACTAGGTACCTTATTTACTTTCGTGTACATCTTATACGCATTTTATATTAGTAAAAAGCTGTTATCACTAATACCTGAAATAGCTGAGTAGCTTAATAGCTTCATGTTCGTTCTCTATATGTATATAGAGAACGAACCATTTATCGCCCTGGGTCATTGCTGCTTACCCAACGCACTCGATTGATATGTGCTTTCGAATTTAGGAAACATGACCCTCATGAAATTAGGTATCATTATAGAAATTTTCCTTTAACTAAAAATCCGTAGAAGAACCGATATATCTCAAGGGGGAGCGAAGCTGAAATGACCATGTAGTTCAAAGAACCAAGCACATAGTTAGGGTTCCACGGTACTGTAACAACGATTTCGCTCCAGAAATCTCAGTATTCGCTGACTCTCTACTATTACAGGTGAAACGACAACTTCCAAACTAGTCGTAAGAAGACCACAGCGTGTGGAAGTCCTTACAAAATACAAGAGACCTATATACAACTGTATGTATATCGAGGGCTGACGGCAACGGCCTGTCTGTTTCAGGACATAGAATTTAATCATATATTCGTAAAATACCATGATAGAGAAGTTTCCGCATTCTCCACAGACTTAATCTGTCAAGAATATAAAATAAACAGACGCAAAATTGTTTGGTCAAATTTCCGCCGAACGTGATGAAGCATTTAACGCATCGAATGCTACCCTTTGTCACGACCAGAAACTCGCAACAATACTCGCTAATTGTTTGCATTTACTCCACGGCTATATAATTGCTCCAATATATTAACCCTGAAAAGGAAAACCAATGCTGTATTCCAGCTACGAATTTCAAATATGCGAACTTCAAATTTTCCGTCTAATTACCAGTCGACTCGACAAACAAAATCTGTTACTCAACATTGAAGTCAGTTATGAGTCATCGTATCTAACAGTCATAAATTTTTACGATGCTTAGTAAGTAGAGAAAAATTTCGTACAGAATCATAATGCCATACGAGCGGCACACCAAAACATCAGTAGCAAATTACGTCACTGATTGTATCATTAGATTTCCTGTACCTTCAATATCTTATCTCGCAGAATGGGATATACTGTGCTTAGACATTCATGATAATCATCCGAAGGGATTACCTTGTCGGAGGCGCAAATGCAGAGAAAAATGAGATCGAAAAATACTTCGCATATTGATCCTGCGACGCGTGGTCATTCGAAGACAATAATACTAAACAAAATGGACGATTTTATTGAACAATGGTAAGTGAAAATATAATTTTTTTATTGTGCTATATAATAAATAAGCATAAGAAAAACACGAATGTATTTATTTACACATAGACATTTACATAATTAATTGTCTTTAACCTTTGCGCTAGAGAAACATGTGTTGCAGAAGGTAGTTCCTTCCAGGGATACGTCATTCGTAAAGTAATATTATTTTAAAATTATCTTATAATAGTGAGTCTAAGTGTATATGTGTGTGTGTATGTGTGCGTGGGTGTTCGTATATTATGACATTTAAATAACGGTTTTTAGAAGTTCCGTGGGAGCTCTTTTATTGTTCGTGATTTGTATAAAAATATACCTAATATCATTTATATAATCAAAATTTCATTGTAAATGATTTAGATGCCATTAATATTGAATAATCAAGAACAAACTACATTACGGCAGTATATGGAAAATTGTATCTTGAGTTATTGTTATTAATGTATAAACAACAAGAAATAAAAACATCTTATGATGAAAAATTATTTTGAACATATGCAATAAGCACATTCTAAGTACGCATTATATTGTGAAATGCAACTACGGAACCCTACAGTGCACGTCGTACGTGGGCTGACACGTGATTGGCCATTTATTTGGAAGTCGTTTAAAAAGTATCGGTTCTTAATAATATGAAAATATGTATATTAAATTTTATAAATATTTTATGTAAATATTATGTAATAAATATTAAATATTTTAGCACGCGAGAGGCGCGAGATTACAAACCCACGACTTCTACAGTGTCTACAGTTTACGAGCACGGTCCACATCACCATTACCATCCTCTTCGGCAGATAAGCACAAGCTTAGAACGAAAAATTCGTCACGGACGGTTGGTTCTACTTTCTTATTCAAATCGATTTCAAAAGTCTAGTTCGAAATAGTAGAAGACTACAACAGTCTAGTTTGAAATCAGTTGCTAAACCTGCTATAGAATTGTCTAAAAATAATTGCATCAGTGTGACCTTTGATTGGCTGAAGTTATGTTCTTTCTGCATCAATGCATTTTTATTTTAGAAAATGTCACAGCAGGTTATACATTCATATTTCGTTTCTAGGATTCGTCAAATTATTTTTTTTTACCTTACTTGAACTTGAGAACTGTCTTTCTTTTTTTAAATAGAGCACCATAAACTTTTCAACTCGTCTAACTGGGTATGAATAAATCGATTAGGATTTTCTCTGAACATTGACAAAGTTATACATCATACCTTACTTGAGAGATAAACAGAGAAGTCCTGTCTAATACCAGGTAAAATAATAAATCAACTATCTTCCAGTAGGTAAGTAAGTATAATATGCCGACGCAAACTAAGATTTTTTTTAATTATTTATCAAATTAATACGAGCTAAAGTAGATCAAACGCTAAGTCAGACGTTTTAGAGGTAGACGTCTAATTAATCGCGTAGTGTTGAAGATAAGAAGTGGGGGGGACAGGGGTGCATGTGCTCGTTAGGAGGGTCGTCTGAAACTGACACCGCCGGTGCTAATTATTTACCCGTAAGGACATCTAGCCTACAGACCAATGCAAATTTAGTGCAATAAAATATAGCATAAGCTATAAATGTAAGTATAAAGGAGATGCAGAATGCAGGCGCTTTTTAAACAGCTTTAGTAAAAATCTCTTAGGTTTTGTAAATTGTAGGTGCTAATATACCAACTACGAGTAGACAAGTTGAGTAAAATGCAACTTGTTAATTTAAGTTGACGTTAATCATGCGTGATTTTGTCATTTAGTATTGAAATTAACTTTTGGGGAAACTTCATGATTTGTTATTTCGATGCTTAATGATAGGCTAACTTCAAAAGTTACACTAGAACCTCGGACCAAGTCAACTTTTGTACTTGAAGCCCTTTATTGAATGTACCTACTCAGTGGTGTTTTGGTACCAAATCATTATAAACTTTTCCCCTACATAGAGTCAAATAAAAAATTATAAATGGATCTTGTTGGTTAGTCTATATTGATTTACAGTTTACGTTTAAAGATTAATCTTATTTACTTTTGAGCTACCTAACCTTATTACAAATTACTATCAATTACTAAATCTTTACACACAAGTGTAAGTTCAGGCGTCACAGTAACGTCTCCTCAGAACTCAACACAGTGTGCTAATGACACTGCAGGTATCCACATGAGAAATATTTTCGTCTCAATATTTTATTAGATCTGACTAATCTTGTTAGCGACGAAGTTCAAAAGACTCGGAGGCGCAATTAAAAAGTGATCGTGTAAACGTTAAGCAGTTGACGTAAAAATCCGAGTGTATACGAGTGAGGTGAATTATGTCTAAAAATAAAGAGAAATCCAATCAGATAACGGCAAAGGATTGGCGGGAGAGATCGGAGCCTCTGCTCTCGGTGCCTGAGGATGAAAGGTGAGGCCGAGAGCTTCATTAAACGCACTATTAGGCGATAAGCTCTGCTCCAAACAAAACAACTCTGTAATATTATACCTTCGGCTGATTTGTTTTAAAATACTTTGATGGAGCCTTATACACTTATAATGTATTTTATAAGAAACACTCAATTACGCTTGGCCTAGATATATTATTTTGGTTCATTTTTCAAACTCAAAGTGGAAATTTATCATTCAAAGTTAATACACTATAATATTATAATGTGTATATTTAATATGTACTTTTATGTAATTTATTTAAAATTTGTTGCATACCCATATCCCTCAGTAAATTCTTTAAGGTTGTCTGGAGGAGATCGCTTAAAGTGATAAGACCGGCTTTGCGCACCGTACATTAATTAACTATACGATTGAATAAAATTGTAAACTTCATCTCTTGTGTGTAGCAATAAAGAATTTTCTATCTATCTACACTGTGGCACAGAATACATCTAAGGTGACTGTGAGCCAATTTCACAATCGCCCAATAAACTCCAAACCGATTTTGACAGATTACCAATAGAAAACCACAATTTTACAATTACCTAGGTACCCTTATGAAGTGACGTAATGGTATTAAAATTAATTTAAGAAAACCTATTCCAAAAATCCAATTCCAAAGGCGTTCTAGTCTGAGAAGTTCTTGTAGGAATTATCCTACAAGAACCTCTGCCGGATAATATTATGAAAATTGTAAGTATATTTTTTTGGCCCAACAAATGAATAATTTGTTTAATATTATAAATAAGTATCTAACTAGGCGTATATTCTACCTATTCTCCCGATTCTTATAACTATTATCAATGACTTTGATAGAATTACAATGAAACATGTCGACGATAAAAATTGCACGGCAATATTTCACGCGAGAAGAATTTAATAAATAGCAAACAAGATTACTTACTACCGGTTGGTGAGCGATAAAATTATTTGCATTCATGATATATTTTTAACGAGCCAAAACTCATTAACCATTATTTTATACGTCAGTAATGATCACGATTTTAATAATGTTATTTGCCTTATATAGCGCTTTGATTTAATTTGTATAATAATTTACCCAAATATTAACAACGTGGGTCGAGATAAATTTTGTAATATGTTAAGGCTGTTTTACATAAGCCTTTTGTTTGTCTGCCAAAGAGAACAAGAAACAATTTTTTTTACTACAATCTGACAAACTAGAAAGGCAACGCACGTGCTATGCACAGCCTACCCTCCCGTCAGTAAAAACGCAGCAAGAACAAGAAAACAAGCTCAAAAATATATCGAGATAGACCGGTTATGATTTATCACCATTGTTTTACTAAAGATTCATGCGTGATTATTTCTCTTCAAATTCAAAAGTTTGAAAATATTATATTTTTGATAAAAGAAAATGTCTCCTTTTAATCCATGAGATTAACTTCCAAGCCTTTATTTTATTTATTGTTACGTATAATACAGAATTTTCACGGGTTTTTCATTTTTATTCTATTTGAAAACTATTATATACATCGATGCACTATATTACAAATGATTGGTGATTCCAAATGACGTGTTTCCCGCCTACTTTTCCGTTATATTATCCGCAAGAAACACGCGTGTTGCACACAAATTCACTACAATACACTCTACACAGGAGCATCTTCAGGAAGTTTTGACTCTATAATTCATACAAATCGCAAAGAATAAGTTTACATACTGTTCCATATGTGATATGGAATTTCGTTTTCAGAGAGCATCCACCCCATTCACTGCCACGGCTCAGTGTGGTGTTGCCGTGCAGCACGAGCACCAGCGTGGATCGTATTTCTGTTGCACAGGTCACGAAACGGCTGTCACATGGCGAGTGAGTTCAACTTAACTAACACTTATTTCTTCTGTATCAATCGATCGACGTCCACTGCTTGACGTCAGTCTCTTACATAGACCGCTGGATACAAGCGACACAAGACTCGGTCTTGCATCGCTTGTGTCCAGCGGTTCCCTGCTACTTCTCTTATGTCGTCGGTCCACCTAATGAGGAAGACTCCTAACACTGCGGATTCCGGTGTAAGGTCGCCAGTTCAGCAACTTTGGAACACCTAAAACAACAATAAGATATAGAAAACCTATATCTTATTGTTGTTGTTTATAACTGCTATAAGACTCCATTAGGTTGTGTTGGTAGTGCTAGAGTTTTCGATCTTTGGCATTTCATGTGCAATCAGACGACGTCTTCGTCTCCACCTAAAGACGTACTCTAAGTACTGCAACGATACAATAGGTACCATTTGTGACGATTGCCCGGCGTCGTGGTGAGCCGTGTTTGTGAATTTGGGAATATATAATTTCTGAATTATCTCTGGTCTGGTCTGGTGGAAGGCTTTGGCTGTAGCTATTTACCAACCTACCGTCAAAAACGTGCCGCCAAGCGATTTAGCGTTCCAGATCGACGGCGTGTAGAAACAGATTAGGGGTACCTAGGAGTTAAATGTACACTACCATACCCCTTCCAAGTTAGACCACTATCATCTTAGACTGCATCGTCACTTACCATCAGGTGAAATCGCAGTCAAGGACTATCTTGTCATCGAAAAAAAATTTGGAAGGATCGCCACAGAACACGATTTATTCCGCTGCTTTCGTTACAGGAAAAAATCTATTTGATGTCTAAGTACTATAAAAGATACCTACAGACCACATACAGATATTACAATATACCACTCTCAGTGTAATAGCCAATACTCCAATAGAGCTAATGTCAACATACATACGTATTATGTGTTAATGACGTTAATATAAACATATCAGTGATCTATAGATAGCGTGGTAGAGTTCTAATATACTAATAATATAGGATTATTACGGTGAATTTGCTGAACGCTTGAATACACTAAATCTACTACAATACGTAATTATAACAAACTAGGTTTTGCCACCTGCTTTACTCGCGGGATATGATTAACCTACTTAAAACTACGAAAACACTAACAATTGTTGGAACATTGGAACAACAAGTTGGTTAGTTGGTACCTACCGCCAGAGTGCAGGCAAAAACAAAATGTGTTCTCACTCTCATCTTAAGTTTTTTGCAAATTCTTACGTAACAAGACATGAAATTAAAAAACCCACGACGATATCCAACGTCTATAAACATAAACTCTATCTAATAAACTGGTCTGAAGTGATGCAAAAAAAACTGCATCAAAATCGATCCTGAACTTTTTGAGCCTCCTGAGCTTCACAAAACGCAATTTTCTCATTTCCTGTCAACATTTGATCAAAAACAAGTACCTGCCTATAAAATATTGTGCTAAAAATATCTGCAGATGGAATAGACTCATTCTATTATACCTAGTTATTGTTAGACGATTTATCTACGCTAATTAATTCAATATATCAAATTGTTTCAGTGAATCAATGACCGTAGTGCTATCAGCATTTTACGCAAAATTGTTAATAGTTCTAGGCCTAGCATTACCTGTTACCAGCACAATTCAGAATGAACTCTACATTAATATCACATCAGATGTAAGTATAATACATAATAATAGCAAATTGAATAATTATGGCCATAATAGCATTTCAAGTCTTGCATTTAATTTGCATATTATGTTACAGATATTCACAATGTACCTCTACGTCGTAAGCATGCTGTTTCTGGCATACACGTTTTATCATCTTCGAATTGCAAAGAAAAGTAAAGATGGTAAGTACCATCCATTTTTAACCCCCGACGATAAAAGAGGGGAGTATAACTCACCTCTTTTGACGTGTGTCTGTGTATCTACGTATCTGTCTGCTCCCTCGTAGCTTCACAATGAATTGCCCTATTTTAATGCAGTTTCTGCTGTTTGAAAATTAAACTATTCGAGGTGAATCTTAGCTAAGTATAGGTATTTTATGAAGGTCTACTCAAGCGTTGGTAGATCATCAGCTCATTTCTTACTTGGTTAGAAGGTCTTAAGCGTTGGGCTTCTCAATTCACATGTCAGGGGTGTTTTATATTCTCTACTAGTTGATGCCCGCGGCTTCGCTCGCTTAGTTTTTAAAAGTCCCGCGGGAACTCTTTGATTTTCCGGGATAAAAATTCTTCCTCGGGGCCTATGTCACTCTCGCGGTCCTGAACAGCTATACCTACTGACTACTCATGCAAAAAATCGCGTCGATCCGTTGCTTTGTTGCGGCGTGATTGAAGGACAAACCAACAAACAAACACACTTTCGCATTTATAATATTAGTAAGGATAGTAAAGATAAGGATTTACACTTGTACCATAACTGTCTTAAAAGTTAAACAAACCGCAACGTTTCAGAGAAACCCGTAGCACCCGGCTACGGGTTACGACTTACGACGTTCTCAAGTTTGGTTTTCCACTTGTAGCACGGTTTCGTTGTCAGTGCGCTGTGCTTAACGCGTCGCTTACGCCTTTTTGCGAGAAACCACCTGTGTACCTTTTAAGAAAAATTGATTATAGGTACTTTCTTTATTTCGCTTTATTTACACTTTCCTTCATTTTTTAACTTAATTTTTATTTATTTTTTATTTCATAACAAGATAGCCCCTTGACTGAGATTTCACCTGAATATTAATAGTGACGATGCAGTCTGATGGAGCTAACTCAAAAAGGGGTATGGCATTTTGCAATTAAACATTTTATTTTAATTTAGGTAGGCAAACAATCTTCAATAGGTTGGTTATTGATAAAGAGAATTGCTGGTTTGATAAGTTAGCAACTGCCCAATTCTGCCGTTTGCCTTGATCTGTGACATACTTATTAGTTACCATTTATCAATATACATAATATAATTTGTTTTTTCTTTGCAGATAATGTGATACGGACACGCTACGGCAGTTTCTACCTGCACATGGGTGTAGCAGGGTTTAGTGTGGGTTCCATTATCTATTCGTGCCTGCAGTTCGGCGAGTACTTCGATCTCTCCGGCGACTGTCAGTTGATCATCGTGGCGCTCAAGCCTGCGCTTCGAATTTTCTTTTTAGTCGCACAGACAATTTTTATATTCTCATACACAGATGTAAGTTGGTCTATTTTTTAAAAGTAGGTATACCTAATACTATTTTATAGGTTTATTAAATAGGTATCTAATAAATTAATAAAGTGGTGTTACTGCTTGTTAAGTTTAGACCGATTTTTTTTCATGGATATGATCTAAGCAACGGAAATATCAATAGACACTCAAGTAAAAGTGTGCATGAATTGTTAATGTGTTCCGTCGTAGTGCACACATGTACCTATAGGTAGAACCTTTCTGTAATTGCTCATAATTTATTATTATTTATTATACATGTGGGAGACGGGGGGACCTCAGGCTGAAAATAAGTAAAACTCCTCTATGACTGCTACAAGTTTTATCCATATAAATAGACATATTTTTTCTGAATAATTTGTATAAAAAGTTGAAATTCTTTTATGTTCTAGGTTCTAGACCCGATGCGAGGCGTTGTCCTCGACAGATTTGGCCTAATGCATTTAATAGCTACTAACGTATGCGAGTGGCTTAACGTAGTTATACAAGAAACTAGGGACGACATAGTCGCCGTAGCGTATGATAGACCCGCCGTTCTGAGGTACACAAACATGAGCGGCCCATCGAAACTAGTCATGACTGAAGAAGTAATAAACACAACTGCACTAGAAGACTATTTAAATGGAAATTTCACAAACAGCAGTGGAGTAATTCATGCAAACTTAACCGCTAAGATAGAGGCCTGGAGTTGCAATGTCTCGGACATGATAACGCCACTAATTAGAACCATGAATCCTTATTTGAGGCCTTGCGGAGTTGAATACAGCCTGCTCTGCTCCGTTATAATAGTCGTTATTTACAACGATATCTGCACCGTGCCTGGATCGGTAATTATATTTTCTGCTACATACGACTAGAACGACGCCACGTTAGAATGTTTTACCTAAAAATGCCTAAAAACGTTTATATTGAGAATCTTCCAAAAGTGAGGAGTCTCTCTCAAACGCTGTCGGGTGCACCCGTTTTAAAAGAATCAAGACTCAAGTCAATTAAATCTTCGAGCCTGGGGCACTTTCAGACTAGGTAGTAGGTACAGACATATTTTTACGGAAATCTGACAAACTACCTACAGTTTGTCTGTTTGTAATTTGTGAACTCTAGAGAGTCAGACGTAAACATGGTAAATATTCAATTAAGATTCAAACTTCGTTTGTATGGAGTGCGAATGAAGCTTGCTCTTTAAATACAAGCGCGATTCTTCACTGTGCTCATAAGCTGACGTAGTTAAATACCCTGCAAAAAGGTATTTATTTAACTAATAGGCATTGAAGTAAATAGCCGTAGAACAAAACTGTTTACGGTTCTCCTAACAATTAAATGACTGCCATCGCTTAACAACCTCCTAGAAACTATTCAAAGTCGGTGCTTCAGAAGAAATCGCACCAACGCGAACGAGTCGATGCCAAGAACTAGTAGGTAATATGCAAGGGTCGGTCATCATAGACTTAAATAAATTAATAATATGTGTTTTTTTTTCTTGTGAAAAATGCAGAAAACAGAAAAAACTAATGTGAAGCTTGATGAGAAACAGTGCTGCGGAAAAATAAAATCCAACAGTCACTTCTCAGTGGACTGCGGCAGCGCGCACAAGGGCCTGTTCCTGGGCGTGGCGGTCCTCGCCGGCACCATCGTCAGCCTCATGCTGTTCAATGGACTCTTTCAAAACGAGAAACACGTCGAACTCGCTTTGCTGCAAGTAAGCTGATCTCCCTCCGGTCGTGTAGGATTTTCCATCCCATCGGACTATGAGAGTGAGGGAATAGAGAGTGCACCTGTGTTTGGGCACGCACTTGTACTCTATTAAGCTATAACCAAACCGGCGCGTCCAGCCTGCGTCCGCGATCGCGTTCGCGGTGGCGATAACTTCGCGTCCAAAAAGTCGTTCACACCAAACTAGCGATCAACGATAGCGTCCGCGTCGGACGTTAGTCTTGCGTAGCGTTGCCAGACGTCCCGTATTTCCCGGGACATCCCGTATTTTAGGACAGGCTATGTCCCGTATTTGAACTGTACTTCGTTTTTTCATTATGAAATCGATCCAAGTATTGATTTTTGCAGATATGTTAAAACGAACAATAGTATGTTTAAACTGACTCGATCCTTGGAAAAATATCAAAAAAAAAAATGACACTAAATAATTTTGTTTTTTATTTGTCCCGGGTAAAAAACTGAAATCCCGTATTTTTTACCCATTTAACCATTTGCCCCTTATAGGCTGAAAAAAAATCTGGCAATCCTAGTCGTGCGTGTGTCGTGAAGCGGAAAAGTATTTGAAGACGAATCTGAAGAAGAAGTCTTACTTCTTATGGCTATTGCAGAAGAGGAAGAAAATAACCAATTTTTTAATATTTTTATATTCTGTATGGTATGTGAAGTATCATAAATTAAACGGTACTTGTAAACTTCGTTAATTATTCTTTCTGTATCTGACATCTTAAATAAATAATTAAATCGCAATAATAATGTGAAATTATGCTGAAAAAAAACTGAAATAATACGCTGCATGCAGCGTGCTGACCCAGCAAGCTCGATCTGAACGCGGACGCGGCCGGCGCGGCGTGCAGACGCAGCACCGGGACGCCGCGATCACTCACGGGACGCGGCGGTATACATGAGTCAGTACAAGTTCATTCGCTTCGGCTGATCGCCACCGCGAACGCGATCGCGGGACGCGCCGGTTTGGTCATAGCTTTATATCACAGTTATAGTGCACAAGGCTCTAGTGCCACGTTTCAAGTTAACGTTAGCTTAACTTTCAAGAAATGTTATGACAATCGCTAAAGACTTGCATTTTAGAGTATAAGAAGTAGGTAGTAGGTAACCTTTAAGCCTCAATAGCCCAACGGTTAAAGATGCGGACTGAAAACTGAATGGTCGTAGGTTCGAATCCCACCCGTTTTGTCGTACCCACTCCGAGCACAAGCTTTTCGCTTATTGGGAGGGGATAGGAGGATATTAGTCAACTTCAGCTTGGCTAATATTCTTTTTAAAAAAGAAAACAAAAAAATCTACCTATGTGGCATATCTGCATCATATTATCTACTTTCAGATAAATATATGGGAATCAGTATTATTTATACTGATGATAATGGGATCGGGAATTTGCATTCAGCGGGTGCGCAAACTGAACTTACGGCAGACGTCCGCGACGATGCCCCTAGAACACGCACTGCTGCTGGTGACGCAGTGTGGGGTGTACCTGTATTACTTGTTCCAAATAATCGGTGCTGGCTTCCTCATACAGCAGGCTCCAGAAGGAAGGAGGGCGACTAGGTGATAGAAAATTATTTCACTTTTTTTTTAAATTAAAACATACCCTTTACATACCCAATTTATGTCATAGATTTAATAAATGTTTATTTATTTATTTATTTAAACAGTTCTAGTAAATTCCAGTAGGTAATTATAATAACGTTCAGCGTTGTTTTTTTACGTTATTGAGAAATCTGTAAGTAGTTCGAATAATAAAAAATTTAGAACAAGTTTTCTAAAATGTAATCACACTATCACACTGTCACATCACACTATCACTCTCCACAGTAATAATATTATAAAGGCGAAAGTTTGTATGTGTATGTGTGTGGTATGTATGTTTGTTACTCCTTCACGCCTCAACGAATGAATCGACTTGGCTGAAATTTGGAATGGAGATAGCTCATACCCAGGATTAAAACATAGGCTACATTTTATCCCGGAAAATGACAGAGTTCCCATGGGAATTGAAAAACCTTGATCCACGCGGACGAATTCGCGGGCATCGTCTAGTAAAAACATAATCATGCAGACCCGCAAAAAATCTGCGCTTTCTGGTGCGGAATCCCAACGACCATCAATGAGCATGTACTTTTTCACGTTTCAGGATCATAGCGCCACTATGTGCAGTAATACAAAGCTCGTGTCAAACCCTGCTGGTGCTGGACGCGTGGTCGCGGCGCTGCGCCGGCGGCAAGGAGCGGCCGGGCCGCCAGCTGGTCACCTTCCTCCTCGTGAGCAACCTCGCGCTGTGGCTGCTCAACCGCGTCAAGAATGCTCGCGCTGAATTTCATCCGATGCAGGCAAGAGTAACAGCGGCGTAAAACTTTGCCCTCCTTTTAGGTGGATCCAGAATTCCACGTATAATTTTTCGGACTTATGTGCGTTTTAGCAAATAAGTACTGACCGCTTCCTTAAAAGGAAGGTGGAGTTACCTACGCCATAGCGATCGAGGTGTGTGTAATCACTACCTTTTGAGTTCGGAAAAATTTAATAAAGTAGTTATAATAGTGGTACTATTACCCTTCCCTCTCAAGTTGGCCGTCGTCGACCGTTACAAAATGACGTCACACCGTACCGTTGACAAGAAAATAACAATTTACTGTAACCACAACTGACGGAAGTTTTCTTCCCTGGCAATGCTTTTCATGGCAATGACATCAAAATCTAAGGATTTTTAATTTCTTATTGTTTTCCGCTTGAAAAAGTCATTAAGTAATTAAAGTAAATAGTAGTCGCTATGCAAAACTTTTCCTTTTTTACTCATCGTAGAAGACGATACGCTAACAATAATAACCACACAAAAATGAATAACTAATTTAAAGATAACATAAATATTCAAAACGTAACAATACCAAACTTTGAAAAAACTTGGTAGCGACAATTGCGAGCGGCCCGTTGTTATCTGTACTAAGCGGGTCTGACTTGAGGTGCTATGCGGAAGAGTGCGAGGCGAGGTAGCGGCCAACTTGAGATGGAAGAGGTAGTACGTAATAATCGAATTTGTAATTTCCAGATGGAATTTTATGGCGTCTGGGCTTGGACTTTAATTACTCACGTGTCAGTGCCGCTGTTGGTGTGCTACAGATTTCAGGCAACTGTGTGCTTCTATGAAATATGGAAAAACTCCTACAAAAGAAAAAAAGAAAGTTATACTCAAGACGAAGAAATTGAATTAAAAAATTATCATGTGGCATAAATATTTTTCTATTTTTTTTCCTTTAACTCCTTCCGCCTGTTAAGAGTATAGATAACTTTTAAGAACTTGTACCATGACGCCTCTAGCGCAGTAATAAGTGCTGAAGATTTATATGTAACCGAGTTCGATTCCCGGTGGGGACAAGTCTGTCTCGTTGGAGGCAAGTGATTAAGCGTTTTGGTACGATTTTGAACGTCTTGTTGCTCACAATCACTTCACAATGTATTGTGAGCAACAATTCAAAACGTGGCACACAGTGAGGGATGAATATAGACATAGCTGTGTCTCATTCTATCTTGTTTGACATCACTATACTGTACCTCTTTCGTGTGGGAGTGAAAAGAAGATATCATTAAGTCTCGTTGGTGGCGCCGAGTCCCTGTCCTTGCTGTTGGGGATGTCTCGGTAGCCAAATAATAGACTTAATCCACTAAATAATTATATTTCATAAGAGAACAGATTTTATGTACACAGAGTTTCGCTAGTCGGTTGACAATTAGTTACCGCGAATCGACGTCATGTGAACGACCTACGATACGCGGCCGTATTATCCACATACGTCGTTGATCTGCGAGACCTTCCCAATTCGGGCGCATAGTTTAGCTTATGCCGCGACTGTGTCGCTAACATACTCCCGGCGTTGAAGTATCTTCAACATTAGTAGGCAAGGGGCAGATATTATTGAAGGCTCGTTTTATGATTCCCTTTTTGGTCTTGATTTCGGCGACCCTGTTGATTCCGTCTCCACCTGGATACACGCGTACGATGCGTCCCAGCAGCCACATTAAAGGGGGGCTGCTCTTGTCCTTTATGATCACTAGAGCCCCTTCTTTCAATTCGTCATTTGATTGCAGCCACTTCGTTTTCTGTTGCAATAAGGTAACATACTCTGTAGAAAAGCGAGTCCAGAAATGTTGCTTTAATAGTTCGATGCGATGGAACCTTGCGAGAGATGAAATTCGGCTGCAGGTGATCTGAGCTTGTGGTGCAAAAAGAAGAGATCGTCCAATTAGAAAGTGGGCTGGAGTGAGAGGGTATAGATCGGAAGGATCGTCGGACAATGGAGTAATTGGACGGGAGTTTAAAATACCTTCTACTTGTACTAACAAAGTGTTCATTTCTTCATAGTCTAAGTAAGTTAAACCAAGAACTCGTCTAAGGTGATTTTTTACTGATTTCACCGCCGATTCCCACAGACCGCCGAAATGTGGGGTATACGCGGGTATGAACGAGAAATCAATACCATCTTCGACCGTATCTGCTGGTGAAAGCTGGCTTAGCACCTTAGAAAGCTCATTGAACGTACCAATAAAGGTAGAACCATTGTCAGATTTAATGGTTTTCGCCTTTCCTCTACGTGCTGTAAATCTGTTTAGCGCCGCGATAAAAGCTTCCTTTGTCATGTCCGAAACCAGCTCCAAATGAATGGCTTTGGTTGCTAAACAAACAAATACACAAATGTAAGATTTGATGAGTTTGCATCCTCTACCTTTACGATTTGCTATCATTACTGGCCCGGCATAGTCTACTCCTGTGTTAAGGAAAGGAAATTCTAATTGTGCTCGCTGTTCAGGTAAGTGACCCATTATCGGTTGAACTGTTTTGCCCTTCAGTCTGCAACATCTAACACACGAACGCACAGTGAGTTTAGCTAGATTTGTGCCTCCTAGAGGCCAATAATTGTGTCGAACTGTCGCTAAAAGGAGTTGAGGACCTGCATGCAAATACTTTATGTGAAAACTTTTAAAAATCAGTCTGCATAAAGGGTGTTTGCTACTCAGTAAAACCGGATGTTTCGTATTGTAGTCGTAATGAGTGTTACCTAGTCTGCCTCCAACACGAATTAGTCCATTTTCATCAATAAATGGTGACAAAGGAAGAAGTTTACTTTTATGGGGCAATTTTTTCTGTGACAGAAGTAACTGTCGTTCTTCAGCAAAAGAGTCTTCCTGTGCAATTTTTAAAAGAAAATTGTTGGAAGTCTTAAGTTCGTTTGCTGTTAACTTACCGATAACCTTTTTAGAGGCGTCACGACAATTTTTTAGAAATCTAAAAACGAATGCCGTAATGCGTTGTACTTTTGAGAGTGAAGAACAATTTCTGATTAGCTCAGAAAATAAATTAGGTTCTTCAGCAACATGAAAACACTTAACAAGAGTTTCTGGCAAATCAGAAACTTGTGTCTCCTGCTTGGGTTTTTCTGGCCAATTGGTTTGATCAGACTTTAAGAAGGACGGCCCAGACCACCACAAAGAAGACTTACCAAGAACGTCGGCCTTTAAACCTCGTGAAGCGAGATCTGCCGGATTTTCTTTGGAAGGAACGTGGCGCCACTCATGAGCCGAGAAACTTTCCTGTATTTCGGACACGCGATGCCGAACAAACGGTTTCAAATGAGCTGGAGAAGAGCTCAACCAACCTAAAACAATCATAGAATCGGACCACAAAATGCACCTACTGATTTGGAGTGTTAAGGAACTTAATATCTTTATACCTAACCTCGTGCCAAGTAGGGCACTTGAAAGCTCCAGTCGAGGAATTGAGGTAGTTTTAATGGGAGCTACCTTACTTTTGGATGCTAACAGATGAGTGGTGACTGTACCATCGTTGTCCAAACATCTTACATAAACGCATGCACCATACGCCTTCTCTGAGGCATCTGTAAAGATGTGCAGCTGTATGTCCGTGGGTAAATTAGACGTAACACATCTGGGAACATCAAAGGTATTTAATTTAAGTAATGACCTAGCAAAATCTAACCAGTCCTGTCCTATGTGTGTAGGAAGTGGATCATCCCAACCACACTTGTTTATCCACAATTGCTGCATAATTATTTTTGCTTCTACGATGCAAGGTGAAACAAGACCAAGTGGGTCAAAGACTTGGGCAATCGTTGATAAAATGTGTCTTTTATTCACATTAACATTCTCGGGAATGTCAATGGAAAATGATAGAGTGTCTGCAGGACATCTCCAATTTAAACCTAATGTTTTAGAAAGGTTGTCACTGCTGAGATCTACAGATCCCGATATCTTTGCCTCACCAGAAATTGCTTGCAGAATATCTCGATGATTCGAGTTCCATTTTCGCAAGTTCAATTGAGCGGACGATAAGGCGTTTATTACTCCGCGACTTAGAGATATAGTGTCTTCAATGGTCGAATGTCCAGATAGAAAATCATCGACGTAAAAATCGTGACGAATAGCACGTTGAACATTAGGATCCTCAGCTTCATGACTCAACTGAAGAAGACATCTTGTGGCTAAATAAGGCGCTGAGGCCGTGCCATAAGTAACGGTGTTGAGTTGATAGCTTTTAAGAGGATGAGAGGGATCGGATCTCCACAAAATTTGTTGAAGTGCGCGTTCTTCTTGGAAGATTTCCGTTTGGCGGTACATCTTCTCTACATCCGCAGTAACGACGTATTTGTGTTGTCTGAAACGCAACAAGATAGACAACAAATCGTCTTGCACTGTTGGTCCCACTCTAAGAATATTGTTGAGTGACTTTCCTGACGTTGTAACTGCAGAGGCATCGTAAACTACACGTAATTTTGTGGTTTTGCTCGCGTCCCTTAAAACACCATGATGAGGCAAATAACAAGCTTTATAATTGAGAGAATTTTGCTCTGTCATGTGCCCGAGAGTAAGATATTCTTTCATAAAGTCCACATAAAGTTGCTTCATGTTCGAATCTCTTCCCAACTTTCGCTCCAAAGATAAAAATCTGCACTTAGCCATGTGGTATGAATCCCCTAACACTTCAGGTGATTCCTTCAGAGGCAGTGAGACAATGAATCGTCCATCAGGTTTGCGTTTTGTGGTCTTTAGGAAGTGTTCCTCACATGCTCGTTCTTCTGGGGTCAAATTATGTTTCGGAGAAATTGAATCTAACTCCCAGAAGCGGGACAGATCAAATTCTAAGTTGCTACTGAACATGCATGTTTCATTATTATTCTTATTATTTGTTCGCACTGTACCCGAAACTAACCATCCTAACTGTGTTTCGAAAAGAGTAGGTTTATTTTTACCAAGACTGATGCGATTGGTGCCAATGACGCTCCAAAATATATCAGCTCCTACTAATACGTCTATCGTAGATGGAATATGAAATGACGGGTCCGCTAAACAAATACCAGATGGCATTTGTAAATCCTGAAGATTAACAAATGATGATGGCTGTGGTGTGGTAATGTTTGGTAAAACAATGCAATCAATACCTATCCTAAAACCACCTATGTACGACTCAAATATGAGTGAACAAGACTCTGTGCTATTGAGTGCTTGATTATTTATACCAGTTACTTTATTTTTGGCTGGAACTGTATTAATATTCAGCTTACTACAGAAATCTTTCGTTATGAAATTAGTTGTACTCCCATTATCAAGCAACATCCTGGCAGCGTGCGGCTGCCCTTTGATGTCTAGTACCTTTACCAAGGCTGTGGAAAGTAGAACAGTAGAAGTTACAAAAGAAGAATCTTGTGATTTAGCTGATAAGGCTACGTTTTCTGCGCTAACGGGTGTAGCAATTGGTTCAGTGTGTAATAAAGTGCTGTGTTTTTTAGAGCAGTATTTACAGTTGGACAGTCTGCACTTATTTTTTGAATGACCTAGGCGAAGGCATTTCATGCATACCTTGAATTCCAAAGCCTTCTGAATACGACTCTCGACTGGTAGTTGTCTAAAAGATTCGCACTTATATAGACAGTGTTCCTGATTACAGAATGGACATAAATTAGATTTTGGTTTACTCGTAGAAACAATTAGACTTTTAGATTTATTCTGCAACTGTTTAGCACTATCTTGTTTGGTGTTATCCTGTTTAGTAGTATCCAAAGTTTCCAAAACATTAGCCCTATTTGAAATAAATCTTAAAAAGGCATCTAAAGTTGGAGAATCCTTTAATTTGTTTCTATGAGTCTCCCATTCTCTATTGGTAACATTATCTAATTTACAAGACATTATGTGAATAATTAAAATGTCCCAGTGTTGGACTGAGTGACCTAAGCTAGCTAAAGCTCTTAAATTCTTATTAATTGTGTCTACTAAATTACGTAAATCTTTGCTAGATTCTTTTTGTAGAGAATCAATCTTCAAGAGTGAGTTTAAATGATGATTTTCGAGCAGTCGCTTATTGTCATATCTATCGCATAAAATTTTCCAAGCCGATTGATAGTTATCTGCACAAAAATCTAATCCTGAAATTGTAGACGCAGCATTCCCCTTAAGCGAGGCACGTAAATAATGAAATTTACTAATAGGATCAATGCTTTCGTCAGAATGAATGAGTGAATTGAAGGTGTCCCTAAATCCAAGCCAGTAATGATATTCGCCATTAAAATGTGGCAAGTCTATTTTAGGTAGTTTGACAACCTTACGTTTGTGTGGGTCTGAGGGATCATCAGACTCTGCTGTAATTGTGGAGTCATGAGCTGGAGTAGACAGCTTACGATGGCTTGCGATCAAGGCCCGTCCAGCAGATACGAGCGAATAGTAAAGCTTCTCGAACGTATTGCGCTCTTTGGATTCATCGTCGGACGAATCACACAGCTCCTCTATCTCGTTCTGAAAACCATCGAATTCATCGTACAATGCTTCTATTTTTTCTAGTCGTAATTGTAGTTCGATTTGTATTTGGACAGGGTCAGCATCTTCATCACCACTTTTCAAGTATTTTAAGTAATTACTGAAATTAGTAAGCTTCCCTTTAATCGTAGCTCTTTTCTTAATTAACTGCTTGAGTTCACTCATTTTGACTCAAATCAAAAAGAAAAAGAAAAAAAAATTTTCAAATCTAGCTAAGTATGAAAAAATTCAACGCCCGTAAGAATTTTAATAGCAATTTTGCTTTCACAAACTTAACTGCAAAAATTTTATGTTTTGACGACGAAGTTAAGAATTGCTATTTAAATTTGTAAGGTGTTGAATATTTGCCTATATGACTAAGGTAACGGCAAACTATTTTGAACTACCTACTTAGCAATGAAAATAAAAATGAAAACTAATGATGCAACAGTTTAAATGCAATGCAAAATCGTTTTCTGTTGTTAGTTTAGTGCACTAATTTACGTGATTTACTAGCTAAATAATGAAAACATGAATCACTTTGTTATATACACTAAAGATATGAAAAATTAAATTACACAATTAATGATATGAATTCTATCTATTCTATCTACTTACTAGTAAGAAATGATGTAAGTAAATGATTTTAATGGAAATGAATGATAATAAGGATGAATAAGAAGGAAAATAATGGAAAGATCTCACAATTTCCGGGTATCCTCTTGACAATTCCTTAACTGTTGGCTGTTTTGATGTCCAATTATGTCAGCTGTTATTAACAATGATTCAGCAATGTTCACAACGGAGAACCAAATCTTAGCACAACACAAATATCATCATTATCCTGGTGAATTCTTAATCCGTATTGTGTATTTGAACTGGATTGTCTGAGTCTTGTACCGGTACACAATTATTTCAAAAATCCACTATCCTTCGATGTTATTTCGATGGCCGAGAACTTCTGCTAGTGTTCTTGATTGGATACACAGCAATATTTTCTCTGGAGAACCACAAAATATGTCCAGAAGGAGTTGTGGGAATGATGTATACGGCGACGACCTTGCGTAACCTCTTGCGTCCTTTGTTCTTGTTCTCTTCACGAACTAATTTTTGGTTCATAAAAGGTGAAGAAGGACCATATGGTGGCGTCGAGTCCCTTTTCTTGCTGCTGGGGATGTCTCGGTAGCCAAAATAATAGACTGAATCCACTTTATAAACTTATATTTCGTAAGAGAACAGATTTTATGTACACAAGTTAACGCTAGTCCGTTGACAAATTTATTATAGTGCGGTCGCGGAATAGGAAGAATTTCGTACATTAACCTGTTACTACCTGTCTCTGTCACTCCCGCATTAAAATAATGCATCACGCTCGCACAGATGCAATGACCGCCGTCCTCGGGGATTGTAAACCTTTTTACGTGCGAACCTAAGGCTTGTTTTTGTTTGCGTGTGAATTGAATTTAGGTAGTCTAGATCATAGTATAGACAAAACTGTAGATTCTTTCGTTATAACTGTGACAGGCGAGACGTCGTTGGAAAGTAGTTACTCCGATACAGAGAAATCGGATTTTGATTTTTGAATTTTAATTTTTTTATTTCTATGTAATAAGTTAATATAACTCGATTATTATAACTGTTTAAAAATAAATAATTTATTTAATAAGAGAACAGATTTTATGTACACAGAGTTTCGCTAGTCGGTTGACAATTAGTTACCGCGAATCGACGTCATGTGAACGACCTACGATACGCGGCCGTATTATCCACATACGTCGTTGATCTGCGAGACCTTCCCAATTCGGGCGCATAGTTTAGCTTATGCCGCGACTGTGTCGCTAACACTCGTAGAATGAGTATCCTCTAGAATCCTACCAAACGTATCGCCGAAAGAGATGGCATAACACTGTGAAATACCTACTCATGTACGTCTTGCTACTCACAATCACCTCACAATGTATTGTGAGCAACAACTCAAAATATGGCATGCAGTTATGGACGGATAAAGACATAGCTGTGTCTCATTCTATCTTGTTTGACATCGCTATACTGCATCTCTTTCGAGTGAGAGTGAAAAGGCGATATACTTCTCTATCTACGTTATGTATATAGTACTTCTCTGTCTACGTGTAAAAGTAACGAAAAATAGCGTATCCGTATGTATTCGTTACTGTAACGATCAGTACTCGTTACTTTTGGTACCTAATAACCCTGTGCTAATAACAGAGAATCGCATCGAGTCGTGTGCGTATTGCATACGGTATGACTTTGATGTTGCGTCATTCGTACTTTTTTTTATACCCATGTATAACGGGCAAACGAGCTGGCGGGTCACCTGATATAAAGTGATTACCGCCGCCCATGAACACTTGTAGTACCAGAGGCATAGATATACTTTGTAGAAAATATACTTATACGTTACATATCCAGCTGCGTAAGGTGAATTTTTAAACTTTACCGTATTTTGTACCAGACTTGTTTGTATGTAAATCTAAATTTAGATTGGTAATTTAATAGGTAAACTGTAACTTAATTACCCCAAGGATCTGACGGAAAACTATTGAATTTGCTATGGATTTACTCTTTTGAACATTTTATCCGTGAGAATATAATTTTATTATAGTATCACAATAACACCGTAATCCATCAGGCATCGACTAATTTAAAAGAAAAAAAAAGGTATCGAAAATTTACAATAAAATTGAAACAACATTCTAACGATAAAATCAATATTAAGTAAAGTGTAAAGGATCAATTAAACTAACATCAGTACGAAAAATGCGAGTAACGAAATGCATTCGTGAGTAACATTTCGGTACTCATTACTAGATGGTGTACCCGTTACTCAGTAACGAATATCTACAAACGTTTTCGGTTTTGCTCAGCTCTAGTGTCAACTGTCAACTGTCCTGTCAGTCGTCGATCATGAAATTTCCTACTGCTTAAAAAATAAAACTATTGCAAAAATTGTAGTTTACACGTAAATTTTACATTTAAAGTAGGGTACTTCTAAAAAATGGCATCAGCAATGGACGTTGATGAAGAAGAAGTAGAAATGGCTTCTTCCAGCAGTGGAAAAGGCGATAAAAAGAGATTTGAAGTTAAAAAGGTAAATCGCTTACTCATTACAATGATTTCCCAGTTTCTTGCCAATAAAAATAAAATTCGTGTGACTATTGCAGGCTTGAATCTCATCTGCGTATTTTTGTTTACAGTGGAATGCTGTAGCTTTATGGGCATGGGGTATGTAAAATATATTTAAAAGAATATCAAATAAAAACATAACCCAACTTAGTAACAAATCCTTTGTTTACACAAAGCCTATGAACATAATTTACTCTGGTAAAAAGAATATTGCAATTTAGACTGGACATAATATTTTATTATTATCTCTATACTGATATGTAAATGAATAAATAATCATTATTGTAAACCTTACAATTTAAATAAGAGTAATGTTCAGTAGAGTAGGTATTGTTTATTTACAAACCAATATTCTCTAATTACTTTTTTATTGGTCACACACTAATTCTTACAAGTCTTAACTATTTTGCAAGTATTAAATTGTTATTGTTAATTTATTATTGAGACTTTCTACTAAAACTAATGAAACAACTAATTTTTAAAGTTTCTTATTGTTCAAAAACTAGTATAGTTAACACAATCTATTTTGTTTTTAGATATTGTGGTGGATAACTGTGCAATCTGCCGTAACCACATAATGGATCTATGCATAGAGTGTCAAGCCAACCAGGCATCAGCTACAAGTGAGGAATGCACTGTAGCTTGGGGAGTTTGTAATGTAAGATAAACTTATTCAGATACACTTATTATATCATACTTAAACAAAAATTTCCAAGTTTGTCCTTCAATCATGTAACAACAAAGCAAAAGATAGACTTGAATGGATATGACATCAAAAAAGATTTTTAAAACATTTTAATTTGTCAAATATTATTTCAAAACAATGTTATAATTTTTATTTCAGCATGCATTCCACTTCCATTGCATCTCCCGTTGGCTCAAAACTCGACAAGTGTGTCCACTAGACAACAGAGAGTGGGAATTCCAAAAGTAAGTTCTATTATTTTTACCTGTGTATGTAGGTATGTGACTGTTCCACTGTGGTGCCCAAACGACTGAGCTGATTTTGAACAATGAGGTGTGATTGATTCCTTATTATTGTCCGGGTGACATAGGCTACATTTTACATGAACAAAATGACAGACAGATGCTACATCCAACTTTCCCTAGTCAGAATAGTTTTTTAACTACTTTCTTATTCATTCTTATATTTTAAATATACATATTATATGTATTATTTAAAATGCATAATAAATTAACTTTATAAGTTGTATAATTTACTTAAGTTTTATGGACAAAATGCCAAAAATCGGACACTAAATATTATGATGTTCTTATATGTTAAGAGACAAGTTTTCCCATGTTTCTTTATTTCTTACATTAAGCACATTACCACAGTAAAATATTAAGTATGGGGTCAGTTCAATGACCAGTGTATGAATTCTTTATTGAATAACCTCTGGCCATACTGCAGTTAGTGAATGATTTATTATTTTCATTCTTTGCAGATATGGACATTAGAACTGCAGTATTACAGGAGCTGTTTGCCATGGGCATCCCTTTTTGTGAATCTAAGGAGAATTAATGTCATACAGCATAAGTTTTAATAATAAATTCACTCTGAATAAGTTTTTGTTATTGATTTGGCAGTTATTTCAAAATGTAAGCCGATTGAACGTAATAAATTAATGTACCTATGGAAATTTCAACAAAAAAATAGTAAAATATGACTCACCTACTAATATCTTTATTTTTAAACTAGCAGTTTAGTGAAAAAACCGAAATCAAAATCTAGTGGTTAGCTTACGTCTATTTAATTTTACAAATCACAAATTACGCGAGGTTCGTGTTCCGGATCGGCGATATTGGTTCACAGCTGCTTAATTTGGTTCACAGCGCCGTTCCCCAAAATGTAAGTGTACAGTAGGTATAGCTGTAGAGGAAGGGCATAAAGAGATACACTTGTTTCTCTACACGTATTTGGCTTGAAGGGTAGACTAACATCAATGTTAGTTTAACCTTCACAAACATAAGATATAAAAATCGTAATTCGTCAATAAAAACCACAATAATTTTTTTTGTTGGTAATTTATGGTCTAATTTCAGTCCCTTACGGAGTTTCACTTTATGGAGGGAAACACTGTATATGCGAAAGTTTGGATGTATGTTTGTTACTCACATCACGCCGCAACGACTGAACCGATTTGGCTGAAAGGGACAAAGATAGATTAAAGTCTGGAATAACACACAGGCTGCTTTTTATCCCGGAAAATAAGAGTTCCCGCGGGAATTAAAAACCCTCAATAAACCCAAACGAAGTCGCGGTATCAGCTAGTACATATGTTATGAAACTTCATTTTATTTCCATTTCATTAAATATACCAACAATTTAGTACATTTTTTATCAGAAAGAAAATGCCTAGCGATTCTATGATGGGCCTGCCCAGAAAATAGGTAGGTAGGTACAACCAAATATAGTATTACTTGCCTTAAGTATGTTCAGAAATCTAATTTGGTTCATTAAGCAACCTGCAAGGCACATTTAAAATAAAAGATTTTAAGAGTTGAGGCATTTTATTATTATAATTATTTTTTACATACACTAACTATTCCTTTTTGGAATATCACAAAAGCTAGTCATCCTGTAACTAGCAGTTAAGTAGGTATATTTTACATAGTATATTATATTATCACCAACATGTATTATAACTTTACAGAATTATGTAACATAGGCAAATGATGCGCATTTTTATAGGTAGGTAAGTATGCAAATTGACCATTGGCTAACAGCAAGTCTTATAGAGGGTTTTTTTAGGTAACTACCTACAATTTTTCTAGTCTTGACTGTAATTACCATTCACCACTGTGTACATTATTAATCGAAAGTACTATAGTTATGTAATTAGTTTTCAAACAATAATCGTGCGTCCTCATTCATTATTACTATATTAACCTTTCATAGTAGGGGGTTTCTAAGTATAGGTAGGTATATGCCGAAAATTGCGGCTACCCAATTTCAAAACCAAGTAAGTATAATTTACAAAATTTTACAGGAGACCAAAAAAAAAACATTTGTGGGAGCCCTTCTGAACTAACTCTTCAGTATCTATTGATGAGTTAATGTTTCGTAAATAAACTAGGTACTTTGAAAACTTTTATTTGATATATTTATTACTTCGCTGAGCCATCTACCAGAAACCATGTTTTTTTTGGTCTCCTGTAAAATTTTGTTGATCACATTTACTGTTTTGAAATGGGGCAGCCGAATGTATCAACACGGGACATGTTCCTAAATTATTTCTCATCGTCTCGACTGCTAAACATCCATTGCTGGACATAGTTCTCTCGAAAGGATCGCCACAGAACACTAGGCCTGTATCCAGCGGCTGCCAGCGATTCCCTCGAGATCAATAAATATTGCTTGTGTGAAAATTATTAAGTATCACAAACAAAAACGATATTAAAATCATTCTTCCATTCGATTACCTACTTCGTACATAAACAAAGAAATCCATTTCTATGACTGAAAATACAAGTACCTATTAGGCCTTTAGCACATCGCGTACAGCGCAGAACAGGATAAGTATAGAGCGCAGCAAGCGTGTACTACATCGTCAAATTAAGCCTCAATAGCCCAACGACTAAAGGTTGCAGACCGAAAACTGAAAAGTCGCAGGTTCTATCGCCACCCGTTGCACTATTGTCGTACCCACTCACACAAGTTTTCACTTATTTGGAGGGGAGAGCAGAATATTAGTTAAGTTCAGCTTGGCTGATATTCTTTTAAAATAAAATAAGAAAAAATTGATACGTTAAAAGAGGCAGTTTCGTTACGGTTTCAATTATTATTTTTGACAGTAGCTTTATTTCGCTATGAAGATAATATGATAATGGTCCGGGAGCCGGTAACACTAAAAGCCCCGTTAGCCGAAAAATGCATGAAGTCCACCAGGATCCCCTAGCCCAGTCCCCGTGAACTCATCTTTCATCAGAATCCCCTTTAAATAAAAGTAAGTAAATATCACACTGGGTATTTTTATTTAAAAAAATTTAACGTCATCATGGATATTGATCATTTGTGGTGTTTTCCATAGAAATATTCATAATTTTTCAGTAAAACATTACGATCGTCATCTTGTGTATTTACGTAATGTAATTCTTTGCTTTGAATAATGACGAAATTCACAAGGTGACGGAGTTATCATACTCTTCAAATAAGTATGCGAGATCGGTCCGGCCAAGGAAAGTTGTCTGCGTATGTTCTTCTGAAAGAGTACGAATTTGTCTATCGAATATACTACAAATAAATAAGTAAATACTTATCCGCGATGACGGTAAAGCAATTTTGCATTTTAAAAAAACTGTTAGACATTTTTTTCGGCTTTTTAAATTAAAGCATAACAAGCTTTGGATAAAATTCATCACACATGACAGATGTTCCCGGCTACCGGAATATAAAGGATAGGTATTATTTTTGTCTAATTAACTATATTAAATGTACCTATCGTTTAATCTTCTCTTTTACCATCGTTATAATATGGAATGTGTAGTAAGTAGCAGTGGCGTAACTATACCGTTTGAGACCCGTGGCAAATTCATCGGATGGGGCCCTCCCTGCCCCAATATAAAGAAGCTCAACCAATGAGATAAGCCCTTCAGGCTGGGGGCCCGTGGCATTTTGCCGTCTTGCCACCCTATTGTTACGCCACTGGTAAGTAGGTATATACAGATGCTATACAGGTGTTATTTCGACAACTTAAGAAACAGCTAAGTATAAAGCTAAATTCAGGAAAACTTCTGCTGTTACACTTTCGGCATCGGAAACTTAAAATAATTATTTGAATAGATTTTTCGTCGAATTGTATTGTGTCGGTTTTGGAGAAAAGATTTTCGAAAATCTTTATAAAATATCCTTACATGAAATAAGCGTTTGCAATTTATTCAAAATGTCACACAGATCTGAAATAATAAGCATTATAACAGTATCTCTAATAGTTTAAAATATCGAATCTCTGACCACTTCAAATTAACACCCTGTATAGTCACTTGCTTAAATTAAATACTGCATTACTGTTACAAGATTTTAAAGTAATGCTAATGATAGATATTGCCATTGTTATACAAAATCTTAATGCGCACCATTTCCAAAATTTTCACAAAGCAAATGTGGTGGTACTGTGGTAAGACCACTTTTATAAGTTAGACAATATTCGCTAGCACAGAAAGAGGCCTTGCAGACTAAAAACGATTGTAAATACCAATGAAACGACTGTTGCTATACAAGACGCCACCATGATGCGTACGGAATTAACAATAGGAAATAGATATTTCCGCGCCTACAAAAAAAGCTAATGTTTTTAGACCCATAATCTATTTGAACGCAAATGCGCTATAACGTTTAAACCCACAAAACTTTGTCAATTAAATACATACATAATGTAAAGGAATAAAGTTAACTTTTCAATTGATAAGTTGTGTGGGTTGACTCTTTATTGCATATGTGCGTCTATGTTTCCTAAGCCGTCATAAAGTAAGTGGTTTCTCGTAAAAAGGCGTAACGGGGCGCACTACGCATAGCACGTGGCGTTATTACCTTACTGACAAACAGTGCGGTGCTAAAGGTGAAAACCCTAAAACGTCGTAAGCGCCCGGCAAAGATACGGCGGTTACGCGTTACACCGAAACCTTATCTGCAATTTGTTTACAGAACAGCTAAGAAAAAATAGATTGTACATCATTGTTTATTTATAAAAGTTTAGTACTCTGTATCTAAAGTGAATGTTTTTACTTCATTAGGCCGGAATCACACTTCAAGATAATAGACTGCTTTGGTTTCAATTTTCCCGCATCCATTAATCAGAAGATACTACACAGTCTTTTTTTTTTAAACTGGTGATATTCAATAAACAACAATGTAACTAAATATTTCATGATGGGACTTGTTAAAGCTTTGTACCGGTTTTTATAAATTTTAGACTAGCGCTCTGTGCTATTTCCAAACATTCATATTATTACTTACATTTAATTAGAGTAATTCCGGCAGTATATTTTCGTTAACTTCTCAAAAGTTATTGAATTTTCGATATTTTAAGTAATTAATTACTAACTATATACATGTTCTAAGTATCTTAGAAAATCTATAACCAAACAATTTACACTTTCAATACTTTACATGCATGGAATAGAATGTATTGGTACACAGTATTATACATTTCATTAAAAAAATTTAAAGCTGGAAAAAAGATAATACACATTCTTAGTTAAAAATAAGAATAATGCAAATCGGTACATTTAATATTACTAATTGTAAAACCATACAGGGCCTAAATGTAAGCACTAACTTTTGTCAAATATTTCAATATTTTTATTTCTTAATAAATATTTTCATGAATTTATTAATTAAAACAATTTGTTACCTATCACAATACTTGAATTCAACTCCACGTCACAATAATAAATACTAAATAAAATAACCCTAGTCAGTGACAATAATTAAACTAATAATTGAATATTAACGGTGGAAACATAACCACAAGCCCGTTGTGGCTGTCAGTCTGCTGATATAGCAGGGGGTAAATCGATAGTACGACTTTCATTACCAAAAATTAATCTTAAGCGTTTCATAGGAGGCAAGGGACGGATAGGACTGTGTTTACGGTGCCGCTCTTTAGATCGACGTCGTTTCTTCAATCGTCGGGCTGTTTCAGGGTCTACACCTTCTAATCTTAGCACTTCATATTCGGGGGCCTCAGCTGGGCCTCCACAATCCATTACTTCCTCCACAACTGGGCTACGTTTCACGCGAAGGGTAAGTTTCAAGCCTCTACGTGGAGGGGTGCAGGGGCATTCACTGCTTTTGTTAGAGTTGTCAGCCAACCATGGAGGTCCAGATTCTGATTCTTTTTTCGTTTCTTCAGTCCTATTTGACACATCACCTTTGTGATGTTTACTTATTTTACTATCCTTAGATTCACTTGGGTTAACATTTTCTCTAAAGTCACAATTTTCACTTTTTATACATGCATCACCACTTACACAATTAACATTTTCTATAACTGGTTCTTTTGTATTTAAATTATCTGTTTTAGAAGATTCTGTTTTTGGAGTAACTAATAAAGGCATTTCACTTTGTGGCAGAGATTCATTTGTATCACATTTATTCTCTGTTGATAATAGATCCATTTCACTACTAGTAACCAGCTGTGGTTCTGATTCACAGGGTTCTTTTTGTGGGCCTTGGGCAGTTTCAGTTTCAATACTTATATTGTTAGTTTCTAAATTAGTAATGTCAGAATCAGTTTTGGATATAATATCTGCACTCAACTTGCTCTCCGAAACTGATTTTGTAGAATTTTTTGTTTTTGAACAAGATTGAGTACAATTATCTGTCAGACGTTTATGACTCCTTAAAACTATACCAGAATGTGAATCTCGACTGCTACGAGAACTAGTAATACTACAACAACGAGACGGTGGTGCTCTGCTTTGAGCGGAGGCAGTGGGCACAGTTCCGTTCTGAATGCGGCTACTGTCAGTACGTCGTCGCAGCCGCTCGCCGCGACTTGACGCTGAAGACTCCCTGCTACTCTGAGCTTCTTTACTGACAGTTCCATCTACAACATCTGCAATACATCCCTGAGCTATTAATAGTTCAGCGTCATATTTTGTTAAGCCTTTTTGTTTCATCTCTTTCATACTCAGTGGAGAAACTATATTAGACACTTGTCTGTTAGATATTCGAGTTTTTTCTCTATTTTTACCATTGATGGGTTTTTGGATTTGCTTTGCTTTTGTTCTATTTATTCTATTATCTGTTTCTCTAAATCTATACCTAGTTGCTTGTTCATCATTATGAGCATTTTGTACAGAAAATGCACCTTTCCCTCGTCTCTCACAAGTTTCACATTCACAGTAACAATTGCCATTACCAAAAAAGTCTTCACCATAAAAACATGTTATTTCCTCACCTACATCAATATCCCTCAGTACACGAACAAATGCCTTACCACGATCGGTGGCTTCAAAGGTGCATGTGGGCCTACAATCATGATTGATGTAAGCAGCTGGACCCAACCACAATTGAGCACAATTTTTTCTACAACTATACATAACTGAAAAATCATTTTTCCCTGGATGAAGTAGCTGCTTTTCCTCCTCCTCAGTCATCTCAGCTATGCAACCAACCAAGAAATCAATCCTTTCATGTTTAAAAAATTTTTTTGTTGTTGATATCTTAGCCCCAATCTGACCTTCCAAAGAATACCTATAACATGGTTCAATTGCAAATCCAGCTTTTTTATCAAAAACTCTAAGGTACCGGTATATCTGCAATAACAATAAAGTTACATTAAATAGATGTATTTCAATTTAAAGGCAAAAAAAATATAATTAAATACTAGCTGATGCCCGCGACTTCGTCCGCGTGAATTTAGTTTTTAAAATCCCGCGGGAACTCTGTGATTTTCCGGGATAAAAAGTAGCCTATGTTTTAATCCAAGGTATAATCTATCTCCATTTTAAATTTCAGCCAAATCGGTCCAGTAGTTTTTGCGTGAAAGAGTAACAAACATACACACACACACACACACACACACACACCACACACACACACACACACACACACACACACACACACACACACACACACACACATACAAACTTTCGGCTTTATAATATTAGTGTGAAGTGTGATTACTAACATGTTCTCTCAATTTATTTTGTTGATGTTTATTTTTACTAAAATGTCTTGGCATCCATTCACCACTTGCAAGCTTTGAGTAAGCCTTGTTGTAATCTTGAGTTTGGATAAATTCTTTAATTATGTTTTTTAATTCTTCCTTATTCGCCTTCAGTGGTCTGTAGCGAATGTTCATTTTGTGTGTTGTAATGCCAAGATAAGGATCAACTATAAGGGCTGTTGCAATGTCATCATATTCAGACAATTCACGGGGCGTCATGCCCATAGAATACATTTTGTGGAGCACTTGTCTCCCCGGGTAAGCCGCCGAGCCAACAACCATCCTGAACTGAACACCTAAAAAACAAAGACGCGACCATTATAATGGACACAATCACTTAAAATACTTTTAGAATGAACCGTCAAAATACTTGGTAATAACTTATTTTTGTATCACAATCTTATACATATACTCGCTAATGGGGTATCTTAAGTGAAATTAAAGCATTATTACATACCAAACTGATACAATAAATTATAAAAGGACAAACATGGCGGCCGAACACGAAACTCAAAAAACGACACGTCAAAAATATTCTCAAATTTTCTCCTCAAAGATCACGCAATTTAGCAGAAATATAACAAAATCTTTTAGAGTAATTATCACAAAAATAAATGCACTTACTCAAAACATTACATGTGTTTAATAGTCATGTTTATTTCTAATAACAACTGAACTGTCTTATAAGTTTAACACTTCGTGACATTAACGGTAGGTTATTCTTCGTACAGGTATAACCAAAAATTAGGATTCTATTTGATTTATAATATTCATGATTAATTCTTATTTACAATATTTACTAATATTAAGTGCTTAGGTTAAAAACTCAAAGAAACGCTGAAATTTGAAAAACAACCATGTTTTCGTACACTTCATTCATAGCGGTAGCATTTATGGAGCAAGTAGCAACAACGTGCGAAATAAATATATCTTATTAGAAAAAATTATAATTTGCATAGTGTAGTGTAGTAAATTATAATTAAATAAATCTTATCCTAAATATAATTAGACCTTAAACTAGGTACTAAAGAAAAAAATAGGGCAAAATAAAATATTTCTAATAATTATATTTTGGGTCTTTCAATCAAACAAAATTTGAAAGCGTTCTTTGTAAATCCTGGTCTGTCTGTAGTCTATTGTTCCTGGTCTATGTAGTCTATGCTGTGCCGTGGACAACAGATTAGGTAGGTAGGTATAGTCTGTTCAAGACGTCAGCTGTTGACCGATTGGGTTATTTTCACAGGTTATTTTCATGGTACCTACCTACCTAGGTATGTATTTGGTATCTACCTCCATGGTACATGTAGATTATAGATTAGACACATTAGTCTGTGATAGACACGACACAAAACACATGATAGTGTACCTACCTGCAAGAGAATACCTAGTATATTCCTTGATAGTGTATAATCTATGCACACATCACACATGCGTAGATGGAGAACATTCTCCATTTCTACGCACACACGTTAGTGTTCTGTCATTCCGGTGTGCTGGTGATTACATTGTGATTACATCGGATTACATTCTCTTTGATTACATTCTCTTGGCATATATACCCTATACTGTCAATTCAGCTGCAAAGCTACAGCAGCGCCAAAACGAAACAATTGGAAACTAGATGGAAAAAGTCACTGTCGCATCTGTTACGTAGTAACTAATACCTAATCTGTGGCATATACTAAAAAGAAGAATCTGTTTTAAACTCAGTTTATAATCGTTTTACTGCTTTCTTTGCACTTTTCTTGATTACCTAGTACTTAATTAGCCTGTAGTATCACAGAATAGTAGCTAAACCAAATAGTAGCTAAAGGTAGTATGTAGTTTATATTTACGGTTGATAAATAAACTATTAATTTTTGTTTTGTAAAAAATAGGTATGTATTTGCATTGTGTCACAGGTATTTGAATCGTTGGCGTAGGTACCATTGATGAAAGGTACCCAAACTATTTTCCATCTGCTTTTATTTTGCTCAGAAAATTACATCTCTGATATTTTTATATTTATTTATAACATCAATGTTGATGCCAACTTAAACGTACTTATTTACTTTTAGACATACCTACCAACATCCTACCAAGTAAATAATATAACATGGCTCACTCATCTGGATCTAGTGGCAATTTAAAAAGTGGACTCATAGATTTCACAGCAGGGTCTCTAGGTAAATATACTTATTTAATTTCTTTCCTCCTTGTTTCATCCTTCTGTATGAACCATTAAATCAGCTGAATCAGCTTGCTTACTTACGTCATTGGCTTGGAGACCCAAAGTAGATCTTGACTTCCGATACTAGAAGCTGCCACTGATGTTTATACCTATAGAATAGAATTTTTTTTTTTTTATTTAATGACAAGATTGTCCTTGACTGCGATCTCACGATGCGATGTGACGATGCAGTCTAAAATGGTAAGGAGCTATCTTGGAAGGAATATGGCAGTGTACGTTCAACCTATACCCCTATTTTTATTTAATTTTTTATTCAAATAAACTTTTAAAAACACTGTGCCAATCTGAGATTTTTAAAGGCTTGAACGTCTTTGCTAGCTTCATTTAACCAGTAATACCTGAGTCATCCTTCAGGCTGCTTTCCTATTGGGCAATCCAAATATGCTCTTCTTACAGTATGATCTTCTCCCATTGCTTCTGGATACTCAAGCCAGTGGTGTTTGTAACATAGTAGTAGGCCTTAGATCTTAAAAGATGTTACTGCTTGCAGTAAGTCATTGCAACAGACCACTTGGTAGACCAGGGGTCATTCAAAAATTAAGATCTAATAAAAAAGTAAAAGATACAATTTAGATATCACTCATTTGCTGTAACACTGTTTTATCTCATAAATTCCAGTTTTTTAAAAAATCTGGGTTCCCAATGGGGTCAAATCTTCAGTGAATTTACTGGTCAACTAACTAATGTAGTTTTCACAGAACATGAAATGAAATTTTTTCTTCGTTCTAGTTAAACATCACCACTTTTTTGCGATAAATCATTGTTCCAGCAAATGAGCAATATTATAATAATTATAGTCTCTACAAAAAATCTTAATTTCTTTCAAATTGTAATTGAACATTAAGTTATAATACATATAATTAGTATTAAATATCCTAAAGTCAAACTTTAATATAATTTTAGGAGGGATAGCTGTGGTCTATGTTGGACAGCCTTTAGATACTGTGAAGGTTAAGATGCAAACCTTCCCTCACCTATATAAAGGGATGTATGATTGTTTGAAACAAACATTTAGAAATGATGGTATAATCAGAGGACTATATGCTGGTACTACACCAGCAATTATGGCTAATGTCGCTGAGAATTCTGTCCTCTTTGCAGCTTATGGTTACTGTCAAAAGTTTGTTTGTCATGTGACAGGCACTGAGGTAAAATTATTGTGGCCATATTTATAAACAATATCTACTTTGATTTTCATTGATAAACATTATTTAGCCTTATAAAATACATCTATATTACTAAAATGCACACAAGCTGCACTGTTCGTGCACAAATGTGGACCAGCCTTTACGTTTTGTTTACTATAGGTATCAATATCTATACAACTAAATTTAAAGTCTGATTTTGAACTATAATTATTATTATTTTGTTGTAGAGTGTGGATCAACTGTCAACTCTGAGCAATGCGACGGCTGGTTTTCTCGCATCGTTCTTCTCGTCATTTACACTATGCCCGACGGAACTAATCAAGTGCCAGCTACAAGCAATGAGGGAAGTCAATGTGCAAGGCTCCCAGACAGCTGTATGATGATATGATAACTCCTTTGGGTATTTCGTTAAATATATTTCACCTTAAATTTGACTCCGTAGGTAAACTGGAATTTAGTAAAGAACTACCATAAATGTAGTATAGGTATCTTCATCATTTGGAATGCGTCATAGTGGCGTCTTCTCTTATATATGCGAGATAGCATGAATCTCTTGCTTTAATATTTTAAATGTATTATCTTATTATTAAATCATCACTGTCTTTCAATCGTTTTTAGTCTGCGAGATTTACTCGTTCCTGTGCTAACTAATAAATATTATTATTGTAGTACATTATTGTATTCAAGCAAATACCTAATAGGAAATTATACTTGATAATGATAATACACTTACATATATAAAGCATATATTTGAGGTCTTAATGTATCTGAGTAGAACTGTGTTATTAATGTACAGATCATAACATTATTTTATCAGTTATCATTCATCATAATATCTTATTATCAAAACGTTTAATTTTATTAAACTACTAGTTGATGCCCTCAGTTTCGCTCGCGTGGATTTAGTTTTTTAAAATCCCGCAGAATCTCTTTGATTTTCCGGGATAAAAAGTAGCCTATGTCACTCTCCTGGTCATCCACTATACCCCTTTGTTGCGGCGTAATTGAAGAACAAACCATTAAACCAAGAAACACACTTTCGCATCTATACTTTCTATACTTATTTTATAAAGCTGAAGAGTTTGTTTGTTTGAACGCGCTAATCTCAGGAAGTACTGGTTCGAATTGAAAAATTCTTTTTGTGCTAGATAGTCCATTTATCGAGGAGGGCTTTAGGCTATATAACATCACGCTGCGACCAATAGGAGCGAAGCATCAGTGAAAAATGTTGCAAAAACGGGGAAAATTATCCATATTTAAAATATATTATTTTAAAAACTTCGCGATTATAATAACAGAAATTGACGCGGACGAAGTCGCGGGCAACAGCTAGTTTATATTAGTAAGGATTAATTTATTCAACTATTAATATCACCTTTATCATCTATTGCTTTTTGTGAGTGTTTGTCTTAGGATAGTTGCTATGTTGATCATCATTATTATGCAATTATGCATGTAATAAAAAAAAATTAGTCGTTAAAAGATATTTAGAAATTAGTGAGTCTCCCCTAAGCTTGAGTACCTATCTCCCACATTTGCAATTTTTATGTTTGCATGGAACCTTGCATTTAGGACCGATCTACACCGGAAATGGCAGCGGCGCGGCGGGCACTTTCAGTGTGAAATAACTTGAAACTTTATCTACATAATCGGTTGAGGCAAGTGGCCGCGTGACCTTTTTGAGCTTTTCAAGCAATACTGGTCTTTAGCGATTATGTAGATAAAGTTTAAAATTATTTCACACTGAAAATGCGCGTCGCGCATTTCATTCCGGTGTAGATTGGCCCTTACTGGTGACTCTTAAGCTTATTAGTAATTAATAATTTACGTTTTAGGTGAAAATAACTCCACTTCAGTTGACACAACAGATATTTAGACAATATGGCATACAAGGGCTATTTAGAGGCCTTGTGCCCACCATAATGAGGGAAATGCCCGGGTATTTCTTCTTTTTCGGCGCATATGAAGGTAATAAATCACTCTCTTGTACGTCCGCACGTTTCACTCCGACACCGGAGCATCTTCTAAAGATGTTACAATGCTTATTACATGGCTATTGCAAAGCCTTTGCAAAAAATTTATTTTCTTTTTATTTGTCAAAGTCAAACGTGGGTAGATTGCGCTGCGATTTTAGTGGCGGGAGGATAGGCACTTGCTATACATTAGGTCCTTTCAGGTATTTCCAGTTAGGATAGGTTGAGTATCATGGATTTTCGGAAAGTATCTAACGCCTGTTGTTCAACATGACTAGGAAAATTTTTACTCACTCTTTTAAGAGGCAACCTTGGCCGCAGAAGCTCATACAATCAACACTCGACGCAATACACTCTTAGCAATGGTTAACACGGCTTTGCCTGGGTGCAATTTAAAATGGAAATAATCATACAAACATTGCCCTGACAATTACGACTACAACAAAAACATTACCTTTATCGGTCGAGGCGTTCTCAAGTGATAATCCTTCCTTTATACATACCTAAGGCAGTAGATTTTATTATTGACTAGCGGACCCGACAGACGTTGTCCTGTCTTAACTATGAATATTGAAACTCTTTGACGAAATTGGCAGCACGCATTCTGTCAATGTTATGTCAAACGCCATAAGGTTACATCAAAAAGTTTGAATTGTAAAAGCGGTTACATTAGAAATAATTTAATATGGTGGTTAAGTTTTCTTAAATTTTCTAATTTTTCGCGCAATTTTCTTAATTTTTTCTTTTATAAGAACCTTCTCCTGACAATAACAAACACAACAAAAAAAGAATTAGCGAAATCGGTCCAGCCGTTCACGCGTGATGCGATGACCAAGGAAATAGGGATTCATTTTTATATATAAGTAGATATTTTATTTCAATATCTTCCTTCGTCAGGCACAAGAGAACTGTTATCGAGGCCGGGTGAGTCTAAAGACGACATCGGTTTCTTCCGGACCATGGCGGCCGGTGCAGTGGGCGGCCTGGTGCTGTGGACCGTCATATTTCCCTCCGATGTGATCAAGTCACGTGTACAGATATCCAACAAGAGTCAAAAGTTCCTCACTGTTGGTCTCGAGATCGTACGGAAAGAAGGTTTGTATCACATTAGGGTTCTAAATCTAATTATCTGAATATGTAAAAGGCGAAGGTGACTGACTGATTGACTGATCTATCAATGCACAGCTCTAATCGCTGGATGGATCGGGCTGCAATTTGGCATACATAAGCTATTATGATGTAGGTCATGTAGCCATCCGCTAAGAAAGAATTTTTGAAAATTAAACCCCTATGGGGGTAAAATAGGGGTTTGAAAAATCGAACTTAACTTAAGCGAAGCCGTGGGAAAAAGCTAGTGTATAATAAAGGCGAAAAATAATCTTTTCAAGTCTTTCGATAAAAGACAAGAAGGTAGCCTGCATCATGAGGAAAGATTTTTTTATATTTATGATAAGGTAGCCCTATAGTAAATAAATAAATAAATAGTGTTATTCTTTAAAATTTATTGGCATCAGTGTAACAATTTCAAAGACTTCTAATTGGCTGGTACTCTCCCGTTATTGGATACAAGTTACAACACATTGATGCAGCAAAATACCCTAACTCTGAACTATGATAGCTATAAGACAGATGCAGATGTTATAGATGCAATATGGGTTTCAATTTTTACAGGTGTTTTGGCTCTCTACAATGGCCTCAAACCAACGCTAATTCGAACCATTCCAGCCACCGCAGCTCTCTTCGTGGTCTACGAATACTCCAAAAAGTTTATGCATCAATCATTTGGTGATTAATATTCACAATTGTATCCCATATTATAATAGCAGTAAGTACTCTAGTCTAGATAATTATAATAGGTAGGACAATGAATTGTAATAAACCTCTTTTATTGCCGTTAAACGTAGTTTTAATACATATTTGACCTCATTTACTTTATAGTGATAATGTAGTGATAATAAGATAACGTCAATCGAGTTATTTATTATTTTGAAGGCATAAACTTATTATATTACTGCGTCGTAGTACTGCGTAGGTTTGAAGGTTACTTTGTTATAGTTCTTATACCGCGTCCGCATGCTTGTGGCAAACGGCAAACGCCAAACCTCTACAAACGTTTGCCTTGAATTTGGGAATCATCCGCACGCTTGCGAGGGCGTTTGTATGTTCTGAACAGGCAAGCATGACGGACGTCGAACTTGTGTCGGCTTTATTATTTGGCTTAAGTTATTTTTACAAATGTTTTAAGCTCAGTATCGATCAATAATCCTACTAAAATGGAATATGGATGGATGAATGGATGGATGGATGGATGTTTGTTACTCTTTCAGCCACAACTAATGAACCGATTTGAATGAAATGTGGAATAGCGATAGCTCATACCTACATTTTAGCCCGGAAAATTAAGGACTTTCCGCGGGAATTAAAAAACCTTAATCCGCGAGGACGAAGTCGCGGGCGTCATCTAGTTGATAGTAAAGCGTCCTCTAATTAAAATTTTCAAAATATATTTCATGTGCACAATTTGTCCAGTTACAGTTTTAGTATAATATTATAGATTAGTAGTAGTAGCTAGTAGTATGTTCGAAAACACTTGGTACCTACCTAGTTTATTTATTTGAATAAAAAAATATTCTACTCTATTCTAGTATGTACCTACTCAATAGATATTTTGTTTTTTTTCTTTATCAACCGATAGACGTCCACTGCTGGACTGTTTATTGCATGGACTTCCTCAGGCTTCGGTCTTGCGCCACCTGTACCCAGTGGCTCCCTGAGGGTCGCCTGATGGTGTCGGTCCACCTATTACCATACCATTATATACCATTTTCCGGTGCGGAGTCGCCACTTATTATTATTAATATATAAAACTAATTAATTAATAGTTTTAATTTTAGAAATAGTTATTGATATAATATTATTATAATTTAGAATTTAGTTTTTTAAGTATTATTTTAAGTTTGTATTTACTTTATTTATTTATTATAAATTGTAACCTAATAAAAGTTTTAAAAAAAAAATAAAAAAAAAATAATAAACTGTAGAAAGTGTATTTCCTATTAATTAATTAAATTATATAAACAAATCGTCTTCAAAAGTCTACAGTCGACCAGTCATTCATTTTACGTTTTTACCCACTCACAAAATGAAGATTTCTAAAGGTGCGATACGTAAATCGTAATACAATGACACGTCTAATCGCCGCCAGTGCACAAACGAGACTGAGTGCGCGCAAACGTGTGGACGGAGACGCAAGCGCTTGTGGCAAATTCCCTTTGGTTTGCGATCAAAAGACCGACACTCGATGGATCGGCCACAAACGCTCGCAAGCGTAGGCAAACCATGGCAAACGCTCTATCCGCACGTTTGCGTTTGTGAAGGTTTGCCGAGGTTTGCCAAGCGTGCGGATGCAGCTTTACATTTCACGAGGGCGCGTGGCTCATTGTTGTGTGTGTGTGTCGTATCTGTATAAATGTGAGCGAGAGCTTGCTCGCGCCTGACCGCTCCCACCTAAGCTCCTGATAGGCACGCACACTTACGTAATGTGCATGTACACGACGTAACCACAAATAGGTAAAGCTCACGCGCCCTCGTGAATTGAAAGAACTAACTATACTTTATATTCTCTTGGGGTTACACTGTTGTGCAAATCGCATATCCAGGACGCACACGCGGAATGAAACGCGATTTTCTCACAGAATTCAAAACAAAAGGAGGTTCTGAATTCAATGTTATATTAACACTACCGGTAGCTACCGACATGGCTCAACGCACCTATTCAGTTGCCCAGCGAGTCGTGAACTTAAAGTGGGCGGGGCACATAGTTCGAAGAACTTTGGTCGTTGGGGTCCTAGGTGCTGGAATGGCGATCTATATCAGGTACTCTTGCGTTAGTCAAGATTAGTTAGTTAAAACAGGAACGATATATCTATTAGTTTAGGTAATTCTTTTGCCATGAAAATAATATTGATAGAAATAATTATCTAGGCATTTTCATAACAACGCTATTACTGTTACTGAGCCCTTGCCCCAGGAGGGTGGGCGAGAGACAAAAATTTTATCCACTGACAAGAGATAAATGCTAAATGCTAATGATGCTAAAGCCTGGCGACATTCTCTTGGATGGCGTCAAGGGAAAGAAGTACCTACATTCCTATAAGTATATACATTATAGACATTATTTCCACCATTTTGCCCATGCTCGACGGGTAGATAAAACTGAGCGATACATTTTATCCTTTCCTCGTTGATAATGTCCCCTACCCATGCTCACCTGTTGAGGCATTACCTTTCTGGCGCAGCGCGTGGCGCCTTTGAGTAGGTATTAATTTTATTTAGGTATTTAGCGTGGTGCGGCTTGCCATGGCCTTGCGAATCGGTTCCACCAGGTTCATGCTTAACAGTAGATAACAGTCTACAACTAAAGAGAATTTATATATTTTTTCTATTTTTTTCTTTTCAATCTTCTATTAGGTAGGTATCTTGGTACGTAGATTATACTTACATACTCTGTCAAATCGCCTATCACATTCATGACAACTTTCTTCTTAATGTTTTAAGGACTTTTGACTGGAAGTAGACTTCTTGAAACACAAACAAGGAATATACTACTGTGTACCGAGAGCTTACAAATTACAAACATTCCCTGCTTTAAAGTTCTACTTACCTACTCCATTTCTACCTAAACGTTTACGTTGTGTTTTTGTTCAAAAATAAATGCCGAATGAGGAATACCAATTCCAAAACATTTTACAATACAGTAGAAAAACATTTAAGAACAGGACTAACCCTTTAGAAGTTTACACTAGCAGGACAGAAGATACTAATGAAGATTTACCAGACTCGCCAAGAAGTGATCGAGTTACTCAAGATCCTACGGCTGGATGCAGTTGTGAGAATGATCCAGACACCGAAATAGCCAGCATACTTCACAAGAAATGCCCAGTAATCGCTTTAGCGCAACGGCAACTTAACAGGCTGTTAGATGAAACTGATAAGTTACTATGTGATAATACAAGATGTTGCAGGTGATTGACTACTTATTAAGCTATTGCATAGCTTCTATCGCGGGCCTTGAGCGTGGAGACCGAATCTAGAAATTCCGTAACGAAAATAACCTGACACGGGCCTTCTCTCACCGCTAGATGGCGTTGATAAAAAATGCTATGCAATAGCTTTACCGCGGCAGTCCCCGAGTGCCACACGTCTTTTTTTTTATTATTAGGCAGAGATGTCACCCCATTAATAGGTAGGTAGTTTAAAAAACAAAGCAAAAGTATGAAAACTCGACTTACGGATGTCTGTTGGGTCTCTTTCTAAGATACTTATCTATAAGACAAGGTAGGAGTCCCAGCAAAATATGAGCACTCCACCTGTATGCGTCGATTGTCCCCACACACGCTGCATGTGGTGTGGGTATAATGGCGTGGCTTCACAAAATGCCACACCTAGTCAGGGGTAGGTAATGTTTAAATTTTTAAATCGTACCTAACCCTTATTATATTATTTCAGATCAGCCTACGAGTTTCTTATTTTGTGCAGAGAAGCACTCTCGAACCAAAATAAAAGGTGGTATATATTTTTAATTTTTGTGATATTAGCATTCCTTCTTGGCTTAATTCTGGGTGCAGCTTCCTGTGGGACAAGCTTTCGGAAATTTAATAGCCCCATACTAACATGTATTGATAACTTTTTCATATTCGATAATTATTTAAATAGTAAAGAAAATTTTCGAGGCATTGTATAATAGGTATTTAAAATAGGTAAGTACAAAATATTTCCTGCAGCGCGCCATATTTGAATAAGAGCACCTACTGCATGATCAAATTAAAATTCCATAAAACAAATGATTAATAAACACTCCTTTGTAAGTTACTTATAAATAATCTATAATAGAGTTAAAACAGTAGGATATCTATGAGCCCACTGCACTGCTTAGTTTTGTATCTATTTTGAGTAAAGTTGTATTTCCTGATGATTATTTATTAAATATTAATATTAACTTATTTTTAGACACAAATATAGTCAAGTAACTAAGTACACTATTGGTATTATTTTTAAAAATGCCTCCTTGTACTAATGTACCTTCATCTGGAGGACAATGATTTTCAGGTAATGTTTATATGCATCTATTCAGCTTTAGCCCATAATTCGATAAATAGTATAGATTTTTCAAGATCAGGTAGGTCAAGTCACAAAAACCACATTGTTGATGCTATCATCTGTAACTAATTTTCTGAAGAATATTTTAAGGTGACATGAACAGAATTTAAAAAAATCATTAGACAGGTTGAGATACAATTGAAGCATACAGTATAAATAAATTGCCATACCTCTTACAATTTTTACTTCCATCCTCTGCTGGATCTCCAGAGACAATATTTTAAGTGTTTTACTTTTTCTTTGTGCACTTACCTTACACGTTATTAGGCACAACGTCCTTTACATACAACAAAATATAGCAGTAATCAATAATCAGGTGAAAACATGGCAGTTAAATATTGATTACATGGGTCAAAATGTTATTCACAGATTTGAGAAAAAATACTTTATTCACTAACATATTTTAATTAAAACTAAAAGAATGTACACATCATAATGTATTGAGTTATTATCAATACATAAGCTGAGAAATGCTTTAAAAGAAAAAGAACAATTTGAAATTTACTTATTCAACTATGTAGTTTATTAGTTTAGATAAATTAAATAGAACTCGGAATATGTCAACACAACAATTTCTCAGCAGCATCTTTCCTTTATGGAATTTTACAGCATAATAATTTGTTGCAAGGAGTTACATCTGGTTCTATTACCAGGAAAAAACAATAGAGAAGTTTTATATTTTGCACATCATTTTAAGGAAATAAATGGGATACATAATATATAATTTAATGCAATTTCAACTCTGGAGCAGAAATTTTATGTTAATACTTCTCATTAATGTAATTAGGGAGTTAATTTAATCATAAAAATTATTTCTCCTCGCACCATTCATTTTCTTTGCGAACCTGTTCTTCTTCAGCTGCTGTAAAATCATTCTTAATATTAAAAGTTTTACGAATCTCTTCTGGTGTTTTACCTTTTATCATATTTGCTACAGTCTTGCATGTGACGTCCAGCAGGCCTTTGATGTCCAAATAATTGGCTGCCAGAATTAGTTCAAATAATGTGCCTTGGTCAACTTTTAAGAAGTCAGCATCCCATGAGGAAATATCATCAGTTCGTTTTTCTTTGTTTTCGTCGTCTTCTGGTAGAGGGGGATCATCTTTATGGAAAGTAGCCCATTGGATAACCTTCTTAAGGATAGCAGAGTTCACGTTCGGTAAAGGAACCACTTCTTCCTCGTCATCATCCATTCCTAAATCTTCCAGCATAGTTTTGATAGTAACAGAACACTTGGCTATTTCAACGTCTACATCAAAGATCTCGTTATCAGACGATTGCAGTTTAATGTTCGGCATCTGTGAAAAAGGAACACATTTTATTTATAAATTGAGGTGATTTTGTTGTCCCCGCAAGACGCCATTTTACCTATAAAAATAGTTACCTATCAACTCACCTCTGATTTTGAATCTTTAATTGGATTAAGACTAATAAAGAAAATTAAAGCCTTGTAGCTTAACAATATAACCCGAAATTTAAGATAATATTTCACATAAATTCTATCGAGACTTTTACACAAAAAGCGAATGAATGAAGAAGCAAAAATGCTAAAAATGTACCTTCAAACTTGACATTGACAACTGACAATTGTGGCTACGGCTGGCCATAGACTACCACTATAGATAGGTACTATAGACAACGAACACAAGGATACGGCTGAGTAGTAGGTACCTACCTACCTAGTACCTTTCTATAGAAATCTGTGCGGCTGACATCTTTTAATGTTTCAGAGACACATCTGTACCGTAAGGGCGGGATACTTTAGCTCTAAGGGGTAACTTTAGCTCACAAACATATAAGAGTAAGCAGACCTAACATAATTTTCACAACTACATCTAAACGAATAAATAATATCTTCGCTTGCTTCTCTCCAACAAAAAATATATGATTCTATCTCTTTTACTTCTGTTGTTGCAACACTTACGCACTCATAGACATAATTGAGCTTGAGGCAATTCGTAAGCTACAAATAAGAGAAGTATGGTGGAATATGTCAATTTGTCAAAAACAACAACATAACCTGCGAGTTGTTTATTCTTTTAAATTTGCTTTAAAATCGAGTCTAAAGAATCAAAAATTCTGAAATAAAATGGTGAAGTGTTGTGCACCTCTGTGTGGCAATTCTCCGTATAGGAAAACACCTGCAATTACTTTTCATCGGTAAGTTTTGATGTGCTATAGACTCGTAATTTGGTTATATGCTTACTCGGCATTTTAGAAGCAGTCCCTAATTATTATATACGCAAAACTCGTAGACAGTTATAGTAATTTTGGTTCTAGTATATTCCTGTTGCAATATTTATCAATTAATTAATATCAGGATCTTGTTTGTCGTTTCATATACTTGTACAATTTGACAGGGCCGTATTCAGGCGCAAGTTTTGTTTAGTGGGTATATTTTGATTAAATAATTAGTCTGTTTTTGCCTGCCTGTTTTAAGATGTATTGGATTGTATTAATTTTTATTTGTATTGTATTGGACTTAGGAAAATTAATCGTGGAAGCAATACATAGCATAGTTTCATTAAATATTGTAAAATTTTTACTTTTTTTTGAAAAGAGCGACCGCCGAGTTTCTTGCTGGCTCTTCTCGGCGGGAAAGGCATTCCGAACCAGTGGTAGATTCATTGACGATTCAAAAGTGCTTGTGAAAGTTTATTTGAAATAAAATATTTCTATTTCTATTTCTATAAAAGTAAGGATAAATTATAAAATTAAATCATTTTTTAGCTTTCCAAAGGATGAAAATATAAAAAATGCCTGGTTGATGCAGACGAATAAAAAAAATTGGCAGCACAAAACATCGAGTGTGCTATGTTCTGAACATTTTGAAGCACATTTAGTGGATTGCAGTGGTTTTCGTACCGTCCTTACTTCTAATGCAATCCCAATGATTTTTGATTCATCATTACAAGTAAGTTTCTAGTTGTTCTTATATTTAGGTACCAACCCAAAACATCTTGCCATTTAAACGTAAATATTGACAGCTATACCCATATATATATATAGCTGTGTACCTATTTGTATTACCTATTAAATTGTTAATACTAGACAACTGATAATTTATTACTCTTGTTTTCAGCATATGTCTACATCATCAGTAAAAGGTCCAGTAGAAAGAAAAGCTGCTGGAGATCAAGTTTTGATGGACTTGCAAAATTTACAGCCTAGTAATACTATTAATAAAGAGTATAGAGTAATACTATTATATGGTTTATTTTGTTATTTTTATAAGTTTAAAATGTGTAATACTATTCTAATAAGGTTATTGAAATGAGTGATACAGGCTGAATAGAATGTAAGAGTTAATTAAACTACTGTTGATGTTATCGTATTGTCAATGTTTGTATTTCTAAAAGATATTAGAGAAAAAGTTGCTTTTTGATTTTGTTTTATTTACCTAATAGATATATCTTTTGGGTAGATTTTGTAAATCATGTTTTGTTTTGATTTTATTAAATATTATTTTGTAACATTATTACTTGTTTGATTACAAAACCGCGAAACTTAGCACATTAGAATCCATTTTCATAATTAAGAATTAATTTATAGAATTAAGTTTACAGAATGTAAAATAAGGGTTTAACCTACAATTTGATGGCAACTTTCCGTAGTTTCCATATTATTTCAAATTACAGATATTAAATACTCTCCAGTCCCTTCAACCTCGCTGAACCTCGCTTTTCGAAGTCCGGCTCTGTTTACTGTCAATGTGTGCGTGAGATTTGTATGTAGGCGTAATTGGAACGCCAATTTTTTCTTATGTTAGGTCTGCTTACTCTTATATGTTTGTGCTTTAGCTCAAAATAAAAAAAAGATTAAAATTCCCACCTCTGCAGCCATCGCAGTTATCGATTTAGTTTAAGCTGGAATTGTTAGAAGACATAACTGGCACTTAGTTTTGTTGGTTGCCTGAACTATTTCAAGGTAAAAAGGTGCCATTTTTGTTTCGAACTTATCGCATGTATGAACGTGTTTTGTGTAGGTCTGCGAACTTTATATTGTAACGAAGTTTTTAAGGTAAGTATTGTTTAATATTACATTAGATAGGTTCAGAAATTTATTTAAGACTAGAATGATGCTATAAACAATTGCTTTTTTACAAGTTTAGATAGCAAAATTTTAAATAATAAGTATGGGTATACTTTGACTCATAAATTCGGGTAACATTAGCTCAAGATCAAGTGGAACTTACGACAATATCCTAGGCAAGTGACTGCTGTAGTAAGTGAAGAGGGAGCCCTTGTGAGCTGTATGAAAAGAGGAAAACTATTGACGGTGGCCAGTCTGCAAAGACGAGCAGCTTTATAGTTGGGACTATATTGTCTGCAAGATAGACCCCCCAAATTTGAAAAAAAAGGCTGTTTCTCAGTACCTGAGTTAAATTGCCAAGTACCAATGAAACAAAAGAGTGTTCCTTAAAATCATATTTGGTTTTAGAATTAAGCATATATTGATTAGTAAGATAAATGAGCCTGAATACGATGAATCTCAATAATAGAGAAGCTGTAAGATTATTTTGTAGACATATATGCCTATTTATTGCAACATTTCAAAGTTTTTACTTTAGATAGGAATTAAAACTTAGTAATTTAATAATAAATAAAAAGAGTTTTTAAGTTTTTGTTAAATTTCAGAAACAAGGCTGTTGGAATGTTTATTTTTTTAATTAATTTAAGAATTAAAGAATTTTATATATCAAAACGTGTATTATTTTATTATCTTTCATTTTAAAGGTTTATTTTGGTCTTTTGCTTGGTTCTGTATAGATTCTGCGCCAAAAAAATTGGCGAGCCAAAGTAACCCTCTTTAAGGAATAACTTTGACTCAAATAAAAAAAAATAAAAAAAAAATGAACTGTTGTATTTTTGATATAAAATAATTTATTAATGATTAGCTACTATCCTTATTTACCAAATAAAACCATAATAACCCTTAGGCGCCAATCACAGTCCTTACACCAGAGGGATTTCTAATAATACACGGAAAAAAAAGCCAAAGTAACCCGCCCTTACGGTATGTTTACAGCGTGAAATACACATGCTACGTAGTAGGTAGCACAAACGCAATTGCTAATTTCGAGCATAATATCATGCTACTAAGTAGCATACAATGAGCATGTGTGTACGAAAAGTGTGTTTCTGAATAGAGGTGGTTAATATAGCACTTAGCAACATATTACAGCATGCTATTTTTCCATAGCACACAGCAAGAGCTACATACGTAGGCGCGGTGCTACGATTCTATAAATATCACGCGCTGTAGGCGGGGTAGCACTCTGCGCGTTGCAGCGGCACTGAGGCGGCCGGGCATTTAGCATATGGATTTATCATAACTCACAATAAACATGCTATGTGTGACAGAACGTGGGAGATATATTTGAAATAAGAGTCCAAAATTATACTTTTCACTATATTTCGAGCAGAGTTTCTACCCTCTTATTCTATGTTTTACAAAATGAACACCCGCCATCGTGGTTCCTTTACTTTTATACATGATTCAAACAAAAGGCTTACAATACTACCAACCAAACAAATAGTGATATTAGTATTCCGAATGCTATGTACAGTGTAGAAATAATTGAATTACGATTATAGTCAACTGAATAAATGATTTAAATAACAATTAAACATTCAAGCAGCTCAGTATCAATCAAACTCCTGTGATTTAATATTTACAATTCAGCCAACCAAACGGACAAAGTAATCTTCATGACATCAATTTTCCAGAGTATTATTTATAAACTAAATATCATTAAAGTAGGTATTCGTAAAAACATAATATAATTAAATTAGAATTATAATCAATTGAATAAACTATTTATATAACGGTTTACTATTTAAGTAACTCAATACCAATCAACTTCTACTGGTATCACAACAATTATTAATCATTAATCTGAATTAATGCAAGATATATAATAAAATATTCTGATATTAAACATTCATAACAAAATAATATTTACTATTATTAATTATCACTTCTAAATATAAATAATAATCAAACTATTGACGTAATCCGGAAGTAACGTGTATGTATGACAGGTCTTGCATGGCGTAGCGGCTATTGGTTGGTAACATTCGGCCATCCTCCCACGCGCGTGTCTCACGCCGCGTAACCAAGATCCTCGTCCCTGCAGCTGCATCAGTTGCCTGGACAGAGAAAGAAATCGCACAGTAATATGCTCTGGAGAGATCATCTCGATTCGCTCAGAAGTACTTAATACCTACGGAATTCACAGGCAGAGGCCATATAGACAATAACTAAAATTGGTCACTTAGGACAGTGGGTTAGATAGATTACACAGACATCATCGTAGAAATTGCAAAGACATTATCTTGTAGAGGTTACACAGACATTATCTTGGTGGGGTCACACAGACATTATCTTGGTGAGGTCACACAGACATTATCTCGGTGAGGCCACACAGACATTATCTCGGAGAGGTCACATAGACATTATTTTGGTAGAAGTCACACAGACATTATCTTGGGAAAGGTCACACAGACATTATCTTGGTGAGGTCACACAGACATAATCTCGGAGAAATCACATAGACATTATCTTTCAAAAGTCACACAGATTATCTTGCATAAATTTTATTAGGCCCTGTGTAACGACTTTTCAATTTTGTGAAATTTGTGTCGACGTATCTCTACTGGCTACATTAACCCACACAACTATTTTTTTTCCTACCCCACATTTTATGCATTTTTTTACAAGAACCGTCAAATCGGTTTTTTTCCTCCATTACCCTCATGTTTCTTTTTATATGCAACTTCGCAGTACCTCTCCTATTTTGTGAGCCTTGCAATGGTTTTTTTTGTGCACCAACATATGCGAGGTGTTTGTAAATGCTCAGAAAATCATGACTAAGACAGTACATTATAGAACTCACCGGACGTGCTTGTGCTTCTTGCCACGTAGTTTCAGGTGTTGCCATGGACCAGCAGCAGTAGGTGGAGGATGTATGCCCATTGCGTTGACAGGTTTCACAGCGTAGAAGAGCACTGCAGTCCTGCGTCTCGCACCCGGCCCGACGGTAGACACTTCACTGGAACTTCACAGCGCCGTTTCACCGCGACGACGTTGTAGACCCTCCATCACTTGCACTTCTTCTCCGTTGACTTCCGCGTCGAAATTCTGACTTCTGTTCTTCAACGGCGAGTGGAACCCCGTAGACGAAGGTTATCTTCGGTTTGAAATTTTGAGATTAACTTCTGCACCGCCATGCGTCACTCGGCTTAGTTTCCTTGGCAGCGGCGTTGCGTGTTCCGGCAAGGGCCACGCAAAAAGAAAAAATTTCGTGTTCTTCGCTGTACTGCGCCTCCTTCTTCCTTTTTAACGAGACCAGCTGCACGTTATCCTGACTTTTCCTCGATCCCACTTCTGAATTGTGACAGAACGTGGGAGATATATTTGAAATAAGAGTCCAAAATTATACTTTTCACTATATTTCGAGCAGAGTTTCTACCCTCTTATTCTATGTTTTACAAAATGAACACCCGCCATCGTGGTTCCTTTACTTTTATACATGATTCAAACAAAAGGCTTACAATACTACCAACCAAACAAATAGTGATATTAGTATTCCGAATGCTATGTACAGTGTAGAAATAATTGAATTACGATTATAGTCAACTGAATAAATGATTTAAATAACAATTAAACATTCAAGCAGCTCAATATCAATCAAACTCCTGTGATTTAATATTTACAATTCAGCCAACCAAACGGACAAAGTAATCTTCATGACATCAATTTTCCAGAGTATTATTTATAAACTAAATATCATTAAAGTAGGTATTCGTAAAAACATAATATAATTAAATTAGAATTATAATCAATTGAATAAACTATTTATATAACGGTTTACTATTTAAGTAACTCAATACCAATCAACTTCTACTGGTATCACAACAATTATTAATCATTAATCTGAATTAATGCAAGATATATAATAAAATATTCTGATATTAAACATTCATAACAAAATAATATTTACTATTATTAATTATCACTTCTAAATATAAATAATAATCAAACTATTGACGTAATCCGGAAGTAACGTGTATGTATGACAGGTCTTGCATGGCGTAGCGGCTATTGGTTGGTAACATATGTGATTTAGCGTGTTGCAAGACATGGCGCGCGCGCTAGCCACCCACAAGCTTCCTAATTACAGTCTGCTATAGTATAGCATTTTTTATAGCATGCTAAAATTTTATAGTTTATAGTCAGTAGCATGATATTGATTTATAGCATTTTTGAACAACTCTATTTCTGAAATAGCACACTACTTAGCTAATCGCACATCGGTCTAACCGTCTATCTATGGCATATGGTGTGAGACACGGGTGGAGAGCCGCCTAAAACCCCTACTGTCTCCCTTGGACGTGTACCCGCCTTTCATTTTCCTTCATCATAACAGGCGCAGGACTGACAGCTTTACGTGCTCTCCGGCGTACGGGGATGACTCACCGCCAACTTTCTAACTCCGGACTAGTACCTACTGAGAATTTCTTGACAGAAAAACCCAATGCATTTTAAGACCCGACCTGGGAATTGAACCCGGGACCTCATCTGCAGTCGAACTTGCTGCTTAGTACCAATAGACCAACGAGGCAGTAAGAAGTATTCTTTTTCAGATTTAATCTCCGATTAGGTGGATCGATAGAGAACTTTTTCTAAGATAGTATTAAAAAATCGTATTTGGCGAATTAACGTTGGTTACCGACGTTAATTGGACGTTAACATTGGTCACCGACGTTAATAAATAATATTGCTGCCCTCCTCCAGCTATAACTTGACCCTCCAAATAATAATACAAAGGTACCTACGGTACCTATATCTTGCCCAGTACCAACTGCAACGACGGTTTATGCGTTGTGGGGGGGGGTGAGCATTTCCATTTCATAGTCTGCATCATTCATCATTGAATTCATACAATATTTAATTAAAAACTTATTATTATGCTTGCATTCTATTTATTTTAATTTTAATACAATATATTTTATTTGTATACCTACATAATATGATAATAAATCAGGCAGACAATTTTACAGATAGACTAATTAGTGTTCCGGAGACCTAGCTGCCACTAAGGGCTAGAATTTTTGCAAACACAGTAGTAGAAGTCGAAATATGTTATGAGCTTATGGTAGGTAAGGTACCATGTTTATGGTTGTGGGATGCCTATCTTACAATTTTATGCTCACCTGGCAGGTAGGTTTTAAGCTGACATGTAACTTAGTAATTTTTTCCTATGCAAAATTATCTATGCATTTAAACAAGACTTAATCTATTTTATTCAAACGCCAGCTTTCTGGTGGCCTGTTTATTATGTTGAAAAAATGTTTGGGAGATAATATTGAAATCGCACTAAAGACTGCCAGGTTGCGATTATCTTGCTATGCTACTATAAAATAAAGTAACCACAAAATCTAAGCCTTGTTGAGGTGGCAGCCAGCTTTTGGAACAGTTATACACGTGTGTACAATAACATGAGACCTGCCGCCTGCGTAGTATACAATGTACCGCTTCGCCCGTGTTGTACAGTGAGCAACACACATTTTAACCCTTATTTTTTAATAGGTCCATTTTATAATATTTTTTATCAAATATACCATCAATCATCATGTAGTACACCACCACGGTGGTTTCATTTTATCGTGCACGTATATTAGCTACATAGGTCGGTACATTATAAATACGAGACATTTATATTAAAAAATGTGTAAATAGATACCAATCGTAACACCACCATGGTGGTTTCATTTTATCGTGCACGTATATTAGCTACATAGGTATACATTATAAATTTAAAAGACATTTATATTCAAAAATGTGTAAATAAGTACCAATCTTAAAAGACAATAATAAATAATCAATATTGATCAAAAATAATATTCAGATTTATTGGTAAACGAACACACGAACGTATCCAACGTTAAAATAAATGAGGGGTATAGTTTCAAAAACCGCTAAGTCCATTTTTTTCATGTAGCAATATTTTTATAACTCTAGCAACTCCATTTATTTCAGCACAGTTTCGATTTATATGATTTTACCAAACCCAGCTATATCCAATAGAAAAATCACTTTCAATATGCCTGTAAGTAACAAACACCGCAAAGTCCATCATAGTTTACTTCAAAAACAGCAAAGTCCCGACTAGCCAATAGCGAACCACTATTTTAATCACGTGATACACGCAACTGGTATGGCCGCAGCTTGCTTTTTGTTGTGTTAACGTCGTGAAAAAGTTAATATTTTTATTAGTTACTGAGTTGTTTTCAATTTAAATGAGACATCTTTACGAAGATGGATACAACCCCGACCGTTGTGGATAAAAGCAAAACTCGGAAACGACAGAGTAATCCAAAACAATGGAAGAGAAACCTGCAGAAATTACAGAGGTACGTATATACTACTATGAATAGTTTTGATCCTTGGAAATATTGAATTAATAAATTTTACTCAGTGTGAACGATTAGAAGTGTTTCTTTGTATTTTTTTGTCTGACTTTCGGTACACTATAATATTCGCAATATCCACATTTATTTACGTCAATCAAGTTTTGAAGAGATTTTTTGTACCTACTTGTACGAATGCAAATTGCAAATTGAAATCATTATAGTTGCCGATTTGTAAAAATTTAGTTATTTTTTGGTTTCCGTATTCAAAGGGGTGCCAACGGGACCCTATTACTAGGCCTCCGCTGTCCGTCCATACGTCTGTCAGCGGCTATATCTTATGAACTGTAATAGATAGGCAGACTATGAATTTCAATTGCCTTCAAGCAACATCTTTATCTTTTGAAACTCGCACTTGACTAGTTTCTTTTATCTGGCAGTACCTAGTCTGGCCGTATTGTTAATTTATTGACCTTTTGTTGAGTAGGTACTTTATTTAGTTTGTTGATTCCGGATATTCGTATTGTTACGAATGAACTATATTGGTAGGTGTATAGGTTTCTGTACAATTTGTAAAACCTGTTTCATTTATTTTTTTGTTCTCGTTCTTTCAGATATTCTCCGAAAAATTTGCCAGAGAAACCTAACTGTGTACATAAAAAAATATATCAATGTATGTCTCTCACGATGAATGATTTGATTTCATTTCATTCACGTTATTATAAGAATAAAGATAAAAAATCACAGGACGCGTTTATACTAAAACACATTAAAGGATCATATACTTCCAGACGTCGCCCTAGACAGGGTAATCGAAAAGGAAAGGAGTTAACTACCAAATACTACGTTTATAGTCGAACAGCAAAAAAAATGATAAGAGTTTGTCAAAAAACATTCTTGAATATACTTGATATTAAAAGGTACCGAGTTGAGAGAATATCGAAAAAGTTTCTGAAAGAGGGACTTATGCCACAAGAAAACCGAGGGGGAGACCGTAAATCTCACAAATATATAGGAAAGAAAACCGCAATAATCGAATTCATCAAAAAACTGAAATGTTCTGAGCCTCATTACTGTCGAGGAAGTAGCGCAAGGCTTTATCTAGATGCTGAACTGAGTATCAACAAGTTGTTTAAAATTTACAATAACCAAGCAGAAGAGCAACTAAAAGTTAAAAAAAGTTACTTCAGAACAATATTCAACACTAATTTTAATTTGGGTTTCGGCTCGCCTCGGACAGATGTTTGTTCAATTTGCTTACAATATACAGAGAAGATAAAGATAGCTGATAATGAGAGATTCAAAAATGATTTAATTATCCAACAGAGGGTTCACAAAAAACGTGCCAAAGCATTTTTCAGTTACTTAAAAGATGAATCTCCCAATGTTTATATATTTTCATTTGACTGCCAGAAGAACATGCCGCTACCTAAAATTCCTGATCAAAGCACATATTATTCAAGGCAATTCTATCTTTACAATTTCACAATAGTAGCAGGTTCGTCAAAATCACAATTAAATAAAGATAACACTTTTGCTTATGTTTGGACAGAAGATCAATTTCCAAAAGACTCTAACTTGATAGCCTCGGCCATATACCATCGTTTAAATTCGACATCGTTTCCGGATCAAATTGATACTCTAAGATTAATGGCCGATGGCTGCGCTGGTCAAAATAAAAACACCACCGTGGTAGGAATGTGCCTGAAGTGGCTATCAGAAGCCCCACAGCATATAAAAAACATCGAAATTATATTTCCTGTTGTTGGCCACTCTTTCCTTCCCGCAGATCGCGTCTTTGGAAGAATTGAAAAGGAGTTTCGCAAAAGGGACACTATATTGGAGCCGAATGGTTACACCGATATAATAAGAGAATACTCCAGTGTTATTTCAGTAGGAGAAGAGTGTCCAGTAAAAGATTGGAAGGAAGCCGTTAAAAAGATTATAAAACCCGTTGGCACTTGGCACACACCTTTTTCGAAGTGTAAGCGTTTTGTATTAATGCGGTCGACACGAAAAACTGGCAATACATTACTAAGAGGCGAACTACATTACGTTGCAAATTTAGGCATTTACAAAAATGTTTGCAAAGGTGGAAAAATAGCAAACATGATTGTTCCAAAAGCTATTCAGTGCTCAGCAGGAATACTAAAAGCTTCTAAAATTAAAGATGTCGATAAACTATTGACTTCACACTTTGACACCAACTGGAGGAGTTACTCAGTTCTGTCTTTTTACGACAAATTAATACCAAATACTGCACTTGACGGGGTGTTAAGCAATGAGGTTAATGAAACTGAAGAACACTTATGCGAGGAACAAGAAAGTGTACCTGATCTAATAATTTAATTTTTTAATGCCTATTTTGTGTCTCCTCTTTTTCTTTATTAAAAATATTAATTGATTATTCAATTTGTTTTTTATTTCATACAATGACCTTTTTAACGTCAAAACTCAGTAATAGTTACTATGATATTATAATTTAGGAAGTATCAAAATTGTTTGAGTCGGTGCATACATATTATTAGTCATAACATACACAACAATGTCCACGTATGTCAGATTCAAAATTAGCTATGTCCGAACTTCAGTTTCAAATCCAGCAAAGTCCAACACTGTTTTGCCTTTTATAAGTTTTTTTAATATAATAAACTAATGAAAGCTTTATGAAATGTTGTAAAACCGGCCAAGTTTTCAAAATACACACAAGATTATTTAATTCAGTAATAGAATATAAATTCATCACAAATTTTCTATTTCTGAATTTCATGTGTCACTGGACTTAGCGGTTTTTGAAACTATACCCCTCAAATATACTTCCACAAAGGGTCTATATCTATCCAGTGACTGGCGACAGACACAGTCGCCAGCGGACGCTTTCACTGGATCTTGTTTTTACATTCAAAGGCCTTAGCTGGTGTAACTTTTCAGTTGTATGGTAAGCGTGCAGAAATCTGACAATTTATGGACGGAAAACGGTAGAAAAATTCTTTGTTTTTTTAACGTCCATAAGATTTATATAAACTTGAAAAGTTACACTAGACCCACAGTAGGTACCTACTAACAAACAGCGTGACTGGCACGGCACCACAAACATGGCAGGACGTCATGCCAGCAACACTGTCAAGTCATTGGATCAAATAGATAAGCCTGATTTTAAGGCTTCGACCAAATATAGGTACATATTACATTTTATCGAAGTTCTAAGGCATGCGACATGGCAGGAGTACGAGCAAGTACACCACATGCGTCGATAAGTACCTAAAAGATGAGTTTCATGCTTTCCGATAGCTGATTTTGTCACATGTACTCCTACCTTATTGCCCTTATTGCGTACTATATATTATAGAATTTTTTAAGTTTCATATCAGCCTCCAAAGCTTTTTATCAGATTAGAAGGCCAAGGACAAATCTGTTTTTCTGCGCAGTTTCCTTTTTGCCCCTGGTCATAACTGAAGATCTAGTTCCTAACAAAATTTGGCACATTTAAAAATGGATATTTAGAAAGTAAGTATATTACGAAATCGGCAGGAGACAATATCGTTGCAATTTCATGCAACCCGTCGGAACAATCTGTGCAGCTCGGTTCATTGCGAATGTTTGTGATGGGGACCTAAATAAATCGCAAAACATTAACCGTTGCGCACCGCAAACAAACGATTTATATCTCTCACTCTCACTATCATTACCTACCCTTTAACTTACTCTTAAGTCTTAGGGAATGTTATCCATATGAGCGGGTGAGTGAGTGAAACATTAAACACAAGAGAGAAAATGAATGACTTTTGTCGGTATGCCCACACCTCACGATCTTTTCTTTCGAATCAATCATCAATGCTTTGTGTTCATCAACATCACACAAATGTTGATTATTAATGATAGATACCAGTTGTTTTAATTTACAGCTGGCAATATAGTACGAACGCCATGACATCACAAGTGTGCAGATATTTCCAACGGGAAAAATATTTTACTTATATAAAAATAACTTATCTTCTTTTATTGTACACCACAAAATTACATAACAATACCTTCTTTCTTAATGAATACAAATCAGTGCATTATTTCAAACAAAATATACAAAAAATATATTATGCTTTGCATGACCTAATCACTACAGGCACAATAGATAATATTTATTAGGTACAATGTTAAACTTATTACTTAAAATCAATAGGTTCTCAAAAACGTTATTATGTTCCCTTGCCAGTGGTGAGATTAGTTTCTCTCATTAGTACCTTTTCGTCAAGCGAATGATTGTTTCCCGCTTCAATTCCTTTAAGTCGAGTGCTGAATGTCCAACCAAAATATTTTGTGCGTATTTTTGTTTTAATGAAACCAAAATTGACGTAAAAGGAATAGAAAACGGAAAGCTTCAAGACTGGATGGAAATAGAACATCTTAAAAAAAGTTTCACAATGCTTAAATATGGTACAAAACAGATTCATTTGTATGTTATAAATAAAATTAACATAAGCATAGTAAATAACTACAAAACTAAATAATATAAAGCGCCCGGATCAGTTAGGCAGCTTGGCACAAGGCACCGCGCAACCGCGCCGCCGCAGAGGGTGGTAAAGACTTAAGCGGATCTTACATCGTATGGGCTTGTATAATGCGTTTCAAATGACAATATGAATGATAAGCCGCCATTTACTGTTTCTATCTCACTCAGTGTAAACCTCATATGAGCAGGACAGAAATATAAAATGGCTGTTTGACAGTCCTATTCTCATTTAAAACGCACTCTACGGAATCCGTCGATGCCTACCTAACACACGTACACCGCCTGACCGTACGGACGAGCAGCGCAGCGCAATGTACGTGTGTTAGGCATCAAAGGATTACATACAAACCCATACGACGTAAAATTCGCATCACCGCCCTTCGGAGCTTTACGCGGTGCCGTGTACCAATCGCCTATAATGGTTTCAACAGCTGTTTTGACGAGATCAAGTAAGTCTTTTGACTTTTAGGAATTCATTTAAAACCAATAAAATTATTAAGTACTACATAAACAGTACATACTTATGTAAAAAATGCGACATAATATTGTGCATATTTTAACTAAAAACTATAACATAGATGCAGACAATAAACATTAAAAACTTGCTAAATAGGCAAAATCATTTAAATATAACATTTAACTAAATGTACGTTTTATTATATGTATTGTTTGCAGGTTTGTGTCTGAATCTATCTTTAACTCTCTGAACATGGCATCATTGCAATGACTTCCTGAAGATGTGATGATTCGGAGCATCATCTCTGCGTGAATGAAAGTCACATAGGTATGAGAGACCCATACGACGCTCTAAGAAGGCGAGGCTGGCTGATTGTCTTTTGCTGGGACTCTATGTTTAATATTTACTGATAGTTACTATAACTAATTTTGCACATGAATATCTACTTTTTATGGTTACTATAACTAATTCTACACATGAAAATCTACACATTTTCTAAATTGTTTGATATCAACTGATATATCATACCATAAGGTAAAGGTTAAGACAATCATCAGTAAAAGTTATCCTAATTGGCAATTCTCCCGACTTTTAAAGTTAGGATAAAATTCAATGTGGCAAAACATTAGGCCATTAATGCCAGTTCTCAAGGAGAGTGGACTATGAGATATTTTTTTAATTTTATTTCATTTTGACTAATAATAAAAATTATAAAATTTTATTATTTTAAATTTTATGGAATGATCAGTTTGTGCATTTTCTATTTATATCAATAAGAGAGCTAAATTTCCATTTCATAAACATATAATTTTAATTGTAAATATATAGGACATTGTTAATCTGTAAAACTTTGGTATAGGAAAATCAGCATTTTGAGAAAATGACATATATTTATGTTATACTCTATATGAAGTTCTGGTAATATATTATTATTATCATAAATATAAATATGCAATTTAGTAACATTAAGAATAGGAATACATATAAATATATGTATAAAACATTCATTAAAAAAATTGTGCTTTGCTACATATTGAACAACATTGAAAACTACACATTAATCCATGGAGAACATTAAATCTTGGCTAAATAATTATGTCTAAATTAAAATCATCATTTATTATGTTTACTCGTATTTGCATTTAGTTATTGGAATAGCCAAGTCTTTCCTTCAAACGGAAATAAACCTTAAGGCATGGACGCAATACTGTCAAGATCATTATGATGAGAACTAACACAATATTTGTGTATCTTAAAACTTCTCCAAAAGCCCACCAGTTTGAAAAACACCCGAGTATGATGGTTATAGTACCCAAAAAAAATGTTACAAGACCGACTGAAGCATGGAGTAGTTTCACATAAATAGGGGCCAAATAATCTTTAAGTTTTAGACTGTAAAGTGCACCTAGACCACCAAAACTTGTAAAGCACGCAAATACTAAAGCAGCCAAACCAAATTTAGCATGAAGAGTTTGAAAATGATACTTGCTGTTTATAATTTTATTGGAAAGAATGACTAGAAATCCAACAAGAATTATAAGACCTGCTAGTAGTTGAAGGACCCAGTGTCGAGCACTTCGAAGCCTGATTGGCATCCATTCAGTAGCTAAGTCTCCTGGTGTGACAGCGTTGATAGCAGAAGTCATCAGAATCAACCACTGGAATGTGAGATGCATGATTCTTCTTAAAAACAATTAAATCCACAAATATATATTAGTATGTGTTACTGTAAAAGCTCAAACTATGGTAAATCCTAAGACCTACAAGTAAAATCTAGGATTTAACAATATACATGCTTTTACAGTAGCATATATAATATATTTCAAAGTTTAATTGACAAATTAAAAATTGTTGGATTGGATACCTACCTGCCTACTTATTTGACTCATCTTGAATCATTCCATTCAAAATTATTTATTACATATAGAGAATGTAGACATGTAGAGAATCTACCACTGGTTCACAGTGTTGATTCTGCTCAGAAGAGCCAGCAAGAAACTCAATAGTTGCTCTTTTAAAAACAAAAATGTTACAACATATAGCTTATATCTATCTTGTGGACAGCTGAAGCAAAGCCAATTACTTTCAACCAACTTTGTCATTAAGAAATTCACTAACTGTATAATATTAAATGTGTCTTTAAACATTGTTTAAATTAGTGATAGTTCTAACAATTCTTTCGAAATTAAAAAGTAAATATGTAATCCAATTTTACTTACCCCAAGGGCCATTAATGTGGGATGGAACGAGAAAAGAGTGGCTCCATCCTTGAAGCAACAGTAAAGTATTATTCCAGTAAAAATTAATGCACATAAGTTGCTAACAAGGTTCAAATAGCTCGGTTTCGGAGCATTATTCGGTTGGACCAGATGAGAAGTTTCGGAAGTTCTTTCTACCGGAGGCATTTCTGTGAGATTTGTCTTGCTGTCAGTGCACTCCGTTTCCATTAGACAATTGCGTAGGTTGGTATCTTATTAAAAAACCGAATGATAGAAATGTCCCTTCATGTGCTTCGCACTGCACACAACCTGTGTCCACAAATTTATTAGCACTCAGATAGGTATTATTATAAGTTCTTTCTTTTGAAATTCTGATTCCTCGTTTTAATCCTTCATAGTTTTAATTTTGAAACACGGCCAGTTCAGTCCCATACAAATTTCCATAGCCTTACAAAATCTTTTCCACTATGATGCATGACAATTTTTACAGACATCTCTATATCTACATTAGGTACCTATATGTAGTATGAAGTATTTATAGATCTACAGTAATCTATGATTCTCCTGATGGCTGACGCCCAATCGACGCCATTATTATTGTATTTGGTTTTTTTAGTTTAATTTTCATATATTTCTGTCCCAGAATAGCAATTGTTATTTCAATTTATTGAAATATAGTGCAAGTGTTATGTGCCCGTTATAATAATTCGCGTAAGGATGCTATTTTTTATAAGTTTCCACAGTGTGAGAAAAGACAAAGTTTTATGGTTTATATTATAAAAGTGTTTAGGATCTTATGTGTTTACCAGTGTGTTGTAATTTGAAAAACGTTTCGTGAAACAAATTATTAAAAATATGACGTCTTAATTGGTGTAGGGTGTATCTAATAAACAAAATTAGGGCATATAAGTATATATTAGACAAGATCATAAAGACTTACCTGAAATTCCAAAAATGTGTATAACAAAAGCGATATTATGTTATTTCAAAGTGAATTAAACAAATATTTTTAAAAAATTTGTTTCTTTATTTCCTATTTTTAAAAAATTATAACCTATAATTATTATTATGGGCAAGGATGGCAATAGGTAGATACCTACGGTACATACCTGTGGTAGATACCTATGGTACATACCTATGGTAGATACCTTCATAACAAAAATAAAAATCCATAGACAAAAATAGAAAAAAAATTGTTATTACGCCATTGGTTACAGCAGTTTTCCAAAATGATACATTAGCCAATCATGGGCCTTGATTTCGAGGGTTTAAAATTTGTAGGGCACTGAGCCATCTGATACGTAGTATCATAGTAATCTGTGTTTTGAAATGACATTGATTTGATGTTTTATTGACATTTTTGATTGGTAGGTAGGTACCTACTTTCTTATTTTTATTTATACAAAGTACTCTGTGGTAGGTACCAAGTTAGTGGTCTATGGTTTGCACCGGAGCATCACCGATGATTCTCCTGTGAAAGTAATCGGTGAAAACACCGGAGAAAAACCGGTGTTTCACCGGTTATTATTGAATCAGAGCTCAAGTAATTTTATTTAAATAAAAACAAGTTTGTTGATCAACATTGTTCATTATTTAATAAAATTTACTCAAATACAATTACGACTAAAGATAAGTCTTTTAATTTTTTAATAAATCCGAATGATTGTTTTTTTTTAAAACCTTGTTGTTTTTTTATTTAAAAACTTACAATATATCTAGGGTGACCAACCCAATTGCTAGCACTGCACCAGTTTATTGGCACTTTAGCAAAAAAGATTAAAATATAAGTTTCTAATTGTAGTTTTTAAATTTTCAGATTAAAAATATTTAAGGGAATTCATATTTTTCACAATCGAAACCTTTCTAATCTGGAAAGTTTTAAAATGACGTCAGTACTGTAGTTGAAAGATATTGTTCTGGAGTTCCTGAAGTTTTCGGCCATTTTGACTGATCGACTTACCCGTCAGTACTTACCAGTAGTTAATCCCGTATGTGCTAATAATTGGGGACTGGGTCATTTTTCAATTTTATTTCAAATTCTTGCTGATTTAAGAAAAAAAATCCTTAAAAAGTTCTTTAATTATATATATTATTAAACAAGTAACCTTATGAACACAATTATTTAAAGAATTTGGTTAGATTTTAATTTAAAAAACATATTTGAAATTGGATAAACTCTTAAAGTGCTAATAATTGGGTCGGTCACCCTAATATCATTTATAGTTCACACAATATCGAATGCGCATAAAATTCCATTGCATTGTACAGTAACTGTTAAAAACATTTTAATTGATACTAAATCTATGTTCCAATTTACTGGATATCTCCGGTGGACCTCCGGAGAATGGCAAATCACCGGTGATTTTCACCGGTGCTCAAAATTCCGCTCCGGTGCAAACCATCAGATATATGGAGATGAAATATAGGTATGTGGTGCAAACCTCTATACCAAGCATGTCCCATGTTTCCCTATGTTATTATAGTACCTACTCTTTAGTACCAAAGAGTACAGTAATCTGTGCAAGGAGCTTAAACGCGTAAAGGGGCCCGTAAACGGTCAAACATGTTTGTCAAACACATATGGTTGAGCGAAGCAATGGCTGGATCATGCGTCATGCTCGTGAACGGGTGCCACCAACGGGAATGGGTCTGCTTTTGCCTGCCTGTGTTAACATGTATTAGATTGTATTTATTTGTATTTGTATTGTATTTATTTTTACTTGTATTGTACTCAGGAAAATTCATCGTGGAAGCACTGAATACATAGCATAGTTTCAATAACAATTGTAAAGGAGACGGTCCAGAATTGTATGGAGCCTGGGTCTGATCTTTGTACCAGTAATACAATAAAATAAAATAAAATATTAAACCATTTTTGACTGATCAAATCCACGAACTCAGCTTTATTTCAGTGGTAATATTATTTATTTTATCCACGCACGTGACGCAACATAACATACGTAATCATGGCGGGCCGATTCATCTTTCTGACGTTAGCTGTCAAAATATCATGAGGTCATTGATCCGCAAATCTTGAATTCCGTGAGCAAAAGCTGAGTCAAACAAGTAGCAAAAGATCCAAAGTACAAATAAAAACGCCAAATCGCCAGAGAAAATCCACAAGAAACACAAGAAACGCATTCACGAGTTTACAACACCACGACAAAGCTCGGAAATCGGAATAAACAAAATATATCACGTGACACATCACTTGTCAGATAACTCAGAAATGACATTTGACGTAGAGACGCGTCTACTGCCTTCTCTATGGCTGAAAGGTATCTTGTAAGTGTTGCGAGCAGTACCGAAAAACTTGAAATTAGATTTTTATTTTAGCAATTTATTTATTATGATTTTGTAATTGATTTTATTTTTATTGCTCTCTTTTTATTCTTCGCTTTTTCACGGTATATGGTACAAGAGTAGACCCAAAATGGACCGTCTCCTTTTTATTTTTTTTGAAAAGAGCAACCGCCGAGTTTCTTGCTGGCTCTTCTCGGCAGGAAAGGCATTCCGAACCAGTGGTAGATTCATTGACGATTCAAAAGTGCTTGTAAAAGTTTATTTGAATAAAAAATATTTCTATTCTATTCTATTCTATTCATAAAATTTTTACGTGTTAGTCAAATTATTTGATAGTCTGGGGTCGTGTTTGACTTGTTGGTCAAACGAACTACGTGTTTGGCAAACGAAAACGGATGGAGTTTGAACGATGTCTGATCATGTGCGCTGGTGTTTGATGACCTTGTTTAAACAAAACCGTAAGGCGGCCCATACACGGTCAAACACGTAAAATTTTTACGTGTTTTTGTTACGGTTTTGTTTGAACAAGGTCATCAAACACCAGCGCACTCAATCAAACACCTCCGTTTCAGTTTGTCAAACACGTAGTTTGTTCGACAAACACGACCACACACTATAGAGGGCCCGTACACAGTCAAACGTGTTTATAAAACACGTAACATTGTTACGTGTATTTGATAGTCTGTTGTCGTTTTTGTCAAATAAACTACGTGTTTGGCGAACAGAAACGGATGAAGTTTGATCGTGTGCGCTGGTGTTTGATGACCTTGTTCAAACAAAACCGTAACAAAAACGTAAAAAATTTTTCGTGTTTGATCGTGTACGGGCCCCATAACGTGTAAAGGGTCAACAAACATGTTTCCCTTCGGCCGCACTATGCACGTAATAACTAATACCTACCTATAATACAGTGAAGCTTTGGACGTGCTTTGGACGAGAAAGAGCCCACTGAAGGGCAACACTAGGTACCACTGTGGTTCCACCACCGCATCACTATTTCATGAAACAATAATTCATCTATCTCTTTTTAATACACCATTACTGAGAGAGAAAGAAAACTGGAGCAAGTTGAGACTTGTCTCCTTTTCAAACAGGTTGCCTGCATATTAATTGTTTTTTTTTCTATTGTTTTGTATCGAGATGATGCAAATTATATCGCGTTCGTACGGCTGTCCACTTCCAGTGTCCGGCTGTCAGTCGATTATTGGAAGCTGGAACTGTAAGGTTGTTATTGTGTGGTGTCCCTGTGCAAAAAGTTTCATGTGTTTACAAAAATAATTAAATGTGAGATTTGTGAATATCAGTTTTGTGGAGCACTGAAGTTTATAGTGAAAAATATTGGCTAAATATGATATGGTACGTAAAATGATTTAAAATACAAGTGGGCTATGCCTTTTTTTAGCTATCAAAAAATTGAAGTAGGTACATTTATTTTTTAAATGTATGATTTTACATGTTTGTACTGTCATAAGAATTATTATAACCTAACCCTCAGCCCCTTATAACTCCTAAACTAAGTTTTAATGATATTCGTAATTAGTTATTTCATTTTATTCAAAGTTCTGGGACTTGCATATTCTTACAGTCCCTATGCAGCACAGATTAAATGTTTATGAAGAGGCTAAGCAGTAGGTATTTAAGTCATTTTAATTAATAACTTAAGACTTACTTGCTGAGAACATACAACATAATATTATGATAATTATCATACCTACCTAATATGTTGTAAGTAAATTATATATAATATGATACTATTTTATTTATTTTGCGTACATTATTTTGTGACTACAGTCTTATGACAGTACAAACATGTAAAAACAAGATTTTTCAATTATTGAATATATAGGTATGCAATTCATGCCTTTCATCAAAGAAATTAAGCAAACAATGGGATTAATTGTTTTTTTTTGTTATATTTACTTATTTACTTACATATGCATTCAGTAAAAAGCTGATTGATTGATTTTGATATTACAAGCAGACACTTCAATTTTATTTATTTGTATAGATGTAATTAACTAGTACCTATAATAGCTACCCTTGGATTAGTAGAATAGGATAATCGTAAATTATCAGATAATAATTAATAATGTTTACAAATAATTAAGTGCTTAACTACATGAAGCAATATTGCATCATAAACGTATCTTATGCATTTCTACATATACACTTAACCTTATTGTGTAAAAAACTGGGTGGCGCTGTTAAATTTCATCCAGGGTTCTCAACTTAGGGCTATTGAAGGCTGCAATATGCGAATTTACGATTTTTTTTATACATATTATGAATTTTTACTATAGTAAGTATTATCATCTATACTATCTATACTATTATAATAAAGAGAGAGCGCGAATTTTGTGAGTTTGTATGTATGTCCGGAGCAAACTTTGGAACCACCGCCCCTATTTCAAAAACTCTTTCACCATTTCAAAGGTACATTATTCCAGATGGTTATAGGCTATATATTATGCACATAAATGTATTATGGCTTGATATTATGTGCAAATTTGTTAAAGAAGTTGGAAATTTTTTTGATTCTTAAACGTTTTCAAGACGTGCGCTGGGTCATAAACTGTTATTGGATGAAAATGATGTATGGGTGAACTGTTCCTCTTAAAGAGTTCTAAAAAAAGTCTGCGACAACATATGTCTGTCTTCTAAGGATAACTTTTTTTTTTTTTTTTTTTTTAAATCTTTATTTATTATATAGGGCTTTTACACAATAAGTATATGACAGCCCCATCATACTTTTATCATATACTTTCAAATTTAACAATTAATAATCAATAATTACTACGCTTAATAATCAACATTAATATGCTTAAAATTTACCTATTATTTACACTTTTCATATAAAAATTAAATAACATTTTGGCTGAAACGGAATCCGGTTCAGCCAAAATGCTATTTATAAATCCAATGTCATATTTTTGTATGTTCAGTATTGTAAATGTATGGTCTCTCAAACTACTATTTTGTACACATTCCATTAATAAATGCTGCATATCTTCCACCTTACCACAAGACAAACAATTTGGTGAGTCTACTTTTTTCATTAAGTATGCAAACTTTCTCAATGGAACGTGTCCAGACCGCAATCGAAAAGCAGCTACTATATACGGACGGCTCAATCGTGAATAAATGAACCAGGGAATAATAGAAGGCATACTTTGAATGCTTTTGTACCATATTCCTTTTTCAACCGATTTGGTATCAAAGTGTTTTTTCCACAAATCACAACAAGTCTTTTTGAATTTAGGTAGTATTTCAGAATAGAAAGGTGTAATCATTACATCATTGCCTTCTTCTATTGCAGACTTAGCCAAACTATCCACACATTCATTTCCAACAAGACCAATGTGAGAAGGGATCCATTGAATCTTTATATTTACATCCCTAAATTGAAAGTCATTCAACATTCGAAGAATAGAAAAAGCTATCACAACACCTCTGTGGCCAGAGGCGCATCGAGCTAAATGCTGAATGGCACTTCGACTGTCAGTAAAAATAACTATTCTGCTTTCTTGTAAAGCACTTACGTATTTTAAAGCTTCTAGAATACCTAACAGTTCTGCAGTCATTATTGATACATTAGAATTTGTCCTAAACTTGCCATATGTCTTATGCTTGGGATCGTAATAAGCTGCCCCAATCCCCTGAACAGTTTTTGACCCATCCGTATAAAGTTTATGCCACCCTTGGTACTTCACATGTAATTCCTCTAAAATCTTAAATTTAATATGCAAATCAAATTCCTTTTTTTTACTACTCGCACTCGAGAGACTATCCTCTAAAACATTTTTTATCTTAATTTTAGTCGTCCAAACATCTAAGGAGAAGATTTCAATAGGGTTAGATGTTGAGACAGCTTCATTTTTCAATTCATTGTAAATTGTAACAAGTAAAGGTTGTTTTTTTCTGCTCCAGTACGTAGCCTGGCAATAGTTATGTAGCTCATTTAATAACAATAAGGTTTGATTGTTATCGATAGATTTCGCTTTCAAGCAGTATTTAATACCCAGATATCTTCTTCTTACATATAACGGAGTAACACCAGTTTCACACTCCATCACGTGTATTGGTGTACTTTTTATAAAACTACCTACTATTCTTAGTGCTTGATTTTGGATTTTATCAAGTTTTGATATGTTAGCATTAGCACTGTTATCAAAAAGATAGCTCCCAAAGTCGAGTCTACTTCTTACGATGGAGATATACAAACGTCTTAAATGTTTAGGATGCATTCCCCATGATGGACCAGCTAATATTTTGAGCAAGTTTAAAAACTTTGAACTTTTCTCACAAATCTCATTGATGTGTCTTCTCCATCGCAAGGAGCAATCAAGCCATAATCCCAGATATCTAACACAATCAGATCTGGTTAATTCTATGTCGTTTATATTTAATACACATTGTCGCCTTCTCACACCTCTACTAAAAATCAAATAGTTAGATTTACTTGCAGACAAATTCAAGCCAATATTTTCCAGTAAAATAATAATAGTATTCAGAGATGCTTGTATTTTACTAGCACAGTCTATTAGACTGTTACTACTGACATATATCACAAAATCATCAGCGTATTGTGAAATATATACGGATTGGATCTGTCTACATATTTTGGCTGAAACAATATTAAACAGTAAAGGGGATATAGGGTCACCTTGTGCTAAGCCTCTATTAGTCCATCTACAAATATATTTAGCGTCAGCATCTACCTCAATTTTTAAATGTCTCTCCATGAGAAACATCCAAAAGTACAGACAAATTTGCTTACCTACACCAATCTCATCAAGAGTACTGACTACGCTTTCGACTGTCACGTTATTGTATGCATTTTCTACGTCAAGAAAACAAGCCAGAGTGGGATGATTATTCGAATAACCGATTTGTACTGTCGTCACAAGTCGAGCTACATTATCTAAACAAGATTGTGATCTTCTAAATCCCGTAGTATGAGGGGATAATAATTTATTACTCTCAACGAACCACTCTATTCGTCTAGATAACAAAGTGTGAAAAATTTTACAAACGCAAGAGATTAAAGATATAGGCCGAAGTTTTGAACTATCTGCTTTAGGTATAGGTATTATTTTAATATCGCGCCATTGAAGCGGAACGTAGCCAGATCTATATATATCATTAAAAATATCAAGAAGCTTTATTTTAGCTATTTCAAGAATATTATAAATCATTGAATATGTAATATTATCGTCTCCAGGGGCGGTATCTTTGTTCTTTTTGAGGCAGTGATACAATTCATCCAAAGTAAATATAGATTCCATTAAGGAATTCGATGACTTGAAAGACGGGCATTTTGACGTTACAGAATCAGGAGAAAGACTAGATAAGAGTTGTTCATTTTTTTCAGACGAGTAGTAAATTTTAGAACACTTGTACCCTTTAATCCATCTCATACGATGATACATTTCAGAGGCTGAAGTTTTTTCATTGATAGAGTCACAGAACTCACACCAACTACTCGTCTTAGCTTTTCGAATACATTTTTTAACCTCCATGATTTTTCTTTCTAGCGCTGTAAGATTTTCTGGAATTGGATTTTGCCTAAAATGCTTTAAAGCTAATCTACGTTGAGCTACAGCCTTAGAAATAGTTGGATTCCAGTACGGTTTTGGTCGAAATTTAGCTGTGGGATTAGTACAAATTTTAATATAGGGAATATTTTCATCAGCGGCTCTATTTATGCAATCTAAAAAGTCATCATATCTTTTTTGGATACTAATATTGTTTTCATTATTATCATCAGACAAAGAATTTAAATATAATTCGACAGAATTACTATATTCCTTCCAATTAGCGCTTTTAAAATTACGACGTTTTGTACACCTATAATTGTCATGAAAATTCATGGAAAATTTTATTACTAAATGGTCACTGCCCAAGTTTTCATTTGTAACTTTCCAGGTAAAATGAATTGCGATATCTGATGAGATAAAAGTGATGTCAGGTGATGACTGCTGAAGGAGGTTATTAACTAACTTAACCCTAGTGGGACTGTTGTCATTGATTGATACATAACCATTCTCTAAACATGAATCAAATAATTGTGTACCTCTAGGATCTACTTTATACGACCAATTTGAATGATGGGCATTGAAATCGCCAGCTATAATAGTCTTGTTAGGAAATCTATAAAATAATTCATCCCAATCCGCTTGAGTAGTATGCACTGTTGTAGGACAATATACTGACAGTATATTGTTCAAATCTTTTACATTCAATATTTTAATATGTACTATCTCTATACCTGTATTTGAAATATTTATTGGACATACTTCTATTTTAATAGATTTATGACTAATAATACAAACTCCCGCATAACCATCAAATCTGTCGCTTCTACATACATTATATTCTTTAATGCGCAATGTTGAATCCGGTTCTAGCCAGGTTTCACTCAGAAGAGCCAAATGTATCTTTTCTTGAAACAATAAACACTCAAATTCAGCCAATTTAGGCCTGAGGCTTTGCGAATTCCACTGAATTACATTCAACACAAACTCTTTTGAATTACACACTTTTAAAAAATGACACTACTTTCTTCAAAACATCTACCTTTTCAAAACATGTTAGAATAAACTTGGAAATTATTTCAAAAATAAATTCTGCAACTGCTACCATCTTTTCTTCTAATTTACTGTTTGACATAATAATTTCTTTCATCTTCTTTAAAAATAATGTAAGAGTAATTTTACTAGTATGAATACTAGACTTCTTAGGTAGTTTATCCTCTGTATATTGCTTAGATTGTTCTTCATTGTACCGTAAATCCTGATCTTCCCAATCATCACTAAAGACGTTTGTCCTTGGCTGTTTCTTTTTTTTCCTTTTATTTTGAGATTTCATCGTGCTACCTACCATACTTTCTTCTTTATTCATATCATCGGTATCCGAATTTTCTGCATGTACTATTGCTTCTGTCAACAATATGTCACGATATGTCTTTTTCAGTGTTTCTGTACCTCTTGAGGTATAATCATTCTGATCAGTACTTTCACCTTCACTTTGATCATTTCTTTCATTTGCTTTCTTCATATTCTTTTGTATTTCAAGAGCTCTTCGATATGTACAACTCTCCAAAAGCATAATTCTCCGTATATGTTTTTCTTTTAGAAATATTGGACACGTCTTGTCATTTGCCATGTGGTCATTTTTACAATTGACGCATTTATACTGTGTTGTTTCGCAATTAGCATGACCTAAACCGCATTTAGGACACACAATCTTTTTCATTGGACAAAACCGAGTTTGGTGACCGAAGCGCCAGCAATTTGCGCATTGAGTTACTGGAAACATGTAAGGTTTAACTTCAAATCTGCAGCCAAACCCGTAAATGTATGAAGGTACAGTAGAACTTTTAAAAGATATTCTAACAGTCTCACTATCTATCCATTTTCCTTCCGCTAAGCGCTTTAATCTTTTCACAGCCAGTATTTCATGATCACATTGAAGATTCTCTAAAAGTTCTTCTTCTTTTTCATCTAAATCTATGTCTTTAATTAAGCCATATGAGACACTTGCTTCATCCGCTATCTGCATTCTATATCCCATGTCGCATAACTTTTTATTCTGAGTTAACTTCTCTGCATGTACTTTACATCCAAATTGTACGAGCACTTTAAATGGACTCCTATATTTTATCCTCAGAATATTTGTAATATTTTCCGCTCTTAAAAGCTTAGCAAAAGCTATTTGTTTTGGCAAAACTTCTTTAGATGTAATACTCACTTGAAAATTTTCCTCAGAGACACTATTATTCTTCGACTTGGGATAGTCGCTACTCTTTGAGTTGCTCCTAGGTAGCTTTTTCGGACGCCTTGCACACACAGTAATAAATCCATCATCCGCGTCATTTCCCTCTATAATACCACTATCCGGCCGCCTTCTTTTTTCTGGGCCACTCGGTAAAATGATACCCTCATTATAGGACTCTATCTCCATATTTCCGACTCCTTCCATACTTGAAATTACGTTTAAACTACCGTCCTCCACTCTGGTACACATAATAATTTGTTTATCACACCCCTACATTCTGCCCACAAAACGACATAAACTTGCACCAACTTGTTACTCGCTTGTAGGTAGTTAGTAAAAACGATGAGCAATGCGTAAATACGTAAGAACAACACGGGCGCTACCCGCAGCGTTCGGCGCGTGACTGCTAAGGATAACTTACAGTATTCATTTCTATCTTTCAAATTTTGACTAAAAATAATGAATTTTTCTTTAACCAATGTCATGTCAATCTATATCTAAATAAATATGTTTATTATCGTAAGTATTTAACTTAGAACATATTTGCCTTTTACACTATACAATTTAAATCAATATCTTAGGAGTTATCGGAAAATGAATATTTTCGCGCGACAAAATAATAAAATGGTACGCGGCGCGGCGGCAATGGTGGTGGCGCGGCGGCGGCGCACGGTGGCGGGTATTGGCGCGGGAGATTCCTGTGGTTCCTGTGGTGATCTTCTTTACAATCGTCTCCTATAAGAAACTCTGTGCGATCAGTCAAATAAAAACAAATATTTAATTTTTAAACCCGGACGAAGTAGGCGCGGGCTTCTAGTGTAAATATATAAAAGGAAAAAGTGACTGACTGACTGATCTATCAACCCACAGCTCAAACCACTGGTTGGATCAGGCTGAAATTTGGCATGCAGATAGCTATTATAACGTAAGGGTCCGCTAAGAAAGAATTATTGAAAATTCAACCCCTAAAGGGATAAAATAGGCGTTTGAAAAATCGAACTTAGCATGAGCGAAGCCACGGGCATAAGCTCGTTCTTAATATTCTTTTACAAATTTTGTATTTTTAGGGATAATTTATTATTTCTTTCACTTTTATCTAGCTTTTTTTTTTTTGTGAATTTAAACCAAAAAAATATATATATACCACAATAGTTTTCTACTCATATTATATCATAGAAGTGACAAATTAATTTATAGATGATGCTCGCAACTTCGTCTGCGCAGATTGAGGGTTTTTAATTCCTGCGGGAATTTTTTAATTTTTTGGTTTATTTGTTACTCTGATTCTAATGATTATGAACTTTCATCAAAATCCGTCCAGTAGTTTTTGCGTGAAAGAGTTACAGACATTCGTCCATCCATGCTCACTTTTTGCATTTATAATATTAGTAGGAAAAGTAAAATTCATTACAATGATATAATGAAAATACCTATGAACTTTGGCAACTTATGCATTTCATGGGTCTTAATTTTCTATTAAGTATTTAATTTCATAATTTGATTTAGGGTTATTTATTTAGTTAAGGGTATTTCGCCTTGTTCTTAGGAATAATGTTTTTGAGGTGTTGGCAACCCTGTCGTCACGGCTCTCCTAGTTTCCCTCCATCCTCATGTAAAGCAACCTGCGCGCGCGCGGCTAACGACATGTTTAGTTTTTTTCTCTTTGCCATTGCTTGTGATACCCCGTGCTTGGCACCCACCGCCCCGCGATGCGGTGACTCACGCGTCCCAGTCCTAGCCAAAGCCCACCGCGAGAACAAAAACCGGATTACATCTGCTCTGTCTCTTTCTCTTTAAAAATAAAATCAGGCCTAGCGCGCTGTAGGTATCTGAACGAGCGAACCCGTCCACGCACCGTGCCGGCCGTTGCCGTTAAAAGACCGGGTAATGACGCATCACAAACACGCGATATTATTTATTTTTCTTCCACTTTTCGCTTTCGGTCGGTAGATACCTACCTAATAATTTGGTAGGCATAATGTTATTACACATTACACAGGTTACTTACCTAAGTTAAAGTAGATACACATATTATATCAACCTCCGATGCTGGCTGCGACTTGGTCCATGTGGATGTAGGTTTTTAAAATTCCCATGGGAACTCCTTGATAGGTTTTCCGGTGTAAAAAGAAATCGGTTGAGAAGGTATTCAAATCCAATGCTGAACTTGTTGGAAGTTGGAACTGCGGCTTAGGCTTGAAAAGCTAAACAGACATACAGAGTTACAATTAGTTTCGCATTTATAAGTTTATACCTAATTAGGTAGGTATGCATTAGTAGGTAGGTATTTCAATACATACGTGCTGTTGCACCTACAGGTACCTACCTATCTACAACACTGTTAGCCTTCCTAGCTCCGACAGACATAGTAGACAGGTAGTACTGGTAGTAGGTAGACATAGTAGTAGTATCTGCCCGACAATTCCCTCGCGAACGAAGTCACGGTCATCAGCTAGCCTAGCATGTAATTTTATTTAATTTTTAACTAAGTAGGTAGGTACGAGAAAATAAGTACCTAGTTATATTATGCTCAAAGCTCTGCTTAGTTAGGTTTATGCATGGTTTATGTTGACTACTTTTCAACCATTGTTCAACACTTTTTGTGTATCAGGTAGCAGATAAGGATTGCATGAATCCACTTGACAAGTTTTAACATGCTTGAGACAAGTGTAAAGCGATAAAAGAAATGTTTTTTCAACACAATTGCTCATAAAGTGGCTCCCGTTTCACCGCAATTGGGCACATAATGACACCTATAATCAAACTGTGACTTTTTCATTACTATTATTCACAAGTGATTTATAGAGTTTTTTTTTTAATTTAGCGGTAATCACCAATGTTCCACACTTGAACCATAATGTATTATACTATTATTGTCAACTCCACAACTTTTTACATTTGAGTAGCTAAGCTTTTACAGCTTTCAGCAAAAACTTAAGTAGGTTACTAGTGTTACTTATTATTTTTTTACTAGTTAAAGTTACTATTACTTTTGAACCGACTTGAAAAAAAGGAGAAGGTTCTTAATTCGACGTGAATTTTTTTTTGTCGATTTTACTCCATAACTCCGTCAAATCTGGACCGATTTTGATATTTTTATTTCGACTAAGGAGATCTTTAATACTTTAATAAGGATCTCCTTCGTATAGATTTTGAAAAGTGCACTCTCAAAGTCATTTAACGCTTCATTAGCACTATAAAAATGACGTTACTTAACCAGAAGCAAACTTTTGGCAGAATGCCAGAAAAAAATCCCCGCGATAGATGAAATAAAACATATAAACCGCGTGTAAAACGCGACAGATGCGTGTGTAGTAAGCGCCAAATACATCATAAGTCGTAATACTAATAAGTCGTAAGATATAAAATAAATAAAAAATGGCTGTATCATCTCTTAGTAATATGTATAGGAATTTTACATTAAAAGAAGTCGGTTAACTAGATGATGCCCGCAACTTAGTTTGTGTGGATTAAGGTTTTTCGATTCCCGCGAAAGCTCTTTAACTTTCCGAGATAAAATGTAGCCTATGTGTTAATCCTGGGTGTAAGCTAGCTCTATTCCAAATTTCGGCCAAATCAGTTCATTCGTTGTTGAGTGAGTAACAAACATACACACACACATACACGTACAAACTTTCGCCTTTATAAAGCGTGATGTTAGCTCTGTCATATGCGACACTTTGAAAATAAACGCAAATTGATTAAAAATTAAACCTAACATGGCGGTTTTTTTTGTCGAACCATTATTCTATGTTTCTACTCCGTATCGTCTCGTGGAAATATAGTTTTTGCCTGTTTTTTTTTTCGGATAATTAAAACTTGATCTACTGCTGTAAAAATCAAATCTGCATCTGAAGATTTACCATTACACGCGCTCTTAATGACCTCCTTAATATAGATTTAAGAAATTCACTTTCAGAGTCAGTTTCATTAGATGCTATCTCAATTAAATTACTCATTATCATAACTCATGTCGCAGCATAAAATTTTGTTCTAAATAGCTAATTAGTTAATACAGAACAATAAATCGACTGTTCCGTAGAACAAAGTCTCATCTGCTAAATTCATAACTTGAGTTTTGAGCCTTGCAGATGTGACTTTTAAGGCTCAAATTTCAAGTTGTGAATTTAGCAGATGAGACTTTGTTCTACGGAACAGTCGAAATTTACCACCTCTGTGTGAAATCAAGAGATCTAGCGAACATACATTAAAAGTGAATTCAATGAAAGTTTCAAGTAGGTAGGTACTTAAGGCCCAAGAGACGGATCTGCCCGCGAAATTCAAATTTAATTTGGTTTTTCGCAATTTGTAAACTAATACGATGAAGTAGGCTTATGGTATTCAAATGGCGCCAATGGCAGTATCATCTTCACAGGTTTATATACTAATCTTAACTTGAAAGTATCCAGTTTAAGAAATTAGTCAAAATAATGAGTTTGACATGAGTTACTCACAAATTAGTCATTATTTTGATTAATTTCTTAAACTGGATACTTTTACGTAAAGATTAGTATATAAACCTGTGAAGATGATACTGCCATTATCGCAATTTGAATACCATAAGCCTACTTTGTCGTATTCGTTTATAAATGGTGAAAAACCAAATTAAATTTGAATTTCGCGGGCAGCTCCGTGTCTTGGGCCTTAAGTTATTTTATCGTTATGAATTGATTGCATCACCGTCTGTTTTAGAGAAGCTTGCTTTCAGGACACGTGTGGATTTAGTATTAAATTAAAATAGTGCAGTGAATAAGCGGAGCGGCGACTCGGTGCTGCCTCTTCCCTCTCGCCCCCGCGGCCCCCGCGGCCCCCGCCGCTGTATCTCGGTCTCCGATTATCCTTTGCGTTGTTGTTTTGCACACCTCATGTTGCAAAGCTTCTGTTAGTCATGTTTTCTAAAAGTATTTTATTTATAGCTACCTACTTGCATCTACGAACCGAACGGTTCATTATAAACAAGTCGAGAACTTTTATATTATGACTAGCTTTTGCCCGCGAATTCGCTCACGTTAAGTTCGATTTTTTCAAACCCATATTTTACCCCATCAGAAGTTGAATTTTCAAAAATCCTTTCTTAGCGGATGCCTATAGTTATCTGTATGCCCAGCCCGATCCGTCCAGTGCACAGTGGTTTGACCTGTGCGATAAACAAAATTAATTAATAGATCAGTCAGCCTTTTCTTTTACATATTTAAGGTTGATTTTGACTCGAAAACTGAAATGAATTCAATAGATAGGTAGACAGGTATTTTTATAACAACGCCTAATTGTTATTTGGTTCCTAATAACTTCAAAAGCAAAACCTACTCATAAGCCTAATTAATAAAATGCAAAATGTTAATGTTGTAAACTAAGATAGCAAAAACAATATTAATAATTCACAGATAAGGTGATTGGTGTTGGAGATCAGGCCATTTAATCATTATCGTCCCATGCCTTGTGTCAGCGAATCCGGCTGCACTTGTGCTTAGGAACCTACTAGGGTTGCCAACCGTACTGTAATGTACTATACAATATTACCTTTTTAACTGTCTAAATAATAACTAGTTTTTAGTGTCAGCACCTTCTATCTATATTTAGTCCAATCGTAACATATCTATATTTAATAATCTATGTATATTTAATTTATGCAATTAAAAAGTGTAATAACATTATTTCTAAAGCCTAGTTAGCTGATTTTATTATTTGTTGTTTAACAACAGGATATGACTGAAATTAGACATAAGTTCCATCTTTTGATGCTAAGAAAATCCACGGGACTAATTAGATCGAAAAACAGCGACTTTGCCAAAGTCGCTGCTTACTTTACTTTATACAAAGTTTGACAAAGACTTTGTCAAAGTTTTAGCGGGCTATCATAATATGTATTATCAGCCCGCTAAAACTTCTCTAAAGTATTTTAAGTAAAATTAAAAGAACAATCGTTTTGAACTCTATTTAAAAAATGTTTAACTGTCCTTGAAATATCGCTTTACCGAATTTATTTTTTGCACCCTAGGTACTGAGCCCTCGAATAAAGTTATACATTAACATTTTTTTAATGTTATTTTTAGTTTTGGGTCATAGGATTATTTAGTATATAATATTATTTCTGAATTTGAAGGAATTATGTTCATTCATTCAGACGTTATAAAGCTCTGACAAAAGCTCAGATAGACAAGTACAAAAGCCTCGCTTTGCTCGTTCGAATATCGCCCTAAAAAAATGTTGGCAACCCTAGTGCTTACGTACCTACCTTACTTTTGTTTTGATACACATGTTACACATAACATAACAGCACTATGTTGGTTACGTGTAATTATCTCTTGCCTATTATGTACAACTTGTAATATATATTATTATGTATTAGGTATGTATAATATAGGCATTACATATTACTGCATCGTGCGTCGGTATGCGAAAGTTGTTTATGAGATTACTGGATGATGGCCGCGATTTCAACCGCGTGGAGTAAGGGAACTTTTTAATTTTTGGGGATAAAATGTAGCCTGTGTTAATCCTGGCTATGGCCTATGAGCTATCTCAATTCCAAGCAGCCAAATTGGTTCATTTGTTGTGGCGTGAAGGAGTAACCAACATACACACACACAAACACACACACACACATTTATAATAGGTAACGACCGAAAATTTAAAGAGAAAGCCAAAAAAGGTCTCCAACCAATACATTGGGATTGTTAAGGTCGAGCAAAAAAGTCGAATAAATCACATTGATGGCGCTTTGATTTAGTCGAAGTAAAATAAAAACTCGCGTTAATTCGTTTTAAAACTTGTAGTAAAATTACATAACGGTTACAGTGCGTAGGTATATTGGCGTATAAAATTCGAACATAATTACTAAGTACTCTAATTTATTTATAGTTAAATAAAATAAGATTGCTGGAATAATCTGTCATAAGGGGAACGTCCAACGTTATCGAGTGTGAATCATTATTATATTGATATCGCCGTTTCTAGAAACTTCTATGAGTATGCTGAGAGATACATATACAATTTACATAATTATAATATGTAATAGATAATTATTATATTCATTTTAAATATAATAAAAGGAAAATGTGACTGACTGATTTACTGACTAGCTTACTAATCAATCAACAATTCAATCCACTGGATTAGGTATTTCTATGAAATTTTTATATTTCTGATATTGAGATGATGATGATCAATATCATCTTTGATTATAAACACCACAAATTTTCTGTGCGATTATCTAAAAATGATTGGTAAAGTGTGAGTAACGCAATCACCTCCGATTAGCTGAATTTATGGCGTCTCTTTCGGCATCAATGCACTTTGACCAATAGCGAGAGATTGCTAGCCAATGAGAGGTGATTGCGATCGTCACACTAACAATCACTTTCATATAATCGCACCACTTATATCCTATTATTTTTCTTTTCAATAGGGCACTGGTAGTTTGCGCGGCTACTGCGTGCTGGTGCGCGGGTGCGCATGCGCAGCCGCTGACGTGCAGGGCCGACGAGCAGTGCGAGGCCGGCTTCTACTGCGACCGCGACGCCGCGTACATCTGTCGCCGATGCCTCGACTGCGAGCAGCTGAAGCGGCAAGCGCCGGTGGTGCCTTCCCGCTGCATCAAGTCTGTGGCCGAATGTGGACCTTGCACCGCAGGGTAAGTTATCTGTCATCTTATTTTTTACACTACTACATACATCCAAGCCAAGAAAAGGGTTGATTGTAGCAGTTTACACACAATATACAATTATACATATATGTAGGTCATATATGTAGGTATGTCTATTTACGTATGTTCCAACCGTTTCTAATCTGCATATTAAAAACGATTTCAGTATTTTACTGAATAAACCAATACCATAACCGAAATAATTCCGATACCAGGATTAATGACCGAAAACAGCCAATTGGAAATTTTTCCGATTTCAAAAACCTGCTTGTCGTTGCTTTTCTGTCCCTTTCGTCTTAACTGACATCGACTAAATTGTTCGGAGAACGTTTTTTCAGTGGTCAGTCCATCTAGTGAAGGGTCTGCCAATATCGCGCTTTCTGGTGGGAAGTTGCCTTGCCAATCCAGCACATTGGGACTCTAACGACTACCCATTACCACTTCAACTTCGCGACTAGCTTGTAGCTAGAAGCTATGTCGACAGGCATAAGGATGTTATGACTTGAATTGTTTGATTGTTTCAGATTGGTGGAGGATCTCCGAGGCGACGCGACGCTGGAGTGCGTGCCGCCCGACGCGAGGAGCGATGACGCCGCCATACCGGCGTACGTGTGGGTGGTCGTCAGCATCGTATCGCTGCTGTTGTTCGCGTTCGTCGTGTTCATCGTCAGCTACATGCTGCGCAACACGTACACCTTCAAGATACTGGCTTGTAAGTCCACTTCGTCTTTACAATTCTTCCTAGCCTAAGAAGCTTCTAAATCTTCACCGATATGGTCTCATCAGCCCCTAATGAAAACGATTGTAGCAACCCTTGTATTTGTTATTAGAGCATAACGTGCTATAATAAAAATAACCGGTCAAATGCGAGTCGGAGTCGCATACGAAGGGGTCCGTAATAAAAAACGCCGAAAAAAAAACAGGTTTCTAGTAGGTTTCTAGTTTCCCTTTAATTTTTAATTTATTTTTATTATTTGTTATAGTGGCAACAGAAATACACATTGTCTGAAAATTTCAACTCTACCTGTTGCTGATCATGAGATAAAGCCCGCTGACAGACAGACGGACGAACGGACGGACAGCGGAGGCTTAGTAATAGGATCCCGTTGGTTACCCTTCAGGAACCTTACGGAACCCAAAAACAGTGCTGTTCTTGTTCAAAAAATGATATGAACTCAGAGGACAAAACTGACATCAATTTTATTTACAAGTACTAGAGGTGATTTTCACGTCCGTGTAAATGTTAGTGATAATAACTGGGACCTCAAAGACGGCTTCACTTGCTCTCCACTTGAGACACAACCAGCTCAATCGATTGACGCTATCACCACTTGACAGTAGCGACACTGGTCTGTAGCGGCGAATAACATGAGCGTCCCATATCGATGATCGTATCATAACAGCCTATAGATCGCGCCACTTATTTGAAGTGTATTGTGCACTTCGGCCTTCAAGATATGAACTTGCGAATAACTGATTTAATTACTTGGAACGTAGGTATCTAACTATACGAGTGGGAGTTCGTGGTTTATTTGAAGGTCTTAACTACAAAGTCGGTGATATCACTGCTTTAAAGGAGGATTGGGTTTTATTTGTGACTTGTGAACCATCGATCGATACATTCAACTTAAATAAATGATTTGTTGAATTGCATGCAGTTTCAAATTCAAAAATAATTTTTTCACGTACCTAGGACACCTGTGGCTCTTATGAGTATGACATGTCTAGACTATTACAGACTAGAAAGCAGATTCGGAAAGTTTTAGATAGCAAATTAAAAATCATGATATTTTTCCTGACTTATTTGAAAACGCTCAATTTAGTTGACCAACTTGTATTATTTATGTGCGTAATCAGTATTATGTGGTAAATCATAATTTTAATTCTGATACAATCTGTTCCAATTATAGTATAGTTGGACGATTTATTTGGATAAGATGTGCGGGATATAAGTCTATATGCTTATTAGTATACTCTGCGATTTAGTTGTCTATAACTTGAAATTTTATGTCTGCGGGTACTCTTAAGAGTCTTAGGCTGAAATCTTTAGACCGCACTCTCGCTCTGCTCAGACGAGACAGATTTTATCAGACAGATGTTGGAGCATATTAATGTCTCGTTTTAACTCTTATCTTGAGTCCGAGCTAAGTCAGAGCTCGCTCTATAGACCTCAGCTGCATAAGAGAGTACTTGTTGTATTGTTTAGCGACGCGCGCTTCGGTGCAGTCGCCGCGCGGCGCGGGCGGGCTGGGCGCGGCGGCCAGCGCGCCCGAGATGCCGCCGCCCTACAACGCGCACTACAGCGCCGTGCGCCCGCACTCGCCACTGCCGCCCTGCTTCGAGCCTGCGCTCCCCGATGCCGACCAACACCCCGCCGAAGGTAACAAACCGTATACAGATTACACAACAAAACGGAACCGTGGACCTCTCTGGGACAGTCTCGACGCTGAGATCCTTTAGTAACTGCTGGGGATTGTCAGAAAATAATTCCTACATTGTGACGAACGCGATCATTTCTGATGGGCTTTTATAGCATTCTTCGGCTGTCCCATATCAGAACCCAGTAACTCTTTAAGTAGGCCTTTTGCCTATTTGTCAAAGCGTGTTACTAAGTTTTCACTTGGATTTATGACTGTATCTAGAATATTTACTAGATTTAGCTGTATAAAAAACTCCGTCATTTGCAATAGTGTAAAACGTGTTTGCACAGTACAACGTGACTTACTATTAAAGTAAGAATTATGGAAAAAATATGTATTGTCTTAATTACATGCAATTGTACAAGTAGGCAAACATGCATGTCATTTTATCAAGATTGGTTGTTTGTAACGTTGGTAAGATTTGCAACCCTAACCTTCTCTTTAGTGTTAATAGATAAGTTCTTGCCTATAAGTCGTATAAGTAACAAACAGGATTGTTAAAGTAGAGGAAAAACTTTCCTTGCTGAGTCAAAATCTGAAGGAAACGGCGGAAATCTTGTTCCAATTGACAACGTGCCAGTCTCGACAAATCAACAAGATTATTTTAATTTATTATTGCGAAAAAACAGATCACCTTTGGAAAACCTTAGTCACATACGATTCATAGTAAAATAATTGTAGTAAAATATATGTATGTACTTTTGGGTTTTCCTTAAAGATAAAAGCCAAGGATGGGATGAAATGATGAAACAGCGAAGTGCATCGTGCGGAATCATTATGCGTAGTGACGCATCATATCAGTGACCCGATGCACTAATTAGCGCGCTTGCGGTCACCCGTACATCCCACCGCTAATTCATTAACTGGGTGGATGTGACCTTGATTGTTATATACATATTAACTACTGTTTAATTAGAAATCTTCATGTATAAAATATGTTTTGTATCTTGATTTGGTTGTATCCGCTGCGATTAAAAGGGTTTTTGCGGTGCAGTTCTAATTTCCAATTAAGTAGTTGAACAACTTTTTGGAAATCCAATGTATTTTTCATTTTATGACTCAGTTACACAAGGAGAGTTTTTTGAATGCGAGCGAAATTTTTGGCACTCATATTCGAGCATTGCTTGACTGATACGAGTTTTTGTCATAATGTAATATAATAACGTAATGTAAATCGCGCGCGAAAATTGTATGGAAATTGTATGGAGTTTTCGCATAGGATAACCGCTCGTATTCGTGACACTCTTCTTTTTTAACTGACGCCTTAATAATTTTGAAAAATTCTTTTGTAAATACCGATCTCAAACGTGTAGCATTCAATAAACGGGATTGATCCTCTAATTTCCGACCATTCAGGTCTGAGTGGAACTTTACTTGTATATTTTTGTTCAGAGTCGTCATGGCCCTTCATCAAGCGCACACCGTCGGGCCACGGCGCGGGAGACGCAGGAGGCGCACGAGAGTCCGCGGGCAGCCAGGCCGCGCGCGTCTTCAGCAACCCTAACTACGTGCGCGGACCGCACCTGCCGCCCAGGTGAGTTGCGTGATTTCCGTATACTGCTTGATCCTACCTACAGGCTGTTCAATAGCTGGGTCCCCACCAGACGATCCATCGCGCTCCGATCGCACGCGGCAGGAGCGCGATCCAAATGTGCAGGCGGTGTGGACGTGCCGCGCGCGATCCATGCGCTCGTATTGGAGCGCGCGCTCCCTGCTGCGCCCGATCCGTTCGTTCCGGATCGCAGTTTAAACAAACTGGATCGGCCTAGTACGATCCACGCTCCACGTTCATGATTTTGGATCGCGGATCGCGGGATCGCCGATCCATTTTGGATCGTCTGGTGGGGACCCAGCTAATGGGCGACGGGATTGCGACAAAGATTGACTGCATAGAGTGTCATCACTCTATGCAGTCAAAGCCACCCGAAAATAAAGCTATGTTTTTTCGACAGTTACGACGGGCCTGGTGCGGGTGCGGCCGCGTTGTCGGCGAGCGACGACGAGCGCGACGCTTTCGCGCACGACGAGGACACCATGGAGAGTACGTGGACGCCCAACGACAGCTTTGACAACAACGCCAAGTGAGTTGCGACCAGTTCTTTTTTATAAATCGATTTAAGTCCACTGCTGGATTTTTGTGTTAATGGCACCAACAGGTTAGAAAAAAGTTAAAACTATTTTCTGATGTCGAGCTGACCCGACTCCTTTCAGACGAGACTAAGGGTCTGTTGCGGTTATTAAAAGAAAAACTTATTAACCATGCACTATTTTAGACTTGTTGCAAAAACTCACAACGATGGAACTAGGATGCTTTATCGGTTTATTTAACAATGTCCAAATTTATTTATTGTATTGTACATGTCATTATATTTTCCCATACAATTAAAACAACGTGCATATTGTGTACAGCGCGGCGAGCGGCGCGACGAGCGACCTCTCCTCGCAGCTGGACGCGGCGCGCAGCTCGGCGCTCGTGCGCGCGCCGCACCCGCCCTGCGGCTGGCAGGTTGGTAGCTCGTGTAACATCACAGAAATCAGCAACGACTGGAAACCCGAACCCAGAGGAGACCTGTGCAAAGCAGGCAGGCTATGGGTTGAGAATTGAGATGAATGAATCAAATGAATCTTGGCATTGTAAGCATAGCTGATATCAGGGTTACTGCAGGACCACCAACCTTTATATAATAACTAGATGATGCCCGCGACTTAGTCCGCGTGGATAAAGGTTTTTTGATTCACGCGGGAACTCTTTAATTTTCCGGGATAAAAAGACCATTCCAAATTTCAGCCAAATCGATTCATGCGTTGTGGCGTAAAGGATTAAGAAATATACACACATACACATACACATACAAACTTTCGCCTTTACAATATTAGTGTGATTAATCCATTTGATTTCATAACCAACCTCTTTATAGCGGTCAGTGCGCCATTTTCAATGTTATTAGTTCCAGAGACACTCGTATGTCAAATGTGGCGCTAAAATTGATTCGCAACTATGCTGTCATTTGTATATTGACCGCAAGTCTAATGTTAACCGTTAAAGATGGAGCTCAGTTGCCCAGGCAGAGCTCCATAAATCTCAGCCGCGGTACTTACAGTGACTCAATAGCAGTAATGTTTGTTGCAGGACTCTAACAACAACCGGAACGCGAGCGAGCTGGAGGGCGGCGCGGCGAGCTCGTCGGGCGCGCCCGCATTCATCATCAACGTGGTGCAGACCATCCACACCGCGCAGCCTCCGCCCCGCCACCACGAGCCCGGCTGCTGAGCCCCGCCGCTAACTTGCGAACTATTGGGTACATCACTATTTTACACTGAAATTGGGCCAACGAGTTGACATATCGACGGGTGAAAGGCTAATTGATCTAAGCGACATTTTGTAAAACTTGCAGGAAGACTGATCAAAGTTTTTTTTTTTTTTTATAAAATCATCATCTTTTGGTTATGTTCGTGCATATTGCGTTAGTGTGCGTGCCTGTTGAACCTAGGTGGGAGCGATCAGTCACACTTATACAGATTCGACTAAAGCAAAACCATTGCAAGAACTATACCACTTGCCTATTAAAATTGGAACTAACTGCTGTTATTTTTAAATATCACTCCATTTAATTCTACTGTCTAAGTCTTCATGGTCTTTAGTTGGTGGCTGTCAGTTCTTTCTAGTGCCGCATAATGTTATGAAAATGCAGTACCAATTTCCTCGTAACTATATTACATATATATCGTATAGTAGCAATACTAAATTCTCCACTAGCGACCCCGTCAACTCATCATTCGTTACCATACCTGGGTATGGTACCGGTGCACAGGTCTGGCGCCGGACGAATCCGTCCTTCGTGTCCGGACAGTACAATTTCCTCACCACGCACAACCCGGCATCCGACTCCGGATGGATTCATGCGGTATTTGTGAAATGGTGCATATTTGTTAAAAAAATAGTAGCGGTTTTTTATTATGCAAACGTCCATGTATTAGCATATTTTATAATATTTTTGTATTACAACCCGTTTATTCGTTAGGAATATACGATTCGATACTTTAAACCAAATAATAACACTGAAAATTGTGACATTGATGACAATTGCCTCTATATGTTTGCATTTTGTTTCAAATGCGCCGGTTTGGCAAAGTATTCTCCTTCCTCGAAAATGGGTACAGAGCAATGTACCCCTAATTCATATTTCCCGCCAGCTTTGATAGATTTTTAGCATTAAAACTCGGTAACATCCGAGTTAACTACTTGTCTGTATTTAGACAGCCTATCGATTTTCATTTCGCACAAAGTCCGTTCGGGGCACAGGCCATAGATATATGGACGAATTTCTTTTTAAACGAATCTATTAACCAAATCTATTAACGTCGTCGAGATATATAAACCTGTACTAACCCTACTGTTTCCTTACACTTACTACTACTAATTTTTTAGCTATCCACTTCTGTATCTCGTTGAATTTACACTAAGTTTCATTTTCTGAATGTAATGCAAATAAGAATAGTGATGTACCCAATTTTAATTGTAAAGCGATGCTCAAAGATATATATATTGATAAACTTCCTAAGGTGGAGTGCTATAGAAAGTAATCTCTGGGAAGTTTTTGATATTGTGTCTCAAATTTGTGAATGAAAATGTGATTTATGGTGAAATAAATATGAATTTTTATAAAGAAGCTTATGCTGTTAGCTTGAATGTGTTTATTAGAAAAATCGTATTTTGCTCAATTTACATCCATTGAGATTATAAGCATTTAATTGTGGTTCATTTAATGATTGTACCCGCTAACCGAGTCATTTAGACCAGAAATCTGAATGTAAATTAGATTGTTAGTAAATATTGTAGATTTACTGATTACTTATTTAAAATTTTACCGTATAGTACTTTTAAATTGTTGCTTATAGTTTTTTTATAACCATGTGGTGTATTTAAAACATTTGGAACAGCTGTCGGATTGTCTATTAGTGATTGCTACAGTATAGCGATTGCAATCGTCATTGATTGCCTAAATTTAATATTTTGTTCAGGTGATTGTGATCGTCACATTGAAGCAATGTATTTTAGACAATTCCACTGCGGGCTACATTCGATATCTGAAAATAGATATCACAATTCATAACTCACGATAGGTTAGCGAACGTTCCTATGCGTAATTTTATAATGGATATAGTTATTAAAACCCTAGTGCCAATATAATGTACTTAGTTTAATTTAACAACATGGCAATTTTATTAAGGAGAAAACACTTGTGTATTTTTTCTTTTCGTAAGAGTTATTTTGTTGTTGTGTATTATAATTAATTATAATACACAATGATGTCTCTAATTATTAGAGACATCACTATCTTAAGGATAGTATTGTTAATTTTTTAGTATAAATACATGTCAGTAAGACAGTATTGAGGCGCGAAGGCGCGAACGATATGTCGATAGTGTATATAATTGTTAGTATATAGAATTGATTTTTATTTGAAGACTCAATTATAATTAAAACTATAAAATTAGTGCGTATTTGAGGTTAAAAAAAAGAAATAAAAAATATGAACGATGTTACTTTTATTTGTTTATATTGATTATTAGCGAATAAAATATGAACAAGCAATATAAATGAATAAAATAAGTGATTTTTAACTAGAATTATAATTTTGTTCTTCAATTAAAATTCATTTTATGCATTTAGTTCTTATGTCGATCTGTAATATTAGTATGAGAATATAATAAGTATATAAAGAGATTAAAAAAGTATAAAAATGCAAAAAAACAAAACAAAATGACAATAAAATATTCCGTAAAATAAAATTGCGATTACAAAATATACCTACCTACCTAAGGCCTCTGCCTCGAATCTTGCGGGCAGCGGGGCGGCGGCGCGGGCGGGGGCGGGGGCGGCGGTGCGGGCGGTTACCGCTTGACTGGAGTGCACCGCTCGTTGCCCGCCCCCGCGCCGCTGTTATCGAGGGCCGTTCCTTTTGATTTTACGCATTAGATCCTGCCGCTCCCATGCCGCCGCAGCCGCCGCCGCCCCGCTGCCCGCAAGATTCGAGGCAGAGGCCTTATACTAGTGAAATTGTAATTTAATTATTTATTAATAACATAGTTAATCGCTACTTCCACTTTTTTTTACTGCTTCGTATTATGTTTATATAAGTTTTAGATAATATTACTAACTTTTTGGCCATTTATTACCGTAACGAAACCGATACGAACGAAAATGTATTCCTGTGAAGTTTTAGACATACTCGTAAATTTAATTTTCTATATTAATTTAGGAGGTAGGTACCGTGTAAAACTGATTTTATACCGACCAATTCCATGTTCTACACACAATAAATAATAAATGATTTTTTAGTGATTATATATATTTATAGTCTTCCAAAATACATAAGATCACTTCAGTATATAGAATGCGCGAGAATTCTATTTTGTTACGTGTGATTTCTGATCCGCCTACCAATATCTTAAGAAAATAATCACATTTGCAATAAAAAAGGTCTGCATAATATTTATACCTTTTTATTATTATGTTTTTATATAAAACAATCCAAATAATAATACCTTATTTTATTATTATGTATATTTCAAGAATCTATTAGCAGATCTGTACTATTTATCTCTCGATTGCTATAATATTTGTAAATTTTTTTGTTCTTATTTGCCTATATGTATTGAAGAGTGTTAGTGATCAGAGAGTGATAAAATATCTAATATAGTAATTACATATACGATTTTTGCCAAATGGGAGGCAAATTAACGCAGTTTAAAAAAATAAACACTAAACCAGTGTTACTAACTTGATTTTGTTATTAACAATTTTAGAAAAATGTTATCAATGGTCGTAGACTTTTCTCCAGGCAGTGTAATCTTTTGGTTAATTTTGGAAATGCTGGGTTGAATATAGTTTAAAAAATATAGGTACTACCTATATTTTTTTAAACTATATTTGACTCTTCATAGATCTGTGAGTATTACCTTAATGTTTTTTATTTAATAAATAGTATGTATCGAAATCGAAACGAAGGATAAAATAATTAATGTCTTGTGGAAGACACACATACTTGATCCAATGCTACGCGACGCTTTTTCTATGATATTAAGAACTAGATAACAATCATAGTAGAAGCTACGTGATGTCAGGTGTTTCTACTAGTAATGTGATTCCTAAGACATGTTGAAATCTATAGACCGCACTCTCATTCAGCTCTGACTCAAGACAGAGTTAAAACGAGACAGATTTATGTCGGAACATATTTGCGTCTCGTTTTAACCTCTATCTTGAGTCAGAGCGCGCTCTATTGATCTCAGCAAGATTTGGGCGTGTATTCTAAGTAATATTTCGCCCTTATGATTGCATGCAGCTAAATAAGTTTCAGAAATGCCATAAAACGATTGTGATTAAGGCATAGACAGTTAACATCAGCATTTAGAAAACAGGGTGGTATTAGTATTGTTACATATTGTATATTAGACAATGCCCGCGACTTCGTCTGCGTGGATTAAGATTTAGATTTAAATTAATTCCCGCGAGAGTTTTCCGGGATACAATTTGGCCTGTGTTAATCCTTTGTATGAACTATCTCCATTCATTATTTCAGCCAAATCGGTTCATTCATTGTGGCGTGAAGGACGCGTGAGTAACAAACATAACACATACTCACACACATACAAACTTTAATATTAGTGTGATATGCCTGGTGAACAAAACAATAAAATGTAGTTGTTCGAGTTTTCAGTTTTCAACTTTTTTTACAATTGATCTCACGTAATTAAATTAAACAATTAATCTTAATTTGACAAATCATTAACATAATGCATTCACTTGAAAAAAAGGCAAAAAAAAATTCAAACACTATGAATTTTCATAATACAGGAGCATTTCGAACAAACGTTTCGAAGTTTGTTTTGACTTACATAAATTATTTTGTACATCAGGCGATATAGTTTCAATACAATTAAGTTTATCGCTATATCTTAAAATGAAAAATAATCGCCTGAACGCACGTTTTGATCGGTTCCACCCTGTAGATATTAGAAGAAATAAAAATACTATTTACATTTTTATTATAGTGAAAATATTTTTCTGTATGATGTTCATTCACAAAGTGCCTTAATACGATGAACTGGCTGTGATGCACTTTTTTATTATGTAATTTTTTAATGTTACTATTGTTTTACAATTAGGTATACCTACCAATTATTATGTAAAAATCTTCCTTTAGCGTAATTGTTATTCAGTATGAGCCATGTGTGAGCAAGACCAATCCCTCTAGTCAAGGTTCACTAAAGATTATTATCAAATACCTTGTGGAAGGAATGTTTTTACAAATAAAACAATTTTTAAAATAATACGATTTTTATTTTTCAACCCTAATCTACTCTTATTGAAACTATTCGTACATCAAATCACTTTGTTAATAAATTAAAACACTAGTTTAAAGTAAGGTATAAGAAAGTAGACACTGCCTTTTACAAAACGTGTGACTTTGATGTGTGCTTTATTGTTGATAAGTAGGTAGTGTTCCAAACAATTTTAGTTATGGCCGGCATCCAATCTCATACCATGCATGGGTGTTCAGGATTTTTGGGATAAAACTGCAAAAATGAACGTCCCAAACGTCGTAATTCTTATATGTAGTAACACCTGAAAACCCATTACGGACTGCAAAACGCAAATATTGTGGTGTTTCTAGCTTAGATAGTAGGTATGTGAGACTTTAATCGAGAGGCGCAACAAAGAGTGCGAGCGCGTGCAGCAGCGCGGTGCGCGGCGCGAAGTGCGCGTGTAGCGGCGCGCGCAGCCGCGCCAGCTCCTCGTCGCGCGCCGCGCTCGCGTACAGCGGCACCTCCAGCGCGGCCGGCGCCGAGCGCGCGTCCTGCTCACGGGACAAGGGCATATACGCCATATCAGTTGCTGTAGGATTGTCTAAAATAACATCTCGTACTGGCTATTGGTTAAAATAAATTGATGCAGCAAGAACGTCATAAATCCAGTAAATCAGAGGTGACTGCGATCGTTGCTGTAATTAATGTAGCAATCATTTTAGATAATCACATGGGTATGTAGCTGATCTTAGGACAAGCACATCTGTCGAAAATAGGTTGACCACAATTCGGCCGCTGACTTATTTTATCGGTCGTGGGTCGCGTCGTATTCAATTGGTTTGACAAACCGAATGTGCCGAACGGTGAAATACGCGGCCTCTAATGTTCAGTGCGCTACGCTATACTTTTCGTTTGTGATTCTTGCTATGTATAGGTACATTGAATGCGTTCTTGTGGGAATAGTCGCTTGACGTAAAAGTATCCTTTGGTTTAAATGTTTCCTAATAATGTCCTGTTAAATAATTTGTATGGTGCTTACGTTGTCTACCTGTGGGACGTAGCGCAACAGCAGCGGCGGCGCGGGCGCACGCGGAGGAGCGTCGCGCGCTGCGGCGTGCAACGCGCCCGCCTCCCACGCCGCGCCGCCCAGCATGAGCCCGTGCACCACGATGCCGTCATCAACACTCTCTGCAAGGTTATTTTTACTATATACCTAATTACCTACCAACCCTAACCAAAATGGAACCAAATTGTTCAAATAGCTGTATGTTCGACGATCGGTAGACCCTCTGGCCGTGGTGGGCGCTGCAGCCTTTTAAGGTCTCTAGGGTGATTCCCGGAAGAGTCGATTACATCAGAGGCTCTATTGTGTATCTCAGGCTTAATTAACTGGTGTCTGCGGCGAAGTCCACTTCTGGACAAAGGTCTCTTCTAAGTACTTCCACAACGCTCGGCCTTGCGCCGTCTATATACAGTATCTCCCTGTGACTCATCTGATGTAATCGTTCCACCTAGTGGGGGTTTGCCTACATTGCACTTTCTGGCCGTCGCCGTAATCCGTTCTCCTTTCATAAGCTGTTTCAATAACGCAAAACGGGCGAATCGACGCCTACTTGCGGAGAAGATTCCCAGGAAATGATGAAGATCTCCGTCTCTTTCTAAAACGAGCTACTTAATTGTGACGTCATGTTGCAATAGCACTCTCTTTTTCTAACAGGATATTTAAAAGCTCTATATTTTCGAGACTAGTTAAGATATTAATAAATTAAAAATGAATTGTCTTATCATATTAAAAATCTTTGTTTTAAGTATATAAAAAAAAAATTGTCAAATACCCTGGTACTTAATTCTGGTTAATACGAATATTTAAACTGTAGTACCGAATATTACTTAACTGTCCAAGAGTTCGACATACCAGCTGTGTAATCCCACTTGGCAGTGAGCGTGAGCGCGTCCACCGAGCAAGCGCGGCGCGCGGCCGAGCGGGCGCGCGCCGCGCACAGCACGCGTTGCGGACGCACGAACAAACGTAGGTCACATTCTGCGGGGTACCAAATTTATTACTTACTTAAATGATAACTTACTCTTGAAAACAGGTGAATATCTTCCTAGATCATCTTCGTGTAAATATTATCCTTTGTATAAATAAAAATCAGTTGCCGCATATGAAATACAAGCCGATGCCCGCGACTTCGTTCGCGTGTCCGAACACGAACTGAATACGTAGCGAAAGCGAACCAAAGTGGAGATGTCAAATTAGGTGCGAACACACAGCGAACCGAACACGTGGCGAAAGAGAAACGAGGCGGAAGCGTCGCGCAATGTCGAGACGCCATAATAGTCAGATAATACAAATATCCTGGTCACGCCTCACTTCTTCTCACCTGTAGTTTGCATGGCATGTGGTGCGCCCCGGAAACGGTTCGCTTCGCTTTCGCATTTCTATTTGACTAGATTCGAGCGACACCGTACATAACAAAATAAAAACGCTTCGCCACACGTTCGGTTCGTCGTGTGTTTGGCAAGGGCTCTATTGAGGCAATTTCGACAAATCTCAGCGAAATTTTTTCGGCTTCGATCTTATGTTGTAGGTACCTAAAACCTAACATTAAAAATATTGAGAGCTTAAGAAAAAAAGCGGTTGAGACAATAACAAACAATTACCTGTGGGAAAGTAATCGTCGTTGGAATTGAGTTCGCGGAGCCGCTCGACCGCGGCCCGGGCGCGATAACAGAACTCTTTCAGATACGCCTCCGGTACATCGGGCCCCGACCACAGCAGCTGCCATTCGTCCGGCACCTGGGAATGCATTCAAGTGACCCTTTTTTTTTTTTTTTATTTCAATCACAAGATAGCCCCTGACTGCGATCAACATGAGAACAGAGACTGTCGTAAGATGATTGCATACCAATGGACGATATGGGGAATTGAAGCTGCTTTAGAAGCTTACACAGTTTAAAGAAACTTACATCGTACTTTTTACAGTTGCGTTGCATTTAACGTATTACTTGTTTGGGTGAATGGGACAAATGGACCGTGGTGAATGGAAGCTTTTCGTCCCATCCCAAAATTTCTACGGATAAAATTATATAGTCTGGCATCGCAAGCGACGCATGCAATTATTCAGTACTTAGGTACTGCAAATGCGCCATTTACCAGATGAGGCGTATAACCGTAGTAAAATATCAAGTTTTTTTTGTTATAAGTATGACAAGTTGGCGGACTATCTATACATATAATAAAATTGTAGAAAAGTGGTGTCTGTACAATGGAAATATATAAAAAAAAGTAGCAGGGGTTGTTATTATATCGATGCCGAACCCGAAATTGTAATTAATTTTTTTTTGTCTGTTTGTCTGTGTGTTTGTGCACGCTAATATCAGAAACGGCTTATTCGATTTAGATACGGTTTTCACTAATATATTATAGTAAGCTTCACTTAACATTTAGTGTTTATTTCATGTCAATCGGTTCATAAATAAAAAAGTTATGTCAATTTAAAGAATCACGGCGAACATTTTTAACGTACAGAGTACGTACTACACGCCTCGCGCCTGAGCGTCGACGGTATATTATGTAATTCAAAATATGCTGCCCGAAAAGTCACTATTCCACGCGAACGAAGTCGCGGGCACAGCTAGTATGAAATAAATATCATGCGTCGTGCTCGTGAACGGGTGCCACCAACGGGAATGGGTCTGCTTTGTGTCTACCCATCTTAACATGTGTTAGGTTGTGGTAGGTGTGCATTTTTGAACCACTGTGTGCATAACATAGTTTTGTTAACCATTGTAAAAAAATTTTTTTTTTTTTTTTGAAAAGAGCAACTGCTGAGTTTCTTGCCGGCTTTTCTCAGCAGAATCTGCATTCTGAACCGGTGGTAGATTTATGACGTGTCATAAGAGCTATAAGCTGGCCTACATGAAATAAATAAATTTTGATTTGATTGAATAATGTTGAATTTGAATGCTGTTTACCTTGTGCAGCGGTGGCGGCGCATGCGCCGACGCGTGCGCGTGGCGCGCCAGCGCGGCGTGCAGCGCGCGCGCGGCATGCCCCGCGTCGCGCACCTCGGCCGCACACACCGCGCCCCACCAACCGCCTCCGACCTGACGTTTGAGATAATATCATCACTAATCTAAATATATAAAAGGCAAAGGTGACTGACTGACTGACTGACTGACTGACTGATCTATCAACGCACAGCTCAAACCACTGGACCGATCGAGCTGAAATTTGGTATACAGGTAGCTGTTAGGACGTAGACATCCGCTAAGAAAGGATTTTGGAAAATTTCAACCCCAAGAGGGTTAAATAGGGGGTTAAAAAATCGAACCTAACGTGAGCGAAGCCGCGGGTTAAAGCTAGTCACTAATATTATATATTCGAAAGCTTCGACCATTTAGCCGGGACGTGGCAAGCGCACGCATTCCCCTCTGCCGAAGTACATGTACAAACGTACGGTTCAGCTTGTAAGTGTGACAGCTTTTGAGTTAGTGTGTTCATAGAGACATTAAGTATTTACAAGAGTGTGCGGAAGTGAGTAAATGTGTGCTGTACATGATTACCCTACCTCACCGCAGAAAGTGGCAGAATATATTCAGTACTAAATCTGCGTAAAGGCGCGTCCCGGCTAAATGGTCGAAGTTCAAAAGTGTGTTAGTTGCGTAATTCTTTTTTTAATCGACGATTGAGAAATTTTGAAGGATGAAAATTTCGGGTTACAACTCCTCAATCCTAATGCTGCAAGGGTACTACCCACCTAAACTGTCTGGACTTACGGACTGCCGATTATTTACGAATACCATAACGCAACGCAAACCCAGTGATTTAGAAATTGTCGATTTAGATTTGAAAACGTGGACGAAGTCGCGGGCGTCCGCTAGTTAATGATAAAAAAAAACAGAACCATGATGAAAAATTAATATATACTTGTAAGTAAAAGTTTTAATTATTTCAGCACACACTTTTTCGTAGTGATAGTCCGCTTTAATGAGAGGGCAGCCGGACATTAATTTTTTCCACAAAGCCAAAAGTGCTTTTAGAGGAGTCGTGCTATCCGCCTTCTTGATTGCAGCAGTAGTGTTCAATTCTGAAATGAAACAAAAAATCATTTTGCTTTGTAACCATCACGTCGGTGTCAAACTTAACTTGGGCTCTTATGGTGTTCGAGGTAGACAGACGATCTCAAAAGTCCTTACATATGTACAATGTACATACTAATACATATTGTAAATGAGAAAGTATGTGTAGCAGCACACACTGATCTCTTAGGGGTATGGGTTGAATTTACACTGACATACCCTTTTCAAGTTAGCCCGCTACCATCTTAGACTACATCGTCACTTACCCATCAGGTGAGATCGAAATCAAGCACTATCTTGTCATCGATTAAAAAAATCCTTGTGTGTGTGCGTGCGTGCGTGCGTGTGTTTGTTATTCCTTCACGCCACAAAGAATTAACCGATTTGGCTGAAATTTGGAATGGAGGCAGCTCACATCCAGAATTAAAACACAGGCTACATTATACTCCCTACACATTTAAGAGTCCGGGAATTAAAAAACCTTAATCCACGCGGACGAAGTCGCGGGCATCGTCTAGTCTAGTACACAATAAAGTAACCTCTGAGGCCCGCGACGATGTTGCCGGCGGCGTTGTTCTCCCACGCCACGCGGCAGTTGGCCGGCAGCTCCAGCAGCTGCGGCGAGTCCAGCTCCGGCAGCGCCTCGTACGCCGATATGTACTCCTGTCGCAGACACCGACATAACAATAGCTACACAAATCAATAATTTTTTGCCGACTTGTGATCCTTACTAATGTTATACATTTGAAAGTGTTTTTATTTGTTGGTTTGTCCTTCAACTCTTCTCAATCGGTCACTCTTGACAGAGTGGTCGTGGCCGCTTAGATAATGCGACATTAGATCCCGCGCAATGTTCCTCCACTTTTGGTGGTTTGTGGCATTGCGGGAGCACTCCACCACAGTTGTCTGGGTTAAGTCCTTCAATTAAATTCAATCAAAACCTCAATAGCCCAACGGTTAAAGGTGCGGACTGAAAACGGAAAGGTCGCAGGTTCGAACCCTACCCGTTGCACTATTGTCGTACCCACTCCTAGCATAGGCTTTTTGCTTATTTGGAGGGAAGAGGAGAATATAAGTCAAGTTCTTCTTGGCTAATATTCTTTTTAAAATAAAATACAACAAAAAAATTGTGTAGCAACGGAACAACCGATCGACGTAAGTTTTTGCAGAAGTAGATACAGTTGAGGAATTGGAGGGTGTCTTTACACCCCGGAAAAAGGGAAGGGTTCCCCGCGCGAATTTTAAAAATCCTAACTCCATACGGACGACGAAAGTCGAGGCCAAAAAATAGTTAATATTATAAATGCGAAAGTAACTCTTTCGCTTGTTTTTTAACTTTTCAAGTCGTTGAAGCAATTTCGATAAAGATAGTTGGTATCTTAAGGAAGGATATTTTTATCTTTTTTTTTTATTAAAATGTTACAATAAAACTTATAGCTAAACTAATCTAATTACCATACAATTCATGCCCGCGTGGAATGGTGCCAAGAATACTAGCTGCATTTCCGTTGCGCAAAAAGTGAGCCAGCTCTTCTGCTACCAGATAAGGCAATTAATCGCGGTGAAATGTCTCATAAAGTTCCCACAGGATGTTTTACCTGCATGCGAGTGGACAGCGGCAGCGGCGCGGGCAGCGTGCCGGCGGCGTCCAGCATGCAGCGCCGCAGCAGCGCGTGCAGCAGCTCGCGGTCGCGCGGCCCGTCCACGCGCGCCGCGTACAGCGCGCCGCACAGCTCGCGCGCCGCCTCGCCGCCCGCGCGCTGCGCCGCCGCGCAACTCGCGCTCACGTCGCCCCACTCCCACGCGTACCATCGCGACCAGCCTGCCGTGTACCGAGTGAACACTAAACTACCTGCTACTGCTCTCAGGCATACGTGAGCCAATACAATACAAACGCGGTTAGGGCCTTGAACACTGAAATATATCTTGAAAATAGTAAAGAAAAGTGCAGTGCGGGGCACGAATTGTATGACCGCTCTCTGTTGTAATATAAAATATTGTGTGTGTACGAGCATTCTGGGAATAAATCCGTGTTAATCAGTTGCCGTTCTTCGTTTGCTTTTATAAATCCATCTCGCACATGCCAATTTGCAATTTAGTGTACTGCAAATAGGAACCCTTGAAAAAGCTATGTTATACAATTCCTAATCATAGGCATAAAAGCTTGAAATTTAATTGAGAGGTACTCCAATAGAGGGTGATTATTTTTAACATGTAAGTAGAGTCTTCAAAAACGGAACGCGCGGCTTTATCCAGAAATAGGAAACCAGTGCCGATACCGTTGTGTGATATGTCTAAGCCTCAATAGCCCAACGGTTAAAGGTGCGGACTGAAAACTGAAAGGCCGCAGGTTCGAGCCTCACCCGTTGCACTATTGTCGTACCCACTCCTAACACAAGCTTTCCGCTTATTTGGAGGGGAGAGGAGAATATTAGTCAAGTTCAGCTTGGCTAATATTATTAAAAAAAAAAAAATTTCGTGGTTTAGATGGACGGGTTGAGTTTTGCCTGCGAGTGGGCCACAATCACCTTGCGGGATGTAAGCGCGGCGCTCCTGCACCAGCGCGTGGAAGAGCGCGAGGCGCGCCAGGTGCCGCAGCAGCGCCGCGTCGCCCTGCACGCGGCCCCACGCGCTCAGCGTGCTGCACGCGTTGCGCTTCACGCCTTCCGCCGCCTGCCGACCGATACATTATAACATCATTGAAAACCAGCGACTGATCAAGAGTTCCGACCGCCCTAGGCTAATTTTTACGCGCGCTTTTTAAAATTTCAAAATTTATTGTTAAAATTAGGGATTCTCAAGCTCTTTTAGTTTTAGTGTTTTGTCTCGATTTAGTTGAAATATGTAGGGTAGATGCAATGATGCTAGATTAGTACATGCGAAGATACGATTTCAGCTCCCCCCCCCCCTCTCCCCCCCTCATCCTAGCGCCCTAGGCTGCAGCCTAATTAGCCTAAGGGTTAATCAGGCCCTGTTGAAAACTGTTGGGAACACAACATAAGATCATTCAGTCGTTCAGTGGTTTCATTCAGCTGTGCGAATGAACGCTCACTCTCTTGCTTTCGAACTGCCACGGTGTAAAGACGTACCTATCTATTCGCTTTCTGTAATAAAATTGTTAAATTGCCAATATACTCAAGTGCTGTGCCAGAAGCCGTTTTTATTGTTCCTGACTCATCGAGCACCAACCATCACACAGTCTCCCACAGCAACAAACACTGTTCGAACAGTCTTCAGGTACTGAGAGATTTGTGACGAAAAGACATTCATATCTTGAAGCTTTTCAAACGCTGCCCAGCCTTGTTGGATTGGATTTGGCTGGTGGTCCCTGTCTCAAAATTGGACCTACCCAGCTGAACCATGTATCTCAGGTGACACAAGCTCAATGCTAATGGAAAAGAGCTAGCTCAATTACTTGTTCTCTTGGATTTCTACGAGTTATGCCCTCAAACGCTGAAACACCTTCTAAAGAATCCACTTGAATAAAAAGTGAAAACAGCGCTCATAATAATACTCGTAATACTCATAAATAAAACTAACCTCTAGAACAACGTTAATGCAAGTATTCGATAAATTGGTGGGAATGTCGCGATCTTCAGCCAATATCCATAAACGGAATTCATCACCGAAATCTGTAGCCTGAAAAGACACAAAGAAAATTAACTTTTTAAACTGTACTTTTTCTTAAAACTTCTTTTAAGTTCCTTTAAGACAAGAGATTCTGTTGTCTTTTTGAGCGCGTTTTTTTTCCTCTAGAGGCCTATCCATATACATCGATGGTTTTACGCTTGTAACTTTAGTTACTATCTATTAACGTAATTACGCGTCTAGAATTAGAGTAGGTAGGTAATAAGAGCAATGTTATGCAAAGTCTTTATCTGACGCAGCCCGAAATTTTCAACCACTGATGCAATTCCTGTGAAGGATAGTAAAAATAGGACCAAGAATACTTTATTGGACAGGTAATTGATAACTTGCTTGATAAACTTACCGGCCGCTGTGCCAGCGTCGCAAGAAAAGAAAGCAAATCTCGCGTGAACGGCGACGCGCCCACGACAAGAGCGAGCCAACCTCCGCCTCGACTGGCTTCCAACGATGTTTCCCACGAGCTGCGGCCTTCTTCTATGTCGACCTGAATAATTTTATATAATTTACTAGCTGATGCCTGCGACTTCGTTCGCGTGGATTGAGATTTTGTGATTCCCGCGGGAACTCTGTTATTTTCCGGGATAAAAAATAGCCTATGTGTTATTCTAGGCTTTAATCTATCTCTGTGCCAAATTTCAGCCAAATCGGTTAAGTCGTTGCGACGTGATTGAGTAACAAACATCCAAACATCAAACCATCCACACTTTCACATTTATAATATTAAGTAGGATAGTAGGATAAGTACTATTTACTACCGCCGGAATTTGACGATCTCCCTAGCGCAGTGGCCTTATAATTGGGAGGTCTCGTGTTCCATTCCCGGAGGAGGCAATTCGGTAATTTTTTTTTTATATTATAGGCACACGCTTGACCACTATCACACCTGATAAAAAGTGATGATGTGGTCTAAGGTGTAACGCGTTTGCCTAGAAGATGTCTATTCACTCTTGTTTTAAAGATACCCAATTTGTACGTGTTAGGAAATACAGATCTTGGAAGAGCATTTTATAATTTCTGAATTGACTCTGTTCTGGTCTGATGGGAGACTTTCGCCGTTGCTAGTTACCACCCTACCGTCAAAGTAGTGCCGCCAAGCGATTTAGCGTTCCGGCACGATGTCGTGTAGAAACAGATTAGGGGTCTGGGTTGAATGCGCACTACTATACCCCTTCCAAGTTAGCCCGGTGCCATCTTAGACTGCATCGTCACTTACCATCAGGTAAGATCACAGTCAAGGACTAACTTGTCCTCGAATAAAAAAAATCATGTATGATGTTACCATAGTCAGTGTATGCGAGTTTGCTTGCGCGTGCGCGGCGAGCACGTCGGCCGCGTGCGCCGCCAGCAGGAGCACGGGCCGAGTTGGTGACGCCCAGCGCGCCGCCACGCCAATGCTCTCTCCCCCTGCCATGCTTCCCGCTCCTTAACAATTCGATACATTTATTAGCGTACACATCTAAACATATTGTGTTGCAACATTGTAATTAGCTTTAATTCTTCTTTTGTATTTCTTGACTTGTTCTTTTTTTTTCTAATAAGCTGTAAGTTTTCTTGTAAAATAAAATAAAAATAAAATAAAAATAAAAAAATAAAAAAAAGCCTCATCAAAGCCTTATTTTAACGTATGCCTAACATTACACAAGATAATATAGGTGATAAATTATCATGATTGATGAGCTTCAAATTAAATCTTTGAGGGTTCCAAACTGGTCCGAGAAGAGCCCACAACGAACTCGAGTGCTAATAAAATTTAAGATTTAAAAAAGTCTAAAAACTCTAGATCTAGATTTTTTTAAATCTGTTTTAATGTTCCATAAAGACACCATAATTTTTCTCAAGAATCTTTTAAAGGATCAACATAATAACAATATTATATACGTAATTGGTACCGAATATTAGTTATGTATAATAATTAACATACCTAGCACATCGTCCACAAACGCAATGAGAGCTCTGTACAGGCTGTCCGGGCGCATGGCTGCCACTGCGATAATGTTTTCAAATAAACTCAGCTTCAGTCGGCCGATAGTAAGCAGATCCCCTGACTTTTGGAATTCTAACCAAATGTCGGATTTATCTAGTGAAAGTCTTCCAAATAAGTCTTCATCCTGCACCTGCAGAAATGTACTTTTAAACATTTTTTGCGTCATAAAGGACACAGCTACAATGAGCGTAGTTACACTTCTATATTCAAATTATATTTTAAACTGTTGATGCGCGCGGCTTCGCTCGCGTGGTGTTAGTTTCTAAAAAATCCGTGGGAACTCTTTGATTTTCCGGGATAAAAAAAGCAGTCTATGTCACTTTCCCGGTCCTCAACTATACCCATGCACAAAATCACGTCGATCCGTTGCTTTATTGCGGCGTGGTTGAAGGACAAACCAACGAACCAACAAAAAAACACACTTTCGCATTTATTGTATTAGATGGATTATGTAACATCTGATGTTTATTTAATATTTACCTTTATTTGTGCCAATTTCTTCACACAATCGTCACTTAACCACTGGTATTGTTTTTTAATCTCAATAACCACATCTTTGTCCTCAATAAAACCAAAATTTCCAATCAATAATTGCCACATCTGTAAATTAAAGTCATTTTTTGTGAATATTACGTATACAATAATGATACATATTTTTTCTATATTGAAATATATTTTTAGCAACAATTAACTTTACCTTTTCCGGTATCAGATGATCGTAGACTTGTCTCAACAAGTGCATCACACAAATGTACTTGTCCTTCTTGTGCAGGCTAAGTAATACGCGCTCCATAATTCTTCTCGTAAAATACTTCGCGACTTCTACTGGGTTAATATTTTTAGGATCATTCTAAAAAAAATGAAAAAATTTGAAAGGAGCTGAGAAGAAAATCCGTAAGACATTTCATTCGGCGCAACACACTCAAAACATTATTTGGCAGTCAGATTGACCTAGAAGTTAGTTTTCGTCCTTAACTTCCTGATTAGACCATGGAGTATCAAATACTTCACTAAATCATAGGACTACATAATGGTACGATATGTGATATTATTTGTATAACACAATAAAAATAGAAATGTTAAATTGCCATTTTAATTTTCTATTTGTCTTTCCGACGTGCATCTTACATTGAGAAAGACAGAAATAAAATGTGGCGGTTCAACATTCCTTTTCTCACTCTGTATGAGTATCATATTCCATGACTAAATCACTTAAATTACAAAGTTTACAGATCACAATCGAGCCAAAAAAAATTATATTAGAATTCGGCCCTGTGATTGGCTAGCTGTTATGATACATAAGAAAGTCAAGACCATTACAGAACGGTATGTGAGCAGTTTTTAAATGAATCAACCCATTAGTACAAAAATTGGATAAAGACAGTACGACCAACATTACATTGGCCGTGAAGACAAAGTGATAACTTACCACAGTCCTACCAACTGCACTCACAAACACGTCGAGTACAGCATCCATTGGTAAAGATACCAGCGGTCTCTGAGAGGCCAACTGTTTAACCGCAAGGGCTAAATGTGCCGCGCGTATCGCACTAGCCTCATAAGCTTCACAAGCAGCCTTGGTCTCTGCTTCAATAGCCTTCGCCGACTTCAGGGCTTCTGATATAGTTTCACTTGTTGTACGCGTCTTTTTGAGTGACGCGAGTAGATTTGCGTCATGCAATATGTCACCGTTGCTCGATAGGTCTTTGAGAAGATTCTCCTGTAGACAAATTAAAAACATTATGATTATCCGATTAGGGATATTGAAAAGGACGGCATACTCTTTCCAAGGTAATATATTACTATTTTAGTTGCGGATCGCTTTGCTGAGACATGGCAACTCATGTGTGAAGTTAGTAGAATAGGCGGCATGGTCAGAACCATGTCAAAATTTTAGGAAGAATCCAGCTACATCTCAGGCAGTTGCAACTCTTTTAATAAACATCGCTTTAACCTTAAATTATAAAAAAAGCTAATGTATGCCATACACATACCAGCAATTAGTATTGGTAGAATACATACCTGCAATTCGTATTGTTGTTTTTGTAGAGAAGCCTTCGTTAGTTTAATTTCTTTAGATTTTTCATTCATTTCAGGATTTTGTTTTTGCATTGCATAGTGAACCAATTGATCTAAAACAGTTTTAGAGTGTTTAACTTTACAACCTAAAATATAATTCATTTACATTAGCACGATCGCTAATAGGAAATGTATGTACTTCATCGCAATATATAGCTAATAAGTATATTGCAAACACAATAGGAACGTCAAACCGCCATTTATCATTTCTACCTTACTCGTATGTTCTTACACTGGAGAAGACAGAAATAGAAAATGGCGGCTTATCTTGATTGCACATACTTACTTATTATACTTCTACTAAATATTTAATGTTTTATTCTTATACTAATTGAGGCCATCGATATTATTAACGGTAAGTTATCGGCTGAGCAGTTAAATAGTAAATATATATATATATTAATTTAGATGAGTAATATTAAAATGTTTAATTTTTTTGCAGGAATCCTAAATATTTCCATGATAAAAATTAGCTTAAGTAACTTGTATATCTACTTGTTGAAATCCCTCCTCAATAGATCAACCGTACCAAAGATTAGCTCTTTTAAACATCTAGAGATGCAGACATACAGAAAGAAAATAAAATAACCTTTTTAACATATAAAAAAAAAAAAAGATTTCATTTAATTTTTCTTTCTTATTCTAGTTTTTAGAAATGTCATTTATTTATATAAAAATCTATACAAATAGTATGGGTTGTTGTATCGACTCACCGACCAGCGCATGCAGTCTCGCGGTGAAGTGCAAGGGCGCGAGTCTCGCGAGCACGTGCGGCGCCGTTCGCGTTAATATCCTCGCGTCGCGCGTCACGAGCATCGCTCGCGTTTTGCCCGAACTTACGATGCTCCACCACCACTCCTCTATGTTCTCAACTTCCGTCACCACTATGACTCGGTTTAGTCTTAGAAATTGGAATTTGAAAAAGTTTATTAAAAAAAACACACTTAGAACGAAAGAAATATCCAATACCAGACGATGCCTGCGGCTTCTCCCGGGTGAATTAAGGATTTTTGAATCCCCCCTTTAATTTTCCAAGATAAAATGTAGCTTATGTGTTACGCACAAACTTTCGTCTTTATAATATTAAGTGTGATATTGTGGCAAAAGCATAATATTTATACAAAACTTCATGTACCTAGTGTAGTGGAAAACACGCCCATAATACGCCATTTCTCAGGCCACGATACAAACTTATAGATACCTAGTCGACATGCCATCTTTAGATATTAGCTTTATGCGATTAAACGGGTTGAAAGTGCTACTTTATTAGCTTACTTTACTTCACTTTTATTTATTTCTACAAATTATTCGAGCAAATCTCGTGCACGTCAGTCGGAATCAAGTCGGAATGGATGAAGGCAGTTCACATTAATATAGGTAAGATATCTCACCTAACGGCATACTGTAGAGCGGTATGCAGTTTGTCACTGTGCTGAGGAACGAAATCAGTTTGCGTACTGACAAGTGTGTTCGTGAGCCACGCCTCCGCCTCGCGCTCCGGGTCGATGATTAATGGTGTCAGGCTACAGGTGTGTGCCTGAAGGTACTATGACAATAGGATCAAGTAAGAATCAAAAACTTCATAACACTTTGAGGTTAAATAATACAAACAAACTCATTAATGAGTTCCCAGACTCAAAGGCTTGATTTTGAGGAGATCCAATAATAATAATTTAAATGAATAACTATTAATAGGTTTCTTTCCAAATACTTGCACTTGGTCAATTTTATTTTCGAACGATTCAGAAGAATATTGAAATAACACATCACAATAATATATTGGGCCGGGCGATGGCGAAAAGATTAATTTTCAGCCGACAAATAATTTTGACGTTTTGAGAGTTTTTGTTTTGACAATCTGTCAATTCAGTGGTTAAATTAAAGTCTACTTGGCGATGATGAAATATAATATGTAGAAATAAGACTTTTATATATAAAATATACCCTTATATACCTAATGTATTCTATATACATTTTACGTATTCCTTTCGGATGCATACCTGATCAATAAACACAGCATTTTTGATGGCCGATTGATCCAGTGAAAGGCCATCTGCTTCCCATTTTAATTGTTTCTCAGTGGTAGTCAGAAAATTTATAACAGAAAACGACGAATCCCCAAAATTTAATAATAATCCCCACTTTTCCAAGTAACTTCTGAAATAGAAAGAATTAACAGAGATTACAAAACAAGGGAGAAGATAGAAAGCGCATTTTTTTTGCAAAAGTTAATTATTTTGGGTGAAAATCTAGTAAACATACCTCGACTGGGGTTCAGTTAAATCAGAGAGGTATACAAGATATCCAGCCGCCAGTAGAGATCTTTGGTTTAATTCCAATATTTCCCGTGATATAGTTTGCAACTGAAAATATAAAATATGTTGCTGTTTTAAATAAGTACTACACTTAAAATCATGAAGCTTTTTTCATGTAGGCCTTATCTGTTATGCCGTATATGGTAATAAAGACTTTTTCCTTTCGATCTTTTGATAGAAATAGAATTCAAGAAAAGGAATTTTGTATTTCTGTCTTTCTCACATGTTTTAAACTGAACAAGACAGTAAAAGAAAATGGCGGTTTCATTTTTTTTGCATTATAACAATCTACCAACAAAACAGAAACTATGGTCAATTTACTTATAATAATACAATGACTTTATAATAAGATGTCTTCGAATCAGACGTCATTGTGCATAATTAATTATTTACCAAATTAAAATTTTTAGCATAATTTAAGTACATTCTTATCTTACGTACATGCTTTCCTTAAACAATTATTTATTTTTATTTATTTATTTAAAGACCAAAAAAGTGAACACAATTTACACCATAATTTATAGACCAAAGTATTAGACTCAAACTTGTGGCTGGTGATTGCAATTGGCAGCACAATTAGACCTGGTAGAATTATGGTATAGAAAAGTTTTCAAAGTGTATTTAGTATAGTGTATAATCTTACATACTTACATCAGTCTCCCACGATTCATACTCGTGCGCGAGTTGATCGAGCAGGTCTCGCGCCGCCTGTATGGTCTGCACGGCAGTGGAGAGCCGCAGCTCGATCGCGGCCGCTTCCCGCGTGTGCTGCCCCAACTGCTCCTTGAGAGCCGCCACTCGCTCGTCTACTGTCGCGAGGCCACTGGACAGCGCGGCTAACTCGGCCTCCGCTTGGTGCAAGTTTCTGTATTTATCAAATACTTCTGTTAACTGTGTTGAGTGAACTGAACCACTGCCGATGCAATGTGTTGCCCTTTTGCTTGAAGTTAGCACAGATCTAAAATTTCATCTAAAACCTAATCTAAAATTGAAAAAAAAAAAAACTTAAAGGTCTAAATTACCTATACACATAACACAAAACATTGGACGTTTAAGCTCTGGTCAATTTTGTTACATGTGACTAGACATGCTTTTAGCCCGCGACTTAAATCAGGTTTTTTTAATATTTCCCAACGGGAAACCTTAGTCTTTCCGGGATTAAATAGGCCATTTTCTAGGTCTCCAACTATAGCAAAAAATCACTTCGACGCATAGCTCTTTTGCGGCAAACAAACACACTTTCACATTTATAACATATCATCATCATCAGCAACCCATAAACAGCTCATTGCTTAGCGCAGGTCTCCTCTCAAAGAAGAGCTATAAGTATACCTGTCCCAATGCAAATTGATGTGAATAATTTTAGTAAGGAGTGTAGCTCACTTGTGAAGTAGCCGCTGTTGCTGCTGCAGCGGCTGCACGCGGGCGAGCGCGCGCGCGTACGCGAGGTTGGCGCGCACCCACGCGGCCAGCGGCGCGCACGCCGCGCTCGCACGCTTCGCCGTCGCCTGCTCGAACGACGCGCCACGTTTCTCTAGCAGCTTCTCCACTGACAGCGCCGCTTCCGCACTTATCTGACTCGCGTCCAAACACCTATATGAAAACTCTTCTGAGTTTAAGTAAATGTTATCTTCATTACTCACCTATAAATCACTCAAGGGGCGAAAACACGAAATAAGAAAATAAATAGTATTGAACTCACTCTAAACATTTTTCGTTGTTATCATAACTGCAAGGCGCCATTTTAGATTAGTTTGTTTATTGGAGCGGGTTATTATGTACTAGCTGTTGCGCGCGACTTCGTTCGCGTCAATTTCTGTTATTATGATCGCTTCGCTCCTATTGGTCGTAACGTGATGTTATATAGCCTAAAGCCTTCTCGATAAATGGACTATTCAACACAAAAAGAATTTTTCAATTCGAACCAGTAGTTCCTGAGATTAGCGCGTTCAAACAAACAAACTCTTCAGCTTTATATGTTAGAATAGATTCAGTGTAAACAAACCTTATGTCCTCTTTAACTCCGCGCTTAGAGAGGAAGCTCTTCATGGAATGCCAGGAAGTATCAGCGATTCCCATCAGGCGCAGCACACCTTCGAGAACATCACGCACCACGTCAGGTGGCGCTCGGAGTGAACGTACCTAAAAAAAATGACATCAGTATCCACGCGGAAAAGTTGCCGCTCGATTCCACGCACATTTTTCCGTCATCATACATCAGTAGTAATTTTTGAACGGGTATAGTTGAAGACTTGGACAGTGACATATCTTTTATCCAGGAAAACCTGAGGATTGCTCACACTGCGCGGGCGAAGTCCCAGGCAAAAGCTAGTAGTTAAATATTTCACTAAAAAAACTTACTTCGCTTAGAGATTCTGGGCGAATATCGCCGACGGCCGCGCGCGCTGCGGCTATCACTGGCTCGACTGATGCCAACTCTGTTTCTATTTCTTTTTTCCTGAAAGGGACAATTTAAAATATCGTCATAAGAGCCCACAAACTAGGCTAATACACGAATATGGGTATTATGATATCATTCGATCAAATTATTACCGTATCTGCAGTTTCTCATTCTCGATTTCAATATTCTTCTTCAGCTGATGCATTTCTTCCTTCTTGTCGGTGGTGGCGCGCACCGTAGCGCCGATTTGATCCAACGCCTGGTTGGCCTTTGCTTGCTTCTCGGACAACGCAACCTCTTGGACCGCGGCTTCTTCTTGTAAAGTTGCTACTTCGCTGCGTGCTCTTCTTAGAGCTTCCACACCTGCCTGGAGTTAGTATCGTAACATTTTATCATCCAAATATAATTTAGAAAGGTATATAATATAGTTGACCTCAAGAAATGAGTACGAGGCCCATCTTCTTCTTTTATCTCCCATTCTGAGGATCCTCTCAGAACCTACTATCCATGCCAGTAGTGGGCCCGCGATGGATTGTAATGATGATGATGTTGATGATGAACTTTACTCACAGATAATGTATTCTGCCGCTGAAGTAACGCTTGTTTTTTGTTGCTCAAAATATGGTAGTACGTTCTTATGAAGTGCATATAGCGGCACGGCGCACGGACCCATTCCGCTTCTAGACTTCTGTAAATACCAACAAATCCTTCGACAGGAATACTGTCTAAATCTTCTTTATTCATTTCTTGAGCGTTTTCTTTTATTAATCTGAAATTTTTAAAACTTATTAGTTCTTAAATACTAGAAGTATTTCGAATAACTGTAATTCGATACTACAAATAAGTGATAATACTACTGTAATACTAATGTAATGTAAGTATTCAGTGAATTGAATGATAGACGAACCAATACTCTAAGAAAATATTTGACAAATTTTGAAATCCCCAATCGCTCACATACGACAATATACACATTACACAATGATAAAAATAACGTACCACTACGACTTTATACATAAACAATCAAGTGAACTTCAATTTTATGATCATGAATATTTGCCAGAATTTGCTGTGCGTAAAGGCCAGTCCCGTTGAAGAGAACAATATTTTGGCGGTTTATGGTTCATACAAACATTCTTAATGACATTAATAGTTACAAAATGTCTACTTAATTATTATGGAATTCAATTCAAATTAAGTACTCGTATCTTTATTTCATCCTCCATTATGTGTAATAGTACAAAAGTGTAAACAAGTGCAAATACTCTACCTCTCTCAATAAAAGTGCAAGTGCTGTGATCACACAATGTGCTATTTGCTGGGTACCTCTGTACGACAAGCGGAGGCATTTGTCGCAATGTCTCGTTGGACCAGTGGTCCAGCCAACACAGTCTGCTTGTACTGTGTAACAGCGGATGAGAACTGAGCAGTTGATTCAAGTTTTGCTGATCTTTATCGAGGCAAATCATTATACCAAGGTTTTGTTTTATGTCTGGAATATTTCAAAAGTGTATATATGTAGTGCGGTAACACATTTTAGCGGTTTACAAGCGAAACTATAACAAACCTGATAATGATAATTCAAGTTACGAAGAATTAAGCAGCTTTCGGACGGTTATTAAAGCCTTTAAAGGGTAGTGATTGCAAAGGTATTAAGATTTGGTACAGTAGGTACCAAAAGTATCAATAAGATCAAGATAAGAATAGAAATATTAAATCGCCATTTTCTATTTCGATCAGTCAGGAATGAGCAAGACAGAAATATTAAATGGCAGCTCCTCATCTTGTTTTTTATGAATTTCACCTTCCCCCTTTAACTAAAGGTCAAGGTGTTATTTGAGAACCACATTAAAGTCCATCGGATGAATGGTGACCCTAAAATTTTCAGATTCCAGTCCACTGTAATATTAATGAATTATCGAGGATTCGACGTTTACTCTGTACTAGTTCCGCAACCGTCATAGTTTTTAAACTTACCAGTTAAGCTTTGTTGAGTTTGCTGTGCTTGTCCAAATGATGCAACAACGCTAGACGGAAGTACATGTATAGATTTCGCTTTCAGAAATGCTTCTATGAATGAGAGAATATCACTTGTAGCCACTGCTTCACATATCACGAGTAATGTACGGGAACCTTCTGTTGCTGACGTCAGCGCCTAAGATATAAATTGCACACATAAATGAATCGAAATCAATTTTATTTGCAAAAAAAATGCAAATGTCAAAGCAGAAGTCGAGTTTAAATCGCCGAGCCATCCCCGACAACAGTTTTTCTCAGAAGCGACATAATCTTTAGATTCTAAATACAGTGATATCGTATATATTTATATACATAGAATCTAAATGAAATGGAAAATTATTTAATAAAAAGTTTTCCAAAAACATTAATCCGTCGTTAGGACATCCTTTTAAAAGTTAAGTTTTAAGTAGGTACAATAAAGACAACAAACGGAATGAGGGTAGTAATGATGATAAGGATAAGAATTTATTTGTAAAAGTACATTACGTTTTTAAAGGCATTGTTGAATTGGTTGCGTTGATCGACCACAAACAAGTTTGCTGAAAGCGCGGTGCACACGATAGATGCTGCGGGACGGCGGCCGGCACCCCCTGAGCCTATGCACGTCAGTGCGTCACCGTTTAACTGCAAAGTGTTATATAAGATACAATTGTATGCCATTGAAATTATTAAATTCTGATGAGTTACATCAGCTAACACGTTAAACGGAACAAACGAAGAAACAACATTTAGTTGAAATTGTAATAAAAGAAAATAGAATTTAAAATAAAACAGCTTGTCTGAGTTATGATTAGAGCAAGTATTGTGTGCTTACAGTAAGCGATATAGCCGAGCATAAAACTGATAATTCCGCGCACACTTCCATACCCGTATCACCGAATGCGCGTTCGTCGTCTGTTACTGTAATTAAAATAATTAATTAATTATACTATTCTTCCCCAGAGTACCAGGATAATGTAATAAAACTTCACCAACTTACGGCACTGATTAATAACTTTTTGTGTACTTTGATACCACTCCTTATAATCAACTGCTTCTAAATACACTCCATCGCCACGCACTTTTGGTTTAAAGAACAATTCTGTATCATCTGTTTTAAGGTGACTGCACAGTATGGAACTGAATTGAGATTTCTCTTCGTCCGTTACGAGCCTTTCTCGAAATATCATATTGGCTTCCGTTTTGATAGCCTTAAATTAAAAGAGTAATTATGAAGAACAACGGTCTTAACATTTGCTGACTATACATTTAAAAAAATATAGGTATACATAGTATAAATTCGTCGACAGGATGCGGTCTTCTGCGCTGTACTTTTTGGTACGAAGTAACCTTGGAACACCAACTTATATGGATTTTTCGAATTATAGGTATGTCCCACCCATTGCCTCATCAGCTTAGCTGGAATCCGTTGAGTCGTTAAGTTATATAATATAGTATATTGATTTCCTCATTTCGGATTTTATATCGTACTGGTCCTATATCATCCCTGAACATTCATTAAATATTACAATTTATAAAATAGAATTAAATAAATTCTTACTATGAGTAGATCCGCCACATTGGATGATGGATACCATTTAATATTCTCACACCATTTCTTGAGATGGGAAGGATTCCAAACGTAGTGTGGTTTAGAGTTGAAGGTTTCGGTAACCTGCAATATTATGAAACCCATGATAATCCATCAGAATAGTTTAATCATTAATGTTTAAAGCCTACTTACCTCTTTGTACAGAGAGAACATATTCCGAGCCAGAACAGATATATCATTTTCCGTTATGTTATTGCCAACACTTTCTGACAGATAATATCTCGACAGTTCCAAAAGTTCTTCTTCTTCTGGTTCGCTATAAAAAAATCATGACACTTAATAACGGATACACATAACTTCATATGCGTGGATGAAGGTTTTTTAAAAATTTGGGAAACTTGTGGGAAATCTTTGATCTTCTGTTATAACAAGCTTCCATGTTTTCCCTCAGGACACAAGCTGTCTCTTTGCCAAATTATGTTGAAATTTAGGTTTAGGCGTGAAAAGTAACAAACAGGCCCTATACATTATACTATACTATGAAAAATCAAGAAAAATCAGTTCTTTTGTACTTAAACTATTTACTTAAAAAATTTATCAAATCTATAACATCACAGAAATTATGTATATTTTTATGTATCTATTTATATATTTATATTTTTACTCCCAATTTCGCACTGGCATATTATGTAGAACGGTCTTAAATTCCTGGAAATTCCTCTTTACGTCTCTTCCAGGGGTAATAATGATGCATTATATCATTAATAGTATATAGTATACAAGACTTACGTTAAAACAATAGGTATAAGTGCAGCAGCGAGTCGCGGAGATAGCATCGCGTGTGAAGTGGCGGTAGCGACGACACAGACGCGACCCGTGCTGAACCACTGAGGACCACCTTCCTCTCTTGCCCAGAATCCATTTTGCTGTATTAACTGTAAGATATAGAGTATAGGTATACTTTTAGATATAACTCGACCTCCTGACTTTCAGATATAAGGAGTTATTTTTGAACCCTAACAAAGTAAATCGCTGAATAAATTCCCTTGGTAATTTTTGGCGGAACTGTCGATTAGTAGTAGGTACATCTACTTTGAAAAAACAGGCAACTGTTGCACCTATCTTAACAGCTGTAGATACAGGAAGATAAAAAAAGAATTTCCACCAGCTTTTGGAGTCATATTTTCCATTAGAAATTCAAAGGTTTTAATTGAAAAGAGGGAACTTTTATAAGGCTTTTTAATCAGTAATCTTTAGGGAACAAACGGGTAGGGTTTAGTTCCTCTTAGAAAGAGAGAGATGGGTACAAAATCACAACAAACCTGCAGAAGAAATGAATGCACTAGTGAGGAGCCCCAAGAATCTCGACTCGCGCGATGAAGCGAGCGAACAAGAACAGTCGCTCGACTTCCACTCCCTCCACCCCCTCGACCTCCGCTGGTAACCACATTTCTCTAAACATAATGGGATACCATGTTACCTTTTTCTTTATGAACTAAACTAGCTATTTCCCGCGGCTTCGCTCTTGGTAAGTTTGATTTTTCAAACCCCTATTTTACTAAGGGTTGAATTTTCAAATCTTTCTTAGCGGTTGTTTACGTTATAATATCTATATGTAAGCCAAACAGTCCGATCCTCTCAGTGGTTTGAGCTGTGCGTCAGTTAGTCAGTCAATCTCAGTCACCTTTTCCTTTTATATATTCAGATTTTAGAAATAATGAAAAATACTTTATAGATTAATTTGTATCAAAAAACAACAATTATGGAGGGCATCATATTATTTGAGGGCACGAATTCGAAGCCACTTCTGGGCACTTATTTTTAGCTGTGACCCGGATGACATCAAAGTCAATTAATAGCACTTAATTATTTATCATTATAGTTAATTTATTTATATTTGTTAAGTATGAAGAATAATTAATTTGCCCTTACTCTTTTCAGTTCAGCAATAATATCCACTGGCTCTAAAATAGGAGTACAGTCGATTGTTATTACAGTGGAATTCGATTCTTTGAGTACGTATTCGGCTAAAGTACTGTAACAAAAAAAAAATTAAAATTATTTTGCGGTACTTAAAATATTAAGCACAATGCTCACCAACTGAAGTGGAGTGGCGCCAAAGCGTAGTCTTTCTGATGACAGCTTGGTTATGATCTAGTTTGCTAGTTTAGTGATGATCCTTCTAATATTATTTTATTTTATTTTTTATTTACAAGAAAACTTACAGCTTATTAGATAACAAAAAAAAACTAGTTAATAAATACAAAAGAAGAATTAAAGCTAATTACAAGTTTTCACAGATAGAATTTACATATGAAAAACATTGAAGATTATTAATGAGAAAGTTTGAATGTATGGATGGATGTTTGTTACTCAATCACGCCGCAATGACTGAACCGATTTGGCTGAAATTTGGAACAGAGAACGAACACGTGAACGAAGTTGCGGGCATCAGCTTATGCTCGGAAACACTAGAGCGTAGTTTGAATTTTGTTCTCATTTTGCTAATTTCCAGTGTACGTTGAAACACATAAGATTGAGGCTTGTACTAATCTTTGTGCTTACTTTTTAGCGCAGGCATCGGGTCCGATAATAACAAGGTGCGAATCGTTATGTACCGCAGCGCGTAAGGCCAGCTCGCACGCACGCACCCGCACTGACCGATACAACGCGTCCGACCATTCGCTGTGTGTGGTGGCCATTACATCCACGCCCATCATCGGTGACAGCTGAAGCTTTGAAGTCAAAACAATACTTGTTCAAATATTTTTACAACAATCTTTACAAAAAAATCAAAATTCAAAATTATTATTTCATGTAACCAACTCATGGCTCTTATGACACGTCGAGACTCTACTACTGTATCGGTTCGAAATGCAAACAGTTTAAAAAGTCAAAGTAGGTTAGAAAGCTGATTTTTCCAAGCAACCAGCAAGCAAGTCAATAGAAGTTTTTTTTTAAACTTCTATTGACGTTTTTTTTTAAGTTAGTAACTATAGCTTTAAGTACACGCCTCGCCAAAATGGCAGTTTTGAGCTTTTGGAAACTGGAAATGGTGTAATCAATTCATAACTATTTGGAAATACTTCTTTCTGAAACGCGGCTTAATGCCAACTTACTTCATCATAAAAGCTGTCGACAGCACTGTTCTTCAACAAGCCTGCAATACTGCGGTTTAATGCCAAGCAAATCATTTCTTCAGAATTTATATGTATTGCCATTGAGCTCGTATCTTGTGCTATGTATTCGAATTGAGTAAGTATTTGTCTTACCTGAAAAGCATTTTTTATGTTTTAGTGCGTCTATACCTACGTTTTACAATTGGGAGAAATATTTCTTGAATACACTAAAGGTCCTTCAGAAGTTCTTTCTGAAAAGGTGGTAAAGTTTATATGAAGAAACATTTTATTTAAAGCAACGCGGATGAAGTGAGGGCATCAGTTAGTAAAATGTAATCCCGTACTTGTAGAAACATCTACCTTCGCCAGGCGGGTGTTAATTTTGTGTCAGGACCATTTTACACAATTCCCTTGGTTAGGGTACCAGTCCAACAGTTTATTAATGATACAGCTGGGTAGCAGCTGGCCTTATGTACAGATGGTAGGGATGTGGATCCTTGAGCGCTGACTATGGTTAGTAACTATTTCTTCCGGATTTTAGACAACATAAGCAGATTATTACGTTTCCCCTTAACCGAAAAGCGAATAACTATAACCTTATTTTTTTATATAGAAAACTTAATAATTTAAGATTCAATTTTAGATAAAAGTGTACAAAAATGGTATAATGACATAAGCAAGATTATTATAGAACTTACCAAAGACATACAAGAATTTTTAACTATGACATCCGATTTATGCTTGTTAAGCCATTGTATGCATTTCTTCACGGCTTGGTTCAGGAGTGGCATAGCTAGCTTTGCACTTTCATTTTCAAATTCAGTCTTTTGTACCCAATTCTCCAAAACTTCTTTAGCACAGTTGCTTTCATCACTGCAATTACATTTACGTAAATCTGTATTTTTTTATAAAATCAATAAATTCTGGATATTTCCAAGTTTCGAGACATATGGTGATTTCATTCATTTTATGGAAATTGAACATGAAATTCAAATGGTAAATGGCGTTACAGTATAAAGGGGAAAGGTCTATGCATATAAAAAGTTGTCAATGTTTTTAAAATTCTTGAGTTTGTAATCAACGAAACTGTTTGGACAGGGAATTTAAAGGGAGTGGTAAATCCTACTAATGCTATAAATGCGAAAGTTTGTGAGGATGGATATATAGATGGATAGATGTATGTTACTCCTAAGAGTGAAATTTGGCTGTGGAATGGAGATAGCTCATACACAGGAATAACACATAGTATACATTTTATCCGGAAAACATTTCTCGCGGGCATAAAAAACCTTAATCCACGTGGACGAAAACCTAAGAGAAGATTACCTCAGCAATATGATTCCCATTCGTGATATAGTGGCTGGCGAAGCGTGTTCCAGACTATGGGTCTCAAATATGAAGTTGACATTGTGTGAGAACTGCACGCGCCAACCCGACGGCAGCGTCAGCAGTCGGTTATCATCCAGCACTGAGTTTAACGCCTCGATCCATTCTGGCTCTATGTCGCCGTCGCAAACCACCCACGACCACACATCTACAAATTAACCTAATTAGAACCTCAATAGCCCAACGGTCAGAGGTGCGGATTGAAAACTGAAAGGTCAAACTCCCACCACGTTGCACATTGTCGTACCCACTCCTAGCACAAGCTTGATTGAGTATATCATGGCGATAGCCTCGCCGTGCCATCAAGTTAATTATGCAACAAATGAGTCAACCTTCACTTGACAATATAATATGTAATTGAAAACCAATTGTGATTTCGCAAGTAAAACGTCATGGTTTCGCAGCGAAATGTGGCGACCACGTATCTTTATATCTTACGAACAAATTAGCAAATGACGTATTTTAAATCACCCCGTGGAGTTCACCACACGATGTGTGGGTGAAATTCAGCGCGAATCGCGATGTACGACTCCTGAATATGGCGCCGTAAACATCACTTAATGAGATAATCTTGTAAAATGTAAAGGTTTTTCAATGTTGCAGTTTAAGTATATTTTGTCATGATCTTATTCGTAACTTTCCTCCTATCAAATTATCATAATCAGATAAAATCTACAATAGTTTAACTCTGAAGATGAAATAAGATACTTTTTTATTTCTGAAAATAAAAGATTTTCCACAGGATTTTTTCAATACAACGCGGACATCGGTTATTATAATAGTTGTACAAAATTGAACTTTACCATCAGGCTGATTGGCAACTTGCAGCGCGACGGTGGACATGACGCCGTCGGTCCACTGGCGCGTGTCCAGCTCGATGTGGCCCAGTAACCAGCTGCGACTCATCGCCTTGGGGTATATCACGTGCTCCGTAATACACTTTCCTTGCATCATTAGTGCCTAAATAAAAATATGTTCATTTAATTGCATGAATTATATATCGAATGTACCTACTACTGAAAGAAAATACCGTTACACAAACCTTTATTTCGACAGCCTTTTTTAATAGCCAAAAAAATGACTGATTGATGAATGATGGTTTGTATGTTTTCGACTTTAATTTAATGGGAGATGGCTACTTTAGGATATTATTTGTTTAGGTAACCATATTTTACGGTCGACGCATACGGTAACTTACCTAATTTAAACGTGCCAAAGTAGTGTGGGATTTTTCGAGAACTTTCGTATATGAATTATCCCTTTTATCCTTAAGATATAAATGAACTCTATTGGAGAGTGACATTATTCTCTGTATTATGACGTATGTTTCATTCGAAGAGGTATCAATCATGTACTTGCTATGAAATACTTACAGTTTTGAGCATTTGTCTAATAGTGCTTTTTCCGGAGCCCGGTGCACCGACGATAACAACTCCCATTCTTTGTTGCAACTGTTCATATAACTCCATACACTTTTGAAGCTAAAAAACATAGTAAACATGTCAGTGCTATAAATAAAATATTATCTGATCCAAAATATTCATTTGATAGGTGATATACCTGAAGTTTATTGTACACTAAACCGAGATTCTTCACTGCAACATCAAGTGCAGAATAAATTGGATCCATGATTGTTTTCTCTTCCGGTACGTCAGCGAAGACCATAGATAAAATATTTTCAAATCTGAAAGGATTTGAGAAATTATATCCATGATTTAGAGCCATTGAGTTTCATCACCCAGCCTTATGGGCAGTCTGCATTCACACGTCAGAGATATTGCCCTAGATAGCACTAGATATATCTAATCTTACCTCTCAGCATCATAGTGCGTGAGCTTGGAAAGATTGTTGAGTCGCAAGACTTTACGCAACAGAGCACGCTGCTGCTCGGGCGGCGCAGACGCGTTAGCCGCGAGCGCCGCGCCGCAGCTGCCCACGGCCGCTTTCAGTGCGCGCAGACCCCAGTCGTAATGCCTTTGACCGCTCAGAAGAGTGCTGAAATGCAAGCCTTATAATTTGAATTAAATGGAAACCTAATTCCGCCAACACTTCTGTACCTAACACGCTTGGTGCATCGTTTCTGAGATATCGGCTCAGAAACTTTCTCTATTCAATATTAGGCCTATTTGTATTAAGGATAGCCTCAATTGTGGAACAGTACCTACTGAAAACCGAAAGAGAATGAGATGTTGGTTTGATCACCGCCGGCTCCGGATTTCTGATATGTCTTTGAAAATTTACTGATTGACAACGCTCAACTTAAAGGTCGTCCCTTTTAGAGGTAAAGGAGTAAAATGGTAAAATGTTATTTTTATTTATTTATTTATTTATGTTATGATGAAGTTCACCTGGCTAGCGTGAACACGGTGTCCAAGTCAGCGGCGAGCGCGTGCGGCTGTGCGGCGGCATGTGCGGCCAACAGCCGCGCGGCGAGGGCGCGGCGCGGCGGTGCGCGCAGTGCGAGCGGGCGCAGAGCGTGTTGCAGGGCCGCAGGTAACGCGCGGCGCCCGCCGTAACCGCGCCCCGTTGGGTTCATTGTAGCCGCCACACCGCACCATTCTGATACTCGAATCTGATAGTGGGGTGGTGGCTTGAGGTTAAGTTAATAAAAACTTAAACACAAAACATTTAAATATCTTATAAATAAATATAGTTTAAAATAAAATCAATCAACTTTGTAAAGCTTTACTGAAATTGGTAAGTATATTTTTAATATGTCTTCGTTTAAATTATGAAGTCTTTGTCAGCAAACTTTTCAGTTCTATTAATTGCTTAGAATTTTGCTTTGGCACTTTGTTTTGAAAGACTGGACATAAAGAAATTAAAAACTGCACGAGAGCGGCAAAATTACCGTTTTAGGACAAGAGGTGTATTGAAAAACTAATTTAAAAACCTCAAACTTTTCGTACCTACCTACACAAAGTATATGCACCAGGTACCTGTTTTCCATTGAGCAGTGCCACAGGCTCGACGGTCGGCGTTCGCTTGTGCGTGGCCGCCAGCAGGGACGCGAACTGATGCGACACAGCGGCGAGGGTGTCGGCCGAGAGACGATTGAACTCGTCGAAGCAGCCCCAGGCGCCGCACAGCGCCACTCCGCTCAGCAGCCGCCCCATACATTGCGCGTCCATTGCCTAAGAAGATACAAAGACTGTTTCATAGAACCTACCCGATCGCTTTTGCATCATCATGAGCAACCCATCAACGTCTCACTACTGAGCGCAGGTCTCTCAGAGAAGGGCTATAGGCAATAGTCCATTACGTTGGCCCACTGCAAATTGGTAGACTTCACACACCTTTGAGAACATTATGGAGAACGCTCAGGTGTGTAGATTTCCTCGCGATGTTTTCCTTCAACGATGAAGCATGTGTTATTGAATTGCTTAAATGCACATAACTCCGAAAAGTCGGAGGTGCGTGCCCGCGCTCGAACTAGCGACCCCCGTGAGAAACCGCAGTCCTAACTACTAGGCTATCGCCGCTCATGTAAAAAATTATTTATCTCAAATGCTAACAAACAAGGGATAGCTTTTATCCTGGAAACATACAAAGGAGACTTTTCATTCCAGAAAATCAAGATTTAAATGTATGTTTAAAACAATAAATATATCTCGATGGAACTTACCTCGTCACAATTAAAGACTAACACCAAGCGTCCAACTAAGCCCCCCAATGCTTTAACCGATTCTGTTTTCCCAGTTCCAGCTGGACCAAATGGATTGCCTACCAATCCAAGATGTAGAGCCTGAAAAACGCGTAATATGTTATAGCGACTAATATAATTAATTATACCGTACGCGATAGCATAGCGTGATAATTGATAAATTATTTATTAAAGGGTATTCCCCGATTATCAAATTCATCACAATATTTATACTTTAATACAGTCATTGAGATAAAATACATATAGAGCAAAATACATCATCCATGAGATGTAACAGTAAGCGAATCTAATAATGATTACAAAAACGCAAGCTTTAAACTACGCATGTAGACTAATCGCCTTCCTGAGACGTAAAACAGTAGAATTAGATATAGTAAGTTACCAAATAAACATTTAAACAGACGATGATGCCAAAAAAATTTTAAACAAGTTTAACTAAATAGTTGCTATATTACAAACCAGTCTTAACTGTAGTGAGATTTCAAATAAACAAGCGATTAATGGTTACACATACATACTTGTGTCAATATAAGAAAGCTCTCGTCAGTTGTTTCGGTTCTCACAAATTGCCCGCTGCTCACACCGAGATATTCATAGGAGTATGAAATCTGCGCTAATCCCATTTTAGCCACAACTTCCTTAGTGCTAAGCAAGTAAAATCTGTGGGGAAATATGGAGCGGAGTGAATTTCGCTAGTTTATAAAACAGCTTGTAAAGTAGTTGAAAATACTGAAGGGTACATACGTAAGTACCTATATGCATTTGGTATAGAATCCTTGAGCATAGGAGTAGGAACCGAAGCCTTTATAGTTGTTGAGTACACCACACTTAGTTTTCACCAAAACCAATCAAAGAAAACCCTAAAAATCTAAATTCAGTGTTTTCAAAGACTTTCTTTGAATGCTGTATATAAGCTGCTTTATGAATGCTGTTCAATAAGTCAGTTGACATGGGTGAATGGAAAAATAGGTTGTAGCAATTGCGAAAGAGTCTTCGATTTATCAAACAGTTTGATAATTTATATAAAAATAAATCTAATTTTAATTAAAAATAAACCATGCAATGTGGAAAGGTGGAATAAATGGAAAAGTAAGTCATGTAAGTCAACTGACTTATAGACTATACATACAAATATGTATTTCCTTTGTAATATCCTCTCCTCAACTCTTCCTTACCTCAACTGCTTTTGCCATAGCCAATCGTTAGTCGCTGATACATTATTTTCGATCAAAGCTTGTACTACTGACATATAATAAGCGCACTGTAATATGAGAGCTTGTCTTTTATATTTTTCACTTTCATCTTCAATTTCAGTCGATGCATAATACGTATTTTCGTTCTCGAGATTATCTTTTAGCTTGTGCAGTTCTTTGGACGTTATCGCCCTCTCGGTTTGCTCAGTGAACCTAATGTTTTGCGCTAGGCACAATATTTGCGTCGGCAGCGAAAAAGGATCTTGGTCTTGCAAGTTATTTGCAACTAAGCATTTTAAGGTCATGTTTCGTAGCGATGTACGTATTTCTTGCTCTAGATTTTTTAGCCACACCTACGTAAAAAAAAAAACATCTAGTCACTCAACCTTATGAAGGTGTTCAGTCAATTACATACATATAAGTTTATTTTTCTTTATTGTATTTATTACCAAAAAAAAAGTTGTTTTATTCATAACCATTCTATCATCCTATATATGTTTATACCTATATCTATTTTTCGTTTATTGACCATTATTGTGGTAGATATACTAATTGTACTTAGAAAGTGATATTTTGAGCACACCATAAATAGAAACTGGATCAAGTTACCCGACACCAACCTCTACAGAACAATCAATATCAACTGGATGATCAAGTTGGAATATTTCACCGTAGTGGCTACACAGTGCTGTGACACTCAAGCCTCCGGGACCGAGCCGTACGCCGGTGATTCCAGGGAAGAGTTTCTTGAGATGGTTCTGCATCACTGCTTCCCTACCTTCGGCGCCGGCGCGTGCTTGTCCAAGCAGTTCTAACAAATCGTCATCGCTCAAGAAGTACAATCTTGGGAAAATAGAACGCTTTTCCTGGAAACCAAATTATAATGACTCAATAATTACGTCACTCGGTCTGTAATTACGTCTCGTAGAAGTTATGCGATATTTCATCATCGTTTGAACCCATCGCCAACTCAGGGCTCTCTACTCAGTATGAGAAGGGCATAGACCATAGTTCATCAAGGGCCAACTTATCATCAAGACCATAAAAAGATTGTACTTATTGTTTTTACAAGCTTTTATTTAAAAAAAATCTAATTTTAAATTTACACTTTTTGTGTGATTTCTACCTACTGGCATGTCCACCCCATCCAACAATAAGTTTAATTAGTAACTAAGCCACTTGACAATATATTTATTTGGAATTTGCATGACTTACATCGATATATTCATTCAGTGCGGATTGGCATGCGTTTAACTGTTCCGAAATGGCATCCAGCATGGATTGCAGCCGCGGCGACTGTACCAGAGCTGAAAGGCGTGGGTCTGACTCGATGATACGTGTCACTTGCTTAAATCCCTGATCTACTTTTCGAAACTTCAATCCTAGATCTCCATCATCATTACAAAGTATGGGCTCCAAGTAAAGCCATCTGAAAGGTGCAATGACGTATTGAGAAATAATTCAACTATCGATAAAAGCAATTTGCAAAGTTTCAAACCAATAACATCTCTTCTCTTCTCTAAATAGTATGAAACATAATCAATCTGTTTGCGCCATCTAATAATAATATTTCTAGTTTATCATTACATTAAAACAAGCCTTGGAATGATCGAATTTGCTTATTTAATTAATATAATGTAAGGCCTTAAACCTTTATCTAGTTGATTTTATTTATTCTGAAAATATTGGGATCCTTGAAGTAACAAAAAATATGTAAACCCCAAACTAGTGGGATTAATAATGGCATATCCATATCTCGGTAACGTCACGAAATTCCGCAAAATTGCACTGCCTACGCCGTTCACTGATAATTCTCTACCTTTCTCTGAAAATCCCGTTAAATCAGTTCAGCCATTCAGAAAACCGGAAAAATAGACATACAAAAATTATGCAACGTGTTTGGTTTGCGCTGTTTTCTTATTAATTATCTAATACGAGCTCATTTAAAAAATAAATAAAAAAATAGATTAAAAAAAATATAATACCCAAGCTGCACTTGACTTATATTCTCCTCTCCCCTCCAAATAAGCGGAAAGCTTATGTTACAACTGGGTGCGGGAGTTATTAAAGTATGAGAAGTAAATTATTAGATAAGTGGGTTAATGGTTCGTGTAAAATTAAAGGAAGTTTAAAAAAAAAAACAACACAATTTTTAGTTTTTTTTTTATTAACAAGTTATAATTAAGTAAGTGTGCCCTTTATCGTGGTTCTTTACAAAAGATCCTTGCATCATTCGCTATACAATTTACCTATATTTAATAAATGCATCATTTTAATTCAATGGAAATACATAATGCGAATTGAAAATAGGGACAATTCTTTTTATAATATAAAACCAATTTATATCCTATTACATTACAGGCATATTGTGTATCATAGTTTATTTTAAAATACAATTACTTGAAAAATTGATAGTTTATTTGAAATTACATTATAAATCTACTTTTATACATTATTAACACATCCACAATGTATTTTTAATATCTTTGGAATAAATCTTATATAAAAATAAGAATATAGTTAACACTAAACAATATTACTTCTCAAACATGCACATACAAACGCGTCTTTGTCAAACAAGTAATTTAAAACAAATGCAGTACCAGTATTCTATTAACCACTATTTACAAGATAGATACAAAATTATATAGTATTTAATTACTATTACACTCAACCAAATAACATTACGATAGTATGGTACTAACTTTGAATATTACATAAATAAAACAAAAAGGTTAACAATGAAATGTGATGGTTTAGTTAATATAGTAGGTACGGTCGGGGACAGAAAATGTTTACCACTTTTCAAATTAGATTCTTCGTAACCCTGCATTCAGTAAGGTCTATAATGCTATATCAAGGCATTTGTTACGTTACAAAAATTTCATGCATCGTTTTATCAAAAAAAAGTATTAATGACTTTTCTATACAAATATTAGTAATAAAACTCATTTCTTAAATTCAAGTTTGACACATTAGCATCATTGCCCTTGTAAAAGTGACAATTAATTATCAAAAATATTATATTTGTTATTTGAAATTTAAATATACAAAATAAATGGCAAGCTTAATCATAATTCTAATGGTGAAGTTCATATTGTGCATTGAACCATAATGATGCTTTGAACAGTCAAAAGGAGGTGGATGAGCTACGGTGATGCGTGGTGTTTCTGCAGCATTTTACATCGATGTTCTGCAGCAAAATTCCGACAACCTAAGTTCAAGTTATGGGGCTTAATGATTCAAAGCTGGGACTGTCAGAATCAAAGAAATCCTTAAACTCTTAGATCACATTGCACTGGGGTATGAGAGAGTCTACGTGTTGTCATAGCAGCGAATGGAAGCTAATTAAGCTAATTATTTATTTATACTAATATTGTTTAGTTTCTCAATAATAAAATTAAGAAATAAAGATTCTTTGAAGTTTCGTTAGATTATTACTCCCGTTTTCATATTTTGGTAACTCGTGTCCTGTGCTCGTGTCTATATGAGATAATTAATATCTATTTATTAAAATTACTAGCTTTTGCCCGTGACTTCGTCCGCGTGAAGTTAGGATTCTAAATTTTCCATGGGAACCTTCTATTTTTTATTTTTCCGGGATAAATGTCGCTATCCAAATCCTCAACTATATCCATGCAAAAAATCATATGGATCTATTGCTCCGTAGCTGTGTGATGGAAGGACAAACCAACAATGAACAAACAAACACTCACATTATAACATTATTAAGGATTTTTTGTTCCAAAAAAGGTTTTCTACATCTAACCTATTTAGCAGTCACCTACTAAAAAGACTGCTAAAGGACTATCTAAGCACCGCTACATGTTAAAAAGTCTATGATCTATGGTTAATCAAATCACATATCGACCTTCTGACACAGATGTGTGCATGCAATTATGAATCTTAAGGTGGTAAACATTTTTTGTCCGCGACTGTACTTGAAATAAAGCTATCCACATATTTTAATCAATAAACCAGAGCCGTAGATTTTAGTAATTCACTACTGTATAAATATACCTACTATGATGTTTTGTATCTGTAGCTTTAAAGTTCCACAGGGAAGTTAATTTAACATTCATATTGTTTTCCTCCGAAACAGCAAGTTCATATAGAACTATAGAACTTAGTGGAAAGTTCAGATTGAACTTAAACAGAATGAATTATTTATGTGGTACAAGACCTATAGTTGTCAGAACGTTTTGTTATCTCAGATAGGTAATAGTTCATTTGTGTATTTAAATTGCTCATTTCTTTTTCCAATACAACCAATTGTTCGTTATGGTCATTATATAAATCTTCCATATTTGCTAATAGTTTGAGCTGTGTTTGTGTATCACTCGCTAACTTAGTTGCTCTGTTAAGCAAAAGTTGAGCACGCTCCCTAGAATTTGAAGTCTGGCTGGCTCTATCAGAAAGAGATATATTTGTTTGTTTAAAATCCTGCCTTAATTGCCTTGCTTTTTGTTCTGCCCCTTCTGCTTTATTTACAACATCATTTGCTTCTTGTTTCACTTGCTCTGCATCGCTTTCTATTTTTAGTATATTTTTCTGTAAGTCAGATAGGCGAGAACGCAGTCCTTCAACTTCGTCCATAGTTTCATTAGCTTTCTTTTGTGCTTGTTCAGTTTCTGATGCAATGGGTATTAAATCACTTTTGGCAGCCTCAATGTCTCTATTTGCTTTATCTATGGCATTGTCTGCTGCATCTTGAGCAGCTTGTGCTTCATCTAAAGCTCCCAAAACTTTGTTAGCCATTTCTAGAGTTAAGTTAGCGGCTTTATTGACAACAGTAGCATTTTGCTTCAGCATTTTAGCTCTGTCAAGGTCAGGTTTGGTTTCAGCTATTATGTTTTCGATATTAGTTAACTGTGAGACAGTTGAATTGATTCGTTGGGATAATTCTGTTATTTCTTTCGGTTGTATACTTATCGATAAAGTTAAGATTTCAGTAGCAAGCTGTCTTACATCTTCAGGAGTATTGTAAGTTTTGGATAAAAATTCTTTTAATTCAGATGTCAATTCTTGGCTGTCATTAGTGGCTCTTTCAGCTGATAATTTGAATTCAGTGGCTATCTCGAATAAATCTTTCGCTCTAGAGCGAACTGCAGAAGTATCTTGTTTGACTTGTGAAACGGATCTAAATATCTCTTCTGCGGTTAATTCATGTTCTTTGATTCTATGTTCTGTTTTATTAGCGAAGTCTAAAGCTTGTTCAGCTTTCGTTATTGCTCCTTGATCACATGATATACCACCACATTTCCCACATCCAGCTCCGCCACAAATATCGCAAGTATCACTCTCTTGTCCACACATTTTTCCATTGATTGTTGGTAATTGTGAATCTAAGCCAGATAGTTGTTGCTGTAGATCATCTAATTTTTTGTCATTTTCACTGCGAGTATTATTAAAATTATTATATTGCATTTCTATAAGCCTCTCTGTATTTTTGATTTGTCTATCAGTATTTGCTATGATGGTTTGTACACTTTCAGCATCATCTGCTGCTTTGACAGCTCTTTGTTTGGCCTCCCGAGTTAAATTAAGTGCACCTTCTAAGTTAGCCTCCTGTAGTTTAGTTGCATTATTACCTAAATCAAAAGTTTTTGTTTTTAAGTGATCTATACTAGTTCTTAATGCATCTAAAGAAACATTGCCTAAATTTATTTTTGAAGTAATGGCATTAAGATTATCGTTACTTTCTTTCACTTTCTTTTCTGCTTCACTTAATTGATCTTGTAAATTAGATATATTTGATAACAACTCTTTTACTGTACTTTGACCTAATTTTGCACTTTGAAGTGAGTTTTCAACATCTGATAATTTTTTAGTCATATCCTCAAAATCTCTTGTATATGCTCCTGTCGCACCAACAACTTTGATCTTACTAGCATTTCCAATAGCATATTCAGTTTGAATTCGTAAATCTCCAATAATTCGATCCCAATTATCAAAACATTCTCCACATGCGTAACACTCAGGAGCTTCGCCAAGGTAGCCTCTGGCGCAAGTATCGCATTTATATCCACCTATTCCAGGTTTGCACATACATGATCCGTTATCTCGCATACATTGTTGAGATATTGACCCATACAAGTCACAATCACATTCATGGCACTCTACATTAGGATCACCCCAATGGTTTTCTTGGCATTGATCACATTGTCTGCCTCCGTGTCCCGGTTTACATTCACATTTTCCAATATAAGGATTACATTGGGGTGAAGTGGATCCAACAGGATCACAGTCACAAGGATCACAACCTGTACCTAGTGCTATTCTCCAATGATTTTCTGTACACTGATCGCAATTTATACCCATGACATTATTAAAACAGGGGCATTGTCCTGTCGTCCTGTCACAACTGCCCTGTGTAAAGTTCGTGCCTAAAACGGAACAGTTACATCTATAACAAGACTTTTCCAAAGCATTTCCATAAAATCCTTCCTCACATAATTCACAATGGTCGCCTGCTGTGTTATGTAAACATTGCAAACACTTTCCTGTATAAGGGTCACAATTGCTAGGTTTAGTTATGTCTATATTGTCACTACATTCACATTTTTCACATGTACGTTTTATAGGATCTCCGTAGTAGTTATCTGCACACACATCGCACAATAGTCCAGCATAACCCTCTTTGCAATCACACACCACATCCTTAGTCTCAGGATCTAATTCGCATCGATCCGCGTGACTACTTTTACTTGCGTCTCCTTTCACGCCAGGGCAAGGACATAATCTGCAAGGAATATCAACACCCAGCCGAGGGTCTCCATAATATCCTCCAATACATCTTTCACAACGATGACCTTCCGTATAATCTCTACACATCTGACATGCTCCTGTTTTATCATCACATTCGACGGCATGTCCATTACAGTCACATTGTTGACAATTCGGAAAATTGAAATATCCCGGCTGGCACGAATCACAAGCACGGCCATACGTATTTGCTCTACATTTACACTGACCACTGGTGACGTCGCAGAAATTATCAAGGGAACCAATGCTATTACAATCACAACGCTTGCAGCCAAATTTACTGAAACCATATGTTCCTGGCGCGCACCGGTCGCATCTTGCGCCAACAATATTCTCAACGCACTGACAATGTCCAGTATAGGGATCACATTGGTGGCTTTTTGAACCAGATGGATCACACTGACAAGATTCCGTTCCGTTTCTGATATAAAATCCTATGCTTGCGTGATACTTTTTGCAAATTTCCGGAATATTATCTCGGTTAAGATCATAATAGTACGAGTCTCCACAATTGTAGCGATCAAATTCTTCTCTCATGTTGCTGCCATTTGATAAGAACGGTAAATCATCAATTGAAGGTATTAATACTATAGAGTCTATTAAAACGGACGCTCTGCTGTTTGAGCTATGTCCATCTTGTCTTCCTAAGTATATACGAATTTCAGTTTCCTTGTTTTTCTCTAAACAGATTGCTGGTCGTACAAGAACACTTCGTTGATTTGCTGGAAGATTCGTAAGGACAGTATCGTCTGCCGGGCGTACATTAGCACAAGGTGAATCTACATCAATTGGTACGGGTCTCTTAACTAATATTGTTGCTTCTTCCCAGTTTGTATTTGATTGTGGTTCATATCTTATTAAAACATTATAATTCATACTAGTCTTCAAATTATTAACAACGAAGACTAATGTACTACTTTCTGGTATTTTCATAAAGCCAGGACCGGTCCAAGTTTCTTTACGACCATCTGGATAGTTTTCTCGTATAACAACATGACAAATTTGACTTTGTATCGCATTATCGTCAATTTGAGAATTACACTGACTCGATTCCGCCTCAATAACAATAGAATCTAGAGCTCCTACGAAAAAGTTTTGTATAGGTTGATTACAACGGAGGCCCATCACATTTGGACGACACTTACACTGTCCAGTTATAACATCGCAATCAGGATCTAGAGAACCACCGGCATCACAGTCACAAGGTGCGCAACCGTCATCACTATCAGATAATCCATAAAATTCAGGTAGACACTGATCACAATTTCTTCCAGTAACATGACGTTTACAGAAACAATTTCCTGTGGCAGGGTCACAACCCCTTTCATTAACAGTACCTAGTCTATCACATGTACACGGTTGACATCCGTCAGGATTTCGTGGGTCTAAATTCCAATAGCCGTCTTTACATCTGTCGCATCTTGCTCCATCTACATTTGATTTGCAGAGGCAACGGCCTGCAGTTTTGTTGTTAGCTATATCAGTTTCTTCATCGCATAAAACTTCTTTATCAGTTGTTCCTTCGGGGTCACAATCGCAAGACTTGCATATGTCAGGGCTTTGTATATCTAAGTTAGGGTCCCGGTAAAATGTTGGCTTACATCGTTCACAATTAACTCCCATAGTATTATGTTGGCAATTATCACATACACCACCGCTTGTTTTACCGGTTTTATTATAAACAGCTGCATCAAAATGACACGTAGTAGCATGATTATTGCAGGTACATCGTACACAAGCATTAGAAGTTTTTCCAACCGCAGGTTGCCAAGGTAAATCATTATAAAAATCTTCACAATATTCACAATTCAACCCACGTGTATTATGAGTACATTCACAGCGTCCGTGCACCATGTTATTCTTGGAAGTAACTTCTGGCAAGGGTAAGCAACGGGATGCATGGCCATAACAGGAACAGGATCCGCGAACTGTCATTTCATATATAGCGTAATAATATTTTTCTTGAATTTCATGTCTATTATCAAGTAAATCATCTCCAAGAGTGTGCAGCTTAGTGAAATTAATTCTTAAATTAGTCATACGTAATAAGTTTTGAACTTCCTCGGAGTACGGGTTCACCACGTTGATGTTCGGAGGCAAAACTCTAAATATAACTTCTCCTTCAGTGGATGGCGCAACTCCTGAATAGCGAGACTCGCACACGACCTCCGTCAGGCTGCGCTGGGTGTGTTTCGGAACAAAAGGAAAAGCTTCGTCGCAGTTGTGTGCAAAGTAACGATAGACACGCCAAGTTTTACCAAAGTCAAATGATCTCTCGACTAACATAGCAGCCGGTCGAAACGTTTTAAACTGAATAATCAAATGTGTAAGATGAAATTCAGCTTCCATGTCGAGTTGTATCGTAACATTTTCCTTTCCATTCTCGGATTGCCACCAGGATTTGTTTCGAGTACCGGGATGGTATTTATAAATGATATTTTGTATTCGATGATTAAGATGAGGATTGTTAATCGTGTTATTTGTCGAATCGCACCAAAAACATTTCTTTCTTTCTTCGAGATGTGATACTATACAAAAGCGTTCTCGCCCATGGCTCCCGCACGTCGACGAGGCGGAAAGTCGAGCTTCTCGTCCGATAAGTAGGTTGCCTGTTGCAGGATAACACGAGCTAAGTTCACATGCGCGGTCTAGTATTCGCGGATTGACGCGAAAACGGTCTCGATCTCTGTTATACAAAGCGGCCCCGCCGGCTATTAGCACGGAGAGAATAAACAATGGGGCGCGTAGAGCCATGGCGCGGTCCGGGTCCACCGCGCGTCGCTCACTGCACTGTCGACTCGGCCTCGGGCGCAGGCCCACGAGCCGCCGGCCCGCCGCGCCACTCTCGCGCAGCCCGCCTCCCCCGCTCCATCCGTCAACTCTACTACTGCACAGAGCCGCACTCGACATTAAAAGATACATTTCATTTCAAAGGATTTAGAATTTCGTACTTAATAAATATAATTGACTTGTCAACCAAAGCCTTTTCACCAAAAGCTATCTTTGCTTTAGCAATATTAACGGCTTTGCACCTTCTGTATTGTTCCTTTTTTATGTCGTACCTATTATTTTGCCTTGTGGTATACATGCGTGGGATTAGGCTCGGTTTAGTACGCACCGTTCCACAAATGCTAGATGAATCTCAACTTGAATGACTTGTTGCTTACAATACCCGGCACAGGACAAATGCACACAGCTTTTGTGCACCAATGCTTTCTTTTTTCTTTTTACTATAAAAAATATATGTGCTTAATGCCAACCATAACTAAATCATCCCTTAAATAGAAGTCTCTTTATGTAGGTAGCCCCTAAATAAAATCCCTTGTCCAATGTCATTTCCACCTTTTGGTGTTCCCTAAAGGTTCTTGAAAACGAAATTGACGGAAAGTGTCACCTAACTTTGCTTAGGTAGCCCGTATAAAATTAGGAAACGTTGGTGAAAATGAGTGAAAACGAGCATTAGTCATTAACCTTCATAACAGAGATCAGTGGCCTAAGTAGAATGATGCTCGTATTTCTTTTTATCTACTACTCTACCTACTGAGAGCGTTGCTTAATTATTTTTCTTTTGTATTAAATAGTTCAAAAACCAATGTATAGAGCAAAATCTAATGTGATTTTCTTAGAAAGAAAGAAAAAAAAAGATGGAATTTTAAAAAGAAATAATGCGAGCCGCGCAAAATCTATAAAGCAGGTTGTAAAATACGGCCCTGTGGAAGGCGACGACCGCTCCCGCCCGCGCCTTCGCCCGAACCATTCTCCGAAACGGGCACTAAAGCAACAAAAATAACAACACCACTTTTCTGGACGTGCTTTTGTTTAGATCATCATTATGCCACTACACGTAACCTTTAATTAATTACGTAACTACTTAACTTTTAAGAGACCTATTTTTGTTATCTCCAGAAATGACGATTTATTTGATAATTCAATAACTTTCATGGTAAATTAAAGTAAATTGGATTAATCAATCAATTTTTGGTTTAAGAATACTGTGTGGCTATTATTCTGTCATAAAGCTAAATTCTCATAACTCAAAGAGAAAGCTTAAATTAACGATATAAACGCCATCTACTTAGGTGGTGTACCGAGTGTTACGCGGGGACGTGGTAGCGTGCAGAGATACACGAATCGACAGCTGCTGTCGGCCTTCCGTTCTCCACATCCGGCGCTGATAAGACAATTATTGCGATCCAAATGATGTTTCCAATAGCTTTTATGTTTAAATCGTAGGTATTATGCTCGACTAAAGTTTAATGTAAGTCAAAAACATTTTTAACATTTAGAGTAAGTACCTACCTACCTAGTTAATGTACTGGTTCCAAAAGAAAATTTACCTATGTAAACTAGCACATCCTTACTAATATTTGTTATCAATGCGAAAGTTTGTTTGTTTGTTTGTCCTTCAATCAATCAAGACTTGATTTTTTTGCATGGATATATTTGAGGACTTGGAGAGTGACATACATAAGTTTCCTTTCATCCCGGAAAAACAAGGGGTTCCCGCTCGGTTTTTAAAAACCCAACTCGATGCGGATACCTAAAAATTTTTAGAAGACATGGACAAAAGTTAGTTTTTAATTTTAACTAATTATAAAATGGAAACCGAAAGTATAGTAGAGACTAAGCTCAAAGGACAGGCAAGAGTTTTTCAGGCAACTCGTTCAATGAGATGAATATTCTAGTTCATTGAACACAAACGGCAAGAACAAAGCTTTACGCAGAACGTGGCACAAAGCAATTAATAGGTTTGAATGCACTTGTAAATAAATTGTTATCATGTGAAAGTAACTAGGTCAGTACTGCTTCGTACTAAACGGCGAGTTGTTAAAATGAATGATTGTTAGTTTTATAAAAGGTGAACTGAAAACCGAAAGGTTGAAGGTTTGATCCCACCTGTTGCACTATTTGTCGTCCTAACCTAAGCTATCTAACACAAGCTTTCCGCTTACTTAGAGGGATAATACAAAAATGCAAAATGATTTAGTCATTTTGCAATAATGCTCTCTTTTTCTAACAGGAAACTTAAAAGCTGTATATTTTCGAGACTAGTTAAGATTTGAAAAAAAGAAAAATGACATTGTGTTATAATATTTAAAACCCTTATTTTATTAAAAAAAATGTTAAATACCCAATTCAAACATTTTAAATGTTACCAAATTAGGTATATTATTTGAGATAAGCATTTAGATCAAAATGATCGTGGGCTTATTTTAATTTGAATAGATGTGGCGGTACAATTTCAACAGTTACGCTGATAACCCGTTATCAATGTCATGCGGTATACTACAAAAGTTGAGTGGAGAGCAGGGACCCTTGAATGAATTATAATACCTACTGGATAACTACTATTTGCCTCTTCTTTGTATTTCATTTGAACAAAGTGGCAGACTTTTTCATTGGAAACACAGGAAACTCAACCAAATTGGTAGATTGAGTTCATGAAACCCCATGATAATCATATATTTTCTTTCCCTGTGATTATATTTTGCATTTTTATTCCGTCAATAGTCTATCATATCTTTTTTTCAAACAGAAAATAATATAAAGCTACTAGGTTTTATATTAAGTGGTAACGTAATATAAGCCAATACGTTTATTGGAAAAATGGTTCAATAATAAAATCAAATAAATGAAAATTTTCCAATCGAGCAATTTAGGTACCACACGTGCACGGAAGACTTTCAGCCCGCAGTTTTTAGCTTTTTGTTAACTCTATTCATTAATTAATTTAACGTTAGGTAAGTAAGTAACGTTAGGTAAGTAAGGTTCTCAAGAAATGCGTCATAAATACTGTGAATGAACGCTTTCTTTTAGATAAGGACTTTTTATAACAATGATTATCGTAAAAAGACCTATTGGTGTCAAAGTTCACAAATGATATATTAAAACACTTTTTTTTTTATTTATCTATAAAACTAATTTTTACGAAACTACTTTTATTTGAGTAATATTACAACATTGATAGTGTAAAAGATAACTTCTTAAGTTTTTTTCTTATTTCCCTGTGAATATCGTGGCTGTTTATACATATAATATCATTGCTTTCATACTAATGATCAAGTATTAATAGGTACCGACGTAACGGCACCGAAAAGCCCTATGGCAGCTGAAAGTTCAAACACGACCTCCTTTAATAGACCATTTTACAGCGAGGCGGCGCTATCTTTATAGCGTGTCACCTAAATTTGGATATCGTCTAGGAAGTATGAAGCTTAGTTCAGTGAACCCGATGCAGAGAGATAAGTTAGAGTTTCATTCTGTAAGACTAGGTACGTGTGAATGGAGGTCCATGACGTAATACGCTTACACTACATTTATTGCGTAAGGTGCGGTACGATGAACAAAGAGATTATCGTGTCCTGTTTTTAAACATATTAATATGTTTAAACAGGGTGTAAGGGAAACCATAACGTAAACTGAAACTAGGGATTCAGTAAATGATTTTGAGTCGTTCAGTGTTGGATTTTTTCATCGGTCTTTTCGTGATATTGACAATTTTCTTAATTAATTACAAAAACAGAATCGTGTATGTAACCTATCTCAACGTGATTTTAATTGATAAACAATACATAGCAATAAATAGCAAAACAGTAAAGTAATGCGCGCGCCTAATGTAAGTAACTGCCGGGGATGCACCGTACCAAAAACCTAAAGCGAGTTTAGGTTCGGCGTTTATTTTTCGCGATACATTACTTGCTTAAAAGTTGTAATATTGTAACTCTAATTGTCTGGGATTAAAAGTATCCTGTGTGTTATTCCAGACTATAATCTATCTCTGTGGCAAATTTCAGCCAAATCGGTTCAGTCGTTGCGGCGTGATCGAGTAACAAATATCCATCCATCCAAATTTTCGCATTTATAATATCAATAGATGGATGAGCCAGTACGCTGTATAGTTTCTTCAACGGGAAGGAAACTTATAAATAAGTATTTTAGATTGCTAAAATATTTTAACGCAATATAAAAAATTACAGTAAACATAAGAACCTGGTTCCTACTAATAAGTGCTCATTGAAAAGAGAAGTGAATCGAATTATCTGCATAATTCACAGGCTTTGGCCGAAGTTTGGCGGACATCTGGCTCCCACATGGCGTTGAGGCGATCCTTTAGCACATTTTATCAACCGTCGCTATGTAGCGGTGTCTTTGTTTAGAGCTTTACGTTTTTAAGGTTCCGTGTGTCATAATGGAAAAACGGAATCTGTCTGTGTGTCTATCAAAGCCCTTTTTCTCAGAAACGGTTTGAAACAGGCATCAAGTTGATTTTACAATTAATACTGTCAGAATACTTAATTACCTAACGAAAAACAGAGGTTCCCGGAGAAATTTTTAAAAACCTAACTACACAATGTAGGCATGAGGTATTTTGAAAGAAATGAAAATGAAATTAAGCTGTATTAACACTGACACTAATTTTGAAATGAGTATAGGTAGGTACGTATTAGACATTGATGGTATTGTTCTGAACCTAGTTGACAGGGCACCATCTATTATGCGTAAATCCGCAATATGTTCAATCCTTACAAATATTATATGTAAATGTGAACTTGTGTGTGTTTGTTAGTTTATCCTTCAATGAGGCCGCAACGTACTACAGATCGACTTGATTTTTGGTATGGGCATAGTTTATGACCTGGAGACTGACACAGGCTCAACCTGATGTCGCAAAAACACTTCACGCGGTCAGTCCAGTCTAGTCTATACTTATAACAAAACTGTAACGGAACGAATTCTGTACATTAAATATATTTTGAAAATTTTAATCAGAGGATGTTTTATTATCGATACTCAGCCCAAAACAATTTTTTTTTGAATTTTTTGTCAGTCTGTCTGTCTGTGCAAGCATCACGCGAAAACTACTGAACGGATTTGAATGTTTGGTAAAGCGGTTTTTTATTATAAATTGTGTAGATCTTCAAATATTATCGGAGATCGAGGACATAACTTCTCGCGGATAGTAGCAAGTCACTTATTAGACTTTTTCCACGCGCACGAAGTCGCGGGAATCAATCAATATACGAGTAATAAATTAAAGATATTTGGAAAAGTTCAAAATTATTTATTTCATGTATGCCACCTGTGGCTCATACGACAAGTTCACCGGTTCGGAAAGCACATTGATGATAACTTACCTCCGCTGAGCGTGATGCGCGGCGCGAATGAGGCGCCTGGCGGCGTGCAGGCGCGCGTCCCACGTGGCGCACGACGCGCACTCCGCGCCCAGCGACGACACCACCCACTGCTGCTCCTCCACCTACACACCACCGATTCAAATTTCAATTCATTGCCGGTCCACGCCAGACACGGGTCTGATTTTGCTCGGACTAAATTGAGATAAGGATAAAAAAAAGACTTAAATGTCCCGACTCTTATCTGAAATCTCTCTTGTTTCCACTCAAGTAGAGTGAGAGTTCGACCTACTTATACATAAGAAATGAGATGATTCATGGTCGGTTAAAACTATCATGAAACATTTTCAAAAATCTTAGGATGAAAAGCAGCATGATCTCAGCAGAATCAGCATTCCGAACCGGAGGTAGATTTTCAACTTGTCATAAGAGCCACAAGTGAAATAAATAATTTTGAAAGCACGTTTTAATCTTCATTGATAATTTTTAATAAACAAAGCTTTCCTTACAATTTTACCTAGGACATTTTGTTACATCTAATTTACCTTGATGAGCAGTGGTGCGATTCTCTAAATATGATTGCTATAGTGTGATGATTTCAGAAATTCAACTCCTAGGGGGTTCAAATAGGGATATGTAAAATCGAACTGAACGTGAGCGAAGCTGCGGGCATAATCTAGTAATTTAAATAATTCGCGTCGCTGACAGCAATGATTGATGCAGCTTTTAAAGAATCGTCCTAATGACTCATTGTGACAAACTTACCTTAGTAAGTAAATCTTTAAAATCTTTGACGATGGGCGTGAGGCGCTTGGCCTTGTCCGCGTAGTGGGTTAGGGCGAGGCGCGCGGCCGCGTACCACAGCTCCAGCTCGCTGAGCGCGCTTCTGACTGACGCCTCGCTGGACGCTGAGCTACTGATTTTCTGACCAAATGGAAAAAATACGCGTTAGTAAATATTGCTATCCTTCCATTCGTTAGGGAGCTATGAGAAAACAGACAGATATACATGTCAAACTTAAAACCTTTCTTTTTCCGTCGGGGGTTAAAAATAAAATTTAGAATGTCAAAATATTTATTTTATTTTTGCACTGAACAATTTATTTAAAATTAAAAAATCAACAAGGGCTGATCTCCAAAATTAGGAATAAAGTCCTTTGAACAGTTTTTGAAGAATTCAAAATTTTATTTCTTCCATTAAAATTGGGTTCAACTAACATTCATAACAGCCTATATCAAACGACTCAAATGTTATAATATAAAATTAATATCTCTAAAATTACCTGTAGCGCTTTTATATTCCTCTTAATATTGAGTGCAACGCTCAGTAAATGTTTGAGTTGTAATGTTTCAGGCTTCACATACTCCAACTCAACGAGGCTAAACACTTCCCGCCAGTGCTTTTCCGTGAAATCTGACCCGCGCAAGTATTTCAATGATGTTGTGAGATCCTGGTATAGAAAGATATTAATAAACAATTATTACAAAGATAGATAGTGTGTGAGTAGTGATAGCTTAGTGCTTTGGCTTCCTTTTCGGGAATTAGGTGCGAATCTCAGGCATCTCTAATTATTCGGATATCTTATTACTAGTGTGTGTGTCTTAAACTAGATTTCCTCTGGCTTTGCTGACCCTACAAAAATGACAGCTTAATTATGGATCAGTTTGAAACACATTTGACTGGCGAGTGTCTCAGGAACTAGTAAAATATTGCAAATGGCGCACCAACTTCTATAATTAATTTATGAAATTATACAACTACAACAATGAAATCATATTATGTTGTTGTATGATTTCATAGATTTTATTGAGGTCGGTGCGCCTTTTGCAATATTATTAGTTCCAGAGACACTCGTTTCTGCTTAGTGTTTACAGCGCCAAAATGTTATCATTCATTTCTTTGGTGGTTTTGGTTAGGTTTGATTTTGAGGGTTTGACCTTGGTGTGATATGGTTTGTAGTTTGGATCACTTTGGTTGTCATGTGAATAAGTATACATACAGAATATTTATCCAGTTCTTGCTTAATGTACAGGGTAACCGATGTGTATGGCTCGAGTTGACCACTCCATTTCATTATGAAATCATCAAGTAAATGCAACTTTTTCTGGAAAACTACCCATTCTTGTTCGCCGAGTGTTTGATATTCTACAATAAGACATAAAATTTAAAATGAAAAAACAAAAAAACAACACTATATATGCAGCGTCCTCTGGTAGCTATATAATCATAGAACATAATATCTAAGAACCCACTTTCTTTTTTTTTTTTTTTCAAAAATTAATTAGATGAGTTTGACGAGTTTAGTGACTATCTGCCATCCACTAATTAATTAAAAAAGTACTATTACAGGAAAATGGTTACAAAAACGAACAAATAAACACATTACTTCTACTAAACACATATACTTCGTCGGTTCTATCGTGGATAAAAAATTTCAAATCAACTTATTACGATTCTTACCGTCATCATAGTCTTTGAACGCAGTCCACAAGTTAATAAATTCAGTTTTCAAACTTTCCGCTTCAGTCCACGTTTCCGAGATATCAAGCTGTATATTAAATTTTTCACACTCTAACCTGAAAAAAAATCGTTTAATTTTTGCGAAAGTTTGTTATTTTTTTTGTATGCAAATGTATGCAAAAAAATAATGAAATTAGGCATAGAGTAAATAGAGTCGCCATTCCGCTAGTTTGCCTTCTTCTGGGACGAAGAAAAGTTTGACACAATGTGTCACGCTAGCCCCGAGATCAGAGCGGTACCTGTCGACGAGCAGTAGTCTTCAAGAGATATTATCACGAGTAAATCTCTAAGCGATATAGGTAAAATTCTAAGGGATATCATGATTCTAGGTCCTAGGTTATTTTGTTAAACTCACATCAACTCCTGCTTCTCAGATATAAGCTTGTCGCAATGTTCCACGGCATCGAACACGGAGCGACACCTCTCAACGACCTCCGCGTAAGAGGCGTCGCGAGTGTCGTCGAGTCGGGCCTTAGCTTGACCCCAGCGAGACACCCATGCTTCCACGTTACTTTGCAAATTCTTCCATTCGCCGGTCAGACTTGATTTCACTATTTCAGCCTGTTTGAAAAATAATTACGGTAATAAGTGGGACTTATACTACCGTCAACAGTGGATATCGCGTCTTGTATCACGCATATATTAAACTTAAAGGATTACTGTCTAGAATACTGTCTTCTTAGTATGCACATATTAAGTTTTAAAAATGTCTAGAATCTGCCGAAAGTTGCCTAAGAGCACGCTAAAAATTTGGTTGCTTCAAAGTTACCCCTAGCATGCGTCTTCTATGCTTTTTTAGCAAAACTGAAGGCCAAAAGTAGGATCCATTCACCTGATGTTCAAACATCTGCTGCTGGCTGAGCATCTGCTCGTGCAGCTTGTGCCACTCGCGGAAAGTACCGTCCAGGGAGGAGTCCCCGCCCCACGTGCGTAGCAAATGCCCTTTGCGCTTCAAATCTTCCACCATTTTCTCCATCTAATATTAGTTTTGTATATTTAAAAAATGTAGCTGTAATATTGGAGTGATCACATAGCAGTAATTAAATCGTCCATCGCAAAAACTTTAGTAGTTTAGTAGTATTTTTCCAAACATTAAACTACACGTGACTTTTCAACAAGCCTGAACCAAAAGATGAAACAAACGATAAAATAGCAGGAGACATTACCTCAGGCATTTTGCCTCGCAGCGCCTGTTGTTTAGCACTGATTTCTGCAAGCTCTTTAGCATTTTTGGGTATAGCTTTATTCTCCAACATAAGCGTGGCATTCGCCATGAAAGATTCTAAAACGGCAGCGTCGTCGCGGCAACTTGTTTGCAACGACGCCATTAGGCTAGCCCATAGGCTACGTGCTTGTGCTTCAAATTCACGTCGCAATGTGACTGTCCCTACAGTTATCCACTCTATCTTTTCGTCCTCGCTAAAAAAACAATCAAAAGTTACTAGTGTATGAAAATCGTAATGTTAAAGATTGCAGTTACATCTGGATAATTCTATAAAGGTCTTACAAGTCACCTTTTAAATTTTATTAAATTTGAAGTACATACAATAATTGTACTATTTTTCTGACGACTTTGAAATACTGATATCAAGAAAAAATTCAGTCAGGGATCCTGAGCCAAAACAAGAGCCTCGAAACAATTACCGAACAGGATTTATCCAAGTTTTAAACGCTTGCCATTTATTGCGTCGATCTTTCATACATACTTCGTTATCCTACTGGTTGACTGTGAAAAGGTGAGTCAATTACGGTGAGTGGCTGAATTTATTGCAATCTTGCAGCCAATAGCGAGAGTGTCAATAATTTTTAGGCATTGCAGCTGTAACGATAATAATATTGAATGTGACAACTTACAACATCATTTTGGCGACAGCCTGACCATAAGCCTTGCAGGCCTTGAAGTTGAGCTCCCAATCACCAGGCTCCTTCAAGTGTTCCGCACAGAGGGCGTCTAGGTCACTGACACAGCCCAGCGCCGCGCGCTGCGTCCATTTGACGCATGTTCGCTCTAGGGCCGACAGCGCCGCTTCCAGTTGGGGAACTGCTTTGTTGCCCAGCCAACTGTGCCTGACAAATCATTTTCAATCATCAATCATCAATTAATGTGAAAATGAGTCTCTGTTTGTTTTTTTGTTCACGCGATTTTTTACATTGAGGAGTGGTATAGGCTTCTTTTTATTCAGGAAAAACAATCCAAAATCAAATCAAATCAAATCCCGCGTGAACCCTTCACGCGGGATTTTTAAAACCTTATCCCACGCGTTCGCACTAATTGTCAATAAAAAATTATCAAGCTTCTTATTAGTTCTTCTAAATAGGAAGGATAATCTGAACCCAAATTTACTCAAAAAATACGTCCTACATGTATTGTCAGAAAATGATTGTCAGTCCGAAAAATCGTGACGATGCAAAAGACACTTAGGTTATACATTTGTACTAAAATAAGCCATCAAAATTTCATTGGATCCTAAAACCCTTGCTCACTCTTGCTGGATGTACGAAACAGAGAGTTTTCTAGCAGATAATTTCTGGGTCCAAAGTTGTTCCTGTCGATGCACTTACTTGTCCACTATAGAGGCGAAAACGGAGGAGTCATCGGCGATATTAGTTTGTAGTCCCATGAAGTGTGCAGGTAAAGCTACAAGGCGTCGCAGCTGCGTATAGTGCTGCACGCGGATCTCCTCTAGTGGCGGCGACGGGCGGACGGCGCGACCGCTATAAGTGGTAAGTTTTGATCCAACAGAATTAAATACCACGCAAGGTTAAATGCGTAAATTGACTAACAATAAAAGCAAATAACCGTATCTTTTCTTATTCTAATTCGCCTTTCTATGTAAAATTTTGGAAAAAAAATCAAATTTTTGGACAAAAATTTTTGATCAAAACCGTATTTTGGGAATTTAGAAATTAAATAGAAAATGTTTTCGGACTAATACTTAGTTTCTTTTGATCAAAAAATTTTGAATGTTGTCATATATGGAGAAGTTTTACGGAATCATCTGATTTCTCAGACTCTTTCTTTCCAATTCATACTTCGGCCAATTATTGATTGATGAGAAACCACTTTAGACCATTGAAAAGATTGCGCGGTGCAGTGTAAACTTCTACGCTGCCGCTGCGGCATAGGTATTTGCGGTACTTCTAAGGTGTCCTAAACGTCAAAATCTGTGGTGTCACAGGTGCGTTGCGGAACCACAGCGCTTATTTGTTTGTACGTAGCTTACCTGTTTGCAAAGTGTGGCACGGAACTAACAACTAAATCTAGCACTGATAAAGCCGTAATAGTCTATTGGGAGATTAGAACCAATTTTCTATACCAGTATTGATTCAGATGCATTTGTAACAATTGGAGCCGGGCTGCGACACGCGGAAAAGTTTAAACTCACCGCAGCACCAAATCAACCCTGACGTTCGGGAAGTGCGTATGCAGCGACAGCAAAGTTTTAATGTACTGGCACTCCAGCGCCTTGTAAAGTTGAAGATCCCAGTGCGATCGCCACATTTCTGTATTTTTGTAACCGTTCGCTTCCACCTTCAATATATTTAATTTGATTAAAGACATATATTATGAATTTTGAATTAAAATTACATTAAAAACACAGCTCAAGAGTTTGAAAACCCAACCGTTAGAATACTGTCGTACCTTGAGTACAAACTACATGACTAGATTCCACTTAACTTGCCTTGCATGTCTTTTATGAAGAACGTTACCTTTTCGATAATTTCCCTTATATCCTTAATACCCCTCTTCCATTCAGATTGTTTAGCAAGTAGTTCCGTGTCCATGAGCTTTTCCACAATGCCACGTATTGCTAAATGTTGTCCAGTTAAGTAAACGTTCTGAAATATAACCAGGAATTGAGAAGTGAAATCTCTATATTTTTACAACCAAATTACTTTTATTCCCTCACTCAATCACCCCTAAAAGCAGTAAGACCAACCAATTCCTAAAAAGCCGGCAACGCATTGGTGGTGCCTCAGGTGCTACAAATGTTCATGGGCGGCGGTAATCACCTAACATCAGGTGACTCGCCTGCTCGTGTGCTCGCTAAAAATATTTAAAAAAAAAGAAAAAAAAAAGGATATGTCATTGTCGCATTACTTTTCATAATAGCAACATAGTTTTTAAAAGTAAGGATCGAGATCTGTGTCTATAATAAAGTCGGAAGCGGATGTAAGTTGTCACCTGTCCTTCTAGTCTGAGCACCATTTCCTTCAACTGGTCGGTATAGACGGCCAGCTGCTCCTCGTTCCGCCAGTACAAGGGCTGGTGGTCGCGCACGAGCGCCGACAGCTCCAGCGCGCTGTGCAGCATCATGGGCCGAGTGGACGGCACCATGCGCTCGCCCAGCGTGTTGTGGAAAGACGCCACCTTCAAATAGGTGTTATTTCGCTCATTTGCGACAAGGGTGACATAATTCAAAATCGATGATGAGAGAATTCTCTCGTTAGAGAGTAATGTTTTGCGGATGCTACGGTCTCGAAACAACACAGCGGCCAACAAAGTGACAGAGCCTTAAGTCACAATCTCTCTCGCTGTTATTTTCTTGTGCTTAGCGTAATGTTGTTTTTATAGCATAAAGTAAAAAAAGTATAAATTTTCGACACTAAAATTGGTGAATTAATCTAATAAATCTATTCCTTTAAGCGGGGTTAACCGGACTCCGTACGGACTTCTCCTTTGACGGTAGGGTGGTGACTAGCCACGACCAAAGTCTCCCACCAGACCAAACCCCTCACAAAGTAAAACTGTATACATACAAGTAGATACATCCAACAACGAAGAGTCTAGAGGAAAACTCTTTGCAAGCAAAGAGTTCAAGAAGAATCAATATTAAGCAACTTTCAAATTCAAAACTCTTTGTTTGTAGTAGTGTAAAACTATTTCGTCTTCAAAAGGTCCGCTTAGCAATTTGCCGCTCATTGCCCTTTTGCGTTGAAAACCGGACCTTAGGAGGCCTTAAATATTGTATGCAATACGTAATTTGCTTATATTTCATTTTAGTAAACTATTTTGAAAACATATATTATCCAGGTCCCTAGATAAATACAATTTGAATCCAAATAATCGCCTATTATGATGGAAATATTCTCCAATTACAAATTATTTTGGTATTACGTTTGTATGGGCCATTCATCCTCCGCTGGCCTCTTAAGTGTAAAGATTTCAGCGAAAATATTTGAACCCAATTTAAACAACCATATTCTCTACTTCCGAGGAGTAATTCCTTCATACCTGGTGCAAAGCTCTTGCATATTTCAGCGGCGTGGTGAGCGCTTGCAGGGCGGCAGCGGTGGCCGGGCTCGGGGCGGGCAGGCCTAGAGCGGCCAGCGCGCGCGCCTCGGACTCCGCGCGCACCAGCCGCGGCTCGTAGTTCACTACCATGAGCCGGTCACTGCTCGAGAACTCTACCACGGGCTTCGTTTCAGACATTTCAGTCGATTGCTTTACTTGAGCCTATAAACACGATTTTTTATTGTTCGATCTATCCTTCCCTTCGACCATTTAGCCGGGACAAGCCTTAACGCAGATTTAGTACTGAATATATTCTGCCACTTTCTGCAGGAGGTGAGGTAATCACGTACAGCCTACGTACATGTACTACGTACGACATTTACTCACTTCCGCACACTTTTGTAAAAAACTTAATGTCTCTATGAATGCACACTAACTCAAAAGCTGTCACACTTACAAGCTGACACGTACTTTTGTACATGTACTTCGGCAGAGGCGAATGCGTGCACTTGCCAAGTCCTGGCTAAATGGTCGAATATCCTTCCTAAGCCTTACTTAATATATTTATTACACTCATATACTTAATATTATATATGCGAAAGTGTGTTTGTTTATTGGTTTGTTGGTTTGTCCTTCAATCAAGCTGCAACAGAGCTACGGATCGATGTGATTTTTGCATGGGTATAGTTGAGGACTGGAAGAGTGACATAGGCTAAAACTTAAAACTAAACTTTAAAACTAAATCCACGCGGAAGAAGTTGCGGGCATCAGCTAGTCAAGGCTAAAATGTTGTGTTGTAATTTATTGGGAACACCGTCGCAGGAAGTAGGTTCCACAGTTTCAAAGTGCATGGAAAAAAGATCTGCCACAATGGATGGTCGAAGTGCCCCAGGCACCCAGGTGGTGAGGGTGAAATTAAAGAGACAAATAAAATACAGTGGCAAAATATTCTCGATACCTGTAGATCTCTGGCCCACTCTTCATGCAACTGCGTGTACATAGCTTTGAGGTCTTTGAGAACTTGCACAGACAGCTGCAAAACTTCCGCGCTATTCTCGAATTCAGTCAGATAGTTTTCAGTACAATTCTTTATTTCCTTCACCTGAAAGTTGAAGTTAAAAAATTCAACTCAGTTCATAAGTAATATCATCCTAAAAGTAGAGTAAAAAATGCCACATTTACATTATAGTAGGGAACATTGGTACCTACCAATTTTTTCAAATTTTTTTCAATTTCTAAATTAAACTAAATCGATAGGTCTAAAAATTATGCAATCTTTTCCAAAATTTTCCCTGCGGTAAGAGATAGTTTTCATTCAGAACTGCGATTCAGACATAGAGACATTGAAGACTCAATAGCCCAACGGGTAAGGTGCGGACTGAAAACTGAAAGGCCGAAGATTTGAGGCCCACCCGTTGCACTATTGTCGCACCCACTGTTAGCACAAGCGAGCGGAAAGGATAATATAAGTCAAGTTCAGCTTGGCTAAAGAAAAAAAAAAAAAGAGACAGGTATCACCAACGCGTGTATAACGTGACTGACTCACTTTGGCTTCCATTTGCTTGGCCCACTGCACTCGCTGCACCAGCGGCGACATCTCGGCCGGCCGGCCCATCTGCACGTCGACGTCATCCGCGTCCAGCTGCGCGGGGACAGCCTTGAGCATCGCTAGCAGCGAGCTCACGAATATCTCCAACTCGTCGCTCAGGGCGTGTTTCACGACCGGCCTGTTTATTAAGGTTTTGTACCTCATGAATTCGTACAACATCTGGAAAAAAAATAGATTTATGGTATACTAGCTTTAACCCGCGTACGTTTGTAGTACAAGAGCTTGTGAATTGTGAATAAAATCCGCCAAAATATCTTCATTATTTCCTTCTACTTTTAAATCTGGTAGATTGTAGAACTTTTCTGAAATACATCATCATTATTTATTAAATTTTACGAGTTTTATAGAAAGACTAGCTTTAACCCGCGGCTTCGCTCACGTTAGGTTCGATTTTTTAACCCCCTATTTAACCCTCTTGGGGTTGAAATTTTCCAAAATCCTTTCTTAGCGGATGTCTACGTCCTAACAGCTACCTGTATACCAAATTTCAGCTCGATCGGTCCAGTGGTTAGAGCTGTGCGTTGATAGATCAGTCAGTCAGTCAGTCAGTCAGTCAGTCAGTCAGTCAGTCAGTCACCTTTGCCTTTTATATATTTAGATTAGTCGATTCCCGCGAATCGTTCGCGTGGATTGAGGTTTTTTGGATTCCCGCGGAAACACTCTTATTTTGCGGGATAAAAAGTTGCCTATGTGTTATTCCAGACTATAATCTATCTCTGGGCCAAATTTCTGCTAAATCGGTTAGTCGTTGCGGCGTGATTTTGTTAACAAACATCCATTCATGCAAACTTTCGCATTTATAATATTAATAGAACTAGTTGATTCCCACGACTTCACGGTTTTTTAATTCGACGTCTATTGGATGATAAAGAAGAAGAAGAAGCTTATTTGCAACTTACCTGTTTTGTTGATGTATTATGCATTCGCGGCTTTAGTTTTTCAGCTATTTTAGCCTCTGCGGGTCGCAGGTTTGCGGAGAATCTAGCAACAGCGTTTTCCCATATTTGATTTGGGCCATTGTATATCCACACATTGATATCTAAAGCAAACAATAGAGGATTCAAATTAATAGCTATAGAAAAAGTTTTCCTAACTCAAATTTTCACGGTTCTACTGACAATTAGAAAATGTCAGCCATCATCTTATCAACCTATAGAAACAATCCCTAGGTAATTTTTCGAGATGAAACATAGTTGCAGCAAATAAACGATTATACGAATAAGAAACCTCAAACCACTTACTTTTAAAAGGTTCAAACAATTGATCAGTATTCAACTCTGCTCTCTCGCCCTTTGTTAGTAGTTTAGTCAACTGATTGAAAGTCAACCTTATGTTATGTATCTGCAAATTAAAAACAAAAAGGTTTTTAAAAATCCTGTAGGAACTGTTCGATTTTTCAGGTTCAGGTGTCCTATTTCGGCTAGATCGGCTCAGCGGTTGAGCTTTAATTATTATTAATATTATTAATATGGATGTGGATATTCACATCTTGATACTGGTATTACACACAACTCGTTGGGATAAGATGTAATTAGCGCAGGTGAGTGAATCTAAATGTTTTTAAACTACGAACGTTTTGTTATAACTACTTCCAGAGTGCAGATGCATCGTGAGTATTGGCGCGTATTCAGAAGAAACCAAGCTGAAACGGCCAACTCCCAACATTGGCATGACCGTTAGGCCAAAGCAATTTTGTTAATCCACGTGAAGGGACGAAAAATATTGGGGCAGCATTGGGACCAACATGTGGGGGCGGGGCAAGGTTTACCTCTTTAAGTCTCGTTTGAAAGTTATCACAAAATATAGGCACATAAGGTTTCCCTATCCAAGCATGAAGTGCATAGTTAGGCCAGTAAGTGACAGTGAGCGAATTGCAAGCACTTATCCACGTTTGTACTGCATTGAGGGCTTCTGATAAGAGGACTACGATTTCATTGTCCTTTACTCCATTATAGATCGTCCATATATCCACATTTATAGCTGCTTTTTGCAATACTGAGCATATAGTATGTCCTGTAAAGTTATAATAATAATTACATAGGTTTATGTTTAGGTTTATAACAATTACGACGACATAGCAAAATAATTGGAATTTCTGATTTTGATAACAATTTTAAATTTAACCTTTCAACCTCTCATCTTAACCGTTCCTTACGAAATTTCGTACGGAAATTCCGACTACTCAGAAAATATTGTAGTGCACAAGTCTTTACACATAAACAGGTGCACAACACCTCACAGTAACCTGACATAACCATAGAGTAGACGCTAGATCGTGTTTTTTGAGTCACAATGGTGTAAGTCCACCAATGACAAATTCCACCCTGCTGTTAAGAATGTCTCAGCAGAGAGATTTAAAAACTTGTTGACCCAACGAAGGAATCTTATTAATACACTGAGGCAGTCAAAACAATGCCATCAGTCTAGCCTACAGAATACAAGAAAAGAATTTACAAAATGTCCTCCAAAAAGGCTAGTTACAAAAACTCAAAAAGATATTTACCAACAATATCAAATACATGTATCATCCTATCCTGTGAATATGGGAGTGCTGTGTATCTCCAGATATCATCCAATATGCCTGCAATATTCTCAGCCGAATCTCTCACTTCTGGCATAGGACTGGATTGTAGGGATCTAAAACAATATTAATGCTTACTGATATTATAAATGTAAGTATGTTTGTTGGTTTGTTCTTCAATCACGCCACAACAAAACCACAGATCTGTGTGTGTGTGCGTGCGTGCGTGTTGCTTATTTGTTTAAAAATGTTCAAATATGAATATTCAAACCTCATTTCTTCACAAATGTCTTCAAATAGAACACAAAATGCAGATGCTGCTTCTCTTTCTTTTTTATTGGCATCTCTTTTCTGGCTCAATGCTTTCCAGTATTCCACTTCATCCTCAATAGATAATATTACTGAAATTAAAAACATTGTAAAACAATCTGTTTTATTTTGTTGCTGTTTTATACATTATTTAAAAACATCTGCCCAGATAAAAAATGTGTACATATTTACCTTTTATGTTTTCATCTCTTTTTCCATGAGCAACAACCCTTAAGTTGGTTTGCAAGTCTAATAAATTTTTTTGAAGTTTATTTGAATATAAATCATCTCCCTGAAATTTTAGTAGATAAATTGTGATGATAAATTTTAATAAGATGTGCTTTTTTTAGCAATTATTTAATTTTGTTAAAAAAATTTAATACCTTTGATTATTTACATGTAACTAATCAAAGTTTTAATACTTACTACATGATGCCCGCGACTTCGTCCGCGTGGATTAGGGTTTTTTTATTGCCACGGAAACTCTTTAATTTTCGATGATAAAATGTAGCCTATGTGTTAATCCTGGGTATAAGCTATATCCATTCCAAAAGCCAAATCGGTTCATTTGTTGTGGCACGAAAAAGTAACAAACATCCATCCATCCATACATCTTCACAAACTTTTGCATTGATAATATAAGTAAGATATATTGTGTATAATTGGCCAAAAAGATTAGATGAAAGTTTTTTTAAAACATAATTTATATACATACTGAGGTGAGCAAAGGACTATAGATTTGTCTTAATATATGGTACAAAGACTCCGCTGCACCAGCACTCATGGTAATGATATTTATATTATTTAGGGCATCTTCCCCAAGCAGAGCTTCATGTGATGTTTTATAGAAGATTATGCATTTTTTTGCATCTCCTTGTATCTGTAATTAGAATTTAACTCCTATATAGTATTATACATGGAATTCAACCCCTTGTACTTAACAATATTAACTAAAGCTAGTTGTAGACTCCTTCATATAAACATATCACACAAAAGACAATTATTTATTGTGCTATACATAAACTAAGCTAGAATTAGCACTAATTCTCATATATACAAACTATGTATAAAATAAACTTAAGTAACAGCTCTGAACTTGATAGGCTATTCTTTTCTGCAAGAAATATAGTGAGTGATGGCATTATTTTTAGACCTAGGTATCCATTTAATTTATTTTGTGATTAAGAATTGTATCTATCAGTTGACAAAAAAGATTGATTGAAAGTTATGATTTTAACTTTTGTATTTCATAGTTAATTAAAAGGAAGTTGCATGCATAAATAAATTGTAAACACAAAATACACATTTACAAACAATGAGAATGCATGGGTACCTAACTTAATTATTTTAAAGGTATTAATGTCTTTGCCAAAAAATAATGTACTATTCAACCAAAACAACAAGCATCACAAATATCATTTGAATTTGGGAGCGAACACCAAATTACCAGAATACTGATTTAGTACAAACCTACTTCATGTACTAGTGATTTGCTGTATGTAACCTAATGTTATTCACTTATGTTTGATAAGTGAGTACATTCGCTGAGTGAGTACAGTAAAGTGTCCTGACATGCGCCTAATTTGTATTGGTTGCAAAGCAAATACCAAACTCTTAAGAAATAATTAGTACTTACTGTTGTTAAGAAAGTTAACTTCAGATCAACATCAATGTACGTTTGTAGTACAAGAGTTTGTGAATTGTGAATAAAATCCGCCAAACTATCTTCATTATTTACTTCTACTTTTAAATCTGGTAGATTGTAGAACTTTTCTAAAATACATCATCATTATTTATTAAATTTTACATGAGTTTTATAAAAAGATAATATAATACAATTTTAATTTGTTCTTTGTTTCACTGTATCAGTTATTGATAAGTAGAAGTATAAAAAGGTTTTTAAAGTAAATTTTGCTCACCTATAGCACTTAAAATAAACTCTCGTATTTCAGACATTTCTTCAGTTAAACAAAAATCATCTTTCAAAGTTCAATTAATAATAATTCAATTTCTCGATTTGAGGACTTTTGAATGTTTTGAAACATTGGTTGTCATAGCAACGGCCATAAAGTATAGACAATTATAATTTATATTATTTAGGGTGGCAGACCCAATTATGGGCACTTTAAGAGTTTATCTTATTTCAAATATGTTTTTTAAGTATAAATTTAACCAAATTCTATAAATCACTGTGTTCATAAGGTTATTTGTTTAATAAAATATATAATTAAAGAAGATATTGAAATTTTTTTGTTTAAATCAACTAGAATTTTAAATAAGATTGAAAAATGACCCAGTCCCCAATTATTCGCACATTTGTTACCAGTTATGGGCACAAAATTATCCAATTATCAACACTCAGATTTGAATAGAGTTTAAGGGAAATATAACGCTAGGCTACCTACGAAAGTCTTTTAGAATATAGATTTTATTACGAAATAATATACGGAAATTCTTATAGTAACTGTAGGTGACTTAATTTTTTTATATTTATTATATTTATTATATTTAAAACAAACACCCTTACATATTTAATAAGAAAACGTAAACATAGTCTTTATCAAACGACAGACGTCCACAGCTGGACAAAGGTCTCTTATATGGACTTCCACAGGCTTCGGTCTTACGCTACCTGAATCCAGCGGCTCTCTGCGATTCGTTTGATGTCGTCGGTACACCTAGCTTACCGGTACAGGGTCGCTACTCCAACACCATGGGATCCCATCGACCATCAGCTCTTCGAACTATATGCCCGCCCATTTCCACTTCAGTTTCGCTTAGCTATGTCCGTGACTTTGATTCTCTTACAGATATCCTCATTTCTGATATGATCTCGCAGGGATACTCCGAGCATAGCTCTCTCCATCGTCCGCTGAATGATTATTGTTTCGTGATAAATAACTGGCCATAGAACTTCTCAACCTCTCTCCATACCTCAGGTGGAGAAGAAACGTGACAGCCTTCGTCAGTTTTCAGCCGCGTCAGCTGGCTCTGTCCGATAGATAGATCTCTCTTTGACACTTGACACTTTGGAATGGAACTTCTGTTCCACTAGATGGTATCTTTAATACACTTGATATTCAAGGCCCGCAGGTCGCGAGTTCTTTTCTTAGAGATCTGCCTATTAACCTACCAGTAGGCATCCGCGTCTGCTGACGACTGAAGTCTCATCTCTTGTTGTCTTCCATCAGTTTGAGAGTAAGGTCAGAGAACTTCTTGGTCCTTTTCGTGTGATGGGTCTTAAAGAATTTAGACTCCAGAGTATGGACAGTTTACACACACTTGTTAAGATCGTCTACAGACTCCCAGTCTGCTAGGGAATCGAATCGCTTCGGAGTGTTAATAAACAGGAAAATCTCCAAATTTTGTAACCAGATACTGACACCCCTTGTTTTGCAATGAAATAACGGGAAAGTTTCATTTACTTTTTGAATTAGTAACTAATAATACTTAGAAAATCAATTGAAAACAATTATATTATAAAAACTCAAATAAAACCACAGTTAAATCATTATTAAGTAAGTACTGACCCTTAACGTCGATGAGTCAAAATGGCCGAAAAACTTCGGGAACTCCAGAACGATATCTTTCAACTACGATACTGACGTCATTTTAAAACTTTCCAGATTAGAAAGGTTTCGATTGTGAAAAATATGAATTCCCCTAAATATTTTTTAATCTGAAAATTAAAAACCACCACAAACATATAAGAGTAAGCAGACCTAACATAAGAAAAAATTGGCGTTCCAATTACGCCTACATACAAATCTCACGCACACATTGACAGTAAACAGAGCCGGACTTCGAAAAGCGAGGTTCAGCGAGGTTGAAGGGACTGGAGAGTATTTAATATCTGTAATTTGAAATAATATGGAAACTACGGATAGTTGCCATCAAATTGTAGGTTAAACCCTTATTTTACATTCTGTAAACTTAATTCTATAAATTAATTCTTAATTATGAAAATGGATTCTAATGTGCTAAGTTTCGCGGTTTTGTAATCAAACAAGTAATAATGTTACAAAATAATATTTAATAAAATCAAAACAAAACATGATTTACAAAATCTACCCAAAAGATATATCTATTAGATAAATAAAACAAAATCAAAAAGCAACTTTTTCTCTAATATCTTTTAGAAATACAAACATTGACAATACGATAACATCAACAGTAGTTTAATTAACTCTTACATTCTATTCAGCCTGTATCACTCATTTCAATAACCTTATTAGAATAGTATTACACATTTTAAACTTATAAAAATAACAAAATAAACCATATGTCTCAGTCTTTTCAATAACGTAATAAGGAATAGTATTACTCTATACTCTTTAAGTATTAATAGTATTACTAGGCTGTAAATTTTGCAAGTCCATCAAAACTTGATCTCCAGCAGCTTTTCTTTCTACTGGACCTTTTACTGATGATGTAGACATATGCTGAAAACAAGAGTAATAAATTATCAGTTGTCTAGTATTAACAATTTAATAGGTAATACAAATAGGTACACAGCTATATATGTATGGGTATAGCTGTCAATATTTACGTTTAAATGGCAAGATGTTTTGGGTTGGTACCTAAATATAAGAACAACTAGAAACTTACTTGTAATGATGAATCAAAAATCATTGGGATTGCATTAGAAGTAAGGACGGTACGAAAACCACTGCAATCCACTAAATGTGCTTCAAAATGTTCAGAACATAGCACACTCGATGTTTTGTGCTGCCAATTTTTTTTATTCGTCTGCATCAACCAGGCATTTTTTATATTTTCATCCTTTGGAAAGCTGAAAAATGATTTAATTTTATAATTTATCCTTACTTTTATAGAAATAGAAATAGAAATATTTTATTTCAAATAAACTTTCACAAGCACTTTTGAATCGTCAATGAATCTACCACTGGTTCGGAATGCCTTTCCCGCCGAGAAGAGCCAGCAAGAAACTCGGCGGTCGCTCTTTTCAAAAAAAAGTAAAAATTTTACAATATTTAATGAAACTATGCTATGTATTGCTTCCACGATTAATTTTCCTAAGTCCAATACAATACAAATAAAAATTAATACAATCCAATACATCTTAAAACAGGCAGGCAAAAACAGACTAATTATTTAATCAAAATATACCCACTAAACAAAACTTGCGCCTGAATACGGCCCTGTCAAATTGTACAAGTATATGAAACGACAAACAAGATCCTGATATTAATTAATTGATAAATATTGCAACAGGAATATACTAGAACCAAAATTACTATAACTGTCTACGAGTTTTGCGTATATAATAATTAGGGACTGCTTCTAAAATGCCGAACGATTATTAATAATCACACAGTAAGCATATAACCAAATTACGAGTCTATAGCACATCAAAACTTACCGATGAAAAGTAATTGCAGGTGTTTTCCTATACGGAGAATTGCCACACAGAGGTGCACAACACTTCACCATTTTATTTCAGAATTTTTGATTCTTTAGACTCGATTTTAAAGCAAATTTAAAAGAATAAACAACTCGCAGGTTATGTTGTTGTTTTTGACAAATTGACATATTGCACCATACTGCTCTTATTTGTAGCTTACGAATTGCCTCAAGCTCAATTATGTCTATGAGTGCGTAAGTGTTGCAACAACAGAAGTAAAAGAGATAGAATCATATATTTTTTGTTGGAGAGAAGCAAGCGAAGATATTATTTATTCGTTTAGATGTAGTTGTGAAAATTATGTTAGGTCTGCTTACTCTTATATGTTTGTGAAAACCACAATCAGAAACTTATATTTTAATCTTTTTTGCCAAAGTGCGAATAAACTGGTGCAGTGCTAGCTATTGGGTTGGTCACCCTACTTCCTCTATCTTACTCTCTGTTTTTATAGTCTGTGATCAGGTACTTGTTAGTGATGTGCCGAGAACGCTATTTTTAACCGACTTCCAAAAAGGAGGAGGTTATCAATTCTTGGTATTGGAGTATTCGTGGAGTATTCTGGTAGGTACTCGTTAAAAAATATTAGTAATTTCAGAGCAATATATTCTAGAAATCAAAATAAATAGGTAATAAATAAAGTAAAGCTCGCTGCATACGTAACGTGCACGGGACGTGGACGGGACGTGGCCCGGACGTGGTTAGTAAACACGGACGGGAATTTTTAATGCATACGCAACGTGGCAATAACTCAGAACTAACGTGCTAGTGATGTGAACAAGGAAAGATGGATTTTTCTAAGATTGTAGCGAGCTAACTTGGAAGGGGTATAGCAGTGTAAATACAACCCATACCCCTAATCGGTTTTTACACGCCATCGTGTCGAAACGTTAAATCGCTTGGCGGCACGTCTTTGACGGTAGGGTGGTAACTAGCCACGGCCAAAGCCTCCCACCAGGCCAGACCAGAGACAATTTAGAAATTATAAATTCCTAAATTGCCCCCGCCGGGAATCGAACCCGAGATCTCTCAGTTATAAGACCACAGCGCTCACCACTGCGCCAGGGAGGTCGTCAAAGGTTGATACTATATACCTATTGATTTGAGCATAAAAAGTTCAACTGTAATTATTATTATTACATATTAAAATATAAGTAGAGATACCAATGCAATAAATTAATAAAATAAATCTGACCGTTTTCAGTGAGTGATAGTTCGACTGCAATTTTACGCCACAGATAATTTTTATATTTGGTGTCTAAATACTTTCAATGATCGTACACACTCAATTAGTTTTTCCATTCGTCCATTTTTGCTTCGTAGGTAAATACACAAACATCACTACTTAGCTCTCCGGAGCGAACGGGGCGACTGTGCATACGCAGCGGAATCACGCACGGGACGGGGCACGTACGGGACGGGACGTGCTAAACATCGTCGCCGACGATATTTTTCCCGTTCCGCGCGTGGCACGTTCCCGTCCCGTCCGTGCTCCGTGACGTATGCACAGTCGCTTACATTTTCTATGAAACGATGTTTCCAAAACTCCACGTCCCGTCCCGTCCACGTCCCGTCCCGTCCCGTGCACGTTATGTATGCAGCGGCCTTAAATATAGTTAGTAATAATATTATTTTAGCCGGCTAAAGTACAAGTTTAGTAGTGTAAAGTGTTGCTCTCGTGTGCAACTTCACAGCTTCACTATATAAAAAAAGACTAGATGGCGATTTGAGTACCCGACTTAGAATTTGTGTACCATAAAGTACTCGGAATCCGTATTCGAATACCGTGTATCCAATTAATCAAGGAACATTTATACTCTTGATCCAAATCCTATTAACTGAATACTCGAATACAAGTACTTGTTCGAGTCGGTACTCAAGTCACCCTGACTAGACACAACACTAGTTTAGTGTGTTTGTCGATTGTGAAAAACCTCTATGAATATGGTTACAATCTCAAATGTGGTGATTGGCTGAATTTGGATATTCTTGTTACCGCAAGCTGCGACAATGCATTATACCCAATGACAAGAGAGAAACGGCTAATTGAAAGTGATTACAATTGCCACACTTTAGCAATTATTTTTAGGCAATCCCGCGGCAGATTCTTTCATAATATTTTCCTAAAATCATTAATTATGTCATAAAATTTCAATTTTCGTCACAGTTTTTCATCTCTTAAAATAAAAAGCTTGGAAAAACGCCGAGAAAAAAGGAAATAATAATGTTACGCAGCAAATTGGTAAGGAATGTTATAAAAACTAATGAAACTTAAAAGAAACCTAGGAACCTAAAGCTCTAAATTAATATACTTAATCTATAATTATATAAAAAGGCTTGTATTATATATTTCAGGTTCAGGTATCTAACGCAGCTCGCAATGTACGAATTATGGGCTTTTCTAGTGATACAACGAAGGATGTAGACACTACATACATGGAGATTCCTGTCTACAATGTGGACAAGCCACAAGCCTTAGAGACTAGAAAGGCCAGGTAAATATAAGCCATAAATAACTAACTAAGTACTGAGACAAACCTTAATCATAAGGACTCAGTATAAAAATGTCGACATTCAAAAACTGTACAGTAAATTTTGAATATAAGTTTCTGAGGCTTGAATTAGGTAACCTACCTACCCATTTTTAAAAATGTATTTAGATGTAACTATGACAGGACAGCCATCACATTAATCATGGAACCTCAGAATGCTCAGAATTGCATTCCAAGAATTTTGAATTGCATTTTGAATTCCATTCGGAAGATTTGTATATTATTTAAGATCAATCAGAAATTTTAAAAAGTATGTGAGGCTAGTAACTATCCCATTTCAAGGTGATGAATTTTGTTTGTAAATTCATTTCCAATAAACCCATATTTTAAGATGGATATGTCATTAGGACTAATATTACAGCAATATATAATAATGATAAATATTATTATCTTGTCATAATTGAATTAAACATTAGTATGATGCTGAATTTGAAAATTTCTAAAAAGCTGGTAACGCATTGGTGGTGCCTTAGGTGCTAGAAATGTTCATGGGCGGCAGTAATCACTTAACATCAGGTGACCTGCCTGCTCGTTTGCTCGCGAAAAATATAAAAATAAGATAGCCCATGACTGCTATTTCACCTGTTTGTAAGTGAAATATGCAGTCTAAGATGGTAGCAGGCTAAATTGGAATGGTGTATGGCAGTTTTTAGTTAAACCCAAACCCCTTTGTGGCAGGTCTTTGACAGTAAGATGCTAGATTAAAACATAAAAACATACATAAGATATATAACATAATTATTTTTATTTCATATGTACAGATAATCATAATCCTGCACAAATAGGTAGTTCGACTAAAATTGCAGTTTTAGTTATTAGTTGACAATTTTAAGCATAAAAAAAATTGTAATTGCAGATTGCACTACCAATCCCGCAAAAGAGGCATGTTAGAGAATGATCTGCTTTTGAGCACTTTTGCTAAGAAATACTTAGATGGGTTTACAGAAGAGCAAACTATGATGTATGACCGTCTCATCAACTCTCCAAGCAATGACTGGGACATATTCTATTGGATGGTTGGCAAAAAGGATACCCCAAAAGAGTTTGATAATGAAATTATGAATATGCTGAAGAAACATGCCAAAAATGAAGAGAGAGTTGCTCTTGCTCAACCACCTCTATATTAATATTTTAATTCGATTCTCATAATAATTAGTATTATTAGAAATTAAATAGAAAACTGGATGAAATGTTTTTGTTGATGAAAAGGTAAATATATTTATTTATTAAATAACTGTTGGTTTGTCTTCAATTTCACTAGGCTCAGTATCTTAAAGCTGTCAATGACAACTTAATATTTCGAAGGCCCCTACGTAAATCATTGAAACTCAAAAATTACGGTCTTTGTAATAAGCTCAATTGGCTTTTATTATGCTTATATGAAAAATAAAATTTTAAACCTTCCTTAAAATCGTCGTCAATTTGTTGTAATTTAAATTTAAGCTATAACTGTAACAGAATCTGGATAGTTACAGTTTTTGAAATAATCAATTTACTAATATTCAGCTGAGATGTCATCATGTATGTTTTTCGGTAAGCAAACCGGTTTACCTAATTAGTTTTTTGTAATCCAAGAATCTTTTTTTATTTGACACCAATTACTATACTTTGTGCTGGGTAGTAACTTATTTTTTAACATATTAGTGCAATTATAAGGTTCAAATTCACACTATTAGACTATTCTTTTTCAGAAAATTTATTTTCGTAAGTTGAACCTAATGACTGCAAGAATATGCTATAAAATAAGTTACGTTCATTGACCTGTCCCACGCACCACGCTAAACCGCACAGAGTATAGTATTAGTAAGCCACAAAATATGCATCCATGCCGTTGCCGCCATATTGAATTTATGACGACGTCATAATTTCATGCATACACCGTTATTGGGGTTTTAAGTATTATAATTGATTTAGGAGACCCAGACTAGAAGTACAAAACGTAAATATACGTCGTTTTGCTGTAAACTGGAAATATTAACATATTCATTAAATTATGTACGTACATGGATTGTCGGTGACCTAATAAAGACATTTCGCTCGACCCCTCCGCGTTACCTTCAGGAGCTACGCAGTCGAGCTTGCCGCGTTTCGCTTACCATTTGTGCGCACATTGTTCCCTTGAACAAATAACTTGGTGCGTAATCATTATTTTGATGAGTTATACTGTGTTATCCAGTGATGTCTTACAGTTTGTGTTGGTTGTGAATGCGTCAAAGGTCAGCCTATCTTATCTTTTGCTCTTTAAATATTAGCGCCGTGGATCAACAGAAGTCAGTTAACTGAGAGCAACGGATGAATATACAAAGATAAATAGTGTTAAAAGTTCCGTGCACAAAAACATTATTTTGGACGTACTCGGTTGATGGTGTTAAAATAATATTGTATTGGTTGTGATATTTTTTAGTGAATTTGATAAAACTGTGATTTCATCAAAATGCCTATTCGTCGCAGCAAGGTATGAATATTTACAATTAAAATTATCATAACAATTATGTAGAGGTAATAGTGATAAAATTTAATCAGATTTAAATAATGAGGACATAAGATGACTTACGTAGATATTCAAAATCATGCGCTGTTTGAAAAGTCATATACTTATTTTGCAATTTTAAACTTTCCAATATTCCGTATTCTTAATTAAATTACGTGATACCCTCAAACCTAAAATTTTTAATGGCCTTAGGCCACAGCTTCAGTCTACCTTAAAAAGGATTCACATATAGAATTTTGTAGTTAAAAATGGTTATATCTACTATAAAAAAAGATACCGGGCGAATTGATAACCTCCTCCTTTTTGGAAGTCGGTTAATAACACACACAAATAAAATATAATCGAGAAATTAATGTAAAAATATATTTGTTATCTCCAGTTATTGAAGGAGCCCCGTCTCGTTCCAAGTCAGAATCGAGTAGTTTTGTATGTGACGATGTGTTCATGCCACGTCTGCCATCGCCAATTTTGTTAAAAACGCATAACTAAGCATTAACAGTCTAAGGGAGGTCGCCCACGGTGACTTTTTGCAACGATTCAGCAGCGATACCTACAAACGAAAAAAGACCGCGAGACAGTCGCGACACTGTCGCAGATGTATACTTTCGCCCACTATCGATTCAGTCGTGTGCTGTAGTGACTACTTGTAACGCCTAATGGAAATGGCCTCCCGCTCATCTTTTACTTGATGTCGTCAGAAACGGTCGCGCGTTAGCAATGCTGATAATACTATGCGATTATATCGCTACTAAATCACTTCTGCCGCGCGTTGCAAATGTGATGAACTGCCAAAAGTTACTATGTAAATGCGCGTTAACGAAACGCGCTACTGAATCCCTGCAAAAAGCCGTGGGCGATCTCCGGTTAAAATATGCTGACTGAAAACTGAAAGTTCGATTTCAACCCGTTGCACTATTGCCGTATTCACTACTAACAAGCGTTCCGCTTATTTGGAGGGGACATAATATTAGTCAACAGTCTTGGCTAATATTCTTTAAAAAAAAATGTGACGTAACTCGTGGCGCTGCGCCGCTCGCACTTGAAAGAGATACGACGCTTGAAGGCGTGCTCCTATTGAACGAAATTCGCTCTGGATTGCGTTGCAATTCAGCAAAATTTTTTTTTGCAAGAGACAAAAATTGTGCGTGATTCATTCCTAAAGTCCGAAATCGATATCTACTTGTGCTTCGTAGAGGAATAAAAACTTAAATAAGTTCCTACTCGAATTACCTATAAAAAATTCAAAATTTATTTATTTTATGTAGGCCATCTTGTAGCTCTTATGACACGTCATAAATCTACCACCGGTTCAAATAAGGTATAAGAACCTAATGCACTCGAAATATCACAGAATATACTTACACCTACTTAGATTAGGTATTTCAGTTCAGTTTAAACACTTGGTACAGTTCAGTTTAAAGCTGCAAGCACATTACTGTGTTCCGATAGTTTGTCGAACCAAACCGAATTCCGACAGTTTGACGCGACGATCGCTTTGAGTGTGAGCACGCTAGAGTGCTACTAACCTACCTACAAGTGCGCGAATCTTCGTACAAAATGCAGTCAGGACGTAGTTCTGTAATGACACCACATCACATCACAACTCACCGGCACACTAGTACGGGCCTCCTCTCAGAAGGAGAAGTGTTTAGGCCACCACGCAGGCCAAGTGCGTACAAGGAGTGGGTAAAACATTAGTGAAACGGATTCTTTATATTGAGAACATTATGGAGAACTAGATGATGCCCTTGAATTCGTCCGCGTGGATTAAGGTTTTTCAATTCCCGTGGGAACACTTTAATAATAAACGGAATAAAATGTAGCCTGTGTGTTAATCCTGGGTATGAGCTATTTCTATTCCAAACAGCCAAATCGGTTTATTCGTTCTGGTCTGAAAGAGTAACAAACACAAACGCACGCACACACAAACTTTCTACTGATATTTTTTAATTGCTTAAAACTGTATAACTCCAAAAAGAGATTCAGACCGCCGAAAAGGGGGTCGAAATCAACCATTAAAGACATTGTTTCATCGCTGAAACGCAAGTAGCACAGAAGTGGCATTATAATTTAAAATTGTAGGTCTTAGTAAAATGGATATACGAGAACCAGCACAAGATGCAGACAATACGCTGCTGCAGTTCACTGCTGCGGTACAAGGAGGTGGAAGAGAGCGCGCCAGTGGAGCCCGAAGCGATCACGTGTCCCCAGACCAAACCTACGCCACAAGTATCACCTGAGCATACTTTTAAGGTAGGTACACCGTTAAGTATTAATTGCAATTTCGAAGTTTATCAAACTATACTTAAACCCTTGCTAATATTAGGTACTATTAACTTTTGTCCGCGACTTCGTCCGCGTGGAGTTAGTTTGTTAAAAAACCCGCGCGAACCGTCTGTTTTTTCGGTACAGCCTCCAAGTCCTCAACTACAGCCATGCGTCCGTCCATCTGCTGCTCCATGATTAAAGGATAAACATTGACACTATCGCATTAGTAAGGATAATGCGAAAGTTTGTTTCATGGTTTGTCCTTCAATTACGCAGCAACGGAGCAACAGATCGACATAATTTTTTGCATTGGCATAGTTAAGGACTTGGAGAGTGACATACTTAGGCTACCGCAAGATAAAAGGAAGAGAAAGTTCCAGCGGGTTTTTAAAAACCTAACTACTTAGTAATAAAATTCCAGTAGGAAAGTTTGAGTAAATAAAACTTGTTTCTGTAGATGGCCCTAGGCCCAACGCATAGGTAGATGCGAGATACGTGTATAGGTACAGCGGCAAGCTCTGCCAATTGGCAGAACTTGCCCCTGTACCTGTTGAATAAACTCACTCGACATTTGGCTGATCCGAGTTATTTTTTGATTGCGCTCATATTTAAGTACCTAACCCGTTGAATAGCTTTATTACTGATCTTGCCAACCCCTGCTAACTTCGAAAGTGCAAAGTTACCAACATTTCTTGGAGTAGGTAATTAATTAATAAGGAAGATTTCTAAATTGTTTATCTTATATTCCTTTGCAGTATAGCGAGCTCCAAGTCAGATTAGCAGCACCGTATCAGCTACAGCCAAAACCAGACGTCAGCGCTTTAGGTTTTGGAAAATACTTTACAGACCACATGCTCAAAGTACACTATCACAAAGAGCTGGGAGGCTGGCAGAAACCAGAAATTGTACCTTTCGAACATCTCACTTTGCACCCCGCAGCGAAAGCCTTACATTATGCTATACAGGTATGTGTATGTTATTGTATATCCTTGTTAATATAATAAATGCGAAAGTGTGTTTGTTTGTTTGTTGGTTTGCCTTCAATCTCGCGGCAACAAAGCAACGGATCGACGTGATTTTTTGTATGGATATAGTTGAGGGCCGGGTGAAAATAAATCCCCGTAAGCGAAGCCGCGGGCATCAACTAATAGTTAATTATACTAACGTAAATGCTTGGGCGCATGAACCTCTTGGATATTTCATCTAGGATAGTGTGCTTTCCAAGCTCTTAATATCTCGGTACTTAATATAAAAACCCTTGCCTGCGGCTTGGGTATTAAAGCTTGCGCCTCGACTGTACCTATTTGTCAACTTTCCGGACTGTTAGTATTAAAAGTAGACTAATAATTCTTAAGTATACGGCTTTGATACAACACAAATAACTACTTAATTAGGTATTTCGGTATTTCGACATTTATCTCTACAAATTGATAAGCTTTCATCTTGAACTAAATACAATTACCTACCTAAAATGGTGTTTATTGGTAGATAACCATTTCAATGGAGAATATTATTTGTTCTCTGTGTAGCTGCCTACTACTGTTTATTAATACTTCTAGCGTCGATAGCATCAGAGAATATCTACCTCTTATAAGGTCTTATCTTTTCTCATCAGCAAGAGATGTGTCGAATTTCGATATAGGTCATGACGGTCGGCGTCAGAGACGGCTCTAGCCCATGTAGCGCCCGTGTGCAATCAATATCTTGGCGCCCTCTAGTAGACGCGCGGCCAAAATGGAATACTTACAATACAAGAATACCGTTTGACTTACAGTTATATTTCTATTTCTAATATAATTGGGTACTTTTGCAGTTGTTCGAAGGTATGAAAGCGTATCGAGGAGTTGACGACAAATTGCGATTGTTTCGACCAGATTTGAATATGGAAAGAATGAATTTAGCCGCACAGAGGTCCGGCCTGCCGATGTTTGAAGGAGAGGAATTAATCAGCTGTATAGCGCGGCTCATACAAATAGACCAAGAGTGGGTCCCGCACTCTGAAACGTCTACACTGTATGTGCGTCCGACCTTAATAGGAACTGAGGTGAGTGCAAAATACAAATCCATGCTAATATTAGTTATAAATTACATCACGGTATAACAAATTTAGTAAGGGAACCTAACTACTATGCATATACCTCGGCTGCCCCATTTCAAAAGCTAGTAAGTGTGATTGACAAAATTTTACAGGGGCCAAAAAGCATGTCTTGTAATAAATATACCTATCCAATAAAAGCTTTTAAAGTAGTTTATTTACGAAACATTAATTCACCAACAGATACTGAAGAGTTCAGAGTTCAGAAGGGCTACCACAAATATGTTTTTTGGTCTCCTTTAAAATTTTGTCAATCACACTTACTAGGTTTTGAAATGGGGCAGCCGAACTTAAGAGTTAAACCTCTTTTCGTTTAATTCCCGAAGCAGAGGTGTTCTAAGGAGGAAGAGAAATTCTATAGCAGATTCGCGGAAATAGTCGATACTCCGGATACTCAAACGACCCTTCAGTACAAAGTTACATTAACATAATATAAACTACTTATTGCTCACAGGATTAAATTAATGGGGTTTCGAGTTCAAGAGGAAACCTTGGCTACAAAGTATTGAGTTTATTAGAGAATCTTGAATTGACGTTTTGTTATGTAAAATGTTTACATATTTAATAACCTTTCTCATTTTGTTTAAGATAAGCCAATTCATTAATTAAATCTCGTGTCATGCAATGTATTTATTACGCCGTACATTATTCCTAGCATTGATAATAAACTGACGACTTAGGCAAAAATCTCATATATTTCATCAGTAAATCTTAATATTATTTAATCATTAACTTCCGTATAGTAGAAATAGATAAGAAATACAAATATTTGAACCTTTGAAGGTCTTTTAATTATACTTCCCTATAGCTAATGCGGGTCTGCTGAATTTCAACCATAGAATATTTATACGCATAATAGAGTCGCCAACCGCCATTTGCCATTCTGCGCTAAAAGTAAAGATACGCGAGATACTCGTATATATTTTCAGCCAAATAAGGTAATTTCAGAAATTTTCACTGACTAAAACTACCACTAAGTATGAATCTTAATTTACCACAATCAGTTTTCATGTGAGCATGAACTCACGAAAGAAAAATAGTTATAACATGGATCAATGTGCAAGTACACGACGTAACCACAAGTAAAGCTCATGCGCTCTCGTGAATTGAAAGAACTGTACCTGATGTGCTTACCATACAAAATTTTGGCAAGCGGCCTTGACTATGTGTTACAATGTTAGGTTACAGTTTTATTATATATATACGTATAGATAGGTATAGAAAACACTGGGTAAATCCCTTAGTATTTATTTGCTTATCAAAATTATCTAGATTTTATTAAGTTTAATATTTGTTCTTGAATTTAGATATAATGACAACGCCCATTGAAGATAACAAAAAAAAAATTGGCATAGAAAATGTTACGCTTTTATGTTAGGTATCCTATTTGTAGGATATTCACTACCTACTAAAATATGCTACACTATTTGTTTAAACAAAACGTTAATTAAATACCGATTACCTATAGTACTTATAAGTATAAATAAATAATCTTTTCGTTTTAATTAATTAAAGAAAATAAACTGTTTATCATCACTTGGAGGAAATTCAAACTTTTAATTGCATTGCACCGTATCTGCAATATTCGATAATTATGTATTTTGCAAGGTTTTTATTATCTTGCTTTGTTCGTAGATATGTTGTGTATCTTTCGTAATTGGTATAGTTAATGAGTAATTGTGACGTCACGTTTGTTTGTAGCCAACGTTCGGTGTGATGGAGCCCGACTCGGCGCTGCTGTTCGTCATCATGAGCCCGGTGAGCGCCTACTACAAGACGCGGGCAGACGGCGCGGTGTCCATCTACGCTGACCCCAGCGTGGTGCGCGCTTTTCCCGGCGGGGTCGGGAACAGGAAAGTTGGCTCGAACTATGGACCTACTATAGGTGATTAGTGATTCATCCTCACAACCCAACGCTTGCCCACTGCGGGTCTCCTCTATTTCCGCCTGGTTTCTGCTTTAGAAAAAAGATTTTGATTTTGTTATCTTACGGACTTACACTAGACCTTTGGAATAAGCCTTATGACCATTTCGTGTTTTTTTTTTTTAAATTAATGCCTCCACTCCGCATGTTGCATCTTGTGGAAGATTCTTCAGCTAGAAAAGGGTTTTTTTATCCGAAATAGGCTTGCCCTTGACGACAATCAATACTGGGTAGCACTGATGAGGTCTAGGTTGGAGCGCGCTTGCCTAGAAAATGTCTATTCACTATTGCCTTGAAGGTACTCAAATTATAAGTGGCAGGAAACCTCCAAGGTATCATCCAAACCTTTGGTAACACCCTTATAAGGCCAATTCTTTTAACGAATCATTTACCCACTACCATATAAAATAGTAAATCAAGCTTAAGTTTAAGAAAAAGTCTCTTACACATACCTTACCTATCTTATATTTTTTGCAGAGGTCACGGCGCGAGCGGCGAGGTTAGGACACCAACAAGTATTATGGTTATTTGGACCTGACAGACAGCTCACAGAAGTTGGGGCCATGAACATTTTTATAGTTTACATTAACGAACATGGAGGTAAGCATATAATTTATTTATTAAATAGATATTTTGACCCTGTCAGTACTTTTTATTATCTGTCGATATAGAGTTCATCCATTTTACGTAGGTAGGTAGGTACGTGGCGTAATTTTCAGCTTTAAACTTCGGATACTCCCGACTTGAGAACAAGGTACTTTGTATAGGTATAAATTCAAAGCTTTCCGCTTATTTGGAGGGGAGGGGAGGATATAAGTCGAGTTCAGTTGGGCTAATATTCTTTAAAAAAAAAAAATGAAGTTATATCTAAACTCCACAAACGAATTTGAGACATGCATTCTTGGATCCATAACAGAGCTATATTGGTTAAAACATAAAACTGTTGTAGTACATGTATATTATTTATAATTCTGAGTCCACGAGTTTTGCACATTTATGTACAAGTATGAGGCGATGTTCGTATATTGTGTAGTTATCGGCGACGATAACGCTCTGACCCCACGACCGGTACATTTTCATCTCAGCTCTGAGGCAATAATCGTGGTCGTTCGCATCATTCCGTTCTGGTAGGGCGCAAACTAAAGATCAATCAACTTATTTTCATACAAAATCGTGTACGCTGCAAGGAAAGTAGTCACCATTCTGTGACTTGGTTTTTAGCGCCGTCGCACAAAGCAGCAGCAAACGAATACCTAGCTAAATAATTTGACAGCGGTAGGTATGTATGGAAATAAGATGTCTACTCCTTTTCATAAAGAGATATGGAACAACACTAGATGCTTGTATAAGAACCATAATTTATCAAGAATATACAGCATTTGTACTCGAGATCTGAGAAACTAACAACAATCAAACTAGATGCTGCCACACTACTATCCGCGAGAAGTTATGTCCTCTATCTCCAATAATATTTAGTAGATCTTTAACAAAATTGGAGATAATATCTCTAATAGTATATGAATTTCAGTATCGATAATAAAGCATTCTCCGATTAAAATCTTCAAAATATATTTAATGTACAGAATTCGTCCCGTTACAGTTTTATTATAAGTATAGATAATAGAAAGAGTTATTTTGTTTCAGATAAGCAATTGAGCACCCCACCGCTGAATGGGCTAATTTTGCCGGGAGTTACGCGCCGATCCATTCTCGAGCTCGCCAGCCAATGGGAGGATGTCACGGTCAAAGAGGAGGTCATCACGATGGACCGCCTCATCAAACTCAACAACCAGGGACGAGTGAGTTAACCTTCATTTAATTTCAAAGTACCAAAACTATTTGGAAGCGAAATGTGCAAATCATAAGTCTATGACCTTCCACTTTTATATACATACCTACCTAAACACTAGCGTCACGTACTTATCGTGTAAGTCGTGGGCATCGGCTAGTGCTTTATCTGTGTGGAATTAGGTTTTTAAAAGCCCATATCGTCGGCTTAATTTTCAAACTTCATAACTCCAAAATTTCCGATTTTTTTATTTTGACGCCATGTAGTGTAAAATTCGGTAACGAACACGATGGACTCACTCGTATCTCCCACTTGTTTTTAGTTTTTTTGCTATTTACAAAAAATAAAAATACCACGGCATAAACCGACGCCATTTTGACCTAATACCTAAGTCCATTTGTTGAATCATGATAACAGATAATAAATCATAATTACAACAAACATAAGCACAATAATATTCAAATGTAAATAAAGCTGTTTGTCTATGTTTTTATTGTTAGTTAGGTATATAGTAAAAAAGTTTTTTCTTTCTCCTGTAAAGTTTGACCAAATGGAGTTACGAAGTTTGAAAATTAAGCCGACGATATAAACTCTTCGATTGTACGAAAGTAACGTATGTCTGTCTGTAGAACTTAAGTTACTTTTTGTCAAACATAAAGGTTCAGCGGTTGAGCCTAACTGTAACTGGCACATTTAAAGTAAATGTTAACCGACAAACACCTACTTATTTAATAGACAAACTGTTTACAAATACTGTCAAAAGGGATTTTTTAACTAAGTTTACTTGAGAATGATAAAATCCTATTAATATTATAAATGCGAAAGTTTGTATCTATGGATGGATGTTTGTTACTCAATCACACCGCAACGACTGAAACAATTTGGCTGAAAGGCACAGGTATAGATTATGGTCTGGAATAACACATAGGCTTCGATCATAGAATATTTTTTCTTCTGTAATCGAAGCACATAGGCTACTTTTTATCCCGAAAAATTAAAGAGTTCCCGCGGGAACAGAAAAACCTCAATCAACGCGAACGAAGTCGCTGGCATCGGCTAGAAGACATAAGTATTGTAGTTCTCAGTGCTGAATTCCCGTCTCAGTAGAATCTACTTTCCGAACGTTGGTAGGAATCTTGACGTATTAATAATCTTGGATAGAATCAGGCGTTACTTTGCGGAAGTTCATGTATTAATAATCCACAGGTTAGCTTAAATTAATTAATTTCAACAAAATTGTCGCAGTTACTGGAGATGTTCGGCGCCGGCACCGCAGTAATAGTAACGCCCATAAGCAACGTCGGCTACGTCGACCAAAACATCCACATCCCCACCATGACGCAATCCCAGCCAGTGTACCAGCGGCTCAAGGACACACTGCTGGCCATCCAATATGGGCACATAGACCATCCATTCTGCAAAATCCTCTCATAGTACAGTGTGAGTGAATCTGTATGTAGCCTCCTATTTAGGACTACAGTGACTTTAAGGACCAGTGAATGAACGATGAAAAGTGAACAATATAAACGGACTCGAAACAGCCGTAAATATATTTCGGAACGTCAAATTCCGGTAATTAAAAGTAATTTAACGTAACGTGACACTGGGAGCGATATTAGGGGAATGAGAGTGTATTGAAGTTAAATGTACCTACGCAATATTTTAGACATTGTCTAAATTGTCAGGCTTGCATGAAGTGAAAACTTCAAAATCTGAGTAGTATCACTACTGCTTTTTATGGCAACTTAACCTAAATTAAGGCTTAAAAGGCTATGTTTAAAAACCCAATCCCATGAAGGTGCAATTCGGACTTTAATTATTAAAACACGGTCTTTGTCTAAAATATATTGCTAAAATGTGACAATCCCAATGACCACACCCATGATTGACTGGTACAGTCCGCGCGCGAGCTCCGAGGAATCGGGGGCTGACGAAGCGGGCGGGTGTGCACCGCGCCCGACCGTCGCGCCTCACCCCGCACACTCCCAGTACTAGTATCGACCTTGACGCTTATCAAGTTCTGTTTTTAAGTTTACGATAGCAGTGATATTTAGTACAAGGTATAAGTAGTACTAAACTAAAGAGCTTTCTTTGTGTTTGCAAATAGCTGTTTAATTTCGACGAAAAAGAAATGGCGAAGATCGAACCGTGACCACAGGCAGAGAAAAAATCCTTATAAAGGATTTTTTTTTTTCGAAGACAATACCATTATACAATTCGTTATTTTCTTCTATGCACATAGGTACTATTCTGAAAGAATTATTATTTCACAATTAATTTATTGCACGCGCACGGATGCTAAAGATTCTTATTGTTGATAACGTAATATCGACTAAATAACAACTCTAGCTCTTACGTCAGCTAAGATTCCTCGGAACTCGCGCGTGGACTGTACTCTCTCGCAATTTATTAAATTTATTTTTAAAATGCATTGATGCAGCAAGACCGCTATAACACATTCAGTCAATTGCGATCGTTATTCTAACAACCATTTTTAGACAATCCCGCAGCTGATCTATAGTAAGAATTCAAAACGTGCATAAAATTAGCTACGAATTTTATGCTAGATTTATTTTATCACGCCACCTATCATAATGTAAATATGTATTATTTAAATGTGTTTATCGTTGGGTTTGATAAGTAGTTTTGTACGCAGCCGTTTTTTTGTGATACACTTAGTTAGTTCAATTAAACTTGGTTTATTTGCCTGTGATTGTCTCAATGTGATTTGTTTTTAATATTAGTCGATTTTCTAAAATTTCGATACCCTTTATTTCGAATACCCTTAATTCAACCAATAATAGGTGTATCGATCCAGTTTTATTTTAATTTTGAAACTGGTAAATTTCAGTCCTAGAAATAAATAAATATGAACCAGGACCTATACCTGTGATTTAATTTAAATATCTAAGTACATATCAAAGAAATAATTGTTTTTAGTAAATTTTAGTAAAAACTTTTGTCATCATTAAAATTTATTTAACGTTTATTTGTTATTCAAACCTTCTTTAATGAATAAAAACCGGACTACGATCTTATGAACCACGATAGTTTCCTAATCCTAAGTGAGAGTAGATGTTTTCTCCTTTGGTAGGTATTATTTTTTATTTTATAAGTTAAAGTTTTGCAGAAAATTATAAACTATGTACTTAATTATAATTTTCTGCACTTAAATTATAAAATATGTTATAGTTCTTGCAATTCACGAGGGCGAGTGAGCACCTTGCGTAAGTGTGCGTGCCTGTCAGGAGCCTAGGTGGGAGCGGTCAGGCGCGAGCAAGCTCTCGCTCACGCTTATACATATACGACACGCACACAACCATGTACCACCCGCCCTCGTGAATTGCAAGAACTATATCAGCGTAGATCATAAAATTTTATGTACCTATTCTGAAACAATGGGAGCTACATCGCTTCCTGTGAATTTCAGTGTCATGTTGGCTATAGTTAGGTGGATATTTAAAACTATATATAATATTTTAATTGTACATAGTACTTAATTATAATCTGTTTTCTATCTATTAATATGATCTATTTATAAATTTTAAATTAGGAGAAGATCTTGAATAGTGTAACTATTCCGTCTTTGAAACAGTTCATATTGCTTTAATTAATAAATAATTTATTAATAATAATGAGCTATTAATAATTGTTAAAGCAGCTCTTAGACTTAATCGGTACCTAGATTCTTCCTCCGTAAAGTATCATTCGTTACTCTAAATTGTGAAGAAAACATAATATGTGTGCTTGAATTATATCATCAGTTCAATATTAATAATAAACTATAAACGAAGTAGACCGTAAAAAGATATAATAATAATTATATATTATGTACATACTTAGTTCCTTTTAATTCATAAAATGCACATAGATAGGTAGGCATTTTCTAATTATAAATTGGTTAAGGCTAAAAAGTGTACAAGAAAATATGAAAAATATACTTAACTGTAAAGAAAAAAAATCTTATTAATTTCTGTTACAAAATATAATAATTAAAATAAATTATTAACTACAACTACATTTTTATTGAATAAACAAAATATATTACGCATTAAATTTCAAAAGATTTTTTTTTCATGTAGATACTCATACTTTCATTTCATTGACGATCAAGAACTTCGTTAAACTTTTAACTTTAAGGGCTGGGGCCTTGTCTTTACTTTAAATAAACCTTTTCAGATCATTTGTACTTAGCAGTATTAGGAAACAAAATGATTATGCAATAAAAAGATCAAAAGGTCACTAGAACATAGTTGCTATTTGAAAATTATATAACTTTAAATAATTACAACTGATAAACGATAGTAATTAAGAACGTCTTGTATTTTTAGGGACGATCCATTGGGATTTTCCTCTATTTTGGAATATTTTTAATCAGTAGTCAGGGACAAAGATGCTTTGTGTTTGGCGGAAAAAGTCCTATAGGCTATGTTAAAAACTGCTGGACTATAGCCTCAAAACAAGTGTTTAGACTTTGTTCATGGTCCAGGTGATAGATCAATAGAAAGTAACTTATTTTGTACCATATTGTTGCGATTATAAGGTCCAAATTTACACCTATAAAATTTAGTGACATTATTCTTTTTTAGAAAATCTGTTTTCTTAATTTGAACCTTATGAATACAACAATATGGTACAAAATAAGTTACTTTCTATTGACCTGTTACCCGAACCATGCTAAAACGAAAAACCTATAGGTTTATCGTATATCGACATGTCACCATTTTGACCTTCGGGATGACTCTGCTAAATACTAGCTTAAAGTGAATTTGATATTACTCGTGACCTGAGATTGTGACATATTATTATCAGAGAAATGATAAATAATTTGTAAACAAAACGAAGTGTTTAAAATAATTTATATTATTGCCTACTTATTATAAATAAATAGGTGGTAAGATGTCTGTTTCTGAAACAAAAACGTAGCTCAATAGTAGGTAGTTCTCGGTTTTTGTAAACTGATGACTGAATATAAATAGAATTGAAGCCCCTATAGCGCAATCGTCAGATCGGCGGACTGAAAACCGAAAAGTCGAAGATTCAAACCCCCACCTGTTATTCTATCAAAAACAATTTAGCTTCGCTTTGTAATAATGAAATAAATCTATATATAAAAGTTTAACCTTGAAATATTGAACCTCCTTTTCAATACGTACAAAATTGAACTTTCATGATACAGAGGGCAATAAATTAAATAATTTATTAGTTTATATGTTTTATTCATACAGTAGCAAAGTTATAAAAATGTATGTTACTTATATCTACGAGTAGGTATATGACGATCGAAATAATTCATGACGAAACATGACTTCGAATTCTCGGCTATTCGGGCGGCAAAGGCAAATCGTCGTCGAAATCTTCCAGATGTTTCTTTTTGTTTTCCGACCGGCCGATTGCTCGTGTCATCGGTTGCATAGAATCATGGGCGAATGTGTCGTGGATATTCCTAAAACGAAAATCAAACAAACAATAAATAAATTCGCAACGAAAAGAAATAAAATGATAAAATTTTTTATAAAAAATTAGTTGCACAATAGTTAAGTACTTCATTTACACACGTATGTAATAAATCTTATTTACATAAATTCATCATAATCTTTTTTACATGACTCGGAAATACTCGGAATAGATAAGCGAATTAATTCTATTTAACATTTTTAAATGGCTGTAACGTACCTAGTCAGTTTACCCTAAAATTGGGAATACGGTATTGTTTTCAGCTCATAGATTTTTTGTAAGTATACCGAATGAAGAAATGCAAAAAACAATTAGCTAATATAATATTCATACCTGTATTGGTAATTACTAAGTATCTTAAATAAGTATCTTATCATAAATATATATGTAAGTAAACGACATATTATCTGTCAAAAAATAGTGCATGTAAAATACCTATGCAAAACTGGAGTTCGACTGATAACACTTTTATTTGCCCTCAGATAACGCTTTAAGAAGAAAACTTAAAACAAACCCATTATTTCTGCAAAAGAGCCAGATTATTTATTTAACTCGCACCGATATCACTGTGACACGCCTCGCATGACTTATATGACGTATATAACGGAAACAATACATACATATGTAATTATATATTAATGGCTTGAAAACAAAACGTGACGTAACAAACTTACGTGCGCGCTCGTGTCGCAGTCCCTGACGAGGACGTTGCACTGTCGGCTCGAGGTATACCTGAAAATGTTATGTTCGAGAGCTTAAAAACAAAAGAAACGTATAGTCGCTTATGGACAAATACAGCCTGACATAGTTAAATCTATCCCATTTTGTTGATTCCGAACAGATTGAAGATGCGACTTTCAGATTTAGAGCTACGGCGTATAGGATATGGGTGAATTTAGTCAGGGTTTAACTTGAGTAATTTCTAAACAAGCGCGTCCCAACCCAGACCTCATCAGTGCTTTCCATTAAAAAAATCTTTGGTCAAGGTGACAGCGGCGTGGCGTCACCAACCCACGTATGTCTTAACACTTCTTAGATTTGTTGTTGGTTATGAACTTGCGATAGAAAAAGAAACGTTACGAACGTAAAAGTCTTATAATTCTGTTTACTTGATAACTTGCATTTTATATACGACGTTTAATAACAAATTATAGAGCGCCACTTTAGTAAATAAACTTAAGTTTAAAGAAATTATACAGTGGTAACTTCTATTTTTAACAGACTTCCAAAAAAGGAGGAGGTTCTCAATTCGTTGGAAACTTTTTTTTATTTTTTATGTAGGTTCCCCGATTACTCGAAGACGCGTGGACCGATTTGGAAAATTATTTTTTGTTTGAAAGGATAATATACTTTCCAGGTGGTCCCATAGTCATTAGGTCAATCTGATAATGGGATCTTGGAGAAATCGAGGAAACTCTTTAAATTTTATAGGCACAATTGATATAATTTGTAGTGCTGTTTGAAGTCGGTTTTGTAAAAAGATTTTTTACGTCTATACTTGTTTTTTGTTTATTTGAAGGCAGTGGAAATTTTTGAAAAGTCACTTGATGATTGTGTTAATTTTATTAAGTATCATTATAATTATAGTTAAACGGTGGCCCAACGTTATCAATTATTGTTTTTCACTCGCAAGTCAACAACTTATATTAACGACGAGGGAACGGGTTTGATCCGGTTACAGTTACGTTTATCTGAGGTCTATACTGTGCGACACCGTCCGATACTGTAATCAACAGCCGCAATATTAGAAAAATACCTACGCGGAAAATATATGTAGGTATAGCAGTTAAAAAGGAGGAAATACAACTAAACGTAGGTTACAACAACTAACTAAACTTACTTTGGCACTCATTCTTTAGTAAACTTTAGTTTTTCAAAAGTAGGAGGTTCTCAAGACATCGTCTATGCTTTCGAAAAATGTTTCGAAAACTTCAAAATGATTTTAAAGTCTACCTCTATTCAACTCACCACTTTTGTCCCACGTGTAGGGTAATTTTATTTTCAATTGTACATAGCTTCAACTTTCTGTAATCATACTAAATTCCAATATAGTAGCTAAAATAATTTCTGGCTTGTTTGTCTGTGAAATTAGTGGCATGTAAGTAGTGTCATGACATTAATTTCGTCACTAATTTCGTAATGTAAATTCGACTTAAGGGTTCCTGCTTTTACTACGAAACCCCAATGAGACAACTACCGAATATAAATTAAAATCATGTTTATCCTAAATACAATGTCATTATACCTAAAATATTTACTGTACTTTTATGGTAAACATGTTTTCCTAGGTAATGATAATGTTCCCGACGTTGTTTATTTGTATTGCGTTTTATCACCTTTGGTTATTTGCTTTTAATTACTTAGAACTAGCTGTTCATAATATTTTATTAACTTAAATGTACCCAGACCCTAGCTACATCCCACGATTTCGACCGCATGGAATAGTTTTTGCTGTATTGCCAGGGGACTTACCTAGATGTGTATTGAATTGTCTATGTGAAAAAATAACACAGACAGTCCTTCGATTTAATACTACCCAAGTATCCACAGAGCACCAGAAATAACCGGTTTTTATTTGATATAATATGATGATGTAATTTTTTATTTCTGGTTATAAAATATTGTAACTAGTGATTATATACGTAATTATTATTCCTTACCAGATATCAATATTATCAAAGAAGGGTTCAGCAACACGATTCAAATAACGGTATATAAATCTTTATGAATGGCGTGTTTTTAACCATTCCTTATTCTTAAATGAAGAGTCTGAAACTACATTAAACGTTCAGATCAGACGATCAGTACGTGAATTGAACAGTACGGAAATCGAAAAAGTTTCAAATCAAAAAGCGTTGGAACCCTTCGCTGATTGGTCAACTTCTGTATAATTCTAATGTATTCGGTCAAAAATCATAGCATTAACTTAATCAATTACCTTGAATTTGTTGTATTGGTGATTGGCTCGCTCCAGAAGATCCGCTACCCGCTGACGTCATGCTAGCTGGATAAACGATTTCATAACTTTAATGTCATTAGGTATGTCAAATGGACTCGAAAGTGACTAGGCCTAACCAATATATATTTTTTTGTTTTCAAAGCAAAATAATCTACAACAATATATTATTATAAATAATCTATACTTAAAAGGTGTTTATTTTAAGCAAAATTTTCATCACTCATCAGTTAAACTTGTTTAAATTTTTTGTAATATCTATCTGTTATCTGACTTATTTGTACATCAATTTTTTAAGACATGAAGAGATCTTCAATTTGGCGCTTAAGTTAGTTATGATACTAAATAATTATAAACAAATTCATTAATTTTTATGATTTTTTTTCCACTATATAATGAACAATCAGTATGATTATATAGTGGAAAAAAATGATATATCTATACGTTGGCCGTAAATTAGGGTACACCAGTGATTATTCAGAAGTAGCATCCAAATTCTCCGAACGTATCGTGTCATTAATTGACGTCATAAACATAAATTATCCTTATCTAGGTTCAAAGTTGGCGATAATGTTCTCACTTTTGATAGCATTGTACCATTTAAACGAAAACAACGGGGGGTTTGTGTCCGTGGAGCAAAGAAAACAACTCCCCCTCCACAACGTTCTCGATTGTATCGGACGATGTTGTACCTATATTAAAAGCGAATTGTTAACAGAATGTTTTGTTCTCAAGATGGCAACAACTATCCTTATCCTTACTAATATTATAAAAAGAAAGTGCGAAAGTGTGTTTGTTTGTTGGTTTGTCCTTCAATTACGCCGCAACAAAGCAACGGATCGACGTGATATTTTGTATGGGTATAGTTGAGTGACATAGGCTACTTCTTGTCACGGAAAATCAAAGAGCTCCCTCGTGATTTTAAAAACTAAATCCACGCGCGCGAAGCCACGGGCATCAACTACTAAAATATATTGACGGAAAATTCTATTCGTTTTAAAAAATAATAATTATAGGTATCCTAATAACCTACTTCTTACTAAACTAATTAATATGTATTATAAACTAGCGGACGACCGCGACTTAGTCCGCTTCTTCAATTTACAATCGACAGAAATGCGAAAGTTAATGAGGATGGATGGATGTTTGTTACTCTTTAAGGCAAAAATTACTGGATGGATTTTGATGAAACTTCACAATGTAATAGCTTATACACCAGAATAGCATATACCTAGGCTACTATTTTATCCTGGAAAACTAAAAAGTTGTAACAGAAGAAATCTTAGGTAATCCACGCGGACTTCGTCTTGTTATTCATATTATGAAGAAAAGGATTTTACGCAAGTTAATTTGCAAATGCGAATTTAATTATGTAATATTAATTATATTTAAGCGAATCTAGCCAACAGTTTCTGGAAATCGGTCCATGTAGCGTTATGGAAGCTATAGGTCAAGACTAAAAGCCAACGTAACGTATCCCTTTTATATAATACAACTAGCTGATCCTCTTGACTTCGTCAGCGTGTCTTGAGGTTTTTTATTCCCGCAGGAACTCTTTAATTTTCCGGGATGAAAAGTAGCCTATCTCCTATTTCCGACCATAATCTATCTCTGTGCCAAATTTTAGCCAAATCGGTTCAGTCGTTGCGACGTGATTGAGTAACAAGCATACAAACTTTCGTATTTATAATATTAATAGGATAATAATAGGAACTTTATAATACCGACCTCTTTCTTGCTGTTTGAGGCGCGCTTGCGCTCGCTGCAGCTCGCGGCTCCAAGCGCTCGTCTCCGACAATCCCTGATCTCCGCACAGCTTCACGATAAGCTTCAAACCTGACACATTGGAAGCCTTTAAATTCCTATCTCGACCACACTGAGAGCCTATTTCACCATTGCCAAGTAAACCGAGTAATAAAGACATTTTGACAGATTATCAACAAACTGTCAAAACTACTACTAATACAATAATATTACTAATGCCCTAGTCACTAATTTGACACGAACTTACATTGAACGTTATCAGGAAATCTTGAATTGAGCTTCTTATAAAGAGCTAACGCTTCTTGGTATCGCCCGCTGGCGCGCAGGCAGCCTCCGAGAAGGAGGCCCCATTCCGGCTGAAAAAAACGAGAAAATTTACTGCGGGGATACAGGTAATTGGATATTTGACTGATTGTCAAAATTCGGATATTCATTAATTACAATCGAAAATTTTACATGTAAGAATAACATTTATATAAACAAATAATAAATCGGTCAAAAAAGAAATAAGTTATAAGCTTTTAAAATGCGACTGTATTCGTCTCTTTCTAAAACGAACTTTTGTGTGGAGAGTATGAAGCCAATGAATCTTGACGTCATGTTGCGATAGCGCTCTCTTTTTCTAACAGAAAACTTGAAAGCTCTTTATTTTCGAGACTAGTTAAGATATTTAAAAAAAAATTACATTGTGTTACAATATTAACAACCTTTATTTTAAGAATATAAAAAAAATCTCAAATACCCAATTGTTCTTTACGAGCAGCGCTGGACTCACTAATGGCAAAATAACACCGCTAAGACGTGCCGCCAAGCGATATAGCGTTCCGGCACGATGGCGTGTAAAAACAGATAAGGGGCATAGGTTGAATGTACTCTGCCATATACCTTTCAAGTTAGACCTCTACCACCTTGGACTACATCGTCACTTACCATCAAAGAGATCGCAATCAAGGGCTATCTTGTTACTGAATTAAAAAAATACTGTGTAAAACGTTGATTTCGCCTATTAAAAGTTATTGGCATTTCGGTATCGATACTTACATTATTGGGTTGTAGCCTGGCAGCGCGGCGGTAGTACTGCAGCGCCTGTTCGGGCGGCGCCTCGCTCGCCAACCACTGAAGCGCGCCCGCGTCGCATGGCCACACTGCTTCCACCTGCGGATTAAAGAGTAGCTATTGTGACTAGTGCTATCCTTTTCCGCAGGCAGCATTATGAAAAGGATAGCACGAGATTTAGACCTTTCAGTCTAGTTTAGATTGGAGGTTGTATACTGCCTGTGTACAACAGAATTAGCCACACTTAAGGCGGCCATTTTCCGATACAAACATACAAATCTGTTTACTCGTCTAGTTAATAATAAACACACATATAATTAAACTCTATACTCTAATATGAACTATTGGTTGCCTGGAAGATTCTTAAATAGCGATACCTAATGATTTTAATTTTCTTTTGTAATTGTTTCTATGTACACAGGCTTGTTTTAAGCTTATTCGGAGCGGAGAGGGGAATATATTTACATAAAAAAACGGCTTGGCAGCGGCAGAGAGATGATCTCTTTGAATACATTAATCTTATTGGGACATACATCTTGGTAGTGGTGTTTGGCGCTCTGCGTGTCGCCCGCCTCGCTGTGTAGCTGCGCCAGCGCGCTCGCCACGCCCGCGTCCCACCGCCCAATCATGCTGTACCTGTCAAATACGATATCAATTTAATTACAAACGGTTCAATAGCCTTTGAACCTATAAAACATAAATCACACCGTCTTATGAGCGACATCAAGATAAATAGGTAATGTTTCCGATTTGCAGTCCCAGTTATTTCGAAAATATAATTTGAACAGTAGTACAATAGGATTTATAATTTTTTTTAATTGATTCTTTACATCACCTTATTATGGTAATGTAAAGAATCAATTAAGTAAAAAATGCATCACTAATGAAAATGATTAAAACTGCCATTAAATTGGAACGATTTAAACGCCGCCATTTTGCCATATCATCTGACGTCACGTATCAAAATCTAGCGATTGTGATTGGTTGTCAACTGTTGTGTACATGTTTTTTGATGTCATATGTAAGACACAATCCAGAAATGGGGATTTACAACTCTAAACTAATCACGCCTTAAAAGATCTGATCTCTTAAAACGCTGAAACCCTACCTAAAGCCGTCTCCAACCGCCCCTATAACGGCCCCTGTCCTCACATCTAATCTATTTAACCGCAACACGTCAGACAAACCACCATCTGAACGTGAGGGTAACTATCACAAATATCAAAGTATTATTTAATCAACAATTAATTACACTCATCAAAATCTATAGGCAATAATTATTCGATTAGGGCGCGATTGCTATCACATTCCCACAATCAAATACAACGACCTAGACACGGGAGCATCCAATAGCCGTTTGAGTCTCTGGAAGAGACTGAATTAATAACGTCCAAAGCGCTGTATTTATACTAACGGCGCGGCACCAGACCGGCGCCTACATCGTCAACAAAGTCAAACTACCTACTACTAGTTTTATCTAGCTACCCTCAATACATTAAAGTTGTATATCTTTACTATTTCAATATTTCGCTAACACATAATAACCGCGACAATTCTAACCAACCGCTAATCTAACTCTCTACTGATCAGAGATGACGAGCGACAACTGACTTCAGACGACTGACTCGACACAGAATGACGAATAATCAATACACGCTGTACGCTTCCCTTTTATGGACCGAACGAGTGGGGAGGGAACAATGATACCAATGCTACGAAACTACCGTCATGAAACGTTACAAGACTACCGTCACTAAATGGCGCTTTAAACAATAATCACTCTAATCCTACTTTCCTACAAATAATTATACTTAATATTAATCAGTTGGCCAGTGTTGCCGACAGTCGGCCATCCAAATCGAGTCGTTCGACCTCGGGCGACTGACAACAAGGTACGGCAGCTTAAAAACACTGTATTATAAGTTCTTAGCTCCACGAATAATACAAATTCTATATTAATTATAATATTAACGCAACATATATATGCAAAACTATGGGTCCTGTAACCTGAAAATAAAACATTATTATTATACACATAATTAATTCTAATATTAATCTTGTAACCTGAAAATAAAACATTATTATTATTATTTAAGGACCAGGGTTGTCCTGAAATCTTTCATTTAAGGACCAGGGTTGTCCAAAAATGAATACCGGACCAGGGTTGTCCAGTACCTAACAGGACCAGGGTTGTCCCGAAATTAGTGGACCAGGGTTGTCCAAAGCATAACAGGACCAGGGTTGTCCCGAAATTAGAGGACCAGGGTTGTCCAGTATGTTAACAGGACCAGGGTTGTCCTTTATATTTCATTAGCTCAGCTGCTCATCTTCTCGCGTGCAAAACCACGCGCATACAACTCTGAGCAACTGTAAGCAATAAAAACATTAAAAACGTCCCATGTGCTGCTTTCAAAGAAAGCAACACAACTCTCAGGACACCATTCAACTCCAAAACATTTTCCTCGCTCAAAAGTAGCGAGCTCTATGAGCATGTAATAGTTTTAGCAAAATATCAAAACCGAAAGATTCAATAGCAAGCTTACGACTATTTTTAACACTGTTACTAAAGTAAGGCATACCTTACAGTGGCCATACATTCTACTCTTCAGTTCAGTGTGGTACGAATCAGTCGGATCAGTAGTTCAATTCTATAGACGACTCAGTTTAACCATAAGGTCAAGAAACTAGAAGAGTCAAGTAAAAATAAACAAGTGATATCTGTCTACGATGTACTTTACATCGCTTGCCACGTAATCGTGGTTGTATACCAAAATCCCAAAAATTAACAAACTGTTTAACGTCAGTCAGTCAAATCAAATTTGCTTAGTCAAAACATCGATCAAAGTATGATAGCTTGGTCTAATCTGACTTTAACTAATGATTCAATGATTCAAATAAGAAAAGTAAATTTCTTTAAAGTCGACAACTAATATTTAAATAAGATTCTTTTCAATTATGTAAGTCAGTGCAAGTACATCTCGTAATATGCGCATGTGCGGAATTATCACTAATTTCATTGATAGCCACAGCATCCCTTAATTATACGCGTAGGTTATCTTTATTCACCAACTAGCGGACCCGACAGACGTTGTCCTGTCTTAACTATGAATATTGAAACTCCCCTTTTTACCCCCTTGGGGGGAGAATTTTCGAAATATGTAAAATACGTAATTCTTTATTTTTGATCAAGAGCCAAAATATCAAGTTTCATAAACATAACTTGAAAAATAACTTGAAGAACGAAGGACTATCATACAAACATTCAACCCCTATTTAACCCCTTAGGGGGTAGAATTTTTTAAAAGTGTGAAACACTTACTTTTTTGTTTTCAATTTAAAGCCTAAATACCGAATTTTATGGGTATAGCTTGAAAAATGACGGAGTTTCATACAAACTTTAACCCCCCTTTTTACCCCCTTGGGGAGAGAATTTTCAAAAAATGTAAAATACGTAATTCTTTATTTTTGATCAAGAGCCAAAATATCAAGTTTCATAAACATAACTTGAAAAATAACTTGAAGAACGAAGGACTATCATACAAACATTCAACCCCTATTTAATCCCTTAGGGGGTAGAATTTTTAAAAACTGTGAAACACCTACTTTTTTGTTTTCAATTTAAAGCCTAAATACCGAATTTCATGAGTATAACTCGAAAAATGACGGAGTTTCATACAAACTTTAACCCCCCTTTTTACCCCCTTGGGGGGCGAATTTCGAAAAATCCTTTCTTAGTGCTCGCCTACGTCATAAAAGGAACCTACTGTCAAAATTTCAAGTTTCTAACTTCAGTGGTTTAGGCTGTGCGTTGATCGTCAGTCAGTCAGTCAGTCAGTCAGTCAGTCAGGACAAGCCTTTTTATATAATTATAGATTAATAAATTAACTGAGACGAATAAACTATCACCGGTACATATTTATGTGACAAATTTTCTATTTAACAAATAAGTAACACCAGCAAATTAAACAAACTACCCGTTTAAGTTTTATCAAAAATCTAAATAACTGAATACCATCGAAGGCACTACCCAAAATTACTACTCACTTTTGTAGAAATTAGAAATGGAACCAAAAGTTGTTTGATATTTGTTACTGCGTGAGCACTTGTCAAAACTAGTTCTATTCAACAACTTTGAAATCATCAGTTAAATTGATCGAAACACTAACAACCATATATGTACGAGATAAACACGAGCCACTTAACCAATTTTGTTTTGATTCATGTTTAACTATTTCACGAATTTAATTTCACTTTCATTTGCACAACGTAATATTAATATCACGCAAAGTTATTGTGATTTGCAAAACAACCTTTGATAAATAGGACTCTGCTACCTATACTCGGAATGAAGTCACTCTACTTCATCTGGCTACCAGTTTTCATAACCGTTCAATTTACGATTAAAAATAAACAATTATTGTCAAAAACATATTGGAAACGTCAGCAAACTATACGAAACATTATTAGAGATCAATAAGATAACCACAAGCCACATTATCAAATTTGTTTTACTGAAGAAGTAACTGAACGACAGTAACTACACACGTCTCGAATTTAATTTTCTACCTTCGTTACGCAAATATAATTTTTGCAACACGATCTTTAATAAACAAACTCTGCAATCTATACTTCGAATACCCACACTATATTTTATGAGAATACCCGGTTTGATAATTGCTCATTGTACGATAAATTTAAATCACAATGCGTCACATATTACGAAATGCACCAACGTAAACAAGGATAACTCAATTTAATTATCTCTTCCAAAGATAATTGGACAAAGAATGATAAACAAGGAACATTACAAAGAATCACTACACTGAAATTCATAAACTGTTGAATAATCTCACAAATGTCGCAATAACTGTATCTTCCAAATTCCTTCAAGCGCATCTACATACGCCATGGCATCGGTCATCCTCATAGGATCGCCCCGATCCATGAATCCACGTATGCACTCGCTACTATTCACTGCGCATCCACACACGGGATCGCACACCAACTGTTTTTTTCGAAACCACAAGATTTTAAGCTATTTGACCACACAGGAATCTCATTTTTTCCATTTAACTTAACTCGCAAAGTCAACAATGATTCTTTCTTAACCTTCGCATAAAAGAGGTTAGAAAAAGGTTTCTAGCTAACGTAACTATAGTGGGCATGAATCTGCCATGATTTTACTCAAATGGTCAAAAATATATTGGAAACTTCTTACCGACACGTAGGCTTGTACTTAGCAAAGCACATATCACGCGCAACCGGCACGCAGTGGCAGGCGTCGCGACAAGCAGCAATGTGCTCGGCAGGCGACAACAGGCGACGCGCAAACAGGCGAAGCGCGGAGTCCGCCGCTGCGACACGCCCCAGCGTGCCCGCCAGCGCGCAGTCAGGTGATGCGCAGAAGTCTCGCAGCCGGCGCTGCGTCAGGCTCGCCCGGCACCAACAGGCGACGCGCAGGCCGGTGATGCGCAGAGAGGCGCCTCTGAAGCGCCGTCGTTGCAACACGCTACAGCGTGCTCGGCAGCGCGCAGACAGGCGAAGCGCAGAGTCCGCCGCTGCGACACGCTTCAGCGCGCTCGCCAGCGCGCAGACAGGTGAAGCGCGGAGCCCGCCGCAGCGACACGCCCCAGCGTGCTCGCCAGCGCGCAGACAGGTGAGGCGCGCAGCAGCGCGTCATCGCCGCAGCGACACGTTCCGAGGTGCTCGCCAGCGCGCAGACAGGTGAGGCGCGCAGCAGCGCCGTGGCTGCCGTTGCAACACGCTTCGGCGTGCTCGGCAGCGCGCAGACAGGGGAGGCGCGCAGAAGAGCGTCATGAGGCGCGCAGAAGCGTGTCCTCAGCGCAGCGACACGCTCCGACGTGCTCGCCAGCGCGCAGACAGGTGAGGCGCGCAGAAGCGCGTCATAGGTGCAGCGACACGTTCAGACGTGCTCGCCGTCGCGCAGACAGGTGAGGCGCGCAAAAGCGCGTCATTGGCGCAGCGGCACGTTCAGACGTGCTCGCCAGCGCGCAGACAGGTGAGGCGCGCAGAAGTGCGACATCAGCGCAGCGACACGTTCCGACGTGCTCGCCAGCGCGCAGACAGGTGAGGCGCGCAGAAGTGCGTCATCAGCGCAGCGACACGCTCCAACGCGCCCGCCAGCGCGCAGACAGGTGAGGCGCGCAGCAGCACCCTCATGAGCGCAGCAACACGTTCCGACGCGCCCGCCAGCGCGCAGCCAGGTGAGGTGCGCAGAAGCGGCCTTAGCAGCGCAGCGACACGCACCAACACGCTCGCCAGTGCGCCGACGCGAAACCAGGCACCGTGGCAGACAGCAACGCAGCACACATTACTGAAGCCGCTGCTGCTTGGCACCGCGTTTGCACAAAGCACCCCTATGCAACTACCTGCAAACTATAGCACAAATTGGCACACGCTCGCTCACCTAAACGAGTCAACGACTCGTTTCAACAAGAACACTGTATTCCTGCTCAATGTCAAAACCGAACATCAAAAAGGTTATCAAGGCCAGCAGCGAGCATAGGTCTATCCCACTTCTGAACTGTAGGACACAATCCAGAAATGGGGATTTACAACTCTAAACTAATCACGCCTTAAAAGATCTGATCTCTTAAAACGCTGAAACCCTACCTAAAGCCGTCTCCAACCGCCCCTATAACGGCCCCTGTCCTCACATCTAATCTATTTAACCGCAACACGTCAGACAAACCACCATCTGAACGTGAGGGTAACTATCACAAATATCAAAGTATTATTTAATCAACAATTAATTACACTCATCAAAATCTATAGGCAATAATTATTCGATTAGGGCGCGATTGCTATCACATTCCCACAATCAAATACAACGACCTAGACACGGGAGCATCCAATAGCCGTTTGAGTCTCTGGAAGAGACTGAATTAATAACGTCCAAAGCGCTGTATTTATACTAACGGCGCGGCACCAGACCGGCGCCTACATCGTCAACAAAGTCAAACTACCTACTACTAGTTTTATCTAGCTACCCTCAATACATTAAAGTTGTATATCTTTACTATTTCAATATTTCGCTAACACATAATAACCGCGACAATTCTAACCAACCGCTAATCTAACTCTCTACTGATCAGAGATGACGAGCGACAACTAACTTCAGACGACTGACTCGACACAGAATGACGAATAATCAATACACGCTGTACGCTTCCCTTTTATGGACCGAACGAGTGGGGAGGGAACAATGATACCAATGCTACGAAACTACCGTCATGAAACGTTACAAGACTACCGTCACTAAATGGCGCTTTAAACAATAATCACTCTAATCCTACTTTCCTACAAATAATTATACTTAATATTAATCAGTTGGCCAGTGTTGCCGACACATATTTCGTTCAAACTTTTGTGCGTTGCATTAAATATCCCGCGCAAAATTAGTTTAGGTTATATTTCATATTTAATATTGTGCACTTATAAAGTGTTTAAGTAAATAAAAGCTGATGGTTTACATATAGGATTTCGAAATAAGAAGAAAAAATATTTGTGACCCAATTTAAACCACACGCATAATGTTCCCTATTGTATCAATTTTAATTACCAATGCTCGGCGGCGGTAAAGGCACTGTCGTCGGTGTGTGAGCGCGCGACGCGGGCGAGGCCGGCGGCGGCCAGCGCGCGCAGCGTGGCGCCCGCGCCCGCCGCGTTGCGGATGCGCTGCCAGCGCGCCTCCGCGCCGCTCTCCTCGCCCGCCAGCTCGAGGGCGAGCGCTGCAATCATTACACCAGTGCAGCTCAACATATTACCAACGTAGCTGTAGTAAAATTTGCCTAATGCAACAATTATCATTGTACCTACCAATTTAGCATCAGGCAAACTTTTTTGATGGGGAAAATAGCCGGAAAAAGAAGTGTTAGAAGGCGAACTAAGTCATGGCTAAGAAACATAAAGGAATGACATTAAGACAGTCGCAGAACTATTCTGCCTAAGAGAAGAGAGGTTCAAAATCTGACTCCTGAGTGCTGACATCTAGTAATGAAGAGACACATAATTACTTACTCAGCACTCAGCAGAACTAGGAAGTAAGAAACTACAAGGTTAGACATAGTCAAGCTACTTAAAACAAGCCTATGTCCAACAGTGGGTGAATGATGACGTTACCCGCGTCGTGCATCACGATGAGGTCGGTGGGGTCGAGGTGCGTGGCGGCGGCGAGGCGCGCGGCGGCGGCGGCGGCGGACGGCGGCGAGGGCGCGGCGCCGGGCGAGGCGGGTTGCCGCGCGGCCGCCAGCTCGGCCAGCGCGCCGCACACGCGCGCCGCACAGCCGTACGGGTCGTCCCGCGCAGCCGCCTCGCTCAGCGACCGCGCCTCCGAGTACTTTCCTAACTTCAATTTAAATCATCATTAAAATTGTTAATAAAATATGATTTGATGGAGACTCGAAAGAAAAGAGGGCCCTGGTAAAGTAGGTACCTATAAGTAAAATTTTAAATAATTTACCGCATAGGCCACGAAAGCGCCATCAGCGTTAGCCTCTGCACGTAGAACTCTGTCGTTGGGGTGTGCTCGCGCGACCGCTTTCAGCCGCTGTAACGCTTTCACACCGGCGGCCATTGGGCCCGCGCTCGTGTTGGACCCAGCGCCTGCAGCGCTGCGCAGGGCCGCTAGAGCGCTGCCGAGCTCCAGCCGCGCGCCCGCCCCGCCCCCCGAGTACCCGCGGAGAGCTTCCACGCACCACGACGCACCACTATTTTATAAAAAAAAAATTGTATCCTTTGCATAGAATAAACATGCCCAATGAATTTGTATCCTTGACGCAAATAAAAATCATACATTTATTAAGTCAATGTTATTACACAATAAATGAGTTGCGCTAGTGAGCCGTTCAGTTTAATAGTCACAAAATGACGAACAACGAAGTGATTAAAAATAAATAAATACAAGGTAAAATTCTTCTTGTTCTTGTTGAACAAAGATCTCTTACATGGACTTTCACAGACTTCGGTCTTGCGCCCTGCGTTATCAAATCAGAAATTATTAAATCCGTAGGAGAACCAAAGTCACTAACATATAGCTCAGCGAGTCGCGAAACTGAGTGAAAAGTTGGCAGATCCGCAGAGGGTTGCATGGAAATTATTAGAAAAATATGTTCCGTGCTTTGGTGGGCGTACCCCGAGTCATCGTCGCGCTGCGTGCGCGCGTGCGGGCGCATGAGCGCGGCGGCCGCGAGCGCGAGGCATCGCTCGGCGAGCGCGGCCGCCGCGCGCGACCAACGCGACAGTTTGTCGCCGCGGACCACGTCGCGTACGACGCACTCGTACGCGTCATTCTCCTGTAACAAAATTCTGAGGACCGTGGAAGAACCGTTTGACTCTCGTGGAAGAAATGTCTACCGTGGGTAGACATTTCTTCCACGGTACTTATAAGTTGCGGCCATTAGCTATTATAAATTAATAATGCCCGTAACTTCGTCCGCGTGGATTTAGTTCTTCAAACCCGCGGGAATTCTTTCATTTTCCGGAATAAAAAGTGGCCCATGTCACTCTCCAGTAGCCCAACTACACCCATGCAAAAACTCTATCATCAATCTGTAACTCTCTTGCAGCGTGATTGAAGGACAAACCAACAAAGCAAAAAAAAAACACTTTGCGTTTGAACATTCTGCGTATTGAACATTTTGCGTCGCGACGACTTTCGCATTCCACTAATATTATAAAGGGATGTTTTAAGTTAGACCGCTTCGAATCAGACTTCAAATCATCTAATCATTTAAGATTACCGCATAGGAACCTAGTGAAAATAATGACTGTTCATCGTACAAAAACCGCAAACGTTACTGAAGAATAACTTAAACAAATGAAGCTTACATCGTCAATAGCAATATCGTGGTGATACGTGGGCGGCTCCACATCCAGCATTGCATGAAAGGCCGCTTTGCCGCCCTCTGCGTCATCGAGCGCCACCGAACATAATACTAAGTGTAAACCTACAATAAAAGTTACTTGCTCTATTAGTTTATTCCTATTCTCTTCTGCAGGCCTACTGCTTGTGTCACTGGCTATTTAACTTAGTTGTCTATTACCCGGTTTATTTTTTCTCTTCTTTAGATCTATTTCTTACGTCAGTGGCTATAATATAACTTAGTTATAGGTATCTATACAACGGAAAGTGTTTATGAAATAACAGTCAACTCCTGAATTCCTGTTTAATCCACCTACTCGAGGAATAAGCGAGGAATATTTCAGTCAAATACAATTAATATCCTGGTCTACCGGTTTAAGCCAGTTTAAGCTATATGATGCCCATCAGTCACTGTACTGTTTTAGGGTAGATCCACATGTGATGCGTGTGTGTGTATCTATAATTTAGACATCTATCGATTGAGACAGTGACAATGACGTTAGTGTGCGATGATGCAATTAGCACCCGTGGCACGCTCTGATTGGCCCGTTGTCACGCCAGAGCTTTGCGTTGGAAATCACCACGCAAATGGAATTTATTATACTTCATGCTTTGTCCTCGAGATTAGCATCAGATTACATTGTAGTAAACACACGAGCCCGCCAGCCACACACTGTTAATTGAGATTCTTTTTTTTTTTTTTTGCCGCTGGTATCACTGTTTCGTAGGTACCTGCAATCTCCATTACACATTCAGTGCTCCGCCAGTCCGCACGCGTTTGTTCGTGATGCGCATTTTAGTGTTCCTTTACAAAAAATAAATACAATAATAATAATAATTTATTTTCAGATAAATATCCATAGAATTATTACAATTACAATATAATATTAACGGAAACGTTCTCGTACCGTTTCCGAGTACTATGGATCTATAGTTAATAAAATTAGAAAGTTGGAAAACTGATGCGCACACGATGCAGAGAAAAACGAAGAGAGGTCAACAAGGATGTTATCATCGGAGAGACCAAGATCATCATCACGCACAAGTTCCGCTTCAGAGTTGCGGCCAGAGGCACATATTCGCTTGAATCAATACTGCGGGTATCCACCAGGGCTATCACTTTATTGATATGGCGTTTGTTCATTTACATGAACCTTGAGGTAGATGAAATGTTATATACCTACCCAGATATTCACTTAAATCAATACTGCGGGTATCCACCAGGGCTATCACTTTATTGATATGGTGTTTGTTCATTTACATGAACCTTGAGGTAGATGAAATGTTATATACCTACCCAGATATTCGCTTAAATCAATACTGCGGGTATCCACCAGGGCTATCACTTTATTGATATGGCGTTTGTTCATTTACATGAACCTTGGGGTAGATGAAATGTTATATACCTACCAAGATATTCGTTTAAATCAATACTGCGGGTATCCACCAGGGCTATCACTTTATTGATATGGCGTTCGTTCATTTACATGAACTTTAAGGTAGATGAAATATTATATGCCTACCCACATATTCGCTTAAATCAATAATGCGGGTCTCCACCAGGGCTATCACTTTATTGATATGGCGTTTGTTCATTTACATGAACTTTGAGGTAGATGAAATTTTATATACCTACCTATATATTCACTTAAATCAATACTGCGAGTATCCACCATGGATATCACTTTATTGATATGGCGTTTGTTCATTTACGTCCACATTTTGGTAGACGAAATTGTATATACCTACCCACATATTCACTTAAATCAATACTGCGGGTATCCACCAGGGCTATCACTTTATTGATATGGCGTTTGTTCATTTACATGAACATTGAGGTAGATGAAATTTTTATATACCTACCTATATATTCACTTAAATCAATACTGCGAGTATCCACCATGGATATCACTTTGTTGATATGGCGGTTGTTCATTTACGTTGCAATATAGTGATGCGGACAGTCTGTGGGACTTTCACTATAATTGACGTATTAATAAGTGGCGATGCGGTCCAGTTGTGGCAAGTCTAGGCAAATCATATGGTGAACAAATTCAATCAGACATTGCCTTTCGTCTTCAGCATATAGATAAGACGGACTTGCCTTGCTTGCTCCGTAAGGAGCTCGCAGATAGGTCAATAGTACCTGTTTACTGTCTGCAAACAGCATTTTAATTTGAAAGATACATTTTCAATTCGAAAGTAATAGCTGCTGTTATGGAGGCTGGGTTAAAAGCTTAAAGCTCAGGCGTCCTTCCACAATATGATATTGTGTTGCTGAAGCTCTCACTCTGCCAATCAAAACCTGTTTTTTAACGAGGATTTTGCTGAAAGATTAAATACAAGGATCGCCACCAGCCTGCTAGCTCATCGAAGCCGACGTCGTGTCCAGAGTTACAGCCGCAACCGCCGCTAAACGGGGTGAGGTATGCCTATTAGGCTTTTATACTTTTGTGATTAATAGTCACTCATAACGAGCGACATATTATTTCTTTAGTGGATTTAGTGGATAAAGGGATATAAAATACCTTTTTCCCGTCCTGTGAAACAACAAACCTGCTTGTGACCAGAATGTTTTCTGCCACGGAATAAAATTAGATACGAACCTCCTATTCAGGATTATTTAAAAAGTTGGTTAAAGATCGGTGCTGTTACGGAATTTCAACCTTACAAAGGTTGATTTCTGTCTACTATATTATTAGTTCTTACAGAAACCTAATGGAAAATATTTTCAGTAGTTTATTATGAACTACTTAACTATTAAATAAGATTGATACTTCTTACTTAAAGCTTGAATTCATCGTTGCAACCTTGATTTGCAAACGGCCTTAAGAGTATAACTTGTTTCTATAATCTTATAGAAACTGTTTTTTGAGTAATTGTACTCAGCTGGAGCTACTGAGCTCTAAAAGACGCATATCTTTTTTGATATATCCAGCGTCCAGTTGTTTCCTTTCAGCGTCTGTTGATGCCACGTATAATTTGAGTATCTTTATGGTAAAGTGAATATTTTTCTAGACCATTACCTAGACCAGCGCTCTAATCAATGATTTCAGTCATTGATTGTCGTCAAGCGCATGCAATGCAGCAAAATAAAGATAAGCAAATAATGCGTTCACGACCATTCATCTCCGCTTTCAATTTGATATTTATTATCAAACATGAATAATTTAATGCTTTACCATGCATCTTTGGTTTTTATTAAGACTGTGAAACTTTTGATCAGTTTACTGAGAGCGTGTGGTCATTTATCAACAATGTATCTGGATGATACCTTATTCTAAAGTCATGTTTGGGAAACATTAATGACATAACCAAGCCTTAGAAGTCCTAAGCTTGACTCTCTTGATACAACATCTAAACTGGGCTTCATAACTGATTCCCATAATTTACTAGTCACCTTGCAAAAAGGCTTTAAGAATTATGTAAAATTGAAATCAATAAATTCAGTATTATAAAGCACTGCAAAGCTTGAGCATTTGCTCGTTTAGTGAGGTTATTACCGCTGACGACTGTCCAGCCGTCAAATACAGTTGGCGTTATACAAAAGTACTGGAGGAACGTAAATATTTAACCAATGACCAACACATGACAATACCATCATCAATTTTACTAGTTCTTGAGCGGTGGTCTAAAACCTATGGTTCACCCCATAATTGATATATTAAACAAAATGAATTTTGTTTGGAAATTTATAGTGATGCCTCAACTAAGGGATGACTGAGCTGCCTGTAGTAGGGAACGTGCTCGTGGGTCATGGACAGTGAAAGTTCTCGACATATTAATTATGTACATTGTACAATCTCTTAGCTGTCTTTTTGATTTCAAAATTTTTGCAAAATTTTATCAAGTATCTGTCTGATACTTTCATGGTTAATTTTATAAATATAAACCGTATGGGAAGCTCAAGTTCTCGCATATCACAAACATTCCCAGGTAATTCTGGCAGTGGTGTGAAGCATGAAATCTAGACGTCTTCGCATCAAAAAATTAGCTCAGTCGAAAATAATGTTGCGAATACAGAATTGCAACGTCCTTCCAGATTGAACGGGAATTTATACAAAAAATTATACTATATTATATCTATATCGTAATGTTAATAATTTTAACGCAATTGTATGCGTTTGTTGCTAAATATTGAACTTTTTATAGTTGTAGGTCAATTTTTTCCTCTTATATCTGGCCAGGAATTAACCGATGATTATCATATCAAGTGTTTCTTTAAGGGGATGTTTAAATTGCGTCCACTGTTATCCAACTATAACACCATATGAGATACATGGATTGTACTCAATTTTTTAGCAACTCATTTCTCTAACGAAATGATTACTGATGAAATGAAATGAGTAGGGCACTAATACCCTAACAAAACGTTTTTAGAAAATTTGTCAAAATAAAATAATAATAAAAATTAATAACTTTGCTCGCGAAAAGACACGCGCTAGCAAATAAAGTACAAACAATTCCTAAAATCTTAGGAGTATAAAAAATACAAATTTTCTGCAAAATAAGATTAGCATAAAAAACCATAGTCTTATTATATTACTGCGTAAATCCCAGACTTGATAAAATCCTCCCGTCCTGAGACAGGGAAGTCAGTGTTGATTCTGCCTACTTTTCATGAGTGGAAGAAATATCCTGTTGTTACATTGTACTTCTAACTATCTAAATGTAACCCAATCTTTAAGTAGTGAAGATAATTTTTTATAAGTATGGAAACCTTGTTAGTCCATCACATCTCAGACTTTGACAGATGGATTGAAACAAGTCCAGTAATTGTGGCATACATGTATCAATTTTTACCGCCCATCTAGTTCACAACATGCTTCTTCCTTTAAAGCTCATAAGCTGGTTGTTATTTTAGATTATATCAGAACAAACTTCAAGAAGGAGCAGTAGCTCCCAAACATTTTTTGGCATAATAGAATTATAACTTAAAATGCTAATCATGTTAGAGAACTCTTTCGCAAGAGATATTATTATGAGTGGTTCATTAATGTTTTTATGTTATGATAACCTCCTCCTTTTTGGAAGTCGGTTAAAAATTTATTTGAATGTGCTTAAAAGCTAAATATGATGATTCATTTGTTGCCAAGTACCTAAATGTAGATACATTACAGTAGATACTGTTTCTTTGAAAGTTGATATTTTCACTCTCAACATCTACAATGTAATCTGATGCTAATCTCGAGGACAAAGCATGAAGTATAATTAATGATTAAACGAACTTACCTGTACGTGAAGTTCTATCATAATTATACGAAGGCTTTGTCCGAAGAGATTAGCAACCCACCCACCCCATTTAGCATTTCCCGAATAATGAGTATATTTAACGATATACATAGGTACTATAGTATACTATAGTATATAAATCCGATTAACTATTTGTATTTCAGTACCTATACATTCAAATATCAACATTGACAAAGAATTGCTAGATGCTCTAAACTAAATGAAGATTGCAGGTACCTACGAAACAGTGATACCAGCGGCAAAAAAAAAAAAAAAAAAAGAATCTCAATTAACAGTGTGTGGCTGGCGGGCTCGTGTGTTTACTACAATGTAATCTGATGCTAATCTCTTCGGACAAAGCCTTCGTATAATTATGATAGAACTTCACGTACAGGTAAGTTCGTTTAATCATTAATAAGTGATCCAACCTGTCGGTACTTATACACGTTTACGAGTGACAAAATGATCTCGAAATCTGTTCAAAAAATATAAACGTCGACTGAGAATCTCTTACTTTAAGTTGATTAAAAATGTAAACTTGTTACCCGTCTGAAAGTCTCCTTGCTCGTGCATAATATGTTGGAAGTTGGTGACGGCATCGCGGAATTTGCCCATACGCACTAGCAACAGCCCAATGTTGTGCATCACTTTCATTCTATACAAAAATCATTGTGATCTCATAATTATATCGATGAATCGCCAAATAAGTACAAAAATTTACAAAGTCTACTCGTAGAACTAGGGCATACCTTAAATCTTTCTCTGCTGTTGGGGTTTGATCTAACGCCATTCTATAAAGTTTCAGAGCCTTTGGGTGTTCGCCCATCTTAAAGTAAATATTGCCCATGTTTACCTACAAATTAACAAAAACGTTACAGTAAATTTCTTAATCGAGATAGGTTAGATTATTTTTTATTGATACCTTGAGTCTGTTGGCATGCGGAAAGAGCTTATTCCTGGTAAGAAGTTGATATGTGTTTAGCGCTTCGGTGTACATTTCGTTGAGCGCGTACTGATCCGCCAGATTGCAGAGTACCTATACGACATAAATCATAATATAAATTAAAAAACAATTGCGAAAAGAAGTGGTGGGTTACGAAAATGGGATGCGTAAGTATAAGGCCATACAATCTACGCACTAGACATTATTATGTCCGCTTCACGTGTCTTCTTTTCGCCATTTCTGTATAGGCCGCACTAATTTATAATATTTTTTTCAACACACTTGCTCATAAAATGGCTCCCGGTTCACCGCAACTAGGCACACAATGACACCTTTAACTCAAACTGTGACTTTTGATTACTATTATTCACAATGTGAGTTATAGAATTATTTTTTTTAATTTTATTGGTTGAGTTGCTTTGTTCTTAAAAAAGTTTCTATTACAAAAAAGATCCTACCTATTGCCAAGATACCTATTGCTTGCTCATTTCATACAACTTCGTGTTTAAATAGATAATTTCAACTTGTACGTGTTTAATAAATAAAACTGTCACTCAAGTATAACTTTTGTTTTTTCTGTAATAAAGAAAACTGGAAATTCCCCATTTTGTACGTGGGTCGTGGCTATAAGAGAAAAGCCAAAAAAAAAGAAACCTCATTCTTTTAGTCTATGGCTATTAAAGGTGCGCGCATTCCGGAAAACTGATTAAATCAAATAAACACCTAAATAGGCTGTATGGTCATCGATCTTTGCCTGCCCTCAAGAGCATCTCAAGAGGGCGAACAAAATAACAACATTAATTTTTCCCGCCATTGCGAAAAAATTTTCACAACTCGTTTTCACTGTTTTGTACCATAATGTACTATTTTAGTATTATTTTCTTCACAAGTGTGTTGAAAAACGTCGTATGATACACGTGTATATTGATGATTACCGTCCTCGGCTAACTTAAGACCCTCACCTAACGGCTCGGGTCTCAATAGCGCCTCAGCGGTAATCACCAACTTTTACACTTGTACCATAATGTACTAAAACATCAATAAATAAAACTGATGTATCTCTTTATTATTACGAAAAACTGCCAGAATGTTTTTAGGACTAATCTTGGGAACGGTTAAACCAATTTTAACGGGTCTTTCACAGGCAGAGGAGTATGCAAGTAGTTATCACGCCTTCTTTTTATCTTGGAAAATTAAGGAATTTCCACGAGATATATAATCCAAATGGACGATGTTGAGCGCACCGACTAGAAAAAAAAGCCCAAAAACATACGTACAGCAAAAGTTAAATCCAAGTTATGGGTATCTCCTAAATTTGCTTGCTCCTGCATTCGAATTAACTGCCTTTCCAACGTCGATGCTTCTTGAGCTTTTGCTAACGCCTAAAAAGGACAGTCAAATCATTTATTAGGCAATCAGGTGTATTTTTCATTATGTAGTGGGTGAAGGATACTTTTAAATCTTTAGCTAGCATGACAGAAGTTGATCATAAAACATACAAAGGAGCTGTATTATGAATTATTTATTAATGAAATAAATAAAACTGTATTGAATATTTCTAGTAGGGAAGACCAGGGATGAACGTAACAATTTTCAATTTTCCTGTAATATCTCAGAGTTCTTTGAACATCAAAATTCTTATCAGTTTTTCACGATTTTTTTTTTATATAAAAAATTCATGTTTTCGCCACCTCGTTAATTATAGTCACAAGCTATAAACACTCCCAATCGTGTATGTTTGCAATCAGCTCCCTAACTACTTATCAATTATATTGGTTTAAGCGTTTAAGCAGGAGTTTTGTTACCTGGCTCAGGTTTTGTTCGCGTTTACTCTCAGTCTCTTCATCGGAACTGGATCGCGCGCTCAGCATACAAGATTCTTCTACCAAAGTCATTATTTTAGCTTCCATTTGTTTTATTTTATCTTCGACACTGAAATTAAGGGTTTCTCGATTAAAGTAAAACATTTTATTCTTACTTTATAACTACTTAGGATCAGTTCACACCGAGACGTGAAGCGACGCAACTATGCTTGTACTTTTGTCGATAGCGATGTCAATATAGAACCTCTTTACTACGGCGGCGTAACGAGCCATACTTCGACACGTATCTAGGTTGCTTTCGCACTCTCTACCTTCTCTTTTTACTCCATTTGCACGTAACCTTTATAAATATTTTTTTAATTATACACCCAAACCTTCTCGAAGATCAGGCTATCCATTGATAATATTAGATGATAATTCCACGTCACACACCTGTCCTCTCTCTTTTCCTCCCTGCTAGGTGTGTCCCGCGTGGAAGTGTATCCCGCGGCGCGGACGGCAGTGACGGGGCGGGCGGCCGCAGTGCCCGCGCGGGATTGCCCGCCTCGCACGCTCACCGTGCCCAAACGATACATCTGAAATACGCATATATTTTTAGTATACGAACTACTTCTCTGGGAGCTGATTGATTCATCATCTTATGAACCCATCGCATACCCATTACTGACCATAGTTCTCCACTCAGAATGAGGATTTAGGCAATCACTAATAAATCATTTTTAGGGTACCCAAAGGGTGCCAACAGGATACTCCCGAGAATGATTTCATGCACATATTATTCTAGGTACCTAAGTAATGATGCTAACAAAACTGATGCTTATGAAACGTTTAGGTACCAACCCCAGTGCCCATTCGGCTCGGAACTTGTCTGCCGACGCCAGCAGTGCGCAAGGTCTGCTGGAAGGCCTGATCCTCTCGCAGTTGCCTGGTGTCTAGAGCCGGGGACACGTCGTTGAAGCCGGCATAGATCTCGTCTTCGTCGTCGATCACCGTGGCCGTTCGCGGCGGCCTGTCCACACCGTGCCTGGACATACTATATCGGGACCCTAGCATTTTATTATAAGTAACTTTGAGAAGGACGCGAAATAGCAATCAAAAAGGTTTATGAAATGGAAAACAACGCGTTAAGTCCCAATTTTCGGTTTGTTGTGACGCCGTTGCCATGGAAACGACATTGATAGAGGTTAGCTTTTGGCATTTGACTTTTCTGTTCATGGCATTATTATAGGTAGTCTTTTCCAGACTTTCTCCTTTTTTTTTTTCTTTATCTTTGAACACTGACCTCTATATTTAATCTATAATAATTAACACTGGATTTCCGGGCCTATACAAATGACAGCCTAAATTATGGGTCGATTTACCTATCCTATAAAACGGCACTACCTACCTCAGAATATAGTATATTTCGAGTCTATTCTATTTTTAAATAGATTTTTTAATCTTAGAAAAGTTAAATCTAAACGAAGTTAGTGTTAAAGTATAATTTTTAATATAAAATCATGAAAGTTAGTTCACAAAGTTTATTCTACTTTTATCTGACTTTTATGGTCAAGCAGAGCTCTCACCCAAGAGGATATAAATTATAATCACTTCGTTTTAGCTCTCACTTTAAAACTGACTTCACTAAAAGATGCAGACAACAGTTGTTAAATCTTTAAAGGAGGTATAGTCTGATTTTTAATTCCGTGGAATTCTGACGTATCTTAATGTTACCAGAGATTTAAAAAATCCCACAAGAAAGATAATAAATTGAAACTTATACAAATAAAAATCAATGGCCGCACATAAATATATGACAAATGCCTGACAGATAGTTTGGGGTAAAATCGAACTACAGGTGGTAATACTGTTTTTCATACAAATAACTCGCTCTATTTATAAAATGACATCTGTCAGAATTCCACCGAATTAAAAATCAGACTATAGTTAATTAGTAAATAGCTATGGGAATATGTATGAGAAACACTAAAAAAAACGATCAATATTCTTTGTCATTTTTATTACATGATCACTACAATTTCTTAACATTCAAGGTCCATCTCAATATCATCATACCAAATAAACGAATAGTTACATAATAGCTACACTAGAACAAAATATGACTTAAACACAGATGTCACAATAAAAAGAATACGAGCAAAAATCATTCTAAAATAACAGTACTATTGGAAGACACTGATAAAATCCTGTAGATCTGAAATACTCCTAAGCTGATGTCGTGCAGCGCGTAATATAGACAACAAAATAAGAAGAGGAATGAGAGGCCGCCATTTTCTATCTCTGTCTTGCTCAGTGTATAACAAACAAGAGTAAGACGGCAATAGGAAACAGCTGCTTCTCGTTCCTATTCTCATATTTCCAGTATGCCGAGGCCACGTACGTAACACAAGTTTGACCAATCCACTCACTGTATTCTATCATACCATGCTATGTAACTAGTTGTGCACGCCTCGGTTATCTCTGTATCGTTTCTTGAAAAATTGTATCCTGCGATCCTTATTCCTTATGATCCGAAAAAAAATCGACTCAAGATGTAACTGTCCTTATCGCGTATTGTATCAGGACGGCGTATATAAATGAAAAAATGTATATAAATGAAAAAATGTATATAAATGGCGCATATTATGATTGCGTATTCATGAATTCATGATACGTGTCGGCGATACAGATACGCTGATCCGATACAGGCAAACGTTACGTATGTGGACGCGGCTCTATTTGTGATGCTGATTCGCTATATTGACTAAAATACAAAGAATGCGATAAATTCAGCCAATCATCACAATAAATTAGACTGTAGAAATTATTGCTGCAGCTTTTACGGAAGGTGTGTTCGTGAACATGCTCGCAAGAATACATATTTTTATGGTAATTTGTGTTTAGCTTTCGCATCACATGTGTAAACTGTGAACGTACGCACAACCGACATCAGGGAAGCAGAAATTCAGGCAGTACTGTTATATTATATACCGATCGCATTTCTGGCTCATCGCTGAGACCAGATACGCCATACGACCTATTCTATAAAGTATACACAGCATAAAACAGAAGAATAAAAATACCTAACGTCTACTGCCGCCTCTGTTTCATTTTCTGTTTTACTCATTCAAAATATTTTTTATAAAAAATAAACGTATTACAAATTTTTAAGTATGCAAGACGTTAATGATGAGAGAGACTATCTAATTATTTTGTAAACGATTTGATTTCTGATTCATTTCGTGACCCTAACAGACTAGTAAGAAATGCAAGTATTAATATTTTTGTACACTTTTCACTTATCATTAAGATAACACGACGTAAAAATTAATAGAAAACTCTGAATTCTATAACAGAGATATTATGACTTAGATGTTAATAGATGTTAATTTCATTCAATTCAATACACAAATTCAACAAAGTCACTGACATGCACCTTCTAACTCGCGCTCGTAATATCAACCACTCATACTCCAAACATACTGATATACCATAATAATATGCTGACATAGCTTAAAACGACGAGACCAAATATTTCAATAAGAAACATATTTAAATGGTTCGAGTTTATGCAGGTCACTGTTAATAAAACTTACTCAATGTTCTACACTATAACATTTAACTGAACATGATTGGCATTTTTTATTTTGTATTGATAATTATTATTTGCACATACATACCTATCGCAAATGCATTTAATTTCACGAAACATACAGGGTGGAAACGATAAGTGGTTGCAACCTATTTTTTTTAAATACATCCAAATCTTTATAGAGAAAAATGCACACGCTTAGCGTTTTCAGCCAGTATTTTATAGCCATTAAATTTAATTTTGTTCTTCATATTAAGATAACACGACGTATAAATATTTAAACATATTTTTTTTATGACAATTATCAATACTAAATAATAATAATATTTCAAACTTATACTTAAACAAATCAGTTCTTTATTGTACGGATTCACATCCCAGTATGTGGCAAACTTTTTGGTTCATTTAATATAATTATTCTGATTTTAACAACATTCATAGCCTCTTACTTACATACTACTTATAGTTGTTATACTTTTACATGCCATATGGAAGCTTACGTTATTACAACCATATTTAAAACTTTATAACTTTTAATATGACTTTGTTGTACAAACACAGCACTTCTCGGTACGATTCAAAAAGAAATAAAACTAAGGCATTAATTAATGACGCTGTCCGCTGAGTGATGGCACACGATTCACGTACCTATTCCCAAACTACCAAAGGGATATTTCATCTGAACTGTTGGTGTTTGTGTTTCATTTGACTGTTCATAATTCATTTAGCGGTATTAGGGTCACCGATCACATTTGTAAGCACCAATATGTGGGCAGTAAAAACCTCAAGCACTATGAACGACTGAGTACACGCACAACACACTATATTGACTCGGGAGTGAGATGAGCAGATGTTCTTACACGATTATGAATCCTATTTCTAGTGGTATAAAGTGGATTGTTCGGAGGCTAGATCTGAGTTGAGAAACGGGGTCGGGGCAGTTCGAACACGTCCCCGTGCACGGAGCGAGCCAGCGCCTTGATGCTCGCCGCTATGTCCTGTGGCTCCTCCTAGTGGACGAATCATTTGGTCATTGAATTGAATCAATGAAAATTTCCTACATTTTCAGAATAAAAGCAAGGACTGACTGATCTATCAAGTATCAACGCACAACTCAAATCACTGAAGAGTTTTTCGTTGTAGCATGGTACGGGTGACAGGTCAAAGGAAGGTAACTCATTTTGTACCGAGATTGTTGCTCCGAGACCGTTAGGTTAAAATTATAGTCTTAATAGATTTTAATCCTGTGAATTTGAACCTTGCGATTGCGACAATATGGTATTTCCAAAAAAAAAAAACTACTTTTACTGATCAGCTGCGAGATCCTCTAAAAATAAATGATTGCAATCACCTCTAATTGGCTGAAACCTTCGATCATAGAAAAAATTTGTGTAACCACTAAATATGAGTGCCAAGAGAATGTAATCACTCCGTTTTATGAGTGCAAGATCATTTCGCTAGCTAGTTTGTCATCGAACATTGACGTGAAGCAGTTATTTCAGTGTCAAGGAACAATGATGCATTTGAATAATAGTTGAAGTATGAAGTGCTGAATCCCCTTATTTTTCTGTGATCGAAAGCTGACACTCTCTCGCTCTTAGCTAAAATGCATTGATTCAGCAAGAACGCCATAAGTCAACCAATCAGAAAAAAAATTTTTAGACAATCCCACAACTGTTTCGACTTGTTCCTGGTTGTAATATTAGCTAGCTATACTCACGTGGTCGTCAAGTTCCCTGACGGGCGCGTGTTCGGCCGCGAACCGCGGCACGCTGATGGGCGCCGAGCGCGCGATGTCGGCGGGCGCGGCGCGCGCGCGCCCCACGTGGATGCCTTCGTCGTTACTCCCCTCTGGAATCAGAATAACCATTTTTATCCCTGTTTGTGCTCCTTATTAGACAACACATGCCCCAATTGAGCATTTTATGTATATACTTAAAATAAAGATTTTTAATATTACAACACTGTGCCATTTTTAGGGTTCCATACCCAAAGGGTGCCATTGTGACCTTATTACTAAGCTTTCGCTGTCCTACCGTCCGTCGACGGACGGTAGGTCCGGACGTTTGTCTGTCAGCGGGCTGTATCTCATGAACCGTAATGAGTAGACAATTGAAATTTTCCAAGAATATGTATATATCTATTGTCGCTATAACAACAAATAATAAAAATAAAATAGTAGATTATTTGTAGAGATCAGTGGCTTTATCTGTCTGCGTACCTGGCTGTGGCATCGTAGCGCTCAAGCATATGGTAGAGCCCAATCTGGATACTTACGATCGGAATCATAGTCGTCGTGATCTGAGCCCATGAAGTTGTTGGAATCCATTCCTTCTAAATCGAAAATATCCTCTGCATCTAAGGAATCTTCTTCGTGCGGTATTTGTGCAGTCGACTAGAATACAGAATAATACTTTTTTCAACACACTTGCTCATAAAGTAGCTCCAAGTTCACCACTATTAGGCATGTAATGACACATATAGTCCAACTGTGACTTTTTCATTACTATTATTCACAAGTGAGTTCAATGTACCACACTTGTACCATAATGTACTATTATACCAATTTTCAAAAGGAGATTCTTAATTTTATGTATATTTTGGAAATTATGATGAGAACTCTTATTCCATACTAATATTTATAAACGCGAAATTGTATTTGTTTGCTGGTTTATCCTACAATCATGCAGTATTGGATCGACGCCTCCAAAAAGAGAAGGTTCGTATGATAGATGGAAGTTATAAGTAGTACTCTTTCTTAAGAATGTTAGTCCAGCAACCACTGCCTGTTTTTTCAGTGATTACAGGCTGAATCTTCATAAGTAGGTTCGGTCCGACGAGACGCACAAGTTTTTCCTCTGTGAAAATTCTTGATAGAGGTACAGGTATCTCTTATTCTGTTCTGTGTTAATCACTAAAAAAAACAGGCGGTGGCTCCTGGACTATCCTAATATTATAAATGCGAAAGTTTGTTGGTTTATTGGTTTGTCCTTCAGCAACGGATTGACGTGATTTTTTACATAGGTATAGTGTAGGACCTGGAGAGTGACAGACAACTTTTTATCCCAGAAAATCAAGGAGTTCCCGCGAGGTTTTTGAAAACTAAATCCACGCGAACGAAGTCGCGGGCATCAGCTAGTGTGTAATAAAAGTTTTATTAAAAAATATACCTTTAAATTTTGAGTGAACTTTTTGGCATCTTTAAGAGAAGACAGTCTTCGTCTCTGCAGTGGCGGGAGCAGCGGCGACGGCGGGCCGCTCGCAAAGTTCGAGTTATTTGCCCAGTTGTCTTTTTCGATGTCACTTTGTGCCTTGCTAATAATACTGTAAAACCAATTTTAAGCAAAAATTAATTTATACAGAATGTGATTACCAATACACCGTCAAGTTGCTGTCATCTATTTTGATAAAATTGATAAAAAAGTTTTTTTAAATAAACTTTTATAGGAAAAGGGGCGCCTGACGTCAACTACCAAAAACAGCACTGTTGGGATCCCCATCTTAGAAATTTATCAGTTTATGATAACAATACCGTATATTAATATGAATTTTCATTTTTCTTCATACATTTGAACCCATCGCCAGCCTACTACTGGGCACAGAACTCCTATTAAGAAGGGTTTAGGCCATAGTCCATGCTGGAGAAGTGCAGATTGTAAGACTTCACTGACCATAATTATCCTAAATTATGGAGAATTCTCAGGCATGCAAGTTTTCTCACTATGTTATCTTTCAGCATTAAAGCAAGTTATATCAATTGTTTAAAAAGCACATACTTAGCTCTGTCATGGCCGGAATTAAACCCCTCTCTCGAAATGTAAGCAGGAGTCATAATCACTAGGCGGTCACCTCTAAAATGAATATACTAATTTTAGTAAATTATTTAATTTACCTAGATAAAATTTTGTGGTCTTTTTGCGCCCTTGCTCTGTAGGCTTCATACTCTGCGTATTTCTGATCTCTGAACTGGCTGACCGCTTCTTCTATGGCCTCCAAATGTGATTGTAATGTTTGATTCAACTGTTTCTTAAGTGATCCAATCATTTGCAGTGAGGGGGAACAGCCATTTTTATCAATCACTAGCTGATTACTTGTATCTACATTTTCTTTCATCTCTACATCATTGGTTACTTCTGGCACTAAGAGGTTGAATACTGGGGAGAAACTATCAGATCTCTTCAAACTATTTATGTGTTCCAATGTAGTCTGTAATAGGTATTTATATTATAAGTGCACTCCGTTGAAAATAACATTAACGACAGCAACAAAATAATTGTTAACATTGCAAATCCTATACAACTAAAAAACTGCATTAAACTGCAAAGTATACATTATATTGCAGTATTTTTTTTTTATCTAAGTAAGGTATATTGCAAGTTTAAGGTCAAGCGTACGCTGACGGCGCAGGCGACGCAGTCCACGCAGCATAGGCAGAGCCAGATATACTGCAACGCAGCTAAGTGACACAGATACATTGATTAAAAAAAAAAAGATACCGGCCGAATTGATAACCTCCTCCTTTTTGGAAGTCGGTTAAAAATAGACAGTATACTCTGCAAGCACCAATAAAATAACTCAGTGGTGTTTGAAATTTTTGAAGCACCATGCATGCACAGTGATGTACATACTGGTTTTATTTGTGAGCTGTTGTTGTTTAGAGAGAACAAAAATGCCAAATTTTGTGATAAAAAAGTGCACAAGTTACAATAGAAAATGTTAAAAAATATACAACATTACAAGGTTATGTTGAGCAACTTAATAACAAATATATGACATAGGTATCATGAAGTTCTAAGTGATTTCACTGTCTTAATTGTTAGTAGAACCAAAAAGACTTTTTGTCAAATCCTGTCCATATACATATTATAGCCAACTTGTTGATGCAATTTACAACAAGCTTTTCTAAACATATAAAAACCAATGGTAAAAATAACTGAAAGTAAATATGTCACACAGAAATCTATGTTGTCACTACAATATAATGTGAAGCGGGTTAGACATATGTCTGCTTGGCCTGCCTGCACAGCATATGCAGCTCAATGCATATTCTTGTCAAAATCTGATCTGCCTTGTGCTGTGTGGACTGTGTTGCCTGCATTGTCAGAGTATGTTAGCCCTAAGTTTTGTTCACCATGTTAAAGTTTGGATTAAATATAAAACTTACTTGAATAGATTTTGGAATCAGCACAACATTTCTTTCGTGGAGGATTGCATGAGTTGTCTGCCCACATGCCAGGCATGACTCTAGAGTAACACAGTCCACAGTGCGATGTCCTATAAGAGCTGGTTGCACTAAATTGACTTTGAGACTGTCCACAGGACATGTCAATAGTTTCTATAACAAGTAAATCATAAGATTACTTATAATGTTCTAACAATAAAGTATTAGCATTTCACGACATTGTTTATGACCTAAAATAAAATTGAGTTTCATAAGTTGCTAACAAAAGATTCAGAAAGACTTTTTTTCATTTAGGGAACAGAGACCTTTTTTGAGTTGTCTATCACTATTGATCTGGGGGTGCAATATGTAGCTTTGCAGGTTAGCAAGCTGAAGTGGCAGTGGGCATGTCAAGTGGGTGGCCATCGGGTCTGTTGTAGAACCGATGGCCAATGGGGCAGATGAATTCTGGAGCGGAAACTGCACACCAGTAAGCTCAATGTAGGATAACCTCCAGCTTGTTGGGCCATACCGATGACCAATGGTAGCGGGAAGTGGATGGATGATGAAGGCAGAAGACCATATTTGGTGGTGCACTCTTGAAAAGGCCTATGTCCAGCAGTGGATGCATAAAGGCTGATGGATAGATATGTCTATCTATCCATTGCAAACTATTCAGTTTACTGTCGTAAACACTGAATAGTTTGCAAAGTTTGTTTAGGGTACCCATGAACCTATAAATGTGGGTACCTATAAAAATACAGAACCTAATATTGCTACTAATGTTACATTTTAATTTTGAAACTTATCATTAAGATAATTATTATATTTATCAAGGCTAGATAGAAGACTCAGATCAAATCTTTGCAATGTCTAATTCGTGTTCCTGAATTAAATTAACATAATGTGACTGGTTGATGTGATTTTGATCTAACATTAATGAGTTTGCATAAGGTAAATTATAATTATGTATAAGATGCCTCCTTAATATAAAAATTAAAAAGTAAAACAAATCTAAGTGAATGGAATAGTAAATTTAACATGTAATTTTGTAATAAATTAAATAATAATATGTCCACGAAGAATTAACATTTTGGTATGATGAATATATGAATACCTACTTCTCTAAACACTAGATTCAATTAATTTATCTTACATTAGAATCCAAAGCACATCATGAAGTCAAGGTTAAATAATGTTTACCGATCGTACCTCACTGAAAAAAGTATCCCTTTGTTCCGTCGAAGATAATTCCAGTTTTCCGATATCGAAAATCTCTTCTAACTTATCACTTTCTAACGTTACATTAAGGCATTTGCAAGCACAGAGAGCCATTTTATTAGTTTCGAATGAGTAAAGTATTCCAAAAAATAAGAAAAATATACAAGAACGTAGTAAAACAATACAAAGTAGTTCAGTGGATTAAAGTATAAACGCACAGATTACTATGATACTACTATGATGGCTCAGTGCCCTACAAATTTTAAACCCTCGAAATCAAGGCCCATGATTGGCTAATGTATCATTTTGGAAAACTGCTGTAACCAATGGCGTAATAACAATTTTTTTTTCTATTTTTGTCTATGGATTTTTATTTTTGTTATGAAGGTATCTACCATAGGTATGTACCATAGGTATCTACCACAGGTATGTACCGTAGGTATCTACCTATTGCCATCCTTGCCCATAATAATAATTATAGGTTATAATTTATAAAAAATAGGAAATAAAGAAACAAATTTTTTAAAAATATTTGTTTAATTCACTTTGAAATAACATAATACCTATCGCTTTTGTTATACGCATTTTTGGAATTTCAGGTAAGTCTTTATGATCTTGTCTAATATATACTTATATGTCCTAATTTTGTTTATTAGATACACCCTACACCAATTAAGACGTCATATTTTTAATAATTTGTTTCACGAAACGTTTTTCAAATTACAACACACTGGTAAACACATAAGATCCTAAACACTTTTATAATATAAACCATAAAACTTTGTCTTTTCTCACACTGTGGAAACTTATAAAAAAAAAAGCGTCCTTACGCGAATTATTATAACGGGCACATAACACTTGCACTATATTTCAATAAATTGAAATAACAATTGCTATTCTGGGACAGAAATATATGAAAATTAAACTAAAAAAACCAAATACAATAATAATGGCGTCGATTGGGCGTCAGCCATCAGGAGAATCATAGATTACTGTAGATCTATAAATACTTCATACTACATATAGGTACCTAATGTAGATATAGAGATGTCTGTAAAAATTGTCATGCATCATAGTGGAAAAGATTTTGTAAGGCTATGGAAATTTGTATGGGACTGAACTGGCCGTGTATAAACGCGTTTATTTTGATGTTAACTTTGCTTGCTATTTGCTAACCACACCAAAATATATCAACACTGAACCAAGAACACACACCTGTGATTTTGTTTCTTAGCGTAGATTTAACAAAAAAGTGCATTTGATTATAACTTCTACGACTCAATTTCAAGATGCAAAATAGAATGACGATAAATTACAAAATGTATGTAGGGTGATCAACCCAATTGCTAGCACTGCACCAGTTTATTCGCACTTTAGCAAAAAAGATTAAAATATGAGTTTCTGATTGTAGTTTTTAAATTTTCAGATTAAAAAATATTTAGGGGAATTCATATTTTTCACAATAGAAACCTTTCTAATCTGGAAAGTTTTAAAATGACGTCAGTATTGTAGTTGAAAGATATTGTTCTGGAGTTCCTGAAGTTTTCGGCCATTTTGACTGATCGACTTAAGTAGTTAATCCCGTATGTGCTAATAATTGGAGACTGGGTCATTTTTCAATTTTATTTCAAATTCTTGTTGATTTAAGAAAAAAATCCTTAAAAAGTTCTTTAATTATATAAAATTATTAAACAAGTAACCTTATGAACACAATTATTTAAAGAATTTGGTTAGATTTTAATTTAAAAAACATATTTGAAATTGGATAAACTCTTAAAGTGCTAATAATTGGGTCGGTCACCCTATTCAGTGTTTAATTTAATATTTGCTCTCTCTTTTATATAAACGTAAAATCACCGTAAAATATCGTAATAGTGAAGTTTGAAGGTGATGCAGAATAACTCTACAGGGTGTCCCACGGCTATGCCACATGGAGGGGAAGTACCTTAAATATTGAAGATGGAACATTTTACTGAAAGAAGACTTCATTTTAATTTAAAAGACAATTTAAACTGCATTCATAGATTTTTAAATAATTGCCTGGTTGAACCGGGACTCGAACCCGCTATACGAGAAAAAAAATTAATCTGTATCTTTATCATACCGATTGGAAGGCTTCATCATAAGGATTATTTTTTGTTAAATAACATAGCATGAGAAATAAAAGGAAGACCATGAATTTTAGCCTTTGATGTAAAATTTTGTTCAGAAAAATGAAAAGCTTACATTGGCTTATCGACATACAACTGACATGAACTATTACTAAGGAGTACCCACTTGAGAAGTACGCATCATTTCCCGATCCTTACTAATCCTTACTTATATTACCTATAAATGCGAAAGTGTGTTTGTTTGTTGATTTATTGGTTTGTCCTTCAATCCCGCTGCAATTCGTAGTTCTGTTGTTGTCATTTTTCTGAACAAAATTTTACATCAAAGGCTAAAATTCATGGTCTTCCTTTTATTTCTCATGCTATGTTATTTAACAAAAAATAATCCTTATGATGAAGCCTTCCGATCGGTATGATAAAGATACAGGTTAATTTTTTTTCTCGTATAGCGGGTTCGAGTCCCGGTTTAACCTGGCAATTATTTAAAAATCTATGAATGTAGTTTAAATTGTTTTTTAAATTAAAATGAAGTCTTCTTTCAGTAAAATGTTCCATCTACAATATTTAAGGTACTTCCCCTCCATGTGGCATAGCCGTGGGACGCCCTGTATATATCCATGGTTCTACTCACACACATTTCAACTAATATTCTTAGGTCGGTACACAAGCCTGACGGCACAGTTTGTGCTTTAAATGCGTGATACACAAGCTTGTTAATTGTTACTCGCACAAAAGCATGCCGGTCACAAGCAAAAATGAGCTACTCGCATGTGTATCGAGATTCTGCCTGTAACTCACATGCCAGTACAAAGCATACGGGTAGATCGCAAGCCGTTTGATTTTTTCCCCTTGAGGAGAAGTGGGACGGAAGATTTGTATGCCCATAAATAATACACTGTAACTTGTTTGCTAGTAAGTCGCAACTCTCAACTATCAGCCAAGATCTTTAAAATGTTTGTGCTTGATTTTTGCCTAATATAATTGCGAGTTGTATTGTAACACTATTTATTTCTTCATAAATAGGTATTCATTTTGCGAACTTCAACTTGCACGTCACTGGCAAGGTACGAAACTTTTTAGAATGGCATACCATTCCAAGTATGTATAAGAATACTTCATATATTATACATTCTTCTTAAGTAAATCCATGAAGGAGGAATGATACGAAGATGGTTACATCACTCTTATATGTTTGTGGTCACATCAACCCGCACCTAGCATTCCATCCACTAGCATGTGTATCACGGGCTATAAGCTCACTGAGCTCGTATAATATGCCCGTATAGTAGGTATATACCTACCTACCTACCATGCTATTATCCTTAATCTATTATCTATATCTATGACTGGAGCTGTCAGCTTGACTTTGACATCTTTGATGACGGCATGATGACAGCGTGGTGAGGTGACAGGAGACAGCTGTAGAGCTAACATGCGCGCCACGAGAAAATTTTGTCTACCCATTTACTCGTGAACTCATACAAATTCACGAGTAAGTAGGTAGACAAAACTTACTCGTGGCGTGCATGTTAGCCCTACTGGAGACAGCTCATCACATCGTAGCGTAGAAAAGTTCGAAAAGTGAATTAAATAAATTTAAAAGTCCTACATTTAGGTATACCACTAATGAGCTGATAAAATATTTAGTAAAGTACGTAAGATTTTCCATTCCAGTCAAATTTTATCAATGTTAAGTTAAACTAATTGCTCTTATTATAATCCTTTTTATCCTGATTATTTTCAGGTTAGTTTTAAGGAATAAATAAAAAAGATGTCAAAAAGAAGCCAACCAAGTTGGTATCCGCCTTCTTCGGGTGTTAAGCGGCCTGTTCTTAAAGTGTACAATAGTCTAACTCGGCAAAAGGAGGAGTTTATCTGTTCTAGTGGCAACAGAGTGAGCTGGTACAGCTGTGGTCCAACTGTGTATGATGCTTCCCATATGGGGCATGCGAGGTATATATTTTAGAAGCTTAATTGTAATACACTACTATCATTCTGTAATATACCGTATTCTCTTGTTCATCTGCTACCACCAAATCCCATCCAATGTGGTATCACTGAAATCAGCAATGCACCTATGGGTTGTAAGGTAATCCAAAATAATATTAATGTTATAAGAAGTCTTTCATTATAGAGAATTTACGCAATATTTATATATATTTTTTACTAATGTTACTGCAACTTACACAATTTTACCAAAAACACTGCTCTTGAAAGCTCTGATTTCCTAAAATCTATAAAAATTACTCTCTTTAGCAGCAGCTTCCTGAAATTGCTCAGTGGTCTATGGCAGCAATGTTAGCAATTTTATTAACCGACTTCCAAAAAGGAGGAGGTTATCAATTCAGCCCGTATCTTTTTTTTTAGGTCATACATTTCATTTGATATTTTGAGACGTGTCATGGCGAATTATTTTGGTTATGATATACTGTATGTGATGAATATAACAGATATTGATGACAAGATCATCAAGAGAGCCAGACAAAACTATTTATATGAAAAGTATTTAAAAGAGCCCAGAGGTCTGACTGATATCATTGATGATGCAACATGTGTTGTGGATTTCTATGAGGGTGTGGTCAAGGATGCAGTAGATCCGGACAAAAAAAATACTATGCAAAGAATGCTAGAAAGGTAATATGTATATAATTTTTATTTTTTTAATGTATATGCAATTTTAATTATGCATATCATTTCTCTTAGAGGATTGTGACCCTTTTCTATTTAATCAAATAATAGAAGGCTTTTTTGATATATTAATGTTGTGTATTGTGTAATAGTAATGTGGTAGCATCCCAAGTCCATCCACATATGGTTTAAAAGAATGTTCAGAATTTAAAATCATCCATCTTTGATGATAAAATAATTATAAGGTCACAGTAATAGCCAGAATTGAAATCTTAACATACTTCTTAATCTTAAGCACTTTGGTGCTTCAGAGTATGTTAAGATTTGATTTGGTTGAACTAGACCAAATGTCTCTCTGTCTCTGTCTGCACATTTGTATTGTTAAAAGTTCTAAAGATCCAGTGCTTTCAATTTGCTTAGTCGCCAGCGAATAAGTATATAGCTGCTCATAGGAGCAATAAGCAGTTAGTGTTTTATATAAAATTTAGGTCAAAATCTTTAGCTAAAAATGTATTGCATGTACGTACATATTTTGCTGATAAGTGCTACATCAACATTTTTCATTTCAATGTTTGTCATCTTTTGTGTACTCTTTTTTATTAGTGTTGCATCAGCAGTAAAGATTCTCAAAACTGCTGTAGAAGAAAATAATGAGGAAAAAATCCAAACAGCTAAGAGTGACATGTTAAAATCTGCAAAAGATCCTTTATCTGAATGGTTAGACAAAAAGTATGGAGCCACAATCACGGACAATGCAATTTTCACTGCCCTACCTAGATTCTGGGAAAATGAATTTCATAAAGATATGAAGGCACTTAATGTGAGTTGTAACTTAGTAAAAATGCATGTATTTTAGATTTTTTTAACTATTTTAATGAGCCTTGAAGACCACACTTTCCAATTGCAGACGTAACATTGTGAAAGGGGCGGCACTACTAGATTTAGTATCTAAATGTAAGAAGTTTAGTTTTATTAATAACTAGCTGATGCTCGCGACTTCGTTCGCGTGGAATTAGTTTTCAAGATCCCGCGAGAACTATAATTTTTTTCGGGATAAAATGTAGCCTATGTTTTAATCCAAGGTATAATCTATCTTCATTTTAAATTTCAGCCAAATCGGTCCAGTAGTTTTTGCGTTTATTCATTAACAACATACACACTAAAATGCAAATCTTTCCTCTTTATTATAGTAGTGTAGAAGTGTAGACTAAGCTAGCTGATGACCACTACTTTGTTTCCAGCAGAACTATTCTCCTTCCTCAGGATGCAAGCTTTTTAAAAACCTTACTTCATGTGGAAGAAGTTGCGGGCAAAAGCTAGTTTAATTTTTAAAGTTGATTTTAAAATAAAATATTATCTATCACATAAACAACCACTGATTAGTGATTCAATCCTGTATTGGCAAACAGTTGTTGGATCAGGGCTACCTACTTAAAGCGACTACTAAATAGGAGATGATTTAGGTATGGTGAAAATGGGCGTTAGACATAATTTAGTTTAGTTTAGAAATTGCGTACAACGGAATTAGTCAAAATGGCTCAGCAGAACCTGCCTTAACTAGATTAAATATCACACAAGGGAAAATATAGTTTTCATATTAATGTTTCAGGTTTTGCCACCAGATGTACTAACTAGAGTAAGCGAATACATACCACAAATCATAACATTTATACAGAAAATTATAGACAATGGATTAGCATATGAATCAAATGGCTCAGTATACTTTAATGTTAGTGAGTTTGACAGCAAGGATCATCATCACTATGCCAGACTTGTCCCTGAAGCATATGGCGATACTAAATCACTGCAAGAGGGAGAAGGTACTGTAACAGGCAATTTAAACTAATAGTTTGCCCTGACATAGGCCTCACAGAAGTTCGTAGGAATCTAAAATTATTTACCTACAATGATATCAGTAAAAACAATAAGTTTTGACACTTGGCACAGATAAACTTTTGCAAAAAAAAAAATTAATTTTATTTGCTGATATTCGTATAAGTTGTTCAACAAGTAACTAAATACTGCAATTATCTTAGCAGAAGGACTATCTCCTTTATCAAAGACCTCCCTGTCATGTCGAGTCGTGAGAGTGAGAGCTATGGTCCCAGGATCGATTCTGGTAGGCACAATTTATAATTTGTAAATTATCTCTGGTCTGGTAAGTGGTTTAGCTATGAACAGTTTGCCGCGATTTAGAGTTCCGATATGATACTGTGAATAAGTCAAGGATGAGTCAAGGATAACTTAACTGTACAGTAGAATAAAAAGGAAACAATTGTTGTAGGTGATCTCAGTGATGATACAGCTGAAAAACGTTCACCTAACGACTTTGCTCTATGGAAGCGCAGTAAAGCCGGCGAGCCTTCGTGGGATTCACCCTGGGGCGCCGGCCGCCCTGGGTGGCACATAGAGTGCTCCGCCATGGCCTCTGATGTCTGCGGGTCCAACCTGGACATACACACTGGTGGTGTTGATCTCAAATTCCCACATCATGATAATGAGCTGGCTCAAAGTGAGGTATGTGTTTTGAAACTAGAAAGTCTACGTTCGACATCCTCTGAACATAAGGTACAATGTTTTCATGGATTTACATCTTTTACATCAACCTACAAAACTCATGAAATAATTCCTCTCGTGTATAGAAAAATATTGACTAAACCACAGTAGGTGCAGCATTTTATCTTCTGCTTTGGTTGAATTTATTTAGGGACCATTTCAGTTAAAAGGTAGGCCTAAAATATAATAGTTAAAGATAGAAATCTATCTTGAATTTACATTTTTTTCCTCTCCCACTCAAATAAGTGGAGAATGTATAAATATATTAAGGACCATTTCAGTATGTTGAATTTACACTGTTTTCCTCATATTAGTGGGTATGACAATAGTGCAATGGATGAGATTGTATCGTAGATCTTTAAGTTTTCAGCCCACACCTTTAACCATTATTTAGGTTACAAGTTCATTGTTACAGGCACATTTCGACAAGCCAGGCTGGGTGAACTACTTCCTGCACACGGGCCACCTCACTATCGCGGGTTGCAAGATGTCCAAGTCGCTCAAGAACTTCGTCACGATCTCGGACGCGTTGAAGCGTCACACCGCGCGGCAGCTGCGCATCGCGTTCCTGCTGCACGGCTGGAAGGACACCTTGGACTATTCCGAGAACACGATGGATATGGCCATACAGACGGAAAAAATGTTTAATGTTGAGTACTCTTATTTCATTATCATCAGCAGCTCGTCAATGGCTCACTGCAGAGAGCTGGTCTCCTCTTAGAGAAGGGTTATAGGCCATAGTTCTCTATACTAGCCCAATGCTAATTGGCAGAGTTCGTATGCACACAACACGACTGAGAATATTATGGAGAACTGTCAGGCGTACAGGTGTCCTCACGATTTTTTCATTCAGCATTGAAGCAAGTGATGTGTAATTGTTTTAACACACATAAATCAAAAAAGTCGGAGCTCGGGGTAAAATCCGCGACCCAAATAAGAAACCGTACTCCTAGCCACTTTGCTATCATTGCTTATCTTGTACTTTGCAGTTGAAGGAGTTACTAACTTACAAGTTAAATGATAATTATTGATAGAAGCAGGCATTACTTTGTGGAAATTTATGGTACAAAAGGAATAACAGACAAAATAATAAAGATACAAATAGGTATCTTAAGCTGTGTTTGTTCTAGGTGTCTCAGATTTGAGCTGAAGCATGGAACAAACACATCAAAATAAGTTATTGTATAACTACGAGTACTTTGCCTACTGTGAACCCTTTGTTGTTGTTTTATTTTTCTAATTCTAATTTGGTGTTCAATAGAGTGTATTTCAATTCATTAGTTTGATTGTAATGCAGGAATTCTTCCTAACGGTGAAGGACGCGCTCCGCAGCGGCTACGACGCGGGCTGCGGCGGCGCGTGGGGCGCGCAGGAGCGCGCGCTGGCGGCGCGGCTCAGCGCGGCCAGGGACCAGGTTCACGCGGCCTTGTGTGGTAAATGGCAGATTCTTCATTTCTTCACAATGTTCTCAAATGTGGTTTAAAGTGTTAGTCAGCCACCACCGTGGGAACTATGGCCTAAAGCCTCCTCATTTGAGAAGAGAGATAAGATGATAGGTTGGAATGAATGAATGTTTTTGTTGTTTGACATTTATTTGAGGAGTATATTCATAATCTTCCTTTCTAAGAGCCAAAGATTGACCTACATGATATAAATAATTTTGATTTTATTCTTTTATTAATCCATAGACGTCCACCGCTGGACAAAGGTCTCTTGCATGGACTTCCACTGGTCTCAGTCTTATGCCGCTTGTATTCAGCGGCTTCTGCGAGTCGTCTGACGTCGTCGGTACACCTAGTAGGGTATGCTAACACCGCGCTTCCCGGTACGGGGTCGCCAGGCTAGCTCCTTGGGACTCCAACGACCATCTGTTTTTCCAACTATTGTATACTGGGTGTCGCTTAATGCGTGTGTCGTGTACCAGATAACATCGACACTCGCAGCGCGCTGGACGCTCTGCGCGAGCTGGTGGGCGCGTCGCACGTGTACCTGCGGCAGACGGCGCCGCGCAGCGCGCCGCTGCTGGCGGAGGCGGCGCGCTACGTCACCGACGTCCTGCACGTGTTCGGCGCCGTGGACGGCCCGCGCGGCCTCATCGGCTTCCCCGTCAGCGATGCCAGTGATGTCTGCGTAAGTGAGCTGTTCTAATAGACAGATTCAGTCCAAAATCAAAATCCATTTATTTCTTGGAATGTAGGTTACCACAGGTTTTGAACTAGGTATTGGTATTCATGACATATGTTAGCCCGGCGCTTCTATTGCTATTGCTGGAGTTTTTGGCAAAATACCTGAGTGTAAGTGTCGGGATAATGTACCTCAGTGTATTGTGATGTGTGGCACAATTTCTTAAATAAATGCTTTTTCTTTCTTTCTTTTCTTTCTTTCTATTCCATGCCAAAAAGTGTATAAAGACAAAAACACGAAAGAATCGTTTTATAAATGGAATGGTCTTATATGGAGAACAAAATCTCAGGCCACTATCACTACATAATAACGCATAGGAAAATCTCACATTATGTCCTGTATATCCCCACTTTCACAAAAAAATACGGCTATTTTTAAATCCAAAGTGGCGAACATACATTTTGTTTTTCTTGTAAGTATAAGCTTATGAACAAGCGTGTTATGAATATTCATCAACACGACTGATATGTGCAACATATTTTCTCGTAGCTTTTCTAGGTATGGCAAGATTTTGCATTGGTTTGCGAACCCACATATTCCGTTTTCCTTCCCACAGTTGGAAGAGGCTATCATGCCATACCTGGAAGCGCTAAGCACGTTCCGGGGACAAGTCCGCGAGGCGGCGCGTGCGGCCGCGGCCACTGACGTACTGGCGCTTTGCGACGCGCTCCGAGACACCGTGCTGCCTGAACTGGGCGTCAGACTCGAAGATAAACCCGGTAAGCAAAATCTGCCTATATGAATTTGCTACTGTCTTTACTATTATGCTGAATAATGAAATTGTTCCACCCATTCTGATGAACTATAATAATGAAAATACTTATCAGTAAATTGATATATGTTTTTTTGTATGAAAATTTATAAAAAGGTACTTTACTTTAGCAATGGTGGCTTCCTTCTTTGGGGCATTTGTTACTGAAATTCATTTGAGTGCCATTACAAGCAATTATAGTATTATTATAGCTCGGCTAAATTAAAAAAAAAATCGGTGACGTAAGCAGTGGATTCATAATGCTAGCCTAACTTTTAACTGGGTATATATTATACTACCATAGTATCCACTCTATTCGCGAATCTCTAACGTTCTACGCCCATTATGTCTCGGCTCAGTTTAATATCATTTAAGACCTTATATTGACTAAAAAGTTAATTCACAAAAAAATATGTACCATACCATTATCATTACCCTTATCATTGTCTTATTTGCATAAAATTGCATTGTCATATTCAAATAAAATAAATATATTTTGAATACTAAATATACTTTAAAAAACAATATCTCAATTGATCTCAAAAAAGAATGAAATAAAAAACAAGAACAAAAAAAAATTACTTGGGAATATTTGCAATAACAGAATGAAACTATTTACTAAATCGCTATATATTATAACTTTGCTAAATCGCAAGAATTCATGTCACAAAATAATAGTCTCTAGCGTTTTGTTGATTGTTAGATCGGACGGTGGTAAAGCTCGTAAGTAAAGAAGAGTTAATGAAGGAGAGAGAAGAGAAGAAAAGACAAGAAGCGGAGAAACTTAGAAAGAAACAAGAGTTATTAGAAGCGCAGCGCGTCAAAGAAGAGCAGAAGAAAATCCCTCCGTCAGAACTGTTCAAGCGAGAAAGTGACAAATACTCCAAGTTTGATGATAAGGTAAGATTCATTTGATAGCTGGCTTTTACCTGCGACTTCCACCGCGTGATGATGTTTTTAAAAATCCCTCGGGGCCCTTTGTTTTTCCGGGGTGAAAAGTAACTTACATCATTCTTCAAATTCTCAACTATACCTACTTACTCTAAAAATTACGTCGATCCTTAGCTGCTCTGTTGTTGGTACTAATTTATTTAAACACAACTAAATCGACAGGTCTAACAATACATATCTATATTTTTCACAATGTTCAAAAAATATTGCTCATCTTTTATATATATAGATAATATTATGTCAAGTGCTAATATTCGTGAATATTCTAGATTTTTACAATACAGTAGTTTACAATTAGGTACAGTAGTTTTAATGCTGAGATCTATAGAGCGTGCTTGAACTCAGCTCAGACTCAAGATATAGGTTAAAACGAGACACAAATATTCTCTGACATAAATCTGTCTCGTTTTAACTCTATCTTGAGTCTGAGCTGAGTGAGAGTGCGGGTTATAGAGTTCAGCATAAGAGTTAGCTACCCAGTGCGGTGCTGTTTATGCAGTTTTTTTGTCAAACGGAATTTGACACAGCGCTATTCTGTTTTGCAAAATGACTGCAATTAATTGCATCAGTGCCGCTTTGCGTGGTGACAGCATGTGGTATATTTATAACACTGTTAATATTTCCAGGGTCTGCCCACACACGATCACGAAGGCAAAGAACTCAGCAAGGGATTAGTGAAGAAACTGCAGAAGTTACAACAGGCACAAGAGAAGAAATACAACGAATATTTGGCTTCGATAAATAGCAGTTTGTGATGAAAATTGCAGTCAGCTATGACCAATGGAAGACTTTTATGCATAAGAATAATGAAAACTTCATTCCGAAATCCACAACATGTATTTATTTCGCCAAGATGTATTTATTTTTCATCGCTAATTTATTTTGTAATTTTTTAAAAGTTTTGCCAACTAAGATTTTTATGAAAAACTAATTCGCACTGTTCTTATAATACTAAATGCCGATTTCACCAACATCGAATGACGTTTAACCGAGGCATAAATTGGGCGTTCTGACAGTTTTTATATTGAAAATCTGTCAAAATATCAAAATTACATGGTTAAACGTTACTCAAAGTTGATGAAGCGGGACTAATTATTTATTAAGAATAAACTTAACAAAGCATAAATTTCTTTTATTGTTTTTTAAAACATCATTATCTTGCTAATAATAACGATTTTTTGGCAATAAAAATCTACAGGAAAACAGCACCCTATTGACATTATTTATCTATAACAAATTACCTACTAGTTTATCAACAAATTAAGAAATGTGGAGGGCTCAACAAATCCGCTGATTATCTCTATTTATTAGCGAAACATTAAAAATGAATTAGTCGACATCAGATCACAATAGAGACGCGCAACGCTTGAATGAGATCGCTACAAAGGCGGTAGCCGCGCGCGCCGCGACCAAAATACATATAAAAAGGTGAACAGAAGTTTAAAAAAAGGTAAAAAGTGAGGTAAACAATCTGTGTGAGTTTTTTATAAGTGTGGGGAGCGACAATGGTGTATCGGTGGGGTGGCACAAGTACCGCACGCGAGCAACTCGCTACGCGCCGGCCGCGACCCACGCGGCATCTGCAACTAACTAGCGCATGCCATTATGTTTAAGTCGAGATTATAATTAAGCTGCGTTTATCTGCTATGCTATGATTAATTTTATTTCGTAAAAAGTATTACGAAATAAAATTAATCATTACTTCCTTACTAATATTATAAATGCAACAAAGCAACGGATTGACGTGATTTTTTGCATGGGTAGGTATAGTTAAGGACCGGGAGAGTGACATAGGCTACTTTTTATCGGGGAAAATCAAAGAGTTCCCGCGGGATTTTTAAAAACCTAATCCACGCAGCGAAGCTGCTGGCATCAACTAGTATCAATGTAATTTAACAGAAAGGGAAGAAAAAATCTTATAATACCTAGTGTTTTGCTTAGTCTATCAAGTGTAAATTTTCAATGTGAATCAATGGCCGGAATATATGCGATATGCCTGACATTCTATTACTCAGTTTTGATCCCATCATCAGATTATGTTTCTATCCTCGACCATCATCTGTTTAACACCTACCTACCCTACCTAAACCATTCTAATGTAAGCTGCTCACTCTTAAATCACTTGCTTTAATTATTTATTAAAGCAAGTGATTTTTAATTGCTAAAAACTTTGTACTATTTCAGTCTTAACTTTCATGGCAGAAAGTTTAATATACATAGGCCCATAGGATAGACAGGACTTAACGTGAAATCCATCAAACAAAATCTAAAGTATATAGGTAAGAATATCTACACCTAAGATAAAAAATAATATAATTGGACTGCGATTAGGGATCAAACCATCATGCCCATCAAAGTAGAGCCCTTCGTACAGTCATTGATATATTCATATCTGTTGAAATTATCAGTGGGCAAGTAAGTACATTCCTACTCACATTTAAAATACAATAGGTTGAAGTTACTATATAAAATCACTCGTCCAAAAGCAGCTCCTGTGAGTGATTGAAATGCCTTTATAGGATTTTGTTATTAACGGAAATTCCCAAAGAAACCGTTAAAAATAAATTGGAGACGGTAAATAATTTAAATACTTACTTTTATCACAATCAATTCGATCGCGGTCAGATTTGGCCAACAATGGTATGCGGAAGCTAGCACGAAGAGGGGTGACATGGCGAAACTCTTAAACCGCCGCGTAGCGGTTGACCGCCCGGCGAGATGTCAATCATTTGAATATCTAAATTGTTCCTTTTCCACATTTCGTTCAGATTTTTGCGATACCATTTTGTTATACAAGAGCACTGAACTGAATTTACGAAAATCAAGTTACCGGAACATTTGAAAGAAAATTAATTCATATGCGATCATGTGAACACTTATATGTAACGGTTTCTCCATTGAATTGCGTTTAAAAAGAAAACTGTCAGAGATATCTCAAAACTATGCAAGTGTGTGTTTAGGTAACGTCTGATGATCACGACGTGATTAAATTATGCATTTTTTAGAAATAAATTGACAATAGATACAAGTAGAATGCAAAAAAGAGACGTTAGGATAGAGCAAAAATTAACGGTCGCAGGGAAGTTTCTGATTAGAGTTGAGTTCTCACGTAAACTGCATAAGTAACACTTTTAATTTAGGTTCATAAAGTTAAACCACAAATCTAAAAACTATCGCTATGATTGATTAGAAAACATTAGCAAGCATGGTACAACCAAACATCTAACTCGCACGTTATAAATGCGAGAGTGTGTTTGTTTGTTGGTTTGTGAGGTTTGATTTTTTGCATGCGTATAGCTGTTGAGGACCTGGAGAATGACATAAGTTACTTTTCAATCCGGATAATCAAAGAGTTCCTGCAAGATTTTAAAAATTAAATCTTTGCTGACGAAGTCGTAGGCATCAGCTATTATATTAGGCTCAAACTATTATCACCCGTTTTTCCGAATATTGGGACTTCAATAAAAAATTGGAACGTAGACTAATGTACTCGTATAATTCATACAAGGTCTGGTAGTTTAGAAGTGCTTACCTACAATGTTGTAGATGAACCCCGAGATTTTAGTGTCAGGGACGCATGCTGCTGCGGGATCGATTTGAAATGATTGCTAGAATTTGACGATCGCAAACAATTTTGATTGGCCGACATATACACTCTCTCTCTATTTGCTGAAACGAAATGTTGCAGCAAGAACGATATAGCTTTCTGCAATCGACCTGCTGCGAACATTAAAAGCAGCAAATATAGCGCCAGCCAGATTTGAGACGATTTAAAATCTTCGCGTACATCGATGTATGTATACTAATTTATAAGAACACTAGACTTATAATGCTATTGTTTATGAATTATTGCTGCTAGACGGCTCCCTTTGTAAACGTTGAAAGCGCGACGAAGCTAAATCCCGGGCCAGGGTTACAATTACGGCTTTTTTTCATCGCTACCCCACACCACCGCCTTTTTCTGAAAAATAAACCAATTTAACTCTCTCATTAATTATTTAAAACTCATTATACTGTGGCAAGTCGTTTTGATATGCTGTTCTTTGGGTAGTCTTAATTATACTGGGGGAGACAGTCGTTTGGCCGGCTAATAGGGTCATAGATAGGTAAAGTACAATATATTATGTAGTATAGGTAAAATAATAACGAGTAGCAAAATTACTTCTTGTAACTGATAGAGCTAATCATCTTACTAATATTATAAATGTGGAAGTGTGTTTATTTCTTGGTTTGTCTTTCAATCACGCTGCAACAGAGCTATGGATCCACGTGATTTTTTGCATCGATATAGTTAAGGATCTGGAGAGTGACATAGACTACTTTTCATGACGGAAAATCAGAGTTCCCGCGGGATTTTAATAACTAAATTCAAGCAGACGAAGTCGCGGGCATCAGATGGTTTTGATATACATAGAAACCGTGAATTCTTGTATAACTAAGCTGTTGATGCTAATGGGTGTTTTTGTTAGGTACATACGTGTATTGAACATACCTATATAGCATACAGATACTTACCTTGGATTTGGTAAATTCATAAGAGCTTTATCTTTTAGTACTTAATTTGGAGTAAAAGTCGTCAAAGTAAAATGTGGTACCTAACATCAAAGCCATTAAAATTATGTAAACAGGAAATTATATCCGCAGCGCTGTTGAATCTATGAGAACCTCCAACACAACGTTCGCTGTGGCTGTCGCTTCCGATTGAATGACGAAATCCGCGAGGCTTTCTTGTTTTTAGACAAATTAGGAAATTAAACTGCCAGCTGTGGCAGATGAAAGTCGCGGAAATGGTGTGCGTCGTCGCCCTTACAGTACGTAGCATAGTATTAAGCAGGGGGGCCTCCTGCCTGTTCATTTTCTTCTCTTTTTTACCAAATGATAGAAGTTCGCTTCACATTGGTCCGTTGTATGAACTTCTCGTCTACTTTTTCGCTTCTTTGTTTGAACGCCTCTTTGAGTATAGAAGAATTGAGCGCACAAAAAGACAAACACTCTTTAGAGATAACTAGTTCACTTTTCGTTCTACCTTCATGTGGGCCTTAACCACTACCTAATTCTTGACTAGATTTTAGTCAACGAAGGAAGCGGTTTATTTGTACCTAGAGGTATATAGTTATGACTGAAAACCTTATTGTGATAGAATTTCACAATTAATAAGATAAACTTGGTTACGATGAAAAATTACAATAAATTGTCTCCTATTGATCGGTCACTCAGTCGTGTCCATTTTCTAAGGAACAAAAATCCGAGGAGGATTTATTAAATTATAGATTTCAATTCAACAGCGGCGATTTAAATACCAAGCTCAGAAAAATCATGTTTATTATAAATTTGTTTTATTGTTGATTGAGTACGTCTCGGGTTGGGACGGGGCGCCTCCCGCGGGCGGGGGGGTGGAGGGTGGAGATCACTCGCCCGTGCTTTAATTGCTTTTCACTTAGCAACCGCTCATGAACAGAATGCTCGCGAAAATGAAGAAAAAATCATTGTATCAACATCTTTTAGAGATTGGCCAGATTGGCGACGCAAAGACAGCGAGCGTCTTATACTCGCAAGTATAACGCTTTCCTCTTGTTTTCCCAGCGCGCCTCATTTCCGGCTGGGGGTCGCGAGGCGGCGCGGGTGGCGAGGGGCCTAAGTAATTTCGCTTAAGAACTCTAAACGTAATTAGTGTAGGGCGTGCAAAGGGAAGGGCTTGAAAGTTAGAGAGGGTTGCGTCCCGCCGCCTCCGCGCGTCCTCTGAATATTTGATCGCGCTCGTCTCGCGATAATATTTGCCGGAGGAGGTTTCCGTAAACACGAGCATGTTTCCCCATCTTCTCATATTTTCCTTCACTCCGCTTTTAAACCTGTCGCGCTTTTAATTGGAGTCGGCGTTATATATAAGTAGACTTGTGAGGGTATTAAAAACTCGCGCGACGCTGCCTTTGAATACTTTTAATGTTATTAAGTTTGTCAAAGAACTTTACGGCTGACAGTACGTCTTCGTGCAGAACTTCAAACAAGATCTTTTAATATATTCGTCCGTATTCGTCCATTGAAAATGGTTTTAAAATATAGGTACTATTGATACATAAGGTAGGTTTGAAAATGTATCTTTATACTGACTTGTGATATATAAAGGTTTTAGCCGGTAGGCAAATCCAGAAAGGATGGATGGATGGATGTTTGTTAGTCTTCATGTCACAACGATTTAGCTGTTTGGAATGGAGATAGCTCATACTCAGGATTAGTTCTAGAGGAGTGGGGGTACCGCCCTACTCGAACTAAAATTTTCACTTTGTTCACTTTAATATTTCCCAAACGGACTCCTAAATCGAAAATATGTTTAAAACGCACCTCCAATATTTTTAAAGAACTTTCCAATCATACCCCACACAATGGGATAGACGAATAAGAAAATATCATCGCTCTTCACGTGTAGGGAGGTACCCTGAAAAATATTTTTTTTTTTTTTTCAAAATTTTATTGTACAACTTTTTTGGCGTTATTACCTTACCAAAACCTTACTTAACCTTACCAAACACTTTTACATAACCTTACCAAATTACCTACAACACTTTAGTACCTACCAAGTACCAATAGTCTCTGCGCTACGCTGCGGATTGACTGACGGGCAGACGGACTTGGCGAAAATATACCTTGTACTTTTACTACGGAACCCTAAAAAATATGTATAAATCAGGAATAGAGTTGTGCCAAGCACACTGCCCTGTGGCAAACCATATATGCTCGTACAGTACTTTCATCCTTGCTTCGATGAAGATCTATCGTAATATTAGCTTTGTCTACGAATACGATTAGATAAGTAGGTACTTACTAAATTCTTTGAAAAAAATTGAGACCTAATTGATACATACTATGACATCAGAATGATGCAATGGCAAATGCTTTTAAAAATCGAGAAATATGTCTAAAGTTGTTGTTTAGATTCTGAACAACTCTTCAATCCTGATGCTGCAAGGGTACTGCCCACCTAAACAGTGGAGATTTAGGTACTGTTGATTATGAATAGTTATTGTAGGTGCCAAGGTAAGACTACATAGTTAAATTCCAGGACCCAACTCCTCGATCCTGATGCTGCAGGGGTTCTGCCCACTTAAATTGTAGGGATTTTGGAACTGTCGGTTATGAACTGAAGACGCGGACGAAGTCGCGGGCGTCAGCTAGTTTGAATAATATGACTGGTGCTTTGAGTAGGTAGGTATCTATTAATTTAAGAGACGCCCTTTAAGGTTGCCATTATATGAAATCTCAAAACAAAATTGAAATAATACTGCTTTAAGATTATTTATTATTGGTAATAATACCTTTAGGCCTAGTGTTCAGTTAGCCTTACTTGAAGCTAAGATGATATTTAATTTAATTTAAGTACTTAAGTATATTATTATACTTAAATAGGATAAGTTAGTGCGAAATTCATTGAATGGAGCAACAGCAATAATTTAGAAATTCAAAAGGCCTGTGAAACAAGGGAGGAAATTAGAATTCGTAATTAGAGCAAGGCAAGGCGGCTCCTACATTTGATTAGCAATTATGGTAATTAGACTTAGAGCAGGGTAAGATTTCTCCTAATTTGTTAGTTAAATTATTATCGCTACTGACAGAATACATAATTTCTTACTGAAATCTAATTGTGCCGAATTCTTCACTCATTTTCATTTATTATAAGTAAGTACCTACCTACTACAGATTAATAAAATTTCATCATGTAGAAAAGGAGTTTGAAATCCTACCGCTTTGTGTTAATGTTCATGCCATTCGTATACGCCGCGGTGCAATTTAATTATCGAAGCTGCCGCGCTTTACCCTTTTGTATCTTAAGGTTCTCTGATCAGCTAAATAGAGCCGAAAGAAGATCGTTTTATTCAAAATCTATTGGTCATAATACTATGAAAAAAAAGGGAGTTACAATTGATCATATTTCTGGCCTGATGCCTGTTTCCAAAACACAATGACGTAAACTTTTTTCAATAGAAAAAAATTGCAAAGTTGCCTCTGCAAATACATGAATTCCCATTTTTCTCAGTTGCCATACATTAATTTTTGTAAAATTTAAGTACAATTTATTTGTCATATTTTACTACAAAAAATGGCAGTTTTAGATTTTTTTTACAGCGACTATTATAATTTAATCTTTTTTTATCACAATTTGTGTCTTGGCCGTTTTATTTCCAGTAGCGGCTTCTTTGTCACTCGTACTCAATTAGACAGTGATCGCTGAGGCGTGCTGCTAGCTGGACCTGCGCTGCGCTGCTCTCGCTCGGCTATCAAATAACATCGCGAAATATAATAATTGAAAATTGTTTTTGCTTTATGTTGAAGAGTATTTTGTATATTTTAGTGAAGTCAAATAGAGTGTACCTAGTTATAAGTTTGTATACAATATATTGTTAATAAATAAACCATAATATAGTTGTAAATAAATAAGTACTAAGTAGTAAAAATTTTGAAAATGGGTCCGAAAAAGAAAATGAACAAAATAAAAACAACAAAAGCAGATGGTGATAGTTATAAGTGTCTACCTACCTATTTTTAATTTTATCGTACAGTACGTAAATGTGCGTAAATCGGCTAATCAAACTTTACTATAATGTACCTTATTTTCGTCATTCTTTCTAATAGAAATTTGGCTCAGTTAGTTTGGTCGCGATTTGATAATTAGAAATTGCGGGTTCGAATCTCAACTACGTTCATTTTGCATTTTCTAAAAAAAGGTTTTATGTTTTTTTTTAGGACGTGTTTTTTTTTTTTTTCAAAATTAATTATAGTAAGTAAAATTGTTTTTGTTTTATGTTGAAGACTTTTTTGTGAAGTTATATTTTAGTGAAGTTAAATAGAGTTTACCTAGTTATAAGTTTGTTTATAGTCAATTGTAAATAAATAATCCATAAAATGAAGTTTTAAATAAATAAGTACTAGGTAGTAGAGGCTAATTTTGAAAATGGGTCCTAAAGAAAAGCAAAATCCAAGAATTCACTATATAAAAAATATCAAAAGCAGATGATGGAAATTGTAAAGTACGTCTCTACCTATTTTTAATTTTCTCAATATTTTGTAAAGGTTTTGCATTATGTAAGGGATCATGAAATATCAATTTCATCATCAATTTTCAATTACTTGGTAACTTACGTAATTTCTTCACAATTATTACGTTTTTTCAAATTACCTGCGAGATCAAATCAGAAATGAGGAGATCCGTAGAAGAACCAAGTTACCGACATAGCTCTGCGAGTCGCGAAACTAAAGTGGAAATGGGCGGGGCACATAGTTCGAAGAGCTGAAGGTCGTTGGGGTTCCAAGGTGCTGGACTAGCGACCTCACACAGGGAAGCTCAATGTTGGCAGATCCCCCACTAGGTGGACCGACGACATCAAACGAGTCGCATGGAGCCGCTGGATTCAGGCGGCGCAAGAACGAGGTCTGTGGAAGTCCACGTAAGAGACCTTTGTTCAGCAGTAGACGTCTATGGGTTGACGAAGAAGAAGGTAAGTATCTAATAATAATGGTGTAATACCCCAGTGGTGTAATAGTCAGTGTAGGAGAGAGTTGATAGCTAGAAGTTACGGGTTCGGTTCTTCTACCGTGTTTGTTTTGCATTTTCTAAGCGCATTTTTTTAGGACAATAGTATTTTTTTTTTTTTTTCAAAATTAATTATAATAAGTTATATTTAATTTTCAGTCGGAAAAAACGTTTGAAGCTCAATTCTGAGGAACCATCAACATTGCAAGAGTGAGTAAAGCCTTTGCTCCGAATCTTGCGGGCAGCGGTGCGGCGACGGCGCACTATGGGACGAAATCATATAAACCGTCTCGAAAATCAATAACTTTTTTGTTTCTTGACATTTTGATTTGAAAATTTGTACACGTATTATTGAATGTATAAGCTACTAGAAAAATGAAACGCCAGTATTTTAAAGATAATATTTATTTCGTGAGAGCATGTCAAAAATCAAATTATTTAATTTTCCATAAGTACTAAAAATTTAATTATAATACTTAAAATTATTTCATTATTAATAAATAATTATTGTCATTTTAGTTATTTCATTAAAAATAAGTACTAGTTAAATAATAAGAATGATCTTATTTACATAATAAAAAAATTTTTTCACTCATGGTTTCGTGTAGAGGACAAAAATTCATTCGGAGGAAAAATATTGAGAGAGCTGATGATTGAGGATTTCGGAGACGGTTGAGGAGCACTGGCCAGGATATTGAAGATAGGTGGGGGGGTCTTCAACCAAATGTCACTCGAAACCTCATCCAATTGGCAAAGAGCCGAAAAAAAACTCCAAAATGGTGGATTCAAGATGGCGACCATACAAACTTCGTCGGTGTCTATCTCGGAGACTATAAATGGTGGAAGAGTGGTTGCTTGGAAAAGATGGTCTATTTGATGAATAGAAAAAAAATTCAAGATGGCGGAATTTATTTTTTTCCATACAAAATATATGCAAAAATACGGGTCCTTTTCAAAATTTTTGATGGTTTCGTATAGAGACAAAGGACAAAAATAGGATAGGACAAAAATTCGTTTGGAGGAAAAATATGGAGAGAGCTGATGGTTGAGGATTTCGGAGACGGGTGAGGAGCACGGCCGGGGTATCGAAGATAGGTGAGGAGTGTTCAAACAAAAGTCACTCAAAACCTCATCCAATTGGCAGGGAGCTGAAAAAAAATCCAAAATGGAGGATTCAAGATGATGGCCATACAAATTTTGTCAGTGTCTATCTTGGAGTATAAAAAGTGGAAGAGTGGTTTTTTAGAAAAAGATGATCAGTACTCGAAAGTCTACTTAATGAATAGAAAAAAATTCAAAATGGCGGAATTTATTTTTTTCATACAAAATATATGCAAGACTAAGATAAGGTTTCTTTTCCAAACTGATGGTTTCGTATAGAAGATAAAAATTCATTTGTATGAAAAATATGGAGGGAGTTGATGATTGAGGATTTCGCAGACGGGTGAGGAGCACGGTCAGGGTATTGAAGATAGGTTGAGGGTGCCCAAACAAAAATCACTCGAAACCTTATCCAATTGGCAATGAGCTGAAAAAAACTACCAAAATGGCGGATTCAAGATGGTGGCCATACAAATTTCGTCGATGTCTATCTTAGAAAATGTACAAGATGAAATAGTGGTTTTGGAAAAAGATGATCAAGATCCGAAGATCTACTTGGGGAACAGAAAACACGCGGTTCGCTTTAGCGAGCCGCGCACCCACGCGCCCTACTAGTAATTTTATATACCTAGAACTAAAATATTTTTATTTTTCAACATTATTCATAAAGGTCCTATTATCTGAGAATATTAATCCATGGAAAAATCTTTGGAATCATAACATTCGTCCCAACCATTTATGAGACGGTTTATATTATTTCGTCCCATAGTGCGGCGGCGGCACTATGGGACGAAATAAATTTTTTCTCTAAAATTGATAGTTTGCCCGAAATAGTTATTTGTTCAACAAGATAGCAAAGTTTTTTTGTTGCGAGTGCCTAGTTTGAATCCCGAGCGAGAGAAGGATTCTAAGTTAAAATCATAAGAGTAGTGAGGGATTCATACAACATGTAAGAAAAATATTTATTAGAACATTTTATTTATTTTTTATTCGATAACAAGATAGCCCTTGACTGCGATCTCACCTGATGGTAAGTGACGATGCAGTCTAAGATGGTAGCGGGCTAACTTGGAAGGGGTATAGCAGTGTAAATTTAACCCATAACCCTAGTCGGTTTCTACACGCCATCGTGCCGGAACGCTATATCGCTTGGCGGCACGTCTTTGAAGGTAGGGTGGTAATTAGCCACGGCCAAAGCCTCCCACCAGACCAGACCAGAGACAATTTAGAAATTATAAATTCCTAAATTGCCCGCGCCGGGAATCGAACCCGAGACCTCCCAGTTATAAGACCACAGCGCTCACCACTGCGCCAGGGACGTCGTCAAAAAAAATAAAGGATATTAATTAATTAATTTTAAATCTTGCATGGTTTTTGTTTCAATTAAAAAAAGATTCACGCAAATCGGTTAAGAAATCACGGAGATATCGATATACAGAAGTAGAAAAACAAAACTCCTTCTTCTCCTTTTTCAAAAGTCGGTTAAAAAAGTAGCCTATACTATGTCCGATGATATCAGCTATCTACCAGTGAAAGTCCCGTTAAAATCGGTTTAGAAATCACGGAGATATTGATATAGTAGGTACATAGGTAAAAACATAACTCCTTTAGAATATAGATTAAAAAATTACGTAATAAATTAAAAAATACAACACCTAACTTGAAACACCATTTATTCAAATTATGTACTTAAAAAAAATGTAAGTAATATTGAAATACATACTATGGTAAAAAAAGGCTAAAAATGAATAAGGAAATTAAAAAAACAATATTACATTACTGGCTAGGAATCGAACCTGTACTCTCTCTCTGAAAATAAACTGTAGCCATACCAACCGAGCCATATAAGTTACAATATGAGTAACGAAAATAAGTTACAGTACAGACCTAATATAGTTTTGTCAGCCGGACTGAGTCGTTTCTTGCCGCTATCAAGCTAATATTTCGCGCTCGCGCTACATTCCCCCCGCGGTGAGCGGGACTAATACCCCGCGCTCACCTCTGTCGCACCCCCTCAAATACCTAAAACTCGTCCAGAACCTCGTCTTAACCCTCGGATGAAAAAATACTCACCCATAAAGTAGAGGACGGGTAGAGAAAAAAGGAGCGTATGCAAATTCAGGATAAAATATAGCCCGTAAATGCCACCGTTTCTAAAAGAATATTAGAGACGTTTTTCAGTGGGTGGATGGGGGATACTTTATACTTTGTCTCCTCGCTAAGTACTGGCAGTGCGGGTGTCCGCGCCACGGAATCCGCTTTAATTTGCGAGTGTTGTTGAGTAATAAATCAGTTTGTAAGCTCCGCTTCTGGCGATCTGCTAGACGCTACTATACGTAGGTACCTACATAGGTACCCAGTTGCATTCCTCCAAGTCTGTTCTGAATGTTAATGGTGATGATATGAATAATATGATGGATATTTTCTTTTAAATATTTTGTTGTTGCCCTATTGTATACGTAGATATAAGCGCTAATAATATATGGGGTAGTGTTGTTTATTAATCTTTTCAAACATTTTTGATCTTTTGACTTGGGGGTGCTTTTTGAAAACAACTTCAGGCTCTGAAATTCACTGTTTTTTTCAATCCCGAATCAGTATAATAATGTTATGATGTAATATTTTCATGGTGCAAAAGTGTGAACTTAGTTATCTATTATTTGAAATCTCAATTTCCTGAGAAATCACTTGATGACTCCGTGTGATATCAAGCCACTTCCGCCTCAGGTTATCTCTGCCGCCTGGGTCATCCTCGGTAGCCCTCGAAAACGTGTCATAAACTGGGGGAGAGCGACAGTAGACTTACATAGGACGTAGTGTGTGACAAAATTACAACAACCTATCTACTTAGTTATAGGACCTCATAACTAGTTAAAACTTTCTAATTTAGAAGGATCCAGTTAACATACGCCGTTTGTAATTACCTACGCGGGGATAATAAATTAGTGTCTTACCTACTTATTATGTATGTAATTAAAGCTTTTTTTCCATTTAGGAAGTAGATAATGATGGGTCAGTGAAGGAGGAATAAGTTGATAGGTGTTTTAATTATTGAGGACGACGACGGTCAGTGGGTGACTGGCGACTGGCGAGCGACAATTGTGCGACGAGAGGAGTAGAAAGAGACAACATCAAATATTAAACGGTAATGCCGGCCGCGCTCTCGCTTGTAATTAAAGCTTTCTTTCCTTTTTTCAGCGGCCTGATACAATATTCAGCATGAGAAGGAAGCGCTCTGGTGGCGGGGTGGCGCCTCCATTGTATTCGCTAAGGAAGATAAATTAAAAAATATAATTACAAGGCGGCCGCCATAATTCTCGGCAGGCGAGGTGGGAGGGGCGCGGGGGCGCGGGAGGAATAGTGGAGGAGCGGGCGCTCCCGAAGGAGGCTTCTTAAATATTTGGGGATAGCGCGTACCTACGCATTACGTAAATTAATGACACGGATTCGAGGAAGGATGGCGCCCGCCCGCGCCTCTCCGCTGTTTGTTTTGTTTTAATGTGCGTTGTTAACGACGTTATTAGAGGCGAATTATAATAAGGCGCGCCCTTCCGGGCAGCTTCTCTCCGGATTGATTGCCCTAATGACTCTCCGCTACTCGCATAATTGCACAAATCTGGCTCGCGAATCTTCCCTGATTCCTTCCAATTTATATTGTCGAGAATATCGCGCATTTATTTCGTTTTACTGAAATTAAAGTCAATTTTTCAGCCTTAAGATTGAATAATACGTTTCACTTTCCTGGCGCATTAAAGTTCAGAGTTCACTATGAAAGTAATTATGTATTTTAACTTTAGGTTACACAAGCTCACGGCATATTCGTAGTCGCTATAATTGAGTAGGTAGCTAAGACTTATTATTATTATTAATCGATATATTTTGTCCTATTTCATCCGCAGCAATCCATCAACGGCTCACTACTGAGCGCGGTATCCTCTTAGAGAAAGCTTACAGGATATATTCCACTATGCTAACCCGATGCAAATTGGTAGACTTCACACACCTTTGAGAACATTATGGAAACCTCTCTTCTTTCTTCTTTATATTTCTTTCATGTGATATTGCTGAAACTAACTCAGTGGTACGTGGTCCTGACCACTAGGCTATCAGTACTCTGTTTGTCCTACTAAAAGCTATAAACACTAAAAGTTGAAACAAACGAGAGCGACGACGCGCCGAGAGCACGTGTGAGCATGTAAGCGTGTGTGCGCAGGTCCACTCGGCATCAACAAGTGTCCCCATGTGCTTCACCTTCGCCTGCGTTCACCCGCCGCCTGTTCGCACATATTCCATGGAATCACCTTCAAATCCGGATGTAACATCGCCTATATTAATCTACCTTATTCATGTAGTTGCTAGCTTATTTAGTTGCGCATTATGAGGTCTCTGGTTCAAATCTCAGGTTGGTCTCTGTTAAGAAATCTTCAGAGCAACCCAGAGTTTAGAAGCTCAGTGCTACACCCTCGTGTCTCAGAGAGCACGTTTTAAGTTCTTCGGTTTAGATTTGCTTTATCATCTGGACTCTTAAAGATCAGGGATAGAGAGTATCCCGCACCTGTATTTGTGCGTAAACTTATACTAAATCCTTAACCTAAATTCGTAAATCAATGGTTGTGTAGTTGACCAGTCTCCGTTGAGAATAGTTGCCGTAGCCAAAGTTCGGTCCAGAAAACATATTAGGTATTATTGTTCTTTGTAAGATAGGTACCTATTAGCTAGGACAGTTTAGTGTGTCATTCTAGAGGAAGTTAGATACTTGTATCAGTATAAAAATACCATTAATAATATGCATAGTACGAAGGTACGTACCAACCTACATGCCGAAATTTTTTGAATTTTTCGGCTGTTAACCAAATCAAAGCAATGTTATCTGCAATTAATATAATTAATCTCCAGTTATCCTAAATAATTATTGTAATAGTTATGTACCCAACTACTTCTTAGAACTTGCCTTAGAACTCTTTAAGTATCTATGTCTGTTCCTAGATTTATTTAAGTAACTGCAAGGAAAAGTTGTTTTCATAACAAAGCCCTCGTCTGGCATTACGCAAGTAGAAAATCATGTTCGATCGTATCGCAATTCCAAGAGCCCTCCAAGGAAAACTTATTAATTTTAGTCATTATGAATTCCGCGAGCGAAACTCGAACGTCTAATTTCAACCCTAACTTATCAAGACGCGAATAAAAAAGTTCACCCCCTGCCTCCCCGTGCTCACCCCCTTGTTTAAAACGCCGGCGAAAAAAGAAGCACATAAAAATGCATGAGGCCTTCCTCGTTATAAGGAAAGGGTAGCACCCCCCACCTTCTTAGGGAGGTAGCTGTAAAAATCGTCTCTAATTTAAATTTGGGAAGTTTCGCGTTGCGCTCGGCAGCGCTGATGTCTTGATAAATGTTAGCGAATTCCACTAATTTGGAGTCGTAAGCGTTTTGGAACTTTTAATTGGGCCCTCATAAATCGTGCGAGCATTCCTAACTAAGAGGAATAATATAATTTTGTGACAAAATGGTCGGTCGCGGAGACCTACATTTAGATATCCATCGCAAATTATTTCTGATAGACCGCGTCACGATAAAAAGGTAATGCGTGAATCTGAAGGGTTCGAAATTGTAATTGTATTCAATTGATATAAAAAATATAAATACATATAATTTCAAAATTATAAAAATGTAATCTTATTTCCCCTGGCCTCCTTCTTTTTTTTATTCTATTTTTACATCCAAGATTTTTACTAGTAATATCATACTATTAGTCATCATAATTAGGTACAACATCTTTTAAGGTTGTAGTCCAATCGGGGAATGGGACCAGTTGGAAGAATCTACAAAATCTACTTTGATAGCAAAAGATAACTATAGGGATAGTTAAATAAATTAAAAATAATAATTAATGTCAATATATTTACCCGTTCATACCTACTGTAGGTACATGATACAAATTATGATCTAGAATTTCTATTTATTCCGCATATAAAATACTTTTAAATCTCATTTCCTTATCAAAAAGGCGTACTGAATAGGTACAATAAACAATTGCCTTAAGCCCATATCGCTTGATTTTCTTCATTAAATCCAAACAAAGCGCCATTGACAAACTTCGACGGGTGTAATGTTATTCATTTGGGAAAGTCAAAGGTTGTGTTTGCAAGAAAAAAAAAATAAGTCGCCAGAGAGCGGACGGTGGCATTTTTTCCATTCGCCGCGTTCCATTAGCGTGCCTTTGTTTGGCGGGAGCGCGCAAATTAATTTAGCTCTCCCGCCATTTCCTCGCCCCTACCCCCGCGCACTTTCCTCACTCTTGCCGCGCCCTTTTTGTCTACGCCTTGCTCTACGTATCGTTTTCTTCTTTATGGCTCATTAGGCATCATCGTCGCCATTGTTTTTTTTGGCCTACCCACAATTTCTAATTAACGGGATTAGCAAGACGACAAGGTCTTGCTGATATCACATGAATGCCATGCTTTTCACTCCGATTTTCTTACGATATTTGGTATAGATATACAATTTCTTGAAAATCTTAGATTATTTAGAATATTTCGATTAATTTTAAGCATGCCCGCTTATTTTAAAAATTCGCGCGAGTTAGAGATACGACGCAAGACCCTATTGTCTGTAGTGAAGTATTCCCTTAGTACTAGTTTACACATTTCACCATTTCATCGTTAAGATGTTTCGAACATCGAAACACAATAAGATCAGAGTAAAATGGACATTACACATCTTGTGTTAGAGTCGTTTATTCAAAACTACCGATTTTTTTTAGCACGTTTGGGGAGCTGGTTGTACAGTTAATGGAACAACTTGAGCTTTAAACCCATGCTATTAAGGTCAAATTTATTTAAATTATTATATTCTTGTAGGAGGCTTAATATGTTTTTTTTAATTTAATGACAAGATAGTCCTTGACTGCAATCTCACCTGGTGGTAAGTGACGATGCAGTCTAACATGGTAGCGAGCTAACTTAGAACGAGTATGGCAGTTTATTTCAACCCATAACCCTAATCGGTTTTCGAACGCCACACAGGCCATCATGCCGGAACGCTAAATCGCTTGACGTTACGTCTTTGACGGTAGAGTGGTAACTTTAGCCACGGCCAAAGCCTCCCACAAGACCAGACCAGAGACGTGATGTGTATGAAATATATGAAATCAAAATAAAAAACTATATAGTTTCATAACATAGCTCATTTAACCTTTTTCCACCAGAGCTTAGTTAAGCTACGGTATGAACTTAGGTATGAAGTAGTTACCTTACACTAACTCATTAACATGACCGAGTAGTATTCACGATAATCTAAATATCTAGATGAATGTAATCCATCCACAAACACACTACTAAATCTAATTCTTTCTATCTTACTATCTTATCTTACTAATATTTTAAATGTGAAAGTGTGTTTGTTTGTTGGTTTGCCCTTCAATCACAATTCACACTGCAACAAAGTTATGGATCGACGTGATTTTTTGCATGGATATAATCATAGATTTCCCGCGAGTCCACGCGGACGAAGTCGCGGGCAGAAGCTATTATTAAATACCTATACACTTAGCTTTTGCTCGCGACTTCGTTCACGTTGAATTAGGTTTTTTAAAAATTGCCTATGCCACTCTCCAACTCTTGAACTACTCCAATGCAAAAAATCATGCTGATACGTTACTCCGTTGCTGCTTGATTTAAGGACAAACTAATAAACCAACAAACAAACACAATTTCGCACGTGTAATATTAATAAGGATAGTTTATGACCTAAAACCGCGAGATAAATACCTATCGTGATAATAAAATTAATGTTATTGATCGTACTATGTGGTAAATCAATAGGTGATAGTATAATGACTAAAGACATACCTGGTCCTAGTTGCTGGGGGCTGGTACTCTTCTAAGCATTTTGTAAGCAACGCATGTAGAGCGATGAGACACAGCAACTGCCGACCGCGCCCGCGCTCCGTCTGACAGCCCTGAGCCCCACGCTTCGTGCCTCGTGCCCGTGACCCACAGTTTTTACACACGCGCCCTCACCCACGTTTAATATAATATAACCCTTGCGTATTCATTAACCGTCCACCTCGACTGATTTTCGAGTGTTTTACCTCCATGCTGGGTAAAATACTGAAAAAATTACCTATTTGTAAAAAAGAGATGCTCGTAGTAGGTAGCTTCTTGTAATTAGTTTGAGAATTGTCTCCTCGGAATCAAATTTCTCTTTGTCAATTTATTTGCCCATAAAAAGTGCTTTTCCGTTTTTAATTAAGTTCCAGTTTCAGCAGTTGCGATTGAGAATTATGACGGGGCGGCAAGAAAATATCTCGGGCTCGGAATTTGCCGAGTCGAAATTTTTAATTAATTGCTCAGTAGACACATTTTAAATTCTTAATTAAGCAATTCGTACTTTCTCCCGGCTATAAATTAGATCGAGCCGTTTCCATAGAGACTACTCATCCTTTAAAGCGGGCCGGGAGGGCGAGGGGGGTTTTACAAAAAATATAACTTAGGGTGAGTTAAAAAACCGTGGGGTGACTCAGCCGGCCGCTGCACCCCACGAAGAGAAATCTACGATCAATATTAACTCTTTTTTTGAACGGGGAATCACTGAATTTTAAGTCGTTTTAAGTAGATGTAGCGAAATTAAAAAAATGCTCGTTGTTCCGGTGGCAGATAGGCTTATCGCCGTCACCGACGCAAGCTACGGGCAATATAAGAGCGCAGCATGCACGATAAATCACACAACTCTGATTGCCATTCAATTCCCGTGCATTAATCAAGGTCGCCCAACATATGTGACTGACATTATGATGTAACTCAATTACAGAATTCATTTTTCCATGGACCGAACTCGACAATATTTATCGTCATAGTATACCTTTTTCATTCTCTCTACGTTTAATTCTTTAATTAATTTTCTTCATTTTCTTCATTTTTAATTAATTACAAAATGGTAGTTGTACTCTTCAGATACCTAATAATGTGGTGGGTTTTCAGAAACCTGTATTTCAATTTTCGACTTTAAGCAGTACTGAGACTGAAGACTAAAAGTACCTAGTACCATTAGTACTACTCCTTTCAAGGAATAAGTATACAGTTACCTATTTATTATCTTCGTATCAGTACGGAGGAATATAAAAAGGCCTTATTCGAATCTTCCGATATGCACTGTCAAAAATATGCCATACGTGCCTCAAGTATACCTGTAAAATGTAGTTTTTCCAAACCTATTTTTTATTTTAATTAATATTCTACATAGAGTCATCATCATATCTACAATATATATCTTTAAAATATATAATACCTAATATAGTTGAATGATATCATAAAAAACAATAATATTTTAATAGTATTCAAAGGCTTGGCTTCCATAAAAAATTGATAGAGCCCGGTGTGAGTGCACGCATGAGTCAAAAAACTGTTAAAAAAACCTATTTATGACAGAGGCCATTATCGTCTAATAAATCAGCTGCCCACTCTTCTGTTTTCGATAATGATTCTATTATTATGGAAAAGCGTTATGTAACTGTAACATTTTTTATTCGCTTACAAATTATATGGAGTGCACTTTTTGTAAAACTTGACCAACAACACTTTTTTGTTAAACAAGAAAAGTAAGAAAAAGATTGATGGAGGAAACGTACACACATATATTACCTAAGAGATCTCTACCAGTGATCCTAGGTTATGATATAGGGTTTAAACTTTTAGTTAGTTAAAGGTTTTAACTTTTATACCGTACATACTTTTCATACCGATATTTAGCACAGATATTATTTCCACCATGTATGCCTTTTAAAGCGAAAAACCTTTCTTATCACAGATTAATTGAGCATAAAATTATACCACAAAAATTTAATTTACTATACATATTATAGCACAACATTAATTGATGGCCTTGTTAGGTTATGTTCATCTATATTTTTACAGCCAGCGCCCAAAGTGGAATATTTTCAAAATAAAAATCGCTGGTTTGAATACACAACTATAAAACAAGGAGTTCCAAGTTCCTTTTTATTTTACGTTACTACTTACGATGTTGTATATTTCGTTTATTTAAAAGGTCAAAATCTATGCTAACCTTAACCTTGGTGCAATGTTGCTTACTCTCGCTAAGATTACGAAATGAAATAGTACTAATAGTAGTAATAGTATTAGTACTAGTAATAGTATTACTGTTTCTTTCAGTATTATCATGGAATTCCGCAAATTAACGCCTGTTTCTATCCAATATTTGAAATAATAAAATAGAGCGAGAATAAAGCGTATTCCATAGTTTCTTGGCAGTAGGATGCGTGTCGGGCGACTTACGAGGCTCGGCCCGGCGCCCACTGTACGGGTTACAAATTGTGGGGTGAAAGGGGTAGTTTTTTCTAATCGACTTTCCTAACAGTAATAAACGATATTTATCTTTCTTAATTATAGTCTCACTCCGTTATTTGGTAGCTTTGCTCGTGTTTTCTCTACAACGGCTTATATTATTATCGAATTATATGAGTTTGTCGCTTAGGTTGCCAAGAAGTTTTTTATCTATTGAGGTTTTTTAATGTGTTAGTTTCTAAGACTGCTACCTATACCTATAAGTTTGATAAAAATATAGATTATGATGGGTAATGCAATGGAAGTCACAATTTTATATACCTACTTACCTCAAAGCTACTTGTAAGTAGAGCTAATGCTCTAATGATAAAACTACAAGATACTATTTCTTGAAAGACACTGTAAATGAAAAATGCACGAACATGTGTTGGTAGTCACGATCTCGCGTCTCTATATTCTATAATTTTCGTCTGCAAGTCAGTCTTTTTCTATACTTCCTTTCAAGCATAGTAATTACAGGACGGAATAGACGATTTTATGATTTCCTTGGCATATAAAATAGAAGGTACACAGTACACACTGTGAATAAAACAAAACGCACAGCCTTAACCGATGGCACTAGATATTTGAACTGAGAAAGAATTGCTTGAGTATGCTAAGCAGATTAATGTGTTTTGAGAGAAAGTTTATATGAAGATTTTTTAAATGAATATGTTTTCTGAGCTTTTTTAAAAAACGTAAGAAAAAGATAAATACTATATGATTCTTTATTAATTTGTAATTATTTTAGTGAGAGTCTCGTACTATTTTGCTAAAAACTTTCTTCCTAATGGAATCAGCAGATCTATCGGCACGATAAAACTTCCTGCACCGACAGCTTAATTTACAAGTAAAATCAGCCTGGTTGTGGTAGATATATCGGCATCGATATACCTACCTACCTAACCAAATTATTTAAAAGTAGAATCTACATTGCTACATAATATTGTTTTGGCCGATTTCACTAAGGCAAAATAAGTCTTTGCCGAGCGTAAAGATATTTTGACAATTTTTGTATTGAAAATCTGCCAAAATATCAAATAAGGTAGGTATAACTTATTTTACGTTTGTGAAATTACCCATCATTAAATTTTTCAAAGCTCGGTGCATGTTATATGGTACCTTGCAATCAATCAATTTTGTTTTTCGTTGCTTTCATTTTCCGGTAAAGTTGTGGTAAAAATACCATAACTGTGGTGTTTAACTACCAAAAGCTAGTTAAACAACACAAAGAATTCTCGTTATCAATGAGCTGTGAATAATAGCTAAGAACACAATGGACCAACGAGACATACTCGCGAATACCAGATAATACAAAGCCTAATGACGTTTTCACAAGATCGAACTTACTACTAGTAGCCCAGTCATTAAAGCCAAAACCCGAAAGTAATTAGTAACTTGATAAAAATTTTAGGGGGTTGTTAAAGAAGGTAAAATAACTTACCGTGTGATTTTGCAGTGTTGTGGGGTGTACGGAAAGGGTTGAAAAGGGGTGAAAAGGGTTTTTTGTTAATAACATTGCCAAAAAAATTAGTAACACGCTGCAAATTTATAATAAGGTTGTTCTTACCGTTTTGTAACTTTTATTAATTTGCAGCGTTTTGCAACATACGGAACATTGTTTATTATTAAAAAACAATGAAATTTGTTATTAACAAGGGTAAAAAAATAGTAACACGCTGCAAATTTATAATTAGGTTGTTCTTACCGTTTTGTAACGTGTATTAAATTTGCAGCGTTTTGCAACATACGGAACATTGTTTATTATTAAAAAAACAATGAAATTTATTAATAACAGGGTAAAAAAAATTAGTAACTCGGTGTAAATTTATAATGACGTTGTTCTTACCGTTTTCAAACGTTTATTAAATTTGCAGCGTTTTGCAACATACGGAACATTGTTAATTACTAAAACGCTGCAAATTTAATATATGTTACAAAAGAGTAAAAACAGCTTAATTATAAATTTGCAGCGTGTTACTACTTTTTTTACCCCTGTTATTAACAAATTTCATTGTTTTTTAATAATAAACAATGTTCCGTATGTTGCAAAACGCTGCAAATTTAATACACGTTACAAAACGGTAAGAACAACCTAATTATAAATTTGCAGCGTGTTACTATTTTTTTTACCCTTGTTAATAACAAATTTCATTGTTTTTTAATAATAAACAATGTTCCGTATGTTGCAAAACGCTGCAAATTTAATAAACGTTACAAAACGGTAAGAACAACCTTATTATAAATTTGCAGCGTGTTACTAATTTTTTTGGCAATGTTATTAACAAAAAACCCTTTTCACCCCTTTTCAACCCTTTCCGTACACCCCACAACACTGCAAAATCACACGGTAAGTTATTTTACCTTCTTTAACAACCCCCTAAAATTTTTATCAAGTTACTAATTACTTTCGGGTTTTGGCTTTAATGACTGGGCTATAGAAGTATTCGAGTATCTATTATATTTGTTCATTCATATATCCCATAACCTATCTATAACTGCTAATATGGGTAAATTCATTCGAGAAAATCTTTGTTTACAAAAAATTATTTTGTGTTTTCATACTCCTTGCTCACTCACATACTCACATACTCACATACTCCTTGTGATTATACTTCATTCATCCTTTTTTCTATGATCGAAGGCTTCATCATAGTTGGTCACAATTTAACAATGACAGAGCATAATAACAGAGCAAAGACAGCCTAGTGGTTAAAGTACGGGCTCCTATTCGGAGGATCGCAGCTTCAATCCTGGGCAACGCACCGCACACACACGCACCTCTGACTTTTTAGAGTTAGGGATGTGTGTCTAACCAATTAAATATCACATACTTTAACGGCGAAGGAAAACATCATAGAAGCTAAGAGTTCTCCATAATTTTCTTAAAGATGTGTAAAGTATGCTTGCTTATTTGCATTGTGCCAGCCAGCATGGTGGACTATGGAATTTAACCCTTTCTCTGCGCTCAGTAGTGAGCCGTTGATGGGTTGCTGAAAATGACTTACAATTTTAAAATTCGTGCCAAAATAGATGGTTGGATGAAAGTTTACACTTTCGTAAAAGACAATTGAAATAAATAGGCAGGCATATAACATTCCCACTACTTAACAAGTTCTAACGATAAAAATGCAAGTCCTAGTAACTAGTTACTACCTACTTGTAAGTATAGCGAGTCTAACAGATTGTGTCCCAACATTTTTAGAAAGTGAAAAATTCAAAATATTATAATTTTAAAATGAGAAACGAGGGCAGCGTTGCCGTGTGGCGCATGCGTATTATCAACCCTTTTTTACCCTTTCGCTTCCCTGAGCGTTTTTTGTGAGCCTTTTTGTAAAGGGTTGTGTATGGGGTACCTGCCACACGCGGAAGGGTTGAATTTTTTCTCTATGAGCCGTCACGCTTTTTATGCGTACCCACGTTTTTTCTCTATGCATCGCAGGGAGAACAATAGAAAGTGCATTGAACTCTTTACTGACACATCAGCTGATGCCATAATAATGCACTTGTTTCTGTATTCTATTGATTTTTACTGTCGTTCAAGGTCGCTCTTTTGTAGCACCACTTTGTATGGTATGCTTCCTGGTTTAATTCATCAGATCGATAGTATACACGTTGACGTTTGTGCTCTAAAAACCTGTCGACACCTTTCTAATACTAGCATTAATCTCTTTTTTTCCTTACTTATAAATGCGAAATTATGTTTATTTTCAGGTTTATTATTTTTTGCATAAGTATAGTTCAAGACCTGAGAGTGATATACGCTACTGAGATTTTATATATTTTACTATGTTTGGAAAGTCAAATACATTACTAATTTTCGTCTTCGGTTTGCCGAGCTTACCCATTACTTTGAGATCACCTAACACAGTTAACAGCTAAGCTATTTGCACCGGATGGTGTCATCTTACTCCGACGCAACACCCGTTCATTTTTGGCAATTGAAGTAAAAAACTAAACAGTTTGCAGCATTCTAGTAACCCACATTGATCAAGGTGTTAAAGTTATCAAGTTGCAGGCCCGTTAGTGCGCATTTATTCTTTCAAACCTTTATCGAACTCTTTTTTGGTGCTTGAAAAAATTGCCCTTTTTGATGCAGCCCGTTTTTTAAGTAAGCTTCTAGGTAAAGCTGTATAACAGATATCCACCAAGTCTTGCACACCTTGCGTTGTTTACATTTTTAATTTAAAATAGTTTAGTAGAAAAAGCAAGGTTATTAATCTTTCATCTACTAGTCTTATTCTTGTAATAATGCTTATAATTTTTTACACTTCGTTTTTCCATTGTAAATACAAAAATATACAAAATTATGGTTATGAAAACCAACTGTAGGTAAAATCGGTTAGATACCTACTTTGTTCGTTAGTTACAAGTACCTAACACTTAAAACATTGCTAAAGGCTCATAAGCTCTACATACCTACTTTATTTCATGTTTAAATGTTTGACATTGCTAATAAAATAATTATTAGCCTTAGTTATTACCATACCTACTTTCTTGTTTTAATAGGTAGTTTAAAACTTTCACACTTAATGTAATTGTGTAAAATTTTTATTATGTTACTGGGCATTTAAAAAAAATTACAATCCAAGGAGGAGAAAACCAACTACTTTTCGTTAAGATCGGGCGGTCGGTTTTGTTCCTATTACAAAAACATTGAATAAAGGGCATTACAAACGGATTAAGTGCAAACATAGCCAGTGGCTACTGTTGTTACGTTAAACAACTAATGCAAAGCGAACGCAAACAACTCCTTTGTCGCGTTTCGGCATCGCCGACCACATACAGAACAAATAAGAATTTCAGTGACAATTAGGCATTGTCAGAGTCCTACACGGCGTGCTACTGTGCGGGAGTGATACTCGTAGGATTAAAGGATTATGTCCGCAGTAAACAACTTTACGCGAAACTCTTTTTCATCCTTTATTCTATTGCAATAGATATATTTATTTGTGAGTATTAAAGATTCATGGAAACGTTAGTTCAAACTCTAATAATGGACGCCAATACGCAAACATCGGACAATGTTGATTTGATCGTAACCCATAGGGTTTCCGATATATCAAACATCATACCTACTGCACAATACTCAGATGACTTAGCATCCAAACCTCTGCCGATTCCAAGTGGTATTTCTATTTCATAAGAATTTATTGAATCGCGACAAGTTCGCGTTATTAATGACATTGTGCATCATCCTTTTGTGCGAACAATTAAATATACTTTGTTAAAGGAAATATAATTTGGATGAATGGGGATTTCGAAAAAGGGAATATTTGGCGTAAAAATCAATAATCTAACGACACGGCGACAATGGGCCACGGTTAACCGAATACACTATCAAAATAAAGAGTGCTGCGTGACACGGCGCGGGTGGATTTTTTATTGCGTTACTTCAAACTGGAGTGGTGGGACGAATTCGCGCTATAATACTTTATCACTCTTACACCGTTCTTCAATAACAAATATAGTGCCTCGGAGTCCTATAAAAATGATAATGTTTTTCAGTTCTATGGATGTATTCAAATATTTTCAAGCAAGTGGACCTGAAGGATTAGGAATCCTCAGAACAAAGGTCACTGATATACTACAACATTTATCATTAGCAAACTGATGTTGCAATAGTGGTCATGCTTGCATCTCACGATACACATTGGACCGATGACGGATAAAGAAGCTTGCGGAAAGCGGTTGGTGGGAAAGTTAGCTTTTCTGACCGGGACGGTTGCGGAAGTACTGTTTACAACAGTGGATGTTCAAATCTATGTAATGATGATGATGAAAGCGCTTCATTCGATTTTAGGTCGGTACCTACATGCACAACATACCTCTTAAACGCCTAAACTCTTTGATATTGAAATTATAACTACGTGTAGTTGAAGTCTTTAAACACCGAAAAGGGCAAATTTTTTATCAATAACAAATGCAACTCTACTTTGTAAGGCTTATCTAAACCATATCGGCATTATGTTCACATAATATCACTCGCAATTTATTGACCTACTCAATATTATCCTACTAATAGATACCTATTATAAATGCGAAAGTTTCGATGGATGGATGGATGTTTGTAACTCAATCACGCGCAACGACTGAACCGATTTGGCTGAAATTTACCTCAGAGATAAATTATAGTCTGGAATTACACATGGGCTACTTTTTATCCCGAAAATAAGAGAGTTCCCGCGGGAATGAAAAAGCTCAATCCACGCGTACGGATCTGCGGGATTATAATATGTACATTTAACTGTTCGTTATATGAAACACTATGTTTTTTTAGGTAAGCATATGTTTTTCAATAAATAATAACAAAAGGATATTGCGAACCGACGCTTACACGCTTACCTCTTGCACCGCGACCTCCTGGGCGACACACGTGCAGAACTCGGGTCCTTATACAATGCGTGTCGAACGCATTCACGAGTATTTGCTTACGCATCAATGTGGACTATTGATGGGAACTGAAGCTTGCGCCATTGATCGAAGACTTCGAGAATTCTTGAGAATCATTGTAGTTTTGTGACTTAGAATTCCCAGACTGTTTCCTAACTCTGTATATTATTGCCAAAAATATGCAAACGTGTGCTTCAAAACCTTCGTTCAAAACACTATGATATGTGTATGTGTGCATCATCTACGAGTATGTGACGACAAGTACTCAAGTATAAAAGTGAGGGCCTGAAGCTGAAGCCGATGTAGTGAGATTTAGCTTGACGCCGCTACTAGTTACGACCATTCTAAGGTAGGAAGTCGTCACATCTATAGCAAACTTATGAATCTGCAAAAGATACATTTTACAGAGGAGCGTTTTGAAAGCATAGAAAAATTAGTATTTTTTTCCTTTTTCTTACCGATATTGGTTTGTGGTAAATTAGGTTTTCAATTAAATATGCTTACCAAAATTCTCCCCTGTTAAATGCATCACTTGCAGCTCTAAAGATGTGCCGAAGTACTAGTATTACTATTGCAATGAAATATCTCTACTATACGTACCTAACCTTATCTAGAATTTAGTAGAATAAAGAAATGGAAAATAACCAAATTTCTTAACTTTTTTCTTGTTCCCCGCATCGCAGTTGCTGCAAATGTTGCTTGCACCAGAATGTGGGCAAAAAGTGCGTCCTCGCGTTATTAGCTACGAACAAAAACTTGCTTCCCGGTGCATCTTCCGGTATATATCTATACGAAATTCTGTTCAATCCCTTTGTGAGTAAAACAGAAGTGTGATAAATGAAGAACAAGTATGGGCTCATTCCCACTAGGAGGTACAACTATTTATTAGTTCAACAGTTGAACTAGTGAGACTTTTATTGGGAAAAAACTAAGGCATACTACGTATGTATAATGCCTAAGTTAATTTGAAGACTTTTGGTGGATAATTGAATTAGATGTTGTAGCTAGAATGTGTAAAACGTAAAGAGCTATCTAAAAATATCATAAATTTTATAAATGCAAGTAAGTTTGTTGGTATTTGTCCTTCAATCACGCAGCAACGGAGCAACTGAGCGACGTTATTTTTTTCATGGCAACTTTGTATTCCAGAAAAAAAAAGAGTGCTCGTGGGATTTTAAAAAATATCTCCAGGCGTAGATGGTGCTTTTTTCATATATTTTGAAATATTTAGCTACTTTTATATTTAATTTAGCTAAAATTATGTCATATAAATTAGACAGAAATTATTGTGAACTCCTGTAGGATGCCTTCACCGTCATCATTTTTCGGAACTGCCCAGGCTAATTGAAGCTGTCTTATTTAGCTGTATTGCATATTTCGTTGCGCTACCTACTACTAAAAAGTTTGAAATAATATTAAAACCTTACGTGTTAATGCTGAAGTATCATCCAACACCTGCCACTCCAAGGCATCGAGCGAAGCGGACGTTACCTTAATCAATAGCCCCGTTTCGTTTCCGCCACTATGCATAAAAACAAATGAACGCTAACTTAGAAAAAATATAAAAGACGAAAGTGTTCCAAGCCGCAGATTATGAGCACATTCATTTATTAATTTATACGTAGCATCGTAATAAAAAACTCAACCCCACTTAGACAAAAAACGTAGCGCGCGTCGCCCAAAAGGGAAAGGGTGTCTCGCGTGCTGCATTTTGTTTTTAACCGTATTCTGTGGTTTGTTTTTTCGGCAGAGTTTCTGTTTTTTAACAACACAATACCGCTGTTTTTAAGAGCGTCATATTGACGCGCGCTAGTCTGTCGAGCGGTGGGCGCGAGCGCGGCGTTCACCTAAAAAATCTTATTTAAAAGCCTTGCTTCGGGCAAATGGGAACCCTTTTCAGTATTTAGTCACGGATAAGTTTGAAGAAAGGTGAATGAGGGAATGAGTTTCTTATGTTTGAGTTTCCTTTAATTATACATATAAAACTGCAACAGCAGCGAATATGGGTGTAGCACAGGTGATCGCAGCATATGGTAGGTATAATTTTTTTATATTAAATCAGTGATTTATGAGTATACGTTTGTGTAGGGTTTTAAAAAGGCTGTTAAGTGTTACCGAAGGATAATGCCCAAATAAATCCGGCAGATATCAGTATTTCCACTGGTTAATGAGTGAAGAGTCGTAACTGTAGTCGTTGAAAAACAATGACACCGTTAAAACAACATCAATAATGTTAGGAATTCGTAAGTGCGCTATAAAACATGAGCCATGAAAATGCTATTAAATATTAAAAGTGGAGAAACGGAGAGCTTAACAAGAAATAAAACATCGTTATAAGAGTAAGGAGAAGGCGAAGTCGCCCCCGCTCGGGCTATCGGCGCGCCTCAGTTAATGCCTACTTATACCTTATTATATAGCGGAGTTTGCGTTGAGGAACAAAATTAATTGGTTAAAACTCCTCTCGGTATCCAGGGCCGCTCCCCCTCCGACTCCCTCTTAATTCCGTGCCCCCGCAGGACCCGCGCCCCGCAAGCTCCTTTGAACGCAACCTACCTACAGAAAAAAAAACAGAAAGTATGAACTTCCACACCACACTGTTGTAACTTAATTAATATTTTTATTTTATAGGTACACCATAAACAAGTCTTGTCACAAAATATGTGTTAAGGTTATAAAATATAATATGTTAATGTAAATACATTTGTAACTACTGGATATACTCGACAAAAAGCATTTGTGATGTTGGCAGTAGATAACATGTTTTTATGCGTAATGTACGTTTCGTAATTGAAAATATTATGTATTATTTTAACAATTGTTAATAATTATATACACTTAGCTTGTCTATACAATTAAATAAAATTGTGTATATAATTTTGATTTCGAAATAACTTCTTTTTACTAAGCTCATATGATTAATTGAAAAACAGCCCCACAAACGTTTTTAATGTTTTTGTCTGCCTGTCTGTTAAAACGCGCTAATCTTCAAAAAAACTAATTTTGACCGAACTTTTACAAGCAAGTAGAGAATTATACAATGACTGACCTATTATTTTTATAGAAGATAGCAAAGTTTTTTTTCTGCATAATATGTACACCGATATAACTTAGATTTTCGATTTACGGGGTTTTTTTTAGTAGATAGTGAAAGAAGATAGTTTCTTAAAAAATTATAGTTTCAATTACTCAACCCTGATGCTCCAGAAGTATTGCCCACCTAAACGGTGAAGATTTTTAACCTGTCGATCATAATTGACAATTTTATAAAATACATTTTTATAATTTTACATAATATGATGAACAATTTCGCCTACTAAGTACCAACTTATGAGTTGGTAATTGTTTCAAGTGACTTTTTGTAGAACTAGAAAAACACCCATTGTCTTACAACTGTGTGCAATAGTAGTATCGCAATAAAAATATACAACATGTACAATACTTGTTTTTATATAGGTGTATACTAAAACTCATTCTTTTCATTAGTAGCTCATCAATAGCTTTTCTTTTATTTCACTTGATATTAAAAAAATATCTGACTGAAATTGTAGGATTTTAGATCATAAGGCATTTAAAGTCCTAGTTAACTTTAGTTTTCACGTGTGTATTAAAGTTATATCCTCATTACAATGGAAACACAATTAATTATATATTTCATAATATTACAACATAAACAGCATTTTCAAACTCGCAAAAATAATGTTTAATATATATCAATAATATTCTTATAGCAAATCATCATAAATACTTAAAATATAATATGAGTTAAATAAAAAACAAAATAAAAGCTTTCCGAGTTGCAGCGCTTGGGAAGTGAGCGCGTAACGAAGGGCGAAAGCAAAGGGTAGGGCGGGCGGCGGCGCGGGGCGCGGGGTTCGTTGCCACTTCTCCAAATAAATTATAATTCGCAGCGCCCGCTCTCACTTTCGTCCTCCTGATATTCCTTTGTAACTACTGTTTTAGAAACGTCCATTAACGTAATCTAGATTTTCCTTACAAACAGAAATCGGTATTTATTTGATTTAACAAGGGGAAAATACAGTCTACCACATTGTTTTTGTACCTACGAGTATTACAAGCTTACTATGAGGCGTTTTTAATAGATATACATATTTATTTTTGTTATGAATATTCTGAGCCGCTAAATATCATAGTAATAAAATAATAGTTAACTTCCTAAGATGGGATAAGAAAATGGGTTTTGTTATAAAGCCTCATGGCGAAAACGTAATTTGTAAATTTTCGTGAAATTATCACGCCATGTAGTAATTCGATTTGATGTGCGATGTGGAGTATCTACAGTACAGTAGAGATCATTTGATAAATCAATTCTCCAGGCTATATGCTTATTTTATTTACTGTTATTTTCATTTGAAACATATCCATAGGTTTGTTAAATAGAGTAGGTTTTGAAAAGAGTCTAAGGTTGAGTTTTATAGAGTGTGCTCTGATTTTAAACAAAGTTAATCGAGACGCAAATAAATATATCCTGATACAATCAGTCTCGTTTTAACTCTATCTTGAGTCTGAGCAGAGTGTGAGGGGGATCTATAGATTTCAGCCTAAAACAGAGGATCTTTTATTTGAATCCTTTGAATCTCGGATTTATACAGCCGGACGGTACACTGACACTATAGTTTTGATGCAGTTCTATTTTAGTTAGTATGGCTCACTGACCTCTATATTTAATCTATGATTAACACTGGACTTACAGTACCTATACAAATGACAGTCTACATTATGGATCAATTTGAATCGCCTGCACTTTGCTAACTAACAATTTTGCAAACGGCGCACCGACCTCTATAAACCGAAATCATACAACAACAATGAAATCATAATATATTAATTTTATAGAGGTTGGTGCGCCATTTGCAATATTACCTACTAGCTGATGCCCGCGACTTCGGTCGCGTGGATTAAGGGTTTTTTATTCCCGCGGGAACTCTTTAATTTTCCGGGATAAAAAGTAACCTTGCATTATTGAAGACTATAATCTATCTCTGTGCCCAGCCAAATCGGTTCAGTCGTTGCGACGTGATTGAGTAACAAACATCCACACTTTCATATTTATAATATTAGTAGGAAAGTAGGACAGTAGGATTAGTTCCAGAGAAACTCGAATAGTTGCTTAGTGATTACAGCGCCAAGATGACATCAATCAAGTAGGTCCAAAGAAGAAATCACAGCAGCAAGTCCAGTGTTTAAATTTAAAATTTACTTTATTATATTATATTTTAAATATTTATATTTTAATTTAAATATAGAGTTCACTGGTATGGCTGCATGGCGACTGTCCGTTTTACTACCGAGAGATACGCTGATTTGACAGCCAACTGCATGCTAGTTGATACGGTCGGTGCGGTGTGTAGACGGTCGGCTGTTGGAGTGCAGCTTTATGTTATAGAACTACAATTTCGCAACGGAAGCCTATACCTACTTATGTTATTTTGAAAATAGTAAATGAATGAATGGATATGAAATTCATTACAATCTTACTATTAAACATATTATAGTATTGGCTTGTGTCCACGACTACGTCCGCGTAATGTTAGGTTTTAAAAATCCCGTAGGAACACTGGAAAAACAGTTTCCAGGATAAAAGATAGTCTATTTTACTCTCCAGTAGGGCTAACATGCGCGCCACGAGTAAATTTTGTCTACACTTTACTCGAGACAGAGATTCACATATAGATTACGTGTAACCGTGCAGACAAAATTTTCTCGTGGCGCGCATGTTAGCCCTACAGGTCCAGGCGTCCACAGCTATACCCAAGTAGCACAGATAGCCGTATAAATACTCACTTTTAGACCTATTTGAAACTCTATGCGTATTAAGACTCTTTTAAGAGTACACTGGTAATCCTACAGCTGCATAATAGCTGTCAGTGATATTTAAACAGCTTAGGCTGAATAATGGCTGTTTAGTGGATAAAATTACGCCAAATGCTGTATAAGAGGTATTTGTGAACTCTTATTACACTGACTTATTAAGGGGGCACGTGTGAACTATTATGAAGTTAATAGCTATATAATGGATGATATGCATGTGACCCACATTACAGCTTAACATGAATCCACCATTTTATTGTATAACCTCATAACCTATATAAATATACTGATTCATTTTTCAACTTTTATGATGTTTTGTGTATGAATTAGGAATGGATTGCATTAGTTTTTACTTCTCGATATCATAATAACAACTTTTTATCTTATAATTCTTTTCAAAGCACTAAAAATTGTTTATTCAAGTTTTCATCACGGCTTATTTATATCACGAAGCTAATTAAAAACCGAATATTTTCGTGGCGCACTAAAATTTTCTTAGGTAATATATATGTATAATGTCAGTAAAATTACATTCCCAATCATTTTTCTTTTATAAATATGAAAACAATGCACTTAACTTTGAATATACAGTGCAACCTCGATATAACAAATCGGAGGGGAACAAGAAAATATTCGTAATATCAAGTAATTCGTTGAACTGAGGTTTGTTATGTTGAGGTTAGATTGGTCTAAAATTCGTTATAAAGAGGTAAAAGAATAGTTTTATTCACCTCAATATTACGTACTTATCTTGTTATAGCGAACAACTTCTACTAATAAATGATAACACATTTTTATCAAATTACTATATGTATTTGCGTGTCGAAACATGTCGAGACATGAATCACATTATAAGATTAAGAGTTATATTATTGGTGGAAACTTTATATAAAGGTTTTGGGTTGGCAAAATTCGTTAATTAGAGGTATGAATACTTTTTCTTGATAGTTGAAAATTCGTTATTAAGAGGTTGTACGCAAAGAATGTTCGCAATGTAAAGGTATATTTTATATTGACTCTTATGGACAATTCAAGGGGATTACGAAGAATTTGTTAAATCGAGGAAGTCGTTATATTGAGGTGCGTTATATTAAGGTTGCACTGTATAACCACACGTATTCAAACAAATTCAATTCACTCCACGAAGTATATTAATTTGCTAGATTTGTATTATCTATGGTTTGCTACTTCACTTTTACGTCACGTGACATATTTGCTGAATAAAGAGTAACTTGTAATCTTTTACTCTACTTAAGGCTGTATAATTTGTGCCCATTTAAGAGGTATAAGAGCTGTATACGGCCGTATACAGCCCTTATGCAGCTTTTTTATACAGCTTTAAGCGTGACGGGAATTCGTTATTCAGCTGCTAAGCAGCCTTCGTGTGCTACTTGGGTACCCATGCAAAAAATAACGTCGATCCGTTGCTCCATTGCTGCGAGATGGATAGATAGACCAACAAATAATCACATTTTAGAAGTGAACCTTTAGCAAAGTGTATTAAAGATGGTGTATACTCAAGTATGCATATTAAATCAATTCTGTTGTTTAAGACTAAGCAGTTCAAGTCAGGGTAGAGGAATTCCAACAATAAAAGATAAAATAAATAACAAACATCTCTTTATTGAATAGTTATGTACTGGACATGAATAAAGAAATACATATATTATATTCGTCGTAACATAACTATGTCACATCCATACCCTATTATAATAATAATATTTTGTACAAGTAAAACAGTTAAAATCAAGTTGATTTTTGTAAAGAACACCTGAATTCCAAACATGAGGTAGTTCATAGAATGAATGGCAGTAGATATTTTTTTCATGGAGATTTTCTAATTTATCACAATTTAATTTACTATGTAAGCGTTACGAAAAACATAATGACAAAATAGCAAAAAGTCATATTCACTAACTAGCTACCAATACAAACAAATTCTCAAGAAAACAATATATTATTATTTAAAAATTAATTATCAATAAAATAGGAACTCAAATCGATTGCAAATTATTATACAATCACTAAAAAACATTCTTTTTTGTCAAAAATAATTATTATGTCACAAAACAGGCTGTTTAATGAAAGTGATTACTATAAGTATTTTAAGGCAAAAAGAAATTTATTTCAAGCAAGTGAATAAAATATCAGTCTCAAACAGTAAAATCTGGTAAAATGTTCGATGTTACGTTACTGATAAGGTTCGATAAACCTGTCGATTGTACGTTGTCTCAAAAGAGGTGAACAATAGAAAATATTCGAAGGACTTTGGCTCTTTACCCTGGCACAGTGTCACCACTCGATGAGGTAGATAATGGCACAGCACTAACATTACGCTAACTACCGATAGTATAATTACAACATTGCAACAATGAAATTACGTATTCTAAACGATTTCTTATATTTGTACATTTTTATTTTTGTACCTATTATTTCTTTGGGAAAAATATCTTCTTATGTATACTTTGACATACGACACTAGAGAAAACCCTTAATTCCATGAATTCTTAAGACTAATGAAAAATAAAATAATAATAATCAACAATCAATAGGTACTGCTTAAATACATCCATCCATACATTAATTAGTATGATCATGTGCGCTAAAACATTCTGAACAATAATCAATTATCGAGGACTTTAACTTAGATTTAAACGAAAAAATAATCACGCTACTCCTAATAGGAAACTAATACCCGTAGAACAAATTGCAATGACGCTCATATCTCGCAAAGATATCTCCGCATAAGATACATCTTTACTGATACCACGAGGGCCATCTATGTGGTGAATTAAACCTTCTCGCCGCATATGTACAATATCTTCTTAACATTAAATATTAATTTAACTGTAGAGCTAAGAAAGTTTCTCCTAACAAATAACCATAATTCAAAATATAAATGGCCTATCTCGATATAATGCTTTATAATAATTAGATCGTAACACCTTAGACACGATGCGGCATAGACATCGAACTATTAAACTAATCATAACTGCGAAAATATACCTCAGAGGTTCACCTGGTATTTTCTGGAGAGTAAAATCTAGAATAGGGTCGGTTTTCCTTGCACAATAGCAAGCTACACAGAGAAACCTGTAAGGTGTACCTATCCAAATTATGTTTATGGCGTAGTTTACAGTTCTAGACAAAAAGTCTATGCAACATCTTCATAAATATATACATACGACATTAACAATAATTATTTTCAAGATAGCTAAAATAATCTATGTAAACTCCTACAAACTAACGGATAAATAATAAATAATTTTATAGAGATAGCAATATTTACAGAAGCTTGCCTCGCTTGGTCGACTTATCCTTTTTCTTCGCATCTCGCTCGCTCCGAACTAATTCTCATCCATCAGTAATTACTACTTCCAAAGCTCCCTTGATTTTTGATAACAGTCCCCTATCGGGGCACTATAAAGGATATCAATTACTGAACGGTCTATTTTTGGTTGCAAAATAAATAAATACTTACCTACTTATAAAAATAATGGAATAATAAAAAACTCGAAAATGTAGGAAACGTTTTGAAAGGGTAGTGAAGAAATCAGCGTTTGTAAGTAAAGCGCGGTGGATGAGGGCGCGACAATAGCGATGTCTTTGTTCCTAGCGCGGAGTGCGGACCCGCCGAGCGAATCAATACATAATAATAATAATCAGCGATTGTTAACTAGCCATTGTAGCTGAAATAATGAGGCAATGTCGCGGCCTTCTCCGTCTCGAGCGGATTCCGGTTAGCGTTCGCCGAGCGTGAGGAGGACATCGATTTGAGATCAATAAAAATGTCGAACGCGTTTTTCTGTCTCAATAAGAACAAAAACATAATAAATCAAAGAATATCTTTTGTGCAACATGTTCTTTCTATTTTTCGAAGCAAAAGAGCAAAAAATGGTCTCGTTTTTGCACTAACTCGGCCTGCGATTATGCAAATGGTACGACAATAAACTTCTAAACTGTAACATGGATGAAAGGTGTTTTTTTATGGGGAATATTGCAAATTTGCAATAGTAAAAAGTTATTGTAAAATCTGACTACCTAACGAGACTGCGTCGGTAGTCTTACCCAGAAAATAGGCAAAAAGGTGTCCGTTACAATTTTTTCACAAAACAAAGCTAACAAACAAGACAACGAAAAGGAGCTTTTATGTTCTTTAAAAATGGAATATTCTACGAAAAGCGAGCGAGGTAGCGTCAAAATAATGCGACTCCGGCGCGGCTCTACTTGGGAGGAACTCGTATACCGGCTCAGCGTCGCGAGGCGCTAGGCCCGACGCACGCGTCCACTACGCCGAGTGCATGCGCAGGTCCGTCGGCGAGTCCGGCGTGGCCGGCCTTCGCGGCAGCGACAAGTCTTCGGGCTCCGTCTGCTCGGGCCACTCGTCCCAGCGCCAGTCGGGGGCCACGGCCGCCGGAGGGCTCGGCGTGCCGGGCTCGCAGCCGCCGCCCGGACACCGGTGCAGCGCCGCCGCCTGCCGCCGCCGGAACCTGGCGCCGCAGCGGCAAGCGAACGGCGCATCACCCTCGTGCACGAGAGCGTGTGCTTTGAGCTGATTGGAGTCGGAGAAGCGGGCGGGACAGCGTGCGCACGCGTACGGACGCTCCCCGGTGTGGACGCGAAGGTGTCTCCTGAGATTCGCAACTTGCACAAAGTGTCGAGGGCAATGCGGGCAACTGTACGGTTTTTCACCGGTATGCAGGCGAAGATGTGTCTTTAGGTGGTGATCTCGCGTAAAACGTTTATGACATTCACCACACTCGAATGGCTTTTCGCCGGTATGCGTCCGCTCATGGTTTTGGAGAACGTGTTTGTAGCCAAACGACCTCGAACAAACTTTACACGTGAAGAGTTTATCGCGAGGAGGGTCGGTGGCACCGGGAGACGAGCCAGACGAGGGTGGCGAGGGCGGCGCGGTCGGCATGGTCTCGTCGAGCTTAGGAGTGCGGCGTCGCTTGCGGGCGCGCTCGAGCTCGGGCGCGGGCGGCGGCAGCAACGGCGTGGGCGGCGACGGCGGCCAGGCGGCCAGCAGCGCTCCCGAGTACAGCTCGGCCGGCAGCCCAGCCACCAAGGCCGCCGCGCGGCTCGCTAGCAGTCGCTCTGCTAACATCGGCAGGGACTCTTCACGCATACTCGACAGCGACCTTACCGATACACCTGCAACAATAGAGTTACTTACATTAAATTCAATTTTATTTCTAGGAAGATCTTGTAAATGTACTTGGTTAATCGATAAATATCTATTTATTTAAAATACTCAGCAGAATTAATACATATATTATTATGGTAGAGTGTACCTACTCTAGTTCAAAAACAAAACACGGATATAGCAATTGGCCTAGAGTTGGTCTCGACAACAATTGCCATAGGAGAGAGGCTACAGTAAGCCAAACCTTCGGTTCACAGCCGAAACTCAATTCTATGAAATCATCTTTTAACTGGACAGATCGCTACCTAAAGGAGTTAAAGTACGTACTAGGTAACTACAATATATAGGTAAGCTTACATAGTTTGTCACAATCACTTCCGTCGCGGGTTAAAACTCGGCCTAAACAAACAGGCATCCCAAGCCTATCGATAGCACACTTATCAGTGAGAGTAACAAAAAACATAGCAAAAAATGTATGTCAGACGCGGCGGAGGAAACATTTGGTCGCAATCACGCCGCTGCAGGTCGCTTCCGTCCCGACCTGTTGCGCAAATTGCTGCTGACGACTTTCTTATTCTACAGATGAGGTCTAAACGTATATTTTTATAAAACTATGATATTATAATACTCCAGCTAATACTTGTGACTTCGACCGCGTAGATTTTCCGGGATAAAAAGTATCGTGTATCCAGGATGCAAGCTATCTCTTTGTTCCAAAGCTTATCAAGATTCGTTCGGCGATCGAGCAATCGTAAAAAGGTAACAACATGTGAATATTTCTATCTGTGCGTATTCGCAATTACCTACGACTGTAATATAAGTAGATATAGATTAGCTTTTGCCCGCGATTCCGAATCTAAATATAAAATCCCGCCAGAACACTTCTTTATCTAAAAAAATCTATGTTACTCTTTAGGTATCTATTACTGTAAAAGCCCGTATATATTAAATTCTAGGTTTTACTCGTAGGTCTTAGAATTTACCAACATGAGTTGGTATCTAAGGATTTTTATGAAGTGAGAATATTTCGGACTTTTACGACGGTAAGTAAATGTTGGTTCTCAAATAAAAATTTAAGTATTTTTATAATCATTTATTGACAATATCGATTAAGAGAGTGGACAAAGATAGCTGGCAGCGACAATGAGGCTCCCACCACTTACCTCGTATAATGGAATTAATTATTCTTAAAGCGGCAAACTCCGCCCGCGCGCTCCTCCCAAATTATATTCAAATATTAATTTCGACGAAGAAAAGCCTTTTTGAGAGCACTTAATTAAAATTAGACAAAATCATAATTGAAAGTTCTCCTCGAGGCGTGAAGAGCCGGCGACTGGCAAGGAGGGAAGCGCGTTCCTTACATTATCTACTTAGTTGTAGAATTAATTTTGGGCCGGCTTACAATTCAGACGCTGAGTTTAATTTGCGAAGGCATAACATTTTGTTACGATGGAAGTTTAATTTTAATATACATCTTTGTGTTCTAGTATTGGCGCAGCTTTTGGCAGTTATCTCAAAATACTCGTACTTATATATTTTACCAGACACATGGCTAATTTATATATTATTTTATTGTATAACTTAAGTAGGTACGTAGTTTTTATTTAGGATTAAATTATGAAAATAAATATTAAATTAAAGAAAAACATACATAGTCCATTACGATTGGATAGAAGAATATATTATTTTTAGCTGAAACGTACCTACAAATAAAAAAATATAAAAAAGCTTATTATTTAACTTGGCTAGATTTTACTAGCAAAAAATTTTTAAAGGAGTAAAATATGTTGAACTTACAGTAAAAAAGCCAGAAAAAGCAGTAACAAAAAGATAAGAACTTATAATATGTCAAACTAGCCAAGTCAAATATGGAGCTTCAATTTATCTTAAGTTATCTGCTTTTTATAAATAATTCTACTGTTCAAATTTAAGAAGTTATATTTTTAAATAGCAAACAAAGTTCTAGCAGAAAAAAACAAGAAATTGTGTTTTAAATTTATATTTTCAGAATGTTGTATGTTCTTATAAATAAATTTCAGGATTATCTACAGAACTTCCCATTTAGATCGCAATTCTTTAGTCGGCGAAGTCGACAACCACCCGTCTTCTTCATATTGAACTTGAGTCTCATTTTCACATTTATGTTAAAACTACATTATTTTGTACCTACTCAGCATTAAAATTTACATTAATATTAAAAATTAATAGTAAAACTTGGCTTACAAATACTGATACATTTTTTACCTACCAATATTGCAAAACCTGAATCTTCAGGTAAAGTCGCAGAGCAAGATCTACATAAAGTTTATGATTGGACGGAGTCGGCACGTACCACCAGCTTATCCCATAACTTTTTAATAACATTCCTCTCGTTGTTTCGCGGATGACCAGCGAACCGCCCTTGTGCTTAGAATTATAATATTCCTAGACTGCTAAAGAGACTGAAGTAGATATTATACAACCATTACGTAAATAAATAAATTAATTTGATGCCTCTGGTTTTAAAATAACTAGCTCATATTACGATTTATTTGAACGGCAGTACAAGACACGTTTTAGGGTACCGTACCCGAAGAGTAACCAACGGGACCCTGTTACTAAGCCAACGCTGTCCGTCCGTTCTTCCGTCTGTCTGTCAGCGGGCTGTAGCTCAAGAGCTACAGCCCGCTCGGATTAAGATCCGTAATATCTAGAGAGTTGAAATTTTCAGAGAATGTGTATTGTACCGCTATCAAAACTGAGAAGTAAAACATTACAGCATAAGTGAGGTGAGAATATAGTAAAGTTTTTAACGACCTCCCTGGCGTAGTGGTGAGCGCTGTGGTCTTGTACCTGGGAGTTCTCGGGTTCGAATTCCGGCGGGGACAATTTGGGAATTTATAATTTCTAAATTGTTTCTGGTCTAATCTAGTGGGAGGCTTTGGCCGTGGCTAGTTACCATCTTACCATCAAAAACGTGCCTCCAAGCGATTTAGCATTCCAGTACGATGGCGAGTAGAAACCGATTAGGGGTATAGTTTGAATGTACACTGCTACACCCCGTCACGTTAGCCCACTACCATCTTAGACTGCATCGTCACTTACCATCGGGTGAGATCGCAGTCAAGGATTGTCTTGTCATCGAATAAAAAAATAAAAAGTTACTGTTACCTATAAAAGCCGTGTGATGATAAATATAATCAATAGTAACCCTACGCGATAGCAACCCTTACCAAAATATACTAACAGGCACGATTTTGATCCTGAAAACGTTGCCGCCATTTTAAGGTTGCTGCATATCAAGTCACGGTGATTAAAGTTAGCAGAAGCAAAACCACGCCTGATATCATTTTAGGGTATAAAGGGAACGTATGGCCGCCATACGGAACAGCTGTTTTCTGGGCCACCATTTCTTTTATTTTAAATTTGAAATAGAAGTCATGCTTCAAAGTTTTGTTGAACTTCGACTTTATTACTAACCTAACCTAATACATTATATTAAAGCCTCAATAGGGCGCAGGCTGACAACCGAAAAGTGAAATCGTTGCACTCTTAACACAAGACATACCCACTCCTAACATAAGCTTTACGCTTAGTTGGGGGGCAGATTACTCTTTTTTTTATTGGAAGACAAGATAATCCTTGACTGCGATCTCACCTGATGGTACGTGACGATGCAGTCTAAGATGGTAGCGGGCTAACTTGGAAGGGGTATGGCAGTGTATATTCAACTCATATCCCTAATCGGTTATGTACGTCATCGTGCCGGAACGCTAAATCGCTTGGCGGCATGTCTTTGACGGTAGGGTGGTAACTAGTCACAGCCAAAGCCCCCCCACCAGACAAACATGTTTAGCATGGCTAAAATTTTTCGATAATTTCAATACCGAAACGGGAGTTAATGAGTTTGTTTTTTACCCTTGCACGTGATATAAACTGTGCGACTTCATAACCAATCCAACTTAACTTACACGCGACATGTAAACAATTAGATTTTGGACTTATGATTTTTTTCATTAATAATTTTCGAAGGTGATGCTGATGCTTACTTTTGTTGTGCTTTTTCAGCTTATAATTCTTAATTTTTTAACAACAAAACAACATTTTTCAATGTGAACATAAAATAAATAAACACGGAGTGATAATGTCGCAAGTATTGAAAAACCACTTTTGTGACTACGCACTTTACATCTTTTATTATTTAGGGACAGTCTCCTTCGGGTGAAAAAGTAGGCGATAAATTTGAACATTACCTTACGGCGCACCCTTCCGCATCGCTTTTTATGTGCTAAAGAGTTGTAATTATCCCCTCTTTATACGCCATAAATATTTGTCAATAACCCATAGTCAATACGCTTTATGGACTCGACCGCGGCAACCACTCCATAACTCATGTTTTGCGCAAGGGTTCTCTGATAAATACCTCGATTTTTTTTTGTGCGAAAGGTTTACTCTATACCAACGACAACGTTAATAGGTGTCATACCGGATACTCGTACAAACCAGAAATATCTTACTCGTACCTACTTATCTAAATTCTCGCTCGAATTTATGATCGATGCATAAACTCTAGTGTCCAAGATCGTAAAGGAAAAGTTTTTAGCTTAAAATAGGTCAGTATATTACAGTGGTTAAATATCTCCAGACAAAGTCAGAATAGATAGATAGATAGATAGATAGATAAAAACTTTATTGCACACAAGAAAGAAACAAAAATAAATAAAACTTAAAACTACGCATGCAAAGGCGTATAAATAATATTTAAACTGTATTTTCTGGTTCGTTTTTAAACTTGGGAACTTATAAAATTTTTGGGGGCCCTCCCCAATCACGATAAGTTAAGTAATTATTAATCTTATTACTTTATTTAAGCTATTTATTACATTGTTTTAAATTATATTGTCTGCAGTTTAAGCCTGGCAATAGACGTCCGATTTTGTTTCCGATTGTCTGATCAGGCAACCGGATCGTATTTACTCGATACACATCCGATTTTTCCGTCAGGCTTTTTCTGAACTCAGTCGTTCCCGAGCTATCATCCCGAGTGCTTGCGTTTGGAGCAAAGCAGAAGAAAAGAAGATGGATGACGAGTTAATAGAAATAGAAATATTTTTTATTCAAATAAACTTTTACAAGTACTTTTGAATCGTCAATGAATCTACCACTGGTTCGGAATGCCGTTCCTGCCGAGAAGAGCCAGCAATAAACTCGGCGGTCGCTCTTTTAAAAAAAAAAATTTTTTACAATAGGTAACAAAACTATGCTATGTATACAGTGTTTCCACAATAAAGTTTCAAAAATGCAAAACAATCCAATGCATGTTAAGACAGGCAGGCAAAAGCAGACCCATTCCCGTTGGTGGCACCCGTTCACGAGCATGACGCAGGATCCAGCCATTGCTTCGCTCAACCATATTTGAGGGAACGTAACAACCTGCACCACACGAAACCACCACAGAAATTTTAAAGACAGGAAAGAGAAAGAAGAAAAAACGTCGCTATTGGATTCATCCAATCAATTTGACAAGACTTACTGAGAGTCATTTCTATTTAAAACATCCAAAATAATTCATAATAAAAATAATTTTATTATTATGAATTATTTTATTTTATTATTTTATTTTTATTTTTTTTCATAATTTTCGCCCAATATTTGAACCACAACGATTCGTCCACACAGTGTCAGCGCTAGATTTTTTGGGCCCTAAAAAATCAAAATAAGCAAAATTCCGCCCTAAATTTGGGGCTAAAAGCCCTAAGTTGGGAACCCTGACTGGCAAAATCGGAAGGAGGCTAGGTTTGGTTTTCCAGGCTAAGCCTGGAAATACACGTCAGGTTTTTTCATCCGATAGTCTGATCCGGTAGCCTGATCAGGCTACCGGAAGGCATTGAAGCCATTACTTTGTATGAACAGTCAATACACGTCCGATCCGGTGGCCGGATCGGACGTCCGAGTCGGAAACGGGCGCGAGGCGTTTCCGATTTTACTGCCGGTCCGATTGTCTGAAGGCGCGGTCTACATACTTCCAGTATGAGACAAAATAGACATCCGGTTACTCCTTCCGATTTTGCCAGTCAGGGTTCCCAACTTAGGGCTTTTAGCCCCAAATTTAGGGCGGAATTTTGCTTATTGGGATTTTTTAGGGCCCAAAAAATCTAGCGCTGACACTGTGTGGACGCATCGTTGTGGTTCGAATAATGGGCGAAAATTATGAAAAAAAATAAAAAAAAAATAATAAAATAAAATAATTCATAATAATAAAATTATTTTTATTATGAATTATTTTGGATGTTTTAAATAGAAATGACTCTCAGTAAGTCTTGTCAAATTGATTGGATGAATCCAATAGCGACGTTTTTTCTTCTTTCTCTTTCCTCTCTTTAAAATTTCTGTGGTGGTGTCGTGTGGTGCGGGTTGTTACGTTCCCTCAAATATGGTTGAGCGAAGCAACGGCTGGATCCTGCGTCATGCTCGTGAACGGATGCCACCAACGGGAATGAGTCTGCATTTGCCTGCCTGTCTTAACATGCATTGGATTGTTTTGCATTTTCAAACTTTATTGTGGAAACACTGTATACCTACATAGCATAGTTTTGTTACCTATTGTAAAAAAAAATTTTTTTGAAAAGAGCGACCGCCGAGTTTATTGCTGGCTCTTCTCGGCAGAAACGACATTCCGAACCAGTGGTAGATTCATTGACGATTCAAAAGTACTTGTAAAAGTTTATTTGAATAAAAAATATTTCTATTTCTATTAACTCGTCATCCATCTTCTTTTCTTCTGCTTTGCTCCAAACGCAAGCACTCGGGATGATAGCTCGGGAACGACTGAGTTCAGAAAAAGTCTGACGGAAAAATCGGATGTGTATCGAGTAAATACGATCCGGTTGCCTGATCAGGCAATCGGAAACAAAATCGGACGTCTATTGCCAGGCTAAGCCTGGAAATACACGTCAGGTTTTTTCATCCGATAGTCTGATCCGGTAGCCTGATCAGGCTACCGGAAGGCATTGAAGCCATTACTTTGTATGAACAGTCAATACACGTCCGATCCGGTGGCCGGATCGGACGTCCGAGTCGGAAACGGGCGCGAGGCGTTTCCGATTTTACTGCCGGTCCGATTGTCTGAAGGCGCGGTCTACATACTTTTAGTATGAGACAAAATAGACATCCGGTTACTCCTTCCGATTTTGCCAGTCAGGGTTCCCAACTTAGGGCTTTTAGCCCCAGGGCGGAATTTTGCTTATTGGGATTTTTTAGGGCCCAAAAAATCTAGCGCTGACACTGTGTGGACGCATCGTTATGGTTCGAATATTATGAAAAAAAAAATAAAAAAAAAATAATAAAATAAAATTTGGTTTATTTGTTTATAATATATAAGATATGTAATAATAATACTTAATATAATATAAAACTAAATACTAAATTAAAACTAAAACGTAAATAACAAAAATAAAAGCTAAATATAAAAAATATCATCTAAACCACTGGAACGAGGAAAAGTGCCCAGAACGCTGGCTGCGTTACCCCGCTGAATGGCCAAACTTATATGCTGGCCGAGGTAACGTCCAGCCTTCCGGTCACCAGTGGACTCTATGAGACGGGATGACAGATCCTTAAAAAAGGATCTAGCATCCTCGCCCCATGACCCCAGGGTTTCAACACCAAATGGCACAAATATGAAATTGTTTTCTATGTTTTCATATTTGCGCCGCTTAGCCCTTTCTGCTTTAGTAGCCGCGGCTCCCGCCGCCGCGGAGGTCGCCTGTAAGTGAGACGCTGCCAGTGTGTCAACACATGTGGCATCCCACACTAGCGACCTTCCTTGCTTCCACGGAACAAGTGTCATACCATCAGGTCTCTTGCCATCGCTTCGTGCCAAACCAACAGGTTCTAATACTGCAGGCACTTTAGCGGTGACAAGAGATCTACGAATGACATCGTTCAAGGAAGCATGACGTGAGAAGCGACCGGCACTTTTGGCACAGGAAAGCCCATGATGTCCAAACTCGTCCACTGTCTCGCCACAGTGGCAAAGATGCGGATAGTTGATCTTGGCACCAAGTCGAAGACCAACTGCAATGGAAAGAGTGAGGTGGTCTAGTAGAGTGCCTATATGATGGGAAGGGAGAGCTTGAAGCCAGTAACTTGATTCTCTCGTAGACACAGCAAGAAGGCGCGCGCGGTCCCTTGCAGAAGTTGATGATTTTATTAACTCTTGCAAAACATCCGCACATAGCGCATCATCCCACTGCCGTTGAGATAACAAAGATAAAAATAAAATTATTATTATTATGAATTATTTTGGATGTTTTAAATAGAAATGACTCTCAGTATGTCTTGTCAAATTGATTGGATGAATCCAATAGCGACGTTTTTTCTTCTTTCTCTTTCCTGTCTTTAAAATTTCTGTGGTGGTGTCGTGTGGTGCGGGTTGTTACGTTCCCTCAAATATGGTTGAGCGAAGCAATGGCTGGATCCTGCGTCATGCTCGTGAACGGGTGCCACCAACGGGAATGGGTCTGCTTTTGCCTGCCTGTCTTAACATGCATTGGATTGTTTTGCATTTTTGAAACTTTATTGTGGAAACACTGTATAGTTTTGTTACCTATTGTAAAAAATTTTTTTTTGAAAAGAGCGACCGCCGAGTTTATTGCTGGCTCTTCTCGGCAGGAACGGCATTCCGAACCAGTGGTAGATTCATTGACGATTCAAAAGTACTTGTAAAAGTTTATTTGAATAAAAAATATTTCTATTTCTATTAACTCGTCATCCATCTTCTTTTCTTCTGCTTTGCTCCAAATGCAAGCACTCGGGATGATAGCTCGGGAACGACTGAGTTCAGAAAAAGCCTGACGGAAAAATCGGATGTGTATCGAGTAAATACGATCCGGTTGCCTGATCAGACAATCGGAAACAAAATCGGACGTCTATTGCCAGGCTAAGAAAACAGCTGTTCTTTCGAGATGAGAATAAAAATAGTATGTATTTACTTTATGTGATGCCAGCTAAGTGTACATATGAACTCTTTCAGCATTCCTAAATATGTACTCAGGTAATTAAATTTAATTTTTGCTACAAGAGTACTTATTGCATAATTTAGAATAGGTATAACATAAAAGCATATTAAAACGTCTTGATTGGGATAAATACCAAACCAAATCCATTAACCCAATTTTGTAAAGGTAGCTTAATAGGATTTAGACTACACTTATGTAAGTGAACACCGAAACGAACAGATTACGAGTTAGTATGGTTTCAGCCTTTTAGGGTTGAGTGAAAACCCGTGCACACCACCCGAAACTTGTTTGGCTTCCCCCAAATTAAGAGTATTTACCTTGAATTACCTAGTGGGTGCTGTTAGGTATTATAGGAGGGTATTATTGATATTGAGAGACTGTCGAGTGGCTAGGTCATATACCTAATATGGGAAGGATGTTACGATGTGGTGATAAACTCAGCTCATTTAGCAACTTTTAAAAATTTGATACTGGACGTTATACTGGCTGGTTCTGGTGGACGGCAAAAAGAATACTAAACTGCTTTTTTTTAATAACCTAAAATATATAAAATCCCTACCTTAATATTTTAAATGTAAAAGTGGGTTTGTCTTTCAATCAATGGAGCACCGGATCGACGTTATTTTTTTTCATGGATAAGGGTTAAGGACCTGGAGAGTGACATTGGCTAATTTTAATTCTGTAAAAAAACGTAACTCCACGTAAGAGCTAATTTATAAAATATAAAATAAAAACTATTTAAATTCAAACAGGATGTAGTTTTTCCTTAAAAGTACCTCTGTTTCCTGCACAAGCTCTTTTCTGAAACGTAAAGTTTGATTTCACGTCACACTTAGGAAAGAGTTTGTGGATACGTATGTAACCATTTTTAGGTTTTAAGACTTTTGAAGATTTTATGGTTAAATAGGTCACAGGGGGCATACATTTCTTTTAAAATAAACATCGCGTTAGGGCCTTTTTTAAGACACAAAAATATTCCAGATTTTTTTGTAAGTACCATAATTATTTTAACTATTTTTATAATATGTAGTTATGTTGAACATGTCTCATATTTGCCTTTTTCCTCCAACTAAGCGTAAAGCTTGTAGTAGAAGTAGGCAATTAGGCATAACAATAGTGCAACGGGTACGATTGTAATCGTCGAACGTTTTCAGTGAGCGCTTTAAACCGGTTGGTTGAAATCAAATTCAAAATTATTTCATAAAGGTCAACTTGTAGCTGACACGTCAAGACTCTACCACCAATTCGGAATGCAGATTCTGCTGAGAAGAGCCGGCAAGAAACTCAATAGTTGCTCTTTTCATAACATCATCATCATCATCTTGATTCCATGCAACTTTGTCATTAAGTCTATGTAACATATACTATTTGTCTAAACAATAACACTGATTGCGAACAATTTGCTGTATTCCTTTGATAAGTTTCATCTCCATAGATCTTCAGCAAAAAAATTATAATGCATATTGTATGAAAATGCATATTGTATGTAATATATACCTATAGGATGGATGGTAGAAGTAGATACTGTTACTATGAAAAAAGTTTTTGAAAAAAATTAAAATAATTGAATAGCTTATAGACAGAAATGTAAAGTTAAAGTATAAAATATTTAGCATTATTGTAATTACTTCTCAAACATGCTGTCATGATGAAACATCAAACGGGTTTAATTGTTAAGTCATGACATTATTATGGTTAATGTGGTAAAAGGTTGTTTACTAATGTGCTTTAGACATTAGTACTGTATGACCCATAATTAATTATTAATGAACAGGTAAACTTGTCCAAACATTTTCATTATTTAAAACAAAAAATAAAATATTTAAAACATAAAATAAAATATAAACATTATTTTGAAATAATATGTACACTTACAATGTCCATTCGTGAGTGATTCAGTTCAAGATATAATAATATGGAGATTGAACTGAAATGTATTTTCCATACACTCATGATTATGTAAGTAACGTCTCAACTACATAAGACAATAACTAATTACACAGAAATGAAAAATCTTTCGTAGTAAAGCGCTACACACGCGTGGAAGTTCGGCGTAGCGGGTCGTAGCACGACGCGGGATGCTCGCTACGGACTACGGTTCACTGAATCTGCAAAGCTCTCGAATGCAAATAAACCATGTGTGCGGCGCTCACCCAATCGCCGCGCCCGCTACACGCATGACGCGAACCGCTAACTTTTGAAACTTTATACACATGCTCTTAAACTTAAAGTACATGTACTGAAATACAATTTCTATTACAAACCTCTGGAGTTTTGACTCGACTGCAACGATAAGGCCATCTCACACCAACTTCACGAATGCATTTATTTTCACCACTTGGAATAATGTCCGAAGAATTTTATTAAGTCTCTTAAATCGGTATGGAACTTTAATTGTGATAATTAGTTACAATGACAAGTGCCCGCCGTGGCGGAGTCGCGATAGATAATAATGGTTGCGCGATACAACCGCGCTCGGTGGAACCTACCACAACACTGGCGATGGCGCGGCGTTGTCCGGCTCCGGCCGCCCCTCGGCATAAACACACCCCCACGCCCCTCCCGTGTGACCGCAACCCCCTCGCCCTCGCCCCGCAGCCCGCACCGAACCCCCCTGGTGCACTCCACGTGCACGCACTGCATTCACTTTTTATGGCGGCTACTACATTATGTTCCTCTCCTGCTAGTTTTTTAGCCCCTGGAACGAGCATCACATAAGCACTTTTTTATGTTTACGACCGGCTCCCGTGCGGAGCGGGCGGTGCTTTCTTTTCTTTCACTAATTTGAGAACAACTACAGATTTACTACGTCTAAGATAGTATTATTACGAGATGTAGTCATAAATCAACATATTACCTAAATTTTTTTTATTATAAATCCTGTGTACGTAAAAATAGTACCTATTCATAGTAGTACTTACTATCGTAAGCCTGTGTGTGTAACACTATATTTTTAATATGTATTTGTATAGCATACTTTTAACTATTTGATACGTTTTGATATCACATTACCTACCTACTAAGTTTATGATGCATGGATAAAACCTATTATGATGAAATCTTTAGTAATATAATACATGCAAAAGTGTGTTTGTTGGTTGGTTTGCCCTTCAGTCACGCAGTAACAGTGCAACTGCAACGGTTGAGGACTTAGAGAGTGAAATAGGCTTCCTTTTATCGAGGTTTTCCGCTGGATTTCCAAAACCTGACTCTGCGGACACAGTCGCTGGCAAAAGCTAGGTAGTTAATGAAACCTCCGTATGCTTTGAATTCACTTGGAACTTTCGTCTAAATACTCTAAGCTTTTGCCAAATAAGCGCTGGTTATTTCGACTTTGACACTCTTACTCTCGATATTCCTTGTATACCTGCCTAATACTCTACCTGCTTGTGAAATTCTTGTCAAAATCGGTTCAGCCGTTCCAAAGATTAACCCGATAAAACAGGCAGATAGACAAACACAACATATTTTTTTTTTAATTTTTTGTTTTATGTTAAACTGTATGAACCAGCTGTTTTGAAATTCCTATTACTTATTTCTTTTTGTTTGAAATAAACACGTCTTAGAAAAATATTGAATAACTAGTTTTTGCTCCCGCGACTTTGTCTGCGTGGAATTGGGTTAAGGGGTGGAATTTTCAAAAACTGTGACTTTTGAATCGAAAGGCAATATAGCATCTTGTACTTTCATACAAATATTCATCCCCTATTTGTCCGCTTTAAGGGTAGAATTTTTGAAAACTGCGAAACAGTAGTTCTTCTTTTTTAATTGGAAGCTCAAATACCATGTTTCATGAATATCATATAACTTGATGAAGGACTTTCACACAAACTTTCGCCCCGTATTTAACCTTGGGGGTGGAATTCCAAAAAAACTTTTTCTTAGTGGGCAGCTACGTCATAAAAGGAACTTACTATCACAAGCATCTAACTCCAGTGGCTTAGGTGATGCCTTGATACAATGACCTTGATAGATCAGTCAGTCAGTCAATCAGTCAGTCAGGAAAAGTAGGTACTTTTTATGAGTAGATAACATGAACATATAGGCATGACATTCTCCTTTAATGTTAAAAATAACAATCTACATTCTGTAACCATTAATGATTCAAACCGGATTATATTGCTTTATCAATTAAACATTTCTCAGCAACTCTAACTGGTTAAGTATATTCTAAAAACAGATTTAATTAGCTTAGTAATTATAATAACTTGCCAAAAGAAATTAAAACTATTCATAATTATACGTAAATTACAATTTATAACATTCAAGAAGGCATTACATATTCAAGCAATTAGGTAAGATAGTGAAAAGTGGTGATAGACTAGTGGTTTCGGCACCTGTAACTTTTCGGAGTAATGTGTGTTTTGAGTATTTAAACATCTCTTTCTTTAACGGTGAAGTAAAACATCGCGAAAAAAAAATGCATGCCTAAAAGTTCTCCGTAAAGTTCTCAAAGATGTGTGAAGTACGGCAATCCGCACCTACACGGCCAGCGTTGTGGACTGGCCTATACCTTATGGCCTTACGAGATGGTATCCGTGTCTCGTAATGGGCCAGCGTTGCGTTGTTTTGATCATATCGATGTGGTAGGCTAGGCTATGCCACAAGCCTCAATAGACCAACCGTCAAAGGTGCGAACTGAAAACTGAAAGGTTGGAGGTTCGAAGCCCACCCGTTGCACTATTGTCGTACCCACTCCTACCACAAGCTTTCCGTTAATTTGGATGGGAGGATAGTAGTCAACTTCAGCTTATCTGATATTCTTTTTTTAACATTTTTCCTAATAACTCTATTTACTTAATCTTATATAATTCTATCTACTTAATCATAATATTTCAATTTAATTAGATTGAAGCAAAATACGTATATATAAAGTACACGCGATGTAATATGGTCCAATTGTATTTAGCCATCCTTACGTCCTTCAGTAACCGAAGAACTTATTGACTCAAAGACGACACATAAAAAAGCATAAGTGTCGGGACACGGCGGCGTATCGCGTAAATTAAGCGTTTTTATCGCGCGCACTGCCGCGGCTATTTTTACCGGTTTTACTATTTATATACCGATTTTAGTGCGAGCACGCGCCCCTACGCCAGGAGCTTTTTATCCCGAAGGAAGCTCGACGGCAACGGTAATTTCTCTAATAACTCTATTATTAGGATATCTTACTTGACATATGGTAGATAGAGATAGATAGATATGCGTCTAGTAACTTTGTGTACTTATGGTTTGTTTATCTTATTGTTAGATATAGAGTAGGTACTACGTAATTTTTGCCCGCAACTTCGTCCGGGTGGAGCTAGGCTCTTATGTATTCTGAATTTTCGGTATAAAATAAACTATGTCAAACTACAGATCTTCAACTGGTATTTGATATATTATGTAAATTCGATTTGTCGTTGGTTTATTTCCGGATAACTGAAACACAAACCACCAATAAACCCACAATCGCATTTATAGTAAGTAGGTGTTGGTAAGGATACTAGCCATATGCAAAGTTACGCACTTCACTGTGGTATTATTAAATTAACTACATAACTTTTTGTATGTTCTATGTATTTAGACATAGTTTCAGATTCAAGCATAACTCTTGATTCATTTTTTATTGGTAATTTTCAGGCTTTAAATGGTGTAACCGTTCGTAGGTACCTACTTAATGTATGTATTACTAGTATTATGGTTGCATTGTGATCTCAATGACTTATGCCTATTTACTTGAACATTTATCATCATCATCATCAACGAGGCTACATCCATAACTATCGAAGTTTTGTCCGACCAATGCTTCTGCATCCATCTGGGTGCGTTGTCATTGGTTGATCTTATTAGGCGATCTTTTGCTTATAAGGTAAATCAGTAATATATAAATTAACTTGTTATTGCGAATTTAAAATTTTATTAAATTTAATAATACCTACCTAGGTTTGTGTTATCAGATATAGGCATCTCTATATATTATGTTATCACTGATCACACTCATTAAAGTAAACTTAGAAATCATTGTTTTGTTAGACTAAATGAATAAGTTTGTTAACCAAAACAACACAGCTTCTTTCACAATGCACGGTAAAAAGATTGTTGGTTTTTTAAGAAGTGCTCCCACCTGCTGCTGTCGCGTGCCTGTAATTTTTATTTGAAAATCGCCTTAACATCGTTCGAGTTAAGGTTCACATTGTTTACTGTTTTTTAATGGCGTGCAGTTTTTTAAGTTAAAAAAGTGTTCTCCGTCTCGCTCGTTTGAAATACATTATCCTTGTTCATCAGGATGTTTAGGTTTGTTATCTCGCACACGCGTCGCACCTTGCCTCGGCTTCGGGAGCTGCCCTCTGTTTTGCGGCTATCTATAAATTAGGCAACAACAGAATCTTTGTCTTGCCAACATTCACAGATAAGGAACTTTGGCAGGGCAGGTGCTGTGAGACCTTATCTTCTATCAATATTGGTTATAAGTACATCGTTAATTAGTGCAACCCACAAGGGACTTTTCGGCGACGTGCTTTCTTTGCAGATTGTATCAATGCAAGCTGAATGATTTATTTTAATTGTGCAAGATAAATAAAAATTGCCCTAGTAAATTATGTTACTGCGATGACACTGTTTTGAAAAAATGCGACAGCAGAAACATGTATTTTTTTTAATTAAAGAAATAAGTTAACATTGTACCTACGATTCGTAGGTACGGTAGTCTTTTTAACGGGAAAGGTAGGAGGTTGAGCAAATAAAAACTCAATATGATTTAATAATAATTAATTATTTCTTCGCAAGCTAAAAAGTTAAAGCATATTTAATAAATACTTACCTTCCTAATAATCTCATTCGTATAAATCGCTTTGTGCAAATGGAAGTTCACTTCGTGACTAAAAGTGAAAGTATCCTTTGTTTCAAAGAGTGCGAGTTGCGACCCCCGCGTGGAGTACTCGTCAAAGGAGCCAACTCTTTGAAGCCTACAAACCACAATTAAGCCTTGCTGGGGAGAATTCAAGGACACATCACTTTGCCCCAAACGAAAGGACTTCTTAAAATTCTCTAACACTTTTACTTTCCCTTTATTCGTACTGGTTATTCGCACAAAGCTTATTGTCGGGAGTTTTGCTTTGAAAACAATACAACCCTTTACGGTTTGCTTGCAGATAAAAGGATACGGATATGCCTATTTTTAAGTGTTGTACAAGTAAAATGAACAAGAATATACCTAGGTACATAAATATTTATTTACCTACTCATTATACCTTACAATGCAATTTTAAAAGTAAATCTTTTAAGAGAAAAACTGCGTTTACGTTACGTTATTATTATTACAAAACGATGTGTATATTTGTTGATTTGTTCTTGAATCACAACGTAATTGAGCAACAAATAGACGTCATGTGCATGATATAGGTAGTAGAGGACCTGGAAGTGATAAGGCTAATTTTTATCCTGAAATAGCATAGGGCTCCAGTGGGATTTTTATAAAACAAAATGCGGACAAAGTCGCGGGTAAAAGCTTCTAGGTATATTATAATAGAAAAAATACCTTCCTATATTTGATTAGGTACCTATGCTGAATTACGAAATAATAATTTTGAAAAAACCAAACACAAGGTAAGTTTATAATAATAACATAATAATATTTTAATGTAATGGTCAACTGACACGGTACCTACTTTTAATTTTTTTGAATGATACCTGTAATTCAGTTACATAACACAAAAGCATTAAAAGTGAAAACAAACAACAAAGCTCCGACGGGCGCAAGTAATTTGTCCTATTGCAGTGGATTGAAAAACAATAGAGATTTTGGACTATTTTCCCAATATGGAGCGACCCGCTTTTATGAGAACAGACGGCATTGTTTGATAAATCCTTGCAAATCTCGTCAATAGTGCCGGCTGCCGGTTACTATCTTATAGACAATCGCAAAACTCGATGTTGACCATTACACAAATAATGCAAAAAGGTGTTTCAATGTTGTCTTTTATCGCTTCTTATTGTCTGTTACATAATTTACCTAATAATGGTTGTTACAGCAAATGAAACTACTTGTAAACTGGAATAAATAATTACACGACATGTCGACTCCAAGGAATTCGGGTAAACTTGGCTTTCTTGTTAAGCGATTGTTTTGTACAATATGATTGCGTACAATATGATCCGCTCCCTTCCGTGTGAACGACAGATGTGCACTAGCGCCGCGGAAATTATAAAAATTGTGAATATTTCATTCACATTATTGCGCATTCGGCCGTTACGAATCAATCGCACACAATGGACTCAACTTTTAGCCAGTTTTTTTGTGTTTGATGGTGATTTTGATGTAAATTTTAGGTAAACTGAACCGTCTGGTAAAATAAGGGTGACTTAAAGTATAGAAGTATTGTAACAATCTTATGATTGATTGCAAACTCGTTTTCACTGAGCTGGGTTGACGTTACATTCAGCTTTGATGAAGCGTCAGTAACCTAAATTTTATTTTTTGTTGTAAAAATTAATTTTAACTTTCAATTAATACACGCAAAGTGATAATTGAATAGGCCGTGATTGCATTGAGTCAAAAAATAATTTTAGTAAAAAATGTATTTCCCACTTCTATTTTGCCCGTATAAAGTGGAATAACCGTTACCTACTTCCAGCTTCATAATAAACTTGATGCATCAATGCAGCACAACTTATAAAATTTTCATTCTTTTGTTCGTGTATCGTTCCGGTACATCACGCAGGTGAGACCCGGCGACAATCGAACGAGGATAAAGTATAAAATATCGCCTCCAAAGGATTCGCATTGAATATTTATCCCGGGCCGTAGTCCTGTCCGAGCGCCCTTTGTTCTCGACGCCCGTTTAAACTTTTGATTCTGCAGCGGCAACAGTTAACTGGACCCTCGGAGTTGACAAAGATCCCCATATGTGAAACTCCCGAGATGAAACCAACTTTATGTACTAGTCAATAAGGAATAAGTTAGAGAATCTAGGTTGGAAGATATATGTTCTTTGGGATAGTGGCAGGTGGCTATTCCTATGCTTGCGTCATGGACTCTCCCCTTCCGGGTGTGATGAATAATTCCCTTTTTCTGTTGGAAAGAATTGTCCTTGCGAACTAGCTCAACTCGATACGCGCCGTCGGCCGCTCGCATAAATGTGAATTATGTCCTACACTATCCCACTTACTGAACTCCTCTTTTTATTTCAACCCTAAAGCGGGATTTACGTTTTCTCCCAAGTGAACGTTACGACCGTATGTGCCACATACCTCGCACCTATAGGTATGTCTCTAATGTTATGTAGAGATCTTACAGCACAAGATAATTTTTTATAGAAATATCGAACCTTGAACGTAGTTTAAATTCTTCTGTGGGTAAGTATTTAAGTATGTTTTTAATCCAGTTTTATTTACTTAACTAGCGGGCCCGACAGACGTTGTCCTGTCTTAACTATGAATATTGAAACTCTTTGACGAAATTGGCAGCACGCATTCTGTCAATGTTATGTCAAACGCCATAAGGTTACATCAAAAAAGTTTGAATTGTAAAAGCGGTTACATTAGAAATAATTTAATATGGTGGTTAATATTTCTTAAATTTTCCAATTTTCCGCGCAATTTTCTTAATTTTTTCTTTCATAAGAACCTTCTCCTGACAATAACAAACACAATAAAAAAAGAATTAGCGAAATCGGTCCAGCCGTTCACGCGTGATGCGCTTACCAACACATTAAGCGATTCATTTTTATATATTAAGATAACAGAAGTCATACTATAACAAACTGTAACTGAATGAGGCAGGTTTCATACTACGTCGTCAGTCATCACTAAGTTATTCTTAATCTCATGTTAAGAACTAGCTTTTGCCCCCGCGACTTCGTCAGCGTGGAATTAGGTTTTGGGGTGAAATTTTCAAAAACTGTGAAACCGTACCTACTTCTTTATTTTTATTCGAAAGGCAATTTTCATGGATATCCCTAACTTGAAAAATGACGGACTTTCATACAAACATTCATTCCCTATTTACCCCTTTGGGGGTGGAATTACACTTCAAAAACTGACACACATATTTCTTCATTTTTAATTGAAAACCCAAATACCAAGTTTTCAGTTTCAACTCCAGTGGTTTTTTAGGCTGTCTGTTGATACATCAGTCAGTCAGGATAAGTCTTTTTATAAGTATAGATTAAACAGTGTAGGTACCAACTACCATACAGCAAGTAATGTCCGGCAGAACGCGATTAGGGCGACACTGCTCGATCACTCCTTCTATTCAACCCCATTCATAACGTCTTTCAAACGTCTCTTCTTTGTGTCTTTTGCCCATCACTGGAACTGTCACCTTTTGTAAAGCGCGCCTCATCTCGTCCGCTGTCAAACGTCTTGCACAAATTCAAAAATAACATCGACATACATTTTTTTCGTTGTCCCTGTGCAAACGATAGATAAGTTTAGCGTTTGGACTCTTTGTTTGATGCAAACAAGGGACGTGTCCTTTTACTTATCTATTCCTCCTGATCACATTGATAGTTGATAGATTATTTATTTATATGCATTATTATGTCAATGTTTATATGAATATAAAATACTTTCTGCAAAAAATACAACATTAGTAACTAATATGTAATTAACAGCCTTGATCAGCTGTGTATACCTAATGCTTATTATTTTCGGGAGGTATAAAAAAAGTAGATAAGCATCTATTTTACTACCGTACCGGATGATCAGTCTCAGACAAGGTATAGATTATTCCGTAATATGTGCAAATACTGAAATAATAACTCCCCACATGTCATATTATTCTATGAAATTTCTGATACTGATAGCTAGTAGTTGGTTTTCCTATACTATTCAATAAAGCAATATTCTTCTTAATCTGCAAGTATTCATTCAAAATCATAAATTCTTTCTATTAGTCAAAGGCTCTGAAGAGCTCTTTTGAACATTAGGTATTAGTCATATTTTGAATTGTAATACTAGTTATAAAAATATTTTCATCATCTTAAAATTAGAAAGTAAAACTTTGTAATTAAATAAAATCTATTGAATATAAAAAATTGTGTATTGAAGCAAATAACACACAAACTTTATTACGGCAGTTCCTAAATCGTTTTTGATGCTTACCTACTAGTTGTATTTTAGATTGTAGGTAAAATAAAACATTTTATGTGGCAAAAAGACGCCGCATATTACAATGCCCTCTTAGCTTGACATCAATTCGCAATTTTTTAAATACACAATGTCTAGCACTCGTGCCGCCGCGAGCGTCGCACGACTCCATTGTGATGCATCGAAATGCATAATTTGTCGAGCACATGTCGGTTTTTTACTCAAAAATATAATGTAAAAAATGACCTTAGTTCGATAAGTAACGGGAATCCAATAGATCCTATTTATTGAATATTTTTGACCCGTGGACATCGCACAACAAAAAAGAAGTCCAAGTGGAACTTTAAAAAAGATACGAAAGAAGCGATTGTGAAAATACAATGTTTATTGTTATTGCGTTTAGAATATTATTATTATGTCTATTTACTTTTTTCCTTGTGTAATGTAGAGCAAGAGCAGCCGTTAAAACCTTTACACTTAATAACACGAGTCTACTCAAGTACCTAAGTCGGTCTAAAACCAACCGTCTTCTGTAATGATCTTGCAATAGCAATATGTAAAATGAAAAATCTCATTCTCATCAACACTCAAGTTCTCAACATACAAAAAGTACAATTTGATCAGTTTAATTATGTTTATATCAGAGTTGGTCAGGTATCTAGGATACCTAAAGCAAGAAGGTACATACGGGTTAAAACGTTAGCAAACTGTATTCTTAACACAAATATTTTTCAGGCCGCCTTAAAGTAATATACGCCCTGCAGAGCTAAAGTCTCGTTCATAAGAAATCATATTACGTGCCTGTTTATTTTTTCGATTTATTTCTCAGTTGATTAGGATCAATGTTTTATAATCTCCCAAAACATCAGGATTATCTCAACTAGATTATTTTTTCAGGGTAAATATGTATATGTAAGCCTACAACACCACGCAACTACGCCATTAAGCCACGTAAAAATCACCTATCTGAAAACCTGCACAGAAGTAATACGTATTTAATAAAAACACACCCGCACGTAAGCGGCTCAGTAGTTTTTCAGGAAAATAGTATTAAACATAAAATCCACATACAAATAAACAACCTATTAGGCCAAAATCGTATACTCTCTCCATTCGTCGTGGATAAAATTAATTTCATATAATTAAACAGTAAACCTTTAAGTGCCAATTTCACCATCGCAGATGTGACATTTAACCGAGGAATAAATATTACGGTCTGACAGTTTTTGTATTGAAAATCTGTCAGAATGTTCAATTTATTCTGAATTAAACGTTACTCGATTATGGTGAAATTAGATCGGAGGAAGCAGTAAGCATTAAAGAAAACAGAGACTATACAGGGGCCCAACGCTTAAAATAGTAGGTATTATGTATTTCAATATTGTTTGGACATGGCATACAAAGGCAAATCCATAAGTTACTTACCTTTTAAGGTCGTCATTGAATGAAATATCTAAACAATTAAACTTTATGCGTTGGTGGTTGGAGGTAACCAAGTATAAAACAAAATCAAACCTATACTCCATTATGACTGCTGCCTAAGCTTCGGGGCTCGGACGCAGTACAGCGAATCCTTTCTGATATGTTATAGTTACGATCGACCTTTGTACCCTCGCGTCCTGCCAGTGACAACTGCTGACGTAACTGCCTTTGCCATTGACCAACCGGTCACATCGCCTTCCAAACAAAAATCGACAAATCGGGTTTAAATGGAAATCGGAATTACGTAACAAAGTCTTGAAGGATAATTGGTTATATCCTTCAAGAACAAAGTCGAAAGAATTAAAGGACTCGGTTAGGTTGTTACTAAGGTAGAGTAAAAATAATAGTGTGTCGAAAACCTTATCGCATTTTACTTAAAATCCGTAACAGAAAATATAAATAAACATTACTTCCACTTTGCATTTGTTCTAAGCTGGCTTTTATTTTGCCAATTTGATGGGATTGTTGCGACTACGAAAATAAAGTGTCATTTTAAAATTACGAAACTTTAGTTCTTTACGAGTCCTCTACATTTATAAAAGCAATACGATTGTACTAAAATGCGTAATAAAAACTTGCAGCAATGAAAAACTTGATCGGATTACCTCAGGGGCAGGACAGCTGCGGCCCAGTGCGCGGACGCCGCACTTTTTTCAATTTCGCAAAAATCTATCGCAAATTGCATCATTCAACACGCACTGCGTACTTCCGATTTCAAAAGTCCAATTTCAATTCAGCTCGGACGTATCTAATTCAAAATTCATTAATCTTTCGCTAGGACGGAGATCATCTAATGCTTCCACTTGTGCATTTGTGCATGGTCAGTTGCTGACAGGAAATTGATTATGGTTTTTTGATGATTCCCACAAAGAAATTTCCAACTTAACAAGAACTTCTCGTCGTTTTGTCTAGTAGATAGGAATTAAGATTAATAAGTTTTTCTACTTTCGATGATTCCGAAAGAATTGGTAGATTTACCATTACACTATAAATAGTGTGTAGACAGTTAGACACATTTAATAAGTAACTATTATAAAGTTAGCGAATTTCTTAATGATAAAGTTGCTTGGAAGCAATCAGCTTCGTTTCAGCTATGCACAAGATAATGCACTTAAGCCATGTAGTGTAACATTTTTGTTTTGAAAACAGCAACTGCTGAGTTTCTTGCCAGCTTTTCTCAGCAGAATCTGCTTTCCGAGCCGGAGGTCTCGATTTGTCATAATAGCCACAAGTGTAAACCAACATGAATGAATAATTTTGAATTTCCTTTACTGAAAGATATATCTATTAAACAGCCAAGAAAAATTTTTTTTAATAGGAAGTATATAAAGTTTATATTTGAAATCGTGTTATTGCGAAATATTACGTAGGTAGCACCGTCGCGTAGGTGGCTTTGTTGGTGCCCTATAGTACATAATTATTTAGTTGAAATGCTAAATCCTGCTCGATATGATGTTAAATCCGAAGTTTTAGATAACATTGGTCGCAAAAAGAGCATTTAAACCCGATTTACCATTGTGTGGTATATGGACCTATGTCAATCAAAATTATATTCAATTGTAGAGTATTGTGAAAAGATTGATATGTAATGTGTATAGCTATAGAAACGTGGCATTTGCCTTTATCTTCTATGGAGGATTAGGTTAAATTTAATTACTACTTAATTAATTACGATATTAACCACCAACACGGTACCAATAATGTTGATAACCATAAAAGGTAGGATGCAAGTTATGAATTAAAGGATTCTTAAACGAAACCGACTATGAGTAGAGCTTAATAAAACAAAATAAAAAATATAGGTACTTTAACAACATTAAAAGTAATTTTACTGTTACATACTTAATATTAGATTTACTAGGTACAAATCTGTACTTTTATAATTTCTTTTTGCATTTATTTACAAAATTAATTATTTACAACAAGAAGTTACCTACTTACTTGCAAGTGTTAATGTATCGTGATAGAATCTTTTTGCTGTCGGTCAACATAATAGGCACAGCCGAATATTATATTTCTCGAAAGAAAATATCCTATTTCCGCATCTTCCCACAACAATGCTTACGCCATCCAACTATTCAAATATAACACGGCGTGGGTACAGCACCCGAGGATTTTTTGCACATCCAGCGAATTAATGGATAACCAAAAATCGAACCAAAATAAAAACATGCTTATTAAATGTTGGTTTCACGTAATAACACGTTCATGGTTTCTTTCATTGTTTCCAAGGGCGCGCTGAGATATCCGGTTACGGCCGTTAAATATTTTGCCTCTGGATGAAAGGGAAACTTCGTAGTTTTTTCGTCAATATTCCGTTTTTGCTCCTCAAACGCGGAAGTCGTATACTTATGCAAAAGCTGAAATCGGGAATCGATTTCGCTTTTACGTTCGACGGCTGCTCAGAAATAACGTACAATTACAGAATTACATATTTCATTCACTGAGTAACGAACTTCGACGAAATTGCGGTTTCATTGTTAAAGCTCCATAAGTGCATGGACTTTTTATCATTTTGTCGGTGCTCATAATTTAGCGCTTTAATTGAAAGATCTACGTTTTGTTGAATTCAAAGAATTTTCGCCGCGAACATTTATCAATTCACGAACAGTGAAACCTCTCTCAAAAGAAGCCTGCGTCGGACAGATTTAATTTGTTGCGAAGGCCTTTATAATTGGAACATAAAGATTGCGAGTAATTAATTTTCGCATTTTCGCAGCGAGTCAAAAGCAAAGAGGCTGTGCACAGTACGGCCGAGCGGGTCGGTAGCGGGTCGGTAGCGGGTAGCGGGTAGCGGCCGCACCGCGCCTAATTAATATTAATGACCCCGGGAGGCGCCGCGCCCACCTCACTGATCTTGCTTTATCTAGCACCTTCGTCACGCCAATTTTGAAATTATATTGTCTTCACTTCACACACATATCCTTACTAATATTATCCTTACTTCCTTACTAATTCCTTATTCCTTACTAATATTATAAATGCGAAAATATGGTGGTTTGTTAGTTTATTGGTTTGACCTTCAATCACGCCGCAACAAAGCAAACATCGACATGATTTTTTGCATGGGTAAAGTTGAGGACCGTCCGATAGAAATGTATAATACAGTGGCATAGAATTTTATGAGCGAGTATGCGTGGGTGGAGATATTATGTTAGCGGGTAGCTATGTGGAGGTGTGTGGTGACCGATGGGACGGCGCTAAAAGCCGGACGGAAGCCGCGGACGTTCGGCTCCGGTTACACCAACCGTGGGACCCGGTGCAAACATTCCCAGGGCTGGCATAACCCTAACAATAAACATCCTATATATAGGAAAACTTTAAATCTACGCGAGATACATAGGAAATGCATAGGAAAATATTATGTATTTTAACCAAGCGAGAAATTCAGCATTATCCTAAATTCTAATAAAAACTGGTCCTACTTAACCTAAAGGAAAAACTCTCTCTGAAATTGTCACTTTGCAAAATCAAAGTTTCTATAATATTATATGTTCTCACCCCTATTTGGTAAGTTTTCACTTATGATTGGGGAACTACCTTTCAAAAAGAGAGACAATATTTCTTATTTTCTGACACCGATAAAATCAATCGATCAATAACCAAATTACGAATTTATCTTCCACAAGTTTTTTTTAAAAATACATTATAGGCACACGCTTAACCACTATCACACATGATGGAAAGTGATGATGTGGCCTAAGATGTAATGCGTTTGCCTAGAAGATGCCTATTCACTGTTGTTTGTACAAGATTATTTTTTCTTTGTCCAACTGTTTTAAAAAATCAAACTTTTCTGTAGCATGAAGTTCTACAGATTCCGTAGCGCGTAGCGTCAACCCTGTCATTATTGCACAAAGTTGAGAGCTATGTATTCGGCAAGGCCTTCCTGCGCGTCCATATGCGAGCCATCTCGTCTCTCGATGTGTTATCATAAACAAAAACCTTACACCATACTTAAGGTTTTTTTGTGGTTTTGATTCCATTCTGTCTAGTAGTGAACAATAATAATAATTAGCATGTTGTCATTAGTTAGCATTATAATATATTCTAAGATAGGTATTAGGTATGTTACTATATTGACTTGGTCAGCAAATTAAATAAATTACATAGTAATATTGCGCTATGAGTATTAATTTTTCTGTTAATTTACCAATATTTTTTTGTTTTTTACCAATTTGTTTCAAATAATTTATTTTTGACAGAAACATTATGGAATCATTAAATTGTGATTATTGTGAATAATAATAGTACATTGTTACCTTAGGGATGAAAGTAACTTATTTAGTCCCGAGACGGGGTTTGGCGCCCGAGCGTAGCGAGGGGGCCTATAGTTCGAGGGACTAAATAAGTCTTTATCCCGAGGTAAACACTGTGCTTTTCATTACGAATATAAGGAAAGTCAAAATAAAAATAGAAATTAGCTAAAGAAAATTGAGTGAACTTTATTTTTGAATCAGTTGTCTTTACTTTATGAATAAAGTCTATCTTTCTTCTTGTCTATGGATGCACTCGGGTATGCAATAAAAATGTGACAACTAGTTTTTTTTAATTATTTGACAGCTGTCAGTTGAAAACGATTCTCCCTAGGGCTGAAAAGTATTACTTTCAACCCGCTTCTCAGGCAACTTCAGACCTACTTTCCGTGTATGAGTAATGAAAATATTTTTACATATTTGCTTCCTACAAAAATGCGTTACTTGGTACATATTTAGTTGTTAGCTGTCATCTGACATGTGTTTCAGAAATAAAATAATAGTTACCTGTACTGTCCTGTATTTATTTTGGGCAGAATATAAATTAATTGTACTAACGTGGGCTTACATCGCGTAAACATGAGGGTCTCAGATGGGCTCGAAATTCGAGCATAGAGCTTACCTACACGAGTCCAGCCGTTTTAAAAGGTTATATTATAATATTATTCACGATAGTTTACAAGCTAAAGTACATTTATATTTTAAGTTAAGTACCTATATTTGTCTGACTTTATTTATCGCGTCTGGATCAGACACTCAGGAATGTAACCATTTCGGCGGCTTCACTTGCACAAAGACCGGCGCAAATGTAGGTAAGAAGGTTATAATCGAGCCTAAAGTGGGTTAAGCAAAAAGCGGCATATGTTTTATTGTAAAAAATCCTTTGAAAAGCGTAATCTGCACGTGTGCGCGCTCTCGAGTGCAGGCAAGCGAAAGTCTTCGCGTGCGATATATTTGTACCGGCCACTTTACAAAGTTCTACTTTGAATTTTATTAGTGTTTCATACCTAAATGCTTCATACGCAAATAAGGTTTTAATCAAAGCCATAGAGAAATTTTAGAGATTCTAACGTAGGTAGGTACTGCTATGCTGCAGGATAGCTAAAAGTAGGTAGGTACATCTACATACTAACTACCTATGCTTATTATCATTATTATCACAAGGTCACTATCTACAGTATAGAATAAAATATTTTTTTATTCAAATAAACTTTTACAAAGTGCTTTCGAATCGTTAAATGAATAGGTATACCACTGATTCGGAATGCCGTTCCAACCGAGAAGAACCAGCAAGAAACTCGGCTGATGCTCTTTAAAAATATTATAATAATGTAAGTAATAACAATATCGTGTTGTGTGTGTTGTGTACAATTTACGGTTAATTATGTTCATGATTAGAATACCCGTAATAAAATTTCTTAAACTTGTGTAAAGGCAAGTTCAAAATCGACTGTGGATTGTGGAATTTTATTATAGACAGTCACGCCCATTCACACAAACCAGAATTCAAACGTCCAGACTTTTTTGAAGCGTAGGTGAGTCTAGTAGTTACTTGTCATGCTATGTCATGAAAACCCATCCCATCATATGAATAATGGAAAGTGGTTCAGAACCTACGCAGCGAGGAATAGGTACAACGGCGACGCAAAAATAGAAGGAAATATATTTAATTTTACCTAGTTCGCTCTTCAATTAATTGCGGTATACCATTTCTTCAGTTACCTGAATAGCAAACATTATTGGCCTTAGAAAAATGTTTGCAATAGTTTTGTTTGTAAATAACTTGCAATTTTCTGTGGTCTCAAAGTGCATCCAAGCGGTATTGCACCACTACTCCAATCCACTAGAGTGTGAAATCACCCGTTCACATGGCTTTGTATCCGCAGGCCGACAAACGATACTCGCTACAATTATTCTCAAGTCGAATAATCGACAATTCGCATTTTTATATTTGCATTTTAAATAAATAGTACCTACCTTTATGTTAAAATCAAATACGAATAGATCGTTTGGATCCGATTGGTTAGGGACGCGACATACGATCTTTGCCGTCAAGTCTGCGTGACGCCTCGTCAGGTCTGCCGGAGACTTGAGGCGACATTTTGCAGACTTGACGGCAAACTTGACCGTAAGTGGCCTCCTTTAGTGAATATTTTTAAGCTCGGGATAGTTGGAAGATTTTTTCACTCTTCAGATAATTCAAATACTTGATTATTAATTAATTTAAAAAATCCTTTCTCCACGCGGACGAAATCACAGGCAAAAACTCGTAAATTAACCGATTCCTTGAGTAGAATTATTTGGTAGGCTGTATTCTGCAATTTAAGTTTTGTAGTGCTAAATATAACTAAATAACTACGTAAGAAAGTAATCTATGTAATATATTGTTAAAATGTCTTCAATAAATTATTGTAAAGCGCACGTGAGGTAACTCATTGTGAGATTCGCTGTAACAGGCTATATTGAAAGTGCAAGTGTTGTTATACTACATTCGCGTCTTGCCCTTTCTTGCCGCATCACATTCGAATACTTTTTTTACAGCCTCTTTGTTTGCCGGCCCAGTACCAGTTATAAATGATCGAATCGCTCCAATATCAATTTACATCGATATTTTCTAAGGTTAAGCTACAAAAGACCGCTACGTTCAAAAATGTACTGTATTGAGAAGACATAAGGTTTTGGAGAATTGTTTGAATTTTTCTAGCAAAAAATATTCTTTACCTGAATTGAAAAGCAAAATTTAAATTCGCTAGCGAAATTCGAAATCTCAAGTAAATTACTCAAAATAAACTGAGTAGGATTAAAAATAGAAAGATAGTTATAGAACATATTTAAAAAAAAAATTAACATATTACTAAATGGTACAGGTACATATAAAAATTTTGAGGCTTTCTTTGTAATTCTTAAACAAAAACTATACTAATTTAATAATTTTAATAAAATGCTTTACGGCCATAATGATTGGTCAGTATCCTCAATTTAAATAAAATAATTAATTAATAATGTGCCAACATTTATCAATTTCAATTATATGTACCTATTTCAAGTTCTCAAACAATCGCCGGCTCTCGAATATTGAGAATATGTACCTATTAGAAACCTCTCGGGCAAATCTCTCAGTTTCCTGACGATGTTTTCCTGTTATACTCAAAGCCAAAGTCGTAACCACTACACTATCGCAGCTTCCTTTTGCCATTTTTAAATACTTACTAATACCTAAATATTGCATGTAATTGCAGCTATAAATTAAATTAAAGAAGCAAAACTTTATTATTACCACGCGAAACAAAATATTTGATCCTTTCATGGAACTAACCCGAAGGAGAGTAATTAACCCGCTTTTTTGTGACTATCCCATATACATTTGATTTATTTTAGGACCCTTTAGAAATGAAAGAATTTGCGAAACATTGCAGTCCATTGGCGCAATGCCCAGTGGCTTTCAAAGTTTTACTGAGGTTTAATTTTGAAATCAGATTTTATTTTACCAATTGATTTACAACTGATTGCAATTCATAAAATACAAAACCTATAATATTAATCTGAATTTATATTTTATCGTTCTTTTGAATTTTTACTCAATTTCCAAATTTCAAAACGGAATTAAATTAAATGGATTAGTAGGTACCTACTTATGTTTTTTATAGTAAATTTAAAAGTTTCTATACGATTCTATCTTGATTTTGAGATACGATTTAGGCCTTTACCGCATTTTATATCTGCTATGACTTATCCATTATATCTATGACAAGCGAAACAGAAGCAAAACTGCCTGTGCAGAGATTTTACAGGAGTCTATTTCTTTCATATGGATATGCGATTTCAGCGCAGAAGTTACTTAGATCTCCGTGTTCGATATCGCGGTTGTGGTATGTTAAGAACTTCGGAAGCTGAATGGTAGGATGCGGAGGGTGTTGTTAGAAAAGTTTTCGCTTCTATCATAGTATGATCAAGTTTCGCTTCTGTCATACAACATTGTATTCAATTCGCAGCTGTGTTTTGCTACAGGCCTTATTAAATGATTGTTGGCTACTGAATATAGTTTGAGAACAACAGCTAGTTGCCTTCTCGATTCCGGGAAGAGAGTAAAAAGCGCAGGTATAGATCGAGAGTGAAAGGGTCGATGCAACTGGAGAACTAGCCCAGTTTCTCGTCTACTGACCCCGCTGTTTTTGCTCAGATCAGATGGGCCATTGATTGCGCACTCGCAGCGCAGAGCGAAGTGGAAACACGTGGGAATCTCGCTCGTCACACATCTCCGATTGTGCATTATTTGCATTTTCTAAACCTCGGGAGCGATAGATAAAATGGATCGGATTACGTTAACCTTTCCGAGAAATTGAAGTATAGCTGTGAATTTATTAAACCTAAGATTATCTAACTAGTTAGTAGAATCAATCTGCGTAAGCATTATTATAATTATTATATTCTATCATCATCAGCGACCTATCAACGACTCACTATTACTTCATACATAATATATACTATTCAACAGCGGATTTTTTTTAGAAAGTTCCTTTCTAAGCATTCGATGATTGTTTATTTGTACTGTTATAAAATCTGATTTGTTTTTGTAAAATGTCTAACATCCTGAAAACCTGACTGTAAGATAATTTTCAATTTAATTACATTAAATTATGTAGTAACCTACCTACTAACGTAGCTCAACGTATAAGAAAGTTGCAATTCCTTTATTGCGTATATATGGTATCTACTGTATTCAAATCACCTCCCTAGGTTTCTTTCATCTACTTTTTTTAACTGCATTATTTATCTACTCGAATCCTACTTGTTAGGTAATAGGCATCTACTTACTAATGGGCGCATGCATTAATAGATAGTAGATAATGCAATATATCTTCCCACGCAATCGCATAATAGGGCCTTTTACTCAATCGATTTGAATGTTTGACAGTGATTTTATTTGCGCAATTTTTTTCAAAATAGACGTGATGTGTGTAGCACTTTCTTCATACAGCGTGGGAATGCAGGTGAGGAAGGGTTTGTACCTACATACTTTTTGCTGGGTCCGATCCGAAGTTTCGCCTTGGTTGCACAAAAGTTGGAATTATTAGCCCTTTGTGAAAACGTCAAGTGATGTTCGACTAATAGATTATTTATGGTGCCGCCGCAAAACATGTCAGATCGTCTAAATTATTAGCTTCTAAGTTAGAAGTTTTAGAAGTTACTCGAATTCTAATGTGAAATCTGAACTGTTTTAAGAAGTTAGGAAGATGATGATTTTCCACAAGGATGTCTTATCATGGATGTTTTATCATGGACTACCTATTTCCTAATTCCATATGTTTTATTCTCAGTCGTGTACCGAGAAAGTTCATATTATTATTTAAGTGCTACGTTACATTTAATAAATAGGTAATTACAAGTTCATCGCGAAATGAAAAAAACAAATTCCATCCAATATTACTACTTAATATTAACTGATAGTAGACATTAGCTTTAAGTTTTAATCAAGTAAAAAATTATTTTTAATTAAGGATAGATGATCTTTAAAAAAAAGTTTTTGTGCCTACCCAAATGATTCAAATATCATAGAACTTGAAAAACAGGTAGATTTAAATAACAAACGTAAACGTATTTCTATATGAATTATTTCAGTTTAAATTCAGTTCAGTCTGAGCCCCTATTATGTAGGTAGATCCTTTACGTTCAGATATTTTAAATCGAAATAAGGTCGGTACAGCTGAACTTGGATAGGTAATCATAATATTATATTTTCTTTCTAACAAGAAAAAATATGATACGACTGTAATCCAAGAGCAAAACCTTAAAGTTTCTTAGTTTGAATTTCATGAGAATTTGCCAGGTCTCTGACTATCTCTTCCCAAATTATGTACCTACGAGTGAGTAGGTATAGCTACCTATATCAGTGTTTAGAATAAATTAAATTATTATTGGGGTCTCAATGACTCAATGGGCAAGAGGCGTACTGAAATCTCAAAGAAATACGGTTTAAACCCCGTTCGTAATCCTAACACAAGCTTTGTACTCTATTTGGAGGCAAAATACAACAGGACTTAGGTAAGAAGGAAGAGCTAGGTTTACTTTTATTAAGACCTGCTTGACTCTTTTTTCGTCAAAGCCCTACCTCAAAGTATACCTATTTGCAGAATGTTATTAATGTAAACGTTATCATACTAATCCGTTTACTTATCGAGATGTATGGAACAGAGAGTGTAAGCGTTGACAAGCTTTGAAACTAAATGAAATGAACATGGTGCATTGCCTTATAAGTTATAATCCTCGTGTACTGGCCGGAGTCACGCTTCTCTTTACGACCAACTCTCACTTCAAACCAACAAAACCCAATTTTAAAAGTCATCAGATTAACACGTACTTAACCCTCAAAATCCTTTGCGCAAAATTTAGTTGTAACTCGTAACCAATTCGCAATTTTGTGACTTTGAAGTGTGTCAGCGGTTATTTATTACTGTTACTTTAATACTTTTATATTAGGTATTAACATGCATGTTGCTTATAACACTACTCAACACTAAAAAAAACTCTGAATTCGCTCATATGGCTTCATATTGAGGCTGACTAATAATAAATATCTGTAGGCATTTTATTTTGATATCACGTCTAGAAGCGGAGAAATATAACTTTTAATTTTTTCACGTATCTTCGAGTTTTGAAATGTGGGTAGTTCAAAAATATGATTGTTTTGCAAACAAAACATTGCTTACAAGTTACTTTAATTGATAATCTTCAAAATATCATAGGTGTGTGTTAACAATTTTTAATAGTTTTATTGTATTTGTGAAGAATTTGCGCCAAAATAGAAAAAAAAGTCACGTTTTGGCCTATTTAAACAGGATTATTTAGCTAATTTTAACCAAAATGTGAGAAATCTAGATAAGACGTGGGTTTCTAATGTGTGCTGGCTAATATTTAATACGAATCTCAACGGTTATTAGGATGGAAGAATAAAAAAAAAATGCTATTTGGTACGCCGGTAAGGACTGAACCAACGCATCATTCAGTGAATTGCTATTTTTGTTTAACACAATTAAAGGAGTTTTCTGATAAATCTAAACGAAATATAAGTATGCCGATAGGTCATCAGTTAGAAAACCTTAGCCACATTCCGAAAATTTGCCTGTTCTTGAGGGCCCAGTTAATAAATTTTAATGAAAACAGAAACTTAGAAAAGTTTAGTTTATGAGACATTGAAAATCGTGATGATCAAAAATCAAAGAGGGCATATTCGTAGGTCTAGATATAAAAAACTGATTAAAAATTCATCTTTTACATCTATCTATAACAATATTATTGAAAACCAAGCTTGGAACTTTTTTTATTGACGTGAAAAAATATTCAAGAAAACCGTTCACTTCTGGGAAAGAATAAAACTGATGTTGGACTGCTACCATAAAATTGGATGCAAAATCTTATTAAAATTTCCTTTATTTCATTTCCTCCATTCACATTTGGACTTTCTTCTCGAAAATATGGGTTAATTAAGCATTAAACATGGGGATAACTTTCATCAAAATGTAGCTGCAATCGAAAAACGTTTTCAAGGAAGATGGGAACCTGCTATGCTTGCAGATTACTGTTGGAGCCAGGTCAGAGATACTCCTGGCTACCATTATTACAAGAGCAATCAGCTTTACTAATAAAACTTCACCTTTTCCATCAAAATATCAATAAAAGTTAATGTAGTTGCTTCATTTTGTAAGAAAATTGAATTTTTGACTTGCCCCTTTTATCTCGAAAGTGAGATGTGATGGAAAAACTTTATTTATGCACTTCTCTTAGGTCAATAGCAAGGAACAATTATCACATAGTAGGAACTCAGATAAAAAAAAAGTTCGAAAGGAGAATGGGCGGTTTCGTCCCCAGAGTGTATCAAGTTGTGATATATGTCATTTTAAAGGTCATGATAATAGCTTCATTTTATTGTATGACACCAACTATGAGACACGTGCAGGGAAAGAACTATGATTTTTTTAATTTTTTTATAATAGAACGTATTTATTTTTGTTTTTTTGTTTTTTTTTTAATACAGAATGTATGCGTTATTTTAGGGGTTTCATTTATTTAGTATAAACTCAAAAAAACGCTTAAACCCTACCTAAAGCCGTCTCCAACCGCCCCTATAACGGCCCCTGACCTCACATCTAATCTATTATACGCGCGTCCTTTGTACAGGCCGTAGTTGGTAACTATTAACTACGCGGCGTGCACATATCTTTTGCTCTTTAGGATCGGTACTATTTTGAGTTTTTGACCTCTGTCCTCTGCACGTTTAACGGACTTGATTTTTCTGTTTTTGCTTTGATTGTGGCTAGTTCGTACGTGTAGTTTGTGGGGGGATCTTTTACCCCTTGACTAGCAAGCGGCTGTATTAAGGTCCTTAATACCTGCTTAATCTATTGTCTAGTTACAACATACAGCAGGGTCGTCTCCTCTGTCCGTGAGGCCTGAGGGGGTACGCGCTTCGAGGCATGGCCTCATGGCCTGGGCGGGGCATGGGAAAGAGCATTTCGCCGGTGTTGAGTTTCGGCCTTATGGCCGAGGCTCACTGGCGTTGGTTAGGAGCCTGTGGTCCGTCGTATCCGTGGGGCTCCGCACCGCGGGCGGGTATTCCGCCGCCGTGTGCGGAGCGATGTCAAATCCGGTGGGTGGCTCCGCGCTATGGGCGAGTGAATCGTCCAGTGGATTTCGCATCGTTTTCGTCGTCGCTGGAGTCACTTGCGTGCCTCCTCGGTGTTGGCGATCGCAGGAGCTCTCGAGGTAGGGGACGTCCGGTCGTGGGTCGGCTGGTTAGCGGTGCGATGCCGTTGAGGTGCTGGTACGGTCCGCAATCGGCGCGCTAACATACGCCGCGCAACTGAGCGGACGTACTCTTCCACGGTGGGCATCTTGAGGTTGCGATGGATGAGGAGCTTGGTCTTCGGTGATAGGCTTGAATTGAAGACTTGGTGAAGCATCGACCCTGTCGCCTTGGCCTGGTTCACAACATGGTTGACCAACGGAATCAGGTTAAGGCTGAGGTCGATGCGGCACCCCAAGTAGCACACCAAAGTTCGTCAAACTATGTCCTGCCCTCGGAAGCGGAGTTGATGCATAGGCTTCCAGTCTCCGGATGTCGAACAGGATAGCGGCCGTCTTTCCCACGTTGACGGTCATCCTCCATTTGACCATCCATTCCGGAAGCAGATCCAGCAGGCGCTGCATCTTGTTGCAGACGACGATCTGTTGGTACGACGAAGCGAGATACGCGCTGTCGTCGGCGTAGAGCGACAACAGCACGCCTTCCTCCCCCTCGCGTAGATGTCCGGCGAGGGTAGGGATGTTGTTAGTGTACAATGCGTACAGGCACGGCGATAGGCAGCGGCCCTGGGGTACTCCTGCACGTATGCGGCGCGGCTGGGAGTCCGCGCCCTCCACGGAGACGTGGAAGGATCTGCCTTCCAGGAAAGAAGCCACCAGCCGCACGATCATTGGTGGTAGGTCGGTCGAGAGATCGTCGGTATGCCACACGCGATCGAAGGCCTTCTCGATATCGATAAAGACCCCGACGGTGCAGTATCCCCTGTTCTTCTCACTGGCGATGTGGTGAAGTCCTCTCGCCAGCTGGAGCGTCGTCGAGTGGTTGCTGCGAAAGCCGAACTGCTCGTCCCGTAGTTGGATGTACGGGGCAAGCCTTCGCAGCAATAAACGCTCAAACAGCTTGGTGATGTGCGGCAGTAGGGTGACGGGGCGGTAGCTCTCTGGACGGTGGCGATCCTTGCCCGGTTTGGGAATGGTGATGACCTTCCCCCTTTTCCAGGTCTCCGGGAAGTGTGCGGTGTGGAGTACCTCATTGAAGAGTCTCGTTAGGGCAACGAGACCTCTTCTGGGCAACTGCTGAAGTGTGGTGATCGGAATTCCATCGTAGCCTGGCGCCTTCCGTTTGAAGAGTCGGAATACGGCCTTCCTCAGCTCAGACGGGGAGATGAACTCGCCTCCCCGGAGCTGGGGAGTCGGGGCCGACAGGAATTCCCGCACTTGTTGGTCGATCTCTTCGTGGTGTCTGTACGCATGTGGTGGCCGGTGGGTTTGGAGTAAATTGTATCTCCATATACTCCGCCATGATCTCAGCACGATCCTGGACGGAGTATTTTTGCCTACCCTGGCTGTCTAGTACAGCGTAGACGAGTGAGTCGGTTCCGGTGAGTTTCTTGCACAGGTGGTACAGCGTCGTTTCTCCCAGGCAGGCAGGGGTACTGCGTAGATATGCAAGCACGGAGGTGAAGGTGCAACACAGACAAGCGGCCACACCGCACTATATAAAATAAAACTAATTACCGTCGTACCAACTAGCCACAATCAAAGCAAAAACAGAAAAATCAAGTCCGTTAAACGTGCAGAGGACAGAGGTCAAAAACTCAAAATAGCACCGATCCTAAAGAGCAAAAGATATGTGCACGCCGCGTAGTTAATAGTTACCAACTACGGCCTGTACAAAGGACGCGCGTATAATAGATTAGATGTGAGGTCAGGGGCCGTTATAGGGGCGGTTGGAGACGGCTTTAGGTAGGGTTTAAGCGTTTTTTTGAGTTTATACTAAATAAATGAAACCCCTAAAATAACGCATACATTCTGTATTAAAAAAAAACAAAAAAACAAAAATAAATACGTTCTATTATAAAAAAATTAAAAAAATCATAGTTCTTTCCCTGCACGTGTCTCATAGTTGGTGTCATACAATAAAATGAAGCTATTATCATGACCTTTAAAATGACATATATCACAACTTGATACACTCTGGGGACGCAACTCATACAAAAGTGCCCATTGTCCTTTGTTGAGTAGTGTAATCGATTTTAGAGGAACGGATAGAACAGCTGCATAATCTAAATAAATTAAACAGCTAGGTACTTATGTTATTTTAGCTTTATAAAATACTTAATACTACGGGTGGTTAGGAAATGTTTTACACTGTACATACCTCTACCTACGCACCTAAAATGTTTTTAAAGTCTGTTAAAAATGTTCATATTTTGCTATGGTTTATGCTTATATTTCTACGTGTCCATAATTAGGTACATCTAACTTAATATTATACTATGATTCAACATCTACAAGTATTACCTAAGCCGTGACATATTTTCGAAATCCCCTCAATTTATGCGTTACATAATACAACGCTTCCTTTCAAAGGGCTTTCATATAATATTCACTGCTTTCCTGCATGAACCGTTGGATTTATGTACATCATAACCCTTTAGTAAACCAATCAAAACGCGATCCGTTAAAAATAGTAAAAAACGAACCGAGTAAAAAAAGGTAAAAGATGAAACGGGCGCGGCGCGAGGCGCGGCGCGCGCGCACTCTGATAGGGGTATAATAATAACCCTTTCACATCGGAAGGGTTAAACGACCAATCCGTGCAGAGGCGGAGCGCGTAAGTAATTAGAGGAATCCTATATAAATATAACACACCTTCATATTATTACATTTAATAATAAAATATTGGTCACTTCTAATGACCAATTCCACGTCAATGTGTAAACCATTAGTCAACTAAGAGATGTAAATTCACTCCTTTACGGATAAAATTTTCTAAAAATCAAAAAATAAGATATATGTATCCCTGAAATATCTATAAAAACAGGAAATCGCTTTAAAGCAACAGTAGGACCGTCCGTCCGAACGAAATGTAGAGTCTGATAAAATACTCCCGCATGTAGTACAGCCACAAATTAATTAAATGTGGTCACCCTCTCCTAGCAATTGAAGCATCTGACATGTAATTTTATTGGTAGGTACAGTCGTCAACAGTAAAAAAATTATAGTAAATAACTATGAATTCGGTCAATTCCACTGTCTAAGATCTAGAGTTCGAAGTTCATATTTTATCCATTTCGCACATTTCGAACGCAGAACCATCTACTCTGGCAGTGTGAAATCTTAAGGTTAATATTATACCTTCCTACAGTCCCCAAAAATAAATATTAAGTGTAGGTACATCGGGCCGCAGAAAGAGGCAGCCTCAAATCCGTAAGGCGTCATCTTTGTCACTAATTTTGTCCGCATTTCCGCTTTGTGTGACAGTGACGATGCTCTGCGAATTCGTCGTCAGCCAACATAACTCATAACTCTACAAACTTATAAATGTGAAAGTTTGGAATGTATGGAAACGGATGAAGTCGTGGGCATGATCTAGTAATTAATATTCACGTTATCTTGTTCTGTTTCATCCCTTTTATCTTAGTGCCATAACACAAAATTCAACACCGTAACTCGAAAATAATACAAAAAGTCAATTGTTCGCTATACCCATGCGCGTTAAAAAGAAGTTAATCCACAAAGATAAAGGTCGTGTACATAGTAATTTTGTATATCTTAAACCCGTACATAGTAATTTTTTTATTCTATACTAATTCTAGTATCTAGTTCTTAATTGTGTAACCACTTCAGAAGACGACTGTACTTGCCATTTATGGACAAGCATTTACAAATTATCACTTTGTTGGTCATCTACATAATATTATTATGCTCGTTGAGGCAGCTCTAATAATAATCCTTTCCAACAAATAGCACTAATTTGAAATTAATTCTATGGATGCAATGGCAGATACTAAGATTTTTCTTAAATCTCTACTTTACTAATAAAGCGGCATAATTTGACTGAGTGAGTAGGTAGTTAGGTATAGTAAATAACTCAATATTACCATAAGCCCGGACTTCCTCCAGAAGTTTCTTCCATCAATCTGTATAATTTGAGCTCGTTTTATAACTTCTTATACCAATTCATCAAATTGCGTCTAGGTAACGCGCCCCATCCAGCGCACATCACAAAATGATGAAACTTCTATAGGTCGGTAATTATGGTTATGATTACTTTGCTTATTACATTCGTAACTTACCATTTTATACCCATAAAGGGAGCAGTAAAAAGGTAGGCATATTATTTTCCCTAAACTACTTTAATTTGTTCCTCGACGAAATTAAATGAAACAACCGCACAAACGCCTTCATTATATAACTTGTATGTACGAACGCGTCACTATCACAAAACAACAATAACAATGCTGTGGGAATCGTAAAATTGTCCCCTATCATCGGAATAAGTAACTTTTGGTCGAGTTTTCTTTTTATAAATACGTAATCGGTAGTAATGAGCCTTTAAAATATCATAAAGAATGACAAAGTGGTGTAGAAAAAGCGTCATTGTAGCGTTGATATAGGGGCGTATTCAGCGCGGGGCCGCGATGAGGGCTATAGTTTCGTGTCTAATTGGTTAAGTAGCACCAACTAATAGTTGCTGGACACGACACCCAGCTCGCGATTAATGCTATCGTCATTTATATTCATTACAATCACAGTTGATGTAATACCAACTTTGTTGAATACTCAGCAATCCATAGCCATTAGGTATCCGTTATAGGTAGGATACATCAGCATTTGTCCACTTCAGGCAGAAGAGGTTGAAATGCGAGCTTTCAACCCGCGAGGGCTTGTTCAGACTATTGAGGAAGTTCCTTCAGACTATTTCAGTAAAAAAATAATACTAATCTTGTTGTCTCTGACCAACTCTGTGGAAGACCACAGAGTTGGGCAGACATAGACAACAAAGATGTTGTCTATGTTTTTAATGCGTGAATATAATGTTCGTTAAATTCTGGAATTACAATAAAAAGTTGTTTGACCGTCTTTAATTTACATCGACCGTCAATCTTTTTTGAGAGAAAATAAAGAAGAAAAGTGTACAAACCTTTCATCCATTTCAGCTTTACATTTACTTGAGTTATGTCGGTGACTCTAGCTGTTACTGATCTCCTTATTTCTGATTCGACCACGTAGGTATCTATAATCCATTTTTCCTTAGCTCTCCCAAAAGGTAGTACAAAAATGGTCTCTCGTAAAAACGACAGCGCATAGGACGTTCTTAACGCATTGACAATGCAACCGTGTTAGAGGTGAAAAATTAAACTTAAGAATTTCGTAAGCGCCCAGCTGCGTTCCTCGGCGCGTTTCTCTGTAGCATTTTCTGCAATTTGTTTGCATTTTAAGACAGCTTAGGAAAAATAAATTATTATTATAGAGCAGCTACGAGCGTAACCCTCTACATTGCTTCTTGAGTCAGTCAGGATCTTCTACATTTAAGTGGTGTTCTGTGATTCTAATTAATTCAATGCTGAGCGTACCTTACCGGACATGTAGGTACTTATAATAAGTTATGGGCGTCACGGAAATTGTCCAACAAAGCGTGTATATGTAGATAGTAGATAGCTATCAGTAGGTAATCCGGCCTGGGAGGCGCATTAGTCAAATTAACACGGTATAAACTCCGCCGTGCCCCTGATTACTTGCCGGAGACGCGGGCGCGACTCTGCCTAATTGACCTAAAACTGCTCAACACGAATCGGTCGGAATTACACTTTATAACCCATCAGGGCTGGGGTCGAAGTAGGTACATTAATTATATTATTTCTCTTATTCTTCCTCTTCGTCTTCTTCTTATTTTATCAACCGATACTTAAACGTCTACCGCTGAATATAGATTTCCTGTAAAGGAGACACCTGTATCCAGAGGCTCGTCTGATGTCGTCGGTCCACATAGTGGAGGGTCCGACAACACAGCTCTGTCCGGTGTAAAGTCGGCATTCCAGCCTGAGGCCCAAAAGATCCATCGTGATAGGTATAAAAAAAATATGTATTTTGGTATAATATTCTAGAGTTGATACCTACATAAATAGTGTTACTACATGATTTTTGAAGCACACTCGATCAGTGGAAGTTTTACTCACAGCTAGATCACATTATTTTAGTTTGATCTTCACTCAACTAAGTACAACTAGTTACCAATAAGAGTCCAACTTTTACCTAGCACCTAATTTTGTCACTTCCAATTGGCTGACACTTTTCTATTATTGGCAAAAGTACACATGGATGGATGCTGGAACGGTCATCACTAGAGACCGGATTATATGCATTGGCATATTCGCATATGCATTTGCATATTTTAGCCATTCTCAGCGGTAATAGCATATTTTACCTAAGATCTAGCTATGATGCATATTATCTGTACATTTACAATATTTTTCACTCACTCTGCGTTCCGCCGCCGCCGCGTTGCCCCATAAACTTAAAGAAAAGTTTGAAAACAAATTGAGCAATAACCCAGGTTTTCAAAGCTTGTGTCAAATTGATAGTTTCATTAATGGGACGGCAGAAATTTTGCCGGAAACTATAAGTGCCATAGCACCCAAGTTCAAATTCTGCCCAGTTACTTCAATGGATATGGAGCGAACCTTTTCTACTTACAAAAATATTCTAAATGATCGTAGACACAATTTTATCACTGAGAAAAATATTTGATTGCTTACGTTTACACAAATTCTAAATCATTTTAATATCATATAATGTTACTTACTGTACCTATTATCGCCTATCAAAAAATAATTTACTAATTGTAATTGCTGATTTTGAAATAAAAAAAATGAATACTTACTTTTCTATTTTTTAGGGATTCCTAAAATTTATCATTTAATTTTGCATATTCTGCCAGTTTTCGTGCATATTTCAAGCATTTTTCATGCATATTTGCATGCATATAACAAGCTTTTTATGTTGCATATAATCCGGTCTCTAGTCATCACCAATGAAGTGCTAATTGTACAGTTATAAAAGAAGCGATTACGTACTGCGAAATATTTCAACCCTACGCGTATAACTGTAGCTTACTTCGACAACAGATTACTACACTGTTACAAGTAAATGTGACAGCCCTGGATACAAGGCGACATGGTAATGTGGCGGATTGATAGGCCCGCGCCCAGTAACCCTAATCAAATTAATGGCGACTGGACTCTGATTAACGCCGCGCGCAATTCATTTCCATAGCGTCGCATCGCTCCAGTTAGCTATAAAAGGCGCGCCCGATTTATCGCCTCCAGCTCGTTCGATCCACCAATTACAAATGAATATCACTTCTAATCATACTAATCAATCTTAAAACGAACGCTAACATACTTACCTACAAGCTACATACTAACTCTAAGTTAGGATATCATTTGCAGCATTCTTAAAAGGGAATCACATAAATATAAATACAAATATGTAATGTTATTTTTAGGAATCCATAGTAAAACTACAAGGAACCCTTATAATTTCGCTAAGTCCGTCCGTCTGTCCGCAGCATAGCGCAGAGAATGTTGATACTAAAAAGTTGTAATTTGGCAAAGTTATGCATATTTATTACGCCGCAAAAGTGGTACCTCCCCTACACATAAAATAAAGGAGGGATGATATCTTTTTTATTGTGAAATACAACTACGGAACCCTACACTGCTCGTGGCATGACACGCGTTTGGCCATTTATTTGCTAATGAGAATGCTGAAAATAGTTTACTCGGAATAAGTAATAAAAACAAATATAAAGAATAATAATTACGTAACATTTTATCCCAAAAGTACAATAAAACATAACATATGAAATCCCGCCCGCGCAGATCCACGCGCGGCAAGTATGATTTTCCGCGATCAACTACACCTAGGTAGACATATTCGTTATGTTTGTGAGAGGAAAGAACTAAATTCAAAGTGTAGTCATTAGCAAGTTGTAAGGAGCACGCCGCCTGATTGGTTCTCATGCGTCAATATTAATGGCACAAGCTCTCAGCCCAGCTCCCAGTTCCCAACAAACTCCGACAACTTTGTTTGACGTAATTAAAATCCATCTCCCTTGAACGATACGCAGGCATCCGACGTGTAATTTTCCTTTCAAAGAGAACTTCCGTTTTAGCTCCTCCCCACCCTAATGAAAGATTACTTTTCTCAGACTAAAAAGGCTTTTAAGTAACGCCAGCAAAATGACCGAAGTTTTATACTTTAATGACTTAGTACAAAATTTGCCGATTCCCGAAGAAATTTTAAACTTAGATTAAGATTCGATGTTTGAAATTACGAGATGCTTTCGAGAGATTTCAGAGCGTCAACTACAAAGTATGAATATTAAGCGATCAGCTAATTGCTTTTTAATTGCTTTTCTGTATGATGGATTTTAGCAATAGCCTATAGCGCTTTGAAGACGGCTACCAACTTTTGTAAATTTATACAGACAATATTTCAGCTTCAATGGATCATGAATTATTTAAATACTCATTTGAATACAACAACGATCGTTATGACTGACTCATTGCGGCGACAGCACAAGGACAGCTCCATGAGAACTATATTAACCATACTACACTAGGTAGTACGTACATACTAGTGTAGTGAGCTAGTAATAAAATTTGTCAGTTGTACAAGGAAAAGGAGTGTTCAGCGGCCGGCAGGGCAAAGCCTCGCGACGTCGGCAACGGCCGCGTACTTATTAATTGCTCGCTCCCCTCATCGCACTGGACCCGTGGCGAGGGCGCAAAAACGTCCTCCCGAGTCCTGTCAGCGAGGGAAAAAATCAGTGAGCGATCGTCCCCTCGCGGCCAAGTCCATCATATTGATTGAGGGTGGGGCTGCCATTGGTCAGCGTCCCCGCGCCCGTTCATTTATTATAGACACAGTGATGCTGCCGCACACTCGCATGCCGCTCATGTGTTTCGGCACAAATATACCGTTGTAAACTTAAAAACTTAGATCCACCGACTTATCCGTTCAGGTGACAGGGTCGCTAGTGTAGTCATGTAGTGTTTAGTAGGCTACTGCAATTTCAAAACATTGTACGACAATCGCAGTAAGTAGTAATAACTGACAGGCAGCAAACCATGGTGTTTGCTGCCTAAGTCTTGGACAGAGGCATTGAACGGAAAAAAATATTTTAAAGGGAACATTTTAGAATTGCGGCCATAATCACAATTTTTTTCAAAAGTTTCATTATTATGGCAAACCGTAATTTGACAATTCTATTAGGTAGGTAGCTGCTGAGTTTCTTGTCGGCTTTCTCAGTAAAATCTGCTTTCCGAACCGGTAGTAGACTTGTACAAGCCACAAGTTAGCGATATGAAACAATAATTTTCAATTTGTAGGTATTGGGTACAAAATCGGATGCACAAGACCGGGCAAAGTGGGCGAAAGCATGTCGGAAAGCGGACCCCACCTAAGGACAACGCTAAGTCGAAGAAGAAGGTATTGGGTATCAATAAAATATTTCATTTTGCATAATTAAATTAAAAGCTACGGGCCAACGTTACTCGCACTATAACAATAATGGACATGTTATGTATCAACTTATATCGATTGTCTTTGTATTGAAAAGATTCCAAAGAAAAGAACAGTATCTTTTAAAGAAGGTAGCCGATAAAATAAAAGTTTTAAGACTATCAAAGACAGTGAACTCCCAGTAGTATATTATATTGAGCCTCTTTAAAAGGATTTTGTTTTATCATCTGAAGAAGCCGTCATTGCGATAGATAACGAGACAGGTAAGATTTGCAAAGTGTCTGAAATTACTTAGGAAACAAAAGGACAGGACTTTGTTACATTTGTTAGACACACAAGAATTTAGAGTAAAGCGGGGTGATTAGAGCTGAAATGTTTCTTTATTTGTCCTTTCACTTTTGGCTTAATATTGAGGTCAGGTATTTTTTAATGCCTTATGTTATCTAACAATATTTTATTAGTTTATTTTATTTTTACTTAGAAGCATAATATATCTATGTTATGCTTCTAAGTAAAAATAAAATAAACTATCAAAAATAAAAATTCTAACTTTTGAAAATAAAATATCAGGTTTTATTTTTTCAATGCCTTATATTAAAAAATATAAAATCAAGCTTCAAAAAAAGATATCCTAACGTTTGAAAATAAAATTCTCCTGAACCCACAAACGACAATTTAAGAGCATAAAAAAATACAAACATCCGAAAAAACACAAGACGATAACGACATCTTTATATCAAAGATTGCCTGTGTAGGCCCAGCACTAAGACTTAAAAGGAAAAATAAAAGGCCAAAGTGAAGGGAAAGTTTTATTCTCCTTAAAATATGTAGAGAAAGTGAAAAGCAAGTGGGGTGTGTGGAGGCAGCGGTCAGCGGGATGATGGATCGCCGCGCGGCGCCGAGCCCGCCCGAGCCGCGCTTCCATTCCCAATTACACCTACTAACACAACAACTTCTTTTAGTAGCAGATACTGCCGTTTTTATTGCGATATAGACTAATATTTGTGAATTTTAACCTCATTAGCCCAACGGTTAAGGGTGTGGACTGAAAACTGAAAGGTTCGATTCACAACATTGCGATATATTCGCACCCATTCCTAACACAAGCTTGCCGCTTATTTGGAGGAGAGAGGAGAATATTAGTTATTAGTTTTATTTTTAATAAAAATAAAACTTCCCATTGTTTATATAAACGTTATAGAAACAATGACTGCTTGATAACTATAGAGTATTGGTGCCAGTGTGATAATGATGACTGTTCAAGCGCAAACCAGCCTACAGGCGGACAGAGAGGATTGTTGGAGGAGAAAGGGAAATATTGTTCATGTCGCTATAACTTTCTACGATACAATACTTCCCTAAAAATACTGTTCATATGATAGTGAGCAATGTTTACTTACTAAAAGAGTTAAGGAACGTATTATCACACTAGACCATGTCCGCGACTTCGTCCGCGTGGATTGAGGTCTTTAATTCCCGCGGGGACTCTTTAATTTTCCGGGATAAAATATAGCCTATGTATTAATGCTGGATATGAGCTATCTCCATCTCAAACAGCCAAATCGGTTCATTCGTTGTGGCGTGAAAGAGGAACAAACATATATGCACACGCACAGTTTATATTAGTGACACAGTTTCTTTATAGTAGTGATGTGATGTGATTTACTGCTGTATAGGTATGCTATAGGCCCCCATAGCATACCTATTAGTACCTATACGTATTTTTAGACTAGCTGATGCCCGCGACTTCGTCTGCGTAAATCTAATTTTTAAAATCCCGCGAGAACTTTTTAATTTTCCGAGATATATAGTAGCCTACACTCTCCAAATTCTCAACTATACACATGTAAAAAATCACGTCAATCCGTAGCTCTGTTGCAGCATGGGACCCAAAATAATAGTTTTTTTCAAGATTTTATTGGACAACTTTGTCGACGTAATTAATATGTACAACCTTGCCAAATTACAGCTCTATAGTACCTACCAAAACTCTGCGCCAGGCCGCGGACAGACGGTCGGACTTAGCGAAACTATAAGGGTTCCTTGTAGTTGTTTTATTACGGAACCCTAAAAAGCAAGAGCAATTTATCGATTAAGTAGCGAGATATTTGTGCATCTTGGAAACAACTGGCAACTGGGTAAAGTTGTGTGTCATACATATGTGGGGTCGGATGCGGTAGCGTGTGGGCGCCCTCTCCCCCGCCCCCTCCCCCGCCCGTTGCCCGGCAACCGTTTGTTTTCGCGCACCAGCCGACACGGGGCGGGATAGAAGGGGTAGGCTCCATGATTGATCAGCCTATCCCGACACCAAATGCCTACAGCCACATTCTCCTCTCAATATCGCTCATATTTTTAAAACCCATTCATGTGATCGTTCCCAAGTTAATGTAAAGATTTTTTCACCTCAGTACCCCTATATGCTTCTTTGTTAATATGTCAAGAAACTATGTTATGAAAGGTCTGAAAAGGTAAAATAAAATAAATCGCTGTTCATTGTGTCTAGTCAATACATTTGCTGTAAAAGATATATACCGTGGTCCGTGGGTATATGTATGAAAATTTCAGTCATGTGAAAAAATATAACTTGCGTATAATATAATAAGTTGACTAGCCCATTATATTGGGCTAGTTTAGCCTAGCCTTGGGCTAGCTAAATTTTTTGTCTGTCTGTCTGTCTATCTGTGCACGCATCACGCGAAAACTACGGAATGAACGGATTTGAATAATATTTGGTGAAGTGGTAGCTGATACTCCGGGTCAATATATTATAAGATAGTTTTTATCCTGATAAGCAATAAGGTCAATCCGGGATAGGGGATGAAAGTTTTCGTTGTAACTTCGTCAAATCTAAACTGATTTTGATAATTCTTTCTTTATTATAAATTGTGTACTATTAGGAATATTTTCTTAAATTTTGGTGAAGATCTACTAAATGTTATCGGAGATAGAGGACATAACTTCTCGCGGATAGTAGGGTAGCGGAAGTCACTCTAAAGTTTTTCCACGCGGACGAAGGCGCAGGAATCAGCTAGTTATACTCGCATACAAGCAAATCTTAGCTATTTAAAAAAAAATTCGCCATTATACCTATTATGAATAGGTATGCCATTTGTTTGATCTATACTTAACAAAATGTTTGAGGTCGGCAAACTCCCTTCTATTATTATGATCCACTCTTTTGTTGACCAGCAAAACTGGACCACCTTATTATTTGCACTATCGTAAATCTTATTTTTAGCTTTCATACAGATTGCGTAGTTTAGTCCAGTTCATTTACTAAACTATACAAATAAATAAAATGGAAGTGTCTGTTTGTAATATCAAAATAACAGCCTTTTACTTAATGCATATGAATGTAAATACGATTCTTATACTTACCAAAAAATAATTTTTAAAATTTTTGTCTCTCTGTCTGTTTGTTTTTTCCGGTTTAATCTTGGGAACAGCTGGAACGATTTTGACGGGACTTTCACTGATAGATAGCTGATGTTATCGGGAGTAACATAGGCTACTTTTTAACCGACTTTCAAAACAGGAGGAGAAGGAGTTGTGTTTTTCTACCTATGTATATCGATATCTCCGTGATTTCTAACCGATTTGAGTGATTTTTTTTAATCGATACAAAAATTTTGCGAGATGCTCCCATTAAAACTTCGAGTTCCAACTCCTCAATCCTGATGTTGCACGGGTACTGCCTACCTAAACTGTGGAGATTTAAGAACTGTTGATTATGAATAGTTAGTGTAGGTACCAAGTAAAGACTACATTAAATTCCAGGACCCAACTCCCCAAACCTGATGCTGCAGGAGTTCGCCGACGTAAACTGTGGTAACTGCCGATTGTGAATTGAAGACGCGGACGAAGTCGCAGGCGTCCGCTAAATAAAGTAAATATACTCGGCATTCAAAATTCATAGGGCCAAAATTTTTTAGGACGCTACTTTATAATTACGTATTATTGAGACAAAAAGAATTAGCAAAAAATTGGGGTTCCGTATTTTATTGACTATTTCGTATTTTTGCAAGTTTCTTGAAAGCGTGTTAACCATTTTGCAAAATATATCGCTGCAATAACTATAAAAATTTTGCTCCTTTTCAAATGGGCTTACATTGTTTCCTCTGTAAACCTTTTATAGTCACACAAAAGAGTTTGTCAGTATCCAAATTCGCAGAAGTATTATGACGTAATTTGCATAACCGTTTCCAAACTAACATTTTCATGTTCAAGCTCTGCGTAAATTTATTATTTAAATATCACCCAAAAAGAACTTTAAAGCCAGTAAGTTGGGTACAAGCTGACTTTAGTAAGTAGATAATAATATGTTTGTGGTATGCTGTAAGGAATGTTAGACATGACAAAAATACTCCTTTCCTCTCCAACTAACTAAACTGATAAAGTAGTAGGCTTTAACTAGAATATCATGCATATTGTGTTCTACTTTCTTGAAAATGTAACGTCATTAATAGTAACAATTTTATTGTTCCACTAAAATTCCGTGGTAGTAAAAATAATCGATATAAGTATTAAGTTAATTAAAACAAATATCTATTTTAAAACCTTCTAACTTTAACAAAAAACAGGACTATAACAAGCTGCTATTAGTTCACTACTAATAACAGCAGACACTACGTCCTTCTGCTTATACTTTAATTGAATTTAATGATAGGGTTGTTTCCTTCATGATAAAACGATGTAGGAACCTTCGCACACCTCCGCACCACCATAAGAAAAAAGTTCTTACCATAACTACCTGTACTATTTATTATATTATGTATATTCTGTGCCGTAACTTAAAATGTTAGATATACTTAAAATTAATAATTGTTCGTTATTGAGAGTAAGAGAGAGCTGCTAGCTACAAGTAGGTAGGTACCTTACGGTAGTAAGAAATACTAAGTTTATGATCCAGATAGAATTGAGGGCACCAGCTAGCAAATTAAAAACCCTGCATGACAAGTGATAACAAGACAAATGAGTGGATACATTCTCTACTACAATTATAAAATTTGTCCTCCAATCACGCAACTACGATATTTAATTTACTATCCAGAATAAAAGACTACCCTCAATGAATGGATTTACTTAAAAAATGTAATAAGCAGGCATATTTCCATGCATATCTTATCAAGACATTCCGCAGAGAGCCGGACGCGTTCCGTCCCAAATTACTCCTATTATTTTATAATTCCCCTACTTACGTTTTGAATATTAATGACATTCCATAGCTTTTTTCGACGGCCTATTTCATGGAGGGAATTTCCGCCACTGTCACAAATTTCTTAAATGTAATTACTTGGAGTCAGAAATAAAAAAGTCCAAAGCCTCTTTTCATATTCCTTACATACGCACGAGTATTAGTTTTTCTTCAGACTTTGTCTTGTGTTGTATAAATAAAATGTTAAATCATAAGGTTAAAGTTGTATGGGAACAATCGACTTAGCATCCAGGCTCCAACTATAGTCTGTTCAATAAAAGCAGTTTACATGCATCCTACTTCTTTCCACATTAATATATGTGGAAAGTCTTTTCCAAAAGAATTTAGTAATTGTGTATTTAAAATCAGATTTATTGTTATGTAAATTATCTCTTTGATTCATCGATGATTCAACTGAACTATTGACTCGAACAAATTCTACCCACAAGATAGTGTAAACTATTATTTTGTAATAGCTATTAGCTGCTGTAACATTTAGTTTTGAAAAGAGCAACTGCTGAGTCATTGCCAACTCAACTCAGTAGAATCTGCTTTTTGAACCGGTGGTACCTAGAGCTCACCAGAAGAGTCAGGTTGGCCTACTTCTTACTTCTTAGGAAGTGTCCAATGGCGTTACAACTCTTTATCGGTCTTGGCCTCCTCTACATAAGGTTATTTAATACCTAAATCATCGCAGGTTGCTTAAAGTACTAATTTTGAATTTTTAATATCTCAAAATAAGTTGCCTTTACACAATAAGTTTTTTTAAATATAACATAGGTATATTACACACAATTGGGGAATTACGGTAATAAAATCATAAAAGTGAAGGCGCTATAACTCCACATCCTGGAGCTCAGTCAACTGACTAATTAAAACATTCACCTACCGCGGTTCAACTGAATTACAAAAAACGTAACCCTTACGGCTACAATAAGGTGGATTGAGGTTTTTATTAAGTTTTATAAAAAAGGCAGCACACGCGCCTTCGAAATCCGATTAAAAAAGGGGTAAGAGCGCGTGTCTTAGACGAAAAAACTTACGGGTCGTATAACCCTAATTCGATGCGATACTGATAGAGCTATTTGAGCGTCTTTAAGGGTCAAAACGGCCGATTGTTTCGATATCTATCTACTAATTGGATCATACGGTAATCGATAACCTTTCTGGGGCAATGTGTTTTTACATCTGCCTCTTAAAATATGATAAAATATGCTGTTTTTCTATTTTATGAAAAATCGCTATAAAGTTATGGTCTAATTGTTGGTAGGTACAAATAATTTCATATAACATAATTTGACATATGTATGTATTTTGGTTAGGTTCAAAAACTAAATTAACTTAACCATTCTATTGAATAAGTACCTATATAATATGCCTAATGGCTAGTTATTAGATTAATTTAATAGATTAGTTTAATTTTATCCATCCAAACGAATTATACGGAGATACCTATCTACTATAATATTGGTACATATAGGTATAATTCGATAGGTAGGTACAGTATAAAATACTTACACCTACACTAAAAAGCTAGAACCTCTTCAACGTTTGTTTAAAATTTTTTCAATGACACCTGTATAATGCTTTTAAAATTATACCTGTGCGACAGTTAATCTAATTCAATATTTTTGTAGATGATTCTAACAGGTGACGTCTAAAAAAACGCCCGTGTCCACAGAAAGCTGTTTTGCCTCAACTGTCACGGTTATCTATGTTTTTATTTTGTATAAAAACTGGCTTAGAGACAGTAAAATATTATTAATAAAACGTACGCAGCACGGACAATGTATAAAATTAATAAAAAAAAACTACCGGCCGAATTGATAGCCTACTCCTTTTTGAAAGTTGGTCAAAAATTAAACAAAGACTTATAAAGTACTAGCTTTTGCCCCCGCGACTTCGTCCGCGTGGAATTAGGTTTTGGGGTGGAATTTTCAAAAACTGTGACACACGTACTTCTTTATTTTTAACTGATAGCTCAAGCTTGAAAAATGACGGAGTTTCATATAAATTTCCATCCCCTATTTAAACCCCTTAGGGGTGGAATTTCCAATAATCCTTTCATAGTGTGCGCCTACGTCATAAAAGGAACCAACTGTAAAAATTTCGAGTTTCTAACTTCAGTAGTTTAGGCTGTGCGTTGATATCTCAGTCAGTCAATCAGTCAGTCAGGACTTTGAATTTTATATAGGTATATAGATTATTTTATCTTGTAAACTCACTTTTGAATCTACCGTAGTAATTTATAAATATGTATCAGAGTTTTCCGTCTTGAAATTAACAATAAAAATATAACTATAACTAATTATGTCCTTTAATCGATAAAGTTTCGAACAGGTGACATCCATCGTATTTTATAAATATTTAAACTATATAGGTAGGTATAAAAAATTAAAAAGAAAAAATAGGCAGACCAATCAGCGCACAGCTCAAATGACTGGGAACTAAAACACATCTTACATCGATGGTATCATCGTAGTCAACATTGGAGCATGTTTGGCCGTTGTTCATTTGTCAAATATTGACGTAGCCGAAGCACAAGTGTTTCGTGTAAAAAACTTACAATAGAAGGGTTGGAAGGGTTGTAAAAGCATGATATCCATGTAAACATCGTGTAATTGCTCACTATAAGTAAAAGGGTTCTTTTTGGGCGTTTAATTTGCTATAAAAACGTTATTTAACTACTAAACAAAGAACCTAAACCATACAACCATTACATTGAATTTTTAAAAAATCTTTTTTCTAAAATAATGAATCTATCGATGATGATTATGTTATGATGGATTTACCTCTATACAAAAATGCTTATAACATAAGCAGTGACGAAAAGAGTTTTATTAGAAAAATTAGAAAAACAGGTACCTACCTATTTTTTAACGGATGGCCTAATTAATGAAATTCTAATTAGGTACTTCAATGAAAGAATGAGCAAAGAAATCCTTATGTAGTTGTAGCAAAACACGTATTACCCTTGTTCCTTTTATTTGCGGTTTCAAGGGCTGTGATCACATTCGCATGTGTCTTTATATGGAGAGAGCGTAAATCTATCGTAGATAATAAATTAAGAAAAAAACTTACCAGCTAACAATCAATTCGTACCCTTTTATTGCGGCCGATTGTAAAACTGATAAAGGGATGAATGCCATAACTGTCCGCGGAACAAATTTATAAATGATTGAGATTTCATTTTTTGCTATTTAGGGGATACGCACAGTACAATTTTTGTTATTTCTGTATTAAAAAATTATACAGCCCTAACTCTTTAATAAAATAGCGCTGTTATATAATAGTATACTTACCTACCTGGTTAAGAGTACCTACTAGATGTCCTATTTATTATAACAAAATTATTTTATTATTTGGAAAATCAAATATATTTTTCACAGTAAGCATATTTTTTCGAATTCCACTAATTGTTATAATTTACCTACTAACTCATTCATAACAATATTAACTAGTCTCTATCTACCTACCGAATCAAGTTGCCTATAATTATCTTATTACAATGGCGAATTAAATCCGTTTTAAAAAAAAGCAGTTTCAAAGAAAATGCATTCGGATTTCAATTTTTTGTATAATAACGGCAATCGATCGAACCAGAATAATGATTACTAGTTTCAAAAGCACCCTTTCTGACCCACTTTTTACCCGTTTTTAACAATTTTTCTATTCCCTCTTCAAAAGCTCCCTTTGAAAGGCCGGGCGTGAACGAGTTGATGATATTACATTTTTTCTATAATAAAAAGGGAAAATTTACGAACAATCTACTGTATTAACAACAAAACAGTGCTGTTGTGTTCTTTGTATTAGTTTTTTGCAAGATCGCGTGCGCTTGCGCGTCGGCGGGCGTCCTTGCGAACCCTTCCTAGTGCGCGGATTGAGCGGAACCCTTCCCGCTCAGCCTATGTGCGTGAGGGTTGCCCCGCATGAATATATCCGCTCCACAACGTCACAAGCAAAGGAGCTACGAGCGCGCTTACGCCTTTTAGATCCGCGGCACGTTCGCTACAATTCGCATGTGTGCCACCCGACAGCTGCATGCAGTTTTTATATACACCTATACTCTCTCATATTTTTTCACAATGGATAAGCGCAACGCACCCTTGAAACAGTTTGCGTAATCGATGACAAAACTAAACATTCCGCCCGATGATTTCCGTATTTTTGGAATACTCTTTCAAATGCAACGTATGGTATTAACGAACTCAAATCCTTGAATTAAAAACAGCACAACCGGTAAAATTATCTACCATGGTGGACTCTGTATATCTACAAGCAAACATCGATATACAAGCAAATAATAATAATGAAGTTTTACAACATTTCTTGTCTATTCCCTTGAAAATATTTTTTGTTGAATAAAATAATGTGAGCATATTAGGGCTAAGTGTCTGTTGTATTAATAAGGCATTGTTTGTAAATCAAGTAGCGCCGTCTCTTATCTGATCGTAAAAATTTAACACTTCAAGAAAAATTATCTCGGTCAAAAGAATAAATCATGCAAGGTAGGTAGCACTATGTATGCAATTGAATTTTAATGTGTGAGAGAATCAAAGTGTTATCGCGGTATCCGATCGTTTTTCTAGGAAGAATCGCAGACAATTTGTTGTAAATTTCAACAGTTGATCGAATATAATAAATAATCCTCTAGCCATCGTATTTCACCCATGTGTATATTGTGTACTCTAGTATAAAGATATCTTATGTATAAGATAGCTAATGCATAATATGTTAGGTTCCTAGCTACCTAAATGCAAAAATATTAAATATCAATGCTAAAATTCTATCAATTAGTCAAGCAAGAAGAGGAGGAGGCCTAAATAGCTCAACGGTTAAAAAGCCGACTGATAACTGAAAGTTCACAAGTTCCATCCCACCCGTTTCACTATTATCGTACCCACTCCTAACACAAACTTTTCACTTAGGTATTTTGGAGGGGGAAGGAGAATATTAGCCAAGGTCAACTTGGCTGATATTCTTTTAAGAAAAAAACGTAGAGAAAAAAAGAAAATAGAGTCACATAATGAAATTAATATTTGTCCAATTCTACTATCTAAATGCAGTCTCAGTCTACATTATTAAAATAATTCATAATGTAATTGATATTATTGCGCCGTATCTTGCTTTAATTTTTAATAAATCAGTAGATTCTGGATCTTTTCCAGATCTTATGAAATGTAGTAAGCTAATACCGCTTTTTAAATCGGGCAGCAAAAGTGACCCGAATAACTACAGGCCAATTTCAATTTTGCCAACTCTCAGCAAGATATTCGAAAAAATAATGCTCAACCAACTGCTTTTACACTTTAATTTAAATAAACTCCTACACACTGAGCAGTATGGTTTTACAAAGGGTCGATCAACAACCGATGCAGCCGCAAGGCTATTACAACACATATTCGATGCGTGGGAGAACTCACAGAATGCCATTGGTATTTTCTGTGATTTGTCAAAGGCATTCGACTGCGTTGATCACGAGACTCTTTTGCTTAAACTGAGCCACTATGGCATTAAAGATTTTGCACTTAGTCTCATTGCGTCTTATCTCAGCAACCGAGTCCAAAGAGTATGTGTCAATGATGTAAAATCATCCGGATCAGCCTCAGTAATGGGTGTACCCCAGGGTTCTATTCTAGGTCCATTCATGTTTTTGGTCTACATAAATGATTTACCACATTTTGTCCAAAATACTTGCGATATTGTACTATTTGCTGATGATACGTCTTTAATTTTTAAAGTCGATAGGAAGAAAGACAATTTTGACGATGTAAATAATGCATTATCTCAAGTTTCTGAATGGTTTACGGCAAATAATCTCCTTTTAAATGCTAAAAAAACAAAGTGTGTTGAGTTTTTATACACGAGAACTGTCAGTAAAAATTTAAAGATTTAAAGATAAATAATGAACCTTTGAAAACTGAGGACTCCACAGTGTTTTTGGGGTTAACCCTGGATTCAAAGCTACAATGGGGCACCCATATAGCAACGCTTGCTGGCAAACTTAGCTCTGCTGCTTACGCTGTTAGGAAGATTCGACAGTTGACTGACATAGAAACTGCAAAAATTGTTTATTTTGCATATTTCCATAGTATTATGTCATACGGTATCTTAGTATGGGGTAAGGCAGCCGATATTGGAAAAATTTTTGTTTTGCAGAAGAGGGCAATCCGCGCAATCTATAATTTGAGGCCGCGGGATTCCCTTCGAGAAAGATTTAAAGAGATAGGCATTCTTACAGTAGCTTCACAATATATTTATAACAACATAATATTTGTCAGACAAAACATTTTGAGTTACAAAAAAAAGAGTGATTTGTCCGATAGACCAAGTAGAAATCCAAATAGGCTCATGTTTCCTGGGCTGCGCCTCAAGAGGGTCCAAAAGACATTTGTGAGAATGGGCGTGACGTTTTACAATAAAATTCCACAGTCAATCTTAGACTTGCCTCTACACAAGTTTAAGAAATCAATTAAATCTGCTCTCATGAAAAAAGCATATTATACAATTGAAGACTATGTAAATGATAAAAAAGCGTGGATATAATTCGCTCCAGTGATTCATAAGACAGTAATAACTATCCTGTGTTCAATAACAATTGTAAATTTTTTATTTTTTTTGAAAAGAGCAACCGCCGAGTTTCTTACTGGCTCTTCTCGGCAGGAAAGGCATTCCGAACCAGTGGTAGATTCATTGACGATTCAAAAGTGCTTGTAAAAGTTTATTTGAATAAAAAATATTTCTATTTCTATTTCATTAGAGTATTTTTTCATAATATATGGATTGAAAAATTCAAGCACTTCCCGACTCAATTTTCCATATTCGGGTTTTGCTTAGTTTTCTTTATATCCTTGTCTACAGTCTCAGTGGTAATTGGCTGAATTTATCGCGTTCTTTCTGCAATAATGCATTTTAGCCTATAGAGTAGCCGATTGCAGTCGTCACACTGTAGCAGTTATACTTAGAGAATCTGTCTACATTTTCATATGATGATTGTTTTACTGTAACGTAAACGTAGGGATGTACCATGAAAGCATTATTTACTCGACCCTCGTATTCGGCTACCGTTCATAATGGTGGTTGGTCCCGTTGATTTATGCAAAGCAACGAGTCATATGCAACTGTCCACTTTTTTGCAACAACTGCCAAGGGGACAACGTTGTCTGAATTCAAGTTTTTTTATAGGCAAAGCCGAATCACTGTACGTAAGAAAGTTCTAGTAGGTACCTACGAATCCATCTGAGTTTAATTAATAAAGTTAACTAAGTCTAGCACATTTTTGAAATTATATTTATTTATTTATTAATCATTGTAGGTGCATAGATTAAGGGTTGGTAGTCGCTACGGGGAACTATCAGTCATAATAATATAATCTATGCATTAGTTAGCACTTCTTATTAAATTAATATATATATAGCTACTCGTGCTGATTCACTGATTCACTCACTCACTCACTCACTGACTCATTGATCACCTCTCCTGTAAAATTTTGTATGGAAAAATTTTTTTTCACTCATGGTTTCGTATAGAGGACAAAAATTCATTCGGAACAAAAATATGGAGAGAGCTGATGATTGAGGGTTTCGGAGACGGGTGAGGAGCACCGGCCAGGGTATCGAAGTTAGGTGGGGGGTGTTCAACCAAATGTCACTCGAAACCTCATCCAATTGGCAGAGAGCTGAAAAAAAACTCCAAAATGGCGGATTCAAGATGGCGGCCATACAAATTTCGTCGGTGTCTATCTCGGAAACTATAAAGGATGGAAGAGTAGTTTCTTGGAAAAGGATGATCAGGACTCAAAAGTCTACTTGATGAATAGAAAAAAAATTCAAGATGGCGGAATTTATTTTTTTCCATACAAAATATATGCAAGACTTTATGCGGCTCCTTTTCAAAATTTCTGATGGTTTCGTATAGAGGACCAAAATTCATACGGAGCAAAAATATGGAGAGAGCTGATGTTTGAGGATTTCGGAGACGGGTGAGGAGCACGGCCAGGATATCAAAGATAGGTGGGGGGTGTTCAAACAAAAGTTACTTAAGACATCATCCAATTGGCAGGGAGCCGAAAAAAAATCCAAAATGGTGGATTCAAGATGGCGGCCATACAAATTTCGTTGGTGTCTATCTCGGAGACTATGAATGATGGAAGAGTGGTTTCTCGGAAAAAGATAATCAGGACCCGATGGTCTACGTGATGAATAGAAAAAAAATTCAAGATGGCGGATTTTTTTTTTCATATAAAATGTGTGCAAGACTTTGATACGTTCCTTTCCGCTGATGGTTTCGTATAGAGGAAAAAAATTCATTTGGATGAAAAATATGGAGAGAGCTGATGGTTGAGGATTTCGGAGACTGGTGAGGAGCACCGGCCAGGGTATCGAAGTTAGGTGGGGGGTGTTCAACCAAATGTCACTCGAAACCTCATCCAATTGGCAGAGAGCTGAAAAAAAACTCCAAAATGACGGATTCAAGATGGCGGCCATACAAATTTCGTCGGTGTCTATCTCGGAAACTATAAAAGATGGAATAGTCGTTTCTTGGAAAAGGATGATCAGGACCCGAAGGTCTACTTGATGAATAGAAAAAGAATTCAAGATGGCGGAATTTATTTTTTTCCATACAAAATCTATGCAAGACTTTAATAGGTTCCTGTTCAAAATTTCTAATGGTTTCGTAGAGAGGACGAAAATTCATTCAGAAGAAAAATATGGAGTGAGCTGATGATTGAGGATTTCGGAGACAGGTGAGGAGCACCGGCCAGGGTATCAAAGATAGGTGAGGGGTGTACAACCAAATGTCACTCGAAACCTTACCCAATTGGCAGAAAGCTGAAAAAAACTCCAAAATGGCGGATTCAAGATGGCGGCCATACAAATTTCGTCGGTGTCTATCTCGGAGACTATAAAAGATGGAAGAGTGATTTCTTAGAAAAAGGTGATCAGGACCCGAAGGTCTACTTGATGAATAAAAAAAAATTCAAGATGGCGGAGTTTATTTTTTTCATATAAAATGTACGCAAGACTTTGATACGTTCCTTTCCGCTGATGGTTTCGCATACAAGACAAAACTTCATTCAGAGGAAATATATGGATACAGCTGATGATTGAGGATTTCGGAGACGGGTGAGGAGCACGGTCAGGGTATTGAAGATAGGTGGAGGGTGTTCAAACAAAAGTCACTCGAAACCTCATCCAATTGGCAGAGAACCGAAAAAAACCTTCAAAATGGCGGATCCAAGATGGCGGCCATACAAATTTCGTCGGTTTATCTCAGAGACTATAAAAAGTGGAAGAGTGGTTCCTTGGAAAAAGATGATTAAGACTCGCAGGTCTATTTGATGAATAAAAAAAAATCAAGATGGCGGAATTTATTTTTTTCATATAAAATGTATGCAAGACTTTGATAGGTTCCTTTGCAAAATTTCTGATGGTTTCGTATAGAGGACATAAATTCATTTGGAGGAAAAATATTGAGAGAGCTGATGATTGAGGATTTCGGAGACAGGTGAGGAGCACCGGCCAGGGTATCAAAGATAGGTGGGAGGTGTTCAAACAAATGTCACTCGAAACCTCATCCAATTGGCAGAGAGCCGAAAAAAACTTGCAAAATGGCGGATTCAAGATGGCGGCCATACAAATTTCGTCGATGTATATCTCAGAGACTGTGAAAGATGGAAGAGTAGTTCCTTGGAAAAAGATGATCAAGACCCGAAAGTCTACTTGGTGGACAGAAAAACCGCGGTTCGCTTTAGCGAGCCGCGCACCCACGCGCCCTACTAGTTACATATATAGACACATACAAATAAAAATACGATACAATTGAATAAGATGGAAATCCATACCTACCTATTTTGAACGCTGGAGTATTTAATGTGCTATGGACATCGATGGCTATGGATACTTTTTTCTTTCTTTTTTAATCTCGAAGTCTCTTCAATTTGTGTAAGTATTAAATAACTAGTCTAATGCATCTTATTTAATATAGATTATTATATGATCAAACGAACTTACCAAGTGACGTTCGATCTTAATTGTCCCATTTTCGGCGAAGAGATTTTAGGTTGATAGACGAGCGTCTTACAAGCTAAATTGTACCCGATTCGTAGATAGAGAGGAACTTAGCAAACGACGATCTGTCCTAAAGAAAGAAGTAAAATCTTGCTGTCAATGTATCGATTGAAAAGCTACAATTAAAGTTAGAGTTGGGTTACTGCGCGTTTGTTGTCTCACACATACGTGTATGTACTTTAACCCCACAAAACTTTCATCTCCAGAGGCCCTGCGTACACTCGTGTGTGAGAGGGCCGACCCTCCCTCTGAAGGGAGTAAAAAGTTGTTGTGACTTGTTCACCTCTTTCGGTGTATGTCGCCCTCCGCACGGTTTCGTAGTGTGCCTCGGAATAATATGCTGTATTACATATGAGATAGCGGTATGTGGGCCCTATTCCTAAATATAAAACTGCGATCATCGAAAAAGGTGTTAGGGGATAACTAGATACGCAGAAGATAATTATTATAGTTTGTAGGAAAACACATAACCTTCTCCACTTTCTAATCCATTATACCTACTCTATTCATACATTAACTGATGCCTGCGATTTCGTACGCGTGGATGAAGTTTTCTGATTCTCGCGGGAACTCTTAATTTTCAGGATAAAAAGTAGCCTATTCCAGACTATAAAATATCTCTGTGGCTTTCAGCCAAATCGGTTAATTCATTGCGGCGTGATTGAGTAACAAACATCATCCATCTATGCATCCAAACTTTCGCATTTGTAATATTAGGTAGGAAGTAGGTTTAGTAGAATGTCAGCATAACATACAAATAATAAAATGACCGGGGAGGGATACAGGCTAGGACCGGGGTGTAGCACCGCGAACTTCCCAACTCAGCTCCGGTATTACTGTGTTGACATTTTCTTGACAAAAAATTCTTCTACATAAACTAAAATATAAAATTTTACCAATTTCTTAGCTCGAATTCTGAACCAAATGATTTGTAGCCAAATAAAATAGTCACTAGATAGCCAAATAACTAGGTACCTTATTACCTACTATAAGAACCGAGACCAACGAGACAAAAACATCACATCGATCGATTAATATTTTATCATTTACCTACAGGAGGCTAAACAAATCAACAAAAGCCACTAAAGAATAGCAAGGGGTTTGTTTATAAAAAGACGTGTGTCACGTGAAGACACAAGTAGATCTCTCGCGGTGCTCGCGCCGCTGGCACACACCAAGCCATAAAAAATCCCTTCCTGACGTAAAATCAAACGCGTGCTCATCCGACACGCAACAATTGAATTCAACTGCGGGGACACATTTTTTAGCTAAAAAAGTAATTTTTATTTTTAAAAAATCCTATTCCCCCGTTCTACAGTCGTTTAAAAAAGCCATAATGCGTTCCCGAACGAGAAGCGCGCGCCGGCTGAAGATTTGACGCGCTCGCGCATGTGTTTATAACAGTCCCCTCTGAATTTACAACTTTTTCGTAAAATTTAAACCATCTAGTACACCGGTTAATGGCGATCGATATTATGTAGAAAAAAAAGCGAATTGTAACACAAAAAGAGCGGACATCAAAAGGATAAAAAAAACTAAGTAGGCAGTCCCACAGTTTTTCACTGACATCAGGGCGAGCGGCTGGACGTTATGGGCTCACTGTGTAAGTTCAACGGTTTTTGTATGGACCCCAATTTACAAGGCAAGAAGGGTCCGACCGTACCTTGACATCTTAGGCTGTGTGGAATCTAATGTAAATTTGGTACAAAAATGGGAATTTAAATAAGTGTAGTCCCAACGACCCTCGAGTAGCCCTTCGCATAAAATAGCCGTTATTAAAACCTACCTACTGGTGCTTCAGGAAAACACGTAGCCGTGGACTTTGACATCAAAACGCATTAAGGGATTAACCTAACTGGCTTAACATATCTTTTTACCAATTTTGTTTTCACACATGGAACAAAGACCTTATAGGTACTTTGGAAAGGAGGATATCAATTCACAATCTTGTATTGTAGAGTCAACATCTCTTGATGCTACGATGACAGCTTGAAACGTAGAGTATTTTAAAAGGATTAAATTTAATTGAGCGTCTATTAATTAAAATTTCAGCTTACCTTCCCGAACTTACGACTGAACAGGGAAAATATAGGTAGTGCTGGCAGAGAATTTAGGATCAGAAAGTGTTTCGCCCTAAAAATTTTTTAGCAAGCCCAATTTACTTTTGAGCTGTTAGATATGTGTTAGATAATTTTTTATGGAATAGTCACAAAGTAAGTGAATCAAATAATTCATTTGAATGAGATAGTAAAAATGCTAAAAATATTTTTCACTAAAATTTTACAAAAATATGTTTGCAAAAGGTAATTCCTTTTATCACCAAAAGAACCTGATGGTTTATGATGAACTAGTTGATGCTCGCGACTTTGTTCGCGTGGTTTAACGTTTTTAATTCCCTCGGGAACTCTCTTATTTTCCAGGATAAAAAGTAGCCTTTGTGTTATTCCAGACTATAATCTATCTCTTCGCCAAATTTCAGCTAAATCGGCAGTCATTTCGGCGTGATTGAGTAACAAACATCCATCCATCCATACATCCAAACATTCGCATTTATAATACTAGTTGATTGGATAACTATAATAGTTAGTAGATTGTAGTACTAATAGATTGTATTACACATGGACAATCTGGGTGAAGGCAATTTATTTATAAAACTCTTGGTGTTAAAGAGTTAATCTTAGAAGATACAGAGCTATGTACAATGTACAAAAAGCATCAGCGCAGTGTCACAAGGTCAGCGTGTAACAGACAACCTTATGATCATGGTTACATAAATATAGATACTAGCCGCTTATTTCTGATATATTACAATGTTATATATAGTGTGTTCTTAGTCGCACAGGAAATTAACATGATGCGAGTTTTCCTCTGGGCAAGGCTAGAGAGATATCGGCAATAAAATAAATTGCCAAAAAGCGAAGAGCCGCCGGACATCGACTAGGGAGGTGCGGATAAAAAACTTGGTAGGTAGAGAAGTCAACGAGGGAGCTTCTTATTCTGCTGTCTAAACTAAACACTCGATGTCGATAAATGTAACTTTGATAAATAAATCTTGGTTTCACTGAATACCTTTTATGATTAAATATTAGTGAATATGTATGTTAATACAATAATTGATACATATCCAATACAATATTTATTGCATACAAACCTTCTTTATAGGCTTTTTTTAATCGTCCTGTGTAATTCGAAGTAGGTAACTATCGCCGAACTCTACCAATTTTTTTTTATTTGTTTATCTACTTTATGTAGGTAAGTATCTAAATATCAATAACACATTTTTTGTCTTCAAAATTAAGGAACAATCACAACCTTACAATAAAAACATTCACACATCGGCACAGAAATTTCTCAGTCGGTATCCATATATCGAGGTTCATGTTAGAAATATACTTAGTACGAATAAACCTTCTTTTTAGGTTTCCGTAGTAGGGTTCCGTAGAGTTTTTAATGGCAAAGATACGGTACTTGTTAAATTGTTACACGCACTTGATCAGCGATTTGAAATTAGTTCATCTTGGTTTATGATGTAACCACAACATGAAAGTACATGAAACTCCACGTTGCTTATACACAAATATTGTTAAATCATCTAAAAAACTATTCATTATGCTACCAAAAGAATAAGAAACGAACATACATACTTATTAGAGCTACAGTCATGTTAAGAGTAATATTAAAGTTGGGATGAAATGGACAGTCGAAGGGTATAACATAGAGTGCGGAGACGAGCGTGATTTGCTCAAGTGACCAGTACGCACCACGAACCATGCCCATTTACATCAAACACTCGTTACGCCTCTACGCCACGTCATCGTCATCCATCTCTCCGCGTCGTATTCCTCATTGCTGTCTCGTGGGGTCGGTTGTGACCACTATCCATTAATCACATAATGGTAGGAGTTTTCGTGGTATAGTAATACAGTGAGTTCTCTGTTAGTTGCTTGGATGTCGCATACGTATCAACATTAAAGACGGAATTTCGACTGTTAGGTTTTGATTATTATTTATCATCAGATGTTACTATAATATCCAATAATCAAGACCAGCTCTAAACAAACCTACACTAGTGCCGATCTAGTAAACATCCTTATCTTTTTTCTAGCACTTTTATTTTATACTTGTGCAATCTGAAACAAGAGCTCAGAAGTCCTCTAACAGACTTTCTTAACCTGACACTTCCCGCCTTCCTATTTAAATCGTGCATCAAACCTATTGTAAGTAGGTAGTAGGTACGTACTTTTGTTAAAAATGTTGTTGAGTTGAATTAATGATTGTATAAAACTTTTCAAAATAGAGCTAAAGTATCGACGGCTCATCTGACTCTACCACCTCTCGTCATTATAAAAGGGAATTCGTATTTACCGGCTTTAGGTTGTAGTTGTAGGTTTGAGTAAATTTTCCTTTGTTCGGAACACTTTCGCTTTAATTGTACATCGATATCGCAATAACGAGTTACATGGACGCGGCGCGGCGCGGCGGCCGGAGGGCAAGGCGCCCTAACCCTTTACCGGTGGTGTGGGGTGGCGCGGAGGCGGGCAGCGGAAGGGTTGCCGCCTCGGAGGGCGGCGCGGCGACTCTGACGCACCCCGCGCCCGACGCACTTTTACGACGAGGTTTTTTATCGTGCGTGCCGTCGTTTTTCCTTTTCTATTTTTTATGTTTATTTCCCCGAGATCATAAATTATGTTTGAAAGAAGGGAACTCTCGGACGTTCACGGCGACAGGAACCGGGGTTAGGCCGAGTGAGTTTTCTGCTTTCGATTTCATTTTTTATGGTTTCTCATGTGTTATCGTGGGGCTGCAGCGTTGCCATGGCGACTGCATCGCATTAGACAAAGGCGAGGGCGGCAGACCGCTCCTCGGCAAATGGTAGCCTGATTATCGATGCCATATAAATAAACGAGAATATCTGTTGTTGTAACGCGATCTACAACGACAAACACGCATGTCTATATTCATTCGCTCGTGTTTGCGGACAAACTGGCGAGATGGACGCCGCCGCGCCGTGTGTTTACCCGCACTCACTGGACGCTCGACCGTGTAATTTTATCCGACAATGTTATGGAACGAATATTTTATTTACGTGATTTTCGGTAGCGTATTTGCTATTTCTGTATATTAAACGTACGTGCATACCTATCTAAGTGTACCTATACCTGTCTACGTACCTACTTAATATCTACACATAAGTGAATCATAAAATTGATCCAACAACTTACCAAGAAACACTGAGAAAAATAGTAACGTATATTCGTAAAAGATCATTTTTCGGTCTAAATAAAATAAAAATATAAAATGATACTTACGTGTGCAGTTTTATGAGCATTTAGCTAATCATTTTATATTGCAAATAACCCCCGGTTATCTAATGATTTTCCCAGAACGTAGAAAGTATAACATGTAGATTGTATGTAGGTATATGGTAATGGTTAATTGTTGAATAACCGCAAAGGCAAAACGAGCGTTGTAACCAGTTAATTGCTTACCCTTGCTCGAGTCAAAAAAACTACGCCATATTGCGTCCAGCGGGCAGCGGGTTAACCACCCGCGAAAGAGAAATTTACGAATAAAGGCAGAAATAGTTACACGCTGCATTTAAAATTAGAACCCTTTAGGGCGCCACGCCGACAGACAAAAGAGAGAATGGCGAATAGACGGCAGGTAGCGAATATGCCAGAGTGAACCCAATAATTACTAAGGGTTTAATAAATGGCTCTTTTTCTAAGTAATGAAGGGCCGATCGCGCCATACGGGACGTACCTGCCGCGAACCCTTCGCCGCCACGATAATGAGTTATAACTTTTGCTATTTCGATCAATGGATCGGATACGATGCAAAAATATTTTCTATTTTTTGGATAGACCATTTCCATAAAAAATATGGAAAACTACAAAAAATAAAACTACATATTTCTTCAATTCGTACGATATTAGGTAGGTATCAGATACATATTTTCTAAATTTTCAATTCATGAACAGTGCCGTTAAGTGCCGTAAGAGTTCAGAAAAGTCTCACACAAGAGCTATCGAGGACATCCCATGAAAACGAAGTGAGATTTATCAAGATTTACCTACATACAACTTTTGTAGATATTTTTATGGAAATCTAATAAACCATCGCAGACCACTCAGTACAAAATTTTATTGAGTTTCAATGGTTAAAATGAACATAAAAAATTAGAATCAAACTTCGTTCATAAGGATTGTGCTCGAGAAATGCTTATCTTGAGCCCCTAAAATCTGATATAATAAAATATCATTTAGAGCGTATCTTCTCGGTATAATACTACCCATATTTGTAAGCCAAAAAAATGATAAAAAGTAAAAAGAATCGATTGTATGTTTGCACTTTAAGTAAATACATAACTAAATAGTTAAATATTTTGTAAAATGAAAGGGTAAGGATGTGACAACAAACACCCTTTTGCCTGAAGGCAATGGAGTATATCATAATGACTTGTAATTCTCTGATGTTTTCGCTTTTAAAATCGCATTTCCTCGAGGCGACATTTAAAAAAGTCACCGAAGCGCACACGAGAGCATTCTTAATGCTAGGACAAAGATTTGCTAAACAATGCCTTCCGAGACGACTTAAAAAGAATTCCTCCACAACGCCTGCCGCCTACGCACATAGTGAGGATAGCTTGTGGTGCAAGTTAAAGGGAAATCCTTGAAATTTTTAGTTCCATCAACCATCTGTTGTTGTAACGATCTGCTACAACTTGCTGATAGTTTGGGTGATATCTATGTGGCATTCCTTTATTTCAAGGTTCGAGTAGGTACTTACATGTATGTACGTGGATGTTTATTTGTATTCTGAGCTCAGTACCTAAGATTAAAAAGATACCACCTTAATTAGTATAGAATCAATCAGTATAATTGATTCTTTAATAATTAAAAAAAGAAAGAGCAGTTCAGACTACGTAGCTTTTTGACTGCAATTTCGACCGCGTAGAGGTTTTTTAAAAATCCCAGGGCAATTCTGTTTTCTTTTGGGATAAAAAAAAACTTTTTTCACTCTCCTCAGCAATACTCCTGCAAAAATTCATGACTATCCGTTGCTCCAATGCTACGTGATTGAAGGACAAACCAACAAACAAACACACTTTTGCATGTATAATATTAGTAGGGATATTTTAACGTACACAACATACGTTGACGGTGACGATAAAAATACAAGTAGTGTTATATTATTTTGGTAGCGTATTATAGCTTATGGTGTAACCTTAGTTTAGTTTAGTTTAGTTTAGTCTTAAAAAACGCAAGAATCTGTAGCTTGCGCCAAACCCGGAAGTGAACAGAAGGATCGAACAGGGCGCGCTACCTACCCGCCATTACTCTATAGCGACACACTCAACCGTAAAAGTTCTACCAGTAATCCTTTACCGACGCAAGCCTTTCACGAGCGATAGACTAGAAATATTTGGATATTTGGATATTTTGGCGGATCATACTGTACTTACGTCTTCGTACTGTAGTACTCTTTATACCTGATCTATCTGATAACATAATATTTAAGATATCGGAAAAAACCCCATTTATAGGTATAGACTAAGACTATAGACCTACCGTTTAGAACTCGGACGGTTCCTAAAGTGAGGTGATCCACTTGAGTTGATGCGGTTCGGGAGAGTAGATAGACTCACCTTTTACGCAACTGTCTCTCCTCCAGCTACCCGTCAACCCAGGAGCACCTAACTATCACTCAGCATCCTTCCCGCATCACACCGCTATCTGAGGAATCTTACCTATTACCTACTCAGTTAAACGGAGTGTATCTATTATTACTTTTATTTATAAGTATCTGGTAGATATGCAGCGAATGACAATTGACAAGTGTGGGTTGAAAATTAACAATTTAGTTATAACAATGTTGCTAAAATTATATATTTACCTAGTCTTAAATTGCAGACTTCTCTTGCAGATTAATAAACAAAAGGTTAATTGATTATGTGGCATTTTTAACCGTTATCAAAAAAGGTTATCAAACCATTATTCACAATCGGTCAACTTCTCTCTAAGGTGGGTGAGCAAACAGTAGAGTCCGACACGAATACTCATCATTAATACCCGTCAAGTAAACTGCGAGAGTCATTTGAACTAAGATCACATCATTAATATTGAGTAATACATGTAGGCGGTGCCGGTAAGAATATGTTTCACTGTGAGGTTCTTTCACCCTTTACGATTGCCATCTATTTGTCTCTGAAAAGGCTTCTTCAGAGAAAGAGGTTTACGTCGATGAATAATAGTATCTCGCAGAGTATTACGAGCAGCTCTATGATCATTAGGGTGAGATATCTGTTGACTACTAAATAATATCGATTTTACGCTTGTCTTAAAGTACCTAGAAAGAGATGAGATACGACATCTTTGTTCATAATAACTATCAGAAAGCCATGAAATATTTAGCGTAATAATTTATTTATTTTGTTTATTATTAATTAACAAAATCCTACCAAACCTACTAATGCGAAAGTTTCGATGTATAGATGGATGGATGTTTGTTAGTCAATAAGGCTGCAACGACTGCACCGACTTGGCTGGAATTTGGCAAAGAGATAGATTATAGTCTGGATCTGGAATAACACATAGGCTACTTTATATCCCGGAAAATAAGAAAGTTCCCGCGGGAATTAATAAACCTCAAGCCACGCAACGAAGTCGCGGGCATCAACTTGTTTATTATATTATGTTTATTTTAATATTAGGTACCTACTAGTTACTACCTATTTACGTAGGTATAACACTATAACCAGACATTTTCGTATTATTTTTCGCATTAGGAAAGCTGAGATTTATGACTTGGTATTGGAATTCCATCGTAGGTACACTACAAATAACGCTGTCACTCGATTATATTGGAAACAATAATACTAGTAGTATGTACCTTCTATACTACTTAGTTATATGCCTTATATCTTTTTTATTTAATGCCGCATTCACCAACGTCAAGTCACGTTAAACGGAGGTATAAATTGGGCGTTCTGACTGTTTTTGTATTTAAAATCTGTAAAAGTATCACGCTCGGATCAGACTTATTTTACATTGGTAAAATCGGCCTTTGACAGAAAAACTTATTTACCTACGGGTAAGACACGTACCTAAACATAAAAAAATATTTTTAAAAAACCGACTTCAAACGCCACTTAAAAGTATAAAATAATTTTAGTTTGTACACGTACGTTGAAGTCGGACGGGCCTAAATAGAAACGATGAAACCGATGCGCGCCGCTGGCCCGATTTCGGAACGCCATTACAAAGTACCTATATCAATAATAATTGATATAGGCTAGGTAGGTTTATTGGGCCTATAGAAGAAGCCTTCGATTTGTCCAGGATGACATCTCAAGATCTGGTGAATATGGGACCACCTGGGAAGTAGTTATACCTTTTCAAACATAAAAAGAATTTTCCAAATCGGTCCAGGCGTCTTAAATAAAAAATAATCATATTATAAAAATAAAAAAGAAGATTCCAACGAATTGAGAACCTCCTCCTTTTTAGGAGGTCGGTTAAAAAGTCAAATAGCTATAGTATAGTAGTATAGGCTTGTCATTTTTTTATCGAATTACCCAACGATTTATTTGCTTAAAGTTTACGATGTATTATCCTTTCACGTGTCTCGCAGTCGTCCAACGTCCATACAAAGCTCTCGCCGGTCAACCCATTAGCTGGGCCGCGCGGCGGGAGATCATGATCACTTTGCCGATGTTAATTTATGTGCTTTGTTGCTTTGTCCGAGTGACAATAGGCACATTTTATAGCATTCGGCTGCCGGACACCAAGATTAACATCTATGCACGGTTTTGGCTTTCTCTCGTTTTGTGCAAGAACACAATGCGAGTCTAACTGGGCACCTGGCATTAATGGATTTAATGTCGTGGAAACGAGGAGTTCGCATAAAATTGCTACCTACCTGTCAAGTTTATGCAAAGGTATTCGTACAGTTGTACCTACATAAAAATATAATAGGTGCTACTATACTGCATGACGTAGGAAAATGAGGAAGGTACCTATACCTTAAAATATAATAGGTATAGGCACATAATGCTTTTTAGCATATTCCGTGTATTTCTGTTGGTGCAAAAACAACAAGTAATAAAAATTAAAGGGGACTTCCCTACTAGAAACGTAGTTTTTTCGACGTTTTTTGGTACGGAACCCTTCGTTTGCGAGTCCACTCGCATTTGACCGGTTATTATAAAATACTTCAGTGATTACTAAACAAATAAACTGTATTGCCACTTATTTTATTAACATTACCATACCAAAATAAGGATTAAAATATCATCTTAAAATATCAAGTAGGATCCTGTCTACCTGCACCTATCTTAATAAAATTAGACAGAATATAAAACTATTTAGATATTATAATAAAGTCAAATACTATTATGTAAATTTAAATAATAATAATACATTACCTAAAATAAAGTAAAAAATTACAAAAATTAGCGCAAGTATAGGTAGGTACTCTGAATTCTCCACATCTCACTATCTAATACATCTAAGTAGGTACTTAGTAGGTATACCTGCCTACCTAAACCAAATCAAAAAGATTTGCACGAATCTTTATATTAGGTAACTACTTATCCTTATTTAATTAGTAGGTAGGTAGGGTCATGTGTTCAACAATGAAACACAAAAAATTCAAAGTCTCATGCACCTTTTGTTTTTACAGATAGAAGTCTAATTTTTTACAGGTGTGTAGGTAATTTAGTTCGGCATCGAATTTCATTTACAATTTTTTTAATTAATATGTAATCAATCGGCAAAAAAATATAAACTAAAAAATGGGAAATGTTTCATTGTGTCCACAGTGGTGGTACACAATGAAACACCACAAATTCAACAATGAAACATTAATAGTATTGTCTCGACTTTTGTGTAATTTATGGAGTAGGTGAATAAAAAAAAATGCTTGAGTTAATAATCACAAAAGGATTTATTTTTAATTAACTTTAATCAGGTTACCAGTACTATTACTGGTATTATAAAAAATTTAATGTTAATAAGATTAATTTGTGAATTTGTAGCCACAAAAATTATTAATTTGCCCGGAAAGTACATGATATTATGTATGTACAATTATACGGTACACAATAAAATAAAATGATAAACATTGAAATAGTGTTTCATTGTGTTACTGTGCAACTGTTTCATTGTGAACTACCTAAGGTTTTTTTACTAATCTCAATTTTTTACCCACTAAATTGTAACACTTTAAGATATAATTTATTGCACATTAATCTACGAAATGTGTGTAATGCTAATTAATCATGAAATTTATGAAATTTTCAACCATACTTTAGTAAAAAATCTATAAAGAATGCTAAAAATATTTACTTTTTGTCGAAAAAAACCAAAAGTGCTCCGCAAACACATCTTCTCGCACGCGGCGTCGATGCAAATTGGGCTAGGGCGGGGGGTTCACGAGAGTGTCCTAACGCAATATAATGCACGAAATGGCAACGCAGAATTTTAGAAATATCACAGTGTTTTATTGTGTACCACTGTTTCATTGTTGGACATCTGACCCTAGTAGGTACGTACGACAATGTAATGGACGCATCGCGAAGCTTCGTCTTAGATCATTGACTCCACAGATTAACCCTCGGCTTATTCATTTTCAATTCGCAAACCATCGTCTTTAGCTGGTAAGCCCGTAGGCCGCGACTGGTCCGATACCAATTCCCCGTGAACCCTCACTCGGTACACGCATGTGTACACAGAGTGTCCCCAATTTGTATATACTTTAAAACGAACCAGGGTAAAACCTTTCTGAGATGGATGCAAAACTTCAAAATACTGGATAGGTTTTCCACCCTTATCGTATTCGAATGTGCCAAAGTCGTGTGGGTAGGGATCTCCTCGGAATTCGAGCCCTTCTAGTTGGAACAATCGAGGTGCTGACGATATCTCCCTGTAATAGATTCATAATAAGTAATGGTTAGCAAAGTTAAGAATATTGCACACCTATGTATACCGTACCTACGTGGACCGTACCGTTAGAAATTATCCACATTCTATGAATCGTATGAAAATGAAGTAACTAAACAGATATGAACCATTTCAGAAAAGGTACCTACCAATTTATAATTTTCCAAATTGACTTCAAAGAGGCAAATAGTTGCAGTCATCGCCGTTGTCAATCAATAGACGACCTCGGCTGAACGTAGGGCATGGGCAACATCCACGCACCGTGCTCTTGCGCTGCTTGTATCCAGCAGCTCCCTGCTACTCGTCTAAATATTTCGCCAAGTTTGAAAACGTAAAGAAACTTCAGCGTTAGTTGGTGAGAGCTAGCTTGGACGCTATATGACTCAATAGTTGCAGTAGGTAAATAGATATTTACCTTGTAGGTGAAATATGGGGCGGAATATGTTCAAGGCTCACTCCATGCACATGAACAGTTCCCAGCAACCTGATGGTGGCCTCTCCTCTGGAGCCCCTGAAGGCCCAGCACTCTCCTGGCAAGGTGCCGGGTCGGATGATGCTGCTGGCCCCGGGACACTCGCGGCACAGCGCTGCGCTGACCATGTGCAGCGCCCAGCTGACTGGCGACTCGTAGGTGACATGCTCTAATGTCTCTCCGGTATCTATGATACGAGCGCCTGCCGTTTCTAGCGCGTAGTCGGCTATCTTTAAACCACAATAATATTGTTAATATTTTGAGTAGGTATAGGTACCTCTATCTAGCTCTACCTATTCTCGATATACCTACCTACATCCTACTACTTAGGTATCTAAACATTACATTGATTACTTTATTAATTGGTAACTATCTATATCAGAAGAATGAGCTTCTACCTATCTGGATTTACATAAATTAGGTATTACTTATAAAGCGAGTGGCAGGGTGCATTCATTTGTCTAAGGAGGTAAGTATATAGGTAGATACGGGATGAAAGTACCTACTGAGGTTATTTTAGGCGTTGATTTTTGAGAAGAAATAGTCCTCTTGACTTTACCTATTATTATTTTCTAACATCTTATAACAAATTACCTGACGGTCGTAATCATGTACATCAAGTGGGTGGCGTACGCTTCTTCGGGAGGGCTCCAACGCATCCTTGGCGCGTCCAGCCGCAGCTGCCACCGCGGGGTAAGCCGACGAAATACGCTCTATCTCACTTTGCAGTGACTCGTGTTTGCGATTCACCTGACATTAACAAAGAGCCTCCATAATTCCATAACTCACCATTCAGATCTTCAAAGAAGCGTAGTTTGAAACCTTACCTTGGATTTCAAAAATCGTCATCTCAACCGACAACTTTCATCCCCTCTCCCAAGGGAACCATGCTGAATTCGGGATGAAAAGTATCCTATATTTTACCTCGTAGTATGAACTTAAATCATGTTGTTTCATTTAAATCCGTCCAGTAGTTTCAGTGTGATGCGCGGCCAAGATACAGACAGACAGACAGACAAAAAAATCAAAAAAAAATTGTTTTGGGCTCAGTATCGATAATAAAGCATCCTCCAATTAAAATTTTCAAAATATATTTAATGTACAGATTTCGTCCTGTTACAGTTTTATTAAGCTTTTGCCCGCGCCTTCGCTCGCGTAAGTTCGATTTTTGAATCCCTTATTTACCCCCTTAAGAGTTGAATTTTCAAAAATCCTTAGCGGATGTCTTCGTCGTAGGTAATACCTATCTCTAGGTATGCCAAACAGCCCAATCCGTTGAGTGATTTGAGCTTCAAGTTGATAGATCAGTCAGTTAGCACCTAATCCTTTTTAGGGTTCCGTAATAAAACAACAAGAAACCCTTATAGTTTCACCAAGTCCGTCCGTTGTCGGTCTGTCCGCGGCCTAGCGCAGAGACTACTAGATAGGTACTAATTACGCCGACAAAGTTGTACAATAAAAAAAATCTAGAAAAAACTATTATTTTGAGTACCTATCTCCCCTACACGTAAAGTGGGATGATATTTTTTACTAGTCCATTCCATAGTGTGAGATATCGTGTGGAACCCTATATACTGGGCGTGGCCTGACACGCAATTAGAAGTTTATACCGATCACACTATATAATACATGTTAAACAAGGAGCCACCTCGGTCAAGCCCCGTGTAAGCTGCAGGACCATGTATTTGACGTCGGTAAAGTCCCCGTCGAGCGCGTCCTGCGGGTCTGCGAAGTAGGTGTACGCCTGCAGCCCCAGCAGCAGCGACAGCACCACGCACACGAACGTGCGGAACACGTTGTGGAAACACCACTCGTGCTCGTTGCGATAATCCATATATCACTGAACTCTTCTGTTTTCTTGATGCGTTAGTTTCCTATTTTGATTTTTGTGATTTTAAATCGTAACGGGCAAGGTACGGTAATTTTTATTTTGATAGCTACTTGGAGTGATAGACCTAATTGGACCTAATCATTAATCTGTGGATATAGGTGGATATACTTATTAAACGGAGTGATTACATTCTCTTGGTACCAGCTATCACAGAAGAAAAATTCTGTGATCGCTGCTTGGTACTTATTCAGCGCTGAGTACATAATCACTTCGTTTTGTGTTCGTGGTCTATGACAGTGAGTAGGTTTGTAGAGTGATTACATTCTCTTGGGGTTTGTAATTATACGTAAAAGTACGTATCACCTCCTCCTTTATAACTTTATAATCACATAGTCCTTAGATAAGTGGATAAGATAAAATCATCGATGAGATAAAATAAAAAATAGGTATACAAATAAAATAAACTATTTTTCATTACCTTTTATATTTTCGTAAAAATTACAGTAATACACGAGACAAAATACAACGAATGTTTAGGATCTCCCAAAGAGATGCGAATTCCCGGCTTGTGTTTTCTAGTGTTTTTGAGTGAGTTGATGTGCTATATAATCTTGGTGGGTACATGTACGATAAAGCTTCCTTCTGGAGCAGACATAATATAATGGAATTTAGCATCTTCGTGGGAGTCTAGATCTAAATTCCTATCTGATAAAATTTTGAAAGTTGAGTTAATACTGCATTCCATGATTCTGACAAACTAGCCCAGCCAGTTTTGCATCGAAAAGTTCAATATTGGTAGACAATCTTTGTCGACTAAAGGTGGTGGGCATCTGGATAGACTAAATCAGAGTCGCAGGGAACCATTAGATTCAAGCGGCGTAAAACTGCGGCATCTGATATCCATACAAGAAACTTATGTCCAGCAGTGGATGTATATTGATTGACGACGACCGGCCAGTCAGTCCGTAAATCATCAGAATGTCAAACTCAGGAATTTAGTTTAGATGGAACGTTTTTACAAAGTTACAGGTTTTATCAAGTATTTACTCAAATATCCGACAGGCTATCGGTCTATGAATAAGATAATCCTTGGCCCGGCTATAAAATAGAAAGGTAACAGAACGTCCGTTCAATACAAAACGTTCTCACACAAATGCGTACCACTAAAGTCGCACGCGTCTATGTGAGAGTGCCTGTGATCACACATTGTATCAAGCGGAGGCTCTGTCAGCTCTCTAGTGTGCGATGCGTAAGGATGCCCTTCAAGCTTTCTGCGCCTGCACAGCGTACTCCTGCTGCGCGGCGGCCACGGACTTCATGGCGTCGTGCGCGTGGTGCACGTTGGCGCGCCACGCGTGCAGCACGTCGCGCAGCGTGGCCCACTGCGCGCGCCCGAACGTGCGGTGCATGGTGGTGGCCACGCGCACCGAGCGCGCCGCCTGGTCCATGCGCGCGCGCACCAGCCGCGTCTTCAGCACTACACACACAATAATAACACAGCTTTTATACCCGACTAGATGTTGCCCGCGACTTCGTCCGCGTCAATTTCTATTATTATGATCGCGATTAAGAAGTTTTTAAAAGAATATATTTTAAATATGGATAGTTTTCCCCGTTTTTGCAATATTTATCACCGATGCTTCGCTCCTATTGGTCGCAACGTGATGTTATATAGCCTAAAGCCTTCCTCGATAAATGGACTATCCAACACAAAAAGAGTTTTTCAATTTGAACCAGTAGTTCCTGAGATTAGCATGTTCAAACAAACAAACACTTCAGCTTAATAATATTAGTATAGATTTTATCGCTATGCATATTAAGCTAGATACAAAAACGGAATTCGCTCATTGATCGAAAAACCAGCTCACAAAGCATTGTGGCAAATTAAAACGGCTATATTTCGAAATTCTTGTTTTGGTCCTTGAAAATGGCCATAATGTGTTGTGCAACAAAGAACAATGGCAACTTTGGACTAGAACACCTGGTTAATTTGTCTCAAGATGAGACTTTTGTTAACCCATAATTTGTTGACTCGAAAAGCTACCTGATTCACGCCCAGAACCAAATCTGATAACTTCACCAACTAAGCACGTTCATCCATTTCAAAATTGCAAAATCCATTAAAATGCATTATGGAAGTATCTACGATTCTGTTATTGGCACCATAGTGCCTCTCGATTGAGACTCAACTATGATAAAACCCGAAATTTGGGTTCAGTTGCAAAATCTAGTTTGGATCATCTTATGAATTATGGCATTATTGACTTACCTTCAATGATGAATGCTTCAACATTCTTCTCTTCAATTTGAAGTTCTGAGACAATCTCATCAAATGTAATTTCAGGGTTAGATTCAGCCATTTGCATAAAAGTCAATATTCTCATTTTCTTAATGTTTAGTTCATGGTTCAAACCTGGAAATAATAAACATTACATGGAGTTACCTTGGTCAAAAGAGGTTATCATTGGCAAGTTGATGTTAGACTGGGCTTTTTTGCAGTCATTGTACAATTCCAATTCTATCCATCAGTGGGCACTTACTACTGAATATTTAAATACTATTTATACATGATTTATACAAATTTTACTAATACATGACATACATCATGTAAATGCAGTGTCTGAAATTCATACCTTGGGATTGTACAAACTCCTTATGATTTTGGTAGAACGTCTGATAGCTGGATAACTTTTCAGATACAAAAATATTGAGTAAGTCATGAATGAGCTCTCCCTCCAGGAAGCGGACAGGCTTCAGGGCAAGCAGGGGGTCGAGCAGGAATGTGTTAGGGTCAGCCAGCGCTGTCACTATGCATTTGATGGCGTCTTCTCTTGCGTAGGACGCGTTCTCGTCTGTGTATGTGCCCAGGAGCTCAATCATTACCTTGGCTGCTAATTCACTGAAAAAAATGTGAAAAGATTTATAGGAAAACAATCTGCAAGCCAAAGTATGGCATAACATTGCATTAATGCTAGGGATCACCTTTAATATAAATCAGATATCAAAAAGCAGTACAAAGCAGTTTAAAACATGTGAAGAATGTGCGTATATGGTTTGGTGACTACAATGAAATGATAAAAAATATATTCTTCTGTGAAAATTTTATGAGTGGAAATAACGTGAATACATTCTAGTCAAAAAAATAATATTTTTAATAAAATTACAGACACTGTTTAAAAATAAAACATATGTCTTTGTTCTAATTATGATTAATTAATATTAAAATATGTGTACCTGTTTTGATCTTTCAACACTTGGTGTAGAAGCCTGTACAGTTTTTGCATTTGCTCATTAGAAGGTGGGCAGGAGGCAAACTCTCTTGTTAACTGATCCACTCCCTTGAACACCTCCCCCACTGAGCCCACACGTGCTGCCAATTCTATCACATGATAGTAACAATGGTACCGGAGTGGAGAGTTGGTCTCTAAATTATTGTAGAGGCGCCACAATCTGTAATGATTTTTCAATTAAAACATTGTACTTTATACAGTCTTACATATTACATAAATAAAAATAAAAATTCATTAGATAAAATATTATTATTTTTTAAACCATGTTTTTTGAAATATTGTGTTGTAACTTATAGTCACAGTGGTATGAATAAAAAAAGATTCCCAATGACTCCTGTCCATATTTTAGTGACCCTAATACAATCAGCAACAAATACTCTTCAGACCAATCCTCGTATATTTATGATTGAACTTCACTTGCAGGTAAGTTCGTTTAATCATTAATTATAATTAACTCTGCTAAAATGAACTCATTCAGGGTTTTATGTAAGTCATTGGTAATGATATATCTATTGAAACAATACTAAATTAGGCCATAAAATTAAACATAAACAGACAAATTCTACAAGATTAACTTTTAAAATTAGCTTTTAGTTATTTTATTTAAAAGTAAAGATATTAAAATAATACATACGACTGAAGAGCAACCATACCAAGCTTAGGACCAGGAGCTTTAGTAAGTCTTTGACTGAATGCCAAAATGAGATTTTCACCTCTTTCCAATGGAATCTGTAAGTATACATGTTCTTTAAATTATCTCAGTCATTATGTAATGTAAATTAACAACCAATATAATTGACCTTTAACACTTAGACGTAAATTTCATACAAAGTTCTGCTGTAAAAGTAGGCTCAAAACAACCAATGAATGTATAAGTGCCATGCAGTCGTGTGCACAGGATGTACTACAGGGTAGGCAGATGATACAAAATGGAAAAACTCTTCAGTGCGAATTATAAAAAGCCTACCCTTAAGTTTTTATAACTCGTACTGGAGATTTTCTCCATTTTAATCATTTTGCCGCATCATGCCTACCCTGTGTGCACGCCACTGGTGCCATGTAATTATTTTCTGCTACTGGTACTGATGATTTTGTATAATTATTGTGACAATGTATGACATCATTTCACAGCATAGAATGATTTTTTAATCTTTTTCTGTGAGCTCATAGTAAAAACTAGATGATAGTACATAGTCAGTCTTAAGAGACTTACTAAAAATGACTTTAAATCACTGTGTTGACTATTGCACTTCTGACCATTATAATTCAATGACCAGTATGTAAAAAATTCTATTCCAAAGCATTTAATTTGATTGTAATCTTGTTTTACACAAATCCCTGTTGTATTATGTATGTATACCTGTATGATATAATAGTGAAAGTATATTAGTCTCTCTATTGCCTTTATATCTATAGACTGCTATATAAATAAGTTTTTGCCACAGGTTTACAAAAATTATATTAATAATACACTCACTGAAACCATGATAGAGACTATACTGTTGAGTATAGCTTCAATATCAGCTTCATTGTTTTCTTTGAAGCAAACATCACATACTCCTACAATTTTATGCAAGTCATCTTCAATTCCCTTTGGGGACTTTTCTTCCGATATCTCTGCACCGAGACTCTTAAAGTATTTCCTAAGTTCTTGCGCCTAGAAATGAAAATTACACTAGTTAAAATAAATTATATAAAATACAGACTAATCTTAATACTTCCGTTTGAAATAAAGGAGACATTCTCAAAGGGTTGCAAATGTAATATAATATGCTTCCAGTAGTAATTAAAAACTCTTTTAAAGTTATTATTTTTCTTAAAACTAATATTTCGCATTACTTGCTTTCATAGGTTATGTTCACGCTTGAACTTACTTGATCTTCAAGCGATATATCCATAAATACTGCAGGGCCTTGCATGGTAAATTTTATTTCACTATCACGTTTTAGAAAACAGTTTTAAAATATTATAAATAAGGAGTTATCGTAAACCTAACAACGCTAACAACCTATGCTAACCAAAAAAACTGATTGACATTTAGTAAAGATTGACGTGTACCATACTCTAGAATGCTAAACAAAAACCACAGATTACTATAGATACTAACAAAAACCATAAATCAATCACTAGGATAAAAACTCTACAGTCTACTAGAGGTGTAAAAGTAACGAAAAATAGCGTACCCGTATGTATTCGTTACTGTAACAATCAGTACTCCTTACTATCGTATTGTTACGTTACTCGTTACTTTTGATAACATAGACATAGAGCATCGCATCGAGTCGTGACTCGTGTTGCGTATTGCGTACAGTTTGACGTTGACGTCGTGTCGTTCGTACTTTGTAGAAAATATACGTTATATAGCTATCAAACTGTGTAAGGCGCATTTTTTTTACTTTACCGTATTTTGAACCAGGCTTGTGTGTATGTAAATCTAAATTAAGATACGTAAACTGTAAGTAATTACCCCAAGAATCTGACTATTAAACTAAATAAGTACGAAAATCCAAAAATACGAAAAATGTGAGTAACGAAATGCATTCGTAACGTTTCGGTTCTCGGTACTAGATGACGTACCCATTACTCCGTTACTCGGTAACTAGGTCACGAATACATACGGTTTGTTGCAGCTCTACACTGTAGATTGTCTTGTTGAGTGTAAATCAACATCCTTCTCTAATCTCTATGGGTTTGGTGTAAATTTGGTGTAAACGTAGACTTCTCTGTCTACGGGTGTAAATAAATCAAAAGTCAAAACATTAACCTATAAAATAACCTAAAGTTTTTTATTTCTAATTCAAATGAAATAAAGATTTTCTGTGTACTTTATAATATTAATTATGGTACAAAGATGACTAGCTTTCATAAAACTACGTCTTTGAACACGAGTCTTAAAGGGACAAAATTAAAAAATAACCTCATATACATTTCTACGGGGATACCGTCGCTGGATTTTATAATTGGTTGGTAGTCATTCATAAAACCTTGATGTTTCATGTTAATTTACTATATTTTACGCTCAGTTTGTACTCTACTTTGTTACAGGTGGTGGATTATCTGCTGGTAGTGTATTTCTTGTAGGTTAGTAGTCCAAAACATAAAAATGTACTGAGATACTTTCATAAAACTAAATAGACTAAGTCGCGGCCAATCGCTAGTATTATATAATATAGGCTTCATCATACAGTATTCCACATGGAGTCTAGGCAAGTGTGTCGAAATTCCCAAATGTTCCAAAATGTGTTTGTGTATAAGAAACCTATTGTTCTTGCACTAACACACTATATTTAATACTGTGTGGTACACTAACACAATTTTGCTAATTTGTACATCCTTTTCTCATAAGTTTGGAAACCTGAAACAGAAATTATGCTGGTACACAATTTGTGATATTTTGTGTCCAGTTCAGAGGTTGTGAAGTATGTAACTTAAAAATGGAACACAACGAAATATTTTACAAATTTATTAATTATTCCTTCCTATTTTCAGAAGAAGATGTGCTAGGTAGTTATAGTCGAGTGATCACCAAATATTTCCTTGCTGAAGGTGTTGTTTGTAAACATGACTTACTGATTGTATCTGCAGATGAAAGCCCTAGAGAAATTGTAAGTATACTAATTTCCAATCTCCGATGACATAACTAAAATCAAAGAAAACTTTGTTTTAATGTATAAATGAAACTTTTCTTTAAAAAAAACTTACATCTTTTACTTTTATGATTCAGGTTTCTATTCTTAAATTACCCCTTGATAGGTTTTGGAGCCATAACCATAGTCCAGTGCTGTGTGTACATATATTTGACAAAAAAATACAGATTACCTTTTTTTAACTTCCAGGTTAAAGAATTACCCCAACCATGTACAAGTTCTAATACTGAGACGATTAAAAGTGATGGCAGTGGTGAGATGAAAATAGCTTGGAGATATGAGGGCCTAGGACAAGTAGAATCATCATTTGGTAGCAACACCAACTTTGGTCATCATTTTGATCTAAGCAAGCATATTGATGAAGATACAGTCAGAAATTGTAATATAGCATACTGTCATGCAGCGCAAAATGATGAAAATGTTGATGGTAAGCTAATTCAGAAAGTCTATTATGATCATTCTGAATGTGTGTAGAATTCCACCAATCAATAATTGCATGTGGTACATTAGCAAGTAATAGAATGGGTATAGATTGAAGGTAAACAGTGTAGGAGGGCTGTTCCCACATGCTGCTATTGCAATTTGGATTAGTCTTTGGATTGAAGTGACCTTAAAGATGGGGGAGTTTTGAAAGTGTGTTCTGATTTGTGAGTGCAGCAGACACACATAACCACTAAACTGTGGTTACCTCTGAGTACTAGGTGACTCACTGGAAACAAGAGGCGCAAGACCGAGGCGTGTGGAAGTCAATGCAAGAGACCTTAAACCAGTCTATCAGTTGATAAAGAACAATATACCTCCAGTTGTAGCAAGTATCTATTACATCTCTTTATTCTAATCTACTTCATCTTCAAAACATGTCACTACATCTTTGGTGTGCCACAAAAGATTTTTTTTTTTTGCACGAAAAATATATAAACTATTTTTTTCGTTTCAGGTTTCAAAAACAGTCTCTACCATTCTGTATTAACAAATATTAAAAACACTCTTTCTAAAGAAGGATATACAAGTAATAGTAAGAATAAAAACATTCTTCGCATAAGTATACAAGCTCTAGGGTCTCCTATTTGGATGGCAATGGAATGTGATGATGCACAAAGTGTTTATGGACAAGATCTGATGAAATTTTTGTATTGTTTGAGAATGCTTGTGCGAGATACATATGCAGTTGCATTTGTAACTGTTCCTTCACATTTGTTTGATGTAAGTTTTTGTTTACTTAAGATATGAGAAAAGCGCTATAGCAGAACAGAGAAAAGAGAATTGTTTCATGCTACAACTTTGTTGTTTGGGTGGAAACTAACCATGACTGAAATGGTTCAACATACTAGACCATAATATTATAAATGCGAAACTTTGCATGCATGAATGGATGGATTTTGATGAAACTTCACAATGTATTAGCTTATATATGAATTCCCGTGGGAACCAAAAATCTTTAATCCGCACGAAAGAATTCGCAGGCATCATCTTGTTTAAAAATACATTTGTATGAAGTGATTGCGTCTTAATAAATAAATCAATCAAATGAGGAGATCCGTAGGAGAACCAAAGTCACCGACATAGCTCTGCGAGTGGCGAAACTGAAGTGGAAATGGGCGGGGCACATAGTTCGAAGAGCTGATGGTCGATGGGGTCCCAAGGTGCTGGAGTGGCGACCCCGCACCGGGAAGCGCAGTGTTGGCAGACCCCCCACTAGGTGGACAGACGACATCAAACGAGTCGCAGGGAGCCGCTGGATTCAGGCGGCGCAAGACCGAGGCTTGTGGAGGTCCATGCAGGAGACTTATGTCCAGCAGTGGACGTCCATTAGTTGATGAAGAAGAAGAAGAAATAAATCAACTGATCCTAACCATGTGGATTCGTCCGGCTTCGGGAACCTATTTTGCATGAACTAATTTAGTTCATACAACATCAAGCCCAATACTTGACACTGGTATGTTGCCGAATGAATCCACACTGCACCAATTATAATTCCATTTTAATTTCAGGATGAACATATAATGAAAAGATTATTATACTCTGTTGACAATGCTGTAAGAATAGAATCATTTGCTGGCTCAAGCAAAGAAACAAATCCGGTGTATAATGATTATCACGGACTGTTCCACATAACAAAGCTGTCTTCACTGTATTCCCTTGTACCATTTGTGCCTCCAAGTCTGGACCTAGCGTTCAAGTTAAGAAGGAAAAAGTTTGTCATAGAGAAATTACATTTGCCTCCAGGTATGTATGATTTAAATGATAACTTGATTCAATAGTTTTGCTTATTTTGGCATTAAAAGCAGTTATTGTCAAATAATTTAAATATTTATCAAAAGTCATTAAATATCAAAAAGTTTTATCAAAATCGTTACACTAGTAGGTATCTTTCTCAGACGCGAGTTTTATCTTAAGAAACATTTAATAGTTATTCTTAAGGTATAAGTTTTTCTAAATTTATCTCTCCTCCAGCTCTAGAAATAGTGCTATCCTTTTCACTAATTTCTCTGCAAATAAGGGACGAAGAAAGTTTTCAAAGAATAGTTTTGAGCCTTTATTACATTTTCAGAGCTTCAAGAATCAAGTGAACGCGAACAAGATGACATTACTGCTGTTCCAAAAACTTGCGGTGGATTTAAGAAAAAGGATATCGATTTCTAAAATCTAATTTTATTTCTATATTTTGTGATATATAATAAATATTGTACATTTTGAGACGAGTCTTTAATTGAGTGACCATCGGCTGGGCCATTTTTGTTGTTATTTGGAAGGAGGACAACAAGCACAGGAACAGAGTGTTGAAATAACTCGTGCATAATTTTTTAGACAAAACTGGCTTAATTATAGGCACCCCACCTGTTCAGCAGAGCGTATCTCCCCAAAACTGACAAATGTATTCATCGCGTTTATTCATGGGCTCACTATAACGCGTCTACGCATTTACCATATCGCATACCATTGCGCGTATATACGTAGTGGTAGTGATATTTCGTTCAATATTGTTTACAAATAAATATGAAGAAAATTGCGAGTGCTAAAGTGCTGTTTGGATGTTTTAACACTATATTTTTTGTAAGTCATTTGAATATTTTATTTGTTTTAATATTTCAAACTTTATTTGGTATTTATATTCAATTTTGTAAAATGAGACTGTCCTCCAAAGGCGTGCGAGGCATTCACGTAAAACGTAGCCGGCGAAAACTGGTTAAACTGCTTAACTTCTTTCATATCCTAAAGTCCTATAAACTACTCTTGCAATGGAAATAGACAAATATTTTTTTAATGTTTTAAAGTTAAATAAGCATAGATAACTCCTAATACGCACCGGCTAAAGAAATTCCCTTTCGGCTGTAATTTTTCCAACAACTAACAATAATTTGGATACATTTAAATCAAAAGCCATCTTCTAGGCAAGCGCGGTACATTATTCCATCTTAAGCTGCAGCTTCACATACCATAAGTTGTGACAGTCAAATAGGCGGATGTAGTAACACTGTTCCTTCTGGACCATTCATATTACTGAAGAAAAAAAATTAACCAATTTTAGTCAATGTTTTAAGGTCAACCAGCTTTTTGAAACTAACTTGTCTTTTAACCAATGATTTTTATATGTAGAAATCATTGCTTCTAACATGATCTTTAGTGGATAGTTGTCCTTAGAGTCAATATGTAGCCTAAGTTCTTTCTTTGAAGGCATGCGGTTTCGTGAAAGTAGTGTGCGGTTTCCTAGTCCTGTGTGACACACGAAGGATGCTTCTGTCCCGATTGCTCGCGATGCCGGAGGACGGGCTGGACGAGCCGCCGTTCTACTACGTCGCGCTCGGCCTGCTGGCCGCCGGCGTCGCGGTCTGCGCTGTGGCTGCCATCGGCGTGTGGGCCACGTACCTACCGGGATACGTTATTTTAACTATTGTAAGTAGGTACCTACTTTATTCGTCATCGTCTTCACTAACATATAAACAGCTCACCACTGGGCGCAGGTCTTCTCTCGGACGAGGTATAGGCCGCTAGCTAGGCTTTTGGTGCCCGGCCACGTCTTCGTCCGCTTGGAATAATTCTCAAAAATCCCGTGGGAACTTTCATTTGCCGGAATAAAATACGGTAATATATATTGGTCTACGTCACTATAAGTCTCCAGGTCTTCACGATATGTCCTTCCATCACAAAGAAGGAGCAACGGGGACGTGGTCTTTTGTGTGGTTGTAGTTGAGGGTTTGGAGAGTGCCATAGACTACCTTTTATCTCAAAGAAGAAGAAAAAGAGTTTCCACGAGATTTTTAAAGCCATAAAGGTAGTCTTTAAAGTTTGTCTCCACATGGAGAGAGTCGCTGGCTAGTTAATATAAATAATAATCACGTTTGTCAGTATTTCCTGGCGGTGCTGGGGCTGCTGGTGTGCGAGTGCGCGGCGGGGGTGCTGGCCGCCGTGTGGCCGGGCTGCTACGGCGTGCAGAGCGCGCGCGGCGGCGCGGTGGGCGCGCTGCAGGCCTACTACGCCGTGCCCGACTTCGAGCACTTCACCACCGCCTTGGACTTGGCGCAGACTGAGGTACCTACATTATGATACCTAAATTTTTGACTTCGAAGGTTTTTCTTTATCTCAGTTACTAGCGGACGCCCGCGACTATACGTTGCCCGATAATATCAGCTATCTGCCAGTGAAAGTCACGCCAAAATCGGTCCAGCCGTTCCCGAGATTAGCGGTAACAAACAAACAGACAGACAGACAAAAATTTTAAAAATTGTTTTCTTGTTATAAGTACCGTATTTACTTTCGTATGCAGTTAGTAAAAAGCTGTTCGTTTGATATTACAAATAGACACTTCAATTTTATTTATTTGTATAGATTATCGAAAGTTGCTAACTATGAGATATACCTATCTATCGAAACTAACTATCGAAACTAACTATGAGATATACCTATCTATCTAAATGGACCATATCCATAGCCACCTGGAGATGTGAAAAATACGCGATATTAAAAATATCTTTCAAAGTACCGATATGGTGTTCTATCTGCATCAATGTTCTTAACCAATTGCCTATCAGATATCAGAGGGAATTGCGATAATTTTAGACAATTTCACAGCCGCAGCGGGTTGGAGGTTCCTACGTAGGTACTTCTATGGCACAAGAACGAGGAGTCTTATAGTGCGACGGTCGCCCTCGAGTAATGAAGATGTTTCCAGTTGCAGTGCTGCGGCATGACGAGCGCGCGCAACTACGACATGTCGCTTTGGCAGCTGCGGCGGCTCGGGCCGCGCGGCGTGTCCGTGCCGCCCAGCTGCTGCGTGCAGCCGCGCGCCGAGCGCTCGCACCTCAGCCCCGCGCCGCTCAACGCGTCGCGCTGCCAGGACGTCGCGCCCGACGCGCGCTACAGACACGTGCCCGTGAGTGAAGTATTTAGGCTATGTTCACATGTAACGCGCGTTAACGCGCGTCAACGCGCGATCAAATTTGAAGAGAGTTCAGATGATGAGCGCTAATGCGCGTAGCGAGAGTACTCGCAACCTATATTCCAAATTGCTGGCCTTTTTTCTACTTCATCGATTAGTAAGTCGATTTCAATATCTTCAATTTCACTCATTTTAAATGAGTGAAAACAAAATATAATTACGAAAATTAACAAAATTACATGCGATCGCGATGAAAACGCGCGCTCAAATGAACAGCAAACGGACATTACATTAATATCAAAGCGCGAGTCAACGCGCGATTGTCTGCGTCTTGAAACTTTTTCTCTGAGCGCCGCGTTGACGCTCGCTGACGCGCGTTAACGCGCGCGCATGTGAACGGTTGCTAGGTATATATTAGGATGTCTAAGCGCGCGATTTGAAAACGCGCGTCGCAATTCAGCCATCTGAACATAGCCTTAGGCTATGTTCAGATGGCTGAATTGCGACGCGCGTTTTCAAATCGCGCGCTTAGACATCCTAATATATACCTAGCAACCGTTCACATGCGCGCGCGTTAACGCGCGTCAGCGAGCGTCAACGCGGCGCTCAGAGAAAAAGTTTCAAGACGCAGACAATCGCGCGTTGACTCGCGCTTTGATATTAAGGGGCAAGTCTGGAAGAAATGCGCAAATAGACACTTACGGTTTAACCCAAATTAAAAAACTCATTGAATTGAATGACACCACAAAAAAACCTCAATTGCTTAATAGATGAGGCTATAAGTACGCCGCGAAATATATCTAAAATAAATCTCAGTTTTTGAGAAAAAAAATCAGCAACATTATCAAAATCACCGAAATCGACCTTTTCTATTTAATACATCTTATGCTACTCCGATGTTATATTTGGAATAATTTTTGGTTAAATCGTGAGAAGGAAGTATAGAGAAAATTTTCGCCATTAAAATTTTATATTAATTCAAACCAAAAAGCAATAATATAAGACTAAAAATCATTAATTTTGTAGCGAAAATCGTTCCCCATTGCTCATACATTTTAGTATGAAGCAGTAGCCGCCCGTAATTCGCTTTATATTACAGTGTTCAACCACAAATAAAATCAATCGCGTCCCAATATTCAAGGTGATAGCACGCTCGTTTTCGTAGAGCACCGCAACTCCGGCGACCGCGATATAATAATTGTTCCGACGAGCATTAGGGTGGGTCGCGAGTGTCGGAAACGACTGCTAATTTTTTATTTGTATTCTTCGAGTACGAACGTAGTAAGTATGTGAGTTTTATTATGTATTTTTTTAATCATCAAACACTTTATTAATTAGCAAACACTAATGTACTCATTAATATCGTAACTTATTTTGCTCCTCATTTCAGGTAGATATGAAAAAGCGTCTTTATATCCCTACAAACACTAAACCGATTTGGCTGATACATATTTTGGAATTCAGATAGCTTATACCCTGGATTAACATATAAGCTACCTTTTAAACCTTTAAAATCTAATTGGGGTTTGCAAAAAATCTAATTTAATTAATTATATCCTAATTTCTAATAAATACCTTATTAACTATATTGTTTCAGGAAACAAAGTGTCAATTCTGGAAAACAAAAGCTTGAAGGATGATGCGTGCACTGATGTTGAAAAAGCAACGAGAGTTCTATTTCAGAAAATACAAAATATGCAAAATATAATTGTAAATGACAAAGTTACTTGGAACCAATCTGCTTGCTTCAACTGCCACAAGATACATAAGCTACATATTGTAACATTTTTGTAACAGTTTTGAAAAGAGCAACTGCCGAGTTTCTTGCCGGCTCTTCTCGGCAGAATCAGCATTCTACATGAAATAAATAATTTTGAGTTTGAATTATTTAGTGACACTTGTTTTGTCTAAACTAATATCATAAAGATGAAATATTTGCTTGTTTGTAAGTTTGTAAAATTGTTTGTAATGGATAAACTCAAAAACTCCTTAACCAATTTTAAAATTCTTACACTCATGGAAAGCTATTATTCCTTTAGTAACATGAGCTATATTTTATTTAAAAAAAATTAACCGTAACTTCGTGAGATATACGTACTATACATGTTTGCAATACTCATTATTACCTACAAGCACGTCCGCGGGGCCATATATTGAACTATTATAGTTGAGCAACTATAACCCCTTTTTTATTCAAATTAGTCTGTTGAAACATGAGCACGATGAAAAATGTTGACGTTCTCATCATGATTATTTAGTAATCTTTATCCAATTAAATATTTTTGTAACTATAATTGACTATGTATCTGGAAATTCCTCTTTAAATAATTCGAATCGGACCCTTACTTAGAAGTTATTCCATTCAGACAAAAGTTACATGACAAAAAGCGTGCACTGTGGCCCCACCCTATGCCGCCACTAGTCACTAGTCTCACTACGGGCCCGCGAACTTCATTATGCGGTTAAAATACATTGCGTATTTTCTGTGAAATTCATTAATATCCTACTAAGACGAACGCGTGATGTACATTTAACTTGAGGGAAGCGCCAAACGTAGATTGTTAAGATTGTTACTTTCCAAGGTGCGTATACTAATATTGTATGATATGTCTGTGTGAATAGAAATTATCAATGTGGGTGTTCTATCGCAACTTCTCACGCGTCCAGACTGCAGGCTTAATGTAATGTCCGTTCGCTGTTCAGTTGAGCGCGCGTTTTCATCGCGATCGCATGTAATTTTAAGGTGAAATACAATATCTGATGGCGTTCGGAGCTGCTGTAATGTCCTCTTGGATGAGTTGAAGCAAATTGTCGAATGACTTTGTAGACATTCTAAAGTAATTAAAGAATTTAGATTCATGGTCTCTTAGATTCGGATATAGTGTCGCAAACAAACTGGGTCTATTTTTCAAAATTGGATGAACCCAATGTGTACGTTTTCTTTTTCTATATTTTTCTTTATAATATAACCACAAAATAATAGCCTCTTCCACGTTCATTTTCTACGTTCTACCGAACTAGACTGACGAGTACTCTCGCAACGCGCATTAGCGCTCATCATCTGAACTCTCTTCAAATTTGATCGCGCGTTGACGCGCGTTAACGCGCGTTACATGTGAACATAGCCTAACTCGACACTGAATGTAGCACTTAAGGCTCTCACCGTACTCGCCCCAGTGACTTACAAATATTTATATCTAATTTAAGACGATAAGGGTGGCGGTACTTCAGGGTCTCCCACCTCACACCCGCTCATATTTATACTCTGTATAGGTATATATTTCCGCCTGAATACAGTAGTAGTAGATACCTAGATATACTTCACAAATCTGATCTCTCATCGGAAGCCGTGCGAGTTCACTCACCACTGCCTCTCTTATCTAATCAGTTTATTTATTTATTTATTGGTTTACCAACAGGAAATCACATAACACAGTTCAACGTGTTTGGTTCCGATCTCTTTCCCCCGATCTTGACAGTGAAGGTATCTAAGTTTTACAATGCACCTAGAAATGTGGACCAAAGTACCTACCTACTAGAATATCCGCAGACATTATATAACCTATATGAGACATCCGCATCTTAAAATATAATTTTCTATTATTTCTTACAGGGTTGCCTGACTAAGCTCGAAGATTGGTATCAGCAGCAGTACTTCGTATTCATGATCTCTCTATTCGTAGTCGCCATTTTTAAATTGGCTATTTTGTTTAGTACGGTTTTTTCATGTATTCGCCTGAGGAAAAGCAGACAAGATATCCATAGGCTTATGATAAAAGGCGTAGGCAGTAAAGCGAAGGAAAACATCTACGAACGCAGCATGAGCAGTTTGCACGACGAGCCTATAACGGCCAAGTACATACAGCCGAATAACTTCTATAGTCCTCGCGTACGGAACCCGCGAATCTTTCACAACAAACCCAATGAGATGGTATGAGAATTAGCCGCGGAGATAAATGCTTTAGAGAGAAGACTGGAACGGTTCTCGGATATTCTACACAAACACCAGGCGGACTCAATTATGTGGTAACATTTTTTGTCGATAATTTTAATGGTTATTGCATACCACTAGACGACCGCACAGGCGAATAAGCCGCATTTTTGAATACTATAAACTGCTGCAACAACAGAGGTCACATCAGTATGCTTAGTCTAAGTTTTGATTCGATTGATCGTATAAGAATTGATCATATGAGCGTCAAAGTATAATGAACCATAACGTACATAGAATTAGGGCTCAATTTCGTGTATGCATTCTTATACGTTTACATAAACGATACGCTCTATATTAAAATCGGTTGTACTGAATTTGTGACTTTAAGTTTGTACAATTAAGGTTCGCTTTACTGTGATTCAAACTGCAGTTTTGAAGTTTAAATGCCTAAAATGTTAAGAATTTCAGGATAGTGCCATATTTAAAGCTTCCGTTTCAGCTGTGAGCAAGCTGTGAGTCATAAAGTCTATAATTTGCTTTGGATTTATGATTTATAGTGATCGATTTTTAGACGATCACTTCTTACAATAGGAATCTCGAAAGAGAATATCTATTGACTTGAAATAGAATTTCTCAAGACATTTTCTGTAAAGTATTATCTCCTAATAACATTAATTAATACGTTATGTACTCGTTATTTTTATACGTAGATACTAAGAAAAGACTGTAATTCGTTCATAAAATGTAGTGGTAAGGTTTATAAATAAAAAACCAAATTTCAATATGTAATATTATTTTCAAAAGAACATTCAAAAATTGGTCCTAAAGTTAAAACATTGTTAACAATGACTCTGGAATGTTTCAATCATTTACAACGGGTCAACAGAGAGCGGTTTCTTTCATTATGATTTGTCCATTAAAGGTCTAGCTAGACAAACTGCCAAAGAAATATATCAAGTTAGAACGGTAAAAAGAAAAATGGGCACACATGCCAAGATTTTGTAAAATATTTTTAAATTAAATACAATAAAAATTCATTATTACACTATTTCTTCTTATAGATAAAAGCCTGGAAATTAATCTAAATAAAGTAGGCATTTCCTTTCACAAAGCAGTTTAGTTTCAACAAAATTAAGATTTTCAAAAAATTCAGCGTGCTTTTGTCCAAAAATAAGGTACCGCTTCCTTAGTTTACAAAAGTGGTGATGTCCGTTCTATTTCGATATATTTTTGTGCTGACTGCATTTGAACTACAAAATAGCAGTTTGGATGCAGTTTTGAGAACTGCACGTTGAATGCATGTGGACTACGACCAGTATCGTCGGTCGGTCGATAGACTCGGTGCAGTTATATCAACATGCATCCAAACCTGCAATTTTGCAGAAGACCTGCAGTTCGTCTATGCAGATACTTATAAAGGAACACCTAGTTAATACAATAAATACATATATAATACTTTACTTGGCAGCTATGCTTTCCGAATTGCAATAAACGTTTTAACATATTTCACATTTGTAAAAAATTATACATTGAAAATATAGTATGTGCCTATAAACAATAATTTAATTTTCGTAACCTAATGGCGGAACTTGTCCAGAAAAATAAAACCAACATCCAGAAAATTCCAGAATCCCACAAACCTCTTCTAAGTAATACATGAGATCCTTAACAATAACAATATTCTATTTATAATAATTGATTCTATTTTAACCTACAGACCATTGAGACCGACATCACAGTATAATCTACTAATTACATCTTAGGTACAGGAATCATCTTAAAATAAACTTAACTAATAAGATATACATTTGCACTATAAATAAAAATAGATTGGGCCGTTCTCGAGGCGGATAACGAATCTCGCTAATAATCCTGGATCCAATGAGCGATACGACACGACTTGTCGCGAATAAGGTTATGACAGATGCCGCCATGACCTGAGGGCTAACATGCGCGCCACGAGAAAAATTTGTTTACCCTCTGTGTGTTCTATGAAATCTCACAAATTCACCAGTAAATGGGTAGACAAAATTTTCTCGTGGCGCGCATGCTAGTCCTACTGATGGTAGGTAAGAAAATTTTCTCCTAAAAAGATTATCAGCGAGATTGTAATGGAGGTCCAGAGAAAATAAATAAATTAATAAAATGTAATGTCACTTGGTAAAGTACAGACTCGATTATGAGAATAAAATATTAGACACTATAGAATGTATTGCTCCAATTGTGTCTTCACTCGTCATTCGATAAATATTTCTAAACGTGTAAATAAAATCGTTGAGATGTCTTTTGTGCTATTTACTTATATTAACAACAATATCTGTAATAAATATACATAGTATATAAAAGCAACTCCGCAAATAATGAGAAACATAATTCCCTAAATTAAGTTATTGCGGAGCTTCCTCCTGTTGCCGTCCATTAATACTACTATCAACGTTACTATACAATAGTACTAAATCTGTTGTACACAATTTATGGTTCTATAATCTATTTTTCCTCGGCTGTCTTAAAAGGTAAACTAGTGATTTCTCGCAGAAATGCGTCAGCGTCGCGCTAAGCATAAAATGTTCTTTTAAGACAAAAACTTTCGATTGTAAAAAAAAACTTTTCACAACGTCGCCTAAGCAAAGAGTTGTCAATTTAGTTAAAAAAATGTGTACAACAAAATTAGCACCAATATTTTTACAAATGAACTATGCACGAACAATCATAAAAACTATATAAACTCTACGAAATGGATTTCTTTAGAATAAATAGTTCATATAAAACAATGTATTAGAAAATGTTTACATTTATCGGAAGATTTGCTAGTGGCGGAGCCACGACGCATTTCTGATGGAAAACTTTGGTCACATTTTGTTACACGTTGGTCGAGAGCTACATGAAACGTTGTGTACGAACAGTAAGAATACTATGAGATGACTGCACGGAACTTCAGGGTTGCCGCCTCGCCCATTTCCCACCCAGACAATGAGGAAAACTAGGCACAGAAAGTTTTAGATGTAACATAAGACGATGATCTAGGAAACAAGTAGAAAAAAAGTGGAAATAAAACTTGCTGGTCCATTTGGAAGGATTGAAACCAGAAAAGAAAAGTGCAAGAAAAGTGCTCAGCTCAGCACTCTCTGGCGTACGATTTAAAGAAGTAATTGAAAAGGTCAAAATGCAATTGTAATATTTTTTGTTGATGTGCTAACTGCCTTAAAAACCCATCAAGCATCGTTAAGCGGGTTCACATTAGCTTTTTCACTAAAAATAGTTTCATATTCGTGCGCATACTAGCAGATTAGTGATTTGAATTACTTTGCGAAATTGATACTAAAGGGCAAATGAAATACTTTATAATTGTTGAGTCAACATCTGAGGATGCCCCAGTGTGGGAGTGAAACACGTAGTTTATTTCGAAGGGTTTGTTTGGTGTTGCATTGTTCTTGTACTTGTTACCTTCTGGAAGAGCGGCAGAGTATAGCGCAAGCGACACGTTGTACCATATAGTACATATATGTACGTTTCTTGTTTGGCGGATTATAGCAAAAGAATTTTGTTTTTCTTGAACATAAAACATGTTCGGTAGCTCATAGTTGGTATCCCGTGCAGTATTGATTTACAGTATGTCGTTCAAGAACGAGTTATCGAGGGAGTTGAGCAGCTCTTGCGCGGTGAGGTTGCTCGTATCGCTGGAAGGCATGTTGTCGAGGAAGTCCAGATTGAAGTCCGCGGTTTGTCCCGTGAACGAAGACGTGGAGTGGAGCGAGAACGGGTGGCTGTTCCCGTTCTGGGACTGCATGGGCCCGTTCCCGAGCATGTTCTGACTCTGCATGGAGTTGTTCTGTGCATGCATCGGCTGTTGACTCGGCATGGTTTGCATGGGGCCGAGCCCGCCCATCCCTGATTGCTGCAAGCTCATACTCTGCGATTGACTCATGTGGATATTCGGCATCTGTGAATTAAATAATACTTATATTATTATCTGTGAATAAAAAAATACTTAATTACTTTACTAAATGCATGGTGTTTTACAAACACGCTGTTGGTTTATCCATAAATCGCCAAACAACCAATAGACAGTTTTTTTGCCTAGATGTAGTTAGATAAAGAATACATAGACTATTTTTAATCCAGAGACAACAGAGGGTTACCAGGATATTCTTAAAAATCTATACTCGGAATTATAATTCGATTCCACATTTGACATTAGCTACTGTCATTTTGTAAAATAATGATACCACATATAATAGTGTAGTGATGAACACAAAAATCGATAAACAATCGCGATTTATGTTAATGTTATCATAATATCGGTGTGCCGATTAAAGACTAAATTATTGATTTTTATTTAAATAAATACATAATTATTCATGATAATTATTTATTAATTAGTAACCGCTGCTTTATTTTATAAAAAGTTAATATTTTTGTTTTTTATATTAAAAACAAAACTTATAATAAAAGAGCCTATATATCCCATGTTGTCCAAGAATAGGAAAAAATGAGTAGGCTAGATAATATGTTAATTGACAATATCACAGATACATTTATAATAAATGTTACAGAAAGTGACAGCGATAGAAAGCGATGACGGCGACGATTTATAAAATAAAATATTACCATAATATATATTCTATTTCTTTTATTTCTCATGTTTCTTCATGATCACATTTTTTTATTTATTTCACACACAATTATTAAAGAAAACTCTCAGATCCTTAATAAAATTAATCGTCATAACTAAATTATCCGTTCAGAAATATTTAATTTCCTGATATACTTAGTTTCTATTAAAGTAGTAGTTGTTTAGATATACTACTATAAACGAGAGGAATCGATCCGGAAATATTCCATTTCCGTATCGAATAATTTCGCAACGTCACTATTTAGTACTTGTCATAACGTTGCAACACTGAAATTGTCAAATCTGGAATCGAATTAAAATTCCGACTATAATTCCAAGTGGACAAAACTAGTAAAAGCCACTATTATATATTGTGTTTCTAGGGAGTTGGACCAACCAACTGGTTTTTCTATAAAGAAATTACTATTAGCAGTAGAAATCTTTTATCTAAACTAAAGAGTTCTAAATCTAGTGCTGTCCTTTTCCACAGGGAGCATTATGAAAAGGATAGTATGAGACCCGTCAATTTAGTTTAAAAATTGTGTACAACAGAATTAGCCACAATATTAATAAACTGTAGATAATATGACATATGTTATTTCCTCATCCTCGCGATAAAGTACAGTAATCAATGTCGTGATAAACTCTTACGATAAAACAATTACCTGGCCTTGCACGCTCATCATTTGGTTTTGTTGCATAATTAGGTGCGACATTGACGACTGTTGATTCGATGCCCTGGAAGTAAACAAGTTCGATTAATACATTACTGGCGAGTTAATTATACCTAATGTTGCCATAATATACATATAATGCGGATTTTGGCTTAAGAAAACCCGAAAACCGTATTAGTTTGCGTTTACCTCATGTTGAAAGTAGTTATGCAAAAAGAATCCAACCCAAAAATTTGTCAAATTAAATTCATACTTAAGTATTAGAATTAAGGCTAACTTTTCTATTGTCAAGTTTTGTGGGTTTAATCCCGTTTGCTTAACTACGTATAGTTCGAAGTGAGAAAATACAAGTAAGTATTAAGTTGAAAGTAAAATCATGATTGAAAGTAGATACATATCACTAATTTCGGCGCTGTCATACAAAATATACACAATTAGGGCGCTATGTGTGGTGTGCCAGCAATTTTGATATGTAATTAAACATTAATTTAAATCTAAAGAGCTTGGAAGTTAATCTGAACAAGGAAACATTTCCTTTCACAAAGTGGTTTTTTTTAACAAAAAAAATTTTTTTCAATCAATACAGATGGTGTGGTTTTGTCGTGAAATAGGCATGCAAACATTCTTTATACAAATCTGGTGATAACCGTTCAATTTAGTTATTTTTCATAAATTACAACTAACATGAGTTCAACTTATTTTATCCCAGTAGTTCAATTCTTAAAAGGATTTAGATCCAGTTGAATTAGTCTTACTAGTTCAACGTTTGTACTAGTTCGACGATTGTACAAGTACAACGTAAGGAAATAAATGAGCTATATTTTTGTGGACAAAGAAAGTCCTTGCACCAGCATCGTGGCACACAATCTTACAAAATCACTACGTTCTGGCGCCGTGTGGCATATTATCTCTAACGATATTATGGGCACACTAGTACCGCGTTACGCTAGCGAGTCGTCAACAAGGTGAGCGCTGAGGTTAAAGAAGGGGAAACACGACAAGTTTTAATTAATCATTACATCACTTTTGTTGGCATGTAAATTGAAACTACTTGTGCAAATGGAGTAAAACTGCGAGCGTTACGTTTTCTAACATTAGGTAACACGCGGAATTACAAATAATTGCTGTAATTTTTCTGTTATATTTTTAAAGGTGCATGCTTAAAAGACTGCAGTTGCGTCTTCTTATATTTATTAAACATGGAATATATTTAACGAGTTTGTAACTAATAAAAGATAGAGGTTTATAACTTCTTAATTGCTACAACAGAAAAATGCGCTACTTTCAAATCACTAAGCAATTTTTTTTATAAAACAAAGTGTTATTTAAACCAATTTTTTATAAATAAAGTAGAACCTCTTTTTACATACACAAAAGTAATCGTCCAATGATAGGACGGTATATTTTGCAGACGTTAAATACCTCTGTTGCTGATGCTGCTGCATTAACTGTTGCTGCTGCAGTCGCGCTTGCTGCAGCTGAAGTTGCTGTTGCTGCGACAATCCGCCGCTCACTCCGCCCACATTACCCATACCACCCATCCCACCCATGTTGAAACCTAGTTGTAAAACATAAGAGATTACCATCAAAAGGTTCACATTTTAATTAAGTAAAGAAGTTCTATGAGTAGGAATTGCATTGGGTATAATAATGTCACTTGCAAATAATTTCAATTCTCTATATTGCGTAGCTGCTGCACTCCGGCGTTATTTAGTCGTACATAAAAAAAAAGACGTGTGGCACTCGGGGACTGCTTCGGTAAAGCTATTGCATAGCATTTTTTATCAACGCCATCTAGCGGTGAGAGGAGTCCCGCGTCAGGTTATTTTCGTTACGGAATTTCTGGATTCGGTCTGAACGCTCAAGGCCCGCGATAGAAGCTATGCAATAGCTTAAAAAGTCTAAGAAAGAACTGAATTATTTGTCCATACCTATCTCCGAATTGTCTATCACCAAGATTCAGTGCGTATGATGAGTCATCACGGTTAGTCATCGTGGTTTACCAATAACAAATTAGGTGTTTGACCGTTATTTGTTGAACCGTAATGTACAACTAAAACATAGTCATGGTCACTCAATCTGGTATAACTGAAGTGAAGTATAAAGTGATAATAATAATGGAATATAATAAGTCGACCAACAAAATTTATTTTTTGGCATCAAAACCTAGCTTCTAATTTAATAACTCAGCAACGGGAAAATGATGAAGCTTCTAATATACTAACTCGGCTTCTTCACAATGGCCACAAAATATTCCAAAGAAAGCATCAAATAAAGAGCCACTATTTTTATTATTGTCCACTGCCACTGCACGATTTGGTGCGAGTGAGATGGATACGACTGGCCATTTGCACGATTTCGTTGGTGCGAGTGAGACGGATGCGACTGGCAATTTGCACGATCTCGTTGGTTATGGCTATTTGCACCAATCAGAGAGCGCCATTCAAAACATGCATTCGTTTTTTTTTGTTGTTCTGTTGTTAGTGTGTTAATATTGCAATTATTTTTGAATAATTTTTTTCTTTAAACTAAAGTTAGGTTAGGTTAGGGTTATACATGAATATTCAGGTGCCCGGCCGAAGGCCGGGCACTTAGGTTCTGTTGGGATCGTAAACCTACCTAAAACTAAAAAAAAAGTTGAAAAAAAATTTGATTTTTTTTCAAAAATGTTATAATGTTATGTGTAGGTATTTATCTTGAGTTAAATTTAAAAACAATCATTTTTTTAATTTCATTTTATCAAAAAAAAACGTTTTTTTATTTAGTTAGAAACATTTTTTATTTCATTTTTCTCACAAAAAAAAAAAAATTAAAAATGTGGTTGAAGATTTGGTGTATTATTTGATGCTAATATTTAAGTATTTTAGGAGTTCACGGTTTGAAGCTAAGTTATAAATATAGATGCTAAAATTATATTTTTTAGAGGCTCACTAGTTGAAGCTGACTTAGTAATTTAGAAGCCAATAATGGTATTAAATAGAAGCTCGTTTAATTACATGCCAATAATAATGTGCTCCCGACCGAAGAAAGTAAATTAATAATAGTAGTAGTAGTAGTACAAATGGACGTTGGAGTGCCAAGATACCAAAATGACCTCACTCCGGGAAGCGCATTGGAATACCAAGCAATGGCTCGATACAATCGCCATAAGATCGTGTTCTGTGGTGATCCTTTCAAGAGGCACATCGCAGCAGTGGACGTGTATCGGCAGATTGATGATGTTATACCTTGGTGGTGGTGCGGGAACTGCTGGCGCGCCGACTGCTGCTGCAGCAGCACGTGGCGCCAGTCGGGGGCGTAGGGCCGCGCGTGCGGCGCGAAGGCGCGCGGCGGCGGCGCGGCCGGCCTGCGTGGCGCCGCGCCCGCACTCGCGAACCGCGCCTTGTACTCCGGCGGGGGCGGCCGCATCTGCTGCTGCTGTTGTGCGCGCAACATCTGCTGCTGCTGTTGTTGCAGCATTTTTGCTTGCTGCTCGCGTGTTATACCCGCTGCTGCAATCCCTATTGGGCAATAGTGCATACTGATAGAGATTAGCTGATTTCGATTTAGGTTTTAAAAATCACCTCTGTGCCCGTCCATATCGGTTCATCTTATAGCGATTAAGCCGTGAAAAGGCAACAGACAGGACTGCGATCTCCTAGGTTCGACCCCGGACTCTCCACAGAATCCTGACTTTTCGGAATTATGGACATTTGAGCAATTAAATATCACATGCCTCAACGGTGAAGGTAATAGTAATACTAAGTATGTAATAGTAATATCATGCGAGTACACTCTCAAATCAGCTAATAAAACAATATAAAAGGTACCCGTCCTGGGTCCTGTGCATACAGTGTGTAGGTAAGTATACGGATTGGTGGCAAAGTCCGTTGAATGTGCTCCTGTCTGCATTATTAAACATAACCTCATCTACCTACTTACATCGTCTGGCGAACTCCAGTCGCCAAGTATTTATACTGTACCTACTCGTATCTCGGTTGTACCAAGCTATACCTACATGATAAGTGTAAATGTTGTACTGTACCTATCGTGATTTAAAACTGTTTAATTAAATCCTTACTGATATTTTAAATGCGAAAGTGTGTTTGTTTGTTGGATTGTTGGTTTGATGACATAGGCTACTTTTTATCGCGGAAATCAAAGAGTTCCCGCGGGATTTTAAAAACTAAATCCACGCGGACGAAGTCGCGAGCATCAGTTAGTTTCTTATATAAAACTAACATATATTTTATAATTAATAATTAATGTTCACATGCATTTGTTACCATAATTAAAATAATATGTTCATTATTATGATCATTTGTGTGTTTATTTCTTTAAGCGCATAAAAAAACATACGTTCTTCTTTTTGGACCAATTGAGATGATAATAACACTAAATACTGTTCCAACTTCAAAAATGGTCCAGTGAAAGCCGAGATTTATGGCATGAAGTTGTAACGCAAGTGACACCGCCTACTAAATCAACCGCGTTTCTCACCACGTTTCACTTCGACACCGGTATATCTTTGGGATATGATCCTTCTACAATGCACAAGTCATTGTAGAGTTTGTGTTGTTTGAGTGTTCCTTTATTAATTGTTGCTTGTTCTTCGTGAGTTTCTAGTTGCGGGAAAGCAGGCCAAAACGTGCCTGGGATGAAACCTGCAAAAGTAAGGAATTCAAAGTAAGTACCTAGGGGTTGCTGTCCAGGTCCCTGCGCTGTCTGCTGCGTTGGGCCGGAGGGCCGCGTCCGCATGGTCGGCGAGAAGTTCATGCTCTGCGACTGTGATACCGAATACGAGTCACATCCGCTACCTGGGAAAAAAGATAACTTTGATTGTTGCGAATTAAATCAGTTTTTTTTGTTTGTTTGATCAAAACATTGATTTATTAGGATTATTGTGAAATGGAGTCCTGCAATTTTATCATCGTTCGGTTTTTCAAAAATCTTATTTTATCATAGCACTGCGATATATTGTACATATATATTACCTGCGTTACTACGCAATTGCGCTATAAACATATTTCTCCTTATCAACATATAGCGTTGACAAGGTTAAATATAATTTAATTTTAGGTAGATATGGCACTACTAACCATATTTTGATTACTTCAAGTCTTTTAAATAGGCTCGACAGGCGTCTTCAAAAAGCTTAATTTTGATGATCTGTCCGAACCATTTATATTCCTGACCTGTTATAAGCGCCTAAAGTGGGACAAGAGGCGAACATACGAATAGTTATACTCGATTAAGTATAACTATTTATTAAGTAATTATTAAGTATATATAAAGATTATTATAGAACTACTCGACTTTTGTATTTTTTTTATATGATTGGTCCAGCAGACCGGTTAATCAGTCTATAAAACTTAGAGAACATAGAGGTAGAATATGTGTGTTATTTATACAATAATTTGTATGGTTGAAGGCTTTCAACGTGGCTATTAGTTACGAGTAGGTGCCACTCGTAAAGATAGACATTCCTTACTTACGGTAGTACCTAAGGAATACTATGTTCATGGTACCACCCTACCGTCCGAAGTGCCGCCAATCGATTTAGCGTCCCGGCATGATGGCGTGTAACAACCGATTAGGAATATGCGAAGGGAATATGGGTTTAATTAAGACTGCCATACCTCCTTCCAAGTTAGCCCACTACCATCTTAGACGACAGCGTCACTTACCATGAGGTGAGATCGCACTCAAGGGCTATCATGTCATCGAATAAAAAAGGATATGTGGATCTATCATGAATTCATGATGCACTGGGAAGATGTATGCAACGAGATGTTGCTCACTTATGTAACCGAACAATGTTAATTTTCGAGCCGTAACTTTGCCACGTAACAAGTGACTCGATATTGTTATTTGTAGAACAGTGTTGTAACATACTTTGTACCTATTGCGAGTTTGGTGAATTAATACAACGTTAACTTTGAACAAATAGCACCCAATCAAAATCGTTTCGATTTTTCAATACGTATCTCTAAATCAGTTAAGAATAATTCAACCCTAAACTTATTTTTAGAGTTATTGTAAATCAATATAATTATTCGTTCAGACAGAAGTTAAACTATTATTGTTCTCGTAATATCAAAGTTTTTAGGATAAAAATAGCCTAAGTAATCCTTGTATATAAGACAGCACCAGCATAAGCAATGTACCTAACTAGATGCCCAAAAATATTTTTTTTACTTGATTACAAACATAGACTTTTCTCTACTTTCAATAAAGAAAAAATTTTATACTTAAAAAGAATTTACTTTTTCTCCGGAAGAATCTGTCTAAGTGATAGTGTAAATCGTATCAAAATCCGTTGCGTAGTTAGAAGAGTTAAGAGCACAAACAGACACTCGGATAGCGACTTTGTATTAAGAGATCTTAAAAGATGGTACTTTCTTATTTCAGAAACGAATAACGACGTTGCATAGCCATCTGGAAGCTATTATAATAACCTATAGATACGCATAAAGTATTTACGACTCAGTCCAACTCTATAAAGATGGAATTGTAAGCATATAAGCTGTTTACATCTACGTACCAAGATACAAAAAGTAAAAAGAAATGTTCGACAGGAGTACACCACGTACCATAACTAAACAGTGGCACAAAAAGAACTAAAATAACTTATAAAGCGAACGCAATAAAGACTTCAATCTATGTCATCCCCGAAGCGCGCTTGGCGCATTCTCGCAGATCGTCAACCTCTACCCTCCCCCCGTTCACAGATCAACCGAACGGCTACTGCAGTTTCACCGCAGCCACCACACTTAACACTTCAACATAAGGTGCATTTTCACCCATGTCAACAGCGACACTTAGAACAGGCTACTAGGAATACACATACCCCTTGGTGCATTGTACTGAGCGTGTGTTATGAAAAATAAACTAAGCACGCAACGTTATGTTGTTTCTTAAACCTATATTGGTAGACGCTCCTACCTAGTACACATCAACAACATTACATCGAGTTCCATTCACGACGATTCTCAATTTAAACGCGGACAATGTTATTATTTAGTTACCAAAAATAGAAAAAAATAGAACCGGTCAAATGCGAGTCGGACTCGCATTTGTTGTTATAGCGGCAACAGAAATACGCATTCTCTGAAAATTTCAACTCTCTACCTGTTACGGATCATGAGATACAGTCCACTGACAAACAGACAGATGGACGGACAGCGGAGGTTTAGTAATAGGGTCCACTTCGGGTACGGAACCCTAAAAAATTAACTGGATTAGTAGTACAATAGTTAGGCATACAACTGTCCGCGTGGATTAAGGTTTTCTAAAAATCCCGTGGGAAATTCCTTAATATTCCAGGCAAAAGTATCCTATGTAATTTTTCAGAATGCAAGCCTTCCTTTTCCTTTCTTTTGTCTAGGAAGAAATCAGTTCTGCAATTAAGGCATGAAAAGGTAACAGATAGACAGACTTTTATAATATTATAGTATGGAATTACCAATATGGATAAGATAGCCCAAAATTACTATCAGCAAACCAAACGACCGGAAACTGTATAAATTCCAAGTCCCAGGTAGGCATATTGAGTTCAGTATGACTAACAACGAATTATTTAATGATCCACAGCCACTTCAAAACACAAACCACATAAAATATTGGCCTAACAATTAACGCAAATATTTGGACATAATATTACAGTACAACTATCGTATAGTACAGCGCAATTATTGCTGCAACAATGCTTATCTGGAAAAAGTGATAGTGATTTTAACTAGTAATGTAGAAAAAATTGTCTAAGAAAACTACATTAAAGTACCTACTGAGTTGAAAAGTAATCTCACAGAAGACTTTGCCATAAGTCAAGTCTTTAATATAAAACGCAGTCGCAGCAAACGAGCTATGCATGAAACAATGTAGATACACAACGTATCACTAAGCACTAAACCGGTCTATGCAACCTATCAATGATAATTCTATCAAATTCAACCTATTTCATTTAGTCTGTTCTATAATCACGAAAATTAAAAGTCAGTAGGTATTATATAAACAGACGGAGACGGCACTCCTTCCTACCTACTATACCTACCTAAAGACATTATCTGCTGGCCGATTGTAGCAAAGCTGTATTGCTTTAATCTCAATTGTGATGAGAGTCTGAATTTATGGTTTTCTTTGCAAAAAGCTGGTTTTTAGCCAATAACGATAATGTTGGCTACTCAAAGTCGAATGCAATCGTTACTGGCCTGCTGCCGTATCCTCTATTTTTGACATTTCAATAGTTATGGAAAACTGATAACTATGAACTGTCAAACCCGGTTTGACAGTTCTTAGCAACTTTCGATAGCCCCTGACAGCCCTACTGGCCCTGTTGTCGTCGTTAGGTACCTTGGTGATGCTGCGGCGAGGGCGTCCCCTGGTGCTGGAAGTTGGCGTACATGCCTTGCTGCGCGGCCGCCGACACGTGGCCGCCGCCGCCGCTCACCTGCATGTGCTGCGCTGCGGACACCTGCCAGACATCCACATTGATTTTTACGAGCTCAAGTCCGAACCAAATAATTAAAATATTACAGTTATTTACATTGACTTATATACTGAGTATAGATCGGCCCTCGTTAACCCTCTTTTTGTACATATAAATAATTAATCTGTGTTGCTAACTAGCAAACTGGCAACCACTGGCTGGTGCAACTCCTTAAAATCACCGACTTGCCTAGGCAAGGAATTGTTTCTAGGAGCTTGCTAAGCGATGGCCGTCGTTAAATTGTTAGTATTTTTACATTTATGTTCGGATATTATAGCTATGCGAAAAATTGAAAAATACAGTTGAGGCGCTAATAGCCGAGTCGCAGGCCAGGGAAATAAATTAATACAAATACAAAACTATTTATTTCATGCCAAGCCTCTAAAACCGGATCGTCAAGCAGGTCTTTTATTTATAGAAAATATTCTGATAGGTTCAATATAATTTTGACCAATATGTATGGAAGTTTACCATGGTATTAAAGATCTCATAGGAAGCGGCCTCAAATCAGCTGTTCTGTTTGGCGGCATGTAGGTTAAACTCATAGGTAGTAATAATCGTCCCAGAATCCCATACGTTCGTTAAGTTGTCAATATTATTAACTGCGTTTTGTGTCGTTAGTGCGAGGCGCCGAGCTACGCCCACTAGCACTTTTTTTCTGATACTGAGTACATTTTGTAGTATGGATGGGCATGTGTGTGTTCTACTTCTGGGCAACTTCTGTTTACTTTCTGTTTTTTTTTTTATAGCTAACAAAGAGTACAGGTTCCATAAATGTCATTTTAGTAATTTACTGTAAACTTTTTCTCAAAAATCCGATCAACAACAAATAGTACGGGTTTGGACAGCCAGACCATACTGTAGTAATTATACTTTACAATGCAACTGCCGTTATGATATTGTGTTCACGCTCCCATTTAAAGTAGAGCACTCGTTTTCGAACCCCAAGTTATGCAGCTATACTTAACTGGAGTACTGTCACCATTCACGAACAAAAGTTAAATTAATTTATTTATCTGTTGGGCAAACCCAAACACAGTGATTAAACGTTTTGCTTGTCGTCATACAACGTATGACATGTATGTACGCCATGCGTAATAATATAGTAGGTACATAAACACGGGATAATACAGGAAATACTGTAAGTTTCGTAAGTAACAATATGATTCAATTCAAGAGTAACCACAGGCTTAAAGTATCTACGACACCGTTGACACAAGTGGAATAAGTTACGCGAAAAATCATAACTCAAGAGATCATAGGCTAAAATATTTTAGTTATATTTTCAGTTTTCGGTAAAATAAGCTTAATTTGACAAGATAAATGAAAACCTGAAAATACCAAACTGTCTACAGATGAATGCAGAAAAGCTACCCAACCAAATAAAATGGAAAGTACAAGGATGGAGTAAGTCGGGACAAACGCTAAGAAGAAGAAAAATAAGCAAAGGCCTGCAGATCACATTATTCAAAAAAGTCGAAATGTCTATACAACATAGACCAATTTGTCTTAAGGAAAGTCAAGACTCTAATACCATTCACCTATTTATTTATTGGGTTATCAACTGTCTTTACGTAGGTCCATAAAAAATATTAATTACTTGCCCGATATTTTTACTTTGTTTTAAAATATTTTTAATCTCGACCAAAAAACCATTCATTCAAATTGAGACAGCAAACGATAATATTGCTTTATTGGAATAAAACTAGGTAGGTAAACTTTATAAGGTGTTACCTTGTGTATATTAATACTCAATCCAACATTACATTTTTATAACCGTCTCAACGGCAGTCCCTGTTTCTATGGTAGAACCTGTTATTGCGGATGTCTATTTGGATAAATAATTGGCATAAAATATATTATTATGTGGTCCGGTTTCTACATTTAAATCGATTCAATCGATACTTCCATGACTTGTGACCATTCGTAAAACATTAGAAATCAGAATATATACGTTAAAGCCATTGATAGTAAAAGTAAACTAGAACATTAATGCAAATTGAAAGTTTCTTTTGAGTACAAAATAAATTATAAATTAAGTTACCCACGAGTGCTGTTTAGTGTCTGTGTTTGATTTTAAGTCCCTTCTTCTCTCTATCTAGTTCTACTAAGCATAATATAAGAAACCCATATTAGAAAGTAAATCTGTTTTTCTATTTGCCTGCCTATTCTGGAACTGATTTTGACGAAATTCGGCACAAAGGTACTGGAGACGGACAGCCGTTTTTGTCGCAGAGAATCGAGGAGTCCCAACAGGGTTTTTAAATAACCTAAAATACACGCGGACGATGCATAGATGGGCATCAGCTAATAAATTGTAATTTTGATCTCCATTTCATCGAAATTCATTTCTACTAGGTAAACTAATAAAACCAAGTGATTCAATAGTAAGAATATAGAATTTTTTATTTCAACATATTGTGTCACTAAGGATAACAGAACATAATATATAAATTGCTGATCAAAGTAATTAATTGCCTACGTACTAAAAATATTGAGTTAGGTACCTATATTATCTAAGGAGGTACCATGTTTTGCATCAACAGTACTTATACGTATCGAACGGATTGAATAGAAATGCTATGACCACTTTATTAGTGAGGATTTCTCGTTCGGATCCTTTCGATTCGCAATGCGTTTATCGAGGCACGAAGTGTCTTCACGGGTGACAGCTGCCAGTTGGGCGACATGGGCGAGTCCAAACATCGCATCGGGCCGACGACGTGCGACGCGCAAACCAGTTCTGCGCCCCGCACCGCCGCCTTCCCTCGAACTGCCGCTCGCCGCGATATAATATGCGTAATAGCCCGCTAAGCTGTATTGTACAGCCAGACAAGCTAACGGAATCGCTTATCTAGTCGCGCATCGCCTTTCCGCGCGCCCGAGGATTGCTATCACGACGCGCACCACACGCGCACCACAATAGCAAACTAACCGACGATGTGAAACCTATGTTGTGCTGAACTGGTTTTCCGTTATACCTCGCTTGAGACCGAAATAGATACAGGTTTTGTGCTATTTGAGTCTAAATAGAATATAATAATGGCCACATAATGTAGCCTATGTAATATTAAACAGAACTGAGACTAAACTCAGTAGCCAAACGATCAAATCGTCGTTTTAATTTTATTGTGCTGACACCAGCAACCATCTCCTGTCTACCTACTTAAGTAGAATATAAGTAAGAGTGGAACAATAGGTATCACAATGAAGGTTGCCTGGAAAAATCTACGCAGCACTAAAGGCGCATTGTTGTACTTATACTTTACATTAGGTATGAATATCTATTACGTACCTACTTTCAATAAAGAATACCTACCTTAAATAGGTTCTATTAAAGTATCTAACTACAGATTAGCAAATAATATGTTGCGACAACACTAATAAAGTAGGTTCTTGACGATTCTTAGCTTCACAGCTAAGTATTTCCCCGGTAATGATTTTGCTGGGTCGTGACGTCACGGATCGCTGGTCTATCTAACGGTTCGTATAGTACGCCTACGAGCCCACGTCACCGACACCCACAGCTCGGATCAAGCATAAAGTTCATTCTAATAATAAACCTGTAAATCAAATATTACCTACGAGTAAGTAAAAGCAATACCTATGTTACCTACAAAATTACTTTTACTTGCAAATTCGGTACAGTTAACAATTGCATAACGAAGTCAACTTCAATGGCTATTTCGTCACAGAGTCATTACTTCAAAACAGAAGATCTATGGACTACGAAAATATGGCGATCTAGATCCCATCTACTTCATTTATTGAAATTAAATGTAGTTTGGACATTAAACAAAAACAAACCCAAACTCCCTACGTGGATAAAAATAATGCAATGTCGGTTTACTAATTAACATTAGCAAGATAGGCCGCATGAATTATGCTCTACATCCATTCAGTACCTACACTCTACAGCTACATAATATAACCATACCGTCGCGCGTCGCCGTCGCATGGCGTAAAACTAGGACAAAACCTTTCGGCTTTCATGCATATGTAACTGACTATACTTGTACTCGTACGTATCATTACTATTAGGGAGATATTTATTAAGAGATTTAGTAAAGATTTCATTTAATTACGTATTGTAAATTGGAACTATGAAAGTCACCCCTGGCATATGGAATCGCTCGAATGAATTTATAATAATATCCTGATCTTCCTGATTTCTTTATCAAACGATAGACATGGGTCTCTTACATGGAAATTGTACACAAAATGTCTGTACGTACAAATAGGATATGAAACATGTACATGTAGAAATAGAGCGTTTTTAATTAAGGGAGTGTCGAGATGAGTGTGGGTGGGACACGTGTTCTCGATGCAGGAAGTAACCGGACGCGGACGGGAGGCTACACTTTTTATTCCATTCTAATGCTCTGATGTCATCCGTCGCCGTACTCTTATAGTTCCATATAAATGTTTTTATCATTTTCACGTTCATTGTTCATGTATACTAACATAAAGTCATAAGATTTATGACGTGTCATAAGAGCTACAAGTTAGCCTACATGAAATAAATAAATTTTGAATTTGAATTTGAAAGGATGAGATTTTGATAGGGGTCCGCGAGGCGAAAATTGGACTCAGTATATTGGGTGCTATATTTTATTGTCGTCCAACACCTTTTTAAATTAAAGTAGGTAGCTATTGAAAGCCAAGAAGCCAAAAAAACATCTAACCATGAACAAAAAACAAGAATTTAGAAACAATTTTTTTTTTTTGTGAATTTTTCTCTCGCTATGCTGTTTGTTCCAAGTTTACGCTGGATCGACTACATACAGAAGGCTCTTTAGTTATTTGACTCACAATGGTCGTGATAATGATAATTTTGTTAATTTGATAATTATTTTGAAATATGTGCCGATTGTCCATTCTAGTATGTATAGATTTTTTTTAATAGTAGTTAAAAGGTCATCCAAATCACGTTAACCTTTAAATGGCACTATTTATTAGTTAAAGTTATAACTATGCAAAACTTTGCTTTGCAGCTTTCATAGTTACTGAAAAAAAAAGACTGGACAAAAGTATAAGGGTTTCTTGTTATACTATAGACCCCTAAAAATTAAGTACATAGGTATTATCGTATCGTTCTTTATTAAACATGTGGCATCAGCACATCTGCGAATTGCGAATTCTATTTGAGACTTGTTTATATTATTTAACATACGAATACTACGCCATATTATACCAACCGAAGCTGATCAAAATTACTTAATTACTCAAAATACTTCGTAATTTTTTTTAATTTTTTTTTCATATTTTTGGCGAGCAATCGAGCAGGCGCGTCACCTGATGTTAATTGATTATCGCCGCCCATGAACATTTTTAGCACCTTAGGCACCACCAATGCATTGCTGGCTTTTCAGTTTGTTGGTCCGCCCCTTGAATAACCCCATGTTGTAATTTACTGGGTATTTCCTAAATGAGCTACTCAAAAACATTCGCTTTGTCGCTTCGTTTGTCTTCAACTCTTCACCTACTCTTCGGCCTTGGATATTGGCGACTCGCTTTGCTCCCTCATCTATTTCTTGGCACTTAATAAAGTTCATAGCATTGAATTGCGTTTAGTAATTGGAAGTCTTATTTATTGGATAATTTGTGACTGTGAAAGGACATAAAAAACATTGGAGTCTGGTGTAATATCGACCGGGGGCCCCCTCTTCGCTCGTCTTAGCATAAGCTCGCTTCCCTCAGGACTTTTTTCGCAATTTTCTGCCGCTTTTAAGCTTCGCGCTTCACAATTCTTAAGAGTAGGACAGCATAGAGTCAGGGTAATCAGATTTCGTTCTGGCCTACATTCAACCTAATCAATTGCACTATTTATGAGCTCTAACAATGATTTATTCGATTCAAGAACTCGCTTTACCCAGCCAGCACTGGGTAGACCAAGGTGATAACGGTAAATCCCGTAAAGATTTATCCGTTCATTGTTTATATTACCTATATTCATTCGTGACTTAAAATAATTTTATTGATTCATTTACGAAGAGCGTTGTATGTAGGTATGTTACGACTTGCCTATATTTGTAAAAAAATAAATAAACAAATCTTAAAGTCTCATTAACCACAGAGACAAAACGCGTGTATTTAATCGTTAAATAGCCGCTAACCGTGTGTTAAAGTGTAATAACTATATACTCTTGTAATAACATATTTAATATAACTGTGGGTAGTTATCTTAAATACATAAATGTAATTTTATTTCCATAATATTATGATAACAAATTAATTTAATGTAATTTATTACACTTTACACCCACCGGAGGCGCCTGTTTTGCGATAGTGATCGTGGGTAGATCAAACATTTTGTGCTTTCGGAATTCTTTAGAGATAATTTCAGTAAATTTCTACGACAGTCTACATAATCAATCAGATATAGCTCTTACAAATATAAACATTTACACACTGCTAATTCATGGCTCTAAGCCACGTATAAGCAGTGTATAATTTTTTAGTATTAGGTAAGGACCTAGACCTATAAGCAATCGTTGGTATAGACTATAGACACGACAGAAGAAGACGGCAAGGATAGTCGCGTCCCACTCGTTTCTAACCCTTCGCACAGTGTCCGACTGCCGCCACTCGGCAGCGCGCGCAGTCAGCCCCCGGTCGATACTACGCCAGACTCCCATGTTTTTTATGTCTTTTCACGTTACGAATTATCCAATAAATAAGACTTCCAATTACTAAACGCAATTCAATCCAATGCACTTTATTAAGTGCCAAGAAATAGATGAGGTTTTGCTACAAGCACGCAGTAACTCAGTAGTCAGTATCAACCCATAAATGCCTTAGATACACACAATATTACACGGAGACCTTACCGGAACCAGCGATCTGTTCATACTCGTATTGAACATTGTAGCGCGCGGAATTGAAATTATGCCAAGAGAAAACGAGGTGGCGGGTATACTAACATTTAAAACTTTAAGCTGTTTTCTTTCAAAGTCCACAATATTTATTATGCAACAGGTCCTTACTCCAGATTCAGGACGGTAATTATTAATTACTAGCTGATGCCCGCGACTTCGTCCGCGTGGATTTAGTTTTTAAAATCCCGCAGGAACTCTTTGATTTTCCGGGATAAAAGTAGCCTATGCCACTCTCCAGGTCCTCAACTATACCCGTGCAAAAAATCACGTTAATCCGTAGCTCTGTTGCAGCGTTATTGAAGGACAAATCACATTTTCGCATTTATAATATTAGCAAGGATATACGCTTACTTGTAAATTATGATGAGGCTGTGACAGATGCATCTGCTGCTGCTGCGACATGTGCAGGTGGTCGAGCGGCGGCTGCGCGGGCCGCGGCCGGTAGGCGCCGTAGCCGCGGTAGCGCGCCCAGTCGCCGCCCGTGGCCTGCTGGTGCTGCTCCGCCATGTGCTTCAGCGTCTGCGCCGCGGGGGACATCTCTCCGCCGCCGTACGGCCGCGGCGCCGGCTCGCCCTCGGGCGGCTCGAGCCCTCCCATCCCGCCGCCCCCGTTGAGCTTCCCGCCATCGAGATCGAAGTCCTTCATCAGCTCGGGGTATTCGGATATCTCCGTGATGAGATATTCGAACGCATCGTCTCCGTCGTCCTCGCCGATGAGGTCGGCCAGGCCGGGGAAGGCGGAGGCCGCGTCGCGCTCGAGGGCCGCCGCGCACTCGTCGAGCCCGACGAACTCATCGTCGGCCACTTCGGATTTGCATTCGGCTTTGCATTCTCGCTCGCAGTCCAGCGGAGAGGGCACGCGCGGCGGCTGCGACGGCGGCGGCGAGCCGGACGTTTTCACCGCGTTGGCGAGCGCTTTCACCGTCACATTGGTGGAGATCTGCTGCGGCTGCGAGTCCGCCGCGGAGGTGGTGAACTCGAGCTGCTGCACGATTTCGACGGAGAACTTCGTCAACCCTTCGCCCGTTCCTCCGCCAGTTCCGCCGCCTCCTCCACATTGAAGCTTCGCCGGGGGCTCGTAGTCCCCACATCCAAATTTTTGTTGCTGCAACAAACAGTTTATATTATAATATTGATCCATACTAATCACTATTACTATACTGACGATTCACAAACTATAAAGAAGTTATAGGTAGAGAACAGCCCACCGAGCCAGTAGTTAAATGTAAGAAAGTAACTGTATTTGTTACTTTTTCATGTCTAAAACACTGAACGAATTTCGGCAAAAAGCAAAATGATCGCTTGCATCCTGAGGAGGCGCTTAGGGATTTTTGTTTCCGAAATGCAAAGCTTGCTCTCGTTATTATTAAAAAATTCAGATCTACGAGGGCAAAGCCGCGGACAACAGCTAATAATTAATTTTCTGTAAATTACATTGATATAGTATAACTTTTTAGCTCAGAGTAATGTTTTAACATTGTCGTAGGTATAAACTGCTGAATAGGTAGGTATAAAATTAAACATGAAGGCTGAAACATACGATAACAATTTATGCCAGTGAATGTGATAGACACTTATAGTTATTTACATGGACAATAAACATTATATATCTACAAGTAGGCGTAACTTAGCGTACATAAATATGGCTTAGTCAGTAATAAATATATATAAAATAATTCAAAAGTTCCGGCTGGCACGTGGAAAATTTTAAAAAGTTACAATAATTATTATGGAATGTATCACTTAGGACCAAGAAGCTTCTTGCTTATGACTTATGAAAGAATATTGTTAAGAATTCACTTGAAAATTGTGAAAACGTTTCATATGTTGTTAAACCTGGTCTTGGTCAAACGCATCGATGTAAAATAGTACGTCAAACGAGACTAGCCTTAACTTCAAGGACAACCTTTTGGTAATATACATTAATATATCATTTTTAACAGACTTCAAAAAAAGAGGACGTTCTCAATTCGACGCGTTTTTTTTTTTTGGCGATGTTACTCCATAACTCCGTCAAATCTGAACTGATTTCAATATTTTTTTTTATTTGAAAGGAAGTTTCGTCAGGTTGGTCTCATTTAAATTTGGTGAAGATCTGATGAATATCTTCGGAGATGGAGGACTGAACTCCTCAATGAATAAGAGCAAATCAAAATGAAACAGTGAATTAATAGACAATATATTAAGTTCGTTTTGACAGTAGCGAACCTTAGTGAACTGTGAAACTGTCTTTTCTAGTTAGATGTTTTGCTTATTTCGCGTAGATGTGTGAACACTGAACAGTCTAAATTATAATACTAAGTGATTATTACTGCCGTATATCTAAACAGATTATATAAATATAGATAATATAAATTTTATATTTGAATTAAAACTATTTTTTTGACAGCAGTTTTCACCTCGCGGTTAAATAAGTATGTACTTATTGAACGTACTGAAGAGTATTTTGAGACTTTTGTTTTACTGACTGTTTTTTAACTTTTTAAGCGCAAAATGACAAACTATGTACTATTTAATATTTTTACATACCTACTTAATATTTTTTAAAGAATACTGATCTGAATAAACTGAATTGAATCATCCATACTGAAGTTAAAACTTAGTCTATTGTTTCAATAGTTCCGGATCGTTCCCGATGGGTTTCAATTTTCAAGCCGTAAAATAATAAAATTCCTACATATACAAATTAGTGTTAACGCATTTCGCTATTACAAATTATTTGCATAGACGTCATCGGATTTTGCGAATTCAAATTCTATGTGACCAGACCTTGATATTATATCACGTGTGCAAATATCACACTTGCTGTTAAACGTGTGTTGAGTAAACAAGCGGTCGTAGCCACTAGCCAATAGATATTTTTGATGCTCAATGAGCAAACGACGATAATGATACGATAATAATTAGATTGCCTGCTGACTACATAATTCAGAACTCTATGGCCTGCAAGAGTTTCAGTTAAAATGTAATAGGATGCAATTTAATTTTTTTATAATTTTTTATCCACATCGTTGTTAAGCGTTAAAGGTTTGTGAACTTTTTTTGTAAGCATTTTTCTGAATAACCACTGAGCCTATTTTAATGCGGTTTTTTACATTAGAGCAAAATTAAAGCAGGCTCGTAGATATGTTTTATAGCCGTAGCCAACAGGGGGATGCTGGAGATCGGCAAGGGTTTTTGAATATTTTTATTTTTGCTTAGTTAAGAGATTTTTAGCATGTTATTTCACAAAATTGGACAAGAAGTGTACATTGCTTTATTACGTCCCAAAACGTTATAATTCTACATCGATGTAATAATGTTTATGTTTTTCCTGTGTGAGCGCTTAAATATCAACTAAAAAACTGTAGCTAAATGTAACTTTTGTTAGAGAACGTTTTATATAACTGCAAAGTGGGAGCAGTATTATAAAGTCAAAAGGAGTTAGAGGCATAATTAAGCAGATATTATATGGTACATACTCGCAAGTTACGAGTATGTTAAGCATAACAAATTACGATCACGCATTGTTGTGTTATAATCACGTGAAGGTGATGATAATCATTGGCGTTTTAATTGCGACCTTAGTAAAGGAGAACAATCTTACTGCACGAGCATGTCTAACAAAAATGGCCTATGATTGTTCGATCTGTGTTTCTAAGCGTACCCACTATACATATTCATGAGTTCGATTAGAGAAAACCTTAAAGTTACTTAGTTAGCGATAAGACTGTCTTGTGGAAAGCGTAATGTCTCGGAGGTCGCCGTAGTGAACGGCTCGAGACAATACGAGGCGATGGTTGTGAAACCTCTTTGTAGTTTGCACAACCGCACTGCGCAGCCCTATCAAGCTACTAATGCGCTTCACAATAAAGATCGACGTACACTTCAAAATACATAATACTGGATTTGATAATTGAAATGATTGTCTTATGTAATCAACGAATTACCGGGTCAAACAATTATTCACTTTTAAAGTTGTGAATCCGCGATGTTTCTGAAAAAAAAAAATACAAAACTATCATTAACTCAAAAACGAGCCATTTTCGCCCTTATCAAGGAGTCATAGCACTTGACATCCAATACAACCTCTCAGTGACGTATAGTCTCATGACGAACACCCTGCATAGATTACCTACTATAATAGAAGTCATTATTACTGTTGTAAATAGGTATCTGTAACCACTTTTTCTTTAAAATTCTTCGTATAATGTACGAGCATCGCCACAACTGTTTTCTTTATGCTGTGATGACAAACCGAATGAGGCACGGGATGCGATGGCAGGGGTCAAGTCAATTGACATCGGGTTACATCCGGGCGCGATTCGTCGCGACTCGCATCCCGTAGCACGTGCTGCCCGGTAATTGTCTTGCACGATAAGCTACCACCTGCCTTTATATTGCGTTAGCAAAATTGCTACAAATATATCCCTTTTTTTATTCGACAGCAAAACCCTTGACTGCGGTCTCACCTGTGGTTAGTGACGACGCAATGTTAGATAGTAGTAATCTCCGTTGCAATTTTGCAGTGTGATTGAAGGACAAACCAACAAAACAGATCTAATTAGGTAGGTACATTAATGCAAACTAAGTCCAAGATTACTTATGAGTTTACGCATATAAAATCAGGAACATGCCAACCTCTAATGCCAATATCGACAGGATATTGCAAAAATCAAGATATACCTACATCGTGAAACCGACGTGATCGCAAAAGAACTTCAGCATCAAGGTTATATGCAATCGATCACTGTAACGTATGAACTACGTGTACGGTACGGTATTAGGTACAATAAGGCATGTCGCGTTAGGGATTGGCTACTGGCAAGGCTGCCAGTGAGGTGAAGGGAGCACACGATCCTTCTAAATCATTCATGACCTCAGCGCACCAAAAGTATTATTAATTTGAAGTTAAAGGTTTCACTTTAGGTAAAACGACTGTTGCAAATTGTACACTCGTATACATGTACGAAATCAAAGGAAACATGAGGTCAAGTATTCAAGGTGACATTCAAACGAACAGCGCGACCTTGTTACCTATCACTATGATGTCAAATGTTATTTTGTGAACACATGAGCTAAATTTTAGAGGAAATAAACTCTTGAGTAACCCACAGAGGAAGAGTGATTTTTTTTTAATTCCGCCCATTTGTGAAATACGTTTCTTGTTGGGATTTCAACATGCTATTGTCTGGTGGACCAACTACATCGGAGAAGATATAGGGAGCCGCGGGATACAACCAGCACAAGAAAATATATATCTAATATTTATATATTAAACTAAAAAGTGGTATATCCTACATACATCCGATTTACCATATCAAACCGATTTTTGATTATCCGGGATACAAAGTAGCCTAGATGATAGATCCTAAGACCCTTAACTATATATTAAACGAATTAATATACAGTTAAGGTGAATAAAACGATTATATCAGTTCAGCCATTCTGAAGATTACCTTTGATAAATAGACCATAGAACAGATATAAAAAAAATTAAATCAACGTGACACTGGTGAAGCAATCTGTGCTCAGTTGGCACACCTGAAAGCCACTGATTGGGAATTGAATTGAATTTAAAAAAGTTAAACGTATAGACTAATCATTAATAACAATAACAGATAAATAATTAATTTTATCATAGTAAAAGTTTATGATAATTTTTAAAACTTTAAAACTAATAAAAAATAATACAAGATAGCTCACACAGCTCACATGCACGCTGCTGTGCAGATTGCTGCTGATGGAGGGCAGGTCGGGCTTGCGCTCGGTCTTCTTGGCCTGCCGCTTGGCTTTGCCTTCGAGGAACCGCTTCTGCAGGGCGCTCGTCTCCAAATTCTGTTGCTCGCATGCCCCGGTGAACGACTGGTCGAATCTCGGCACGCATTCAGTTTGCCGCCTTCGATACGTCTCTATCCTCCGTCTGCGGACAAAACACGGGACGTTAAAAATAAATTATAAATATCTATAAAACAATAAGGTAACAATGTAAAGCCCGAACATAAGCATATAGAAAATTGAAAGGGAATATTTCCTCAGTACCAATGAGAGGTTTTTGAAATTCTATCCCAAAATTGGTGAATTGGAAAACAAATAAATCCACGCTTGCAAAGTCAAGGCAGGTATCAGCTACTTTGTAATATTTACAGCAAATGAGTAAGTGCTTAGTTAAACTTCGCAAATACTATGAGAATGAGAAGGGTTTGATCCCCATACAAGAAAAGCTACTTTTTCGGCGTTTTTTGCTCGACCCCCTTTGTGCACGAATTCAACTCGAAATCGGCCGGATTTAAAACATTAGTTAATGATTATTCATCCTGATCAAAAATTTTCTTAAAGTCAGTAAATGAATTGATACATAACTCTATTCTTTTGGACTTTATACCTAGTGTTTCGAATTAGATGAGGCACATAAAGGTGCTGCAAACAATACCGATGCTAAGCTAACCGATGTCGATGCTCAGTCAGCCGCAACCCGCGGCGGTCACCTTGAGCAAATGTTAATGCGGACACTTCGTTAACAAAAAATATCACTACAAGCATTTCATTATTCGCCAGCACTCTGCTCTGTTACCAAACAGTGAAGGGTTCAAGGTGATTTACCTTCTTACTTCCCACTGCTAAATTATCATGACTCGATTTGCTACTCCATGTAAAAATATTAACTACTGATGTGACATTGTTTTAAACGATTAACTAAATTGTAGTTATCCACTTAAGGCCCAAGACACGGAGCTGCCCGCGAAATTCAAATTTAATTTGGTTTTTCGCCATTTATAAACGAATACGACAAAGTAGGCTTATGGTATTCAAATTGCGCCAACGGCAGTATCATCTTCACAGGTTTATACATATACTAATCTTTACGTGAAAGTATCCAGTTTAAGAAATTTGTCAAAATAATGACTAATTTGTGAGTAGCTCACGTCAAACTCATTCAATTCTTATCTTGATCAATCTTCAATCTGTTTGGTTTGCCTAAATAAATAAATAAATAAATTCCCTACACGTAAAGGGGGATGATATATTTTTTACTCGTCTATCCCCCTACGTAGGGTATCGTTGGAAAAGTCTTTGAATTATTTACACTTGTTGACAAAGTCGTAAAATTAAAAAAAAAAAGAAAAATACTTTCTATAATTTCCGCCTTCCTAAGTTGACCTCATAGTCTATAGACCTTTGACCGTTTATATATACTGCATATTATAATTTATTTATTATGCATTATGTACACATGTTTAAGTAAGTAGGTATATTTATGTATAGCATTTTATAACATCTTATAAGTTACCAAATACCGGAAATTTTCTAAAACTTAGTCCGTAACTAACATAACGATCAAAGCAAACTTAGCCATAACTATTATTATTTAGTAATAGCAAAGTATTTATTATAAATATTATATAATATATATATATCTATAATACTATATTCTAATAAGAGGTACCACAATAAATATAAAATTGCCTAAGTAATTGAACTATTCAGAGTGACGCTAAAACAATTTAGTTTTATTTTATTTGACGATATTGCAGATCCGTTTTGAGTTTGATATCAAATAATACGCGTAAGTAGGTACTTACTTACATAAATTAAGTCGATTACTTTACTTTCGCTTGCCGGTAACAATAATAGCATAGTCATTCACCGTATCATGTACTTAGTTAGGTAATCTTTTTGATTTGCAAACATTACATAATAATCCAGTACCTATCGGCGGCGGTAAGCACATCACACGTTTCAAAATCAAGATAGGAAGGTAAGCTGCTACTGCTAGGAACAATGAATGGAGTAGATATCGCCCACTTTATTAATCTGTGAAATTTTCACCATCGCTGAATACCGATCAACCGATGAGTTTTGACGTTTTGACAAAATTCCAATGGAAAAACTGTCAGAACATTAAAACTTAAACGATACTCGGCTATTACAGATGGTGAAATTGGCTTTCAACCTTCTGAAACGTTACGCGCGTTTATCTACTAACTACTAACAAAAATACGTCAGCTGTATGTTAGCAGCGTCATTCAAAAGCCGGATTATGAAAAATTAAAATTGGAGACTTGATTTCATGATAATCCTGAACGTATACCTTTAAACGTCCCGGACCCAACACCCCGATTCTACGCAGTCTTGTCTGCTCTCCTTAACTGCTTTTAGATTTTACGTACAAACGACAATCCCTTTTTACGTCAGGGGTTAAAAAAGGAGGCGGTTGGAGGAAAAATACGATACGGAAGTGAGAACACTTCGGTATTAGGATCGTTTTTTCAAACAAATGTAAAAACTGAAACTTCCGAACTTTTCCAGAAGAAACCATATACTATTGAATATTTTGCCTTTGTTTTTAGGGTTCCGTAGTAAAACTACAATGAACCCATATAGTTTCGTCCTTCTGTCCGCAGCATAGCGCAGAGAATAGTCTCTGTGCTACTAAAGATCTGTAATTTGGTAACATTATGCTTATTAATTATACCGAAGAAGTAGTACAATATAATTACTTACAAAAAATTGAACCGACGATAGAAGCAACTAAAAAGGGAAAAATAAAATATAAATATTTTTAGTCTTACTAACTAAGCTCCTAAACTAATGTAAGTAACTAATTTTGAGGCGGTGACAAAATTAACAACTCGGGTTTTTTAATCTCTTTTAAATGCTTGTTCTTTAAGTTTTTATCTAAATTATTAAGCATTTAAGAAAGTCCTTTGCTATAATATCTGAATAATTTTAATTAACAATTCAAAACTCTCTTCGGACTTAACGAATATTATTCACGAGTTTTGTACATTTTGCATTTGCATTGCGTGTTGAACATTTTAAGTTTTGAGCGCTTAAGGTAATGAAGGTTTTGCGTTTTGAAAATTTTTGCGCAATCGAACATTTTGCAAATTGAACACTTTGCGTGTAGACGATATTTTGTTCATCAGTATAAGATAATATTATAAACTTATTATGAGACACTAGATACCAAACGCGTAAGTTTATTTTTATATTCTTGCAGCAATAGATTCGTTAAAGTAACTCTGTGACGTTTAAAGGAAAAGTAATCTAGCCTAAGCACGAACATTTTGAATTTCGTGTTAAGTTTTTGAACTTAATTGCAATCTTGTAGACATTTTAGACGGCACTAGGGGTCTTTAAGGAGCTGGATTCTATTCCTACCGAGTGTATTAGTAATTAATTAGTCATCTCTATCTTAACTTTATGCTTGTTTTTTATCAGAGACCATGACCTTTTTAGTTTTTAGGCCTAAGATAAGAATATGCGATAGGTACATGATGAGATAAACAGGAACTAATTCCAGGATGATTTCATTGAGAGAGATTACTATAAATCAGTTAAAGAAATCGTAATCACTCAGTGCCTGAAGACCAGTCATCGAACCTAATGGGTATTGCCAGTGATGACATAATTACGGTTTCGAAACATTGCGCCAACAGTGGGCCTCTTAGGAAACTTCAGTCACTCGGCGGGCAATAGAGAAAGAGATTCTCTCCGATCAAATAAGAAATGAGAAGATTCTTAGAAGAACCAGGTTTTTCGGCATTACTCTACGGATTGCGAAGATTACCGCTTCGACAAAGGGGCACGCAGTCCGAAGAACCGATAGATGCTAGACTCCCAAGCTGTTGGAATGGCGATCTTCCCCCTATAGGTGGACCAACAACATCAGACGAGTCGCAGAAAGTCGCCAGAGTTCTGGCGACTTTCTGCGACTACCAGTTGCCGAAAGGAAGAGACACTTTTGACCGTCCGTATAAGGACCATAGGAACGTTGTAAATATGAATAAAATTTCTAAAGCGTTATGCTGTTCAATGTAAGAATATCAATGCAGTTCTTGTAGGAGCGCTTTCCCAGCAAGTGTGGCGCTATCACTTTACCCCACCTCGCGTTATCCGGGGAAGTTGATTAAGACTAATGTTGCCAACTGTAACCAGTTTAACTCCATTCCACTTTCTTTTAGTTATTACACTTAACCACATCTAAGTTTTTCGTTAATAAATACAAGATTATAATATTTATTCATTTTGCAGAAATTCTTTACCTAGCTAGAAAAATTTCTTTGATAAAGTCTATAAGTAGGACTTATTAGGTACACGACATTCTAATAAGACTTCAACCTGACTTCTTATAATAAATTATGAAGCCTTCCAAGGTCTTTAGAGTTAAATTTTAAGGTCCATCTTCTCGTCAGCATTTTCAGCGTCGGACATTGATCTGTCATCTTTGATAGAAAGAAAAATATATCTTCGGAACATTGCTGCATGATTATTGGTTCTTTTGTATCTACTACAATTGTTACTTCATAAGCAGACGGGCCTAATAATACTAACACTGTAAATTACGTTCGTCAAATAACATACCGTATTTCAACCCGATTACATTTGAAATTAGAATGCCCCTACTTGCTGATTCATTGGCATCATTACAGTGCGATCGCCCATACAGTCCTCGATATAGTCTTATCGTTTGTTTCAAGTTTAATTAAAGGACGATTCAGATGCATTGAAGGAAGCGAGCTATTGGAGGGCGCCAGGCAAGTTCGATTAATTTTAGGGTTGTCTATTGGTGTGAAATCACTTAAATTGTGGGATTTCGATACTCAAGCTATTTGGGGAAGGCATAGTATTAGTAAGTTTTGAGTTATAAAAACCCAAAGTGTTCATTTTCAGGTTTCATACCCAAATCTACCGCCTGTCTATCCCTCAGAAGGTTTTATAGCTTCAGCCTAAATAATCTTTTGAAATTTTGACGAAGTAACACGGCAAATAATAAAAATAAAACCTAAGAGGGACCCCAAACAAAATAACTTTGAAAAAGTAGCATTTTGTCATTGTTCTAGTTTCCACCAATTTAGTCACATCGTAGTACATGCCCACCATAGAAAAACAACAAACAATCAAAATTTGAATACCGTTCTCGTACCGAAGGGTGTCCAGCGAGGTAAGGTGCTAACAGCGCCTGGTTTTTTTGTCGCTTTTTGTCGGCTTGATGTTTCTATGGCAAGTACGTCAATTTATATTACGTGGTGCTACGGAACCCGTTGTTCACACGCCTCGCAAGTCGTACTTGATAGATTTTAGTAGCGAACCTTATCTAATTTGATACTTTTCTCAACCAAGGCGCAATTCTAGAACCTAATGTTTGACAATTAATTATTATAATTAATAACTAGCTTTTGCTCGCGGCTTCGCTCACGTTAAATTCGATTTTTTAAACCTCTATTTTACCCCCTTAGGGGTTGAATTTTCAAAAATCCTTTCTTGCGGATGCCTACGCCATAATAGCTGTCTGGATGCCAAATTTCAGCCCGATCCGTCCAGTGGTTAGGGCTGTGCGTTGATAGATCAGTCAGTCAGTCATTCAATCAGTCACCTTTGCCTTTTATATATTTAGATGTGATGGTATACGGATATATATCTAAGACAAATCAAAATAGACTAAATAATAAATAGCAACATATTACTCTTTATCCTTAGAAATTTGGAAGGCCTGGCAATCTTAGGAACACCGCACTCAACTTTGTAAACTCGTAGGTGTTTTTGTTTAGTTCATTGACCAGCGCCAGGCGGCACGCCGCCGCACCGCGCACGGCTGTCGCGCTACGCAAACAACGCCTCCGATAAGTCCCGATTGTGTCACGCTATGTCACTGACACCGCATCGCTAACTCCTTCAGGTTTGTACCGGCACTGTATACACCTGCTCTATTTTTCACTTTGTTGGGAAATTCGATGACATTATCACCTTGTAAACATACCCGGCGTCACGTACGCCATAAGGTGATGCAGTTCTAGCCAACTATAGTGGTATAAATATGTACTAAACAAAAAATTCGCTGCATCATAATTTATTTGAATCATGTAGAAGAGCAAGCATCACTCCTTCGAAGCATTAAAAACGGTTAAGAGCGCACTTGCGCAGATCGTATGTAGATCGATTGTGGTATTTACAGACACCATTTGATTCAGGTATTTCAGACTTGGTATTTGAGACAGTACCTACTTGAAAATGAAAACATAAGACAGATCTTTTTCAAACAAAATAAATCTTACAATAGGTGGCTTTATCACTATGAAGTTATCTCATCCAGATAACTTACTAGAAAAAAAAAAACAAAAAAAAACATAAATAACGACGTAGGGTGTAATTACTCTAGTCAGTAACATATAGATGCACCTTAATTATTTGGTATTAGAACAAAATTGTCGTACGTTTATTATTATAATTAATTTTAGCGTCATTTACCTACCAGGCCCAGTTCTAATAAGCATTTCGTATTATTCAACTTTCTCCGCGACAACCTGCCAACCTAGGCGAGAGTAGAGACTGTACAATTACATCAACTATCTTCCCTAAGTAGGACAGTTTATTTACAGTGTATAAAAAAATAAATAATCTTTATAACTAAAGATATTTTTAAGCATATAATTTTTAAACATTTGCAATGAATAAGAGTAGTTATCAAAAAGTGGCTCAAAAAGAATAATTTCTTTGCCACCCGTCGATTTTTTTTGCTCTATAGTAAATAACATACTCTGGAAACAATTTCAAGACTTACAGTTAAATGTCTGGCCTTCAGATTGATCAAGCCAATTTGAAATTTTAACAATTTAAAAATATTTTTACCCATAGTTAAGCACTCTAGTTCTACTCAAAAGTAGCAGTACCTCTACCTACCTATTTCTACCTAGCTAGTTAATTCTTTTGTTTTTGATCTGTTACTTTTTAAATAAATTCAATACGCGGAGCATATTCGCATTATCGCGTTTTATTGCTATGTGCTGCATAATCGAAATTCAAACCAAAGCACGTTTATCGAAGTGTTTATCTCTTAATACGGGAGGTACCGTAGCATTTTAGTAACTCTAGTAATTGATGATTTTGTGACGATCTATTTCAAATTGTACAATTTGCATTATGCCCGCCACTTAGTTCGCGTCGATTAAGGTTTTGTAATCAGAGTTCCCGCGGGATTTTAAAAAACTAAATCCACGCGGACGAAGTTACAGGCGTTAGCTAGACTACCTATAAAATGTTAATTTTGATCACTTGATCTTAATTCTTCATGTAGCTATGTTATAATTTATAATAATATTAGTAAGGATGTGATAGTTTGGATGAATAGTAACTCCTTCACGCCACAATAACTGAACCGGTTTGGCTGGGAACGTAGGTAAATAGCTTATTTCTACCCAGAAATAACAAATGTTACCTTTTACCGGAAAATTAAAGAGTTCCCGCAGGCATTAAAAAATCTTAATCCACGTGGACACAGTCGTGGGCATCATCTCGTTTTCTATAAACTGCTCTCGAGCCGCTGGATTGAAACAAGGTAGGTATAGCTATCGTGATAGTTTACTCGTATACTATAGCTAAGAGCGTAAAGCTGCATCCGCACGCTTGGCAAACCTCGGCAAACCTTCACAAACGCAAACGTGCGGATAGAGCGTTTGCCATGGTTTGCCTACGCTTGCGAGCGTTTGTGGCCGATCCATCGAGTGTCGGTCTTTTGATCGCAAACCAAAGGGAATTTGCCACAAGCGCTTGCGTCTCCGTCCACACGTTTGCGCGCACTCAGTCTCGTTTGTGCACTGGCGGCGATTAGACGTGTTATTGTATTACGATTTACGTATCGCACCTTTAGAAATCTTCATTTTGTGAGTGGGTAAAAACGTAAAATGAATGACTGGTCGACTGAAGACTTTTGAAGACGATTTGTTTATATAATTTAATTAATTAATTAGTTTTATATATCGTACCCTTATTGCAAAAACCGATTATCTGCATTTTTGTACCAAAATTAGGTTAAATATATCAATCGACTCGTCAACTCACGGCGAAGCTGCTGGTAAAACCCATTTTCTGCTACGACGCTTTTTTACGGAGATAGCTAGAGTTAAAAGCAACTACCTACAGGTATGATTTAATTAGCTTCTTAAAAAAAGAACTAAACTCATTTAAATAATTTAGATTTATAAATCTATACCACAAACACAATGTATTGTATTATAATACTTTTCAGATGTAGTTGCTTGATTTATCATTATGTCAATATTATTCTGTTAATACACGTTAACCTGCGTTAACAGGTTTCAGCTTTTATTAATATACTAGAAATTGCTGATGTATCTAAAAAGTAAAACGAACTAAACAACATTAGTTGCTTTTTGTAGAATAATGAACACAATATTTTGTTAAAATTATTGCAGGTAAAAGAACTTAAGTTCACTTTTACTGTATAACTGGGCTACGAGGGTTTTTGAACATCTTCACAAATCAAAAGTTTTTTGATTTGTAAAGCTCACAATATAACTCTATCTTTAATGTGATAGAGAAAAGAATGTCTAAAGATCTTAAGTTTAGTGACTGGCCAACTGCCGGCATCTATAAAAGTAGAAATAAGCTGTTTGACTTGTATGCAGAAAAAAATATAATTATTCCCCCGCGTTTATTGAATATGTAAGAAACTATTCTAAATTGTTTGAAAATGCGAGCATACAAGCAAAGTCACTTCACATAAAACAAAAAATTGACAATTCTGATAATAAAATTAAAACAGCATGGGACATCATCGGCGATGAAATGAGTAAACATAAGGTACATAATAATAATAAATTGGAGTTTAAAAGTGATAATCATGTAATTAACTCCGATACAGAAATTGTAAATACATTTGAGAACTTTTTCAAAAATATTCCAATTACTACAACCAGTTCTCTGAATTCCTCGCCAGCAGAAGTCTATCGTCTTCTAAGGAGCAATGTCTCTGAGTGCAATAAGTTATTTAGGTTTGAACACGTTACCCCATATGACATAGTCAAAACATTTAAATCTTTACAAAATAAGAAAACAGCAGATCTATGGGGGATATCAGTTAAAATAATTCATAACATAATTAAATTGATATTATTGCGCCATATCTTGCTTTAATTTTTAATAAATCAGTAGATTCTGGATCTTTTCCAGACCTTATGAAATGTAGTAAGCTAATACCGCTTTTTAAATCGGGAAGCAAAAGTGACCCGAATAACTACAGGCCAATTTCAATTTTGCCAACTCTCAGCAAGATATTAGAAAAAATAATGCTCAACCAACTGCTTTTAGACTTTAATTTAAATAAACTCCTACACACTGAGCAGTATGGTTTTACAAAGGGTCGATCAACAACCGATGCAGCCGCAAGGCTGTTACAACACATATTCGATGCATGGGAGGACTCACAGAGTGCCGTTGGTATTTTCTGTGATTTGTCAAAGGCATTCGACTGCGTTGATCACGAGACACTTTTGCTTAAACTGAGCCACTATGGCATTAAAGATTTTGCACTTAGTCTCATTGCGTCTTATCTCAGTGAACGAGTCCAAAGAGTATGTGTCAATGATGTAAAATCATCCGGATCAGCCTCAGTAATGGGTGTACCCCAGGGTTCTATTCTAGGTCCATTCATGTTTTTGGTCTACATAAATGATTTACCACATTTTGTCCATAATACTTGCTATATTGTACTATTTGCTGATGATACGTCTTTGAATTTTAAAGTCGACAGGATGAAAGACAATTTTGACGATGTAAATAATGTATTATCTCAAGTTTCTGAATGGTTTACGGCAAATAATCTACTTTTAAATACTAAAAAAACAAAGTGTGTTGAGTTTTTATACCTAACCCGAGAACTGTCAGTAAAAATTTAAAGATAAATAATGAACCTTTGAAAACTGAGGACTCCACAGTGTTCTTGGGATTAACCCTGGATTCAAAGCTACAATGGGGCACCCATATAGCAACTCTTGCGGACAAACTTAGCTCTGTTGTATATGTTATCTTTACATAGTATAAAACAAAATCGACTCCCGCTGTCTGGCCCTCTTTATGTACGCGTAGATCTTTTAAACTACGCAACGGATTTTAATTCAGTTTTCATCAGTAGATAGAGGGATTCGAGAGGAAAGTTTACAGTTATAGTGTTTCCCTAAATTCCTACGGGAACGGGACAAATGTAGGTGAAACCGCAAGGCACAACTAGTTATTCTAATATAATAAAACGAAATAGTTTTTTTATTTAAATGAGCTAATCTCTAGAACGGCTGGACCGATTTCAACGAAACTTTCTTTTAAAGATAGCTGAGATTATAAGAAATAATGTAGGCATGCCCATTTCCCACGGGAACGGGAACTCCTCGGGTAAACCCATAGGGCGCTGCAGTTAGTACGTACAAAGTTAAATGAAATCTACTTTACCTTCAGCCAAAAGCAACTAAAGATATTTATTTTACACCTGTACTGGCTAAAGTTGAACTAAAACGATTTTTGTCTTGATGATTATTACTATTTAAAACAAGTGATTAAATAAAAAATGCCATTAGAGCTACCAGAACGGTAAATTTGAAAATTTGGTAGTTTTTCTACATTCAGGAAAAACTAACTAAGTGAGCTCCTTACCGGTTATTTTCTTCTTTTTGTAGAAAAAATAATAAGTTTTTTTCAATTATTAACCTACTTAACATTTCTTGAATAGTTTCTTGTTTATAAAAATTATTATTGTTTAAAAATGGACATCATTATAACTAATTTTTAAGTCGTTAAAGTTTCAAATGCTTATAACTCAAAAACTTTTCGCTCAAATTTTGGTGCAGATAATCGGTTTTTGCAATAAGGGTACGATATTAATAATAATAAGTGGCGACTCCGCACCGGAAAATGGTATATAATGGTATGGTAATAGGTGGACCGACACCATCAGGCGACCCTCAGGGAGCCACTGGGTACAGGTGGCGCAAGACCGAAGCCTGAGGAAGTCCATGCAATAAACAGTCCAGCAGTGGACGTCTATCGGTTGATAAAGAAAAAAAACAAAATATCTATTGAGTAGGTACATACTAGAATAGAGTAGAATATTTTTTTATTCAAATAAATAAACTAGGTAGGTACCAAGTCTTTTCGAACATACTACTAGCTACTACTACTAATCTATAATATTATACTAAAACTGTAACTGGACAAATTGTGCACATGAAATATGTTTTGAAAATTTTAATTAGAGGACGCTTTACTATCAACTAGATGACGTCCGCGACTTCGTCCTCGCAGATTAAGGTTTTTTAATTCCCGCGGAAAGTCCTTAATTTTCCGGGCTAAAATGTAGGTATGAGCTATCGCTATTCCACATTTCATTCAAATCGGTTCATTAGTTGTGGCTGAAAGAGTAACAAACATCCATCCATCCATCCATCCATCCATCCATCCATCCATATTCCATTTTAGTAGGATTATTGATCGATACTGAGCTTAAAACATTTGTAAAAATAACTTAAGCCAAATAATAAAGCCGACACAAGTTCGACGTCCGTCATGCTTGCCTGTTCAGAACATACAAACGCCCTCGCAAGCGTGCGGATGATTTCCAAATTCAAGGCAAACGTTTGTAGAGGTTTGGCGTTTGCCGTTTGCCACAAGCATGCGGACGCGGTATAAGAGCACGCATCGCCGAGTGACCGTTCTTTACCGTTAGCGGTAGCGGCGACGTAATATCAAATGAAATAATGTGCATATCTTATCAGTAGCTGCTCGTGGAGTTTCATTGTTATTCTGGCGTTAACAATGAAAAATTATCAAATCATGCTGATGTAATTATAATGTTATTTACTTATTTAATTTTGAACACCAATTTAACTCCACTACACTACACAACATATTCTGCATCGCATTACGTTAGATCTAGTGAAACTGCACAAATTAACTAATTAAAATCTAACAGCCTCAATAGCCAATGGTTAAAGATGCGTAATGAACTTAAATGTCGCAGGTTCGAAGTCCACCCGTTGTCCTTTGTCGTACCTACTCACTCCTAGCACAAGCTTTCCGCTTTTTTGGAGGGGCAAGGAGAATACCTACTACTCAATTTCAGCTTGGCTAAGGCTGTTTAAAAAATAAATATATTAGAAACTGTAACTATTTTAGGGTTCCCTACACAAAGGCTGCAAACGGGGCCCTATTGATAAGTGTCTGCTGTCTGTCCATCTGTTTGTCCATCTGTCAGCGGGCTGTATCTCATGAACTGTCATAGTTAGATATTAGAATTTTCACATGATGGGTGTGTTTCTATTGCTGCTATATAACAACAAATAAAAAAAATTAAAATCAAAGCAAAAACAAAAATTTATTGTACCCTCTACATACAGTAAATTTTTGTTTTTACTCAATCTTAATAATAGCTGATGTGAATCTTGTACGATGGTACAGAAACTAAGTCCTTGACTCACATCTCGCCTGATTGTTAGTGATGATGCAGTCTCCAATGGTAGCGGGTTAACCCTAATCATTTTCTATCACAGCATCATACCAGAAAGCTTAAATCCCTTGGTAACACTATTGGTTGTGTTGTTTGCGTGTGTGTTGTAACTTACATTTATTGTACACCAAATAAGAACTTACTAATGTAAGTTTAATTTAAAGAATTTTTTTTCATTTTTAACACATCTTTGATATTAGGGTGGTAACTGTATTTAGGTAAGGTAGTGTACTTAAATAGAAACGTGGTCCATGACTCCAAATGTCAAGAGTTTTGCTAGTTTTTGTCAGTTGGACAGATATTTGTACTACAGATAAATTACACCAATATACAACTTTTAGTAGAGCACTATTTCATTTTAAAGAAATAAATTAAGTGAAAGTTTATATCTGTGATTTTGAAATAACTGCCTTGTATTTAAGTTTATATGTTTATTTGACTGATAAAGTTTACGTTGAACGGTGACAGCCTACACTTTTAAAGCAACTGACTGATCCATTGGTCATTTGCAGAAAAGGTGCATCAATCATTGCTACAATCTCAATTGAGGTGACTGTCACATGGTGCAACCTTAAATTCTTGCTGCAACAATTCATTTAGCCAATAAGATGATCGATCACCACACTGTCGCACCTAAACATCATCCTTTTACACAGCACCACTAATACTATATATTTTTAGTTTTATACAACATACTTAACTTTTTATCTATTTAACAAACTTAAGGAAAATATTGTGGAATAAAGGAAGGGAATCTCAATGTCTGAGCTTTTCCATTAAGTTGCTAAAGATTTGTGAAGTTTACTTATCAGAACTTGGACAGTGTGGCAGACAATACCATTAACTCTTTTCATTCTGAAAAGAGTCCATTACCCAACAATGGGCCAGTGATGCGTTGAGATGATATAAGCTTAAAAATACATTCATCTTAAAATTAAACATGTAAACAATCTTTTCTCTACAAAAAAACTTTACTTTAGGGAGTGTGTGATAATTGAACCAGTGGAATTTGAACATCATTTGTAGATTTCTGTTCACTCTTAGATCCACTGACTCATTAAGTACTAATAGTTAGTAGTTACCTTAATCTGTCAACAACAGCTTGTCGTTTGGGAGGCAGGTTCATCTCTTCCATGGGCTGCAACATATTCGGCGGGTGTGCTGGCGAGGCGCCGGGCAGCAAGCCGCCCGCGCCACCGCCTCCGACCAGGTGCTCCACGATGATTCCTTACCCCTTCACCTCTGCTCCCTCATCCTCACTCCCTTAAGAACCCAGCCAGTGTCTTCAAGTACAACACCATAACCTCATTACGTCTTTCAGTGCGCTTCAATCCAGTTCTCAAGTACTACACCGCAACTGTGATAACACTATTAGAAAACAGTTACAGTTCGTCCTTAACACTCCGAGCACATTTTTCATATTGCCACTGATTGTCTCGAAACCACTTAGATTTTCTACTTTTCTTATTTGTATAACTTAATAAGGTTAGGAAATATCCATCGATACACAATGAACGTCATAAATTAAAGATACACTGCCGAAAAACAAATGTTTTGATACAGAAAAACTTATGAAGTCACAGCATAATCATTCATAGGAAGAATATATTCTTACTTTTGAGAAATACAACAAACAATATTATGAACTTGGTAAATCGGAAGATTTAAGAATAATATATATCAGAAAAATGTTCTGTTATTTATCTCTACGATTTAAAAACAACATGAAAGTTCTGTTTTCATATTTCTTACAACCAATACACACGACAATTATTTGTACCAAGTTCTTAAACATCAACCGACTGACTGACGGACGGCGAGTGGCACTAGCGACGCTTCACTTGAACTTGCTATTTCTACTTGCTTTGCTTTCTAGTTTGAGATTAGAGCATTATTTTTCTAGGTATTTAATTTTTTAATCCGATTTAACGACTAGGTAGTGTATTGAAATAAATATTTGAAGATCATCAAAAACCATTTATTTTAATTTGATACATTATTTAAATTTTAAATAAATAAAATAAAATTCTCTAGGTTGGTACCGTTAAATATTATACTAATATTAATCAGTAACCGGTTACTATATTGTACCTATGATATGATTCGATATCGGTGACGACCAGTGACGACCACGTGACGACTTATGGTTACAATATACCTACTCTGTGGTCTCCACCATAGAGTACCTACACCATAGAATAAATACAGTCACAGAGATATAAATTAAATAAATATCCGAATAATTGTAGGTAGAGCACTTCAGCGTAAAAGACGAAAGTTTCTGTGGTGAATTTTAGTAGGTAAATTAGTATTCTGTAGTATAACTATAACTATGTAAATATAACTAGTGGTAGTTTTAATTTATTTAAGTTATTTATTTAAGTTTTATTTAAAATAAAACTTAAATAAATTATTTTGTTGTATGTTCTAATAAATAATTGTTATATTTCTGTAGTTAAATATGGTTACTTATAATGTAATTAACAAAAATATTGCCGTACCTACCCACCGTCAGATATGGTTGCAGACACGTTGCTGGGCCCCAAGTCTGCTATTTTACATGTCATTGTCATGGATCCGCAATACAATTACAATACAAATATCATTGGTCCAAAATTTCGTAGTCTACTAAATTCACAATGGTCGTTCGATTTCTTATAATTAGATTGTAATTTAATGATACCTCGGTATTGGAATTAGCTTAAAAAGCGTTTCCCGAAATGAGTTTCAAAAAAAACTACATATTAAAAACGTTTATTTAAGCTAGATTTAAAGCTAGATGTGTCAGTGGCAACCATCGGAAAACAATTGTGACGCCATTGAATTAGTAGACTACCAAAATTGCTAAAAGTAGCAATTGGGATGTCATTGATAGGCAATGTAACTACAATTGCAATAGCAGACTTGGGCCCCAGATTTTATTAATTAGGTAGGGTGACCAACCCAATAGCTAGCACTGCACCAGTTTATTCGCACTTTGGCAAAAAAGATTAAAATATAAGTTTCTGATTGTGGTTTTTAATTTTCAGATTAAAAAATATTTAGGGGAATTCATATTTTTCACAATCGAAACCTTTCTAATCTGGAAAGTTATAAAATGACGTCAGTATCGTAGTTGAAAGATATCGTTCTGGAGTTCCCGAAGTTTTTCGGCCATTTTGACTCGTTGACGTTAAGGGTCAGTACTTACTTAATAATGATTTAACTGTGGTTTTATTTGAGTTTTAATAATATAATTGTTTTCAATTGATTTTCTAAGTATTATTAGTTACTAATTCAAAAAGTAAATGAAACTTTCCCGTTATTTCATTGCAAAACAAGGGGTGTCAGTATCGGGTTACAAAATTTGGAGATTTTCCTGTTTATTAACACTCCGAAGCGATTCGATTCCCTAGCAGACTGGGAGTCTGTAGACGATCCTAATAAGTGTGTGTAAACTGTCCATACTCTGGAGTCTAAATTCTTTAAGACCCATCACACGAAAAGGACCAAGAAGTTCTCTGATTTTACTCTCAAACTGATGGAAGACAGACAAGAGATGAGACTTCAGTCGTCAGCAGACGCGGATGTCTACTGGTAGGTTGATAGGCAGATCTCTAAGAAAAGAACTCGCGACCTGCGGGCCTTGAATACCAAGTGTATTAAAGATACCCTCTCGTGGAACAGAAGTTCCATTCCAAAGTGTCCGTGAGGGATCTATCTATCGGACAGAGCCAGCTGATGCGGCTGAAAACTGACGAAGGCTGTCACGTTTCTTCTCCACCTGAGGTATGGAGAGAGGTTGAGAAGTTCTATGGGCAGTTATTTATCACGAAACAATAATCATTCAGCGGACGATGGAGAGAGCTATGCTTGGAGTATCCCTGCGAGATCATATCAGAAATGAGGATATCTGTAAGAGAATCAAAGTCACGGACATAGCTAAGCGAAACTGAAGTGGAAATGGGTGGGCATATAGTTCGAAGAGCTGATGGTCGATGGGATCCCATGGTGTTGGAGTAGCGATCCCGTACCGGGAAGCTAGGTGGACCGACGACATCAAACGAGTCGCAGAGAGCCGCTGGATTCAGGTAGCGTAAGACCGAGGCCTGTGGAAGTCCATATAAGAGACCTTTGTCCAGCTGTGGACGTCTGTCGTTTGATAAAGACTATGTTTACGTTTTCTTATTAAATATGTAAGGGTGTTTGTTTTAAATATAATAAATATAAAAAAATTAAGTCACCTACAGTTACTATAAGAATTTCCGTATATTATTTCGTAATAAAATCTATATTCTAAAATACTTCCGTAGGTAGCCTAGCGTTATATTTCCCTTAATCTCTATTAAAATCTGAGTGTTGATAATTGGATAATTTTGTGCCCATAACTGGTAACAAATGTGCGAATAATTGGGGACTGGGTCATTTTTCAATCTTATTTAAAATTCTAGTTGATTTAAACAAAAAAATTTCAATATCTTCTTTAATTATATATTTTATTAAACAAGTAACCTTATGAACACAGTGATTTATAGAATTTGGTTAAATTTATACTTAAAAAACATATTTGAAATAAGATAAACTCTTAAAGTGCCCATAATTGGGTCTGCCACCCTACCTACCTATGCTATGGTAGCCAATCACTAGCCAATGTTGCGAATCTGTGATAGAGCACTTTACTACCTAGAGTAGGTACTGACCATAGAGTAAAGTACTAGGACTGGTAGGTATATTGTGATCTGTGATTACTAATGTCACGAAATTAAAAAAATAATAAAAGTTTTTATAAATCGGCTACAAATTAATCACAAAATTTATCTTAATATAATTTGTGCCGTAAATACGACGTTAGTTTAATTTAATTAGGGCACATTAAATATATCAAAAAAGCTATAATGTCAGCACTTCGAGCTAGATTGGGGTCTTCTGTTTTTCTTTCTAGGTTACTTTATCATTCAATAAATAAATCTAAACCGATAAAATGTGTTACCGTGGCAGCCAATGGATTCAATGGTGCGCTTCTAATCATTCAAAAATGAGCATATTGCTATTATATGGGCACTGTAGCTATTGGTATAATTACAGAGAGACAAGCTATGTTTAGTTCAAACTACAGTACAGTTTCCGATCAACAGCCTTCTGAAACTACAAAAGGAAACGCAGAGCGTAAGGAATTTCAAGCCGAAACACGAATGCTTTTAGATATTGTTGCTAGATCTTTATATTCAGATAAAGAGGTCAGTAGAACATATTTAATAAATGTAATGCCTATCTATTAGCTGCAATCGTTTTTAAAAAACCCCTTTGGATTTCCTGAATAACTTTATGCATGCCAAAAAAAAATCAATCCATTGCTGCATGATCGAACGACATATAAACTACTTTTGCATTTGTTAGTTGTACCTACTTACGACATGGTTGAGAGAGAATTAATCATATATCTTCAGAAAAAACAAATTATTTGCTTCTCTTCTTTTGGCTGCCTTATGAGCATACAGTAGCATAATATGTACTTACTCAAGTGCACTGTATTAGCATATTATGTGATCAGTGCCAGCTGGTGCCAAGTTGGCTCAACCAGTTGGTCCCAACAATCATTAAATTAAATTTTCAGGTGTTCATCAGAGAGCTTATCTCTAATGCTAGTGATGCTTTGGAAAAGTTTCGTTATTTAAGTGTAAGTGCTACACCTGACTCTCCACAACTGGAAAACACTGACAGAGCCCTAGAAATAAAGTTGTCTACTGATAAGCAGAATAGGACACTCACATTTGAAGTAAGTACTTAGTAATTCAAATAATATAAAAATTTTATACTTCATAATAAATATTATACTATGATTAATATTTACTTTGAAAACTTGATATATTATGTATAAAATATTAGCTTAATAGTTATATACTTGTGATATTCTGGCCCCCTGGCCTAGATGGAGTAGTGACATCCAGACCGTGACAGGCATTGATTGGATGCGAAGGCCAAGGATAAGCCATGTTGGTGCTACTGAAAAGAGGTCTATGTCCAACAGTAGATGCATTTTGGCTGATGATGATGATGATAAATGAATAAAACTAAATTGAAAAGGAGATATTTTTTTTGTGCTTTAGGTTGTAAAAAAAAATATTTTTTGTTTCATTATTATCAGGATTCAGGTATAGGCATGACAAAGGAAGAATTAATACAAAATCTGGGCACAATAGCAAGATCAGGCTCAAAATCATTCATAGAGGAAATAAAGAAACAGGGAGCTGAACAGGCCAGTTCCATCATTGGACAATTTGGAGTTGGTTTTTATTCAGCATTCATGGTCGCTGACAAAATTGAAGTGTTCACCCGAAGCAGTATTGCTGGCTCACCTGGATATAAATGGAGTTCAGATGGGTCTGTTCAATTAATTACATTATTTACTTGTTTATTGTTAATGTTATTTTTGTTAAGGACAAAAAACAGAATGGTGTGTTCCAAATCAGTAACCATGAAAATTGCAATATATATAATTTAAATTGTGTTGCATTTTATCCCAAAAATTTAGTGAGTGTGATACTTTTCTACCTATGCTGTTGATGCATGGTTTCTATTATTATAAACGTGCATGCAGGACAACAAGCTATAAAGAATAGGTTAAATAACTTGAAAAAGTTTACATAAGCTATATTTTATAAATATTGAACAAAAATAACATTGTATATTATCTTACAATTTAAATCTACCTTTCTATGAAGTCTCCAGATTTTATGCAAGAAAGTTGGCCTTTGCCAAACTGTTATTTCTGTTAAATATTTGAGCAGTAAAGATTTTTGCACTGAAACTAATCATTATTGTTTCATGCTACTTCAGATCTGGTACATATGAAATTCAAGAAGTAGATGGACTACCCATTGGCACCAAGATTGTTGTGTATTTGAAGACTGACTGTAGAGAATTTGCTGACGATGCAACAGTTAAAAGTAAAATTATTACCAAAACTAAAATAAATTATTATACATACCTATTATAATTATTATGATTTCCAGTAATATTAAAATAAATTTTATTTTTATTACAGATATAATAATGAAGTATAGTAATTTCATCGGCAGCCCTATTCTGTTAAACAGTGAACAAATAAACTCCATTAAGGTTGGTTAGTTCACACAATCTTATTTTTGTATAATTTATCTAGAGGTATATGATAAATATTAAATATATGCAATATCAGTTGTCCAATAATTTAAAATTATTACTTGAGCTCCTTACACTAACCTTTTGTTAGTGATAATTGATTGTTAGTTAATTGCTATGTGATAATGTTGTAGGAATTTTACTACATCGTAATGTAGTATGAAATACTTACTACTAATATTGTAAATGCGAAAGTTTGTGAGGATCGATGTTTGTTACTTCACAGAAAAACAAATTAACCGATTGGGCTAAAATTTAGAATGGAGATAGCTTACACCCAGGATAACACAAAGGCTACATTTTGTCTTGAATAAACTTCCGCGGCTACTAATAGTAATTTAAGCTTAAGTTATTATTATAATTAGCTTAAACTACTAATAGTAGCTTAAGCTAATAATAGCTGAACTATTAGTTGCCCGTCTGCTAGGAGATGGCACTAGAAGAAGAAGAATAGGAAATAAAGGCTTTTTTAATTACTTTATTTATCTTTTAGCCATTGTGGTTAATGGAGGTTAAAGAAGTCACCCAAGAGCAACATATAGAGTTCTACAGATTTATCAGCAATTCCTATGACAAACCACGTTTCACGCTCCACTATAAAACAGATGCCCCTCTCAGTATACGATCCATTCTGTATGTGCCTGAGGGCAAGCCTGGGTTGTTCGAGTTGTCAAGAGACTCAGATGTTGGAGTGGCTTTATACTCGAGAAAGATACTGATCAAGAGCAAAGCTGAAAACATCTTGCCAAAATGGTTGAGATTTGTCAAAGGTCAGTTTTTCTTTGTACATTACAACTTCTTTCTTTGTAGCTAATACTATCATAAGATAATAGATCATAAGATATACTTATCATAAGATAGAGGTTAAAACGAGACACAAATATGCTCTGACATAAATCTGTCTCGCTTTAATTCTGTCTTGAGTCAGAGCTGAATGAAAGTGAATAGATTTCAGCCCAAGTCTAAAGCATTATGAACTTATGAACAAGGACTGTATAACAGAATAAGCCATATCATGTAAGTCATATTTGTTTTGTTTTAGGTGTTGTGGATTCAGAAGATATTCCACTTAACCTTAGTAGAGAATTGCTCCAGAATAGTGCATTGATCGCGTAAGTATCTCATCTTTTTTACTTATATTATAAATGCGAAAATGTGTTTGTTCGTCAATCACGCTGAAAGAGAGCTAAGTATCAACGTGATTTTTTAAAGATGGATATAGTTGAAGAAATGGAGTGGCTAAGGCACATTTTATCCCAGATATCCCAGAAAATCAAAAAGATCCCATCATCAGGTCAGTATTTGATGATGGAATCATTGAGAAACTGAAGAAACTTCAATTTTTATAGGCACACTTGATATACTTTGTAGTGGTGTTTGAAGTCGGTTTTTTAAAAAGAATTTTTGTTGACAGCAAATTACGTACTGTATTGACTAACCGGTTTCTCAAATTCATGGTGGACACAGCTAATAAAGACCCCGTTGGATATGATGCATTCTACAAAGATTATTCTTTGTTCTTTAAGGAAGGCATTGTTACAAATCAAAATCCTCTGGAAAAGGTACATTTTTATCTATAACTAGCTAACACACCTCAGCTTTGCAAGCGGAGCTTTTTCTATATCTTTTACCTAACCAGAAGGAGTAAGGTTTGGGTGTATGTATGCCAAAATGTAATTCATACATAGTCATAAATTTATTTATGTATTTGTAGGTATCATCTACGTGTACTTAATGTATTGTATAGACTTGAAGTAAATTGGATACACTATTAAATAGAATTAATAGTAGTAGTATTACTAAAGGAAAAAGAGGATTGGAAGGAAACCTGCAGGCCGGAGAGTTTTCCATAAGATTATAAAAGATGTATGACATTGAGCCAGTGTGGTGGACTATAGTTTATAATTCTTCTCAAGACCTATGCTCAGTAGTACGCAGTTGGTTGGTTGCTAATAATGTTATTGTGATAATTTTACACATTGCTCTTGAATTGTCACTCGTTCTAACGATGATAATAAATCAGGAAAACTCCCAAGGAACTATATTTTCGCAAACTTTATCAACTTAATTATCATCATAGTCCAGCAAACTAGTAGTAGTACTAAAACTGTATAAGACATACATGCGGCTCTTCTCAGCAGAATCTGCATTCTGAACCGGTGGTAGAGTCATGACTTGTCATAAGAGCTACAAGTTGGCCTACATGAAATAAATAATTTTTAATTTGAATCTAAACCTTCATGCAGAATAAGGCTATCCATTGGTGAAATTAAAATCACAACAGTAGTTAAGGCGGAGACACTAGTTTATATTGCGTAGTGATATTTTAGAAAATTGTTATTTGCTAAAGGAAGAAAAATAATAATAAGTAGGTATTACAATTAATAATATTTTTTATTACAGGAAGAAATCGGTAAACTGTTACGTTTCGAATCTTCGAAGCTTGAGAGTGGTGTTAAAACGTCTTTGGCCGATTACAATGCACGACAGAACAACGATCAAAAAAATATATACTATTTGGCAGCCCCTAGGTAATTAATGTTAATCTAAATATATACAAGGAAAACCTGACTGACTGACTGATCTATGAACACATGACCTTGTAAGTAATGAAACTCAATTTTATTTTAGATCATATACATTATATTATATGACTTAAAATAAATAATGTTGTTTTTTAAATATATGTACTTAATACTGAGTTTCATAATTACAAAAGATTCAGAAAGTCTTTTTTTTTTCGTTTAGGAAACAAAGACCTTTTTTGTTTGTCTCACTTTTAATCTAGGTGTGCAATATTGTGTACAAAACGAAATTCAATTTCAGTCGTGAATTAGCACAGTCGTCACCTTACTACGAATCTCTGAAGAAACGCGACGTAGAAGTTCTGTTTTGCTATGAGATGTATGACGAGCTTGTCTTATTGGAATTGAAAGAGTTCGGAGGCAGGGCGCTAGTGTCGGTTGAAAATGATATGCAGAAGGACCGTGCGGATCAAAGTGAGACTATCATTGGTAAGGTCAAACCAATTATAAATAATAACTAGATGATGCCCGCGGCTTCGCTCGCATTGATTTAGTTTTTAAAAATCCCGCGAGGATCTCTTTGATTTTCCGCGATAAAAAATAGCCTATATCATTCTCCCGGCCCTCAACAATATCCATGCAAAAAATCCTTTGTTGCAGCGTGATTGAAGGAAACCAATAAACAAACACACTTTCGCATTTATAATATTAGTAAGGATTTATTACTAGCTGATGCCCAAAATTTAATAGTAAAGGAAAATATCGTGAGGAAATCTATACGTCTGAGAGTTCTTTATAATGTTCTCAAATACGAGTGAAGTCTACATTGGGTCAGGTTAGTGGACTATGGCCTATAACCGGTACTCTGACATGAGACCTCTAGCGCTCAACATTGAGCCGTTTAAGGAGTAATGATGATGATCCCCAATACTGATTTTGCTTTCTTAATGCCGTGAGAACTCCGTGATATCACGGGATAAAGTATTCCTATCTATAATATAATAAGGCTAAAGGATAAAATATTCTTACTAAAAACTTACAGGAAGCGACGATTTGCAACAAGGACAACTTAATGAATTGATTTCGTTCCTGAAATCCAATTTATCGGGAAAAGTGTTTGAAGTGCGAACTACGCAGAAGCTGGATTCGCATCCCTGTGTGATCATCGTTCCAGAAATGGCCGCGGCGCGTCATTTCATTAGAACTCAAGCTCAAAACCTTAGCGAGGAAAATAGATTTGCTTTGTTAAGACCGCAGTTAGAGATCAATCCAAAGTAAGTGTGCAACGAAATTAATAATTGAATGTCTATTTTCAGGATTACATACCGAAACGGCAATACTTATGTTATTCAAGTTTAAAACCTCTATTGAACGTATAAAAAACCTCTATAATATTATATTATCATGGTATTTGCAAAACAGGTGTTCATATTGTTTTTATTACGTGCAATATATATTTTGTAAATCATTTGTGATAGTAGGTACGATACTGAAAACTAATTCTCGGCGTTATTTGGAACCCTCGCTTACACCTCGCCTATAATTTACTACTTGCCGCACTTGTAACATAACTTATTATTATATTTACAGGCATCCCATTATTAAAAAGCTGCATAAATTAACCAGTAGTGATAAGGAATTAGCAAACATGGTGGCACAACAGCTATTCTCCAACGCGATGGTCACCGCCGGCTTGTTAATGGATGCCAGAAATTTAATAACGAACATTAATGATCTATTAGTGAAAGCCTTAGAAAAACATTGATGTACAAATCTAATGCTAATATAATAAAAAATAACTTTAAAATACATATACATAACTATTGCGAAATAACGCGTTTTTAGTATAAGTAGGTATAATAAAATAATAAAATATATGATAAAATCCTTTTATTGCAATACAAATTAAAACGCATTCCGCGCACCCTGTTAGTTGGGTTGGGTTTGGGTAATTGGCGGGAGTTTGAAGTATTGTGGTATTTGTACCTCCTACTTCCATGATTTCTAATAATAAAATTTGTTCCCGTCCGATGGAAATAAAATTCACGCGAACGAAGTCGCGGGCATAAGCCAGTGTTGTTCCTGGTCTATGAGCCAGTGTAGCGAGAGAATATAAGCCAGCAAAGCCAGTCTGTTTTCAGAGGCGAAACTTCATACATTAGTTTTTCGAGCTATTATGCTTAATTTTAGACAACTTCATAAAAAAAACAATACTACCAACCAATATTCAGAGACGAAACTTCATACTTTGGTTTTTGAGCCATTATGCTTAATTTTAGACAACTTCATAAAAAAAACAATACTACCAACCAATTTAAAGAAGAAAGAATTAGCAACGCTAAGGATTTTGTAATGTATTGATAGATACATGTTATCTACTACCGATACGTCATAGGTACTATTACCGATATCGACATAAACAAGGATGTGCCACCAAATCTATTGTTCAAAGGTCAATTTCAAAATGTTGCATAAAATAAAACAAGGATTAATATGAGAGTAGTACGTATTTATTCATTTTTAATCACAACAGAATTAGTCATTTTGATTATCATTTCATTCCTTATCGATGTCGATAGTTTTGAAGCACACTCTCCAATGGGCGGCCATGTTATGCGACAATATTCTATAAGTATGCATTTATTTTCGTAGGTAGAGTATCTCTATATATTTCCTACCTCCCATGACAGGTACCTACGTACTACTACCAGGTAGGTATGTACTTTGCCTATCCTCTATGTCTATGATAAAATCTGTGGAAAAAATCGACCGAAGCATGACCGAAGCGGTACAAACTGCAAAGATAATGAATTAATCTGTAACGGAATTCAGAAACGCGGTTTATTGTAATTTTATATCCGGTGCATTTTATGTTTTATCAAAATCAAAAATACCCACAGTGCAACTAAATCAAGCCTAATTATGCGATAATTTCTGTTATATTTGACGTAAGTTGTTCTTTATTTTTATATTTTTATTTATTTATTGTACGAATAAGATTTCTGATACATACGTGAATAAATATTGTACTCCAAGTCTTTAAATTATGTATTTCACTTTATAGATAAGCCAATAAAGTGTTTTCAATGTAAGAGAACTTAAAAGATATCGTACTTTAGTCACAAACATAACCATGAGCGCCACCGATATACATAAAGTAGACAATGAAGATGACAACAAAACCTTGGATAAGCTGCAAATTGAGGCGGAGGAGAAAGAAATGATGTTGAAAATGGAACATCCCGCCGACGAAGAAGTTCAACTTCGCCATGACGAGGGCCCAGTCAAAACTGCACTTTCCGGGGATATTACGGAACAAGGACGTGAAGTTAAACCAAAATTCATACCAATTGGCGCTATTAAAATGCCCGGATTTTTTACTAGGAATTCTGACAGGGAGAAGTCTAAGGTATATACAATTATGATGGCTGCATACTGTAAGAAATTTCTGTCCGAAAAATTGGAATGTATGCCAGAAGGCATTATATACTCGTACATATTTTACTCGGCCCTGCAAGCCATCAGAATTTTGTCCGATTGGATGTCCCTTTGAGATGCTTGCCAAAGACATGAAATAAACTTCTAACAGATATTTTCCTATTTATGTACTTTAAAGCATTACATGTGTGTATGTTAAAATGAACTCCTTTCAAAATCGTTAAAATATAATCATTAAAATAAATAAATTTTATTTAATGAATTCAATTATTTAATTAAATAATTAAATTTAGTTTAATTTATTTATTTATACAACCTTGTTATGCTTACAGCTTAATGCTAAAGCGCATAGCGAGTTAAACTAATAATAATTTACAGTAATACTTAATATCTTCCTAGTATCTCAAACAAATACAAAAGTCTAATCCATCCAGCCTTAATTTAAAAAAGAATCAAGTATACAGAACAATAATTATTTTCTTGCCTTTAAACATTCTATTATTAACTATTATTATTAATATGGATTAGGAAATAAGACATGTATCAATTGTCAATGTTTAACTAACTGTATACAGGAGGAGGAAGCAATTGAAAAAGACACAGATAATGAAAAGAACCCAGACAAAGCTGATGATGAGGTTAAGTCTAAGCAGCGTTTCCAGTTTTTACAAACTTGCCCATTTACCAAATTTCTGAAGCAGACTCCAAAGGAAAATGGTTTGTTATCACTAAAACATTAACTATTTCTAATTCTAAAGTATCACACAGTGAAACATCAAATATTATAAAAACTGACTTTTTAATTTGTGTGCACCTTAATTTTTATTTATTTATTTCTACTGTAAAAAGCCTTTTAAAGCCCAACAGTTAAAGGAGCAGACTGAAAACTGACAAGGTTGCGGGTTCAATCCCCGCCCGTTGCACTATTGCTGTACTCCTAACAAGCTTTCTGCTTACTTGGAGCGGAGAAAAGAATGTTAGTCAAGTTCATCTTGAATAATATTCTTTAAAAAAAACTGTAATAAAACTTAACAAAATCATACAAGGTCATGCACAAGGACAGTTTATTCTTAAGGATAAGATTTTCTTGAATTTTAATTTTCTTTTCGGCAAATACCACTAAGTTATTACAATATTTTATATACAATAGTTATTTATCTACCAAAAAGAAGAATAAATCTATACAAATATAATGTGAAAGAAACTGTGACTGTTACCTTTTCATTTATAAACTGAATATTTTAACATTTGCATCCTGAGCAAGCATATTGGATACTTTTTATCCTGGATTATGAAAGAGTTTCTATGATTATTTAAAAACCTTATTCCATAATCCATATGCAGACGTGAGTTAGTATAATCAGAGAAACTTTGTTGTGCACAGTGATACGTTTTTCTGAATTTTTTAAAATTTTGCAGATGGCGATAATACTGGACAGAAAAAACGTTTAGGAATATTTAATGTTATGTATCCAAAAGTGTTTCAAAGACGCTCTGCAGGCGCAGCTGAAGCCACCCTTGCTTCTATGGAGACACTGGAAGACAAAGTTGATACCCCTAATGATGGAATGGAGAATGTCAAATTGGATGTAGCTGTTAGTTTAACAAAAAAATCATTTTTTATACTGTTAAAGAATTTTTTAGAAAAAGTAGTTTTAAAGTCATTATCCATTGGTCGGGTTTGTTCCTTATTTTTTATTGCACTTATTCACTGTTGTTTATGTATTAAACTGTCTTGACAGATTGACTTTATTTTTTAGCAGTCTACAAATTGTACTTTAAATATAGCTAGCAGTTGACCAAATTTAAATACAGCTAGCAGTTGACCAAATTTAAATACAGCTAGTAGTTGACCAAAGATTGCAACTGACTTCTGCAGACTGAATGTCCAATATGTCTGTCAGGTTGGCCCTAAATCCACTGTCAATTCTGTTTCAGGATGAACAAGATGGAAAAGTTGCCACAAGGCTTCCATTAAAAGAAAGAATTCGTCAGAAGAAATTTATTATAGGTAACTAATTGCTAATTGTAACAGTATGTCGGCAGTATTTGTATTATCGCGTGGATTAAGGTTTTTAATTCCCGCGGGAACTCTCTTATTTTCCGGGATAAAAGTAGCCTATTTGTATTTCAGACAATAATCTGTCTCTGTACCCAGCCAAATCGGTTCAGTTGTAGCGGCGTGATTGAGTAACAAACATCCATCCATGTATACATCCTAACTTTCGCATTTATAATATTAATTCGATTTCAGACAGCAATGTAATTGTATGATCAAAGTTTCTGGCATATTTGTTACAAAGTTACACCATCAGTGTAATTTTTTTATAATGCAAATATTGAACATAATTTAAAATTGTCCTAGATGATATCATGGTATGCGGAGTGACCCTGCTGGTGTTGCTGGCAGTCATCATTGGGATCGTGATCGGCTCCAGGTCAGGTCCCCCGTTGGAGCGCCCGTTGCGTCTCGGCCGCTTCATCACTACACAAACGTCTTGCGGATTAATTGAAGGGTGAGACTTATTATTTCTAGTTACAATGTATAACTTAAAACTTAAGATTTAATCGTCATTTAAATTTTGATTTTCTTTTACAGTATTCTTGATGATGGGGTCTTCAATTTCTTTGGCATACCTTATGCAACTCCTCCAGTGGAAGATAAGAGATTCACTTACGCACAGCCATTAAATAACATATCCATGTGTTGGAACGGTACACTGGAAGTCCACGAACCTGGTCCGTTGTGCTTACAATTTTTGGAAAATGGAACCATAGTTGGAGATGAAGATTGTCTAACTCTGGACGTAGTCACCCCACATGTGAGATACGATTCGCCATTACCGGTCGTAGTGCTGATAGGTGCGAACACGCTAGCCGGCGGCATCAGTCCCGCACAACCGTCCGCGATGTACGCGCGTACTAAAGAAGTTGTCTTCGTGCGGCCCAATTTCCGACTCGGTTCTTTTGGATTTCTAGCTCTAGACATTTTATCCAACTCTAAATATCCACCGACATCCGGCAACTACGGCCTCAGTGATTTGCTCGTAGCTCTGCAGTGGATTCAGAATAATATTAAACATTTCGGAGGAGACCCGCAATCCGTGACACTGCTGGGGCACAGAGCCGGCGCGACGTTGACCGCCGCGCTCACGACTGTACTCAACGCCCACAAATTATATTCCCGCGTGTGGCTGTCGTCGCCTTCCGTAATATTCCCCGGGAAACCTCTGGAGCAAACTCAGAAGAGCAACGAACAGTTTAAACAGATCAGCAAGTGTAACGACATCGACTGCCTGCGTCGCATATCGCAATTGGAAGTTTTGAACGCGACACCCGACACTTGGCTGGGCAGCGACGTGAGCACTCTGCCGACCTCGGACGAATTTAAACGCTCATGGCTAGTACTCGACGGACAGTACCTGCGAACTCACGCCTACGAACGCTGGGACGCCTTGAGGGAAGCTAAGAATATCGGCAAAGAAAAAATGTATAAACCTATGGTGTTCGGAACGACTCAACACTCGGGCCACTCGGAACTGTTGCGAATGAAACATCTGAATTGGACAGCTGAGATTGTAGAAAAAATGGTGAACGAGAGTTACCTGGGTGAGAAGAATTTGACGGAGGATGTGTTCAAAATATTCAACAAGACGTACTCGGGGCTGGTGGAGCTGATCTCGGCGGTGCGCACGCTGTGCCCGCTGGTGAGCCTGGCGCGGCTGCGCCTGCGCGCGCCGCTGTACGTGGCGCTGGGCGCGGGCGCGGGCGGCGGCGCGGCCGGCTCGGGGCTGGCGGGCGTGGACTCCGACATCGAGGCCATCCTCGGCAGCTTCGACTCCATCATGCCCGAGCAGCGCCGCTTCATGGCGGCCATCCAGCAGCTGTTCTACTACTACGTGTGGAACGGCAAGCTGCCGACCGAGCACGACCTGATCGCGGTGGGACAAGACTCGCTGCCGCACCGCGGCCTCCCGGAGTGCGATCTGCTAATCCAGAAGGACGTCGTGCCGAGGCACGCCCACGTCGATTGAGATTTTACTTGAAACAATCCGACGAGAAAATCTTTTTACTTTTCGAACTTCTGTATTAATTTTTTTATGTAGAAAACGTTTTTGTATATGTAGCTTTCTATGTACTTACTTATGATGCACTCGTTTGCCGCTCGGTCATACGTCGGTCCGTCGGGACGCTGCAGTATGGAATAGGAATCTCTATAATACTCAGATGTTATGTTAAGTTCAATGATATCTTTTTTTAGAAAATGTGTCCCTTTTTTTCTTGAAATAATTTATCAAACAAATAAGACTGATTTTCGAAACCCATCAAACACGATGATCTCATGTGAACATTTAAGATTTAACAGTCGCTTTAAATTTTTTGTACCACTTGAAATTAATGAAATTCTTGTAGCTAGTTTTATTACTTTTATAAAATAGATATACTTTATACTCATTGTGGAATAGTTTGATAAGTCTAAAATGTTTAAATTAGCAATTCCAAAAAACCCCAATTTAGTGGTAATTATAGTAATAAGATGGTATTCATATCTTCAATAATAGTGATTTACTTTAAAGTCTGACGATCCAAAGAATAAACGTGGATAATTTTATTGATTTGTGAAGTATGATAGAATGTGTAGTGTTTTGTAATGTCTTGTGTGAAACAGAGTTAAATATAAAGTACCTATAAGTAATTTTTAATGATGACCCCCAAGTAATCTTGCCATAATTATTATTATGAAGTAATTTGCCAAAAAGTTTTGAATGTATTTTTGTATGGCTTAGGATTGTGTTTGTTGTGCAGCTAAATATGAATCTCAAATGGAAATATTAAAAGGATTTTTGTATGAGCACATTTTGATCTCCAGTGACTGCCATTTTTGCTTCATGTTTCCAAACAATTGCACATGCTGTGTGTTATTCACTTTTTAGAGTAAGTAGTTATGTAGCTTCATTTCGTTGATATCTGAAATATATGTATGAGCCTGTAAAACGGGTTTTATTGTCTGGAAACCACTCATCTTCATGAGGCCATCCTTTGCGGCTGCACGGAAAAACCCCTGAAAGTTAACTTTCATAATCAGAGGGGTATTTCCGTTGACGCATATTTTAATACCAGAGGCGCAGGCTAGGGTTTTTTTTATTTATTTTATTTTATTGTAATCAACAGCGATACATACACAATACAATTTACAATTAAATCTTAATACTAAAATAAGGCCAAATAGGATTACATATTAGCGCCGAGCGTTTAGTTTCAAATGCGCACGTGCATCAAACGTTTTACAATACATTTGTAATTATAATCGTTTGCGAACTAAGCCTCGTCGAAGGCACGGGGTAGTAAGCCTGAAAAGTACCTAATAGGTAGATTGCATATTAATTGTAAGGAAAATCTTTAATTAAATATGTTTATTAATAACGTATACGGCGATAGCTTACTGGTTTAAGACCTTGGCCTAATTTTGCGGGGGTCCTGGTTTTGAATCCCAGGCCTAACCAGGCAGGCAGGTCAGGTATAACCTTGAGTTATGTGCATTTGAAACAATACCTAAAATGTCATGTTTTAGCGATATAGGAAACATCGGTGAGATCTGAGGAAACCTGTATGCCAGACAAGAATTTTTCATAATGTTCTCAAAGATGTGTGAAATCAACCAATCTACGTGATGAACTAATAGCCTTATTCATTTCTTTTGTAATGGGACCCATGGTGAGTGTAGATCCCTAATCAATATAATGTGGTCCATATTAAAAAACTAGCTTTTTTCCCCACGGAATTTCTCACGTTATTTTAGACCTATTTTACCCTTAGGGGTTGAATTTTCAAAAATCCTTAGCTGATGCCTACGTCATAATAGCCATCTGTATGCCAAATTTCAGCCCGATCCGTCCAGTGGTTTGACTGACTTGACTGAGCATTGGTAGATCAGTCGGTCAGTCAATCACCTTTTCCTTTTATATAAAATCAGACTAGCTTTTGCCTGCGACTACGCTCACTTTTATTTCGATTTTTCAAACCCCTACTTAACCTCTTAGAGGTTGTGAATTTTCAAAAATCCTTAGCGGATGTCTACGTCCTATATAATAGCTCTATAAGCCAAACAGCTCGATCCTTCCAGTGGTTTGAGATGTGCGTTGATAGATCAGTCAATCAGTCACCTTTGCCTTTTAGGTATATATTTAGATGACCATTTGGACATGATTCATAAACTCAAGATCATTTTTGTTTCAAATATTTATTGTAAATCAAACTTATGATTATTTGGTACAAACAAGACGTTTCTAGCATAATATAAAAAGTAAGTACAAAATACTTTGTAGCTGGAATGTTAATAAAAATAAATTAAAACAATAATATAAATAAACGACAAGCGAAAACAATTTTCAGAAACCAGGAATAAATTAAAATGTTCAACATTTGGATTTTATCAAATAATAAACAGTGATCAGAATAAAATCTTACAAAGACATAAAAGCAAAATAGATCAACCATGATCATAATAGTTAATGATTACGTTCTCGTAAGGGCGAAATCACAGTTTGTATGTTCTCTTTCCCAATTATCATTGTCTTTCTCATCACGGAGGGCGACTTAGGTTTCGCTTGAGTCTGTTCGGCGTCTTTTTTCATTTTATCCATAACAGAAGATTGTTTGGCGAGGGTCATGGTCAACTCTTCATTTTCTTGCCGCAGGAGAGATAGCTCTACTACTAGAGACTGTTGGTCTTGAATCTGTAGACAAATGTACATGGTGATGACTGGTGAATGTAATTAGAATATGTTTATAATTATTAGAATATGTAATGTATAATATCCCATGCTTGGTGGGTTTAGTCAGCAGTGTTAACCCAGTGGTGAGGACTGCGGTTTCCCATTTGGGAGGTTCCTCTAACTTTTCAGAGTTATAAGCGTTCAAGCAATTTTTATAACATGCTTCAATGGTGAAGGAAATCATGGTGAGGAAATCTGAACACCGGAGATTCTGATAATGGTTTTAAAGGACCAGCATGGTGAATTATGAGATCTGCGCTCAGTAGTGAGACGTTTGTGGTGTGTTGATGATGTATTCAGTCTCTTATATAAAGACTGCTCTACAAAATCAATCTGCTATGCGACTAACAAAATCGTACTTATTTGACAGTTCGAACAAACAAGAAATTAATTGAAATCATATGTATAAGCTGTCAAATTAATCCGCGTATCTTGATCCGCGATAAAAATCAGATTAGGTACACAAGATGCCACATAACATTATCTGCCGTATAACAAAAAAGAAAAGCGCGCGCTTCTCGAGATTTGTCTTGATTTTCTTTGCTTTCTGAGTGTAACTTTTTTTTACTACTTATTTGATGCCAGGTTCGCCCTTGACTGCTCCCACCTTATGGGTGACAATGCATCTAAGATGATAGTGGATTAACTTGAAAGGGGTATGGTAGTGGTAAAGCCGTGCTCGCACACGACATCGTACCAGAACGCTAGATCGGTAGATTGATAACAAGCCACGGTCAAAGCCTCCAGTAGACAAGACATGCGACATACTACCCGTACACTTAAAGAATGGGATTGAAAATGGCGTCGCTTCTGTTCACCTCTCACTCGCACACTGTCGCTATCTATACTCACACTCGCCGGTACGGACAACAACAATAAACCGATAAGATGACCGTCTTTATTTATTTATTGGTAATCAACAGCGTGTACAACATAATTTTACAAGATTATTTTAATTTTTAAATAAAAATTAGTATAATTTATTGGTTATTAGCAGATTGTCGCTCGCTATAGATTCCGTGTATGCTGACAGTACCGGCATAATGAGCCGCGATTTCTAATCCCATTCTTTATCTGTACGGATAGTAGCTAGTCATTGAAAAACGAATCTGTTACACGCTAAAGCCTGCATTTGAATAGGGAACAGTGTGGTGGGACGCACCTGTTGCTGCAGCGAGCGGTTGTCGGCCTCGAGGCGCGCGATCTCGCTGGCGGCGTGCGCGAGCAGCGCGCGCGACTGCTCTGCGGCGGCGGCGGCCTGCCCCGCGTGCTCCGTCGCCAGCTCACACAAGACGCGCTTCTTTTCCACCTTGCAACCAGACCGATACTAACTTAAAAACACCAGTATAACTCGTGCGAATTAACATGGCACCTGGTTCGAATGAATGACGTTTAGAAAACTGAGTGCAAAAAAACAAATATATATATATATATTACTCTATTATTATTTGGATGAATCGATGTTTGTTACTCAATCACACCACAAAACGGCTGAACGGTAGGCACAAAGATAGAGAAATAAAAAATAGGTTGTTTCCGAGCCAGATGCCATGTTAATGCGCACGGGTAGTACGATTATCTCACGAAATTACGGATGCTTTACTTGAGTGTGCGTGCCTGTCAGGAGCCTAGGTGGGAGCGGACGGCAAGTATTGCATCCAATTTCCATCCAAGAAAAAATTATGTTTTACACTGATAAATGTTAAAAAAATCATTTTTTATTATTCACATTTTATGACTTTACATACAGAAACAGATAACTACACCTAAGTATTTGGATGCTGTACAAGTTGCACAAATACAGTTGAAACAGTTGAAAGTTGTTACAATTAAATATTCTCTAAATTCTTACCTCATCTCTTAACATTTGAATTTGTGAAGTAGATTCCTTTTTAAGCATTTCGACATCTTCTATGAGTTCATTTTTTATAGACCCTAACTCACGATAAGCCTCCTTCTCTACATTCTGTAAACTTTCAATTAGTGATACATTGTGCTCAATAATTCGATTATGTTCTTTAGCCAAAGCTGCTTTTGATTTCAGAATATTTACGAGAGCTTCCTTGTATTCATTACATTCCAGAACTGTGTTATTTAATGTATTCTTGTAAGTAGCCAGTTCAGATTCTAATACTTCCTTTGAATTCTTTAATGCTATCACTTGGTTCTCTAGATGTTCTAATTCACTATCGGACTCACGCAAGCGCATAGTCAATACTTGGACTATGTCTCTGGTTACAGAAAGCGACATTTCAAACTTATTTTTTTCCTTAGTGGTCTTATCAACATCAACAGTAAGTTTATTGATCTCATTTTCAAAATTAATCATCTTCTTCTTTGATTCCTCTTTGATATCTTCCAGTTCTTCATGTAGCTTTCTTTTCTCAATCTTTAGGGTCTCCCTATCATTTTGCATATTTACAATTTCTTTATGCAATTTTTGATTCTTTTCTTCATTCATGCTCAAGGAATATTTCAATTCTTTAATTTCATTTTCAAGGCTCTGTATGTCTTTTTGTTGTTGTGACCAATGTTGTTGAAGATGTTTGCTTCTTTCTTCAAACTGTATCTCACACAGTCTCAACTTCTCCTGGGAGGCCTCCTTTATTTGCTCAAGCTTAGCTTTCATTTCTTGCTCCTTAACAAGAAGGTTTTGCTGCAGTTCTTGAATTTTATCGTCTTTTTCTTTTATAATTTCATGTTTTATTGTTTCTAAAAGATTGTTATAATTCTGTTTAATTATTTCTTGGTCAATCTTAGATTTAGCCAGAATAGCTTGTTTTTCTTCATCAAGTTTTAATTTGAGAGTTTCTAATTCAGCTTTGTATTCACGTCTAATGCTTTCGTTAGCTTCTAGTGCTAGAGAATGATGACCTTTTACCATTTCAAGCCTTTGGCGGGTTTCTTCCAGACAAGACTCCATAGCAGTTAGCTTTTTTTGTAAATCTGCACACAAGCTATCTCTGATGGTTATGACTTCTTCTAGAGATGTCAGTTCAACTTGTTTGCTATTGACTTCCTCTTCTAACTTCTCACATTGTTTCTCCAAATCAAGTATCTGCATTTTTAACTTATTAATGATTTCTTTGGTTTGATCACAATTTTCTTTTGGTTGTCCATCTTCTCTTTTATTTTCATTATTATTTAAATTGAGCTGACTAAGTTCTCTGCTTAACTTCTGGACATCAGTCTTTCTATTTTCAGTTTGTTTAAGCATTTCATGCAATTTAGCAATTTCATTTTTAAGATCATCAATTTGTCTATTGTATTCTGATATAGTGTAATCTTTATTCCTAAAAAGATGTACATATTATGATTAAGATTAAGCAAAGTATCCTGGTTCCTAAGGTACATTTTTAGTTGAACACTATAAAATATAAATCATATCCTATTAGAGTGGTAAAATTTGTCTTACCAACCTGTTGTTCCCCATACCGTTCAGTCATAAAAAATAGGTAATTTACATGATATTATGATCTTATAATAGCCTAGAATCTAGGTTATTATCACACTAATATTATAAAGGCGAAAGTTTTTATGTGTGTGTGTGTGTATGTGTGTGTGTGGGGTGTGGTGTGTGTGTGTGTGTGGGGGGTATGGTGTGTGTGTGTGTGAGGTGGGGTGGGGTGTGAATTGAATTGATTTGGCTGAAATTTGGAATGGAGATAGCTTATATCCAGGATTAACACATAGACTAAATTTTATCCAAAAATGCTCTATAATAATATTGCCTTAACGAAAGAAATCAAATAAAAGTATGGTCATGAAAAAAGTACAATTAACAATTCCTGAGAGGAAGGCATTAACTATATCTGTGCACAGCATATTATTGTTATTTATATTTTTAAGAGCAATTTCCGAGTTTCTTGCTGGTGCATCTTCCATGGTTGAAATTCCAAATCAATGGTAGATTCACTTGACAATTCAAAAGTACTTCATAGAAGTTTATTTTTATTATAAACTTTTCTATTCTATAAGCTTAATAAATTCAACTAACAATATAAAAATGTTCACCAACCTAATTTCAACTTCATGAGCTTTGATCAGGTCATCTTGATATTTACTGTCACACTTTTTGGTGTTGTTTTTGGATGATGGCAGGAGTGTCTTTTTAGCGCTACTTGCAGTTTTGACAGCTGCAGTCACAGGCTTTATGGGACGAGGCTGTAAATAAAATTATTAAGTGTTTACTTATTTTTAAAATATGGGAGAAATCAGCTTTGCATCCAGCTGCCCACAAGATAGTGTAACAACTTATAACATTGTAATAGCAATACAAAATGATATTGTAACATTTAGTTTAGAGAAGACCAACTGCTGAGTTTCTTGCTGTCTCTTCTGTGGCAGAATCTGCTTTCCGAACCAGTGGAAGAGCTCGATTTGTTATACAAACGGCATGTTGGCCTGAAATAAATCATTTTGAATTTAAAATGATGTAATCTAGCTACTTACTGTTTTAAATGATTTTGTACTATGTACTGAACTGCACTGTGAATGAGTATCTGTATTATCTTTAGAGGAAGTTGATGCAGCTTTGATGGTTTTCGATGCAGGAGTTACTTTAACAACAAGTTTTTCCACATCTCGTTTAGTTTGAACTTTGGATTGATTTTTGATAGCTGTGGAAGAAAAACATTATTTTTGGCTAGTTACCTACTTGTGAAATAAAACAGCTGTTTATACGTAGGTACGTCTTTTTCTCTTGCATACGATCCTAAACCAAGTGCCTAGAACATGCGTAAACATTCTATGACTTTTTTCTAATAGGCATGATTTCTTAGTTCTCTACAAATTTTCATCTACATTTGGAATAAAATTAAAACTTACCAAGTGAATCGAATCTTTTCGCCTTCGAAAACATATTTTATGAGTTATTACTTATTTTAGACAAATGTTTTAGTTATACTTGAGATAAGCATTCGTAAATAAATTAACACATTAAATTCAACTTGGCCTCCTTGTGGTATTACGCGCGAAAATGCTTAGTTTTTTTTTTGTTTTCGTTTCTTTTCTTATTTTTATTCTATTGTTGACTTTTGTATTTGTGACCGTTATTTAACGTTCCGTCCACAGATTACTATGGTCAACGGTTCTCTTTTAATTTTTTTATGATATTACAAGGAGCATCAAGGAGCTTGTGCACTGTATCAGACTCCGACACGACCAAGTAATAGTGTTCTGTGGACACGACTCAGAGTATAGATACTTAAAAATTAAAATCATTCTACAGCTTCTCTGTCTACGTTCTACAGTATCTATATCTTATATGTTTGTGATCTATATTTACTCTTTGTTCTACAGACTCAGCATCGATTCGCATTTTTGCTTCGATCACAGAAAATAAGTTCCAGCATCGCGAGCGAATGCGATGCGAAAGGGCTGTCTGCATATAGCGTTGCCAGGCGTCCGGATAAAGCCGGACACAGTCAGGCTTTTTGGTTGAGTGTCCGGCCAAATTAGACTGTGTCCGGCCTATCCGACTTTTGCTAAGCTTTTTAAGTTTAACCATTTTTTTTACATATTTGTCATGTGTTGGTTTCCGCTCCGCTCGCCTCATCTTGTATCGCTACGCTTGCGCAAACGAGCTTTAAAAAAAATTGCCATTTTGTGCTCGGTCTAAAAAATAAGGGTGTCCGGCCTTTGTACCCAAATGTCCGGCTAAACTGGCTGGCCTGTCCGACTTTTCGGTTTGAAGACCTGGCAACCCTATCTGCATAGATAATATACTATATACCAGGGGCCCAAGTCTGCTATTGCAATTGTAGTTACATTGTCTATCAATGACATGACAATTGTTATTTTTAGCAATGTCATGTCATTGATAGACAATTGACCCCCTGGGCCCCAAGTCAAATTGCTAAAAGTACAAAATTGGGATGTCATTGATAGGCAACAATGTAACTACAATTGTAATAGCAGACTTGGGCCCCAGAGAGGCTGTCTGCGTAGGGAGCTTCGATGATGACATCGATACGATAGCTTAAAACCCAGACTCTCGATATTAATATTCTTTCTATCTTTTAGGTATTAGGTATTTTGTGCTTCTGTACACGAGTAGTCCTTACTCGAATCAATCGCGTTCGTAGCAAAATGAACGATGAACGTGAATCGTCTAATTTGAGCTTATTCCTACCACATACTATATTATCTTAAAAGTTTTATAGGAAAAAGAAAACATTTAAGTAGATAAAGAATAAAAAATTTATATGTATTGCTTTAATTATAATTTAATGCTTATACCATCATTTTGTTACATAGATGGGGGTGGTGGGGGCACTGGTAATAATGGGGGTGGAGGTGGTACCCCCATCATTGGTGCTCCAGGTGGTGGAGGCAAACGGATGCCATGGTTTTCCCACATTTTTGGGGGTGGTGGAGGCATTCTTAAGGGCTCCATTTTAAATGCAAACTGGAGGAAGAACTGCTTGGTATCTTTATTCCAGTGGGTCCAGAATTTAGAATCATGTTTTTCCACTTCTCTACTTGGCACTTTAAATGCTATCGTCTCGTAAGGTTCTGCTGCAAAGAGTAGATATTGCCATCTGCGGTCTGGGGGTTCCACTTTCTGCTCATAAGCTGACATGAAGCGGTGTCTCGGCTGGACACCTTCAGCGATTTCTGAAATAAAAACATCAGTTAGTGTGTGATGTTTCAATTTTTAATTATTTTTTCATATCAATTTTTTCATTCGAAACAAAGTCATTATTGAATAACTAATATGTATATGTATTACTAATTGATGCCCGCGCCTTCGTCCGCATGGATTTAAGTTTTTAATTCCTGCAGGAACTCTTTAATTTTCCAGGATAAAATGTGGCCGATGTGTTAATCCTGGGTATGAGCTATCAGGATTTAAAATTTCAACCAAATTGGTTCATTTGCTGTAGCATGAAGGAGTAAAAAAACATACACAAAAACTGTCACCTTTATGACATTGTATTAGTGTGATGATTATTATGCACTAGCTTTAACCCGCGGCTTCGCTCACGTTAGCTTCGATTTTTAACCCCCTATTTAACCCTCTTGGGGTTGAAATTTTCCAAAATCCTTTCTTAGCGGATGTCTACGTCCTAACAGCTACGTGTATACGAAATTTCAGCTCGATCGGTCCAGTGGTTAGAGCTGTGCGTTGATAGATCAGTCAGTCAGTCAGTCACCTTTGCCTAAAGCAAAAAGCAGTGATAGCCGAATGGTCAGGCCTGTGGTGTTCTATTCGGGGGGATCGTGGGGTCGATCCCGGGCACACACGTCTGACTTTTTGAAGTTATGTGCATTTAAGCAATTAAATATCACATGCTTCAAAGGTACACATACAAACTTTTGCCTTAATAATATCATTATTTGTTGAAGGATGAACCAACAAACAAACACACTTTCGTATTTATAATATTTAGGATTCTGATTATATGTAGTGTATATGAGAACTAAGCCGAGCAACAAATAAAAAATTTTAGCTAGAAATAACTAACCCTTATAAAAAAATCAACAGAGACAGAGAAACATCACAAAAGACTAAGTTCGTGCTAGCTTATGTAAAATTGTGTGGTCTGTACCTGGATAGTCAACTTGGAATAATAAGCTTTGCTGTCCATTCTCAGGGTCCTTTTGCTTTGTTACTCTATAACCTGGTCGTCCAATCTTAACAAACTTCTTAGGTTCAATTCTTGGCTTCTCTGGAGCCAATTGCTGAGGTGCCTCTTTGGCTTCCTTGGCTGCTCTCCGAGCTAAATTAGCCTGATGTTTTTTCCCTTGAGTGTGGGCCAAGTAACTACCTTCATTGTTATGAAGTGTAAGACATAATTTACACTCATAAGATCCTATAACAAAAAGTTACCAATGATTAATACTGTCTTTTAAAAGCACTTCATAAAAGTGTATTTAAATTAAAAATTATTTAATTTGGATGAATAGATTGAGGTTTTAATTCCGGTGGAAACTCTCTTATTTTCCAGGATAAAAAGTAGCTTATGTGTTATGCCAGGTTTCAATCTAACTTTGTGCCAAATTTCAGCCAAATTGGTTCAGTCATTGCAGCGTGATTGAGTAACATCCATACATCCAAACGTTCACATTTATAATATTAATAGAATAGGATAGGATTTTGTACGAAGTAGGATTGTGCGTGGGCTGTCACTGTGTGAATGACCAAGTCACAGGTAATATGCATAAGATTATGCTATACAAATAAATGTACCAATGTTGTGGATCAGATTTTTTATTTATCTTGTTCCTTTTATGGTACCTATGGTATAAAATGTAATATTGGTTGGATATTGTCCTTTGAAATTTTGTTATAAATTTAAGATGGTCAATTTCGATTTCTTTAAAAAACCCAGTAAAATATAAAACAAGCGAAACAACTGGTTGCAAAAATGGGAAAAATTTGGTACTGTTCAAGTCACAAAGCCTAAGTATGTCATGATCTCTTTAAACATTTCTGTGGTGGTGTCATGTGGTACTGGTTGCTATTTTCTCTCAAATATGGTTGAGCGAAGCAACAGCTGGATCATGTGTCATGCTCGTGATTGGGTGCCACCAACGGGAATGTGTCTATTTTCTGTCTGCCTATCATAACATGTACTGGATTTTATGTAGATATTTGAAACTTCATTGTGGAAACACTGCCGAGTTTATTGTTGGCTCTTCTCAGCAGGAAGGGCATTCCGAACCAGTGGTAGATTCAACAACTATTCAAAAGCACTTGTAAAAGTTTATTTGAATAAAAAATATTTCTATTCTATTCTAAAAGTAAGTATCTATTATAGGTAGGTACCTCATCTATCTATTATAGGTATCGATTATATAGAAAATTATATTTAAAAATAAGTACTTTACCTAAATGATTTTTCATAAAATATGGATCTTTATTTAGGTCGATGGTCTCCAAGGCAAGTTGCCTTAACCTTTCGCGTCGATCTCGATTGCTTTCCGACCATGATGCTACGCCTCCTCCTCCAGTTTTACCACCAGGTCGGTTTTGAAAATCCATTTCGGACACTAGTTAGCACAAAGCTAAGTGCTGGACATATGATTGTGGTATTAGGCGAGAAATTATGATTAATTCATTCACAATTTTAACAAGATCCAATTCCAACAAACAAGCGTTGATAAAATTGACATCACAGTCATTGACAAACATAAAGTTAGACACCAATTAGACACTATCAAATCACAAATACACCCAAGAGAATATAAACCACTACGGGACGCGTTGGACAGATTTTTCTCGGACCATTCAAAGAGTAAATATAGATAGGGACCTTTGTAGCTTAATTTTAGCCAACATCATAAAAAAATCAATTTTACCAACCACAACAATATTACCAATGTAAAAAAGAAAGAATTGGAAAGTTTAGTTAAGATGAATGTATCGATTGATATGCGATATTTATATAAGGTTGTGCCACCAAATCTATTGTTCAAAAGTCAAGTTAAAAAGTATCGATAGACATTTATCTTTAGCTTTGACAATTATTCTTTCTTCTTTCATTGGTTGGTAGTTTTGTTTCTCTTTTATGAAGTTGGTTAAAATAAGGTACTTTTCTCGAAAAATTTTTATTTGAAGTCCCGCCTCTTAAAACGGAGTGATTATAATATTTTCTTGGATATTGGCCTACATGAATAGGTAATTTTAAATTTTATTTTTTTGTAAACTCAGTTTCACTTTAGGTCACATTTTACAAAATATACACAATATTTAGATAAGTACCTATGTCAAAATTTTAGTTCTACAACTTTATTACAAAAGGCTTTATTATATCTGTGGTTTTATCCTAGTTGTACCTACCTAAGAATTAGGAACTCTTTGATTCTTCGTCCGAGAAGGAACTTCATTATTCGATGACTTCTTACTCTATGCTTTTTGCTTTGGCAGCTGACATATGAGTGATTAGGTAGGTACATTCTCTTGGGACATATTTAGACGTGATTTTGACTTTGACAATTTTGCATTCTTTTCTTTTGTCAATTTAGGCGGAAGGTACTGTTTTTAATTTTAATCGGATGATATCTTTCTCATCAGAGTGAAACTGTGCTGTTATTGTAATATATTTCCATTAGCAATAAATGATCGACAAAGTGAATTACAAATTTTGCATCCGTTAATGAATAAATGAAGTTTTTGACTTATAACCTCTAGTCGGTGAATGGAGTGATTGATATGATTTTCTTGTTTTAGGTAGTGTATCAAGATGTTGATGCCAAAACAGAATCGCGTTTCTATCTATGAGTATCTTTTCAAAGAAGGTGTTATGGTAGCTAAGAAGGACTACCATGCACCCAAACATCCAGATCTTGAAAAGATTCCTAACCTTCAAGTTATTAAAGCTATGCAGTCTTTAAAATCTAGAGGATATGTGAAGGAACAGTTTGCGTGGAGGCATTTTTATTGGTGAGTAGTTTTTCAATTTGATTATTAGTAAACAAAGCTATTGAATTGCTGTCTACAGAGGTTACATCAAGAATAAGTACCTAATCTCATCTCATAGAGATCTCATAGAGAGATGTAGCTATGGGAAAGTGCAAAATAAACTGCAAATAGGGAACTTAAGTTAGTGGTAAATTACAGGGGTTTACAATCAAATATTATGTTACTAGTGGGTTACATACTTATTTCAAGTGTACGAGCATCAGTGACATTATGAGGCCATATTGTTTCTATTCAACACTTCTCTTGCTCCATTCATGAACATAAATATTGTTTTATTATTTAAATGTATACTTTAATATATTCTTTTCTTTACATCAATGTTTTCACCAAGCATTGTGAAAAGGATTACTACTTTGTACTTACTAATGTAATGTTTTTGTTTCAACATTGTGTATCATAAAAATAAGAAAACACTTTGTAATTTCAGGTACCTCACAAATGAAGGTATTGAGTACCTGAGGATCTTCCTACATTTGCCCCCTGAAATTGTACCCGCAACCCTGAAGCGATCAGTGCGTACAGAGACAGTAAGGCGTGGTGCTGTTGGTCGTCCTGATGCTCCCGCTCGCACAGCTGAAGATCGCTCAGCTTATCGCCGCGCACCTACCACTCCTGGTGCTGGTCATGACAAGAAAGCTGATGTTGGCCCAGGATCAGCTGGTGTTGAATTTGTAAGTTTCATATTATTATGTTAAATACTTACAGTGGACACAGCTTGTGCCATGTCAACACAAAGTATAATAATAATTATGATCAATGTAAAAGTAGTGAAATAGTGTGTCCGAACTAGGTAATCCTTAAAACAATTGCCAACTTATAATAATTGTGGAAATATTGAGGTTTTTAACAAAATTGTCATAGGTAAAAACACTTGGTCATATGGCAACTTGGTTTGGTCAGGTAGGTAGATTTTATTTTAACAATTTTACTTTAAATTTCTGAAAAAAATGTTTCAACCTATGATGCTGTGGTCTTAGAATAAGGGATCTACTTCTTTGTATGGTCAATTTGGGAATTTATAATTTTTAAACTGTCTCTGGTCTGGTGGTAGGCTTTGGCCATGACTAGTTACCAACCTGTCTTCAGATGTGTCGCCAAACTATAAAATGTTTCTGTACAATGGAAATGCAAATACAATAAACATTAAAGGTTTAATTTACATTGTTCGTCTAAGTTAGCCTGTTGCCATTAGACTGCATTGGAACTTACTAACAGGTAAGATAGCAGTCAGTCTATCGTTATATAAAGTTCATTGAAAAAAATTATTCCTTTTATTTGTTTCAGAGAGGAGGTTTCGGTCGTGGAAGGCCAGCACCTTAATTAAGCTAAATATAAAAAAATATAAATTGTCTAACAAATTGTTTTATTTTACTCTGGTAACTGCATGCATGCAAACAAAATGGTGTATAATTCAAAAACCATGAACATGTGTTTACAAACACTGCAACAGTTGTCAGTCAATTCCAAATGAAGATGCAAGACTTATATTTTGTAATCCTATTTAATTTAATATTATAAATTCGAAAGTTAGGATATATGGATGGATGTTGGTTACTCAATCATGCTGCAACGACTGAACCGATTTGGCTGAAATTTGACATAAGAGATAGATTATATACTGAAATAACACAGGTTACTTTTTTTCCCGGAAAATAGAATTCTCGCGGGAATTTAAAAAAAACCATACTGTTGCTGTGATAGAGTTCCGAATTTAACTTTTGATAAGCCAACATTCGGCAAGACAACATTTATCAGGTCTATTAATTATATTATTTACTAGCGGACCCGACAGACGTTGTCCTGTCTTAACTATGAATATTGAAACTCTGACGAAATTGGCAGCACGCATTCTGTCAATGTTATGTCAAACGCCATAAGATTTCATCAAAAAAGTTTGAATTGTAAAAGCGGTTACATTAGAAATAATTTAATATGGTGGTTAATATTTCTTAAATTTTCTAATTTTCCGCGCAATTTTCTTAATTTTTTCTTTCATAAGAACCTTCTCCTAACAATAACAAACACAATAAAAAAAGAATTAGCGAAATCGGTCCAGCCGTTCACGCGTGATGCGATTATAAAGGAAATAGGGATTCATTTTTATATATATAGATTACTGTCAAATTATTTATTTCTTTCTACATAGTCTTCATCACATTGGTAGATAATATTTATAAATAACTGATCAAGGTGAAGTTAATTTACAAAGGAGGCTGTACTTTTGGGGGGTCTGGGGTGGGGAACTCTCCAATTTCGTCCAAGTAGTACTGGTAGGCACGGTAGGGCTTCAGTTCCCACGGGGCTTGATCTTCAATATGTGTGAGAGTAACTCCAAGATCTTCTAGGGTGGGTACTCCTTTCACTGGTCTGTCTGTAGTTGCTTCCTGAAACCAAAACTGGGCTGGAATCATTGTGCTTGCCATTTATGCAGTGGATCTTGCAGCGTCCGAAAATATTCGAAAATAGACAAATGCATCATCAACAGGGTGCAGATAATTGAGGTTATATACCACGCATTTACATTGATGGTTAATTAAAATCCTGGAAAATAATGCGAGTATAGCTAGCGACAGACTTTTCGAGCAAATGACCTTAATTGCGCCAAGCGAATTTTAAGATCTCATTTGTAGTAACTAAGTGTTCAGTATAGTATTGAGCCCATGATTGGTAGATCAGTTGACCCTTGCTTCACGTGCTGTGTCCAAATACGCCAACTTACCCCCACCATGTCATCTTAAGCTCAAGAAGTTAAAATTAGTGCTGTGCACAAATTTTAAAATTTTATTGAAAACTAATATACCATAGGTGAAGTGAATCAAATTTTACCTTTTCGAGACTATCCCAGTGTAGACCTCCAAACGGATAAGCTGGTGATATAGCACTGGCGAGCCACACTTTGATTGGGAAAATGGGGTCATACTTCATATCATAGTGACGGAATCCCCACTTTTCGTCCTTCCGCATAAGCGCATAGAACCAGGTTACCAGGTCACTAAGCATGTACCGTTTGGGCCTAAAAATAAAATTATTTCTTATGTGGATATAGCAATAATGGGTTAGATCTTTTTAAATACCCTTGTCTGACAAATGCACTTTCAAGGGTAATAATTATAAACATAAATATCTATAACATAATTTTTACATATTGGTTTGATAAGTTGCAATAAAACTTTGATTGCAGTTTTTTGATTTCTTTAACTTTTTTATTTATAGACATTAAGCCAAAGCAAGGATTTTACTAACATTGAAAAAGTAAAAAGTTGATTAAAATTATTACTTATAAACTGTATTTTAGTAAAAAAAAAATTTCTTTTTTTTAATAAAAAATGTAAATGGATGGGTTACTGGTTTTCTCACTGAAAATAGTTTCACAAAAGTAGGTTGGAACTTATGTATTTTATCTTGGATATCTTCGAGTTGTTGACAAACCAGGCCACCACATTCAACACTGATTTGGGCTGTTTGAAGCTATGTGGTTTATGGCCAGGGCGTTGTGGCTGTGCAGACAACAGAAAGTTTCGTTATTGATGAAAGTACTCACCCAACAGCTTGATACACCTGACACCTGGTGTCCGGATCCCGCGCCGCAGCCAAGATGCCTGCTGCTACATCTGACACGTAAACTGGCTGCTTGATGGTCTCCTTGCCATTCTTGTACAGAGGCATATAGTGGCTGTGGAGGCGCCAGAATGTTGCGAATGATCTGAAATCATGATGATTATAATCAAATAATTTACTAATATTGTTGGTGTTGTTTCTTGGATTTTTCCTTCAATCTTGGATGAATGGATGGATCAAATGGATTTTTTGCATGGGTATAGTTGAGGACCTGAAAAGTGACATAGGTTACTTTTATCCCAGAAAACAAAGGGTTTCCGAGGGATTATAAAGCCTAACTTCGCACAGACAAATTCACTGGCAAAAGCTAGTTCATAATAAGATTTACTCAAATATGTAACAGGACTTTGATTTCTACCTTATAAATCTGTCTTCGGAACCGTAGATGTCAGAAGCTCGTATGATGGTGGCAGTGGGAAATTCTTCCCTCACAGCACATTCTCCCAGATACTTGCTGATCTTATACATCGATGGCTTCCGCATCACTAATGGCACAGGCTTTTCCTCAGCATTCAAATAAGATAAATGGATAAATCTATCAACTCCCATTTCCCTGCTGATTCTGAAATTTTACTTTAATGAGTAAGATTTTAGTTAGGAAAATTATTATTGCAAACTTACTAAAATCATATAAATATGTATGTTTTTGTTACTAAATGTATGATAAAATAAGTTTCAGAGAAATTATTTATTGCACTCCCTTTTAATTTCTTGTGGCTGGTGAAGCTTTAAAATTTCAACAAATCAGCTCCCATAAATCATAAAGGATATGATTCTAGCACTATTACAAACTCAATCATATTCTTGTTGCATCAGTGCTTTGAAGTCTAGAGTGAAAGTGGCAGTCAATCAAAGATGATTGCAATTGCCACACTAAAGTAGTAGACATGTTTCTACAATAATTAATTATTAAGATCAAGTTTCTAATTACAAAATTCATAAACTGTTTTAATACCTAGCAATTCGCCTAGCACCCTCCACATGAACATCATGATATTTAAAGTTCTTCGTCTCATAGTCACGCCCAACTAGGTTAATCACAACATTAGAATAGCGCACTGCTCTTGCAATCGATTCTTCATCTCGTAAATCAAAAGGAGTAAACAACACTTGACCCAGGTCACCACACAGCTTCAACCGTGCTGCATCATAGAAGTCACTACGGTATGGTAGAATCATCTAGAAATGAAATTTTATTTGCTAGAATATATGGAATAGTTCAATTAAGTGAAAAACAATTCCTGACAATAGAGTATAATTTCATTCATAAAAACGAGCAATTTTTTAAATTAATATTATTTGTTATAATTATAATTTATTTATCATCTGATATCTGCTTTTCAGGATGAAAAGTAAAAGTAATATGTCCTCCAACAGTTCAATTAGGTAAGAGATAAGTGAACACAAGGAAACTTTTTAACACAAAAGCTACCAAAATTAAAAAAACATAATGGTGAATTTATAGAAATCAGTTCAGCAATTTTATGGTAAAAAGATTGTGCATTCTCTATTCCCTATCTCTCATTTAATGGGATGCAAGTCAGACACAACCAGAGAGAGATCAGGCACAGGATCAACAGGCTTACTTCCCGGTCCATAATATTCCTTATTTACATATTTATAATACTAGTATGGATACTGTACCTGTGTGCCAACCTTGCCAAGTTTATTGCACAGGTAACGACCCACAAATCCCGTGCAACCAAACACAGTTGCCACAATACCATTAAAACTGCTGCGGCCACCAGTGCCTCGCTTGTAAGCAGCTAGGTTCGGTTTGCCATCAGAACTGTATTGAGCAGATTTGATGTAGACAATGCTCATGTACCCATTTTTGGCTGTTGATAAATTAGTTTTTGTATTATTTATTAATTTATATAGAACGTCGAAACCAAGAATTATGTAAGAGTTTGATTATTTATTTTAGCAAATATATAAAAAGTAACGGATACTTGCGTATTAACTTTGTTTTCAAATGGCTTGTTAATGCCATAGAAGCCATTTCGAGGCTTTTCTTAAATAAATTTTCGTTTTAATCCTAATATCTGGGTCTTATTTCTTTTGGATCGATTCAATATGTTTTTTTAAAAAGTTGACAATTGACGTTTTATGTCAAATTTGACACATCTTAGTGCTACCAACTTACCAACCACGACTAGCAATTTATAACGGAGGTGCGTAACGACCACAAACATATAAGAGTAAGGTAACGACCTTACTCTTATATGTTTGTGGTAACGACACGGTTACGACTACGCCTACGATGGAACAATAACTGTGGTTTTTCCTACCTATGCTTTGTCCAAGCCTTTATTTTCTTTTTGGCAGATCACGCCTATAAATTACCGTTTTTTTGTTTTCGGAATAATGTACTAAAATAATGTCGTACTTTATTGACGTTTAGTGAAGTGCCCTGTGCATAACAAACAACCACAGACTAAAACACAGTTCTTGAAAGACGATAAATCATTCACAATAATTATGATAAAAATAATTTGACTTCGTGTAAGTATTGTTTCTGTAAATTTAATAAAAAAAAGGAAATAAAAATAGTAACTATGACTCCAATATTGAATATTTGCAAGGAATTAAGTTGAAATCTTGGAATTTAAGTTCAAACCAAGGGTAAAGAAATTTCTCTTTTCATTTAATTTTTTTTGTCGGCTGCCTTAAAATATAACTAGTTATGCACGCGTTAGTGAAGTGAGTTAACTTCAAAACGCGTGGTTAATAACGTCTAAACCAAGTTTAAATCAAGAGTTATGAGCAAATATACTTGGAAAATCACATACCTACCTACTTATTTATTTAACAAACTAGCTACGTAATTGGGTATACAAATGAAACAAGTAAAATTATTAAATACTAGCGGCTCGTCCTGGCTTCGCACGGCTAGACATTTATTTTTTAAACATTTTGGCATAAACGTACAGTAAATGCAGGGCAAGTGACATCAACGCGTAATTTTTAAAAACATTTCACTGAGCAATTTTATTAAACTCGTAATATGTTTCGAATGGAATGTCCGATTTTAATAAACTAAAAAGTAATTTACAGGTATTTTAACTGCCTTGCTTGAGAAATCATTTATTTAGGTAAGGTTAATCCTTATCCTAGCAAAGGTATAAATAACTTGATCTGATTTATATACACTATACAATTTAAATTAATATCGGAGTTATCAGAAAATGAATATTTCCGCGTGATAAAATAATAAAATGGTGCCAGCCGGTGCGGCGGGGCAAGGTGGCAGGTATCGGCGCGGAAGATTCCTGTGGTTCCTGTGGTGATCTTATTAACAATCGTTTCCTATAAGAAGCTCTGTGCGATCGCAGCCCCGTAAAAACAAATATTTAATATTTCAACCCAGACGAAGTCGGGGCAGGTCGCTAGTTAAACATATTTTGAAAGAAAACCTTAATTAATATTATTATCGATAAAGAATCCAAATCAACTTAGTATTTTTTTCTGTTTGTCTGTTACCGCAAACATAATATGTCAAATTAATTTATCTAAGTGATTAAAAATATATAATAAAATATAAGTACGTTAAATCAAAATTAAAAAATATTTCATTAAATCGATTGAAAGTTCTTCTTAAATAAAATCGATTATTACTTCAAATCGAATCGGTAAGGTGTGAAGGCGTCACTAAAGTCAAAATTTCTTGATCTGCCAAAAAGAAAATAAAGAATTGGACAATCTATACTATATTTACTCTTAGGTAGGTAGGTACCTACTTCCATGTTGTTGTGTTTCAAAACTCTGAAAAGTCAAGTGTCATATTGTTGTCAATGTCAAATGTCAAGCTACAAATGAGTGTCAATTCTGTCAAGTCAATCACAAAATAAAAATAAAATCGTAAATCGAAATCATATCGAAATTTTGATTTGCAGTTTTAGAGAATACATACCTATTTTTATAATAATAAATCTACTTTGAAATTGGCAGAATATCCAATTTCTAAAGAAACACTACTTAAAAATATTATTCAAAAAATTTAGAAAATGAATGAAGACGAAATCAATATCATAAGCGGTAACAACTATACGGAGATTGTCCTAATTCTAGATAATTTTTTAAAGATTGTGAGTACTGACAATAGCTGTTGTGTTTTTATTTTAATCTTTTAATTCTAAGTCTCGTTTATTAAATTTTCAGAATGATAACGTTTTTACATTTCCCTTTTTGTTGGAGAACAATAGACGGGTCTCTTTGTGGGCCGCATTATTCCAGCACCTGCAATCAAAATCTTCAGAGTCCATTCATGTTTTATGTTTAACAACTATCAGACTGTTAAGGTATGTTAAGTTTTAAATTTTTTTGCTATTTTTCCTGGAGTACTTAACTAATTACAATAATATTAGTTTTAGTGTTCTATTGCATTGTTTCATTTACATACACATTGATATCCTATCTATCCTTCTGTTGCTGTACCTACTCTTAGTTCAAGCTTGACACTTAGTTGGTGAGGAAAAGATGAAAATAATAAGTATGCCATTTCAAAAAAACTATTCTTTTTAGCTACAGTATATTTAATTGTATTTTTTATTACTATTACTATAAATAAATAAATAGAATAGAATAGTTTTTATTCAAATACATAGTCAAATCTTTAAGTGAATCTACAAAAAAAGCCTTAGTGCTAAGAATATTTATACCTAGAAACGCAGTAGTTGATGAGTTGATAAGCCATTTTTAGGGATATGAAAGCCTATATTCTTACGCCTATCGTTGTGTTAGTGTTCAAGGTTGAGTCTTTAGTACGATGAGCTTGCACAAAAATATTGTACAGTGTTGTGATGTACAGTGGTGGGATGTAAATGTAGTTCATGTCTTGAGGCACACAACTGGTTATCAGTGAATGTAATTACATGAACTCCCACATTGATGTGGTTGTTTCGAAGCTTACGTTATGAGTGGAATTTTGTTAGAAACTCCCTATCTATGTATCATTAAGCTAAACCTTAGTGTGAAAAAAAATTCTACAAATGTTTTGGAATGCTGTGTCTTATTTTAAATTATTTTTAAAATTACAGTCGAGATAAAACAGAGCTCGAGAACTTAATCTGTGAGAAATGGATAATAACATTAATCGAAAAGGCAGGTTTGTTCAACTTTGTCGATCCAGAAGATACTATGGATGTTGATATGCCATTTAAAGAAGTGGTTGTTGAAGCCTTGAAATGTCTATGCAATATAACATTTAACAGTGAAGTGGCACGTGCATTATGTGCCCACACTAGCATTGCACAAGGTTTGGTAGCAAGATTACGCTCATACAAGGAAATATCATTCAAAGATGACATAATGCTGTATGACATGAAACTGTTGTTTATATTGACAGCTTTGAGACAAGATATAAAAGCCAAAATAAAAAATGAATTGCATGGGATGGATTATTTGATAAGTTGTCTCAATGAGCTTGTTTTGGAAGCATCTGAGCCTCAATGTGATGTTGCCGGGAGCAGAGAAGTGGTTGAAGAGGCTCACTACTGCTTTCTTCAGGTATTACCACTGATCTCTATAATTAATCTATGATTAACACTGGATTGACTGTTGCTATACCAATGACAGCTTAATATGATCAACTTGAAATGCCACATCCATAGATTAATTATGGAGGTTGGTTTGCAATATTATTAGTTCCAGAGACATTCATGTCAAATATAGTGCTTCAAATTGATTTATAATTTAGGCAGTCATTTGTATAGGGACAGCAAGTCCAGTGTTAATCATAGATAGAGTTTGGTGCTCCATTTGCAATCTATTACTTCCAGAGACATTCATATAGCAGCTTAGTTTTTACAGCACCAAAATCTCAATCAAATCCAAAATGGCGTCAATCAAGCAGGTCCAAAAAAGAAATCACAGCAGCAAGTCCAGTGTTAATCATAGATTAAATATAGAGGTCAGTGTGTCTACAGTGAAGAATAACAAAAAAAAAACAATAATAGATAATAAATGATCAGATTGCCATGCAGATGTAGAATTTTTATTTAATTTAGTTCTATTTAATTGTAATTAAATTTTAACTATGCATGAATATTTAATTCTTATTAAAGCTTGCTCAAACTGTATCCATTTTTTACACCATGTAAAATGCTGGCGAGGTTAGAAAGAGATGGCAATAAGACATAGTATATGTATAAAAGTGGGAAGCATAGTGCCTATCTCAATTAATTAAGATTCTAAGAACGGTACGGTAAATTAATAAGCAGTTAAAGAAAAGTTATTTAATTTAAAAAAATATCTTTTGCTTGTATTCCAGGATAACCAACAAGCAATAGCATGTGAAATACTGAAGACCCAATTCAACTTGACACTGCAAAGTGCAGAGAATCCAGTGAGCGAAGCCGAGGAAAGCATGTATCTCAAATTGATGCCCTCCCTCACAGCTCTTCTGTACGCCCAGGCTCCTACACAGGAGTCTCTGATGGAACTTCACAGCAATATTGCCAATCTACTGACCAGGTTTGTTTGTTTATGTACTTAGACTGCCATGTTACGAACAACTCTACTGTAACTACTACACATATTTCACAGGAGCTTTAGGCTGCTTTTAAGAGATGAAACTGATCTGTCGTGCACAGTAAAAACCCTCAATAGCCCTACGGTTAAAGGTGCGGATTGAAAACTGAAAGGTAGTAGGTTCTAGCCCCAATCATTGCACTATTTTCATATCCACGCCTAACACAAGCTTTTCGCTTATTTGGAGGGGAGAGGAGAATATAAGTCAAGTTCAGCTTGGCTGATATTCTTTTATAAAAAAAAAAAATATAGAAACAGTGCAATAACAAAATAGTTGTGCAAAATATGCATTCGTTTTTCTTTTGTTTTTTATTTTATATTAAATTTACTCTTTACTGCGATAAGAGATTTAGCGTTCCGGCACGATGACGCAGGTGGTATGGGTTGAATCTACACTGCCATACCCATTCTAAGCCGGCTACCATCGTAGAGTGCATCGTCACTTACCATCAAGTGAGATCGCAGTCGAGGATTATCTTGTCAGCAAATATAAAAAAGAAATTGAGGCAAATGAGCAATTGTTTTATTTCAGTGTGCCACCAATATTTTACCAGTATCTTACTCCAGAGCTGAATGAGGGTGAAACAGCGCTGTGCACATTCGACGGCAGAAATATGGACGCTCTACACGCATTGCTTCAGTTACTACAGTATAGGCTGTCTATCACTACTGTGAGTTATTCATATTGTGCTTATTTTCAAAAGAAGGTCCTCGACAAAAAATCACGCAAATCTGTAATTTTTTCTAGTGTAACTGAAAGACAAACCAACAAAAAAACACAATGTCACATCACATCACTCTAATATTATAAAGGCGAAATTTTGTATGTGTATGTATGTGTGTGTATTTGTATGTTTGTTACTCCTTAACGCTACAACAAATGAACCGATTTGGCTGTAATTTTAAATGGAGATAGCTCATACCCAGGATTAAAACATAGGCCATAAAACATTCATTTTACCCCGGAAAATTCCCGAGTTCCCACGGGAATCGAAAAACCTTGATCCACGCGGAGGAAGTCGCGAGCATCGTCTAGTTTATAATATTAGTAATTATCGGTAAGGACATATTTACAGGTCAGACTATCATAACCCTTCCTTTTTGGCTTGTAACACCATGTTTTGCCATTTTGTTACAGAGCACGAAAAATCAATACGAAAACCTGTCTCCAGTACTGACAGTGTTGAACAAAAGCGCGCGCGGCTGCAGGGTCCAGCGCAAATACCTCCGGCAGATCGTGCTGCCTCCGCTCAGGGACGTGTCGCGGCCGCCGGAGCAGGGCGACGCGCTGCGCAACCAGCTGTGCAGGCTGCTGACCACACCCGTCACCTCCGTCAGAGACTTGGTGGCTGAATTCCTGTTCATCCTATGCAAGGAGAAAGGTTAGTTTCGTTTTGGAACGAAGTTTCTTATCGCGCGTTGTGAAAGGGGGCTAGACGGAAAAAATTCTTACGAAAAGTTGTCACGACACTTTTTGCTATCGGCGTCGCATGTTTCTCTGTTACCACCCTACCGTCAAAGACGTGCCGCCAAGCGATTTAGTGTTCCGGCATGATGGCGTGTAGAAACCGATAAGGGGTATGGGTTGAATTTATACTACTATAACCCTTCCAAGTTAGTCCGCTACCATCTTAGACTGCATCGTCACTTACCATCAGGTGAGATCACAGTCAAGGATCATCATGTCATCAACATCTGAAAAACTAATAATAATTATAATCTATACTAATATAATAAAACTGAAGAGTTTGTTTGTTTGAACGCGCTAATCTCAGGAACTACTGGTTCGAATTGAAAAATTCTTTTTGTGTTGGATAGTCCATTTATCGAGGGAGACTTTAGGCTATATAACATCACGCTTGTTGTGTTTATAACTTTTATTAATTATTTTAAAAGAAACTCTGCATTAGGTATTAATTTATTAGTTATTTATTCTTAAGCTTATTAACAATTAATATGACATTAACCACAGACAACGAACACCAAGCTGTGTTCATAGCCCACAGATAACAACAAAGTCAACTTAATAAAGACAATCCATTACAACGCTGATCATAATAAGAGAAATTGACGCGGACAACAGCAGCTGTACTGGTAGATGCGTTTTTTTGTTTTGATGCCGAATATGTGCCTAACTCGATTTCGAAAAAAATGACAGATGCGTCTTTTTTCCTTATGACGGCAGAGCTAGTAACTAATAATAATACTTTGTTCAGATATATCAATTGGTAGTAAAGGTGTGGTGTTTGTTTGGCAGTGGGTCGCATGGTGAAGTACACGGGCTTCGGCAACGCGGCCGGCCACCTGGCCCAGAAGGGCCTGATGGGCGGCGCGCGCGGCCCCGTGCACTACTCCTCCAGCAGCGAGGACTCCGACACCGAGGAGTACCTCGAAGCCCAGCCTCGCATAGATCCTGTAGTGGGGTGCACCCGGCCGCCGCGCGCCAACCCGTTCGAGGGCATGTCGGACGAACAGGTTAGTGTAACGTTTCGATCCCTCCGCAGAACAAAGTCTCATCTGCTAAATTCACAACTTGAAATTTGAGCCTTATAAGTCACATCTGCAAGGTTCAAATCTCAAGTTATGAATTTAGCAGATGAGACTTTGTTCTACGGAGGGGTCGGTTTGTTATAAAGGAGATTGGGCAAAAATGACCCGGTCACGAAGTTTTTGCGCCCATCAACGAAATATATTCAATTTGATTAATTGTAATACATTTATTATTATTACATATAAATTGGTGTCATAACTAATGTCAGTTTTTTTTAATCATGCGCCGGCCGCACCGCCGCTTGCAAAGGCTGGCCGGCCACCGTACCGTAAATACCTACATATTTTTTACTAACAAAAAAAATAAAAAATAAAAAAATATTTCACAATGATAAGATTTTACCTGTTGGTTATAGCGTTCAAGTCGAGACTAAAACACTAAATTTCATCAGTGGCCGCCCTGGGTCATACTGCCATACAAATTTGCCCAATCTCCTTTATTTTCTTTTCTTCTTTTTCGAGTGCGTCTAAGCTGCCTGCTATTTAGTTCGAGGATTTGCTCGACATACCACTTGACGTGGTAGACTTGAAGTGGTATGTTGTTGGGCCCCTCAACCTACTACGATCCACTGAATGGATCCACCAGTGGATCGAATAGCACCCTATAGTTCACTGTGATCCATTAAGGGTGAGTCACTTCAATGTCTGTGTCGAACGCTATAAGCCGGCGTTCTTTGAGGAACTTTAAGTCCACTTATAAAAGGTTGAATTCACAAAATGTTGAAATACGTCTTTCAGCTTTGCACAACGTTGTCATCTTAAAAAGAATTCTTGAAATGTTGAAATCCCCATCCCATCCCATAACGTTGTCTTGTTTCTTTCTCACCCTGCTCGTCTCTCGTTGTTAGAAGGAATTCGAGGCGATGAAGCTGGTGAATCTGCTGGACAAGATGCTGACGGAGGGCGTGGTGAAGCCGGCGCGCGTGGGGCCCGACGGCCGCCCCGTGCCCATGGACCACGTGCTCGAGATGCGCGAACACCCGCCCAACCGCCCGCAGTCCTAAACTTACAGCTTGGAAACAAGAGGAGGAAGACCAGATCCGCCATTGTCGCTAGTTTATCTTGAATCTAGAGTACGCGCCACGAAAGAAGTCCCGCGGCAATCAGGTGGAACTAATAGATTTTACATACAATAATTGCCTAGACATACGACTACTAGCGCCGCCTCTATGGGACTTCTTTCGTGGCGCGGACTCTAGCAACAATTGGCATAATCAAAAAGTAGTAACCAAATCACTTTTCCGAGATGAATTATGGATTATTTTATGTTAAGTTTGTAATAGTTTGTAGCCCGACAGCTACACCCTCCCCGATGCCGCTCAAAGTAACATTTGAGTGAAAGTTCTATAATCTATTCAGCAAATCGCAAAATTCTCGCAGAAGCGACGCGCTTTCCCCAGAATGAAAAGGTTCTAAATTGAATTTTCACGATGATTTGTGGATGTGCTTTTTTGTAAGTATACCTATGTTTCGACTTAAGAGAAGATAATGAGTTAGAGACTTTTATGGTAGTACACTCATATTGAGTTTCTATTAGTCACTTTTTTATATTCCTCTTGTACTCTTATGAGTAGAGTCGATAGCAGTTTTCACCAGCACGCAGCTGCAGCATAAATAAACTGCTTGTATACAGCCAGCCTAGTGGTTAAGGCCTGTGTATCCCAGACACGCACCTCTTACTTTAGAGCTATGTGCGTTTGAACAATTTAATTGCAGCAAAAAAAAGCATGCTTTAACGGTGAAGGAAAATGTGAAGAAAACTGCACGCGTAAGAGTTCTCCTTAATGTTGTCAAAAGTGTGTGAGGTCTGCCAATTTGCATTGGGCCAACATGGTGGACTATGGCCTAAAACTCTTTCTCTGAGAGGATACCTGCGCTCAGTAGTGAGTCATTTATGGATGATGCAAATACACAAAATGTCTATGACACAAAAGTCGACAGTTTTGTTTCTGTAAATAGCCTGCGCATGCGAAGAAAATTAATGAATTCACTGTATTATCATTATTAAGAAAGTAAATAGATCGAAATTAATATTAGTTATAGGTTTTATTGTGAAAACTTTTCAACTAAAAGTTAGAGATTATATACAATGACGTCACAATTTTTGAACTATGTATTTGTACTTTAGCATAGTCGCTGTTTGGTGTTCGTATTGTCCTGCACATTTTATTACAGAGTGAACCAAAGTTTTGAGATATTACGAGTACAATATCAAAGTACCTATTTGTAGAGTAGCTGAAGTAGTCAGGACGTAGTCAATAAACCGCGGTCACTGCATGTGACCGTTCCTATAAAATATATTGTAGTCGTTGGATCTTGAGTTATTAAAAAAATTACAGGGTGTAAGTGTTTTCATTACTGATAATGTTTTTGTTTTATTATTTTACAACATGGAATACTCTATGTAATCTGTCTCAATTTAAATTGAAAAACAACAAATGAAGATATTTAACATAACATAACAATGTATACACATTTAAACTTCCTTTATAGTTCAAAGCAGCTCATGATTTGGTCTAATGCTGAGATCTATAGAGCGTGCTCTGACTTAGCTCAGACTCAAGATAAAAGTTAAAACGAGACAAATATTATGGTCCGACATAAATCTGTCTCTTTTTATCTCTGTCTGAGTCTGAGCAGAGTCCAGTTCGGAGGTCTAGAGACCAGTTGTAAGAGTACGCTCTATAGATCTCGGCATAAGTGTAGGCTTTTCGCGAAGTTTTCGTTAGCATGTCCCTTACACCCCGTATAATTTATTATTATCTAACGGGGCCTACTGAATGTTTAAATTCTACGAAAATATAAAAACTACGTTTCTAAATATGACGATGATTTTAAAATTTCACACCTATATATATAGGTATTTGATACTTAAATCTTTATATTTCATATCTGACGATATACAAGTATATTAAGGAATTAGGTTTAAGATATATAAATAATTTCAAATTATTAACTATTTATTCTAGGTATTTATTTATAGGCGATTATATTAAATTATTAAATAAAAGAGTTTTATGAATCAATCATGTATATTGAATTTTTAATTAAGTTAAGATTTTACTTAGTTATAGCTTATTAAAAGTATGTAATAAAGTATATCAATCGTCTTAAATATTATATTATTTTATATTAAACCCACTTCCTTTATATATTCCCAAAAGGTTCTACTATCGAAAACCTATGATATTAAAAATAATTATTGCCATTATACCTACTTACTTTATTTATGTACTTAATTTTGCTTCTCAAATAGTACAGATTCTAAGAGCGTGTACATTCTAAGGTCGAAATCTTTAGAGACCTAGTCCTTATGGAACAAACTCCGTAAATAAAGATTAAAAAAAAAAATACAGACCCCTGACGGACAGTCGTACAACGTAGTCTCAGTACCTAATAGTCCCATTGGCACTCTTTGACTATAAGGAACCCTAAAAACAAATATGGTGGACAATAGTTATCTGATAGCTTACAGTGGCGTAAACCGCTATGGGGTATTCTAAAAAATATTTCTATCAATGGGAGGAACCTCTGACGCGCTGAATTTATAGCGTTCTTCTGCATCAATACATTTTAACCGATAGAAAGAGAGTACTTACTAGCCAGCTAATTAAGTAGCTAAGTAGCAGTAATTTTTAGACAATTCCATAGCTGTAAGCGTAATGTGGACACGCCCTAACACCTAAGTTACCCTTTATCCGTAGCTTGATGTGAATGCGCCCTAAATGATATCATCTATGTTACCCCTGTACGTAGCCTGAATTCCTTTATTCAATTCGCAGTTCAGGCGCGCCAGGCGCGTAGGGCGGGCGGCCGTTCATACAGTCGCGCTTATATTATTCCGTGGAAATCGCGATTAACCTATTTTTAATTACAACAATTGCTTCACTACTATTCTTATTCAATTATAGATATCAAAGTTCAGGTTATTTCACATCTCCAGGGAGATTTAATCATTAGAACGATTTGGTTAGAGGCTAGAGCTAATACCTTTCTTTGTTAGGATTCAATGAGTTCAAGCCTTTGTCTATCATAGGTAAGATTAAACTTTATATTTGATTGATAAGCTATAAAGTGTTATATTTTTTTATAAATTTTTGATTTATATAGAAAATAGAAATTCACATATTTACTCGTTATTTTGTATGCTAGATGTGTTCTTATGTTGATGTCCGCAACTTGTGGTTTTAGTTTTTAAAAATCCCGTGGGAACTCTGATTTTCAAAACAAGAACAAGTAGCTGCGTGATCAAAGGGCAAATCAATTAACCAACAAACAAACAAACAGAAACTTTCGAATTTACAATATTAGTTAACCTAATGATTATTATAATATCTACAATAAGTTACCTTTTGGATAAAAACTAAATATATAAAATGAAAAGATGACTGACTGATCTATCAACGCACGGCTCAAACCACTGGGCATACAGATTATGACGAAGCCAACCGCTAATGGGTTTTTGAAAATTGATCCCCTAAGGATGCAAAATTGGGATTTGAAAATTCGAACTTAATGTGAGCAAAGCTGCGGGCAAAAGCTAGTCAGTAATATTTGGCTGGTGTAATCTATACAATAAATATGCAAGAGTTTGTTTGTTTGAACGCGCTAATCTCTGGAACTATCAGTCGGATTTGAAAAATTCTTTTTGTATCTGATAGCCCAATTCTTGAGGAAGGTTATAGGCTATTCAACATCTCGGTATGACTCTTAGAAGCCGAGCAAAAAAAAAGAATAGCGCGGGCGAACAATGCGATGCGGTGAGTCTGTGGTTGAGGGCGGTCACCCGATGAGAACCGAACCGAAGGCTATTTATTATTAATCCGGAAGATCAAACAGTCCCCAGGGGTTTATTAAAAACTAAATCCACGAGGACGAAGTCGCGGGCAACAGCTAGTAAAATATATAGATAACTAGGTTTCCAGTAGGCATGTTGGTGCTGCTTGCAATATGTGTTCTCTGGGAGGGCGCTGCCGCTGCCGCAGCCGCAGCGCAGTGCGAGGCGGCGCCGCCGCACGCGCAGCCGGCCGACGTGCACTACAAGCTGAGCGTGGCCGGCGACCCCGACCTGTTCCTACCTGGGGAACTCTACATTGGTAAGGAGTAGGATGATTTTTTCAAGAATATTATTCAAGTTGAACTTGACTAAAATTCTCCTCTCCTCTCCAAATAAACGGTAAGCTTGCGTTAGGAGTGGGTAAACTTTCAGTTTTCAGTCCTCACATTTAACCGTTGGGCTATTGAGGCTTTGCTGTAGACACCTATATATTCAAACCAAAAAACTGAAACTACATAATTACTTACTTACCTACCTAAAACTGAAAACTCCACTGTCAGCTGGAGTGTTCCTTATAGGCTCTATTCTAGATATGTATTTACCATATTTCGCCTAAAAAACTAAAAATAGGTGTTCTATTTACCTACCTACCTACGAGTCTACCTACCGCAAAGCATTGTCCTAATTCTAACCTGTTTTCGCACCTAGGTATGTGTCCTACATATACATTTGGAGTACACCTACTTCAAGGTTCAATTAGTTAAAAATTACTTTTAGATATTTGTTTTTCGTTTCATTTTTGTTAATATTCTCTTCATTTTCCAGTATCGGTCCAAGGAGTGGACAGCGGTCAAGGCCCGACACCATTCGGAAGTTTCGCCATATGGTCTGAAATAGTGGAAGATACCGATAGCGAGCAAACTAACAGTACAAAAACTACTAACTCCCATTCGCTGGGAACATTTCAGGCATACGACGCACAAACTAAGCCCCATGAAACCTGTAAGTCAGCCGTCGACAACGCTACCGCTCATCCTAAAACAGAAGTGCAAGTAAGTGGTATCGCCTAGCCCTTCAAATTTCGTCTAACTTCAAAGAAATATGTACTTGAATCGTCAATATCTCAAAGGAGGCAAAATATTCTTTAAGTATGTATATCGGTAGCTACTTTACCTGTATAGACCCGTATTATACATTCTAATCCCCCTTGAAACACGTATTTTGAGAGGGATTAGAAACGTTTGTATGGGTTCTAAACCGGTCAAAGCTTTTTAAGTTTCTCTGATGCGAAAACCCCTTTTTGTAAAGATTTCGTCATGATTGATACGAAGTATTGTCCGATTTGCTTGATTGTGATATTTGTATCTACTTGTGACATAATTCGCTTGAACACACCGTGGTGTTGTATCTTCCATCTAGGTGTTCCAGGATATTTGATGTTGCGGTCATACATCTAACAGGGTGCCCATTGTTTGACAAATCAATTGAAAATCTAAATGTAGCCACAAGCTGGATAGGTACAAGTGGGAACTTTTAAAATATATATAAGTAGCTATTATGTATTTCAAGAGAGACTTTATTAAACAGGTGATCTGGAGCGCACCTTCAATCGCAGTGGATTCATGCGTGCGATTGTGCGCTCGTGCGACGCAAATAGAGGGAACAAAGAGCTCAGTCCTGGCGCGCAAGCTATGTCCCGCGCCCGTCACTGCCACGCTCAGTCGTCAGCCGCCGATCATCGAGCCGTGCTGCGCTTGTGATGAGGCCAAGTATGAAGTACGTTTATCGACACACTTTAGATTCTTAGGGATTTATGTACATAACTGATATGATTGCCTCAGTATAGATCAATGACGACGACGTTCTGGATCCGATTCCTGAGTCGGACCAAAAAAAATGTATTGGGGCTTTCCTTCAAGAAATTCTCAGTAAGAATTAGCCTGGAGTTAGGAAGTTAACGTCGTGTCACCATCGAAGAGCGGGTAAAGCTGTCAGTCTTACCCTTGATCTCTCTCTGGTCGTACCGGATTTCCGTCTCACCGGACAATGAGAGTGAGAGAATTCACACATTTGTGCAATTTAATATCTCCCGCGCGGTTGACTAATTTCTATGGAGATTGGATGGAGTCGGTCGAGAGGACATTATGTGCATAATAAGGATAGAAGGCAAATGTTTTTGTACTGTGCAGGTCACATTCGAGGGTCTGTGGTCCCGCAACACGCATCCCCGAGAGTTCCCGCCCGAGGGGGCGCGGGCGCATTTTGGTGACGTCATAGGCGCCTCTCACACCGCGCAGTATCGCGTGTGGCAAGAAGGGAGAGTAGCCAGCATGGGCTTGCGCCGGCTAGCCGACGATGGCACCACCACAGCTCTTGAAAAGGAGCTGAAGGCGGAGGCAAGACAAAATTTAGACAGAACATTTTCAGTGTTTAAATTAATTATGAATGAAAGATCTGCTTTTTTATACGCAGTTTGATTTTCATAGCAGTCATATAAAAAAATACCAAGGGCCTACACGTGCATTAAATATTATGCAGTAAGAAGGATGCAAATAAAAATAAGTAACTAGAAAAAATATTAATTTTTTTTTATTTCTTTCTTAGAGCGATCGAATCCGCACAATAATCAAAGCTCGCGGCATTTCCTGGCAACAAGTCGCCGGAGCGGGCATCCCTAGCACCTTCGCGGTGTTCAGAGTGGACGCTAAGCATCACCTCGTGTCCCTCGCCGCGAAGCTAGCTCCGTCCCCGGACTGGATCGTGGGGGTCTCGGCGCTCGAGCTTTGCAACGCGAACTGCACTTGGCGGCGATCGGCTATTTTACCTCTGTACCCGTACGACGCCGGCACCGATAATGGACTCAGTTACATGGCGAGTACCTACTTAACATGATTACTACAGTACCCTACAGTACCTAGTAGCACATATCGAGTTTTTGAGGGGATAGTTCGCAAACTTCGGCTACTGCGATAAAATGCCACATGAGTACGAGTGATAGAGACGACGCGCTACGAAATCGAGGCCGATCGTCTGGATACAGATGAAGTAACTCTTCGAGATCAAATTAGTAATGATAGATAGATGAAGCTGTAGTGGAAGTGGGTGAGGCGCATAGTTCAAAGAACTGATGATCATTGGACTCCCAAGTTGCTGGAGTGGCGAGTGGAAGACAGTGTTGGCAGTCCTCCACTAGATGGACCAACGACATCAGACGAGTTGCAGGGAGCCGTTGGGTCTATCGTCTATCGGTTGATAAATAAAGAAGAAAAGAACTCTTTCTCATTTGAAGTCACGCGTTACACGTACATCACAAGTTTACACGTGAAATTGTTGATGAATTAAATGTCATGAAACTCATTTCGCAGTGTAAATTCGGCTTAACTCAAGCTTTCCGCTTATTTGGAGGGAGAGGAGAATATTATTAAAAGTTGTTAGGCTTGGCTAATATTATTAAAAAAAAATGTAACATTTAATTTGTTAGTCCCGCCGAAGTCCGACAATCCCACAAGCTCCAGTGCGAGCCCTGCGGCCAGAGTGGCCGCGCGACGCTCGCTCGCCGTTCTACAGCTCCACTGGCGAGATGCGGCCCATTGCTCGCCTCAGGCTCTCGAGACTGCGGCTGTATGAGAAGAGCTGCGATACTACAGGTACTAGGCATGTAACTCTTTATTGAAACGAATCAGTGAGTCGTTTCTTCAAAGTGATCCACTGATTTTAATCTCTAACACTACTACTAATGCCAAATCATTTGGCTCAATTTTTTTATGCCATAAATTCTGGAAACGAAAGCCGGGAAGTTTTTATTCATAGCATTTCTTTCTTAGAGGTGGGTGGTGAACATATCCCTGAGAATGTGGTCAGTAGTGCCGGCGGGGCATGTGCGACTCACGCGTGGGGCCCGTGGGGTCCGTGCAGCGTGACGTGCGGGGAGGGCCGCGCGGCACGGCAGCGGCATTACGTGTGGCCTGCGAAAGCCAAGGCCGACGCTTGCAGGATATCTCTCACTGAATACCGGTCGTGTCGCGGACCAAGGATGTATTGCAGGTACGAATAAACAAAGGTAGAAAACTATTGGGGATAACTTGTGCTGGCTAATAGCTTCGTAATGCCTGAAACTTTCTTCTTTTCAAACTGGGTGCTATTTTTGTGCGAAATTTTGACTAGAAAATGAAATCTATTTTCTTTTGATGATTGACTTAATATGCATTAGATCTTTAACTAAGTATAGGGTATGACTGAAATTATAGCTTTTGATGTTAAGACGTTTTGAGACCGTTTTTGACCCCGGGACAAGAGTCGTCAATAAGATACTTTATAATTTATTTAAAAGTTTTTTTAACGGTAGTTACCCCATAATAAAGCGAATAATGATTGTAGAGTAACATCGGATTACGAGCCCGACCCGGCGGAGTCGGTGGGCCCGTGCGCAGTGTCGTCGTGGTCGGAGTGGTCGCCGTGCGCGGGCTGCGGCGTGCGGGCGCGCACGCGCCACTACCTCGTGCCGCGCGCGCACAAGCGCTGCCACGTGGGCTTCCGGGCGCGCACGGTCATGAGCCAGGCCATGCCCTGTGAAGCTGGCCCCTGCCACAGGTTTGTGTAATCATTCATCTGCGAGTATTACCTACGTAGTTAATAATTTTTTTATCAAATAAAATTTTATCCCATGTAAAACTAAAGTGTCCTAAAAATAACAATTCCGGCGATTAAATCTTATTTAACAAGCAATACATAGGTAAGTAAATAAATAATATGCCGCAGTAAGTCATTAGGTAGGTAACGATTTTTTCAGCCTCTAGTGATTTTTGGTTGGACGCGGACAATAAATTAAGAAATTGTTAATTAAAGATTGCAATGCTCAATACCCCTAAAAAATTGTATTATATAAGTACGTAGGTTTTTTCAAAAGATTTTAAGAGATTCCGCGTGTACCTATGCATGAGAGTTAATGGCGTTTTGGGCCTTTCGTTCTACATGTTTTTAAAGGTTACCAATGCTTTACAAAATGGTCATATCAAACATGTAACAAAGTTGATATTCATATTTTGTAAGGAAGAACAAAGAACACATTTTATTTACAGACCTGGTGATCCTGCAAATGCTACAAACTTTGATTGGTTCTATGTCGTAAGTTCATCTGTATTTTTTATATTGTAAAATAGTTGTTTAGAAAAGTTTAGATTTTTATTATTAGGATTTGAAATGGATATTTTGAAGATCTACCAAAAGATTTTCGATGTAATTAAAATGATGTATTGATCGTTTTAATGATGTAATTTCATAGAGCTGTTGTCAATAAAAGCTGGAAAATGGAATATGGAGTACGTAGATGTGTACCCAATGAGACTCTTTTAGGACAATCCAAAGTCGGACTGCATGATAACACCGTGGGGCGGCTGGTCGCCGTGCTCCGCGCGCTGTGGTCGCGGCAAACGAATCCGTACGCGCCTCTACGTGTCTCGGGACTCGCGGGTGCAGAGGGAGCTTACTCGCCGACTCTTGCTCAGCTGGAACCAACGATTTGCTGAATTACAAAATCTTGTAAGTAGGCCACGGGAAATATTCTGAGATATTTGTGACGGCAAATGTTCCTTTACAACTTGCTCACGTGCGGCAAATTAATGTGGAAGCATGGACGTAGTCATACCGAACCGAAATACATAATGGGATCAGCCCCTTCATTCTGTGAATCAGTGCCTATCAAAAAATGAAAGCCACTGACATATATTTTTTATCCAGTGAAGGTTTGAAGAGAAATGTCATTTACTATTTCATAGTAAACCTTCAATGGATAAAAAATATATGTCCTAGTCTACTAGTGGCTTTCATTCTTTGATAGGCACTGAGTTACAGAATCAGGCCCCTGGTCGGGGCAGACCAAGTTAACCGAATTAATTTTCAACACACAAATAAAGAAAGGTAAGGAAAATACCAAAGACACTGCAGCAGCAGCACTCCAGCACTGCCTTTAAAAGAAGCAAGAATAATTCTTTGGTAAGTTCTTTGGTTTCAAAATGTTTTGAGTGGAGTGTAGCAGTTTAGACTTCTTTTAATAAAAATATCCTTTTCCTAACAGGAAATGCCGTTTGAAAATGTAACAAACGAGGACCCCAAAATAGAGTCGCTAGTGCAGGAGCACTTAGATCGATGTCAGTTTACGCTGACGCAGCAAGAGGCGCTTTGCGACGGCGAGGACACCACCTGCGAAGACGAGACTGTTTCAGAAGGTGAGTGTTCTGGTTACAATCATCATCTGATGATGATGATTGCTGATGCAACACGTCAAACTCACTCCACTCAGGGAAGAGTTAGAGCCACAGTCCATCATGCTGGCCCAATGTTAATTGGCAGACTTCACACGATTTTGAGAACATTATGGACAGCTCTCATGCTTTTTTACGATGTTTCCCTTCACCGATGAAGCGCGTGATATTTAATTTCTTAAACGCTAATATAACTCTGAAAGTCAGAAGAGACCGCAGTCCTGGTAATTTATAAGTACCTTCGAAGCTATAGTGAATAGGCAAGCGCAGTACAACTTATAGGTACCTCATCAGTGCTTTCCATTATCGTTTGTAGTCGAAGACATCCAGGAATACCTACCATATAGAGCAAAAAGATTTTTTAGATATTGTTAGTCTATACAAAGGTTATCAATAATTTCGATTCCTCTCAAAAAATATTTTGCAGGCAGAATCGTTTCTGCTGGTTTTAAAAAAGAATGAAAAATGATGATTTTCAATTCGACGATTTTGTTATTTGTTGATAAAAATCAGCCATTTGTTGTTCTCAGAAGTATGTAAGCTGCCGGTGTCCGTGGGACCTTGTCGTGGGTACGACGAGCGCTGGTTTTTTGACTCGTCCCGAGGGAACTGTGAGCCTTTTGGGTACACGGGCTGCGGCGGCAACGCCAACAACTTTCGCAACAGAGCCGCCTGTGAACGAGTGTGTCACAACACCACAGATATCGCTGGTAAGTGAATCTACTGCTTATGGCAAACGTTTCAGTGGATCTTCAGGGTTTATCAAGCTGTAAATAGGGTAGTAATTGACTCGTTTTTTGTTATTGTTTTTATCAAAAGGTTACCCTTTTAATATTTAGAGCACAAATAAATGGACCTAAATACGCTAAAATATTGATACTTGTTAAGAGCCAGAAAAAATCCGCTCGGTCTGCGTTTGCGTTTATTGAATAAATACCGTCAGCAATACTATGTTTATGAGATAAAAATGAATATCGAGCTAATTTATGTTGGATTATATTAATTAATTATTTCCCATCAGTTTCGTTATCGCTCATAGAAGGGATCACAAAGAGGATGAAAGCGACCCCTCCAATGGAAGATAATGAAGTTATGCTGAACGATGCACCTCCACCTGGTAAGGCGAATTAATAGAATTTAACAAAATTTTTAAGTATCCTTTTAAAACTCATGTTTTTGATAATGTCTCAGAATACTCAGTCTAGATCTTAAACCGATCCGAATCGTAGAAAATGCGAGTCGAGAAAAGGAGGTGGGTTGATAAGGCAACAAAATCCGCCCCTCAGACACTCGAAAAAAAAAGTTCCAGATTTCGACAAATTGTAAATGTATTTATATACTTGAAGATATAAACTTTATTTTAATATAAAGTTTAGGTGATAAAAAAAATAGTAAGTTACAGAAAATATTACCCAAAAAGAGAGTGTTTCTTTTACTTTTCTTACATTTTCATACATTTTAGTAGTTTTTTAAGCTTTGATTTAATATTTTAGAATGAGGCGCTCCATGAACCAAAATAAATTAATACTCATGTAAAAGCTTATAAAAAGGAGCATCATTATCAGTTACGTTTACCATGGTTCAAGGAGCGCCTCATTCTAAAATATTAAATCAAAGCTTAAAAAACGACTAAAATGTATGAAAATGTAAGAAAAGTAAAAGAAACACTCTCTTTTTGGGTAATATTTTCTGTAACTTACTATTTTTTTTATCACCTAAACTTTATATTAATATAAAGTTTATATCTTCAAGTATATAAATACATTTACAATTTGTCGGAATCTGAAACTTTTTTTTTCGAGTGTATGAGGGGCGGATTTTGGGCCTTATCAACCCACCTCCTTTTGGTCCAAGAGATTTCGGAACGTATTTTGCTCGAATCGCTTGTGCACTTTGCACAAGCGATCTCTCATTTTCATTTAATATATTGAGTAAATAAAAACATGGAAGTATTTATTCATGCATTTCAGACATTTAAAGATAAAAAAGTTGCCCCAGTTGCATAGTCTATTCACATTCGTCCAATCTTCTCAACGCTTTCAACTAGTAGTCAGTACCTTTCTATTATGGGAAAAAACTGCAGTAGCCTTTTATGCTATCTAGCCTTAGGATAGGTGCTCGTTAGACAGCGAATGAAGTCTACGTGTAGATAAGAACGGAAAAGTAAACAAGAAATCCGAAGAAAGTTGACGTTTTATACTTTGTCACCTACTTGTTTTGTAGCGTTTTACAAGATAGGTTTTGAGTTTGGATTTCGATCATATTTTTTTTAAATTGTAGGTACCTATCTATAAACGATATTTCCTCTTGAGTTTCCGGTTTTACTCTTACAAGTACTCGACGTAAATATTACATATCGAGTCCCAAAAATGAATCTTCGGGCAGTTTAGACTTTGTAGAGCGTCGTCTTCGTCGTTTTTCGCTTCGTGTGAAAGACGACGTTCTATGATGCCGTATTAACAATATAAAGTGCCGGGTATTGTATAATATTTGTTTTAGAAGCTGCTACAATAAAGAGTTTGATAAGACAATGATAAGATTTGATACCTTGAAGGCAGTGAAACTTTTTTATTTATCCAAGAAAATTGATACTTTAAAAATCCATTACGTTGTAATTAAAAAATTATGTACGTATTCTACAGCCATGATTCGAAGTTACTTAGCCGCGTGTCACTATATTAATTAAAATAAATTATCATACCTCATAACTACAAGGAACCTCGCGCACTGCGTAGCCACGACCACTTCTGGTTGTCCTCATGGTCGCAACTTTGGTCGCAGAAACCTGTAAGCTCTTGCGATTTATAAAATACATATTGGCTTGCAACGACTTACCGCACTTCAAGCTCTCAAATACTTTACTCAGATGGTGCGGTTACTGACAATCTTACCCTCGTATTTATATAAACAAGTAAAATCGTTTGCTTGAGTAAAAGTTAATAATATAATATTTTTTTTAAACGATTGTTGTTCAATACTACCTTGTTACGTTAGCACTAGATGTTAGCATTGCTGTAAGTTAAAATTTTAAGCCAAATAATTAGTCACCACTTATTTTATTTAAGAATCGTCTGTGGATTGAAAGAGAAGTTGGTTAAATGCTTAAAGCTAGCTGTGGTCGTGATGTCGTAGTACATAAGCTCTCTAAGGCAGAAATGAATAAGTAGTTTTGTTTTTCATATGGGTTGCCGGTAGGCGGTAAGATGTCAACTGTGAGATGATGGCCGATGGTTCCGTGGCTAGGATGTAGCCACTGTGATCGTTGTAGCCAAGTGTGCACACTGAGTTACGATACTTTATCCTGGTTGTGCGGTCACTGGCAGTCTTAGAGCAGTTGGTTAAATCCTTTAAGTTAGCAGTGGTCGTGGTTGCGTAGTGCGCGAGCTCTTTTAGTAAGAAATGAATAAGTAGTTTTGTTTTTCATGCGGGTGGGCGGTAAGACGTCAACTGTGAGATGGGTCCGTGGCTGGGATGGAGCGACTGTTTCGGCGAATGCGACTTTGCAGTCAAACTCAACTACCGACACATTCTTGTGAGTATGCGTATTGTTTTTTATTCTCCGATCAACTGTTTTGAATTTATGATACTTTGACCCCTGAACTCATCATTCTATAAATTCATATTCAAATCAGGGTTTTGCTTTGAGGTTTCGACTGTCTGTCTTAATTAAGCCGTTCGTCTTCGTCGTTCAACAATCAACAATCTTCGTTCTCGTAGATATCAGCTAATGAATGATTATTATAAACATAATAATACCTATCATGTTTATTAATAATGGCGAATTAACACTATGACGTGATGCGTTATTTTCTAGGGATGATTTTAACATTTGGACATACAAAATGTTATGATAATAATTATGGTAACAATGTTATTCAATCTAATACGGCCAGGAATGTGGTGGGGTGGTGTGTTTTGTCTAAAGCTATAGACATACTGTTGAACGTTACCAGTATTCCCTTTTCCCCTTGAACTAAGCGTAAACCATGTGCTATGAGAAGTAGTGACAATAGTGCAACGATAGGGATTTGAGTTACCGATCTTTCATTTTTTTAATCTTTGTCCTTAAAGGTGCCTGATTAGTCGTTGCCTGTAGGGATTTGAACTCCTTTCGGTTTTCAGTCGTTGCCCTGACTCTTGCGCTACTTTGAATTAAAAGGCTACATCGAGGATTGAGGTGGTGGCACTGAGTACGCGGCGCACGATTCAGATACCCATACTTATTTTTATTTTCAGCGTCATCCCTCTGGATTGGGTAAACCGTGTCATAAGGTTCTGAAAAGTCGCATTTGTAAACCTACGCATTGCAAAAGACTTCTCTTGAACAATTCCTCAGAAATGTACATTACAGATGAACATGATGACTAAAGGAAGTTTTGTTATAATCATACCTACCTTGTACCTATATATAATTCCTATACCTAGTTAATTCTTCAAACAGGTTTTTGACAATTTGATAGAATTTATTTAAGGGTTTGCAATGTGTAACGATTAGGTAGGCGCGTTGTTAAGTAATTACCTACTATTTAGATGAATATTATGTACTTAGTTTCATTTTTTTTATTCTCTTTTAAAGAGATGAGTCACTGGAGTGACTATGTTGCTCTCATAGGTATACAATGAAATATTAATTAAATTTAGATTAATTATGAAACACTGTATAGACTATGGATTTTCGTACATTTGTAGCTATGTGGTAGCTACAAAGGGTAACTATAATTTAATTATATATCTAGTTACGTTACTTACCTACTAAAAGATAAGTTTCTAGCGAATAAAATCTGTGTTGTCACTTACTACATATACTTATTATGATTTATGATATAATTCGAATCCTTTTATTTGGGTCGGGACTACCGTTACAAGGACATAATAATAGTCTTTTCGTAGTAAATAAATTTTATTTTCTTTGAAACCAAAACGTTAGTTTTCGGTATTTACTTAGGTTTTGCCTAACTAGTCTTAAAGTAAAACTAATCATTAAAATGCATTAGGTATCATTTATTTCACTATTAAAGTCAACAATTTGTACACAGCTTAATATAATTTAATTTGTCAGCTTGTTACATTAGTAATTACATAGTTAGCTACTGAATAATATTATTAATGCTATTGTAAGCGCCACAAATGACAAAAATATACTATGTTTGTTCCTTTCATTTATGTTACTTACCTAAGTTTCCAATAATTGCTATTATTAAAAGTTCGTAAATATGCTTCTGCTTCTAGAACGGAACGAAACGTATAGCTCATTTTTGACAAAGTGTCGTATATTATTGAAGTGTCCGTTAAAACTGGTCCTTCGAACCGGATCTTATATTTTCGTCATTTGCGTCGCATACAGCTATAGTTGTCACATAATACTGTGTAATCTAATCATATAGGAACATCACAATTTTTATCTATAACTGTAGATTTCACCAACGTCGAGTGACGTTTAAGCGAGGCATAAATTAGACGTTCTGACAGTTTTTGTATTGAAAATCTGCAAAAATATCCTTATTCCACGGTTAAACGCTACTCAACGTTGCATTGGTGAAATCAGCACTCAAACGACTATAAAATTATTACATATTTCTAGTACTAATTTATTATTGTTAAAATTGTTATGTTATGTATGTTAATACAAACCGATAATTTTGTACCTATCCATCGTCAGGAATGGACACTTATATTACAGTGGATTAATACGATTGCTCTCTAAAGTTTATACTTACCTACACATTTTTAAGTCAAAATATACCGAAACAAAATGGTATTTTGTTGTATTTGAATTGTATTGTGGCTGACTATTCCTTCCCAAAGCTCGATGTGTAATATTTACTGCGTAGTTCTGTAGCAATGACATCAATTTTCTAATAGGCAAAGTGTATTCTGAGATCTATAGTGCATGCTTTCGTTTTAGATCGGGCTTGAATCTCTAGATCTACGATCACGATCTATAGATAGATCTCATGCTTAAGACAGTACTGTACAGTAGGTAGGTAATGTAACTACATAATATTCAATTCTGAACCTAGTATTATTTAATTTTAAGACTGTTGGAGATAATATTTATTAGCATGTTTGATTGACTACTTAGGTACCTTCTCTCTACGAAATAAAATTAGTGAGTTTTATTCATTGTATGCACTACCCTATTCCTGTTTTTGTTGAGGCATTCCAGGTTTATTAGATTCATAGATCTAACAAATTGTTTGGACTTCTTTTATTCAACAAAATCCTACACACTAGTACCTACCTACCTTCATTTAAGTAGGTAGGTACCTACGTTTCATATTATCTCGAAAAACTAATAAGTGAAAGTTAATAGGCTCCACAACAATAGTATAACGTTTATCGACTTTCACTACATTTTCTCTTTGAGCTAAAAATTAAAATAAAAACCGGCGGTTTAAGTGTTAGTTTTCGAAAGTTCTTTGGTTGTACTGGTTTTGTTTTTGTATTACAATAATTGATACTTAATTATATCTATTACTAGTATTATACTTAAACTTAATCACAAACTTAAAAATATGTACAAAAAACTAGTTAATAAGTTTGAGCGATTATTTACAGTGTGTTAAATATAATACACAAAGCTACCTTAAGTCTATATTAACTTGTAACGTTTTAAAAAATATATTAGGTAAAATAATTTTCCGATATTTTCTTTCACAAAATAGGATTTTTAAAAATACTTTCAGCTTTCAGAGTTATAATTATAATAACATAATTTATGCAAATATCTATTTAAAAGTGAGCACATTTACCCTGTATCCATTTTTCTTTAATTTAAGGCAGTTGAGCATTACTAATTATTGTAACTACTGCTTAACAATATTTCAAATATGAAAAAAAAATCTCTTCATTCTCAAAATGTTGCAGATATTTTCAAATATATACCAGCTGAGCTTTGCGCAACGTCAAACACCCAACAAAATGTCACCATGCCAGTGAGTTTGTCTCAGAGATATTTAAATGATAATTCTAAAAATATGCATAAAATCTTAAACATGTTTAGAACGTTCAAGTTGGTATTCCAACAGATATTTAAAGTTCATCAAACGCGAGTGACGGAAGGTTTCCTCGGAGCCTGGCAACAGCGAGGCGCCGTGCATTCCTTCGCGCAAGGGCAGGAACACGCCACATTTGCGAAATCAACTAACACTTTCTTTTCCTCGTCTGTACCTATTGAAAGTTAGAATCTTTAAAAAGTTGGAATTTTAGGCACAATTAAAAGGTGTTTACGGATACGTAAGTACCTACCACGAAAAACGTTTCCCTTGCAATTGACGATATTTCGATTTAGTTGTATGGACCCTAGCGACTGGACTGATAAGTAGCTACCTACTTGACCTGAAAATTACAATGTAACCTATGTACATCGTAATTTTCAGGTCGTCAAAATATGTCTGTTTTAGAGTAGGCAAGTAACTTGAGCTAACCGCAGCTTTTTCAGCACGATGAAATAATAGAAACCAATTACGTATATTGGTTTCATTTTTGATGTGAAAAATCTTGATATGCCATGATATGACGGCAAATGGTATGATGCTCCATGCCGTCATGCCCCCTCTGTCGAAGCTCTATCTCTACTCCCTTGCATTTGTGTGGAGTGTTGTTTGATTAGCATAATTATGCCGGGCATCCCATTATGACCCCACTGTTTTTATAAATAAATAAAAATAATTTATAAATCTCACCAGTGATTGTTGACAAAGAGAATTCGGGCTGAAGCGTTACCAACCCAATACCATAGCGCTTGAATATATCGCATACTAGAGCAGAACTTTGTAAATAAGCCTGGAAATAAAAACAATTTTTCAACAGATAATAATTTAAAGTAGGTAAGGTAAATACACTACTTTCCGAATAATATAATCTGAAACTTTATTTCCTTGTTTTGACTTTCTCTGAAAGCGATAATAGTGAATCGGATGGGAATCGAACCGTTAACCTTTCCACTTATAACAGTTAGGCTGTTAGTGTAGGCTTGTCGAATAGCTATTGTGGAAACTATGTGAATGGTTGAGTTACCTCATGTGAGCCGTAGGAGACGTGGGCCGTAGCAACCAGCCGGTCGCGATGCAGCTGCCACACGTGCAGCTCGTGGATGGCGAGCACGCCGGGCACGCGCAGCGCGGCGGCGCGCAGGTCGCACGCGCCCAACCCTTCCGGCACCGTTTGCAACAGCACCAATCCCGCTGAACGCACTGTATGCACATAAGGGATTTGGTGGATTTTTTTTGTTTTTAGGGTTCCATAGTACAACTATAAGGGACCCTTGTAGTTTCGCCAAGTCCGTCAGTCCGTCTGTCCGTCGGTCCTCAGCATAGCGCTGCGACTATTGGTACTAAACTTGGCAAGGTTATGCATATTAATTACGCTGGAAAAGTTGTAGAATAAAATTTTGAAAAAGACTATTATTCTGGTTACCTCCAGCGAATGAATAACATCGATGGTTACCTCCCCTAAACGTAAGCGGCTCTACATCTTAGTTATATTTAGATCTCTCTCTACATCCTTCTGGGTATTGTGTACTCTACTTACTCACTTTATTGAAATAAAATAAGTTAGTATAGGTGTGTTTGTAATACGATTAGTGATGTAAATTAATTGTTGAAAATACATCTTGAATTTGCTGTTAAATACTACAGCTGTAGCGCAATAGATAGATAGATATGTGGGAGTCCCAAGAGATCTTATATATGACGTGTCAAGTATAATGTACCTATTGATAAAGAAGCAAAGTTGTCTATCTTGGAGACTTACTAAACGGATAATTGAAGATCACAAGGATGATGGCCGCGGAGGCGGAGAGCGCCGGGTCCGCGAGCCTGGCGGCCACCGGCTCCCACTCCAGGGTCAGCCCCGCGCTCATCACAAACAGGCTACCTGCATCATGTATATAGGTGTTAACCAGTTATTGCCCGCAGGTTAGCCCACATTAAGTTAGAATTTTCAAACTCCTATTTTATCCCCGCAGGGGTTGAATTCTCAAAACTCCTTTCTTAGTGGATGCCTACGTCCTAATAGCTGTTTGTACGCCAATTTCAGCCCGATCCGTCCAGTGGTTATTAAGCTGTACGTTGATAGATCAGTCAGTCTAGCCATTATTCAAACTGCTCGGGATTAGTAAGTAATTACTTCCTTACTAATAGATATTAGTAAGGAAAGTGCGGAAGTGTGTTTTGTCGGTTTGTCCTTCAATCACGTAGGAACGGAGCAACGGATCGACGTGAATTGTTGCATGGATATGGACTTTAATTGAGGACCTGGAGAATGACAGGCTACTTTTTATCTCGGATAACCTCCTCCTTTTTGAAAGTCGGTTAAAAAACAAGGAGTTCTCGAGGGACTTTAAAAAATTAATTTCACACGGACGAAGTTGCTAGCATTAGCTAGTTCTAAATAATTCTTAATGAAAAATATTAACGTTAATTAAATTACGTACGAAATCAGAGTAATTCTTACTGGCAATATCGGTGGGTGCATGAGCAAGCACAGGCTCTGCGGAACCAGTCTTCAAAACCACTTCCCCTCCTTCAGTCACACTTAGTCGCCGACTGTAGCTCAGTTCGCGACCTAGCAATGAATATAAAATTTTGATAATTTTGATAAGCAATCCAATGGATGTACCTACAAAACTTAGCAATGGAACGCGTGGGTGAAGGAAACTTTTTCATTGCGGTTAAAAGTATTTGCGGTCATTATTCAGTCCCTACCTCGTACGTCGTAAACCACATGTTGATATCGATAAAGTAATCACATAAACAAAAATAATAACTTAGGTACCTAAGCACTACTAACAACATTGATATTGTAGTACTTAAAACGGTATGTACTGTAAAATAATAACAATGTAACATTGATGTTGTACATAAAACTGCAGTATGTACTATAAAATAGTTCTAGAAGTCGATCTGAGAATACATTTAGAATGAAGCCTGTGTTCGGATTGGGTAACTGCAACAATAGTGCAATGGGTTAGGGTCAACTCGCGACCTTTGGTTTTTCTATCCGCTCATTCATCGATTGAGCTAAAGGGATTTAGTATTTAAGGCATTCAGCAAAAAGTTTAACAAATAATAATATACCTACTAGGCTGTAATAGGTATCTTTGTTATAGGTACAAGGACCTACTTAGGCTTTTGCAATTCCTCGACACTTTTGAATGACAAATGAATGTACCTTGTAGATAGAGAAGTGACTCGTTTGGAATGCTCATGCAAAACAAGCAAGACATTAACAGAATTATGAAGCATAAACTATTGCACAGTACCAACGCAGTAGGTACACCTACGCCGAACATCGAAGGCGCCGGAAAATTGCCCGGTTTATAATATGGCAAGAACTAATGTGGTTAGGTTGTTGTCTATTCTACCGACAGATATCCACAAAGACTTGAGATCGATCGTAGTGAGTGACCTCTTTTTATACATATACCTAAAATAATTGTTGTGTGAGGGGAGGGATCTTGCAACGCTGTGTTTCTTCTTGTGCGAGCTACTAGCCACTCGGCCACACTACCACGGTTAGGTACTTACCAGCAAGTAGCATGTAGTTGATAGCGTGGAATAGTAGTCCGACGACAGCGCTGCCTACAATCACTCTCGGATATCTGGGAGGTTGCACGTGAGAGGAATGGACGCCGAGTTGGAGCGCGTTCACGACGAGGGCAAGCGCGAACGACGCGAACAACACGTGGATGGACAGCCGTCCGACCACTTCGATGCGAGCCCAACCAAATGTGTTGCGGAGGCGGCCTTCCCGCCCAGCTCCTTCGTCTGCTCTTTCGTACTAAATAAAAACAAGCAACTTATTTAAAAAAAGTATTAATAATATCAACTAAAAATTTTTAGTTTTTTCGGGGACGCCATTTTTTAAATACCATTTTAATTTTTTCTGTAAAAATAAAATTATAACATAATTATAATCATAAGTCTATGATTATGATTGTAATTATAATTTTTAATGGTTTTTTTAATTAAACGATTTTATGCAGTCATTAATGATTTCACGCGATAAGACAAATTACTTTGTTTATTCTAATTTAGCTATGGCTAAGATTTTTAAGAGCTTTGATTAGAAAATTAGAGTCGTTAGAACTGTCGTTATATTATGAAAATAGTAGCTAGGTATACATAGTTAAAATCTTGTAACAGTTTGTTCGAAAGCTGACAATGAAGACATAATATCATGAAGAAGGGCAAAATATAATGGACGTTGGAGCAGAGTTTACAAATGGGGCAATATATAGCTTTCGTATAAAGGAAATTAAAAGTATAGTAATAGGAAGTTTTTCATTTCTAACCCAAAATGTGTTTAATCAATAGGTAGCATCCATTACCAGCATTTTACCATCACGAGAAACAGGGGTCGAGCTTTCTGTGGAAATTCTGCCGTCCGTATTTCCTGCAGATATTTTTAGTTTTAGTGGCGCGTAGAAACTGATAAGGGGCGGGGGAGGGGTTTATTAGTCTGCAATGTCACATAACGGCAAGCGAGATCGTAGTCAACAGCTAACTTGTCAATAAATTAAAATAAAATGTTACCTTGTAGGCTAACAAGGTGGTAATGAGTCCAACGAGTCGGCAGAGGGAATGGCAGGTGTCGACGAGTAGGGTGGGCGAGTGCGTCACATGCGCCGCGAAGAGCCGGCCGCTGAAGCCGGCGACGGCTATCAGCAGAGCCAGCAAGGAGCGTGGCGGCGGCAGCCATTGCAGCCACTCCTTCATCGCCATGGTTTACCTGCCAGATCTGTGAACAATTGACACATCCTTACTAATATTTTAAATGCGAAAATGTGCTTGTTCGTTGCTTCTTCGATTAGTTAATTTGTCCGTCAATTGGGTCATAGCCGGGTGACATAGTTACTACAATTTTAAGTAGTCGAATTACAGTTTTTAAACGTTTTTCTTGTTGTAGAGTAACTTCGAATTAAATAACTTCGAATTGAATGCCTTGGCTCATATTGCCGTCGTCCGTGCGATTTAATATTAGGTGTTTATAATCCGAGAAGTCCGAGATCGTATCGGTAGGTAGGTACCTTCCTTGCGCGACGTCCGATTGGTTCGTGCCGGAGGAAATAGCGTCCAAACTGTGTGCACCTATGAAATAAAGCTGCTTTCTTTACCTAGGATCGAAGAATCAGGAAGAGTTTCAACAGCAGGGTACAACGATGTTTTATAGGTACATATTGTGTCATGTAACAACCATTAAATGGCTCTGTGTAACGTTATCTTGCGGTTATAACCCCACGACATCGGATTACATTGTTAGTTAGGTATAGAAAGTGTGAGAGTCGTCATAACTATTGTCTCATCTCTTTATAATTAACATCAGTTAACTACCTATTGGTGGTTTTTTAAAGTATTCAGTGCAATTATTAAGTAAAGCAGATTGAGGATTATTAGAGGATAAGTATTATTCGGTAAAAAAATATATTATTTACGAACTAAGTTTACTGTCCGTCTTATATTTTTCAAGGATTCATCCACTCTTACGATTCATTCACTTTCACGATTCATTCACTTTCACGATTCATTCATTATTCACTCATCTCAACCCATCGCCAGCTCACTTCTGGACACAGGTCTCGAGTCACGCTGGCCATGTACGGATTGGGAGATTTCGCACGCGTTTGAAAATATTAAACAGAACTCAGGTATGCAGGTTTCCTCACGATATTTTCTTACGCCGTTAAAGCAAATGATATTCAATTGCTTAAAATCTACCAATCTTCCAGTAAATAATTATTTCAATATGTAGTTATTTTTAGGGTTCTAAACTAAAACTGTATCTACGGAACTCTTATCGTTACAGTACTCGTGCGATCGTAAATACGTATCAGTACTTACCAGTATGGTAGGAAATCGATTGATTTATTTCAATCTATTAACGAGAGTTGTGGAATACCTATCTAACGGTATGTATTTTTCTAAAAAAAGGGAACTGCTTACAAGTATAGTACAAGTTAGAAGTGACTAGTTTGGCGTGGGCTTAGAGTATTTTAATGTGGGCGATCTTTAACTAAAATTAAGACCAATTTATAGGGTTGATGATCTGTGAGTATAACTAGTGCTACAAACTACAGTCTGAGAAGGACAATATGTACAAACTATACAAATACTCAAAGATTATTCTAAGGCTAATTTTGCGGTTGGCACATGCCACATAGGTTTTATAAATTATGGCTGTTTATTTTATCGGCGGGCTAAGCCTTGGCTTATGAGTTATAGATTATGAAAATAATGTGGGTACGAAGTGTCAAGGGCGTCAGGCGGTTTAGTTTGAAGATAAAGCGTCTAAACAGATGAACTGAAAAATGAAAAAAAAAAAAAACTGGAAAAGAGGCGAAAATTGCTATTCGGGGTCAGTTCTGTTGCTGTTGAGGTCAGTTTAATACTCTAAGAGATAATAGCATCACAATTTCTCCGGTCAGCAAAATCTGCATTCCGAGGAACTGCCATTTTTAGAAATTCCACTATTATGGTGCAATAACAATACTACCTACTCGTACAGGGAACATTTTATAGAAGAAATACTGCAAGCGAAAGTGAGAGGAAAGTGCAACGCAATAACTTAGGTATTACTTAACCGATACCTAACAACATAAACTTCATAAACTTGTTTTAGTTAATATTACAGTATTATTATTATGATTAAAGCAATGTAATTAATTTCATAAAAATAATAATGTGCCTGTATACATAAGACTCTATCTTATCGACGTGTTTCAATTGTTTACTATTACTTACCTAATTAAGAGCTCTGAGTAAGAGCGATGATATTGTATTGGAATTTGGATTCCGTCTTAAATGGCCTCACGGAATTATGGATTAATGCCTAGGTAGGTAGGTATAATATATAACACAAGCGCAAGAAATATTTCAAAATTATATTCTAAATTGATTAAACTCTTCTTTGCCGGTGCATATTAAAAGATAGAATGGTGGCGGTTCGAGGAAGTCATCATTCAGATGTATTAAACCATTATGGACAACACATGATTTAAGCGCAATTCAATGCCCCATTCATATTATGAGCGTATGGCTGTATGAATTTATGAACCGTTCTTTTAAATTGTTATCAAAGTACCTATAGCTACAAAGACCACCACTAGTTATCATAAATGGCTTATATGGCTGTGAAATAATAAGAGATGGATTCGACATTCGGATAAGTAGCGTAGGATCTTAAAAATTGAAAAATTAGGTTGCTTCTGTCTTCTTTGCTAAATTTTTGGAAAGTGTTCTGCTATCAATTTATAGACGCCCACTGCTTGCTCAAGGTCTTTTGCATGGACTTTTCCACAAACCTTGCGTCTCGGTCGCCTAGGTCTTGTGCCGCCTATATCCTGCAGCTCACCAACCCCTTCGACGTCATCAGTCCACATAATGGAAGGTCTGCCAAGACTTAACTTTCCGGTGCGGTTTCGTCACTCAGTATAAGTTATGTTTATCATTTGTTAAAGTTCCAAGTTGCAGGATATTTTAATAACACTGCTTTTTTGTAAGACACACATGCTTAGCTACAATTAGACTGTTTCTAATTGTAGCTAAGATAACTTGATACCTATTATAACAAAAATCAGACGAGGAAGTTTCGTTTATAAATTGAGGGCAGTCCTAGATTCGTCTGACCTTCGTGTTATTAAAGAAACAACTGAAAATGTTATGTAGAGCAAGCAATAAAGTTCACAAAATTTTCTCACTTCTGAATATTGGTGCGTTTAGCCCAATAACCTATTTTTTTTAACTTTTCTATATATATTTTTTTTTACTTTTCTATGTTCATCGACGAAAATTATAATCCCTAATTTCACCCCCTTCAAGTTTTATTATTGCAACAGTAGGTAGCCAGTGCCCTTCTCGAAGGTCCAATGATCTAATTTATCTCTATATTTGGTATATTCTTCAAAATTAGATTAGCGGTTTAGGAGTAACAACGTAACAAACAGACAAACAGCTACTTTCGCATTTATAAAGTAGTTTGGATTCAGTCTAATTAATACTCGCATGTCGCATATTTATAAGGAATATAGCCAAAATGCAACTAAGTATTTTATGGCACGTGTTTGGCTTGCTTCAATAACATTTTTGAACTAGATTGTGCTCGCGACTTTGTTCTAGAGTCTGTTTTTATAAATATCCCGTGCGAACTCTTTCATTTTCCTTTATAAAAATAGCTATAATGACGGAATCCGGAATGCATGCTATCTCTGTGCCAAATTTCACCAAGATCGGTGCAGCGGTTAAACCGTAATAACTATTGTCACTACTCTTACTACTATTGTCAGTAGGCTACTTGATGATACTTGCTGATGCTGCAGCATCAGCTCAAGGTTTTCCATATCTTGAAAATAATCCGAAGTAACAGTAAAGTTTGTAAGACCCTTTGATCAAATAGGAAATGAGCTGATGATCTTCAAACTTCTACTCTATCTTATTTTTTTTTGACCTTATGAACTCTATGGACAAACTATGAGTAGGTACGGACTACGGCCAAACCTTTGGGCCAAACGCTACGTGGACCTTTGTTATAGTATCAGAATGTAACTACTACGTTGGGTTTTCTTATTATCGGGAAAAGTTAGGACCAAAAATAAAAAGTTTCAATAAATAGCCGAAACGTAAATTAAAGCCGAAACATAAGGTCAGTTTTGGTAGTAGCTCTTGCAATCTGATAGATTATAGATACGATTTCTTGTAATAAGTAAGAAAATACGATTATTGTATGTTATCTTTAATAGGCTGTCGGTAAATGTTTTGGATATGAAAACATCAATCATATCAATGTATTCGATTACTTTTATTACTCTTACTTACCTACTACCGTTTTTAATCAATAGATATTTTATCTACAGATTAAACTGTCAAATATGGGTAGATACTAGGTAGGTATTTATAATTACATGAAATTATTGTCAGATAAAAAAAATTAAGCACGTTTTCGCTTCGCAGACGATTCGTTATATTAAATCGATTCACTAAAATATATCGGACGCATTGACGTAAAAATGATCGGAAGGATAATAATCGCAATGATAGGTTGGAAAAAAGATCCAAAATTTTACTGATAGATCTCACATTGAAAAATAACTTCTCAAATTATTGTCCATTGTATATTTTTCACGTATTTTCTACGTAGGTATATAAAATTAGGTATATAACATTAGGTACCTACCTACCTGTTTAAAGTGAGAGTTACGATCTTGCGTACCACAGATTATAGACTGCTTATTTTGCGGTAAACTAGCAAAAGAAAGTGTTATTATAAGTAGTAGGTTGGTAGGTACCTATAGTAAGTGAAAATAAATCCAAGTTGCCGGTTACGGTCGGGTGCGTTGTGGTCAGACGACACTCTCATCGCTATTCACTCGACGGCAATTACGAATCGTTAGAGCTACCTTCCGCATCACGTTAGCAAATAAACAACAAGAGACGCGAGAGCGCAGCGGCCTATTTTTATATGCTACACCTACCACTGCTGAACTAAAAAAATAATCACGTTTTCACACAAAAATTCAATTAGTACTGGATTGGAACTCACCCAGTAAACTGCGATGTTTTATTTCAGTTAAACAGCACAGGTTAAAGTAAAAACTATCGCTATCACAACACAGAAGTTTGCTAAACACTCGTCGGCGGTCTGGTGCATAGCAGTTGTGTAATATTGTTTATATTTTGAAAACGTGTCGAGGCGGTATCGTTTCAGCGGTACAACGGCGACTACGCTGAGAGTTGGTGCGCCGGCGGCGTTTGTCACGGCACTAACGGCTGCGTGCGCGCAGACCGCCTTATCGTCGAGCCTCTCGCACCCGATAAGCGTAATGTTGAACTGTTAAGTACTTTGGCATATTGCTCGTGGCCGTAATAAGAAAGCACTTGCAATCTACGGTAACAACTGACGGCCTCTTAGAACCACTCAGGTCAAAGCCCCTTGCCAAAGAAGGCACTTTGAATATATTATGTATGTACCTATAAGAATTTTTTCTGATCTTGTGTCTATTTGTATTGATTACTCATAGCGCTAGGTTTAGATATAGCTGTTGATCCAAATAAAAGCTCAACGACATTAAAAAGTCAATGAACCGTTCTGGGTTAGGTACATTATGTATAAATAGGTAATGATCGCGAATATTACACCTGAAGTTGCAAAATGAAATTATCATGAGTCGTTTTGTTGACCTAATTAATAACTACTCGAGCAGGCAATTAAAACAAATCGACACGGGGTGTTGTACAATATGAAAAAAAAAGATAAGATACATTGCAGAGGAGTATGTACTGAAATGCTTTCGGGTCATGGCCGAACGCGGCGTTATTCCGCACGCTGAAAATATCTTCACCGCACAAGGCTCACAATAGCGCGAGAAAAATAAATACAATGAACTGATTTTTTTCAGTATGCACATTTCGCTAGTCTAGTGACTCTTATTACACCGCTGTTAAAACTGTGAAATAGACAAATCACACAAGTGTCATTAATTTTATTGTAGAGCCGCAGACGAGGGTTTTAAAATATTGCCGAGATGAAATCTTTCAATGCGCGTGTGTGTCGTACCTAGTATGTTTTTCAATTTATTTAAGTAAAAATGTTAAAAACAAATATCTTGATAAATATGAAAGCAGTAGGTACCATATTTTAATAAATATGGTACCTACCTACTGCTAAGCTGGATAAGAAAGTAATTATTAATCTTTTATAGTAGTTTTTTTTATTATAGTAGGTATATAGGCTTGCGCTTGACGAAAATCAATACTGGATAGCACTGATTAGGTTTAGGTTGGAGCGCGCTTGCCTAGAAGATGCCTATTCACTCTTACCTTGAAACTACCTACTCAAATTATAGCTGGCAAGAAACACGGATGCTGGAAGGATGTTCCACACCTTAACGGTTCTTTTCAGAAACCTTGAATTAAAGTGTTTCGTCCGAGTAGGTTGGATTTCTACCACATAAGGATGTCAACGCTTACGACTTCTCGCAGTTCTGTGGTAAAACGGTGAAGGAGGAGTGGTACTACTAAGAAACTTAAGAAACTTATGTTATACCTAACTAGGAAATTCACGATTCCCTTTTTTTATGTTTACCTATTACGAAGATGAGTTTGTTCTTTTGTTTTATAATGGGAAGTAGAGCAGAACCAAATGGTTACGCCAATCATTGATATAATATTCTTCTTCACTTGGCCGCTTTTATATATTATTCTTGGTCGAATTTATGTGTGTGATTTGAATATATGTATATCTACCTACCTATTCCTATTATATTGTATGTTACACCTTACGCAATAAATAATATTTAGTAGGTAGGTACCTACTCGATCTAGAAAATGAAGATAAATTACAATGCACCTATTAACAAATACTTAACAGCTTGTTTTCATATGTTTACCTTGTTTATAAAGGGGTCATAGATAAGATGCGATAGGTATATCAATGTACCTATACCTACTTACTTAAATTGAAATCATGTTTATTCTATTTAATGTATTTATTGTCACTTGTTTGCTTAAGATATCTTAACTTCTTATGTACCCACCCGCTGCACTTTACCTAATAAGTTTTTCACTTTACATTGAATATTTTTTGTCACCTAATCTAAATACATACAGAGAGTCGAGTATAACTTTTGAATTAAATTTTTTATTTGACATATAGACCATTCAATCTATATACAGACCATTCAATATATTATTATCCTTCTTTTATTTATCTATCGACTTCCTATCGAAAATTTTCGCAGTAGGTATATAAACTTTGTGGTAAGGATTAGTTTTATCCAAAGGTTTTATCAAGTTTTATGTTTACAGAAGTAGACAAGAAGTAGATGTAAGTCATGCACGTCAAAATTTAAAAAATTGATAAAATCCTCAAGTCCCTATAATCTAGCATGAAAAATAAGAAAATCCAAAAAAATATTCACAATGTTAAAATCGGCGCTCAATTCAAGCCCGCTTTCAGGTAACAAAATCACGTACCTACTACAATTGAATTAATTCTATTAAATCTAGCATGTAATTTATAAAAAAATCTAGGGATGAATCTGGTATTCTCTAGGTCTATGTATACAGGGTGTTATTATGAGAGCCATCGATGTAGAGCGCGTTCAAGTGAACCGTAAATTAAAAACTATTAGTGGTAGAGGTCAGTTTTGGTCAATGGAACCGGGACCTCGATTTTGGATTTTTTCTAAAATAGTTAAAAAACTTAGGTAAGTAAATGAAATTGCAAACGAAGATAAGTCCAATTCCATAAGAGATTTACTTGGAAAATCGCAAATCTAGCCCTTTGTACCTACTTATCCTATCCGTTCATGAGACTGTGTTTCGGTACAAAACATAGGTAAATCTCTTTCAAAACCCTTGATTACGTATTTAAATAAACAACAAACTTTGATAAACTTTAACTTAAGTAAACAAACAAATTAAATTTAAATAAATAAACTAACGAATTTTTGAGAAAAAGTTGAGGTTTGTAATTAAAATACTTAAATACATATTAGGTAAATATGATTAGTATTGAAAATCTTTGGAAATAAATACCCGCTCTCAAAATGTATATAATAAATTATCCTAGTAACTTTAGAGTTTGGTACATACGTATATATAATATATCTTCTGTAGTTGAATGCTTCAGTGCCAAAAAAAAAATCCACTAACCATGATCTAAATCTAAATATTTTTCATCAAAACCTTGAGTTTCACCTTGGTTGGTCGTTAAAATATTATTTGTGATCAATTTTATCAATCCGATGATAGCGTTAAGTCGATGTGAAAATATAATATTAGTTTTAGATAAATACTATATTATTATTAGTAGTATTACTACCAAATGAATAGTAGCTGAGTATCCTATTATTCCTATAAATGCGAAAGTTTGGATGCATGAATGTATGGATGGATGGAAGGACGTTTGTTTCTCAATCACGCTGCAATGACTGAACCGATTTGGATGAAAGGCACAGAGATAGATTATAGTTTGGAATAATACAAAGGATACTTTTTATCCCGGAAAACAAGAGATTTCCCGCGGGAATTAAAAACCTCAATCCACGCGTACGAAGTCGCGGGCATCAGCTAGTAATATACTCGTAATAAGGATAAGCAAAAAGGAATGCAATTGCGTGTTGATCCAGAAAACAATGGAGAGGTCATTTTAAAGTTTTAAAGTTGCCTTTAAACATTAATCTTGGTTAATCTTAATTGCAATAGATAACCAAAGTGAAACCATAAAGAAGAAAACGGTGCGACCTTTTGTCTACAAGAGTCGAGCACATTCTGCCAGTCCAGTAGCGCCAAGACCACGAGTATGAAAAATTTACCTACTTTTTTATTTCGTCGTTTCGTTTTGTCTCGATTTGTTGCTGTCTTAACCCGTTACAAGTGAATAATTTATTATGAATACCGAGAATAGTATTTATGTTACGGTAATTGTGATTAATTGAAAATTATTAATAATTACCGAAAATTATTAATAATTACCAAGACTGCTGATAAAAGTGATAAATTATTCACTTTTTTCGGTGATTATGAATAATTACACCTTACTTTTGATAAATGTGATTAATTTCTAAAAATAACATACGTTTGTAGGTAAACCGTCGTAAACTTAGGTTGTTCTTAAGTATAGTTGCTGCTAAGAAGAAGGGAGGGGTTCAGGGGAGTGGATTCGGGCAAAACTTCACTAAGTAAGGACGGATGGAACTTGAAAGAGTGTAAGGGAAAGAAGTGGGAGGGATTACGACCCTCCATTCTCCCCATTATAGCCTTCTAACCTAACTAACACTAAGGATTTCTGGGTGCAAGTATTTTTGGGTGGTTATAAAAAAAATAGATAAAAATTTAGTATCGTGCGGCAGAAGAGGGAGAGGTAGGAGGTGTGGAGGTGTCCCCTATTACAACTGTAAGGATTTTTGGGTGGTAAAAAAAATCATTACCACCTAGGCTGTGGCGGAAGCTGCGCTTCGCTATAAATCAAATGGGCTACGCCAGAAGACTCGCTCCGTCGCCCCTTCATTCAGCTTCACCTACTCGACCTTCGTTTCGCTACGGAGGTCGCCGGCTCGCTTCACTCGCCACCTCCCCCCTTCGCTTCACTCGGCCTCGTAGGCTCGCTTCATTCAGGACCTCCTTTGCGAGCTTCTGGCTTCGCGCTTCATAAAAACACTCTAGGGGTAGGGCAGACAAGACTACGTGGAGTCCAGGTTGGCCATTTCGGTTCTGACACACTATTCGACCTATATTTGTTTGTTTGTTTGAATAGAAAAAAATTCAAGATCGCCATCTTGATTTTTTTTTTTCTATTCATCACTTATTTTTAAAATATATGCCTTTACTACTACTTACCTTTTACTTTACGTACTTTGATTGCCGTTCCTTTTCAAAATTTCTGATGGTTCGTAATTCGTAAAGAGGACAAAAATTCGTTCGAACGAAACATATGGAGAGAGCTGATGATTGAGGATTTTGGAGACGGGTGAGGAGCATGGCGAAGGTATTGAAGATAGGAGGGTGCTCAAACGAAAATCACTCGAAACTGCATCCAATCAACAGGTGTAGCAGAGCGCAGCTCCCGGTGTAGCCCTCGTGTTTATGTTTTTTTCAATCACCCAGAAATGCTTGTATCGAGAAATCCTTATTGTTAGTTAGGTTCGCAACAGCTTTCGTAGTCATTTTTTTCATGACCACTCAGAAATACTTGCACCCAAAATTGTTTACCGTTAGTGAGGTTAAAAGGTGGCAGGCAGAAGGAGTTAGGCGGGGGTTAGAAAGTCTCTCAGTCCGATTATTGTTTGATTTATCACTTTTACCAAAGACAGTAGTGAATTATTAATAATAACCGATAAAAGTGATGAATTTCATAGTATTTATCACATTTACCAAATCATGCGAAAATTATTAATAATTACCGAAAATTATTAATAATTATCACATTTATCACATTTACCGTAACATTTATACTTATGTACTTACTTGTAACTGGTCTTAAATCCGAAAACAATTACAAACTTGAAATGATTATCGTTTTATTTTAGGACCCTTCTCAAATAAAAAAGCTTGCAAAATACAGGAGATGTCAAAGTCTTTCACCGTCAAATGTGGGTATTTCTTACCATTTTTTTTCGACGCTTTGATTTAAAAATGACGAATAAATAAGATAGGAGATTAATAATAAATGATAATGCTAAGTAATCTTTTTACCCGACTACACGACGCAAAGGAGAGTAATGTGTTTATCAGTCTATGTTTGTATGTATGTGGTGCTCTAGAGACCAATCGCGTAGGCCGATTTTGATGATTCTTGATCAATCTAATTGTAATGATCTTGCGAGTGTCACTAAAGACATGACGATTATTATGGCGACCAGCAGACGCAATATTGTGAAAAAGAAAAAATGAAAGTCGACGAACTATTTCAAGTAGGGTATCATTTAATAGGTATTTGAAAATTATTTCAGGTTTCTCTTTCATTTCTCATCTTTTTTGATTTCAAATGACCATTTAAAATCTATGACAATCCAAAGTTATAAATGTTCAGTTGATATTTTTCAAAGTAGTATTCTTCTTATTCTCTTTTAATGCTTTTTACACTTTTATATAGGAAATGCCGAAGATTTCATTCGACCCTATGAAATATACGCAACAAACAGCCTCAGTCCCAGTAAATATGAATAAAGAAAATTTAATAAGCAAAGGGATACCAAATTACATGTATCAAGAACCAGGTAAGTATACAATAATTTTTGGTTTGGTTCACAACTGATCTTTTCAAAAGAATGGAATAGATTTTTTTTTATTCAAATAAACTTTTACAAAGTGCTTTCGAATCGTCCACTGCACTGGTTCGGAATGCCGTTCCAACCGAGAAGAACCAGCAAGAAAAGGAAGAGAAGTCTATATATTAAATATTAATCCATCCAGTCATGTAAAAACTATTACTAAAAAGAATTTAAGCTTTGTGACGAATACACTTCTCTTAACTGAAACTCATTTTAGAGATTATAGCCTCAATAGTCCCATGGTTAAAACGGTCCCCGGTTCAATCCCACCTGTTGCACTATTGTCGTAGGCACTTCTAACGTTCTAACACAATTATTATTTGGAGGGGAAACCGAGAGAGGAACAAAGAGTTCAGTATGTCTAAAGTCCTTTAAAATAAATGTGCATATGGTGCCCACTGTATGATATAGAAATCTTAATACATACAATATCAATCAATACATCCATCTTGAGATCCCGAAACCTTGTGATGATTGCGCTTCCAATCTATTAGGTTTTTCTGGCTATATGATATCGGTGACGGCACAAACTAGCGATCAATGAGGATATTATGCTACAGGGACTCGATTTGCGAAAAGATCCGATGTGGAACCCTTTGATTTTCTGAACACACTGGCAATTGAAGCCTATGATAAATCCTATTTTATTACAGAAAAAGATATAGTTATGCCCCAATCCGTTATTAGTAAGACGATGCGGGCCTTGGCCACAAGGAAAAGAGAATTTTTTAAACTTAAGAAGAACTTAATTGCGCAGCAGGCAAGTAGCTGTTTTATTTATTTTTCATTCAATGTTATAACTTTACTGTTACTCGTATGATTATATTGAATAGCTATGTATATTTGAACAACGTAAAAACCAAAATGCATATGTAATGAACCAGAATTTAAACAAAAAATATAAATAAATAAAAAGTTCTACTGAAGGATTACAAGCTTTTTAAGTTACTTCTTTATCGACATATTTTGCAATATCAATACACAGAAAGTGCTGATAAGGGAAGTTATATACAAAACGACTAAGGTATAACTCAAGTCGATTTGTAAATCTTAGTCCTTCTGTCCTGATGCCCACGACTACGCTGAATTTAGGTTTTCACGGTACTGTTTTATACAATTTGAAAGTTTTCTTGTTGCTACGTGATAGAATTCGCTCCTGGAACAATATGCGTCACTCAAAGAACTGGAGTCACGTGTGGGAGCTACAGATGAAGCTTTGGGGGAGATACGCATTCTAACACTCAAAGGATGGCCAGCGCACGATATTCTTCTTCTCGTGAGAGATGATCTTGATATACAACGAGCTTCTGATATAAGTGGTGTGTATGGTAAGTACTTACCTATAAATCATAAACGTAAGTATACGTGACGAAACGTATAGACGTGAAATATTTGCCATACAGAGACAAAAAAAAGCATGCGAAAGAAATTCATCCACTTTACGGAAATGTGTCAGAAATACAATGCAAACCGCAAACAGACCCTCAATCACAATAATTCTCATTCCGATTTTATAGGTTCCCCGCACCTAGATATAGAGTCCTCCCGCCTTATCTCCCGGCATGCAATTTGCGTAAAAAGTAGTAAGAATAGTTTCTAAAAAGAGGAAGAAAGAAGAGAAAAAACCGAGGTGATTCTAAAAGTCACCACTAAGGCTTGAAAATTAATTTCTAATTCAGGTCCCCAAGTGCTGCAGCAACTGATGTCACAGCTAAATCCAATTCCGGAAGAGGTGCTGGGCATGGGTGCCGAGCTGATGGCTCGCCGTATAGAAATGTTGAATCTGCTACGTGGCAAACATCGCGGCGAACGTGCAACTTATGCGACTGTAAGGGTAAAAACATGCCAAAGATGCCTCACTGCGATACCTAGCGGTCGCGGTTTAGCTCGCTACCTCGATGTCACCTCCATTTAAAACAAATGTATGCAAACAGATAAGGACGAACATGTCGAAGGATACCTCACTGCGATACAATCGCGGTACAGTGAGGCATCTTTGGCATGTTTTTACCCTTAGGGTGATACCTCACTGCGATACATCGCGGTACAGCGAGGTATCTTCGACATGTTCGTGCTCGTCTGTTTGCATACATTTGTTTTACATGGAGGTGGCATCGAGGTAGCGATTTAAACCGCGACCGCGAGGTATCGCAGTGAGGCATCTCATGTTTTCACCCTTAGATTGTTTTTAAAGGCTACAATTTAAGCTCTCACTTAAATATTACAGACCTTAATTTATTATAAGTATCTAAATACAACACAAAATATTGTATTGACTCCAAATAAACGTTATTTTTGCAAAGAGCGAAGCCGGATGTTACTGAAGGAGTTAACAAAGAATAAGTGAAACTAAATGAAGGAACGACGAAACAAGTCTCGTGACAAAGATCTTGGTAGTGATTCAATTCCACTTTCATCACCCGGGTTATATCATTCAAGAGATAAAAGTGGAATAGATAGTATTTTTATCTATTAAAATTTCATCAATTTTTCTAGAATTTGGAATGGAAGAACAAAAATATGGATTTCGATACCGAAACTGAACAGCTACACAGAATGGTGGCCGGGACCGCAGAAAATCTGAAAGCCAAGATCACTTATTCCCTGGAGCTTGCTAAGTAAATAAATACAAATTTTTTTAATTTTATCTGGAGTATAGACAGATATATATATAGGGTAGACACAAATACAATGAACGAATGAGGAAACGAATTGCCTTTGGTGCCCGAAGCGGCACCGAGGGCAATTTCAGTTTTATGTGGACGAGCTCGCTTTACTGGCGCAGTTAGCTATCATGGCTGCTATCTAGAAGCGATAGGCATAGAATGTAGGTAGAAATAGAAAATGATAGTTCAACATTCTTAATTTTATCGCAGTCTACGTAATTTTATTTATTTATACTATTTAAACTAACTTTATCAATGCTATAATATATTAATATACCTACCTACTTCAGATTACCTTGGCTAGACCGTGACTCTTTTTTGAAAAAAATTGAACGATTACAAAAAGAGAATGCCATTCTTCAACAAAGAGTTGAAGAATTATCTAAAAAGAACAATGAGGAAACTAAAGTTACTGAACGTAAATCTGAAACTGCTCCTCCAAATCAGGTTTGTAACAAATAGGTAAGCATAAGTAGATTTTAGTTCTGAAATCCAATCTTGATCAAGAAAGATTGAAGTTTGCATAATTTTTTTTGTATTTCGTCGTCGTGAAACGTAACTTGTCTATCAGTGTCATGCGCATGTGATCATTTGGCAAAAAATAGGAAATATTTCTCGCGCATCCGACTACTGACTACTGCCGAGTACTGACGTTACCACGATACGTCTCAGCTAAACGAGGTTTCTTGATGCGGACCAATTATTATTATTATAGTACATTTCGTTGCAGGCGTTAGCTGAGGAGTTGAATAAAGAGCGTGCTGCTCGAGAAGGGTTGAAGGGGGTGGTTTCGGCAGCTGAAAGTATGCTCCGAGTAGCGCGAGCACGGATTGTGACTTTAGAGAGGCAACTGAAGGACTCATATGCGACGATTGAGGCAGCTCAGCGCAAGTATAAGGACCTGGAGCAGTTGGTAAAATCATTTTAGTTGGCCACGTCGCTGTTCAAATACGTATTTACTTGTCGGTTGACAGCAGCTAGCTCTATCTCGGTAATTGTAGGAAATACTCTGTATCTTTACAAACAAATGAAATAATTAAAGTGTCCGTCTATGATATAGAAACAACTGAATCTTATTATATTATACTATTTTTTATAATGTTATAAAGCTCTGCTTGCAGTATCGTCATCGTGAATCAAGTTACGATGCGCGATCTAAGAAACTAGTAGAAGTTACGAAGACTGGCGAAATAACTATTGAAACTTTATCACGACAACGCGATGCTTTGGAACAAAGGTAGGCTTCTAGGCAATCGTTGTCAAACCGTTGTTAATAACCGGTCAAATGCGAGTCGGACTCGCATAAGAAGGGTTCCGTATCAAAAAACGCCGAAAGAAACAATTAATTATTTTTATATTATTTTTGTTATTGCGGCAACAGAAATACACATTTTCTGAAAATTTCAACTGGCTACCTATTACGAATCATGAGATACAGCCCGCTGACTGACAGACGGACAGACGGATGGACAGCAGAGGCTTAGTAACATTCTCCTGTTGGTTACCTTTCGTGTACGGAACCCTAACAATGATCGGTAATGGGCCAGTAATAAGTCATTTTCAACAATTTATCGACAGAGTCAAAGAATTACGGGAGCAGACAGAAATGACAGAACATATAATAGCTGCCAGACAGGCAGAAGAAAAAGCTCGCGTAGAGGCTCTGCAGGCGAAGGTAGCAGAACAGGTGCCATGAAGTTATCTCAAGTATTACCACTAACGACCTGTAGTGATTAACAATATATATATTTTTGTATTCATAATTTCACGATGTAAAAACATATGTATAGTAGATTATGAGCCAGTTGATATTTAGATAGTTATTTGTAGGGTGCCAATATTGGTACGTAACCATATAAAATAATATTTAAATAATCATTGAATGATTGGTAAATAATGTAAAACGTCTATAGTCTGATTTTTAATTCCGTGGAATTCTGACGTATCTTAATGTTACCAGAGATTTAAAAAATCCCACAAAAAAGATAATAAATTGAAACTCATACAAATAAAAATCAATGGCCGCACATACATAAATATGACAAATGCCTGACAGATAGTTTGGGGTAAAATCGAACTACAGGTGGTAATACTGTTTTTCATACAAATAACTCGCTCTATTTATAAAATGACATCTGTCAGAATTCCACCGAATTAAAAATCAGACTTTATATATGTCTAAACGAGCTCAGTTTTTGTAACCATTGTCATAGACCATTGTCATTGTCATATCCTAAGAGTCTTTTGAATTGAAAGTATAGGGAAAAGTCACTAGCAAATAAGCATTCTGTAGATATCTGTACATTTTGTGGTATGGTTTTATGGGGCTAGTAGGTTATTTCTTTATTTACCTATAATATATATTTATATCTTTCTAACATTATTAGGAAAAGGAGAAAGCTGCATCCAACGAGCGAGTTGCAGAATCAGAAAATCGCATCAAAGAATTAGAGGAACAGTTAAATAATTTACGTGAACGTTCCACACGGTTGGTTGATATGGAACGCAGGCGTTGTCTTGAATATATCCCCTCTAAAGGTTAGTTTTCTTAAAAAACATATTGAAGGTAAATTCCATTAAAATTTTAGATCTAATTAGAATCTGATTTGCAAGTTTTTAAAGTGATTTTAATGTGTTTAGAATGTGAACCATCCGATAGAGAAACAGAAATTTGGAAAGAACTTCAAGAAACACGCATGGCTCTTTCGCGTGCTGAGGAAGAGATCCGTACCTGCAAAGCCGATAAGGATAGTTTCTTAAATTCTTTGTCGAAAATTGCGGTATAAAATATTAGAACTGCTACTTTTATTTTAAGAGTAAGTAAATAAATTGAACCCGATATTAAATTCGTAAATCTGTTTTAGCAAGAGGAAGGTGCTGATAAGGGTGACAAGATGGCTGCAGAGTTGTTGAGCAGGGAACAAAAAGTTATGAAATTGCAAAATGCAATAGAAGAACAGAGAGAAAACGAGAGAATAATGTAATATTTTTTAAAATAATATTTTATATATAACTTATTAGGCTCATAAAATGGAATTGAGGATTTTTTCTCATATTTTCTCGTACATAATAACATATACAACTCGATATTTAGCGACTTATTTTTTATGTATAGGGAACAAAGTATGACTGAATATGAAAATCAATTAGCAGCGCTGCGATTGGAAGTAAAACGGCTTCGGAACTACGAATGTTACACTAAAGACGTTCCATATCAAGAATTACAAACAGAGGTACGAAACAGAATTATTGTAAAAGAGGTACAAATACTGAATGATATTTATACATATACTTAATCTGCCGATATATAAGGTATGTTAGAATGTAGAACATACATATATTATCAAGTAAGTGATGGTTAGAATTTAATATGCATACACCCGCTCCTAAATGTATCTTCTAAATTTTCTTAATCCTAGCTGCCTGGCAGCGACTATAAAGCGATAAGGCCGCTTATTGTATTCTACTTCTTTCTTAGTGTATCTTCTATTTACATCTAATCCATACATTGTTGTGGTGTGATAAAAAAACAAATAGTGTTAAATTAAATTATATACGATTTATGTATAACATGTTCATTAGGTGTTGGAACTACATATGCAAGTGGAGCAGCTAACTCGTGAAAGGGCTGCGTTGGTCACTGCAGCAGCATCTCGTGCGTTGATGTTGGAGCGACATGAACGATCCGCTGACTTGTTTGCAAAAGTGACGCGAGCGCGACGAGAGCTTGCTGCTTTACTCGTGGGAGAAACTGATCCACCAACCATCAGCGATTCCATGCATTCTGAGGTTCGATAGGTTACTCGCGTTCAAAAACAGTTAGGAGGCATAAATGAGAAAACTGTTTAAAATTCAATTTTTTTTTTAGATTTCTCGTTCATTAACATCAGTATGTGCATGCGCAGCTGACACTTGGTCAGCTCTGCGAGCGGAACGTGCTCGCGTACTCCATTTGGAAAGTGCCGTGCTCGCGCAAAGCTTACAACTAGAAAAAGAAGGACGAGTAAGGACACAACTCGAGCGACGCAAAACTTTGCTGGAAAGGGAAATAGTACGCGCGAGGCATGCTGTTTCAACATCGAAAATCGTCAACAACCGAAGTCTGGTATTTTTATAAAAAATATCGTTAACATTATAACGTTGATACTAATTTTAATTGTGAAATATACTGCCGTACTTAGGTATACACTTTCAATGAATTGTACATATTTGATGGCTCATTAACTAATTATCATTAATTCTTAATGAGCTCTCATTTAAATTACTCCGCGAGTGAATTTTTACATCTGTACTCATCCTAAGTATCTTAAGTAACGACTAACTAAAGACTGAGTGCGGCAGAAAGTACTTTTTGATGTTATTAGAATAATCATAATTTTTTGTTCCAGATTCAAGCTTATTTTTCGAATGAGTGATTTTAATATTAATTTTGTATTTGATGAAAAACTCAATAAATATCTAGATTGAACTGGTCTGTTTATTTCTTTCCATGTCACACAAACATTTACATCTCATTGTACAAACCAAACATACATTCTGGCAAATAAATTATTATTATTATTACATATAATATACGTATAATAATATAATTATTGTAGTTTCATAAATATTTCATAGTGATAAATCATAAAATCATGCTGTTCGGTGACTAGCGAATTTAAACATTTTGCATTTTTTTTCGTTTTTGACTTGATTAGGCATGATATATTGCATATTTTTCAATAACCTTTCTTTTGGGTGTCTTAGTTGCTTTGTTCCATCAACATACAGAAAATTATTATCTAGAAATCCAAAATTGTTTTCAGCATCAGGTGCTGGTATCCATTTCTGTGTATCAAAATTTTTTATGGCTTGCTTACAGGAAGCATAATTATCGTTTTTAAATTTTTCCTCGTTATTTGGTATATAAGTTTTCTTAACAAAGTTACCCATTACTATTTTAGTAGGCATAGTCTTGGTTTCTGGTTGGTAATTGGACTCCACTAGACCGTAGCAATCTACATGATTGGGCTCATTGCAATTACCAATGTTTTCATTCCTTCTGCTATCATACGCGTGACTTGTTGTCATCAACTGTGATTCAAATGGAGTTCTCAATTCATTTTCGAGAATATTTATTAGATTATCTAGGTTTTCTGGGGCCGCCAATTCATTGTTTCTACTTGATATGTAATATTCGTATTCTTCAATTTTCTGTTCAAGGGCTTGAATTTTTTCTTCGTCTTTTCGTTTTTGGATAGTACCTTTTCGATTTTGATCTTCTATAGTAAGAATTATCTTTTCTAACTGAGATATTTGGGATTTTCTTGCTTCTATATTCGTAATAAGGGAATCAATTTCAGCGTTCTTTTCAGTAATTTGTTTAGTTAGACTTAGAACATTTGATTGTTCTTTTTCTTTTTCGGATAGCATATTAAGCACATCTTGTCTCTGCTTTATTAAATCTTCGTGTTCGGCTATAAGTTCTTTTAAATTATGTAATTTAATTTGCTTTTTTTCTAATTCTTCAGATAGTTCATTATTTTTACGCGTAGTTTCTGCCAGCTTAGCGTTTTGTCGTTTAACCTAAAATATAAAAGTTATTATTTTTGTGTGTTGGTTATAAACAAACAAATAATATAATTATTATTAAAAATATTTTATAAGGAAATAAATTACCAAATCATGTAGCTCATTTAGATTTTCAAATTCAATAAAATGTTCTTGCAGTTTTGATAAATGATTTTTGAGAGTTTGAAGTTGCTCTTCGTAAACATGCATTTTATTTTCGCTGCAATATTAATATCAATGAATTAAATATTTTTAATTTTTTTTTAATATGAAGCGTGTAGGTACTCATTTTATTCAGAATCCTCAATAACCCAACGGTTAAAGGTGTGGACTGAAAACTGAAAGGTCGCAGTTTCGAACCCCACCCGTTGCACTATTGTCGTACCCACTCCTAGCACAAGCTTTCCGCTTATTTGGAGGGGATAGGAGAATATTAGTCAACTTCAGCTTGCCTAATATTCTTATTAAAAAAAAAATCTAGACCTTCATATGGGGAAAAAGAAATTTATATATTAGTATATTTGAAATTAAGACTGCCTATTTCGAGACGCGAACAATATTCTCCTAATTTGCAGACCTGAGCAAAGATTTTTATTTTTTTGTTAGAAGCAACTTGTGAAAAGTAATTACTTTTCTTGTGATTGTTGCTGTAGAAATATATGTTGCTTTTCAAGAGCTGATATGTAATCCTCTTTATTATTGATCTCGCTTTTTAGTTGTTCTTCTAGTTCATATGACTTTTTTAGGTTTTGCTGTGGACAAGAGATTATTACAAATTAAATTAAAAAAATAAAGAACATAAAAAATTAAAATTGACTGAAATCTCTCTTCATACCTCCATTTCCATAATTTTCTCATCCTGTTCTGAATTTATTTGCCTTTGTGTTTCTAAATCAGCAACAGTTTCATCTAGTTCGTGTTTGGTTTGCTCAAAATCTTTTTTATAATTCATAATTTCCTCTGCAAGAAACAATTATTATTATATAATTGCTTTTTTACTAAAATTTTTTTTTAAATTTTAATCCTTTATAAGCCACTATACTGGCAAGTAACTTCCATAATTTCTAGCAGAAGTCAACATGTAGTAAAAACTTTGCTTTAATTAGATAATAAAATTATTGTGATTAGTTAAACTGACTAACTTAAAGTAACTTCTGTTGCTTGCAACTGCTTCATTGTGTCTTTATAACGTAATTCATATTCTAAAAGATGAGCGCATTGAGATTCTACGGTCTTCTGTAGTTTTTTCTTGTTTTCAATTTCATCGTTGTATTTTTTTTCGGCGTCTATAAGTTTAGCGATGTTTTTATTCAGTTCTTCTTTCATAGCAGCAAGAGAATCGTTATAATGACAGGAGAGTTCCTCGAGCTTTTTCTTAAGATCTTCCTTCCTAATAAGATCAAACAATAAGTTTATAAAGACAAAAGAGTAGATCTTAGAAACAATAAAGTATCTTTACTACTATAGAATCTTTATATGAAGTACTCTTTAATTACAATCTAACTTACTCCTGTTGCAAAGTTTCTCGTGCTGATCCAATCTCTTCCAAATGTATAGTATTTTTCTTTATCGATTCTTTTAATGTATTCAATTCAATATAATCTTGTTGTAATTGTTGATTCTGATAAAATGAAAATAAATCGTTAAGTAAAATTAAAAGCGATTTTCCTAAACCTGATTTAAGCAACAAAAAGTCATAAATTATTTTACTAAAATTAACATTTTTAGAGTCTTTGAATTCTTCAAATTCAACTTGAACTTCACTTAGAAATTACATTTGAGTCAACGTAATGTTTTTACCTGCCTTTACCTGTCAATATGCGAACTTGCCATTACCTGCTCGAGTTGTTGTTGTACTGTGCGTTCCAAAGTTCGTGTTTGCAAACGAGCCTGATCAAGAGCCGCTTCTAATCGCGCTGCACGTTCAGCCTCAATCTTCACTTGCCCTTCAGCTCGCGATAAGCGATCTCGGATTGTCATTTTCTTTATTTTTTCCTCTCTTACCTCCTTTTCGAGTTCCTATGTTTACATGTTACGTATATTTACTTTAAAAAAAATAGCCAAATTCTTTTATTCACGGCCTACACTTCTCAAATAAATAATCAACCAATTCCGATTGAACATTCAAATGTAGACCTTAAGTCACTTTTTATATTCTGCCATGTCGAAGCTACGCCATGAAATTTATTTATATTGGAATTGTAAATTACTATTGTAACCTACTTAATTTTATGGCTTTCAAGTGTTATGGATATCAGAATTATTAATTATACGTAAATAAACAGCTAAAACTTCGTCCAGAAGCTCGCCTTAAAACGCGCGTTTTACAAAATATAATTAATAGAATATTAGAACTCAGATCACAATGGAATATCGTAATAGAACTCAATACCTCAATTCTCATTCTGTTAATGTATGTCTTCTGTTTCTCAGCATTATATAATTGCTTTTTGAGATCCGCGTTCTGCGAATACAATTCCGATACTTCGCATGTGAGTTCTTCACTACGCAGTTGGAGGGCTACTCTTTCATTTAAACATGTTCTGTTATAAAAAGATGTAAACAACTACTTAAATGGTGAAAACAAAAAGAACTGAATTTTATCAGGCTATAACTTTGATCAAGGTTAATAATGTAATGATTCATAAGGTATGTGAAACAACTAAGTATTACATAAATAACTTTTATTAGATGTTTACCTTATTACGTCGTTTAATTCATCAAAGAACTCATTTTTTACAGTTTCTAAAGTGCAACTTAACATTTCGCTCTCCGCATTGAATTCGTTTATCTTCTTTGACAGACTGCTCTTTGAGCAACCCTTTAACATAATTTAAATACAAAATATAAAAAATAGGCCCTTTATTAGGCTAAGAACATACCATGCTACTGTTGATACTGTGTATTAAAGTTAATCTGTTACATAATGCGTTGAAAATTATTTTGTTTTTTTTTTTGTAACACGAACACGTCGTAGAATAGATTTTTTTTATATTTTGGAAGCCCTTTTAAAAACTATATGTTTATTTTCAAAATGAGAAAGTATTTGGGAGTAGGGGACTCATAAAATAGCCTAATAGTAAAACCCTAATATTCATGATAATAATGTACCTTTTCTTGATTTTTTAAATTTTCGAACCAATCGATCAAATCTTTTCTTGTCGCTAGCGTTTGTTCACATGTAGCCACTAACTTTAACGGAATCTCGTTAAACTTTCTCAAGTCAATCAGCAGTGCGTTTTTTAATTGGTCATCTAGTATCAAAATAAATAAATTATTTCATTACTTACGAATATAAAAATTAAATTTTAAAATTCATATTCTAAAGTTACTTCTGTATCAGAAATAAAATATACCTACCATTCAAGTTTGTCCATTAATTTGCAGAAATCTAAAACATGAAAACAAATACATCTCTATAAATGCGAGAGAGTGTTTATTTCTTGATTTGTCCTTCAATCGTGCATAAACTAAGCAACGGATTGATTTTTACCATGGATATAGTTGAGGGCTAGGAGATTTTTAAAAGGCAGTCGAGCAGCAAAGGCAGAGAAGTCGCGGGATAAAGCTAGTTAGAAATAAGTCGTACCATCTTTCCGAGTTTTACTTTCAGCACATAGCTGTAGTAGCTGATTAGGAGTCATATTGGCTACGTTCATGATGCGAAGGTCGTCTGTAGACGGCAGTTCATTCTTTTGTCCCATCGACATCAACTTTTGCTTTGTTTTTCTTAATGATGCGTAAACTTCCAATATTCCATTCTAATAATACAAACTTATTAATCGTATGTTAATACTCGTACGTAGTACCTTCATGTTATCAGATTAATTTTAAAAACAATAATCAAATTTCCAGTGATACCTCGCTTGAGTGTGAAATTAACAAAACCCTTTCTAATAGGTTTTGACTTCTACATGTAATTTATATGCAGATCTATATCAATAAAACTGATTAATTATGTACCTTTTATATCAACCAATTAACTCTTACCTGGCGGTCATTTAATTCATTTTTCATCTCTTCAAACTGAACGATTTTTTCTTGCCAATAACTTCGTAATTGTGTTATTTTATCACTTCGCGACGTAACAGATTCTTAAAGAAAATTCAAAGGTACTGTTAGGTAGTAATATAATTATTATTATTCAAGTCTTACGGTCCCAGCCTCACATGGGAACATTATTGTGTCGTAACCGTAACTGACTTATTCGAAATCCGGGAATGAGACCTTTTTACTTTTTTAATTCTCAGTGGATACTAAAACTATTAGTTAGGTACCTTCATCGTTAAAATCGAAGAATAAATTATTCATGCTATTATACATGTTAGCTGCATCAGAAAAATCTTCTTGCTGAAGTTCTAATTCTTCGCATTTTTTTATTGTCTCCTAAAACATTAAAGTAGTCATTAAGTGAGTCGCCTTGACTTGTTTTGTTTTTTATCCAACAACAAAGGCGACCTCTTTTCTATATGCTACGGTCTACTACTACTGTCTGAGGTAGTCTGATCCGGCACGGCGTCTCGTATTTATCGGTATTGGTGTGGTATCATGGAATTATGATTCCACACAAACAGATTATCACAAAGGAACGACGATATCAAACGAGTCGCAGAGAGCCTGGATTCAGGCAGCATAGAAAGACTGTTATTTTGTGATATTCAAATCTATTTCTATAACCTATAACACTAACACTATATATTGTTTTCTAAGCCTTGGTGTTCAATTTTAAGTTTCAATATCCATGGTCTATTGGAGTCATGACAGAAATTACCTGGTCAGGAAGATTTGTCGACAATTTGTTATGATATCCTGCTTTAAATTTCTGTAAAAAAAATTGTTGCTATAAGTAAGGTTATTAACACGGAATTTCGGAAACTACCATAAAGAATACTTTTTCGATTTATATTTTAGGCAAAAAATATCTCTACCTGTTTCATTGGTACAGTTATTATTTGTCTTCCAGCTTTGTTAGTTGTCATATCATGAAATTTCTCATTTGCAGTCTTTCTGTGGTAAAGTGGCGGTTTCTAGAACAATCCATTTTTGTGCTACAATTATAAATTATAATACCTCTTTCAACTATAATGTACCTCCTGTAATGTAGTAATGAACCTTCTTCAAGTTATCATTAAGGAAAGTAGCAAGTAGAAGGAGGCCTGGCCGCAGAAGGTAGAGCACAAGATCACTATTTAGAGCAGCGGTCTCAAAAGTTGAAATTGCCCTAATGATTGCAAACCTTTGCAAAGAGACGGAAGAAGAAAAAATTACCTCTAAAACTGTTATAGTTCAGTTCCCCCGTGAAACCATAGAAGCGAACAAAGCGAAATCATAGAGAAGCTGTTCCAACGCAGAACTTATAGCTGCTGCTATGGTTTCACGGCAGAGTTATGCTAACGTCCTCACTTGTTACCTTAGGCATTGGAAGTCGTTCCCGCTCCGGTCGGGCAGGTCGTGACGCCGTCGCGGAATGTGCGGGTTCTCCAACAACATCAGTGGCTCGATTCGCAGACTTAGGTCGGGACTGATTTATGAAAGTAGGAATAGTTTCATCACCTTTTATGTATGTTATGACTTTCTTGCTCATAATTTTTGTGTTTTAGGATCTACAAACCTCACTCGAATTTGGTCTGGTCGCACACTTTACGCCAGTAGGTTGTGCGTGCGTTGATACCGCATCCGCTTTATTTTTCTACAAACAGAGAATAACATCGTTAAATTAAAACTAAGCGTACCGACATAATATCAAATCCGGCAGTCGTATAAATAAATAGAACGGAAGAGTGGACAGAGCACGTGTATTAACAATTTCCAATATAGTGCAGTTTTCCGTTTTAAAACCACGAAAATGATATATTTTTCTGTTCAGATTAAATAAAAGCTACATATATAATACATATATGTACATAAAAAATAAAGGAATATAATAAGTCGACCAACAAAATTTATTTTTTGGCATCAAAACCTAGCTTCTAATTTAATAACTCAGCAACGGGAAAATGATGAAGCTTCTAATATACTAACTCGGCTTCTTCACAATGGCCACAAAATATTCCAAAGAAAGCATCAAATAAAGAGCCACTATTTTTATTATTGTCCACTGCCACTGCACGATTTGGTGCGAGTGAATGGATACGACTGGCCATTTGCACGATTTCGTTGGTGCGAGTGAGATGGATGCGACTGGCAATTTGCACGATCTCGTTGGTTATGGCTATTTGCACCAATCAGAGAGCGCCATTCAAAACATGCATTTGTTTTTTTTGTTGTTCTGTTGTTAGTGTGTTAATATTGCAATTATTTTTGTATAATTTTTTCTTTAAACTAAAGTTAGGTTAGGTTAGGGTTATACATGAATATTCAGGTGCCCGGCCGAAGGCCGGGCACTTAGGTTCTGTTGGGATCGTAAACCTACCTAAAACTAAAAAAAAAGTTGAAAAAAAAATTTGATTTTTTTTTTCAAAAATGTTATAATGTTATGTGTAGGTATTTATCTTGAGTTAAATTTAAAAATAATCATTTTTTTAATTTCATTTTATCAAAAAAAAAAAACGTTTTTTTATTTAGTTAGAAACATTTTTTTATTTCATTTTTCTCACAAAAAAATAAAAAAATAAAAATGTGGTTGAAGATTTGGTGTATTATTTGATGCTAATATTTAAGTATTTTAGGAGTTCACGGTTTGAAGCTAAGTTATAAATATAGATGCTAAAATTATATTTTTTAGAGGCTCACTAGTTGAAGCTGACTTAGTAATTTAGAAGCCAATAATGGTATTAAATAGAAGCTCGTTTAATTACATGCCAAAAATAAAAATAAAATAAATAAATAAATAAATAAAGCTTGAAAAAAAGAAGCCATTTCTTTTCATAAGAGTGTGTTTATTTTCAACGAAAGTTGGCACGCAATGAAACCTTGGTGGTGGTGATAACCGTTCTATCGCTAGATATATATTTCTGTGCGGTTCAATACTTACATGTTCGACGTTTAGAGGTTTTGATTTTAAAGGTGGTCGTAGCCGTCCTAGCTGCAACCGCTGTGGAATACGACATTTGTGATGATACTCAGCGGCATTGTTCGATTCTAAAAAGAAATGAGAAATGACACTAGAATATTATGCTGAAGTAAGTTAAACCATCGATCGTTTAGCTATGTCATGGTCATGTTTAAAGCTTCGAATATTCTAAAGTGTAAAGAAAAGCCTGACAATCCCGTTTTTTTGAACTGAATGCATGGAAATAATAATAACTAAGAAATACCTACCACCTTGCGTTTTGGCTTCCCCCGACATTCCAAATATTATTTAAAAGTAATTATTGGATTTAAAAGCTGTAATATGTTAGTTAAATTCTAATTATTACAAAAATCTGTAAAAGTGCTAAACGAAAATAACAAAAATTTAAACACTTTTATCTAAAATTAAAATATAATTTTGACATTTTTGATGATAATTGACTTCAAATTGACATTACTGACATGGATTCTGTGTTCTTTTATGGTTCTTTTTCATTTTGAACTCCGCTTTTGAACGCCCAATGGAACTAATAGAACCAAGAACCTTTGGAGGCTTTTGGAGGTCAGTAGTGTACCGTGCCACGTCCTATACTTACGTACAAGAAAAGACAAAAAACGAACCGACATTTCGCCCGCATTAGGCGTACCAGAAGTTGAGGATAAAGCTTAAAGGGATAAAGATAGCTGCAGGAATTCACGAGGTATTCTAATAGCGTTAGAATAATTACGATCATCTATAGTGGGTTTAATCTTCCATAATAAAATGCAAATGCGATTTTAACTCAAAGCATTTTTATCAAGAAAAACCAAAGAGAATAACTTAGATACCTATTCCAAAATATCTAAGTTTTTCTCTTTCCGTTCGATTTCCTGGCTGTTTATTAAATTTTTTTCAGTGAATGTAAAGTGTTGTCACTGTAGGTTATCATATTTTAAAATAAGAATATCTATGAGACATTTCGCATAAACATGTCACAAAATTGCAAAAGTATTCTCATTTATACAGAATTATACAAATATTAAAATTTCTGCTAATTATTCAGTGAATGGGATGCCTACAATGGCGACTGCTAAGAAAGACAAACCATGTAAGCTTTAAATCTTTTAGAATTTAAAAGTTCGTATAGCGAGCGGTCATAATGAAATTCCCATTTATTTTTCACAATCTAAATCAATTTTCATTGAACGGGAATCCTTTAGGGCTCTTGCCGGTCCAATCTTTTCAATGCTCTGAAGCTGACTCACGCGGGAGGCATCGGTGATGTAAGGACGATGTATCGTCGCGCCAGAGATTAGTCTGGACATAGTCGTGCTAATACGGACCGCGACATTCGACAAGGACTGCGGACATATGAAGTTCGGGCGGCATCCGCTTCGTCCTTACTCCTGACATATTATTCGCTTTGTAACCTAATTCAGCTAGTTGTATTCATATACCTAATTGAAAAAGATTGACGAGGACTGGTTACTTCATTAAATCATTACCCTCAGCAGGATGAGCATGGGTAGGGGACATTTTATCCGCTTGTTCGCTTTAGGACAGATTCGCTTTACGACAGATTCGCTTTACGGCAGATTCGCTTTACGGCAGATTCGCTTTACGGCAGAAGTACAGTGAACTCGAATATATATAGATAGATTTTTGTTTAAAATTAATAATACATTAAACAAGTTAATACATTAATGCTAATAGATGGCGCTGTATTTACTATCGGTCAAGTCATGTTAAAACAGTTTTGCGTCAACTATTATTATTTTTTATTACGTCTAATGTTAAAAGTTAATTATTACAATATATAAGTAGTGGTTCGCCCCGAACTGAGAACTCGCGGTATCCTATAATTCCCTAAAGATAGTTTTAACTTTTAATTATAATTTATAATTGGCATGTAATTAAACAAGCTTCTATTTAATACCATTATTGGCCTCTAAATTACTAAGTCAGCCACAACCAATAAGCCTCTAAAAATACTATTTTAGCCACTATATATTTTGAATATAAGCCTTTAATTTCATAACTCGGCACCTTTAAAATTTAGTGAAGCATCAATAATTATAATTTATAACACATCCTATATTGTTCTATCATCAAAATGTACCTAATATTAGCATCAAAAAAATTCAATTTTTTTTTACTTACTTTTTTTTGTAAGCTTTAGGTAGGTTTACGATCCCGACAGAACCTAAGTGCCCGGCCTTCGGCCGGGCACCTGAATATTCATGTATAACCCAAACCTAACCTAACTTTAGTTTAAAGAAAAAATTCAAATGACGGACAAGTGCAAATTCACTCAAGTAGACTCGGAGAGCTCGCTTCGCTCGGTCAATAATAATTATATAAAGGAAAGTTTTCCTTGGAGTGGAGACCATATTTTATCTCGACCTGTACAATTTTTGCCGAAAAGCGAATCTGCCGTAAAGCGAATCTGCCGTAAAGCGAATCTGCCGTAAAGCGAATCTGTCGTAAAGCGAATCTGTCTTAAAGCGAACAAGCCATTTTATCCACGGAGAAAGGATAAACAGTTTATTCTCTCTCTCAGTTTTATCCACCCGTCGAGCATAGGCACAGTGGTGGAATTAATATCAACAGTAAATATAATGTCAAATACTTCTCCTTTCCCCTTTTGCCATGCTTTAGCATAGGGAGAAGATAATTTTATCTCTTGTCAGTGGATAAAATCAGGGGATAAAATTTTCTCCTGCCATGCTAACCCTGCAGGTCATTCGTTGATGTTAGAAATTCGCCTGTTGAATCTTTGCAGTTAGAAGGTTTATTCAACTAATAGCAGAACATCACATTGATCAATAACAGAAGTAGACAGAGAAGTTTTAATATTGATAAGGTTGCTTTGATCATTTTTAAAACTTATCAGATGGAGCGGCTCCACGCCTGCTGCCTCGCCCAACCGCCGCGTCGGCCGCCCGCGCCGCCAAAAATGCCACTAACCGCCACCAGACAGCACCAGTGACCCAGAGGCATTCACCTGTGCGGTCACCGCCATCGCCTGCGACCTCTAAGGTCATTCCTACTAATATTATTTATGCGTTTGGCCTTCAACCATGCAGCAACGGATTTATGAATTTTTTTTGCATGTAGTTGAGGACCTGCAGGGCGATCAGCTAACAATTGTCTCTTATCTCACATCAAAAAATATCCTTATGGACCGATATCGAAACAGTCCATATAACCGGTACCGCGTAAGCTTTTTCAGGATTGTAGCAATGGTCGCAATCACGTGACTATCGACATTTTAGTGGTGGGCCATAACTTATAATCCGACTAATTTGAATATCTATGGTTACCTAGCAATCTATACGGCCATAGCAGTCTTCCAAATTTGACTGCGTTATAGCTGAAATAAAGAGTGAAGGAGTCTGTGGCACGTGCCGCAGAATATGTTAATTTATGGTTCTTCTAGGTTCATAGAGTAATATTTATTATTTATTTACACTTTTATTTTACAGGTTCTTTCTACTGTGTTGTGTTATTTAATATCTGCAAATAATAGGTATAGGCAGTATTTATTTATGTAGGTACTTCTTACACATAAAAACACAAAAGTTAGGTTATGAAAACTAAAATAGTAAATATGTACTATGTTCCCACATGCTTATGCCTTATGTATTGAACATTAAGGTATGTAATATGTATCACAAACAGAATTTACCCAGGCGCATATTATTATTGAGTAGGTACATAAATCTTATGTAATACATACACCTACATACCTACCTCCCTATACGGCAAACATACGAAAGTGTAAAAAGGTAAATCTAAAAATTATTCTTCAATGATTTTAACATTTTCTTACTTCATATAATAATACTAATTGCATTGTTAATTTGATAAATTATTTAATAAAGCTTATTAAATATTTTTACAAAAATATGAGTAGTAAAACGACTTTGGATACCACATATGTCACCGATAAGAACACCTAACGAGGTGTATCAATGAAAGCCTAGTTTGACGTTATATTTGTCGTAGTCCTTAACGGACATCTTACTTCAAAAGTCTTACGCGGTACCAATTTTCAGCAATATTCATACAAAACTTTTATCGATGTGATACTGCATCAATGTCAAAATATTTTTTTGTCCTCAACGATCCTTTACGGACTGTCTCAATGTTACGTGGAGCCAAAACCATGTTTTGACATTGACGATGTCCTTTAATGATTGCGATAAAAGTTAGCTGATCGCCCTGCTGGACAGTGATATAGGCAACTTTTTAGTCCGCAAAAACAAATATTTCTTGCAGGATTTTAAAAACCGAACTCTTACATCTGTCCTCTAAAAAAGTCAATTCGAAATCAAACGGTTTCGGAAAGGACATTAAACTGATCGGAAGTTTAAGAAGCAAAACATATTATAAACTGTTTTTATTTACAGATCAAGACTGCTCTTACACGCCAAAAATCTGAATCAAAAACTGAAGTCAAAGTTAGTATTTATTTAGAAGCAGGTAGGTACATTATTGTAATCAAATATTCATTGTTTTTTTACGTCTGTTATAATACCTACTTAATCTATAGTACCTACTCGTAAATTCACTTTCAGATAAACAGAAATTGTGAAAATGAAATTCACGTGCCCAACTTTGAGGTACGTTCTTTTAAAGGTCTGTTTCTTAAATAAGAGCTTAAAGACAGAATAGACAAAATAATAATACAATATAGTATGTTATAGTAGCTAAGGTAAAAACCAAAAAAAGTGGTAAAAACAGATAAAGGCTATCTAATACAATGACCAGTATGAGTTGGCTGTTGTTAGACATGCAAGACGGGAGCGTAAACAGTCAATTTCGCTTTTGCCGTGACGTGATTTTATACGTGACGCAGGTTTGCTACAGGCCATAAATATGTGCTAGAATACTAGATATTATATCAGTATTTACCTAATTCAGTACTTAATCTATTTTTTTTAATTGAAATAAGGTTGATTAGAAAATATCAAATAAATTTTCCCAGGTACCAGTGAAACAAGAAGCTGAACCCGCGTTCACTACAGACAACGAGGTTGTAGAAATCAAACCAGTGGAGCATGTTGTGTTTTCAAGCGCCGGTGAATTGCAAGAATTGGACAGTTCCTTTGGTATACATGGTACCTAAGCTACTGATTATACTTACTTTATATTTCTTTACTTACGCAACTCTAATTAATTAATCCGTTTACAGATTTCAGAGATTTACATAACATTGAAGAAAATATATCGCTTCCAGAACAATTCGCTACGGCAGAAATAATAACTGGTTGGTACCTACCAAATTGAGTTCTAGGTGTATCTAAAGTAGTTATTTGATAATTTTTTGAATAACATTTTTGTACTTTAGAGCAACCTGAAAGAACTAATTCAGTGACACCAAAACAAAGTCGACCGCAGACGCCTAGAAGTATTTCAAGTCGTCCTGAAACGCCAAAAGCACCGAGTCGACCAAGCACCCCCACGCAGTCTGCGCAGCGACACGGGACTCCAGCCAGCCGACCCAACACCCCGCGAAGCACGCCCTCCACTAGACCCAGGACCCCTTCTATGACCATTAGTTCATTACCTCGTCCCATAACACCAGTTTCCTCGAAACGCACTCAGCCCCCCTCCCAGATAAAAGAAGGGGACGACTTACAATCGCTATACCTCAGCAAACAACATCAATTTCATCGAATGAAAAAGGAATTAGACTTAAAACAGGTGTGTGTTAATTTATTTCTATTTATGCAAGTTTTACAGGACCTTTTGCTTTTAGAAACAGATACACCGAATCATGGAAGCGTATTTAATATCTAGCTATGTTTTTGGTTCAATTTACTTTGTTCCAATCCTGCAGGATACGCGTGGGCAGGAGAAAAAAAAATATCCCCGATTTTATCCCTTGACAAGAGATAAAATTATTTTTTCCCTATGCTAAAGCATGGCGACAAGGGAAAGGAAAAGTATATATATAAGTATAAGTCTATAAGCATATCCACTGTGGATATTATTTCCACTTTTTTGCCCATGCTCGATGGGTGCATAAGACTGAGCGAGGGGATAAACATTTTATCCTTTCCCCGTGGATAATATGTCCCCTGCCCATGCTCACCCTACTGATTCAACTACTGCTTTTGGACGTGTCAAAAAATACACCTAATCCACGGAAGCGTATTTAATATCTATATTTTTGGTTCAATTTATTCCAATCCTGATTCAACAAGTTAGCTTCAGTAAAGAGTAGTTTTCTAGTTGAATTTGAAATGCAGCATTCATTATGTGATCGAACATAAGCGACTCTCCTTAAAGACTTACAAAAATAAAATAAAGAAGTTGCAGAAAATGTTTTATTATTTCAGCAAGCCGTATTAGAAGTTTTTGATGGTTTACGAGCCTTGCGCGAACATATGATGCGAGAGGGAATAGCGGGCGGGGGAGAAGTTCGTGAGGAATTGGTGGTGTTCAACGTGGCGGACTGGGCGCCGGAGGAAGTATCACAACTGTGTCGCGAAGCCGTTGCTTCGCCGGACACTGAGGGAGCTCTGGAATTGTTCAAAACAAGCGTGCCTATTGGTCAGCCTTGCTCTTATATTTCAAAGCTTCACGTCCTGAAACTCTTGAGTTTATGTGGACGTTGCACATGCGGAAGACTTCTGTAGTTATGACTACTTACCAACCTATTAAATTACACTAGCTAGTTACCTGCAAAGCTTAAATTTTTTTGGTATTACCAAAGGGCTACGCTCTTGCAGGTGTATTTTTTGTTCTCAGATGAGGGCGCACTAGCAGACGTAGAGTCAAAGACATTAAATATTCCGAGATGTTTTGCTGACCTGTGCCTCCAGGCGTTCACGGCGAGGCAAGAACTTATAGATTGGATGAAGGAATTAATAGAAAATCATGTAAGTAAGAATTCACAATATATTTTGATTTCTATATAATTTCGCACGGTTCGAACGTTTCAGTGCAGTGCTGTAAGTTAATGTCGACTAACATTTTTTTATTTATTTATTTATTTATTTATTTAAAGGAAATATACATTTTATATTTACAATATGAAAGTTATATACTGGTGAATCAAAAACCTAATCAGGTTTGTCCGTTCACCAGTAGGTATTCATGTGAGCGCCCTGAATCATACATTATGCATACTTAGGTATACACAATGCATGCTTACAGATAGACACACATACTTACATTATAGGGACATTTAGGCATGTAAAATATGCTACTTATAATTACTTAATACTATAGGTATTGTTATTGTTATTATGAACCCATCGCCACATTCAAAATGTGAGGGTGGGTTCATAATATATTTTGAATGCTACGGTAGGCTCACTACAGCAATTACATTATTGTTTTGCGTCATACCAAGTTCGTTGCACAGTTTACCAGAGTTATATACAGGTTGATCCAATTTTTCAAATCTGCAAGAAGTAAGATCTGAGTTTAGCCTTTATATTTTTTGCGTTTATTTCTTGTTTTAATTTATTAGGCAAGCTGTTTAGCAATTTTGCGAAAATTTAAAAATATAAATTGCGAAGAACGTAATCTGTAATATTGATGATACCCGACTAACAAAGTCTATGGGTATAAAATAAAGAAAAAGAATTCCTGGTACTTACCAAAGTTTTACTTTTTATTTATTAAAATTTCCTACTGGTAAATTAAACCTGATCGAATTTTGGAAAAGAAGAAGTTTTGCCCCGTAGTCTATTACGAAACGACATAACGTTAAGTAGACAAAGACGCCTCTCTCTTCCTGCGCTATTATAGGTAATTAATTATTTTTCGCCAGGTACTATTAATGACACAAATCACAACACAAATTTTCCCTGCAGGAATTGGAGGGCAATGACGCAGTGGACCGTATAGCTCACTACAACGCGAAGGGGCTCGAACTGTGTGAAGCTCTGCGCGAGATTAAATCTCGGGCGGACGACGCTGTTGATACCGTTACATTACTTGCTAAGTACTATAATATATAGAGTTACTAATAATATTTAGAGTTATATAAAAATTATTGCAGGGGTACTGCCTACCTAAACTGTGAGGATTTAGGAACTGTTTGTGTATTGTTAATAAGTACTGTAGGTACCAAGTGTAGAACTACATTAGTACCGTAGCGTTGGAGGGAGGGGAGAAAGAGAGCAGGAACAAGCTACACTTAAAAGCTTAAAATAAAAATTATTTTCCAAAAACCGACTTCTTACGCCACTACAAAGTATAAAAAAATTTATGTTTGTACCTACACGTTTGCTGAAATCTTAAAAAGAAACGGTGAAACCGATACGCAGTGCTCACCCCACTAATCTATTTATATTTATAAAAATGTTTTTGTACAGGAGGGTATGTCGTGAACGGTCAACATTAATAGCAGTCGGAGAATCTTTAGTCCGTGAAGTAGCGCGGCTGCGCCAAGACTTAGAAGCTCGCACTGCTGCAGTAATTGTGGACAAACAAGAACATGATGTTATTAAAGCATGTGAGGTAGGATGGAAATTTCAGCAGGTATATTATGATACCGTACCAAGTTAAATTCTGGAAGCAAGGCCAGGGACACTCGAGGATAAGCTGAGCTTACACCGTAAAATTTTAAGCCTGCCATAGCCACTAGCCTAAGCTTGCAAAGGATTTCAAAATTTCCCTGAAGCTGAATCACAATATGTCAGTGAATATTTACACATTTAATCAATTGAATTAAATAATTTTGAAGGAATTGCGGCGTGAACTAGAAGATGAGCGGGCTGCAAAAACAGCTATCAAGGACAAACTGACAACAACAGAAACTCAATTGCGACAGACACGTTTACGTGTCTCCAAAATGGATAAACAACTACGTGAAGCTGAAGCAAGCATATCCAGTCTTACGGGTACTGTGAAATCCTTAGAAGACCAGGTATCTATTCATAAACCTTTAAATCTCAATGGCTTCAAAGATGATTGAAAATGAATCATAGGTAACTTTAATTTTAAGCTTTTGCTATTTTACTAAGAGAACTTTAAAACTATACATACATACACTACATATTGAATGTTAGGAAACTTATTCAGGTTCTAAATAATCTAATTCTAGAAATAACAAGTAATTTTTACTTCCAGAGCAGGCAACGGGAAGTTCAACTGGAAGCTAGAGCAAGGAAACTAAAAGAATCGCTTAAAACTGGTGAAGTGGCCAGTGGACAAATTGCACAAAAACGTGACGCTCTACAGGCTGAGTGAGTGGTAGCTAAATGACAAAATAGTTTAAAGAGTTGTTTGACTGTGTTTACTTAATTAATTTGTACTATTAGGGTAAACGAATTAAGAGATAAAATTGAGACCATGACCACGCAACACAAAGCAGAGGTGCAAGATTTAAATAACAAATTGAAAGAATTAAAAGCTGCTCTTGAAGAACAGAAAAGTTTAACACAAAGTGTGACTGAACAAAAGGAAAAACTTGAAATGTCATTACAGGAAAGTCAAAAAGCTATAGAAGAATTAAAAGTTCAAGTCACTGAGCTTGAAAACAGTAAACCTAATCCTGGTACGTACAATACGTTGGGCTTAGTGGAATTATTATTAAGCACGAAATAAATCTAAAATCTCATTGCTCTTTTAGAATTACCAACAGAGAGAGAAATGGATTTATGGGCCGAACTACAAGCAACAAAAGAAATATTGAGAAGTACGGAGGACGAAGTAGCTGCGACTAAAAAAGAGAAAATCCGCTTTTTGGAAACGCTTACGAAGATTGCGGTGATTAGAATTAGCTTGATTTTTGCTATATCATCAATATCCACTCAGTTAATATTTGTTATTTTTTATTGATCAATTAATAATAATAATATGCCATAAACATAATATACCAACTTTTCAATCATATATACTTACCAGGTAAATTTTACGATTAAAATTTTAGGTTTAATTTTAAAGATAAAACAAAATTGCTGTTTATTGTGATGGACATTAATTTATATTTCAGGAATCGGAAAACAAAGTAGGCATGCAACAAAAGTTGGCAGCTGAGTTATTAAGCAAAGAAGAAATGGTAGCTAAGATGCAAACACAAATTAGAGAACTAACAAAGAATATAAAACTTAAGTAAATATTAAGAGCCATTGCAATTATTTCAAATAAGGAGGCAAACTTAATTGAATCTAAAACCTCATCGGGAGTCATAGTGCGGCATTACCTTAATGCTTTGGCTAAGGAAACTGCAATTAGTATAGCCACCCAAAGGGGCGATACTGCCAGCATGTCGGATACAATGCTTGAATGCTTTGCTGTGGTGGAATCGATGAGATTTTAAATTTTATATAGATTGCCTATTTCGAGTTTTCATTTAAACACTTTATTTATAATATAAATTGTTTTTAATTTAGATTTGATATCTGCTTTGATTGTAAGTGTGTTTTGTTATACACTTTAAAACTTATCTTAGAAATAATATTGATTAATATACAGACCCAAGCATTTGATTTTTTGCAGTGAACAAAAAGTGAATCAATATGAACAGTATGTTCGAGATTTGCAAGCTCATAATCGCGCTGTAGCGAATTGTCATGAAGCGCCACATGGCATCAGTTACCAAGACCTGCAACAAGAGGTAGGTACTTATAAATATCTGCTTCTTTGGGTGCTTCTCCGACTAGTGAAGGACAGTCAGCTTTGCATACTCTATCAGATCTTCAGGAAAGCAAATAATAAATATAAAGTACTAGTAGATTGATCAAAATTGTATTTTCAATTAGATCTTGAGTTTGCGGATGAGTCTCCTGGATTCAGTCCACCGGAATGAGGAATTATCACAAAAACTGTCCCAGAAAGACCAACAACTTGAACATCAGGACAAAACATCTAAGGCCCAGGCAAGAGTCATCAAGGTTATCTACTTCTCTATTGAATAGAGTATTTACTAGTAGCCACTTCATTCAAGTAGAGAGACGCATACCTACGTAGCCTGTACGAAGGTAGAATTTACATTATTATACTTTTTAAGTAGATTTTGACCAGAAAGTTTGTTTTTGAATTATGTTAAGTACATTTTTATTATATACGTATTCATGTACCTACCTATAAAATTACTAATCATACGCCTGAAATAGATAGCCCTAACGGGTTGAGACGAGTAAGACTACGGAATACACTAGGGAATAGACTACGGAATACATTTGACAGATCTACACTCGAATATAAAAAAAACTTGAAAAGTAATTCAAGCTTTTTTAACCGACTTCCAAAAAGGAGGAGGTTATTAATGAAAGATTCCACAGCAGCAATAGATCTAATGAAATTGAATTCAAGGAGATTATTTCTAGGATAGTGTACTCTAAATATCTGTATCATGTTCATAACATCCAGAGTTGTACAGATTCGTGAAGAACTGATCAATGTGCTCAAAAACAAGGAATCGGAGCAAAGCCGCGAGCTCTCCACATTGCAAAAAGATCTCGAGCACCGAATGAAAATTGTAGATGAAGTGAGATTTATTTTAATTATTTTCTTCATAAATTTTTCGGGATATCAAACTGAATGCAAATGTTTGGCTCAAAGCAATTAGCTCATTGGATAAAATAACGTTTGAAACATTTTGTAGCATCTGTAAAATATCCACAACGCAAAATTGGTGTTATGGCACTTAAAAATTTGCCAAAACACATTGTGGCAAACTCAAAAGTCACATGCAAGAAAGAAAATTGAAATTACCGAGTACCGACACACTTCAATTTTCTTACTCCATCGCATTGCCGCTGCGACCTGACACTGAAGTTTTTTTTTAAGGTGAATAAACAGATAGCTGCAAAAGCTGACGAGATTCAAGAGTTATTCACAACGCTCGAGAACAAACAACAGCAAATTCATAGACTGGAAAAGATTGTATTGGCTCTGGAGGAACAGCAGCGGCGTGCGCAGGCGCAGCGCACGCGCCACGAGGAGAAAATTGCTGCTCTCGAACATGAACTTGCAGCTGGTGGGAACCGGCGAGAAAGGTAAATAGGAATCGTCTACCACGCCAGACCAGTTGGTCTAATTACACAAGAGCGCTTTCAAGTTGTGTAGAGGTATTTCAGGTGTGCCCGGGATCGACCCCCTGAGCAGCTTCTGCTGCTCGGGAGGTGGCAGGAGACCGCACTGACCGCAGGTCTTTAACCGCTAGGTCATCACTGTTCTTTTACGTTATTTATTGTTATTTATTAGTCCGAGAACTGTTCAACGTGAACTTCACTTAAAAGGAAACTCCACCTCAAAAAATATGAACTACTTAAGACTACACTTACTTATACATACTTACACATAGTTTAGATACATACTTACACATTACACACATTATGTACATTTAGGTACATAATATACTTTATTTATACATAGTTAATATCTAATTACTAAATCGACCCCCTCTAGCCCATTAATGTCGGCCATTGACCGCCACATTCAAGTGCGCCTAGCAGTAACACGTAAATACTAAATAGTGCCGTCCTATTTTTATTGTTCTTCTTTTTGAATCGAAAGACATCCACTTCACGCATTTACTTACACAGGCCTCTGTCTGGCAGCGGTTGTATCCAGATCCTATATACCTATATCCTATTTACTCATGTTTTTTTTTTTGTTACAGAAAGTTTATCTTTTTCTAATTCTTATGTGCAAGAATTAAATTACATAAAAGTCATGATGTTGAAGAAAAATTGTGCAAGTGGTTAATAGTGGAAGTTTGTACTGTATTTTGGATTTTGCAAGTGTTTGTTTTAATAAAAACCACCTACTTACTTTGAATAACAGAATTCTTATTTTAGCCAAAAAGGGGGTCAACCTGCTAATGAGAGAAACCCAGCTGTAAATATGTTTAGACCTTTATTTTGGCGTTCTAAATGTTGTCTCAAGAGTCTCATAAAATCTCGTGTCAGCGTCTTGAGATATTCAAGGTCAAAGTCACAAAAATCAGTTTTTCGCAAATATCTCGCTTCCTGTGACTTCAATGCTATTTTTATAAAGCATCTATTATAAAAATGACTAATAATATAAATGCGAAAGTGTTTTGTTTGTTGGTTTGTCTTTCAATCATGGCGCAACAAAGCAACGGATCGACGTGATTTTTTGCAAGGGTATAGTTGAGGACCGGGAGAGTTGACATAAAAAGTATTTTATCCCGGAAAGTCAGAGTTCCCGCGCGATTTTTAAAAACCATGCGAGTGAAGCGGCGGGCATTAACTAGTTTAAAATAAAATAGTTTTATTTGACGTTGAAAAATATTAGCATGACTTTTAGCATTAAGGTCAGGGGGAGTAAGTGAAACATACTTTTCTGTTTTTTCTACAAAATGACCTCTAAGTCAATAAAAAAAATGTCAATTTAAATAACGATCAATGCAAAGTACTCTTCCTTAAATGGGCTTTCTATGACATGATCTTTAAGTCTTCTATTAGTGCAAATAACGATAAAATTACTAAGTAAAAGTAGACCATGGTTTCGTTTCACTTACCCTCAAAATGGGGTAAGTGAAACAATGATCAGTACGCTGCTAATATAAGGTCTACAGAACTATTTCAAGGGCTAAAATGACATCTTTATTTGCTTCAATCGAATACGAGTCTCAGTGCATGGCTATATGGTCTAGTTTCTTAAATAAAAGGAAAAAACTGAAAATGGGGTAAGAGAAACATAGTCAAGCAGTCAGGGGTAGTAAACCAAAACAAAAATTGGTACGTTATAAATTTTTATTAATTAGCTAACACCATGTTTACAATATTTTTACGTCTTCTTCTATTCTTGCTTTCTTAGTGGATGCCTACGTCATAATAGCTATCTGTAGGCAAAATTTCAACCCGATCCGTACAGTAGTTTGAGCTGAGCGTTGATAGATCAGTCAGCCAGTGTCAGTCACCTTTTTCTTATATATATTTAATAGATTAACTTTTTTATAACTAGCAGCTCCCTCAAATTTTATCAAAATAATTATGGGAATAAAATTAAATATACTAAGTCTTACTGTCAGTAAAAACATAAATTTATTCTATACAACGAATATAATATGTACACATAATTCTATATGTGTGATAAGTTTCATCAAAATCAGTCCAGTTGTTTTTGAATGACGCTCGAACAAACAGAATGACTGGTGTGTCAGACACAAGACGGCCTATAATCAAATATTAGTTTTTTTAAATAAGATATAATTTAAAAAGGTTTGTAATCTCTGACATGGGGTAAGTGAAACATATGTTTCTCTTACCCCGCTCATCTCTGTTTCACTTTCCCACTCAAAACTTTTTGTGACTAGAATCTTTACCACGTCTTAAATTAATATCTGAACGTTTTAGACAAAAAATACAATTGGAACATTAAATCTATACCTTATTCAAGGTACTCACCGCAAAAAACTTTTGAAAACTTTATAAAATCACTTTAAAACAAACAATAAATATAACCACGTCTAACTCGTGTTTTGAGTTTTGAAAAATGTCAAATTTCTTTCTTAAATATTACCATGTAGAATTATCGCAGCAACATCTATGTTAAAAAATTGATACCATTTCGTCAATACTCTTTTATCGACTGAGAGCAAATATCGATAAACTGCATAGTTTGTTAGATATGGCTTTGTGTTTCTCTTACCCCACCGTTTCTCTTACTCCCCCTGACCTTATTTTAAAGAATTTAGTATTTTTTTGTAAAATTTCTACAGTATAGTTTAGCTTTTATATTAGTCCAAGAGAATATAGGTAATCACACAGATTACTATGATACTACGTATCAGATGGCTCAGTGCCCTACAAATTTTAAACCCTCGAAATCAAGGCCCATGATTGGCTAATGTATCATTTTGGTAAACTGCTGTAACCAATGGCGTAATAACAATTTTTTTTTCTATTTTTGTCTATGGATTTTTATTTTTGTTACGAAGGTATCTACCATAGGTATGTACCATAGGTATCTACCACAGGTATGTACCGTAGGTATCTACCTATTGCCATCCTTGCCCATAATAATTATAGGTTATAATTTATAAAAAATAGGAAATAAAGAAACAAATTTTTTAAAAATATTTGTTTAATTCACTTTGAAATAACATAATACCTATCGCTTTTGTTATACACATTTTTGGAATTTCAGGTAAGTCTTTATGATCTTGTCTAATATATACTTATATGTCCTAATTTTGTTTATTAGATACACCCTACACCAATTAAGACGTCATATTTTTAATAATTTGTTTCACGAAACGTTTTTCAAATTACAACACACTGGTAAACACATAAGATCCTAAACACTTTTATAATATAAACCATAAAACTTTGTCTTTTCTCACTGTGGAAACTTATAAAAAAAAAGCGTCCTTACGCGAATTATTATAACGGGCACATAACACTTGCACTATATTTCAATAAATTGAAATAACAATTGCTATTCTGGGACAGAAATATATGAAAATTAAACTAAAAAAACCAAATACAATAATGATGGCGTAGATTGGGCGTCAGCCATCAGGAGAATCATAGATTACTGTAGATCTATAAATACTTCATACAACATATAGGTACCTAATGTAGATATAGAGATGTCTGTAAAAATTGTCATGCATCATAGTGGAAAAGATTTTGTAAGGCTATGGAAATTTGTATGGGACTGAACTGGCCGTGGGTAATCACTTCGTTTTATTTAAAAGGCGGAACTTCCATTCATACTTTTTTTAGCCAACTTCATAAAAAAACAGTACTACCAACTAATATTAGTCTATTAGTATTGTTGGCCACACTGGCAATGATGGAGTAACAGTGTTTTGACTTCTGTGGTTTTCACCAAAGACTACAGTATTAATAATGTAGTCTTTGGTAGTGATCTGTGTCGTTAACACAGACATAAGTCGTTAACAAAGTGATTAATTGATTATATCTCTTTGGTTAATAGTTAAATTCTTCGTCTTTAAACTTATTTTTCTTTACATTTTCTTGTTTTTGTTAGAATTATAATTAATTATTAGTGTATCAATTAATATATAACACAAGATGTCTGAGAGAAAGGTTTTAAATGTAAGTATTTTCCATTTTCTTTACAAATTTGAAAATTGAATTGCTAACCTAACAAAATTATATTACTTTTTTAGAAATACTATCCTCCGGACTTCGATCCTTCGAAAATTCCTCGCATGAAATTGGCGAAAAATCGCCAATATACAGTTCGATTAATGGCTCCCTTCAATATGCGATGTGCTACTTGCGGCGAATATATTTATAAGGGGAAAAAGTTCAATGCGCGGAAGGAAGACGTCGAGAACGAAGATTACCTTGGCATAAGAATATATAGATTTTATATTAAAGTAAGTATAATTTCACACCTACAGCTATGTTTTCCTCAGGTCCTATGTCTTGCACAGGTCTCCACTAAAATGTTTTCTTTTCTCCTAGAAGCAAGTGATAATTATTTAATGGCATAAAACACACAACTCTCAAAAGTCGGAAAAGCATGCCTGGGACCAAGCTCCAGAACAAAAAAGTTCTAATTAGCGTTTCTGTGTTCAAGTAGTTTTAGGTGCTTACAATAATATTCAAATTTTTCATATGCTTAACTGTAATTATCGATAGAAAACCCAAGGAGCAAAGTTGAATTCTTATATTACCAGACCTCTTATAATCGTTTTAAAATAGCATTGAATATATCCTTAAACCCTATAACGGCTCATAATAAGAGAGTTTGATCATTCTTATAAGTTAGCAAGGTACGCGTTAATACAGCCACATAATATGACTACTATAAAACCTTGAAGTAAGATTACTCTTATAAATGTTAGTTTCATTGCTTATCAGCCATATAATATTTATGGCCACATAAAGGTTTTAACAAAGTCTTTTAATCTTATTAAAGTAATATCTAAAGTAGCTATGAAGATTTTACCCGTATAAAAGTCTTTTAAAAAGCGTCTATATAATAAATGAATACTTGTTGTTTACATGGCTTTTAGAAAACTCCAAGTAATCAGTAATCACTAATATAGTAATTATAAGAATATGATTCTTAAGATTATTATATTCATAACTTTTTCATAACCAAGTCAGCCATTTTGAAGAAATATACATAACATTAACTGGAATATTATCAAATAGCAACGAAACTGTCGAAAGTGATAGCGGTTCCGTACAATTAAGTTCTTTAATGAAGATTACTAAACAGTCACATTTCCGAAGAAGAATGTTTGGAATACAGCAGTGACACAGAAATGAATAATGATTGTATAAATTATGAGGAAAGGGATGCCATTTGTGATAATATAAAATGTAAAGTATTAAGAGTAGAATACCGTTCTGAAATATATTTCATAACTCTAATACACACTTTGTAAAAAATAAAACAAAATATCATAGAATCATGAGCTTTATTTATCATCTTTAATAAATTACAATCCTGAATATTATTTGCTGAAACTGTTATACAAAAGTATAGTAAAAAAAAATTACTTTCACTATGAAAGACTTGTTTAGATTCATTTACCTACATAATTCGTTTCATTCACAAAATATCAATTTAGTTTCATTTATTTCAGCTAATTTGGATGAGATGTATGTAATTTGTAGGAACATAATTAAATCATCAGTCTTATTAAGATAAATTTAGTAGGAACTTATCATTCTTATTACTAACTAGTGGTTCGCCCTATTCTAATTAATACCTTGGGCTGTAAGACAAACAAATTTTACCTTTTAACGCAACACTCATTGTCCAAAAAGAATACAATTTTACGAGGATTAAACGTATTGTTTTATGTTCATTTTTGATAATTTATTATTATTATTTCTAATTGTTTAACTGCGGGATATGACTTAGATTATACAATAGTAATACCAAAGTAAGTACTTATACAAAAGTGTACAAAACTCAAAAAAAAGATTTATTTGAAATGCTTATGAAATAAAGTTTTTATGAAATAGATTTTGTGGCAAAATATGAAAATTAAATTAAAGCTAAAGTTAAATAAATTATAACAATAAAAATTATAAATAAAAAAATATATATATTATTTACGAGAAAATTTGCAACTATTTAAAGACGACCTACATCTAATACTTGTTGTATTAGGTAGATAATATTCGCATTCATCATCCGTAAAATGATTGTAAATCATGAACTCCCTACAATGTTGACACCAAATGAAAGTGGTGCTATGCCAAGGCCATCTTGAATAACGTAATGAGTTAAAGTCTTCTCTTTTAAGGAAGCGGTCTACGTCCATAAAGGCAACCATTTTATTGTATTCAGCGGTTCTAGGGATAAAAAAAATTATTAGTAGGTTTTACATTTGGGTATTACTTGATCACTAAGGAACCCCAAAAAGAGCCAATATGGCAAACACATGGCATTGAATATGAGTTTTATAAAGGTTTAGTTTTATAGAACCCTTGTATGTATTGTGTAAGTTACTTTTGCCCTTATAGTAGCGGTAACAAAGACAAGAAAAAATAATTAATTACTTTTTTCACACTTAAAAGCCTATTTTTGAGGGGGCGTTGAAAATACATCATAAAACATACCATACATTCTCATAAAAATTAATTTCCACACAATTTTCTACATTTAAATAGCACAAAAACAGGTTTTTAATAAACAAATCAAGTACTTACCTTGTTTACCAAAATGGTTGACCATATTTTGAATAATGTTTATACTCTTGTCACCGGCACGCTATCTGTCAAATAACATGAAAATAATACGTGCTTGAAAATCGCTACGTCGCGCGTCGCTTATAGGAATGATTGCCCTTATTAAAGGATTAGGTACAGCAATTATAAGGACATTGCCGTTGTAAGCGATTTTAATGTAGCAGATATTAGTTTAATAAACTTACTGCTAGCCGTATTAAAACATGTATAAGAAATTCTTAGCTTATAATAAAGTACTTATATGACACTTATATAGTTGTTAGCTTTATAAGTTGCGCCCAAACCCACACTTATTAACTATAATATGGCTCTTATAAGACATATATTTTTTGGCTTATAAGCCTTTATAAGACAAATTTTGCTACTTGGGAAATCTTTCTCCAGGCTGGTGTTACGCCCTGGGCGTCAGCTAGTCCAACTGGCACAAATGCAGCAAGCTGGAGGATTGTATTGCATTTCCTTAGATTTCAAATTCTACTAATATTATAAATGTGAAAATTTGTATGTATGGATGGATCAATCACGCTGCAACGACTGAACCGATTTGGTTGAAATTAAAATGGCATAGAGATAGATTACAGTCTGGAATAACTCATAGGCTACTTTTATCCCCAAAAATAAGAGTTCCTGCAGGAATTAATAAAAACCTTAATCCACACATACAGTCGCGGACAGAAAATGTTTACCACCTTAAGATTCATAATTGCATGCACACATCTGTGTCAGAAGGTCGATATGTGATTTGATTAGCCATAGATCATAGACTTTTTAACATGTAGCGGTGCTTAGACAGTCCTTTAGCGGTCTCTTTAGTAGGTGACTGCTAAATAGGTTAGATGTAGAAAACCTTTTTTGGAACAAAAATCCTTACTAATGTTATAAAATAATGTAAGTGTTTGTTTGTTCGTTGTTGGTTTGTCCTTCCATCACACAGCTACGGAGCAATAGATCCACATGATTTTTTGCATGGATATAGTTGAGGATTTGGATAGCGACATTTATCCCGGAAAAATAGAGGGTTCCCATGGAAATTTTAGAATCCTAACTTCACGCGGACGAAGTCACGGGCAAAAGCTAGTAATTTTAATAAATAGATATCATCTCATATAGACACAAGCACAGGACACGAGTTACCAAAATGAGAAACGGAAGTAATAATCTAATGAAATTTCAAAGAATCTTTATTTCTTAATTTTATTATTGAGAAACTTAACAATATTAGTATAAATAAATAATTAGCTTAATTAGCTTCCATTCGCTGCAATGACAACACGTAGACTCTCTCGCATAGACTCGACAAGGCGATAAGTCAGTTCATATCATCCCATACCCCAGTGCAATGCAGATCGAGCGGGCTATTGAACGAGATGACTGCCACGGTGCAGATTGAACCATGGAATAGTGCATAGCTCAGCGCATTATCTTGAACTTAGGTTGTCAGAATTTTGCTGCAGAACATCAATGTAAAATGCTGCAGAAACACCACGCATCACCATAGCTCATCCACCTCCTTTTGACTGTTTTTGACTGTGGATGCTACCAGCATCATTATGATTCAATACACAATATGAACTTCACCATTAGAATCTTGATTAAGCTTCCATTTTGTATTTATTTTGTATATTTAAATTTCAAATAACAAATCTAATATTTTTGATAATTAATTGACACTTTTACAAGTGCAATGATCTAATGTGTCAAACTTGAATTTACGAAATGAGTTTTATTACTAATATTTGTATAGAAAAGTCATTATAAACTTTTTTTGATAAAACGATGCATGAAATTTTTATAACGTAACAAATGCCTTGATATAGCATTATAGACCTTACTGAACGCAGGGTTACGAAGAATCTAATTTGAAAAGTGGTAAACATATTTAGTCCCCGACCGTACAAAGTCATGGTCATCAGCTAGTATATAATAGTAGTTAGTAGTTTGTTAAAGCCATCTAGTGCTTAGTGGAGGCTGGTACATACTATTTTGATAATCAATACTGAAAAAATTTCATTACAGTGTACTCGCTGCCTCCAAGAGATATCATTTAAGACAGATCCAAAGAACACTGACTATGAAATTGAAGCCGGCGCTACAAGAAATTTTATGGCTTTGAAGCTGGCAGAAGAACAGGCTAAGAGGGAGGAAGAGGAACAAAAAGAGGAAGAAGCAAATAATCCCATGAAGTTATTAGGTAAATAGTGCCCAGTTTCAACAACATTCTTTAACTTTTACAGTTTAAGCTAAGTTAGGTGACGTTTTCTGTCAATTTCGTTTTCAGAAATCTTTAGGGAGCTCCTTTAGGTGGATATGAAACTTTTTTTACATTGGGTTAGGTTGGTTGGGATTGTATTGAAGAATTACTTACGTAAAGAGACTTTCCAAGGAACTGATTCAGATATGGTTGGTGTGTGAGCAGGCATTAATATCCATTTATTTACACCAATACTAGCAGTTAGTTACAACTTCAACGGAACTATAACTTCAATATCGTTACTATCTCTAAAAATATTGTGAATGTTAAAATGTGTATGTTAGTTTGTCTTTCAATCATGCAGCAACAGATCAAAATGATTTTGCATGGGTATAGTTGGGAACCTGGAGAGTGGCAAAGGCTACTTATAATATGGCTTATTTGGAAAAGGAGCTGTAATGAATTTTTTTAAAAACCTTACTCCATGGGGAATAAATCACAGGCAAAACCTAGTTATGTTACACTAATGCTACGACTTATAATAACTAAAGTTAAAAAACTAGCTAAAGTATAAGTTTATAGTAAGTAAGGTGTAAGGTAATTGTTGATATTTCTTTTGATTAAAGACATTGTATTTCTTTAATTTTCCAGAATACAGGACAGAGCAATCTAGGCAAGAGATTGAGTTGCTGGAAAGTCTTGAGGAACTAAAAGAGCTCAATCGACGACAGAGAACTGTGGACTATGAGGGCTTGCTGAAGCAGTACCAGCCTGAGACTGCCGAGGAAAGAAAGGCCAGAGAAGAACGAGAGGATAATGAATTCATCAAGTAAGAAAATTCTTTTAGAAACTAGCTGAAGCCCGCGACGTCATCCGCGTAGAGGTTGTTTTTAAAATCCTGTGTGAAGTCTTTGATTTTTCGTGATGTAGTGTTAGTCACTCTCCAGGTCTTTATGTGTATCCATGCACAAAATCAGGTCGATTCGTTGCTCCGTTGCGGCGTGATTGAAGGGTAAACCAACAAACAAACACTTTCGTATTTATAATATTAGTAAGGATTATGAGAAGTCATCATCATCGCTGAGTGGCCTCCTTCCTACATAGAAAAATCAGAGGCAAGTCACACTGTGTGCTGCAGTAGTTTGCATGGGTTCTGTCCTGTCTCCCTAGTGGGGTAGAGTGCATTTACAATGTTACACCTTTGACCTCATTCACGTCATCCCTATCCTTGAATCCTCCACCAGAACAGTATGCCAAGTTTGTTTATGTCGGCCCCACTTTCCAATCCCCTGACAGTTCCAATCACCTGTCTTGCTATATTGTTGGGTTCCTTTCGAAGAGTGTGGAAGATCGCCCGCCATTTACGTTGAGCAATCTGTTCGTCTATTGGCGATTCCTTACAGCATAGCAAAAGATTGATGTTATTGATCCTTTTCGGTCAGTGTATACCAAAATTGTGACTGAAGTATTTTGAGCTGTCATGGCATGCTACATAGAAAAACCACAGTATGTAACACAGTGCTCTGCATAATCTCAACGCCGCCACTTGCAACGCCTCATTTTATCGCATAGAATTTGGAAAAATCACTATGTTGCGCGGCGCCATCGTATTGTTGACATCGATGCGGCGATAAACGTGTTCAGTGTCAGACAAGTGTTCATCGGCCATCCTTTTAAGAGGTTAATCTCCAGCAGTTCAGGATAGTTAGTGCGACAATTGCAATTTTGGCAGATACTCAATATTGGCTAAAATGCAGAAAGAACGCCATAAATTCAGTGAATCGCCACAATTGAGACTAGCAATAAAATTGTTGTAGCATTTACATAATACCCCTGCTGGATATCTATCACTTGAGTTGAGGCTTTCGATTACTTTTTCCATTAATACAAATTTTGTATATAAAATCATATCCTGTTATAATTGAATCATACTAATTTTCAGATCGGTAAAGTTTAACAATACAAACAAACACAAAATAGTATCAGAGGAAATAATTGAAGAAGTACAAGACGATGAAGAGCCAAAAGCGAAAAATATTAAAATCGAAACTGTGCCAGCCGCGAAACCCGCAGAACCTGCTTCTAAGAAAGACGAATCATGGAACCGAAGTATCGGTGTGATTTCTAAGAAACCAGCATTAGCAAATCTTGTAAGGACTAAGAAAGCAGAAGAATCAAGTAGTGGAAAATTGCAAAAAGAGGAAAATGTGGGTGGACAAAGTAGTGAAAGTGCTGCGTCAGGTCTGTCGTTGTTAGCGAACTATTCAGGAAGTGATAGTGATTCACAATGATTATTTTGTACCTATATATAAAATCATAATATTTCTAATATACTTAATGGTTGTTTTAAATATTTTTGTATTTCTTTCGCTCACTGAAACATAATCCTTACTAATATTATAAATGCGAAAGTGTGTTTGTTTGTTGGTTTGTCTTTCAATCACGCCGCAAAAAAGCAACGGATTGACGCGATTTTTTGCATGGGTATAGTTGAGGACCTGGAGAGTGAGGCTACTTTTTATCCCGGAAATCAATGATTTCCCGCGGGATTTTAAAAACTAAATCCACGCGGTCGAAGCTAGTTACCTATATTTTCTTTTTGAGATTAATTTTTTAAAGATGGTAAATACATGTTTAGTCTTAGTTACATATCAGGCGGTTAAAGTTAAGTTAATAAAATTTAAGTTGAAGGAATTTTGAAAATGAAAGAAATTTTTAAGAAAGCCAACTTTTAATTCTTTTGGTCCATAAAAAAAAATCTACTTTCTGATTTCACTACGTTCAGAAAGCAGATTCTTCTAAGAACTGGCAAACTGCTCAACCACAGAACATAATAGTACAGGCCTCAACTAAGAAACTGAAAAACTTCACGACGAATGTTTTTAAGAAAACCAACTTTTAATTCTTTTGGTCCTTACCAAAGAATCTGCTCTCTGATTCTTTAACAGACAGTCAATTCTCAAGTCTTCACAACAAACACAAAAAAACTGTTCAAGACGAATGTTAATTTGTTGCTATACCAATATCACAAAATTCTTACGCGAATAGTTTGTTACAGTTACTGAAATAACTTTAACAATTTATTGTTAACATTTTTCGCTTGAGTTATCCCAAAAATCCAGAACCCCTATGTGATGGAAATCAACGTTTACCATGTATTATCTACCTAACTTAAATAAAGTAAATATTTAGTAATGTGAATATTTAAAGCAAAAGATATAATGGTTGTGTTAGATTTTAGGTAAAATTAAGTTTGGCTTAAATTGTCAATTTGGATGCGATACACGAACCTACACATCTTCATCTCAATAGGACCCGGGCTGAAAACTGAAAAGTCGACGATTCAAACCCCACAAGTTGCCCTATTGTCGTACCCAACACTTACCTAGCACAAGCTTTACGCTTAGTTGGAGGAAGAACTTAGTCATATTCAGAATGGCTAATATTCTTTTATATATACAAAATGCGAATCGTTGCCCGATAAGTTGCCCTTTGATGTTGTGATATTATCCTATAAACATTATCAAATGGGATACGTGTCATCCCAAAAGCAGATTATAACAAAATCGGCAATCGACTTAAAGCATCTTTAATCGGGAGTCAAATCTTCGCCGTAAAGAGGTTTCACGGTTTTTGCTGTCCTTCCATCCATTTATAAAGGTGTGAAGTCGTACCTATTCATGCAATGTAGGTATAAGTTAACGTTACCTGATGCCTCTACTTATGAAAAATACAATTGAATGATCCGATTTTAATGCAGCTAGAATCAAAATTCTGAAAATATTTTGTTGGAAATGTGAACATACATTTTTTATATTTAATAATATTCCTAGCTGAATATGTTGCTGCTTACTGGTGAAATACTAGGTAGGGGAATATCTCAATATTTGGTCGAAATTGGCTCTATTTTTGGAATAATTCGCATAGAGCTGAAAAGTTGGTACCTACATAAAGCGAAGCTACCCATCCAGTTACTGGCTCAAGTCCTTTAAGTCCTTGTTACCTAATTAAGTCATCTAGGTACATCTAGGTAGGTACATAAATTACACCGTACCTTAATTCTTAATTTGATACTGACGCATAAAATTAAATTTACAAAAAGTTAATAGTCGCACATCAGAACTCCGAACATTAATATTTAAATTGTCGTAATTTGCGGCCCCGATGTAAAAATGAACTGTAAAATTAATTTCTTATTAGCATGCTTTTTAACGTTTGGGTCGGACTTATATTGTGCATAAAACACTTAATACTTGACTACTATGCATATTGCAAACTATCGATAGAGTTAAATGTTAATCTTGGTCATAGCTTTATAGACAAAGAAAAACAACAATTGAAAAGATAATTTTTTATAAAAGCAGAATCGAAATTGATTCGAATTTAGATGATATAAAATAAAAAAATATTAATAAATATTTTAGGAAGAGTACCCTATTTTCAAGCGAAATTCAAAACGTTGAAGAAACGTATTGTATCGTAACTGATTTTTTTTGTGCAGCTCTTAGGTACCTACCTGCCCTTTTATGGAATTAATTGATTGGAATGATCCGCCCAGTTTAATCGGTGAAATAGAACCTGTGGCGGAATATTTACTGCATATAAAACACTTTACAAATTAAAATTGCATGTGTGTAACTAGTATTTACCAATTATTATTCTTACCTACCTCTAGTGCACCTCTAGTGCTCGTTTTCTAAGCAAGTATTCTCAGATTCGATTCTTAATTTGAATAAGTACAGCCATTAATAATTCTTTTTGATGAATTTGAGTGCGATGCCGCACCTACCTTACAGTACAAAATAAAATCAGAACCTACGTTGAGGCGCCGCAACGCGTCGTGTCATTTCTGGCATCGCTCTAAGGCGCTACGCATGGATTCCTGCGAATCACTATCTAAACAAAAAGCTCATAGCTCATGGTTCGAGATAAATTCCGGATCGTTTCCCAATTTTTTCTTCGACATAAATATCATTTTTTTCGAGATGTAACGGCTTCAGCCGACGCGCTGGCGTTCGGTTCTGGGAAGCAGTGTTGTCGCGGCGCCGCGCGCGTCGGGGTTCGGTGCTCGTCTAATAAATAAAAGTCTGCTTGGGAAATATTATGTTACGTCTCGGGGTATTTTTTGGGCGAGTGCGCACTGCGGTCGGTCTCTTTGGCCACTCGAGCCTGGGTAATGGAACGGTTGCGTTGTGACCGGAGAAAGAGTTTTCGTGAATTGTTTATCGATTACATAACTAATTAACCTTCTAACATAAGTTTTAGACTTTTCACCACTGTTTTACTGAAGATGCACGCGTTCCTATCTAGTTCTGAACCACGCCATCCATATTGTTTGAAAATATTGCTTTTGTTTTATTTTAACATTAATTTCTCCTCTCCGCTCCAAATAAGTGGAAAGCGAATTAGCAATGGGCCCGACTATAGTGCAGCGGAGTGGGGAACCTGCGACCTTTCAGTTTTCAGTCCGCACTTTTAACAGTTGGACTATCGAGGCTATTAAAAATGAATATTTGTGATTATCTTCTAAACTTTTATTTCTATACTCGTGGGAATATGTAATGTAGCATTTCCACAAATTTTTTAGTTGCCACAAAAACTCTTCTATCAGGATAGGTGATAGGTTTGCGTGGTTTCAGTTTAGGCATTGTGACAAATCACATCTCTTTATATCCGCACACGCCCCACACAATATTAAAGGGCTGATGCTAAATCAAATGTCTGCGTTAGCACTATAACTAGCAAATCACCAAGCTCAAACTGCACCGTATCTTGCCAAGATGGGTTCAGTGGTTGAGCCGTTAAACGTAATAGACAGCCGATTCTTATAGAAGTCGTTGTATTCACCAAGACAACGAACGTTAAATAAATGAAAAAAAAACACTAAAAATATAATGCAATGATTTCGCTGTCAATTTTTTTCTTATTTCACATGAAAGTGGAATGTTTTAAAGCAACTTCTCGATCTCAAAGCTGAGTACCTGCCACGATCTGTCTTTCAAATTGAAAAATGATATTGTAATTTTATCTGTTAGTAGTTGTATAAATACTTAGTAGCATCTAGCAAGAGTCAAGTCGTCAAGGTTGGTGAAAGACAACAAAGGGTTCAATGGCCAATGACTAAAACGAACAGATGGGTATGACGCAACTATCGTCATGGCCTATCTGTTTTAATTTTGAGAACCATAGAACAAGTATTTGAATCGATGGAATTGAGGAATTGTTCGAAAATTTTCAGTTCCTTCGCTTCAGTTCAACGTTTCTGAAACGAACGGCTAAGGTATGGAACGCACTTCCAGCGTCTGTGTTTCCGGCAACGTATAATTTGAGTAGCTTCAAGACAAGAGTAAATATTCATTTTCTAGACAAGCGCGCTCCTACCTAGACCTCTTCAATGCTTTTCATCATTGATTGTCGTCAAGCGCAAGCCTATCTCATAAAAAAAGTTCTTAAATAATTGTAGGTATGTGTGGTTAAGACTTCTTCTTTACGGACCGATAGACGTCTCTTGCATAGACTTCCACAAGCCTCGGTCTTGCGCTGCCTGCATCCAGGTGCTCCCTGCGACTCATTTGATGTCCTCATCGGGCCACCTAGTGGGAGGCCTGCCAACAGTACGCTTCCGTCCCGGCGCAGGGTCGCCACCCCATCAACGACCATCAGCTTTTCAAACTATGTGCCCCGCCCATTTCCACTTCAGTTTCAGGTTAAGACTCCAGATTCGATTTATTTTATACAAACAAAATTAATGTGACGGATGTTATATTCAATTTTCCGTAGTCGCGTTACAGTTTTCAAACTTTTATCCTTGTTTTGTGCTTTTTGAATGCCTAATATTAGGAAGGAAAAGGTTCAAAAGGCCAACATTTATTGAACAATTGTCGAAACCGGATGCCACTTGTAAACCACATGATTGATTAAAAGCCGCAACTTATTCATTCCATTATAAATAAAGTTGTTAATGGAAGGCGGCTCGCTAGTAATTGGACCTTAAAATTCCTCGACGCACACACACATCTCCCTCACAATCCTTTCTGTGGGAGGAGAGATTCCCTCCCCGCTGTCATGTAAGCCGTAAGGGTAGACCGGTATCATTCAGATCGATCCTTTTCTTAAATTTTTCAACGAGTATTAACGTACGTGGAGCTTATAATAATATACGTATGTGTACACTACTGGCCTTTCTCTGAAATTCTTTTGTGCATGTAGATAGTTTTAAGTATAAGCTTCCCGCATATTATGTGATGAATGAAATTACTCTCCGGTTGGTTATACAAGTGCTGTAGGTATACAACACAATACAGTTTAAAAAAACAGTTGAAATTAAATATTATACCAATTATCCAAAGATCTTTGTGAAATATACTGAACTGAATCCATACTGAATATAAAAATACAAAGTTATTATACTTACAAGCACCTAAAACTTGTTAGTTTTTAGTTTATATATTATTTAACAAGTTGTAGCAAAAAACTTAGAGAATGTTAATTATCATTTTATATAATGTCATTATACCTATTTAAATGTTGTGTGGGAGCACACTCAAATGCCGATACGTCGCATTGCTTATTGAATATTATTGTGCTGGTAGACAGAATTAAAAAATATTTGAATAATATTTTTAAACACGACACAATCCTATGATATACGACACAATACTATTGTATAATATTGCAATCTCTTCCTTTGCATGGACAGCAATTTGCAGTCTTTTCAGATTTTATTGTTTTATAGTTCTAAGTACTAAATGAATATTCAGAACGCTATCAGCTCGATTATCAGATTCATAGACGTCTGAGAAACTGCCCATTAAAATTATGACAGGCCATCTACATTCCTGAACAACAAAAGCCGACCTACGATTAAAATAACACCTTCGTAGAACGATACGTACCCACATTTTATTTCACAAGGGCCCGTAACGTTTCCGCTGGGGTCCGATGATACCTTTTTTCCGAAGCCGTTAAAAAAACTTGGCGTCCCATTAACAATAAGATCAAAACTAGCCGCACGCTACAATGGCCGGCGAGCGCCAGCCTCCGGCCGCTCGACGAACGCTTCCAAGAATCGCGCCTTCAAAAAAAGATTCAACTCATCTTGGGCGTGTGAGAGTTGGCGAATGCATTCCTGCTGCAGCCCCTCACTCGCAGCCCGCAACCCCCAGCCCTCAGCTCACCGCGCCTTGCAGCTCGCCATTGCGCCGCCTCCACTGCATGTTAACAAAAATATCTACGAAACGATGCCTCGCCTAGTACCTAATCGAGTTTCTCTTTCAGTTATACATAGAATAATCTAGACTGTGATCATTGTTTATTGGCGTAGGGCCATTTTCAGTTTTTTAAAGGGACAGATTACGGAATAATATCCTGAAAGTTTGTTACTCTCACAGCTGCATACTGAAATTTCTCTTAATGCTTAAGAGATTCTTAATATGAAAAAAATGATGAAAATGATTCTTAAATGATTTTACCTCACGCGTTTGATGGAACGTTTGAAAAAGCTACGTATTGGTACTCGAAATTCGAACGTTTTAGAGCTATGCTCATTGAACGGATTTTTTTATTAATAATAATACATAGTAATACATATACATTGCAGTTGCATTGATAACTCAACTCTGAAATATGATATCGATTGACGTCCTACATTCAAAACAATTTCAATTGCTGCGAAAAAGGGAGCAATAACGCATTGTTGCCATCAGCCTTGGTCTATTATGCAATGCGGTTAGTCGCTTTGTGTGGACCATTATAAAAAGTTCTAACAACAATAATACAAAAGTAATAAGATTTGAGACATCCATTAGTGAATACCCCCGCGTAGCTCCCACGCCGAACGTCCTTCAGGGTGGCTTCGTACCTTCAATAGATTAATAGACGCATGTCACGTGAATAACTAGTCATAAGGAAATAAGAATATTTGAATTGTAATTTCTTTGATTGTTTGTAGTTACACTAGGGTTAAACTGGCTCTCTGACGTATTTCACTCCATTCCACTTACCTAAGAGTGATGCCACACAACTCTGCCGTCATTACGAAAAGTGCAATAACTAAGTGCAAAAATCATAGTGCTAGTTATTGCACTTTTCCTAAAGACGGCAGTACTATTTACGGAATAGGCCCCGAATAATTTCGCTGGTACGAATACCAACTACCTCATGAGGTATGTATTGAAACAATGATTATTAACTTATTTCAGGGACGTTTTTTTCATAATTATAAATTTAAATAACAGATCAGAAGATTTTTTGCCTGAAAAGTCACAGAAGTAAAAAAATATTAAACATTCCATCGATCGAAAAAATACAACTATCGGGTTTACCCTTAATGGTAGTAAGGTATAGGGTGTAGTCTCATAAATTTTTAAAGATATTATAGGCACATTCCCAATAAAATCACATTATTCAAATACACATCAACCATTAATTTCTCCTGTAGTCAATATTCTTTCTAAGCTCGACAAAATGTTGACCGTCTTTAGACCCCCCGCAAGGGAGCACTTTTATTTACAACAAATTCCTTGTGTCTACAAACACGACCAGCGTTAACTGTTAAGCTTAAGAAAAATAAATAAACCTCATTAAAATAAGTGTACAAAGTAGGTATTAGCTACAAAATATAACATATTATGTAGGTTACACATATAGAGTGGGATTTAGGATTTTAAGTGATAAGTTATAGAGGTTTAAAGCAATATAAGAGCAAAATGTATAAATTGCATTGCGGGCTTAGAACTCGTGGCGACATTGGTATTTACACAGGGTATTTATTATATTCTATTTCAGGCGATACTTTTTAAAATATTCTGCAAAATAGGTTTAGATTTTAGATCGCATGCACAGTAAAAAGTGCAGTGCCCGCGATGGTGAGCGTATTATAGCTATTTTCACTCATACTGAAATCTATAGATAGCACTTTCACTCAGCTCAGACTCAAGACAGAGTTAAAACGAGACAGATTTCATGACATATTTATGTCTATTTTACCTCTGTCTCAAACCAGAGCACGTTCTATATACGCCTTTTGTAACTACATACCTAAACTATCCCTTCCCTTTTGATTCCTCCGCAACCTCCCCGCCGAATACGCGAACGAGCATTTAGATCATAAATCTGATTTATCTAAACACTTAAAACACCATGGAAAAACATAAAGATTATGTAAAATCTTTGCTGGTGGCAGACTGGGACAGCAAGAGTTGACGGTGAAGTGCTATATGCCGGGGGTAAGACAGAGATGCATCTTGTCTGCACTTTTATTCAACTTTAGAAGCTGTCATCTCAGAAGCATTGGAAGACAAAGAATGGAGTGTAAAGATAAGCGGTCAATAAAAAAGGAAACATAAAGGAGAATAGAACGAATCACAAAATTCTACGATAACATTGTAGATATGCACTTCTGATTGAGAATACCTAATTCATATGCCTCTAATAATAATTCTCTACAAATATGCCTCGAAAATTCCAGCTGGCTCAGCAAACACTTGTCGCGCTCCGTAAAATTTATAACACAAACATAAAGATACTCGTAGATATAATATACAATGCCTCTCGCAGGAATGCTACCTTCCACTTTTATTTTGCTACGTGCCTGTATGCGTGCGCGCAAGTAACTTCTTATAAATGTGAACCACTGACTGGCGCATCCTTTGTTTTACCTACTCGTACTCTGACTACCTTGCAGTACTTCTCATTATTTTTAATTTTCTTAAAAGTTTTTTTTTTAATTACTTGTTATTTATTTATCGTTTCTCAATTTGGTTTCATTATTGTTACGATACTCTTCAAAAAAATTAAAAAAAAGCTCATAACCAGGCAGAATAAGCAGCGACATCCTATTCTGGAACTGACTCCTGCCCGTATGTATGTAGGTATCCTACTTGTAAATCGCCGAGCAGATTAGGCGACGCTATGGCGCAACTTAAAATTCGCAATTTTGGTCAAATAAAACAGTTAGTTAGTCATTTTTAAACAAAACAATACGGGAACAGATTAATTTTGAGTTAAAAATCGATAGCAGAATCTTGCTCAAAGATGCGTGTTATTGTTAAAAAATATATCATTTATTATATGTGTCTCATAATGAAGTTATATTTACCTAGCCCATATACCTACTAATATTATAAATATGAAAGCTTGCCTGTGCTTTCACGGTTCAACCTGTGATCTAATTTATGATGTGACGTTATTTCGCCAATTTGATACTAACTGTACCAGAAATAGCTTGCATTCTACAAACGGACACAGGATAATTTTCATACTTGAAAATCAAAGAGTTTCCATGGAATTTAAAAAAACACAATTGGAACGAAGTCGCGGGTATCAACTAGTTGCCTTTAAATTGATAACCATATCCAGTTCTAACTTTGATAGCTACCGCAAATAGTGTGGGAATTGTGAGTGTGACGTAGGTACACCGCACTTTCAGTAAGAAGATACGTGGTCGGCTTATATCCGTATCACAGTGCCATGTATATTCACCATCAAAGCGATGGCTTATCGGCAGCATTGACCTCTGGACCGTCCGATATATGATAACTGCATGGGAAATGCGCCATGGGAACCAGAGACTTGTAAGGTGAACGATACTTATAGGAATTGAAAGTGGGTAAAGCATGGAAACATTTGTATGAGCCTATTTAATAAGGTTAACGGTGAAAAATACAAATACAAGACGTGTTTCAAGTTTCAAGGAAGGAAATTTTAATCGTATTTTTGCCTAATATTTCTCGTAGGTAGGTTAACTTCGATCACAGAAAAAAAATGTTTACGCTCATTTTTCACGGATTTTCTTGAATTATCTTTCTTCTCATTCTTTTCAGTCGTCACACTCTTGTCAGAATGGTCGTGGTCGTCATTTCGGACTTCGGTGTTGTGGCACGCTTAACTATATGCCTCCACTCCTCCCTAACAGCTGCTTTTCTTGAGCATTCGTGCAACAGGACATCCACCGCAGCCCTCACTTGGTCCGTCCATCTCATTGGCGATCTGCCACGTCCCCTTGTGCCCTCTACTTTACCTTGGACAATGGTCCAAGGTAAAGTCTAGTGAGACGTTCGATTGATTCAACCTCCCGTCTTGATACGTGACTAAAGAAAGTGAGAATGCGAGCTTGCACAATGGAGGATAGAAGCTGCTTGATGCCGAGTTCTTCGAGAATTATCATTATCATAGTCATAAGCAACCCATTAGGGTTATAGGCGATAGTCCACCACGCTGGCCCAATGCGAATTGGTAGACTTTACATAATCACACACGTTTAAAAACGTTAAGGAGAACTCTCAGGCGTGCAGGTTTCTTCACTGTTTTCCTTTACCGTTCAAGCATGTGATATTTAATTGCTTCAAATGCGTGCCCAGGATTGAACTGGTGACCCCCCGAACAGAAGACTGCAGTCCTAACCACTATAGGTTACCACTTTTTATTTTACTAATTTATATTTTAATAATAATATTATTATTTTTCTCTTTTACTAATTTTTTCCCTCGGCTTCACCGGCGTAGAGTTACATAGTTTTCTAAAATCCCGCGGGCACCCTCTGTTTTTCCGGGATCAAAAAAAGCTACGTTTTCAAAACGTAGTGCAGGAACCGTTCCACTATATTTGTTCCTACTTCCCGTGCTGCGCAACTACTTGTAGTATACCTAGTACAACAAGTACAAGTAGTAGAACAAGTCTTAAAAAAATCTGTGATCTTGGGTGATGGGGTATAAAAATTAAAAATCTACAAAGAAGACGTCAGTGAACTACAAACATCCGGGTTTGTTTATGGATTTTCTAATCTGCCGATTGTTGATACCCGTCAACGCTTTTTTTTTTGTTATCAGCTCGTTCTCCAACTTGTGCAATCCGCGCATACGGGCGGTGTATCGCTTTCCGGCCGAAAACAGTTATAAATTGAACGTAACATAATAATCACGTCGTATTGTACCCCATTCGCCTCATCAAAATCCCCTTATTTAACTTCACGAGGCAATTGTGGCGAATTCACGCCACGTGACCACTATTCGGTGTTACTGAATCGCTTTCATTATTGCATTGAAGTTAATCGCCGCCGCCAATTAAGTCGTCTCATAATAAAGCATGCGGGCCGGTTGATTAGCCCTTATTATGAACATGCCAAATCGTGCCGTTGCACTGCGAATTCTGCAAGTATCGTGACCGCCGTGAAGAAGTAAATCCACATGTCTCGTCTCCTTCCGTGACAAGTGCCTATCTCAAGTAAATAAATCAAGCTGGAACACTCTTCCTAGATTTGTGTTTCCTAACACTTACAATCTGGGTATCTTTAATACAACAGTGATATAGGCATATTGTATTGTAGTCCACATCATCGCATTCCACAGGATTTATGGTGTTCAAATCCTTAGTAATATTATAAATGCGAAAGTGTGTTTGTTTGTTGGTTTGTCCTTCAATCACGCCACAACAAAGCAACGGATCAACGAGATTTTTTGCTTGGGTATAGTTGAGGACCGGGAGAGTCACATAGGTTACTTTTTATCCCGGAACATCCAAGAGATCCCGCGGGATTTTTAAAAACTAAATTCACGCGGGCGAAGCCGCGGCCATCAACTAGAAATGTATAAAATAAGGCCCAATCTGGGTATGTTTTATTTTAAACGATTTCGATGCAATAAAGCCTTTAATGAACTGGACTCAAGTTGTCTGTGAAGACGCTATGGAAAGATTAGCGAATTTAATCAGACTTAATGTATTCCAGTACACTCCGTACATCGTCCCGCAATCAATTTTTAGCAGATACTTTCAATGTACAGACATGACGGTACAGTTTTATTATTATTTATACGACTGTTTGGATAATGTAACTCATGACCAAAGAATCTCAGACACCACTACTAAAAGCTATCTAACTATTAAGATAATAAAATGTGTGTTTTATGCATCTTAATAACTTTGAAAATTAAGTAATAGATTTAACTTGGAGTTTCTGTCATGGCCTATTTCGAAACACAGTAGGTACCTACCTATGTGCATTTGCGGTGTATTGAATAGGTACTTGGAAATTATTATGTATTTGGGATTTCTATGTTCGTACGTAATTTAAAAAAAAAGAACTTTGGTTACTAGGTTTTTAGACAATAGGTATACATTTAGGAACTAGATTTAAAAGTATTGAAATCTTCGGTATTTCCAAAATTTTAGTGCAGGAGATTTACAATACGACGGGACTTAAGAGGGTACTCTAGTGGGCCTTTCTCCATACAAACGTATTCTGCTGTTTTCTTCGTGGATAATGCCTCTAGAGCAATGATTTTTTTCCAAAAAATCTAGGTCTAATTAATACGTGCCTCTATGTTTTTCTTTTTTCCAAAACATTATCATTAAAAAAAATATGACAATCCAAAAACCCGAAAAAAACCCTCGATTTTACCGCCATGTTCAAACGACTATCAGACAAATTTGATAAGTTTTTAACAAAAAAGAAAAACATAGAAGCATAGATATACTCTTCCTCTAAATTTTGATACAAGAATATTTGAGATTTGTCCAGTTTTGAAGAAGGAAACAGCAGAATACGAAACGTCTTTTGGTCAAGGTTTTTGTAGGTAAAAATCAGCCCGAGCTGCAGTTGTCCCTTTCGTACTTTACGGGGGTAGGGTGGAGGTGAGGGAGGGTAAGGCTTACATGTACACTAATAGGGAAGTGACAATTGTCGATATTTTTATCGATACTCTAATGATGTACTCTGATGTCGATATTTACACTATACAATGATTATTTTATTTATTACTAGCGGACACCCATGACTTCATCTGCGTTCCTAAATCACCACAGTTTAGGTTGACAGAACCCCTTCAGCATCAGGATTAAGGAGTTGGATCCTGGAATTTAATGATGTCTTTACTTGGTCCCTACAATAACTATTCATAATAATCAACAATTCCTAAATCCCCACAGTTTAGGGAAGCAGTACCCCTGCAGCATCAGGATTGAAGAGTCGGAACCCGAAGTTCTTATGGGACCATCTCGCAAAGTTTTTGTGTCGATTAAAAAAAGATTCACGCAAATCGGTTAAGAAATCACGGAGACATCGATATACAGAGGTAGAAAAACACAACTCCTCCTCCTTTTTCGAAAGTCGGTTAAAAAAGTAGCCTATACGATGCCCGATAATATCAGCTATCTACCAGTGAAAGTCCCGTCAAAATCGGTTCGGCCAGTCCCGAGATTAGTGGCAACAAACAGACAGACAGACAACAATTTTAAAAATTGTTGTCTTGGTATAAGTACCGTATTTACTTTCGTATGCAGTTAGTAAAAAGCGGCCAAATGCGAGTCGGACTCGCCCATGAAGGGTTCCGTAGCAGCAATTGCGGTTTACGATTTATGGACGTATTAAAAAAAACTACTTACTAGATCTCGTTCAAACTAATTTTCGGTGGAAGTTTACATGGTAATGTACATCATATATTTTTTTTAGTTTTATCATTCTCTTATTTTAGAAGTTACAGGGGGGGGACACATTTTACCACTTTGGAAGTGTCTCTCGCGCAAACTATTCAGTTTAGAAAAAAATGATATCACCCTACAGGATTGAGGAGGATGACCTGGAGCTCTATGATCTAGTAGCAAGCATACCAATTCGTAAACGTCAGTTCCTAAAGCTTTTAGGGAGAAAGTACCCCTGCAGCATCAGGTTTGAGGAGTTGAAGGTAAAAATTTTTAAGGGCCCATTAAAAAAAATCGCGTGAATCGGTCCAGAAACCCCGGAGTAATCGGTGGACATACCTACATAGAAAAAAAAAGATATCGACCGAATTGATAACCTCCTCCTTTTTGAAGGTCGGTTCAATATAGGGCTATCCATTATGGTTTACGATATAGTGGTTTGCCAGCTTAAAATGAGCCGTACATTCAAAGTTTCCTGTACGTAACGGGGTTCAAGTTATTTGGACCTATTACTGAGCATTGTGAAGTCTATAATTTCTGAACTACTAAACTGACGACCTTGAAATAATTACAGAACAATCATTGCAGTATGTTCTTTCTAATAAAAAATGAATGAATGAAATCGGAGTACACGGTAATGAATTACAATGAAATACACATTTTCTCTTTCATCCCCTCTCCCAAGGGAACCGTGCTGAATTTCGGGATAAAAAGTATCCTATATTTTACCTCGTAGTATGAACTTAAATCATGCCAAGTTTCATTTAAATCCGTCCAGTAGTTTCAGTGTGATGCGCGGCCAAGATACAGACAGACGAAAAATTAAAAAAAAAAATTGTTTTGGGCTCAGTATCAATAGTAAAGCATCATCCGATTCAAAGTTTCAAAATATATTTATTCACCCGCAGGCGGCCGGCGGGTGAATGTTACGGGCATGAGAGGGGCGAGGGCTCGCGCACACAAATACACTACTCGTACACATGGATAACTCCTGTTGGTCGGGCGCAGCGCGACGGCGATATTTTCTTCAAATACCTATTTTTCAAATTCCTTGGGACTAGAGTACCGTCTTAAATGCCACGAAACTAGCTACTTTCGTTGTTAGGCTGAAGGCATCAGACGAGTCGCAGGGAGATGCTGGATACAGGTAGCATAAGACTGAATCGTGTGGAAGGCTATTACAAGAGATCTGATTACTGACTGTGACTGTTAGTCATATCCAGCAGTGGACGTCTATCGCTTCATAAGAAAAAGATAAATAAATTCACCCAAATAAATAAAATATAAATGAATAGATTTCATTGAATCTTTGTCGCACGACGCACGGCCGATACCGCGGTGTCTGAATGAGTCCGGATGTCGATGTAGTGATAAACTGTACCTACTGATATAGGTACTCACATAACCTTATGCAAACAAGTTTAATGGCACGATATCGACAAATTGTACTCTGAGAAATTGTTTCATTTGCGAAACATGCACTAATTTGTTTTAATTTAATTTATACACTCGTATAAAGCACGAGTTTTTATAGAAACGAGCTTCCATACGGCGGGTTGTTGCATCGTCTCTAGCGATAACCATCCACTGCTAAACATTGGGGTTTTAGAAGGTTCGCCACAGAATCGACCTTGTGACGCTTATGTCCAGCCGCCAGCGGCTCCCATGGCCTCACTATGTACTCGAAATATCCCTGCGTGATCAAATTGGCAATGAGGAGATAGTATACCAATTGATCGAGATGCAAAGCTGTAGTGGTAATGGACGGGGCACGATGCACATAGCTCGAAAAACCGATAGCTATTGGGATCTCAATGAATGAGATTGTAAAAATTATGCCTTAACAAAAATTATGAGGTAAGCGCCAACACAAAATTAGCAGTCTGCAGTGTATAGAAATTCTGATTTTTACGGATGTAGAGAAAAGAATAGGGGACAATAGGACTCGGATCTCGGCGCCAGCTCGTCGCACTCCCAACAAACCACTGCAACAAACACATAACGGTCCCATTAACCTGCAGTTCCCGACAAATTGACAGGCTTTGTATCAGTCCATTGTACTGCAGGTAACAACTTTACACTCTTACTCGTGTTGCTTACCTACATTACCTTAAAAACAGGCACAGGAAGCGATATTATACTTAGAATTCAACAATCCATAAAATAACATTAAATTGTCTGTAGAGCTTTGTACTTTCAAGGCAGTAAGAGTGTTTACTTTCGTTTTCTGAAAGTCTTTATCTCTACGGCCTTAAAATAAACATTTTTATCACTCTATTTCACGCTGAAAATAAATCATTTTATGTTGCTATAGCCCATCTTAAAAAATATTTAAATCTTTGTTAAAACTAGGCACTTTTAAATTTAACTATCCGAACAATATGATGTCTCTCCATACAGCAAAACTAGCAAACCTTTGAAATACGTTTAATAGCCGCAAATGCCTTTGTATGACATCTTCACTAATGTGCAGAGACTCGTTAAAGAAGCATAGATTGCTTAAGTCATACATTAGAACAAAACTTAATAATATGTCTTGTAATCGTAGTTAGCCATGTTGGACCATTGTTAACAGGTTTATAGAAAGAGGTATCAATCTATCTCTTCTAAATAAGCTCTACTCATGTGTAATTTTTAAAATGCAATTCTTACGGACAGTAAGAGAATTTACCCAAAAAATTAGGTTTTTGTAGAAAATTAATTTATGTATTTATTACTGGCTATTTTTGCTAAACAATGCCAATGTGAAGACTGTTGTTTAGACTAGGTAAAAACCTGAACTCAAGATAGCAACTTAATAACTTATTAATCAGTACTTAATTACTCGTAAATACAATCACTATAAATTCCTGTAAACAAAGTCGACATCTTAAACAATAGTCTGCATAAAAAGCTAACTACCTCCGGCAATCAATGTAAAGCCGCCAGTTATATTTGTTCCCTCGTGAAATCAATTTTAACGGTGTTTTACGACTTACGCAACAACAACTGCATCATTTGGCCTTTAACAGAGAGATGCCAAATACTAGAGGTGGTGATGTCCCGCGAAACTGCCTTAACCTGACTGGTGAACAAGAGACCGTGCATTTCGTGAATTGGCTTTACTAAGTAATAGTAGTAGGCTTTTTAAACGACTACAAAAATGGGAGGAGGTTTTCAATAATATCCGTATCTTTAATCGATTTATAAACACATATCAAAAATTCCGAGGCCGGCGGGATTCGAACCCACATCTCTCTGGGAATCGCGCCCGAGTGTGTTATCCGTTACACCACGGCGAACCACACGTCAGCCACGAAATTAGATTCCCAGAGAGATGTGGGTTCGAATCCCGCCGGCCTCGGAATTTTTGATATGTGTTTATAAATCGATTAGGTTATTTCCTTTAAGTGTAGGTTAACACTTCAATAAAAAATAAAAAATTGTAACAAGCAATGTGGCATCTATAATTTCTTAAGAGCTCCATTGTAATATGGTGTCTTGGGAAAAAAGTAGATCGACAACTGTAATGTGTCGCTACTAGATGTCGCTAACAGTTGCTATAAAACTGATTGAAAAAGTAGATACATATCACTAATTTCGTGGCTGACGTGTGGTTCGCCGTGGTGTAACGGATAACACACTCGGGCGCGATTCCCAGAGAGATGTGGGTTCGAATCCCGCCGGCCTCGGAATTTTTGATATGTGTTTATAAATCGATTAGGTTATTTCCTTTAAGTGTAGGTTAACACTTCAATAAAAAATTAAAAATCCGTATCTTTTTCTGGATTTGTTGCTCAACAACTGCTTAAAAATTAATCTAAACAGATTTAGATATTTTAATCGTGAAATTATACCGACATTATAGTTCAATTAAATTTTAGTTAAAATCTGATGACGACCTTCGTAGATAAAGGTCACAATAAACTCCTCAACAAATAACTCTCGTGCTCAGTGTAATAGTTTAGTAAATGTCAACCATACGTGTATTACGTTCACTTGTTGTAATACAAGTAACCACAACATATCACACTAATATATTATAAAGGCGAAAGTTTGTATATGTGTGTATGTTGTGAGTGTGTATGTTCGTTACTCCTTCACGCCACAAGGAATGAACCGATTTTACTGAAAATAATAGAGATAGCTTATATCCAGGATTAACACATATGCTATATTTTATCCCGGAAAATTAAAGAGTTCCCGCGGGCATCAAAAAACCTTAATCCACGCGGACGAAATCGCGGGCAACATCCAGTTAAGTATAACTATAATATTATAACAAACACATTACAACAAATTGAAGTAGTTTATTTTTATAGTCATACTAAACTGTCTGTCAATAATATCACTTAAAAGAGAGAATTAATGTTATGTCTAATAAATGATTCAGTCGTGGAGCTTTTTTGATGTAGTTGCATCTCTATGGTCTAAAACTCTATGCCAACTTGGAGCTCGCAAGGCCGTTCTCCGAAATCCGAATGGGCCTTTTGCATAAGTCGTCCATATGTCCGAAGTCCGGAGCCGGGGGGTAGCGGGTTCGAGGGTGCACATGTGTTTACGTTCATTCATTGCAGTGCTATTAATGGGTCCATTCATTGTCGTGCACATGCACCGGAAATCCCCCCTGCCCTCCCCCGTCTTCGCGACAAATTAGCAGAAACGATTATGACGTCTTGCGTCTGCGCTCGGACACTTGTTTATTTTATCATCTAACAGTTGCAAATGCAACTGTCGGGTTATGAAAGTAAATATTTAACAGCGATAAGTTCATGACTTATTCAAACATTAAATATTGAAGTTTAGGCATGCATGGTGCATCTTATTAAAACGATACGAACTTTTATGAAATTTTTACTTATCAAAAATTGCGAAATAGGCGGGGTTCGACTTCGAACCCAGACCACGTTACTTCGCGTGTATAACCTACACTACGGCTCTCCAAAAATACAGAAAATTGGGATATGTATATTGATTTTACCCTTCGATCACAGACGAAAAATTTTACCATGTTTGTTACTTGTTAAGCTACAAAATTAAAGTAAGCACATTTTCGCACAATACTTCAAAACTAAAGGGCAGACTTACATACAAATTATTGAAATAAAATCAGTTAATTTCATTTTAAATTCTGCCCCAATAAAAAAAAATGTTGATTATTTTTTATATAATATTAGTTAAAATGAACACCTAGTTAAATGACACCTAGCTAAATGATTACGGATATAAAAATTAGAAACTGCAATTTAACCCGAGTTTGGTACGTTATTGCTACGATCTTCGTAGCAAACGTAGCACAGTGCTACGAATTTGATAATTAACACCAGCCGCGAACAAACAAAAATGTATTATGTATTTCAATTTATAAGACGTACAGACGGAGTATTCATATTTTTTTAAATAGCTCACACTCGTGAAGCATCTTTCATTTTAGGTATTAAGCTCAAAATCTACAAAGTATCTACTATAATATGTTGTCGGTCGTCAAAAATGATTGTAAAAAATAAGTTCTTGCCTACCACTAGGTAAAAAAGCCACATGAATCACGGTGAACGTTTGCTATTGTTGATGCCGAATTTTGCTATTGAAAATTGTAAATATAGTACCTACATACAACGTCCAAGGTAGTTTAAAGGAAAAAGTTTTTTTTTTTATTATTTTAATTATTTGTTTTTCACGTGCAATTTTTCTAAATTTTGTTTGGTCATTGATCGAAGAAAAGAAACAAAAAATACAAATATTCATTCACACGTTCGACGAGGACTACTTTTTTTAACCATAGTTGTTACAGTGTTACTTTAGAAAGAGTGGAGTCATGTGAGATTCCACCTCGTATCGCGTCCCATAAATTCCAGCTTAAAATCGGGTATACCTTCAGATAACCACCCATTGCGCTGCTTTCAGGCGACCGACGCGGCGGTACACTGATAATTGACCTGTTCGACTAGTCCGCGTCCGGCCACCCTTTCCATAAATATTTCCCGATCAAATTATAAAGCCTTCTAAAGGCTACAACAGACACAACGCGTGATGGAAGCGCCGCGCGACGGTAACGGCGTTGATCGCACACCTTCGTTTATTTGAAATACAAGGAGCTATGTCGAGCGCAGTGATGCAGACCGCCACTAGGAAGAGCGATATCAGACGAATCGCATAGATGCTGTATACACGGTGGCACATGACCGAGGCCACGCAAGAGACCTTTGTCCTTTGGTGAGATAAAGAAGAAGAGCTGTGGGGCACGTATGCAACGCGTGCTTAGCAGTATAGTAACTTCATATACACTTCCTAGTACCTATTACAACTTCTCAGAATTGCGTTGGTAACGCAATTGTATGCCGCCAAGCGATGTAGCCTACCAGTACGATGACGTTTAAAAACCGATTGGATGGGTTTAATTTACAGACCGCTATCATTTTAGACTGCACCGTCATTTACCATCAGGTGCGATCACAGTTTTGGGCTATCTTGTGAAAGAAGAAAATAAAAAAAAGAAGCGTCACGCTTAGTGTGTGGTTCAGGCTTAAGAAATGCCACGAGCTCGATTCTCGGAAACCTCAGTCGAGGGCGGTTGTGTTCAAAGTTCACGAATAAGACGGGCTTACCTCGCCCCGTGCATGTCTGAACGAGATAGCTGCTGAATGGAATGAGGTTCAGCACAACCAACAGGACGAGCTGTGAGAATTACGAGAAATAGATTTATTTATTGACCTTCTATACTTTGTTCCGTTACTTTTTTTAACCAAAACGTTGTTTTATCGGCTGTGGGATTGTCTAGAAATGATTACATCAGTATGACGATGGCAATCATCTTTGACTGGCTTGGCGTTCTCGCTGAATTAATGTATTTTATACGTAATGAAAACCGAAATAGTACCAGCCAATCAGAGGTGTTTGCGATCGTCACCTGATGCAATTATTATTTTTAGACAATCTCATAACGAGTTTGTTTATTATGCTTTGTCTTGGCTCTTAAAAACCCGAAAAAGTTACATAATTGTATGATTTTTTTTCTGTACCTAATCGAAGAACGATACCTCCTCGATACTGAAATTAATTTAGTGTGGTGCCTAACTACATAGCCATGAGAGCCAAAGTTTCCCATCAGACCAGAGATAATTTAGAAATATAATTAATACCAAAATTATCCCCACCGAGAATTGAACCTAAGACCTCACATATAAAGCCCGAAGCTCACTGCGCCAGAGAGGTCGTCTCCGTTTATCATACCAAAAATATTCCAGGAAGTAGACATGTAGCTTCGCAAGTAGTAACAATTCGCTCTAATAACTCTATTTGTGTACGAGTACATGTGTATGTCTCGGAGCTCTGGTGCTAATTGCTACATATTTTTGTTGTTACTCACGATGTCACCACTATGAAATAAAATAATGTTTGTCTTTCCTGTTATTGGTATAAATGCCAATTTCACCATCGCATCGCCTAACGATATATTGAAAAAATGAGTTCTATTTGTACTCCATGCTGTGGCAGAATATATTAATAATTTATAACATCTACATACTGTATTCATAAATGAATGAATAAATTATGAATTATGAATCTCCGTCATTCACCACTTTCATACGAACCGCGCACATAATATTTTGTTGTCAGTTCCCAGAGATGATATCTAATCAGAGATTTACCAACATGACCATTGCGGCTGGAAGCCCTGGAATGTCACACGTCTCCTTCATTTTCCGACTTAAATATTTATTAAAATAGAAGGGCTTCCTTCAGATAACGCGCTGCCACGATGCTTCTCACGGGCGTGGGTGTCACATACCTTACATTTCCTGTACAATACAATCGTTTTTATAGTTTATCGAGTCATCTACGAAGTCAGTTATTATTGATCCTTCACATGGGCATACGACATCTATCATATTATTAGCTTTATAAGATTTTATTCACATATTTCAAGTTCTTTTACATTATCATTGGCGCTTGACCGCGAGAACATGAATGAAAGTTTGGTATTACGTCATATCATATTGCAAAAATAATCAAAATAAAAAAATATAGTAACTTATTTTTTTTTTATTTATTATATGTATAGTTTCTTTAAGTTTATAACAAAAATTTACTTAACTATTTTGTTTTCTGTGCTAAAAATATCGGTCAGTGGTATAAAGATCGGCCTAACTTTTACTTGGGTCCTAGAACGATGAATAATAGACTCAAGCGTATACGTTTGTTTGAATGTTTGACGGAAAATATCCATCCACTGTCGACAATATTTATTATGTTGATGATGTAAAGTGATACTCGTCTGGTAGGTACGCGCGAGGAGGCTCGGCGCTAGGGCGTTTTTTTATTCGATGACAAGATAGTCTTTGTATTTCACCTGATGATAAGTGATGATGCAGTCTAAGATGTTAGCGGACTAACTTGGAAGGGGTAGGTATGGCAGTGTACATTCAATCCATACCTACCCCTTATCAGTTTCTACAAACCATCTTGCCGGAACGCTTAATCGCTTGGCGGCACGTCTTTGACGGTAGGGTGGTAACTAGGCACGGTCAAAGCCTCTGGTCTCTCTGATCTTCTCTGGTGAGAGCACCAGAGACCAGACAATTCAGAAATTATAAATTCTCAAATTGACCCCGCCGTGAATCGAACCCGAGACCTTACAGTTATAAGACCATACGTGCTCACCACTGCGCCAGGGAGGTTGTCAAAAGGTTCCAGAATGGGAGGATCCAGGGTGGTCGGCGGCGCGGGGCCCGCTTTGCCGCAGCTATGCGCACTGTCAACACCGGGGCCCGCGCCCAACACTACTAGACACACAGTTTTTTATACGCACATGTGCGCCGACATACCAGACCACAAGTCCTGACAAATATTTGCCTTCAATTCAAAAACGGTTAGAGCCAGTCGAACTAATACCACCGCGAATGGCCGATTCGACTCGAAAGAAGAAGAAATTCGGTTCCGTTAATTAATTGATTCTGCTTTCCGAATCGGTAGCAAAGATACTTGTCCAGAAGTGGACGTCTATCGGTAGACCAAGAAGAAGATGAACTATAGTCATAATATCTCTTATAACAAGTCCAACAAAAGATATAACCACTATTGAACTACCTATAGAGACCATCATCATACCTACTTAGGTATTTGGTTTAGTGTAGTTTTTTTCAGGAATTAGGTACACAACATAAATAAAATTAATTAGTAAACATCAGCCATAATAATGGTCGGTACGGTTTAACTAAATTATTAATGGAAAACCACCAAATGACTCTAATCTAAAACCTAATTTGATATGGTAGGTACTAGGTAGGTACTATAATATTTTATGTTGTGAATCATTGAACTCTCACTGTAATAAATAAAGAAAGAAATAATTATGTAGAGCAGCAAATTATGCCGTGGAATTCAATAGAGTAGGTAGGTAACTAAAGTGTATACAGATCTTATATCTAGTTAGTAGTTACATTGTAGAGTTTTCCTCTGGGGTTTTTCTTCAAAGGACATTATAACAACACGAATGCTAAAACCTTAATCCTTCCTTCTAGACTTCGCAGACATATAGTAAAAATAAACAATAACATCTCAAAAGTACAACGCTCATAATAATCATTTTCGACCATTGATAAATTCTTTTATGAAGCCTTCGTTATCGTAATACCTTGCCTGTCAAACCCTTCCACATAAATTAGTTCCCTCTAATGCCTACAGTGCATCAGTAGGTACCAAAAATAAACCAAGTAACGGCGTAATCCATTAATTGACCGGACCCGCCGCTAAACGAAAAAAGTTCTATCAGATAAAGCGGGTAAGTGTTTACGGTTTCTCACGAACCTCGACGAACCCTCAATGGCGCCTTGCTGATTGATAGTAGCATAGCCTTCCTTCGCACCTATCGCGGCACATCCGAATAAAGAACTTATTCCCAACGTCTAAGACAACTTTTTCAAGAAAACATCTTACGACGGTATCCTCTAATAAGTTCGTGTCCTCTAAAAACGTTTTGAGATTTGTTGCAGTTTGACAAGGTTCAATTTTGACTGCAGTAATAACATTTTATAACGCCCATTCAAAGAATTCTGCACCCTCAGCGTGTACCTGTCCGCGGCCACCTCCAAAGGAGTCCACAAAAAATATTATGTTAATTTCTAATATCAAAGCATTTATTCATAGTTGCCATAATAGCTTTGTTATCATTATTGGGTAACATTCTCTTGTAATTGTCGGCTTGATGCTTTTTAGAACGTTCAACGCTTGTTTTTTTTTATAAATAATATGTAATTATGAAAAAAAAACATTTTCATTTTTGTCACTGTAACCTTTAATGATTCTGGTGTAAATTATGTTCCATTAAAGACACTTTACTATTAAATAAATGAAAGGCTACTCATATGCTTCGACTAAGTTGGTGTACGTAACTATTTTTCCAGTTTTTCATTTAGAGTGTTCTTTTAAAAACTTTTATTTAGGTATGCCATTATAATATTAGTATTGTTAATGAAATAATTATAAGTTGTATTAAATAAGCTATCTGTGATTCTATGAAAATTATTTTGTTTAAATATTCCGCGGTGCATCTAAAGGGTTGCCACAGATCCAAATTCGGATCTAATACTCAACCCTTCATGCAAATACTACTACTACTACTACTTCGGATCGAGCATTCTCGGATTCGGATCGGGATGCAGTGCGGAAAGAGCCTAACTATTAAGACCTTTGCTCCGCAAGGTTTCCTAGAAAAACCTGATATGCAGGTACACACCAGTTGTAGAAAGTTCGAAAACTTATGCATTCTTACTGGTAACGTACCTACGTCTACTTAGGTAAAGGCTAGGTACAATTTCACTGATCATTATCAGTATCAGTATTAGTAGATAAGATTGTATTAGAGTGCAAGTCTCATATAAACCTACCTACCTCAGCCTCGTCTAAGCCTCAATAGCCCAATGGTGTTAGTCCAATAGGGTTAAGGGAAAATTCGATGGTTTGATTCCCACCCGTTGCACTATTGTCGACGGGAGAGGAGAATATAAGTCAAGCTCAGCTTGCCTAATACTTTTTTTATGAAAAAAACATTTAGATAAATAATAGTAGATACATAATAAATAAATCTTAAAAACGTTCTTAGTGAGAGCTGATACCCGAGGCATTTTTGTAATTCCACAGCATGTAACGAGGCGTGATGGGACGTGGCAGGAGGTAGGGCAAGCGAGGCGCGGTCGGCTCATCGCCGCGGCCGCCCTGTAATCCCATGGCCGGTGTCGGCTTACGGCGCCTCCTGCAATTATCATATTCCACCTAAACACATAATAATGTACACGCGATTTTAAAAATAACAACTCGCGTCCGGCGTGGCCTCAATCGGCTCTGATTTATAGCGGGCGCCGAAGCCACCAATCGCCCGCAAAAGATTGCATTCCGTACTACTTACTACAATAGCGTTGACGTTCGGCTGTTACCAATCATTTTCATTTGGAAACTTACGTGTTCAGGAATCTTCTGCGCTTAATATCAATAGTCTCATCACATTACACTTCAAAACACATCACGTCACATCACACTAATAAAGGCGAAAGATTGTATGTGTGTTGTGTATATGTTTGTTACTCCTTCACGCGGTCACGCCACAACGAATGAACGGATTGGGCTGTACCCAGGATTATATTTTATCCCGGAAAATTAAAATGTTCCCGCGGGAATTAAAACCTTTATCCACGCTTACGAAGTTGCGGGCATACCAAAATCTAGAACCTAACAAGTATAATCAAGCCACAAACCAAAGAACCTATCTAAGTCCATTTTCTAGATGGACAAACTTACGAATTAAAGCCTCTTTTTTGGATTCCGTATGCTAAAAAACAAATCCCCATGCAAAGTAAAGCGCAAATATCGTAACACGCATCTCAAGAGATATCGTCCGATGTCGCCAATCATCATTACTTACGGCCTGTTTTGTCCACATTGTGCATATTGTTGTTAGATGGCTTATATGACTAAGTTTCATTATAAATAGAAGAAAAGAAATGCTCATTTGTACGTTAGCGCGAACTAATAAAACTGTTGAAGACTTTCATCCCTTGAATAAACGTCATGCGGCGACACGGCTGTCGGCACAGTCGCGCGATCTTTTCAAAAAAATTCAAAATTCAAAATTTATTTATTTCATGTAGGCCAACATGTAGCTCTTATGAAACGTCAAAAATCTACCACCGGTTCGGAATGCAGATTCTGCTGAGAAGAGCCGGCAAGAAACTCAGCAGTTGCTCTTTTCAAAAAAAATTTTTTTTTTACAATTGTTAAAAAGAACTAGGCTATGCACACAATGTTTCCACACAGAAGTTTCAAAAATGTACGCCTACCGCAACCAAAGACATGTTAACATGGGTAGACACAAAGCAGACCCATTCCCGTTGGCGGCACCCGTTCACGAGCATGACGCATGATCCAGCCATTGCCTCGCTCAACCATATTTGAGGGAACGTAACAACCCGCACCACACGACACCACCACAGAAATGTTTAAGTGAGCATGACATACTTAGGCTACCCATGTTAAGGCATCGAATTAAATATTAATATTAAGATACTCATTTTAAGACATAACTGAGACACAAAAAAAGTGGAAACACTGTAGAACAGAATACAATAGAATCATGTTACACAGGATAGTTATTACAGTCTCATGAATGGAGCGAATTATATTCACGCTTTTTTTTTTTATCATTATATAGTCTTCAATTATTGTATAATATGTTTTTTCCATGAGAGCAGATTTAATAGATTTCTTAAACTTGTGTAGATGCAAGTCTAAGATCGACTGTGGAATTCCATTGTAGACTGTCACGCCCATTCTCACAAATATAAATTACAATGTAATAACTTATTACACTATCTATTGGGTAGCTGGATGCCAAGCCGATTGATTCCATGCAACTTTATCATTGAGAAAATCACTAACTTTGTAATAACCACGACTTAACAAATGTTTCTTTACGCATTGTTTAAATCTGTGCAATGGAAAATCCAGTAATTCCTTCGGGACCATATTATATAAGCGTACACTCAACCCCACAAAGGATTTCTGAACTTTGCGCAGGCGACACCACGGCGTTTCTAGTTTATGACGGTTTCTAAGAAGTCGACTGTGTGTATCTCCTCTTTGTTTATGAAGATGAATGTTTTGTCTCACAAGGACAATATTATTATAAATATACTGTGAAGCTACCGTAAGTATACCAATCTCTTTAAATTTTTCACGTAGAGATTGGCGCGAACCGAGATTGTAAATTGAACGGATGGCTCTTTTTTGCAATATAAAAATAGTTTCAATATTAGCTGCTCCGCCCCACAACAAGATTCCATAAGACATCACACTATGGAAGTAGGCGAAGTACACAAGTCTAGCAGTTTCCTCATCGGTAAACTGCCTAATTTTCCGAACAGCATAGGCAGCTGAACTTAGTTTGCCTGCTAGTGTCTCTATGTGAGCGTCCCACTGAAGCTTGTCATCCAAGGTCACCCCCAGAAAAACTGTGGAGTTCTCAATCTTAAGTCCTTCTCCGTTTATTTTTATTGTTTTATCAATTTTTCTTACATTTGGTAAAGCAAATTCTAAACATTTAGTTTTTTTTTGCGTTTAAAAGCAAGTTATTAGCAGTAAACCAGAGCGATATTTGTGATAACGTACTGTTTATATCGTCAAAATTTACTTTCTTCCTGTCAGTTTTAAATATAAGAGAAGTATCATCTGCAAACAGCACAATATCACAAGCATCGCGAACATGATATGGTAAATCATTAATATAGACCAAAAACAAAAAAGGACCCAAGATCGAGCCTTGTGGAACACCCAATAGAGCAGATGAACCCCGCGATTTCACGTCACCTACGCATACACTTTGAGTACGATCACTAAGGTAAGAGGCAATGAGATCAAGTGCAACGTTTTTGATGCCATAGTGGCTAAGTTTCAGTAAAAGAGTTTGGTGCTCAACGCAATCGAATGCCTTGGATAGGTCGCAAAAGATCCCAATAGCATTTTGCGAATGATTCCAAGCGTCGTAAATATGATTTAGAAGTTTAGCACCTGCATCAGTTGTGCTACGACCTTTTGTGAAGCCGTATTGTTCGGGATGTAGTAAATTATTTTCATTAAAATGTTTCATCAATTGATTGAGTATAATTTTTTCAAATATCTTACTAAGAGTCGGCAAGATTGAAACAGGTCTGTAATTATTAAGGTCGGTTTTATTGCCTGACTTAAATAGAGGTATTAGCTTACCATGTTTCATCAAATTAGGAAAGATACCCGAGGCAACACATTCATTAAAAATTACGGCTAAGTAAGGAGCAATGTCGTTGATTATGTTAGATATAATCTTCACAGACATACCCCACAGATCACCAGTTTTTTTCATTTTTAACATCTTAAAATTTTTAACTACCTCAGATGCAGTGATTGGTTCGAATTCAAACAAAACATTGCACTCTTTAACGTTGCCCCTCAATAAATCCTGAGCTACAGTAGGTGAAGATTTTAAGGAATTAGTTAGCAGAATAGGAATGTTCTGGAAATAGTTTTCGAAAGTACTTGCAACTTCCTCATCAGACGTTATTTTATCATTATTGACAATAATTTCAAAGTTAGTATCACGTGATTTAGTTTTGCCAGTTTCTTCGTTTACTATATTCCACGTGGTTTTTATTTTATTATCAGATTTCATGATTCTTTCTTTAATGTGTAGTGCCTTTGCATGAATGCATACCTTTTTAAATATTTTAGAGTATGTTTTCACGCTTTCAGCAAAACTTGGGGACCGATTATATTTTTTCTCTTCATACAACTCATACATCCTATCTCTGCTTTTGTAAATACCTACAGTAGCCCACTCACTGAATTTTAATTTCGCATTTACATGTATTTGCTTCTCTCTCTCTCTTTCTTGATCTTGTCAGATATGTCGTGTAAAGATAAGATGCAGGAGAATTGTCTCCCAGTGAATTTTGGCATTAAGGTGCATCTATCCGTCTGACGACTCGACTGCTTATTTCAGTACCTACCTACTGAGAATCCATCATGCCACATACCTATTTGATTTGATATTTTATGTAAATACTTATTTCACACAGCAAGAATCCTATACTAACAATCTTTAATATGCGTTTCCAACAAAAGGGGATTGTTTTTGAGGAGATTTATTAATTAAACACATAAATATAAAATTTTAAACGTTTCCTTCCAAGAGACGGAACCCTAGAGGCGCGAATCATACTCGCCTCTGACTGGTTTTATTTTATTAACGATCGTAAATTGTTTGCCCATTCATATGCATAAAATAAGTGAAATAACAGACGGTTATTACTCAACAATGCACCTGACAGTCGAACGATGTGATTACGTCCAAATAACACAGTATCAGTGCTACAAATGAAATAGTCCATTATACGTTACACTGTTCAGTCGCATCTATTGTGGCGGGGTCATGAGCGAATAATCAACAATGCGCAATGCGCATGCCCTTAGCGCGTACAATTTATGAATCAAATGCATGAATGAGCTCGCGGCCGGCCACGTGTCGGCGTTCTCACGCCTGCTGGTTGCTCGCTTTTTATCCCTGCTTCATTTTTTCAAGGCGATGTGTCGCGTGGGCTACATGTGCGGACTGTGGATCATCCATCGAGATAAATACCCATAGAGCAATAGACCACTTCATCAGGCACACTCCCGACACTTTAAAGAAGCGAATTTTATCCTGAATCCTGAAATCCTGTTTTAAATTAATAACGTTAATAGGTAACTAAATTAGTTTGCTAATGCACAATCTACTTGGCATACACATAAATAAATAAACGGTTTTAATAACGGTTGCCGTTTGGCTCTTTTTTGGGTTCGAGTTATGCGTAATTCTGTTATATAATAAGGATGGAAAGGGTCAGAGACGAATCGCGGAAATTATAGTGCCCTTCCATCCTCTTTCCCTCCATACTAAATTATATTTTAGATATGCACAGTGCACAGATAATGTTAAATGACACTATGACTAGATCCTGAGCGAGCGAAACAAGTACAAGACTGTGTGTCAAACTGCTAACTTCTATGTTGCGCCGACAGCGAACATATTCCTCGCTTTTTTCCGTAGTTACAGTTTGTATTTTCTGACAATTGTACACTAGGTAAGTCAGATTGAGGCCATTTGACGGGACATTGCATGCTCTTGTATGCGACATCTCTCCGCGTCTCTGTGGAGCACCAGTCAACAGTCGACACCCCCACGAAGCGCGGCGGACGGCGGTGCACATGGCACTAACTTCGCTAATTGCTTCGTCGTCTGACAATATAATCTATTTCTTTTAATTACAAACGTCTACTTAGGATCACCATTCTACGCGGGTATGATTTGTAACCTACAGTTATTAGATTAGGTTAACCAAGGTTAACTATAAGTTTTATTGTATTGTTTGTAACGTTTTAACCAAAAAAAAAAAAACTCGAGTTTGTCAAACTAATAATAATTTGTTTATTTAGGATACTTATTTTTCTACAATTTTTCAAAAGGTTTGTGGCGACTACGGCCAGTGCCACGTGCATGGGACATTAGGGATAGATCCCGTTAGAGGACGAATCTTTAGTTCTTTTGCACAGCGTTTCATTTTCTCTCCGCATCAACCCTAAGTGTATAACCCAGCCAGAGCGCCGACAGGTTTCTCATTTATTAACTCATTTATTATTCTATACCAGTAACTTTTATGGAGTTTCCAAACTTACTCTCTATTTAATAACGGATTTGAATGAATAAGCATGATAAAGTCACTGGCCAAACGGCATACGTACCTACATTCTAGAAATATTATGTCCCCTAAATTATTGCTTCTAAAATAAGAAAATGATAAAGCAAATAAACACGAATCTCGACGCCAATTTAGATCGTGAATAACTTTTTGTTCGGCTATCCGAAAGGGGAGCATGACATTGAGAAACCTCTATAATTCGAGCAACGCGTGACGATAACATATCGTATCAAATAAAACTACAATAGAAGCAGTTAAGATAAGTTGGGTTCGCGCATTCGAATTGTTCAAATCAACAATCGCAATGGAGCAGTTAGGGTGCCTGACAACTATAGAGTAGAGTAAGCGGAGCGAAGCGAGGGAGCACAGCGGAGAGGTGCAGTAGGGCTGTATGTTAGTGTCCACTGAAGCGGAGCAAGTGAACGGTAAGGCCCGCATAACACCGAGTAGCGGTGGCCCCTATCACCGCCCTGGTTTTTTGTAAAGTAGAGACTAGCCCTTGACTGCAATCTCATCTGATGCTAAGTGAAGATGCAGACAGGAATAAAGCGTGCTTGCCTAGAAGATGCCTATTCACTCTTAATTTACAGGTACCTAAGTTATAGCTAGTTTCCTCGCTCCAGTGTCTCGCTGTGCTACCCAACACACAGCATTCAGCGACAATGTATGAAACTCAAATTAGTTTGAGATTGTTAAATTACTCTCGTACCTCTCGTAGAGGTCTACGAGAGGTACGAGACGAGAATTTGGGACAATTCTATTAAAGTTTAAATCCTGTCTCTACATCATCGATCTGTTGTGGGTATTGTCTAAAAATGATTGATGCAGTAAGAACACCAAAAATGAAGCCAATCAGAGGTGATTGCGATCGTCACATTGATGCAATCGATTTTGACAATCTCAGAGCCGCTCCGCTTCAGTGTACAGGCTCCTTTAATGGAAGACGGCGTTCTTTTTCTCGCCATTTAGTTTAACGAACGTCTGTCACGACTCTTGTTCCGCCGCCGGGCCCAGCCCGGTCCGGCGAGCGGCGAGTGAACCCACATTCATGTTAACAGTGCGCAGAATGCCAGAAAAAATCCGCGTGATAGATGAAATAAAACATACTCAAAACCTCGTGTGAAACGCGACCAGATGCGTGTGTAGTTAGCGCCAAATACATCATGTATTCTAATAACTTGTAAGATATTCATTTTTTTTAAATGACTATCATCTCTCAGTAATAGTATATCGGAATTTTATATCAAAATTATGACTCTGTAATATGCAACATATTGAAAATTAATGCAAACTGGTTAAAATTTAGACTTAATTTCGCGTTTTTTTTTTTGTCGAACAAATTTCATTATTTTATGTTTCTACTCAGTATCGTCACTTGGAAATATGATGTAATTTTTGTCTGTTTTTTTAGGACAGTTAAAACTTGATCTACAGCTGTAAAAATAAAATCCGTATGTGAAGATTTACCATTACACGCGCTCTTAACAGGCAACAGGCATAGCTAACAATATGTGTACCTACACTGCAAACTGCCAACACTTGTTGGAATGCATTCGCTACGTTCTTCGAACACCAATTTGAAAACGTTGCCATTTAAACTTTGCTCTATTGTATTCGAAGTTTATTTAACGTCAATATTTAAACGGCTTTAAAGATATTTGCATAAACAATCGATACCAATAGGTAGGTACATCAAACAAGTCTAGGTATTCATTAGTAATAGGTACATACTAATCAAATGCAAAAATATTCCGGTCTATCACGCGAAGTTTGGAGCAAAAGTAGCTTGTATTCTGGAGACTTCTATAGATTCCTATTCCGGGGTATCAGGAAGCTTACACGCTTATATTTTTAAATTTCTTAATCCACGCAGATGAAGTCCCTTCAAGCATAATAGCCATCAGTTATCAGCCTGTTAACTACATAATTAAAAACCACCAAATCTTTTAAAATTAAACGCAAGTAAATATTTCAACATATAACATGATAATAATACGAACTATTCGATAGTGTCCAGCGAGAAGATATTGTGTTTAAACCTAAGCCGGATGCAAAGACCGTTTTCACATCAGCTGATCTCGATTAAAACTACGTAATTGAATCGTTATTATTCTAGTAATATCAGATGTGAGGCGAAGATGCACGCAAGGAATGTGACGCATGTTTTTGTCACTGTACAAAGTGGGGCAATGATTTGATCAAAACGCGACTGTTCATTTTCACAATGGAAGAGGCACGTGGAAATTTCACAATCGTATACCTACTCGTTTGTCAAAGAGTGCGTGTCAAGTGGAACAGTAGGCTTAGCTGCGAGGCTTAGTATGAGTTGGCACATCTCAAAAACGTTGATAGATTTCGAATTTCGAAATATAAAGTACTGCGATAAATAAGTCAACAAACCCTAGTGGTGGAACTCGGCTTCCTTTTCAGGACGTCCAGGGTTCGATCCCAGCCAAGCACCTCTGAATTTACTCTGACTCTAAGTTATCTGCGGTTTAAGCCATTAAGTATTTTGAAGGGAAACAGTATGAGGAAGTATACTTGCCTAAGAGATCACTTGACCAGCATGGTGGACTAGCCCAGTAGTGGGTTGCCGATGGATGGCGATAGTAATACCGTCGAAATAAAATGCACCTAAATAGTATTTTTAAGGCTAGAGTTCGTCCATACACTCTCTACGTCTCAAACGAAACTTTGGAAAGCTACTTGTAAAAATCTGTAGCGTGTAGTAGGTACTTCTTTAGAACTTAGCCATTTGGTAATTTTACTTTAATATTACGTGACGGCGCTCGCGACTTCGTCCGCGTGGATTAAGATTTTTGATTCCCGCGGGAACTCTTGAATTAAACGTAACCTATGTATTAATCCTGGGTATGTGCTATCTCCATTCCTCAGCCACATCGGTTCATTCGTTGTGGCGTGGAGGAGTAACAAACATACACACATACAAATTATATAATATTACTAGCTATTGCCTGCGACTTCGTCCGCTTCAATTTCTATTATTATGATCAGCGTGATGTGATATAGCCTAAAGCCTTCCTCGATAAATGGATCAAACAAACAAACTCGTCAGCTTTATAATATTAGTATAGATAGTGTGATATAGTGTTTCAATACTGAAATCTATCAACGTTGTCGAGATGGAAACTCGTACTAAGTACTTACTATATAAATATTAATAAATATGGATTTTCCACTACTACTTATTGGAAATACTTTCACATTTTTGACGTTTCAAACACTTTGTAGTTACCGGCAGTATGCTAGAAAATACTGATAACCTATGCAAACACTAACGGATCGGCAATGTTTTTGAAACATTTAATATACCTACCTACTTAATTTGATTACATTAAGCTACACCAATTTTAGTTTCAATCTTGTAAAGGCAAGTTAAGTTGGAATAGTTGTATAACAAACGAGAAAGATATCACAAGCATTTGAATCGAATCTAAATATTCCAATGACATCGCCCGCCAATCTGCGCGGTTGATGACTTGGCAAATATTCGTTTCTTTATTCCCTAGTGCTGCGTTTTTTGTTTAATGTCTACCGATTTTTCTGAATCCGAAACTGTATCTGTTTTTCTGCTGGAATAAAAACCTTCATTTCTTGAAATATTCATTTACTTGCGTTCCGAGTTTTTATTTAAACAGGTTCCATTGAGGCACTGAAGTTGTCAACTTTTGTTATGTAACTAACTGTTTTCATTTGCTTGTATAGGTCAATTGAAGAGTTTCAAGTGCGTACGGGTCACGTCACATGTTGCTTATGAATTGCGCGTGCAGAAAGGTCACCCTAGGCATCGACCGTGGCCGCAGCTTCCTGTGTCGGTCGGACGGTCGAAGTCAATTAAAACTCATTGCAGGGTCGTGCGAACTACCGCCGCATGCCCGTCCCCTTGCCCCACAGGAAATAGTGCTTGTCTAAGTGTTTTCGGTCAATAAACTCTACCACGCCCTACCATATGTTTCGATCTGATATCACGACATGTGATCTGATATCACAACGTTTAGCACTTTCAAGTGCGAATGTCGGTGGAGAGAAATTACTTTCTACTTATGGGTATTCCCATGGAACATGTTACTTTTAACTAAGTTTAGTAATTTATAATAATATTAAAATAATGTATTTATTTTAAACGAACTAAAAGCGACATAAGCCAACTTATGTGGCTCTTATGATAATAATTAATTAATTAATGGATTTCAAGACTCGGTTCGATATCTACTTAATATTTAAAAACCACTGTAGGTACATACTTATACTTTATCTTTATATTGAGTATCAATTTAAAATAAGTTATTAATTTATTAACCCCGATCACAAAAGAGGGGTGCTATTAGAGTGACTAGAATTTTTTACACAACTTAACATTTAAAGTCAACTTCATTATATTACATTCAGTTTGAGTTTGTCAAAGTACCTGTGTAGGTATGACATAGGTATGTAATTGTAAATTATCATGAGTAATATGACTCGCAAATTACCTGATTCGTGTTGGTAAGAATGCCAGTGATTAACACTAGCTCAGCACCATTAGCGGTCGTACTGGCAGTTTTTATTATAAAATGATCATTTACATTTTTTTACGAGTTCAGAAAAACAACTAAAAATCTACAAACCTTGGGAAAAGAACGTCTGTCTGAATCTTTATGGATATTCAACAAATAAAAGCTCTTAATTAATTAGCCCGTGACATTCCTATACTGCTATCGATAGTTTTTGCTGTCCGTCCGTCGCTGTCTCTATGAAAACAGTATTCTACGTATCTTTACATTCCATCACGGAGAACCTTCCATTGATGTATATGTACATACGTATAAGTATTTTGATTTATGCTGTTGTTTTAATGTTGTGAGATCGTTCATATCATACATAGAAACTGCACGTATCTACGGCGCCATCATTTTTTTCAAACCTTCGCTCTATATACGGGCTAAATACACGGTTACTTATTGTTCACATTAAACGTTCCTAGCATAGTTTGTACTTCAATGATTGACTAATGGATACAAATGATGTACTCTACATTAATTTAGAGTCCTCATCATCCTTATTAATATTATAAATGCGAAAGTGTATATTTTTATTACTTTGTCTTCAAAAAATTACGGATCGAAGTGGTTTTTGGCCCAGGTCGAACCTTCGATCCCCCGAATAGGAGACCGCAGGCATAACCACTAGTCTATCACTATATGTAGTAGGTAAATAAATAAATATATTTGTAATTACATAATGCTTTTTATATGTGCATACAAATAATTGTGGTTTTATGTAACTAAATGATAACGCCCCCATTCCCACTCTATCGCATAGATATTCGACTGACATTGTCGGCATTGATAAGCAATATTTTAGCAGATCCGTATACACATCGCAAAGGCCACCCAAGTACCATTAAGTAGTTAATACATAGCTCACTGTTTCTTTTTTATAAGGCCCTCGAGTATATCTATGAGTATGCAGGGGCAGCATCAGGATTGAGGAGTTGTGCTCTGCCCACCTAAACTGTGGGGATTTAGGAACTGTCGATTGTGAATCGGATGTGAAGCGGACGAAGTCGCGGGCGTCCGCTAGCCTTTATGAAACTACTATATACATATCGTCGGGGATAGGGCAAAACCGCGTATGTACCATTGGACATTTATTAACTATTATTACAAAACCGCGGATCTACACTAGTTACAGTTTTACAGGGGAAGTTTTAAACTATATTAATTTCTTATTTCTACGGCTATTGGACTAATTTTTACACAAAGAATATAATTCATGTGTTGTATGTACATATTGATAAAAATAGATATCTTTTAAAATGATTAATTTAGTTGCTACGACACTTACGCGGTTTTGATTTGACCACAAATGTATGAAAATGGATTTTAATGTACTAATGCTAGTTACGCGGATTTGCACTATTACCGACGATATACCTATCGATGACCGACTTTTATAGTTACACTAGCTCTTCCTGCCAGTTTATCCGTGTTGTGTTAAGTTTCCTTATTATCCCGTAGTAACCCTTTATTTTTCCGAGATAAAAAGTAGCGTACGTCACAGATCCTCGATACTTACGCAAAAATCACGTTGATGGTTAGCTCTGTTGCAGCGTGATCGGAGGATATTAATTTGTCATAAAATTTGTTGATATTTAAATTATAAATATTTGATGAATGTTTCATACGTCTTATTCTATTAATAAATTTTCATGGATTGATTGATTATTATGTATTATACATACCTAGTACCCACTTACTAATATTACAATATGTACAAAATTGCGTTTGGTTCTTTTGTAATTCGTTTGATGGTTCGTTGGTTTGAAAAGTTTGAATCAAGTAACAACCGAGTGATCGACTTGATATATGGCATGGTCAGCTGTTGAAAACCTGGTAAGTGACAGAGACTTCGCCATTTTGTCTCCCTAAAATAATTCACGGAATTTTTAAAAACCTAACTCCACGACCACGCGGATGATATAAGTTTGGGGTAAAAACTAGTTCAGTATCATTAGGTTAACCTATCTATGTTAGGAACCTACGCTACGTTGATACTTAGTTCATATAAAAATACCTACTGCTCTTTAAAATGCAATTTTTTTGAAATGTTTGCATTAAGTATCCTAGGTAGGCATATGTCAGGAATTTCATATAATTTACATGAAAATTATAAAAATAAGCCGGTGGAATCAATTTATGTAGGTACATGATACCTACGGAGCGGCGGCCGCGGGTAGTGAGGCCCCAATTCTGTCTACTACGACTTCAAGGCCCTCGAGTCATTGGCACGCCCTCGCTCAAGGCAAGACCGTCCGACTACAGTCAAATGGCTGTATTGCAAATGTTACGTGCTCATCGAGATATCGATTCTAATTCATTTCTCAATTAGCCCTCTATTAAGATTTTTGCATTTCCATTCATTTTAACCGACTTCCAAAAAAGGAGCAAGTTCTCAATTCGTCGGAATCTTTTTTTATGTATGTTTCCCGATTACTCGAAGACGCCTGGACCGATTTGGAAAATTCTTTTTTTGTTTGAAAGGGTATACTTTCCAGGTGGTCCTATTGTTATCAAGTCAGGATCTGATGATGGGATCCCGGAGAAATCGAGGGAATTCTTTAAATATAGGCACAGTGGATATAAGTAGGTACTTTGTGGAGGCGTTTGAAGTTGGTTTTGTAAAAAGAATTTTTACGTTTAAATTATTCTGCTTCGTCAACCAATAAATGCCCACTGCTGGAATGGACTTAGTGGGGAATCTCCCAACATAATGCTTTGAGGTCATTCTTCAACCCTTTGGACACAAAATTTTATCGATTCTTCGAACCGCTTCGCGACTCGTCAAAAATCATCAAAATTAACTAAAGACAGCTAATAAGCTATTAGGTATACGTTAAAAAATCGCATATAGGTAGGGATATGCAGTCTTATGAAGATAGATATAAATAATTCAATAATAAGCTACAGGAAATAGCATTAAAACTCTATCAATGAAGTATGAATAAATTATATCTACCTACGTCGGGTATCACGCCCAGTATCCGGTTGCTTTATGGACGGTCTGCTTATAGAAAACTACTATACGGTCTGTCCAGATGCAGAGAAGAAAATTTCGGTCATAATCGTGGTTACAGTAAATAATACAATTATTATATTTTTCTTGTCAACGGTACGGTATGACGTCATTTTGTAACGGTCGACGACGGCCAACTTGACGTGGACGGGTAGTATTGACTTAAATGTAAGTATGTAATTGTCTACAGTCTAATGTACCGAATAGACCATATAATATTATGTAGTACCCAATAACTATACCGTCTAGGCTGTATCTATGAACACATTTTAAAATGATAACTTATTTTATTACTTACTCGCTTTGCCCACGTGGAGTAAGTTTTTAATAATCTCACGGGAATCTATTGTTTTTCCGGGATAAAAAGTAGCCTATGTCACTTTCTAGGTCCTCAGCTATGCAAAAAATCACGTCGCTCTTTTGCTTCGTTGCTGCGTGATTTAAGGACACATCAGACTACAGACAAACAGATCGACGTGATTTTTGTACTCTTGAAGATCCGAAGAGTGACAGACTTTTTTAATCCGGAAAAACAAAGGGATTTTAAAAAGCTTGCTCCACGCGGATGAAGTTGCTGGCAAAAGCAACTAAATATTGATAAGAATTAAAATATAAAATTTAAATTCAATATTACCTACTATTTAAATTAGAAATCATGGTGAGAATTTTTTGTATGACATCCCTCTTATTATGCATAATACATAATAACATGAAGAAGAAAGAAAACGATGACGCAGTGAGAAAATAATGAATCTATGGCTCGTATTTAAAATATACAGCAAATCGGCATAGTGGGGAACAAGAGGAACCCGCCACAGGACTCGGAGGCCCGATAAGAACTCAGCGGGTGTTCCTTAAATAGAGGCCATTCGACGAACCGCTCCGAACTGGTTTTATTACTACATGGACGTCTGAGGCGCCGAAACCGAATTATGGCGCTCAGTCAGACGCCTAAACATTTATAGGGATCGCTAATTTTTGTTTAGCCTTTGATCACTTTTTGTGAATGGGCTTCTTACTTCTTAGCTAGGTACCAACCTACCTAGGTAGTTCAATGATTAACTCTTCTAACCCTTCACATTCGAATGGAGAACTGTACCGTGTGGTGCGGATTTATACTCGTCGCGATTTTTTTTTTCGAAATTGAAAAGCAATAGAGTTTTGAAGTTTGTAAGCAAGGTAAAACAAACTGCGAAATTCAGGAGTCACTGATTTTGGTATTTCAGCAGTTAAGTTTGATAAATAATTTTTATAATCAAGGCTTCACTAGCCCATGCCAGATAATAATAATGTCAAGTTCTGGCATGGGCTAAATATCTATTTGATAAAATATGTTGACAAATGAAATAGGAAAAATTCACAAAAAAGAGTCATATCAAATATAGATATATAAATAAATATAAATGACTGGATTCTTGTAGCAAATGTATCTGATAGTTTTCCCACGCTTCGCGTTATTGTACGGGATCTTCATTCCAGAACTTGTCCTAACTACCATAGGTTCTATGATAGGGATAATATGATGACGTACACACTGCCAATTAGGTTCAGTATTAGTTTGGTCAATAAGATTCAAACATTCACAAGAAAGAAACATTTTGTCAAACTTTACCAGGTAAGCCCGCTTCCTTTTTAGACTGCATGTCACTTATAGTGACACCAACTTATCTGTTCAGGTGGACAAAATTGGAACTAAGGCCGCTATTTTTAACCGATTTCAGGATTTCAAAAAAGGAGGAGGTTCTCAATTCATTGAAATCTTTTTTTTAATGTATGTTCCCCGATTACTCGAAGAGCCTGGACCGATTTGGAAAATTCCTTTATTATTTGATACGTTATACTTCCCAGGGGGTTAACTGTCAAAAAATACAGATAGTGTGTTCCTCATGACGATGAGTAATTAATGAGTAATTAACTAATTATCTTTAAATCTCATAATGAAATGTAACCGAAGCTTTACCTACCTACCTCTGAGAGTAAACTTTTTAAATCTAAGACCTCAAGCCATAAAGTCGAAGCGACTCTATATTATTACGTTATTGCAAAGGTTCGTATTAATTATTTTAATATAACCATCTAGATAAACATAACTGCAGTCTGCAGTATTCAATTGTTAATAAGTACTTACAATGGATATAATCGTACCACAGCTAGAGTTCTGTCAACAGTTTTGTAAATTGCAGGAATGTATAACAATAACAAGTGTACTAAACGTAGGTATGTCAATATACCTATCTAGTAAATAAAACGAGTGTAATAATATAATGTCTCCAAAATAAAATTCCATGAATTGTAACTGCTATTACTTTGTCCTATATATTATTATTAAACCAGTTGCGCATTCGTGGTCGTCCCGCACGTATTACATAGGTACCAGAATTTTTTTGCAATACTTAGTTATCAGGAATCTTTTAGCAAGCATCTGCCGAAATGTTGGATTTGATGCCAGATAATCCAATGGGTTCAGGGTCGACTAGTCGGGCCAGTTGTCTTTAACTATATGTAATATAATTTAACACTTTGTCCGTAACACGTGAAATAAACTTGGTATCTCATAGATTTATTATGGTAACTATAGGAACATTGAACTTTATCACATGGCGTGCAATTGGGCATGTGGTTTATTTATAAAGTTGCCTGCGTAGTCACAGCTTACGACATTTTTACTTAGTTGTTATTAATGTTATTATCATCTGTTTGTAAAGTAAAAATAACCGGTCAAATGCGAGTCGGACTCGAAGGGTTCAGGAAATGTAGTATTTAATATCCCCCCCAAATATTTTTAATATTTGCTGTTATAGCGGCAACAGAAATACACACTTAAAAATTTCAACTGTCTACCTATTACATGTCACGAGATACAGCCTGCTGACAGACAGACGGACGGACGGACGGACGAACAGCGGAGGCTTAGTAATAGAGTCGTTGGTTACTTTTCCGGTACTGAATCCAAAAAATTAGCATAAATATTTATCATATAATAGTTGTAATAGCGAACACAATTATCGCGATTCTTCATGGAATGTGCTGAGTGCAACAAAACATTATTTATTTAACATATAAGTACCTACTGCACTTTATCACCGGTCGTTATGAAATATGATCGAGTCGAGGGAAAAACCACTCCATTTACAACATAAAATAGCATAAGTACCTACCTAGTTAAAAGTTTTAAACAGGCCATTCAAGTATTATTTACAGAAGTATCAATCACATATTTAGCAAATCAACTCTAATATCTATAGTAAAATCTCAACATCTCAACTGATAGACGTCCACTGCTGGACATAAGGCTCTTCAAATGATAGCCACTGAACACGATTCTGAACGTACTTTAGTACATATTAATTCAATGTTCTGAACCCCTGCATCCAGCAATTGCCAGCGACTTGCCTGCGGGGTTAGCATAGGCAGGAGACAGTATCCCCCGATTTTATCCACTGATTAGAGATAAAATTTTATCTTCTCCCTACGCCAAATCATGGCGAAAGGGGAAAGGAGAAGTTATCGGTATTTGACATTACACTGTGGATATTATTTCCACCATGCTGGACGGATGGATAAAACTGAGCGAGGGGATAAACATTTTATCCTTTCCCCGTAGATAAATTAATGACTCCAACGCCCATAGGTTCTTCGAACCATGTGCTCCGCCCATTGCAACTTCAATTTCCGACTCGATAAGCTATGTTGATATTCGGTGACTCTAGTCAATCTACAATGCAAAATTGTATAAAATTATTGGTAAGTGCTCCTTTACTCTTTATTTTCAAGGAAAATATTTTATGTGACGGCATACCTTGATTATGTGATCATTTATTTCCGGATCTAGTTTTAGGAAGGACAATAAGACGGGTTTTGAATGAACTGAATATGAAATAAAAAAAGGTGAATTTGCTAAAGCATGATTTTGATATCATGCTTTGGCCAGCTTTAGCAAATAAAGTTAGTCACTGATACATAAAATAATATTATAAAGCCGAAAGTTTGTATGTGTGTGTGTATGTCTGTTATTCCTTCACACCACAACGAATGAACCGATTTGGCTGAAATTTGGAATGGAGGTAGCTCACACCTAGGATTAACACATAAGTATCATTTTATCCAGGAAAATTAAAGAGTTCCCGCGGAAATTGAAAAACCGCAATCCACGCGGACGACGTCACGGGCTTCATCTAGTACTACCTACCTAATCAAATATCTTGACGCTGACTGAATTTTCAGTCATTAAAGAAAAATGCTACAATGTAACACTACTGCTTATAGAAGCTTTGCAAGATCAATTCATCAGATCAATCACACTGTAGTCCGTATAAAAAACTAGTACCTACCTAAGTATAAACTATAATATATAGTTTCATAACCAGACCACTTCAACTCTCTAAGAAATAGCTGGTGAAATTACATGGTTATAAATTTATAACTTTCGATGGATATAGATAGGTATAGAAAAGTTTTGATGAAATAAAGAAGTGCACGTAGGTATTCATTACATAAATCTAGCCCCAACTCAGAGAGGATTTAAAAATCGGGATTTAATCGTAGAAGGACCTACGCATACGTGGCATGACCTTTTATTCCCTAAAGGGAACCCCCACAGGTTTTTTGAAAATGCCTAATTTTTCATGCCTAGGTAACTAAATAAAAATGAAATAAAAAACCTGTCAAGGGCGAGTTGGACCATCGTAACAGCGATTGTAAAGGTCGAGTAAAAAACGCCGAAATAATCACGTCTCTTGTATGCCCCTTCCCTTCCCTTTAGCTTTAGTCCCTTTATTTTTTATTTTATTTTTATTATTTTGTTCTTATAGCGGCAATAGATATATACAAATTCTGTGAAAATTTCAAGAATCTAGGTATTACGGTTTTTGAGAGGCTTAGTAATAGGGTCCCGTTGGTACCCTTTAGGAACGGAACCCTAAAAAGGTATATTCTTCCAAAATATAAGTAATAAGTTTCAAAATAACGGTTTTTATTTTAAATTCTGCAGCCTAATTTTATAAATTGCTGATGCTGTTTACAACACTAATAATATGGACGTTAACAGATTAGGTCGGTACAGAAGTGATTTGCCTAATGAGAAATCGACGGGAATCTCAGGTAGTATTTGCATTTCGTAACTAATTTATTCAGGTTTTTTTACTTTTGCGGTCACGAAATAAACCGTTGCATTTTGAATTCCTTTCAAATCGTTACAGCCTTTTTACACTGCTTGATGCGACAGCTGTATTGGATGCCAATACGATATCGGTGGGCTTAATGGACCCTGACGGCTTTTACATTGCTAAAGGCACAATCATTTAAAAATAGATTTTACTATGCATCTTGTTACTATGGCGCAGAGTAATTAGTAGGTAATAATAATAAGTAGACGCTAGTGTAGAGAAAATCATCTGCTAGGTAGTACCTACCTCTACGGGTACTTCCAGCATGTCAGCGCCAGAAACTGTAAAGTGTTGCTATTTCAATAGCGATTTAGGGTAGGTAGCGAAATTATTGGTAATACCTACTGAGTTTACCACGGTTAATACTGGCTCGGTAGAGTCACATGATATACTATAAAAAAAACTGAAAACCAAATCAGTAATGTAATTTCCGAAAGAGTTATTTGTAAAAAAAAAGTGATGAATAACTTCTAGTTCCATGTAACAAAAGTTTATTATCAGACTTCGGTATTTTTCGTCTTACGAAATTGCTTAGCGCTTACGATAGCGTTAAATTGAGAGGCAAATTAGCGGCACGACAACGTAACAAAAGCTCGAGAACGAACATCAATTCAGTATGAGTGAGTCGATCAGACGATAAGCAGAGACAAATCCTCGAGCCGTTCCCACGGGGCGGGTGCCCGCGATCATTCCGGTTTTCGCCAACTTGTATATTTGTTGTCAAATTAATCTGAATTCACTTAGTATGCGCTAGTCACAGAGTCGACCAGTCGGGCAACTATTCATTCATAACTTGTGGAATGCTAGATCGCCCGTGGATCGCCTCGACCGACCTTCGCCGGCTCTTGCAAAAAGTGTGTGAGCCATCGTGACTCGCGCACAACTATGTGGAAGTACCAGAATCCAGTAACTCGCTCGGATCTCTACTGCGCCTCCCGTGCGACATAGCCATGCTATGATTCGCTTATTGTATTGCCCACCTCGATGCGGGAGACGTTTTTATCCCATACGCTACGTAGGTATGCAGTTCGCAGTTCGCAGATCGTCTCGATGAATGAACGGTTACGAATTAATTATTAAAAAAACGCGACATTGCCAGACGTCCATCTATAATAGCGTAAATAAACTGAATCAAGTCTCAGGTATCCTGAGAAAGGAGGCGGGAGAATTGTGGGTAAAATAAAAAGAACAGTAAAAACTAGCATTCCCAGCATAATAGTTAACTGACATTTAAGGGTATCAATATCAATTTCACTAGATGCGACCACTTACGTACAGTCGTACATACATATTATATGTATACCTACCTAGGTAGATACCTCTGTGCGCGTTTTCGCCACGACACTTTAAAGTAATAATAACTTAACCACTCTTTATAACGACCCTGTACCTACTACTGTAGTTTCCTTGGACCCTTCTATTAAAGAACTTCACAGGGCACTTACTTAAACCTAATTGATTTATTAAAGTGAGACACAGAATTACGTCATTAATTGATTATATTTGCTTAAATTCTTGCGTTCTCATTGAGCGCCGGATGATTAAAGTCAATGACCTCATTATTGTGCGTGCTGGTACAGAATTTTAATTATATCTGTATCTGATTATTTATCTACGAATTTGTTACTAATGCACACATAAATTTATGGTTATCAACAGCAAAATGGTACAGTAGGTATTTTGCTGTTGATTTAGCCAAAATTATAATGATGTCCACAATAATTGGATGGCTTACTTGTCTATAAGCAATATTTATAGCAATATTTATTTGGAAACTTCACTAGGTATTATACATTCGTAAACTTTATAAAACAGACTCCCTCCGTCGAATTTAACGAACGTCAGTAGGCGCACTAATTTCAGAAATTACTGTAAATTCGTTCGGTTACTTTACTTTACTGTAATATTTTCGTTCGGTTTTCATCAATGGGTAGGATGATTCTGCGAGAAATTCTACCCTTCTGTAATATAGTGAAAGAGCTGTTAACAATGCATTTAAAATAACTTATTAAAAACGTCTATCTCGAACCAACTTTTATTTAAGCCCAAATGGTCAAAATGAAAAAGGGCTAAATGTACTGAAACCCATCGGCACCTCCCAAATGACGTCAGTGCGCCCGCGCCCGCCTCGCCAAGGACAGTAAACATTTACCAGGTCAACGATCGCTGGTAGTCTCTAGTCGCTTTTTTCAATTCGGCCCTGACGACCGAACTGCCTAAAATCTCGTAGCCGAATGAGGCCCATTAAATGAATTTACTTAACACTAGTCAAGCCACGTTTTCCTTCAGTTTCTTACGATCACATTCCCGGAAGTAATCATTCTAGCAACAATCTGCATTTCGCCAATTTTCATAACATCGTCTGCTTCCAAGTCGATAGTAAGTAGGTAGGAAATCTTAGAATTTAATAATGAAAATTCTGTACAAATTATACCTTGATGTACCTACCTACCTTCGTATCTAAACAATACAAAATCAACGTAGTATAAACTTCCTCCAAGTCGTCTTTAAAATTTTTAAAATAATTCTTAAAAGACTTTTCAGGCTCACAAAACAATGGAATTAATTCTATCCTGAACCTTTAAGGCGTAACTTTTGTGTTCTATCTTGCACTAAACATTTTTTTTTGTCGAGCGGTTTACGAGAACAGTCCTACAAAAGCTCTGTTTAAAAGCTGCAGCTGAATGAATACTGCAACACTTCTAGAGCAAAGCTTCTTGGGCAGCATTAACGTTTTTGAATGTTTTGTATACCTGTCTGTAATAAAAAAAAAATTTTGATAATGTATATAAAAAAATATTATAGTGTAGGTACCTATAGAGTTAAAAGTTCAACGGTCTTATAGAGCTGTAATAATAATTAATTAGTACAGCATTCCACTCAAAAATTAGCTTAACAGAATAATACAACACTAATTAAGTTATCATTATTTAATTAGTTCTTTTTTTCTATAATGTTTTTTTTTCTGTAACTATCGTAAGCATATTGAAGATGCGTCGTCATGTTTAAATATTTTTGAAGTGACGAAGACCCCACAGAGTCACAGAAATATCAACGGAAATAATTCTAAGGCTATAATGTAGTGTATCCTGTCAGACGTTACCTTTCGAGTTAACATGATCAATGGTCTAACATGGCCGTCATACAGCTTTCCACTCAAAAGCTTGCTCAAAAAAACGAATACTGTAACACTGACATTCTTATGTGTAGATATGGTATAGATATTAAATAATTCAAAACAATTCAAAACACTTTTACTGCCAATTTCACCAGCGGCGTTAAGTAACGTGGAATAAATTTAATATTTTGGCAGATTTTCAATCTATCGACGCATAATTTAGATACTCCTCGGTTAAACGGTTTAGTATTAGTACACTGGCACAAAACCGTTTTCTCTTGACCGGAATTTATGGAAGACACAACCTAGGGAATAAGCCCTTGGTCTATCTACCTGATATTAACATGGGAGTCGACAGACGTCGCGAATATCGGTAAACGACTCTGAGCTTTCTTATGAGGCCCAGAGTTAGCGAACATGCCTCAGAATGTAGGTACTTAATAGTTCAAATACCATGTCTCGGGGCCGTAGGTAGGTATCATCATAGCATCACACATTGTTCTTAAAAATAGAATGTATTAAATACCTATCATGTGAAAACCAGCAGCTCTGTGGGGTCCATAGTTCATATTCCATATTTTTAAATTGGTCGCGTTTTCATTTTAGGGCTTCGGTCAAATTCGCTGCGCTTTGGGTGCACGTGTACCGAAGCCTTGCCCCGCTTGGACATTGAGGTTGTCAGCTGTGACTTTAATATCCTTATTAAATCCTTCCTATCTCCTGATAATAGTTATGTAGGTGAATAAAAATTTTAAGCTGCGTCCGTTGTGCGAATTGAATTGCACTTTATTGGTCTTGAGTCTGAGCAGAGTGAGAGTGCGGTCTATAGATTTCAGCCTAAGCAACAATGAGTGCTGTGCAATGTGCATTCAGCAGCGCTCACATTGCCCCCTGCTTTATTGGCGCCCGAAACGTAGAAATATGCCGAACCTACCCCGCACCGTAATGTTATATATCACACTATAGCGTAGACCTTGTCAGCTATATATAGGAGGTTAAAAATTACGCGGGAGGCCTTTGTTTTGCCGGTAAAAAAGGTAACCCTTGTCACTCTCCTGCCTCCACTATGTCATGCAAAAAATTTAAGTTAAGTAGGTATGCATTAATATATTAATAAGCATAGGTAGTAGGTCTAGTCCAACCCTATAATATCGATGACGCACGGTGTGCACCGAAATTATTCGCGGTGACACCTCTTCCCAGACAGGTACTCCTACGCGAATATATGTATTTAACCTGTGCCCAATATTCCGATACGATATGGAAGTGATTTTTTTTAAGAATATCAGCCAAGCTGAAGTTGACTAATATCCTCCTCCAAATAAGCGGAAAGCTCGTACTAGGAGTGGGTACGACAATAGTGCAACGAGAGAGGTTCGAACCTGCGACCTTTTAGTTGTCAGTAACCGTTGGGCTATTGAGGCTTAATTATAAGATTCATTTGATTGATAGCGAGTTGTAGACCGAATTTTAAGCAACGGCTGGTGCGCTTCCTTCTGAACGTATTGAAGAGTGTGGTAAACCTTTTATATTATAATTATTATGTTTGTATAAATCAATTGCTGTTCGTTAGTCTGGCTGACTTGGTTGGTCTGAGGCACAGTTTTATTGTCTCTGGTCGGAAGTCGGGCTAAAACTCAAAAACGGCTTGACCGATTTGAATATTTTTTGTGTGTTTTGTACTTTTGTTTACCGCAATAAGGGCGGCTTATAAATGAAAAAAAAAAAAAAAAAAAGATACCGGCCGAATTGATAACCTCCTCCTTTTTGGAAGTCGGTTAAAAATAGGGCAAACCCAAAAGAAAAGCTGAAAAATCGAAAATATCAAAATTGATAATTTTGTAGAGGAATTTTAATTAATAGATGGCGGGAGCGAAGTCTCGGCTGAAAGCTAGTCGTTTATACAGGTTTAACTATAACTGATAAATACTAAAATACCAACAACCGCATCAAACCGCATCTCCATCCCACTCATCGACTCTTTTGACTACTTACGCTACTCTTTCCATGAAATATTGTGTGCATTCCGCTCTGAAGATGATGAAGGAAAGATTTTGGCAGTTTTCCCCAAGTTCTAAAATCTCTACGCGTGTAGGTACCTCTAAAGAGGGAAAATTGATACGTTTACCTACTTAAGCAACGGGCAACCGTTTTTGAAGAGATGCTGACTTAGGTAGATGCCGGCAATAAGATTATAGGACTCCGGAATCGGTGCGTATTTATATTTTTTCGTCTTAACTGTGTAAGTAGGTAGGTACTTACCTAACCTACTTTGCTTCTATTCCAAGAATAGACTAGTACGAAGAAAGCAATTAGTTTCAGAAAAATGTGTTCAAAACAATCGTGCAGCTTTACTAAGGAATGAAACAATGAAGCACATTATTTTTGTTTTTTTTTTGTGGCTTTTTAAAGGTAAGTACTTTAAGAAGACAGCCGACAAAGACTTGGAAATATATAACGGCTTCTATTTTTTTAATTAAGTTTATAGGTCATTAACGTCTTCTCTTCTTTAATAGTCTCGTCATTCATTCAAAACTATAAATACTTACGTAAAAATGAAAAAGAAAACAGTATTGTTAGTTTATCATCACATGAAAAATGGTCGATCCTCAAAAAGACTGACTGAATTAATCCGATCGACCAATTCATCTATAACCGATATGATACTACTATTTATCACAAAATACTATACCACAACGGGAATTGCTAGAGTTTAATGGATTTTGGAAGGGCTGACCAAAGGTATCAGATACTTTGCCCTAATTAGTTATGCGGTATTAGAACTTGAGCGAAATATGCAAAATAAGACAACAGCATTGTGGCTCGTGCTGTTGCTCTATGCTGTAGTTACGCCTAGAGTTATTCTTTAAGATGCCAATGTCCGTTGAATAATATTTTGTTAAAGACATTAAAGCAATGTTTAATGTATTGGTTATATTTTTAAGCGGGATAGCCGATTGTTCGTCCGGCGAACGGTTACATTCCATTTTGTCGCGTTCCATTACGCAGCCTCGTGATTCCGAGAAAGAGTGATGTCCCGCTCGCACGAAGCATTCCACTTTACTGCCTGTGTTTTGGAATCCTGCTCATTGTTTGGGCTCAAGCTCATTTCAATACAGCCATGGAAACACCTCTTAAAACCAGCAGTATCCGGTCAAAGGTCCATGAGATATTTTTAGGTGGGCACTCGTTCTACGCCACGCGTCTCTTTACTAAAAATACTTAAGTACCTACCTACTTACTTTTATTAAGTAGTTGGTAAGTAAATGAACCCATAGCTATATGCATCATAATGGATAAATTCTTCGCAACTTCTCGACAACCTACAGCACAAGCGTCGTGTTTGGGCTCATTGATATTTGTTAATGAGTTGTTGACGTTGAATCTTTTAGCAGATGGTTAACAGGGTCTAATGTTGAAGCGGGAAGGTGGTCACAGGGATTTAGTGATATTAAACGTATTTTACCTTTTATTTCAAACAGGCACCTTGTCTAGCAAGCCTGTACTAGAAGTTTCTACTTATTCTGATCCTGAAAAGAGGCCCGTGCCCAGTAATGGGCCAGGGATTGGTTGAGATGGTGATTTTGGTCCAGCTTCAGTTGTTCCAGTATTCCAGTGAAAATTGGCAACAGTACAGGCTATTGATGCAGAATTTGTTTCAGTATAACTATGGAGTATCGTTCCTGTAGGTAATGTTTATTGGAACATTGTCTCCGATACACACTATTTGGAAACTTGAATAACACTTGATAACAATTAGCGCAGCACTACTTGAAATCACCGGTTTTTAACAGGCTCATGGTAGGCTAACATGACATTTCCTCCCGTAGGTGTACTTTTTTTGTGTAAAAACTTATAGCTAAACTATTATTTAATTACTATACAAAATACAAATCATGCCCGCGTGGAATGGTGCCAAGAATACTGGCTGTATTTCCGCGCTGGACAGTCAGGCTGACTGATCCGTTGTACTTGTAACTTGTAACTCCTTAAAAAGTTGTCAACTTTTTTAGAAATCACACAACAACACTATATTATGTCTCGCCAAATACGTATCAGATACAAAATTAGGATGTATCTAATACAGGATTGATGTGACCTGCATTTTGCAATTCCAAAGAAGGGATATAATTATTACATGGTATGTCCATAAAAAATTTCCCAACGTCTTTCATATAATATCTCCTTTTGTGTTCTATAAGTGCGTTCACTATATCTTTGACCTACATAAGCATTGTGCTCTGTAGATATTTTCGATGTCTGTGCTTCGTTGAGCACATAGCGCCGTCAGTTCCGGTCATTATCACTGACGCCTGATGATTGCCGTTCACGTTGATAGATCACTCTAGCCCCTCGTAATGTGTCACCAGTACCCATTTAACTTGTTAACATTCGCTCGCATCCACGGAGGACAAAGTACCAATGGGACCAGCATTTTTACATCAATGAAATACACAATGTTTTAATTCAAAATCAAAAAAAAAAACAATTATGTATTTGTTTCATGTATGCCAAGCTTTGACTATCCTAATGACTGAAAAAACCGATTCTGCTAATGCGCCCAGTATTTGCATTCTTTCATCCTTGAATGGATGGATGGATAGTTGTTTGTTACTCCTTCACGCCCAAAGAATGGACCGATTAGGCTGTAATTTGGAAGGGATATAGCTCATACCAGGATTAACACATGGGCTACCTATATTTTATCTAGTCGAGTTTATACAATAAATAAAATCAATATCAAGGCTCAATAGCCCAACGGTAAACGATGCGAACTGAAAACTGAAAGGTCGATCACAGATTCGATCTGCATCCTGTTTTTGTGAATTTTTTTCAATTTTAGACTTTTTGAGATTTTATCTAGAATTTTTTTAATATTAAATCTTATTTAACTCGTGAATTCAAACCCATCATCGACAGCCTGGCATATTTGCTATTCTCAAGAGAGGAACCAATAAAGCAGGTGTAGCATAATAGATACCTAAATAGGTTTGTAACTTTGTATATTTTGTAAAAAACTTTTTTACTTTGTTCTATAAATTAAAGCTTATTTTATTATTATTAAGGCTATTTGATTATAATTATCCAGAAACTCCTGCCATCACTTGTGTGTCATTTTTTTTTAAAGATTATTTACATAGCAAGCTGAACTTGACTAATATTTTCTCTCCCTTAAAATAAGCGAAATGCTTGTCTTAGGAGCAAGGACGACAATAGTGCAACGTGTGGGAATCGAACCGTTGACCTATTATATTAGTTTTCAGTCCGCACCTTTAACCATTAGGCCATAGAGGCGTTTATGAATAATGTACTTAAATTACTAGGCGTGCAGCACCACGGGACTTTAATAGTTAATTTGTGCTTACTGCTTGGCGGTTGCCAATGCAGCCGCAGAATGCGCGGCGACCGCGGCGACTGAGAACTAAAATAAGAAAAGCATACGAAACAATAAAAGTGTCGTTATATAAAGCTCTCTTCAAATTGGCAGCGTTTTTTAAAATGCAGAGTTACAAGAGAATATTTCAGAATTTTTTAAAAATATTATATCATGGTCAGTGGTGACCGAATCCTTATCTTTCAGAAATCGTGTCCTAAATGTGTCCTTACACTACAGCCATGACCGAACAGTCCGTCAGCAACGGATCGGTTCTTAGCAACTGTTTGCGAGACCTTACTAGGTATAATTATTATTTATTCAATAATAACAAATAATCCAATCCACCGAAACACAGGCAGTTTGTTATCTTCTTCTGAATGTTTAAAAGGAAAAGGTGACTAACTGACTGACTGACTGATCTAATCCACCGAAACACAGGCAGTTTGTTATCTTCTTCTGAATGTATAAAAGGAAAAGGTGACTGACTGACTGATCTATCAACGCACAGTTCAAACCACTGAACGGATCGGGTTAAAACTTGAAAGGCATACAAATAGGTAATATGATAATTGGCTAAGAAAGGATTTTTGAAAATACTTCCCCCAAGGGGGTAAAATCCTATTTTACCTTTTCTTTAACTATTGAAATAAAAGTGAGCAAAGCCGCGGGCAAAAGCTTGTTGTGTACTTATATCTTTGTAGAGTGTGCAGGAAACAACAGGTTTTTTAGAGGTTTTCTTTAAAGAAAAGTCAGATTAGGTTTCAACATAATATTATGTATTGCGAAATAGAATATCACCATTAGGTGAGATCGCCGTCAAAGACTATCTTACCATCGAATAAAAAAAATAATAATAAACAGGATATCAGTTATATCATACATAAAATATAAATTGCAAGTTAACGGAACGTTGCCGCTGTACGTGTGAAAGAGCATTAAGTGGCACCCTTACATTTAGCGGTTTGGTGAAGGAAGCCGACTTCAAGATTAATGAGTCGCGGTTATAGCTTACTTCCTGCGCTGGACCACAACGCTCCCTCCCGCGATTAAATTAGCAATTTTTTAGTGAGACCCCATAAAGGTTATATAGGGAATCTACATGGTGTACCAGTAGAGATGCGACTAGACAAGAGTCCCGTTATTTTCCGGTCCCAGCAACTGGATCGAATTCTTCAATTATGTCGTTACACCACGAAATCCACAAGTTTGCGGACCTTACTACCTAATTCTTTCTTAATTTACCTACTAAGCAAACTTACTTTCTAGGTAAAAAATAAAATATATAAATATAAATAGGTAGGTACCCTAATGTTCTTTATTTACTATTTCTGGCACAGAAATATTTATAGCCAGTGGCAACGCTTCTTGTTTTATCTCAATCCCTAATTCCCGTAATGAAAAGAAATAGAGGGACGAATTTGGAACCTGCTTCTTTTCAAAGGCGAATTCATTGGTTCGAGCTTCAGAGGCTTTGAATAGTAATCTCATTTCACTTTATTTTTAATTATTAATTTGTGTGACCGATCACTCGGTCCTAAGAATTCATCCTGTCAAGCATTTTCATTTTAACGAAGCGTTGAAAGGAAGAGGGATTCTCTTTACGAGACGAAGGTTAATAACTTTAAAAAATTTGCAAGTGCGAGTCGGACCCGCATATGTAGGGTTCCGTAGCATCATACAAGATTTAACATCAATTTTATTATTAAGGTCGAGCAAAACCAAATGTATGTTGTATGGAGACTCATACTCTCATCAATTTTCTAATTTATTTTGTTTTTATTATTTTTTGTTATAGCGGCAATAAAAATACACATTCTGTGATTTCAAGCGTCTACCTTGAATTTTTTTGTTTAATTAATTTTTGTGTTTGACTGTAGGTAGTAGGGTTGCCAGACGTCCCGTATTTCCCGGGACATCCCGTATTTAAGGCATAGTTTAAAATGTCCCGGCGGGACTGACTATGTTCCGTATTTGAACCGTACGTCGTTTTTCATTATGAAATCGATCTACGTATTCACACACGCAACGTTCGTAAAACGTACCCGTCTCGCTACTAACTTGCACTCGCAGCCGGCATCGACCAATGACAGTGTTAGTGTCAGAATGACAATGTTAAAACTGACTCGATCTTCGGAAAAATATAAAAAATAATTTGTCAATTATAATAAACAATTTGTAATTTTTATTTGTCCCGGGTAAAAAACTTAAATCCCGTATTTTTTTGCCCATTTAACCATTTGTCCCTTACAGGCTGAAAAAAAAATATGGCAACCCTAGTAGGTAGGCACATTACACTTCAGTATTTTACTGTCGGTCGAGTTGACCATCAAAAAAAAAAAAAAAAAAGGACAACTCGGCCATTCCGACAAGTTTCCTTGGGTCGAGATGTCGCCTAACCCCACTTAGGTATGTACTACCCTTACTTACCCTATCATCAAAAATATTATATTTTATTCGGAACCCCAAAAAAATGCTCGTAAGTACGTACCTAGGTGAGTATCTCAAAATATCAAAAGCTTTAAGTAGACACTAAGATAGGTAGCTAAATACAAATAGGATAGGATGTTGAAGAACCCTACTAGTAGGTAGGTACTAGCAGAGGCGTAACTATACCGTTTGAGGCCCGTGGCAAATTCATCGGATGGGGCCCTCCCTCCCCATTAGGGATTTATATTAATAAAGAAGCTCACCCAATGAGATAGTATTTTTTATTTTCTCATAAATCAAAACGTAAACGCAATTACAATTACTTGATTTTCTATTAACCTTTAAGTCGGAGCGTATTGTATTTATACTAAGTGCCGTAATGTAATATTACGGCACTTAGTAGTCCGTTCTTAGCACCTACAATAGCAACGTAAAAGCGACATTTTCGCGAGCGAAGCGAGCGCGAAATTTTTTATGATTGCATTACGGCACTTAGTAGTACATTCTTGGCATTTACAATAGCAACATAAAAATGACCTTTTTGGCGAGCGAAGCGAGCGTGAAATTTTTTTATGATTGCATTACGGTACTTAGTAGTCCATTCTTGGCACCTACAATAGCAACGTAAAAGCGACATTTTCGCGAGCGAAGCGAGCGCGAAATTTTTTGTGATTTCATTACGGCACTTAGTAGTCTATTCTTGGCACCTACAATAGCAACATAAAAGTGCCATTTTCGCGAGCGAAGCGAGCGCGAAATTTTTTATGAATACATTACGGCACTTAGTAGTTCATTCTTGGTACCTGCAATAGCAACGTAAAAGCGACATTTTCGCAAGCGGAGCGGGCGCAAAGTTTTTTATGGTTGCATTACGGCAACTAGTATTCTATACTTGGCACCTACAATAGCAACGTAAAAGCGACATTTTCACGAACGAAGTGAGCGCGAAATTTTTTATTCTGCACTACGCCATATCTAGTCCTGTACTTTTGGCGCTTGAGACCCTACGCTTGTATGCGCCGCACACTCGGCATCGTAGGTAAAGTCGGCCCTACCAAGTATTTAGTTATTGTTATTGGGGTTATTTTAAAATGTGTTTGTGGACCTAATGACATTTAGGTATTACAAATATGTATCTTTTTAATTTCTGTAAGACATAAATAAAAATTTTGGCCCCAAATTCGCCGCCCTTAAAATCTGCTGCCCTAGGCTCTAGTCAAATCAGCCATTTGGTAAATTTACCACTGTGCGTAACCTTTCTTGTCCCAAAGAGTTTAGTTTATATCAATTTTTATTTTGAAAATGATCGCTCGGTAATAGCCGTAGTCACAGGAATGGCTATAAATGTTATGATCATCTTGAGCTTCCGGCCCTCTCTGACCAGGGGCCCCTGCCGGCTAGGGGCCCGTGGCATTTTGCCGTCATGCCACCCTATAGTTACGCCTCTGGGTACTAGACTACTAGGTATCTACTAGGTAGCTGGATTGTCTAAAAGTGACTGCTGTCTACTATAGTGCATCCACAAGTGCATCGATGCTGCAGTGTGAGTTGTGACTTGCGACCACATTGTGACGATCCGAATAGCTCTGATTGACCGACACTCTTTCTATCTGGCTAAAACGTGTACACCTATTGCAGCAAAGATACCTACCATAAATTCATATGTAAGTGGGTATAAGATTGTGGCAGTGATGGATGCAGCTTTTCTGCAATCGTCCTGCCTATCTAATATCTACCTGCGAACTTGACTGCTTTTGTCTATTTCGTGTTTATGTTTTGGATAAGTAGCTAGCTACCTAGCTACCTACCTGGTAATTTCTTTAGGGATATTTCAAAAGAATAAGTAAACCGACCAGTTCATAATTAACGGCTGTTGAAGTACCTACCTATCGACAGATAGGTATTGTGGTGGTATGGTCACTTTTATAATCAGTCCGTGGAATCCATCTCATTTTGTAAATACAAGAATGAGAGGCAAGAATCAGGATAAAGTATGAGTGAGCAAGAAAACGTGTTATGTATTATTATTCGAACGTCGAATCGGGAGAAACCTGCGTGCGGGCCTCACAGGCGGTTTGCTGTCCCGCTCCCCGCGCCCCGCCGATCATATGTTCGCCGGCGCTGGCGCTGCGCCGGCCGTCACTGTGACTCGGGCATTCGCCGTCGCAACACTACGTAACCGTTCGGCCTCGGCGCTCGATCAGCTGTCCGTGACGACTGCCAGGCCGCGACACGCGAAGCAGGGCGAGCCCAGATAAGCCGCGGTGCGGTGTGCGATGGAGCTGCTGTGTGCGGAGCGCGTGAGCCCCGGGAGCGCCGAGAGCGCGCGGCTCGGGCCCGGGCCGGCGCCGGCGCCGCCCGCCGCCGCCTGCGACCCGGTGCTGCTGCGGCGCCGCGTGCTCGACAACCTGCTGCGCACCGAGGAGCGCTACGCCGTCACCGCCAACTACTTCGGCAACGTGCAGACCGAGGTCACTCCCCACATGCGCCGGATCGTCGCCGAGTGGATGCTTGAGGTGAGCGCCCGCACCACCCCACCGTCCACCATTCCACTCGCGCCGATCGCCATCTTGTAAACTCACCACGTGGAGGACCTCGCTGCCCGGCCGGCGACACCCGTGGCCCACGTATGCCTTAGCCACTGATGTTCACCGACCGTTCCACTTATCAACTATCTGACCACATCCTCATTTTATACCAACTGGTACTTTAATACTTAAGTATGTAGATTATAGAATAAAATTGTAACCAGTATGTAAAAGTACTATGCACATAAGTTTGTTTACATGATCAGCTGATTATGTTTTTGTACACGATCAGCTGATTATGTTTTTGTTACTTTCATATAAGATTCTTATTAGAATTCTTACCGAATTATTCGGTCCTGTTAGTTAATATTAAAATGAGCTTTTAACTTTTATACTAGGTTTGCATATACATCATTAAGTTAAACACATAAACCTAAAGCTTCTGGGAGGTATTAAATAATTTTCAGCGTCAAATTATCCTGCTGAAAAGTATTCATTAGAATAGTTTCTGTGAAATAATTTAAGAGACAAAGCATGGTATTTGAACCATTGGAAAGTATAGTGGTATTCGATCGCTTTGGTCGGCGGCGCGGAGGCGCGGGCGGCGCGGCGCGAGGGGCCCCCGGAGCGCGCGGGCGGTCGCCGACCGATGAGACTCGCTCGCTCGTTCTATTTGAATAATCAGCTGATTTTGACACGCATACAGCTGACGCCGGACGCGCACTATCTTTTGTTAATAGCCGGTTAGATACCGTATTAAAGTTATCATTTTAACATTTAATGGAATTTTTAAACACTTGTGATTATATCTTATTGCCAAAATGTACTTAGCGTTAAATTGTATTGCTGACTCATCACTCATGATTAGCGTGAAAGTATTTATTTATTTTGGTCATATTAGGTATATTCTATAGAATTTGTATTATAATGATAGTTATTATCTTTTGAAGTAGAGATTATTAATCTTTAGGGCGTAAGTGTAGGCAATCAGCTGTGAAATCGAGCTCAGCCACGTGGGACGAGCGGCGGGCGACGACGGTTGAGATGACGTCACCGGCGCGGCCGCGATGGCGGCGCAAGCGCATGGGCCTCCTGCTTCACAGCTAGGGTTGCCACATGCCAGATAACATAATATGTTTATCATTTCCCCGATAATTCTGGCGTTACGTTTAGTACGCTAGAGTTTGGGTTTCAGTTCCAATGCCGTATGTTTTATAGATGATATTAAAAAAAAATGTAGTTAGGTATTATAATCGCACCTAACTTTGTAATCAGATAAAAAATGGGAAGTAGGTAATTCCGAAAATTTCTGACAGTAATGTATGCACTAGTCGACTGAATTCGGGACCAGCATGCATGATGTGAAACGGGCGTTTTCCGGATTTCCCAGCAATCTGGCAACCCTATTGAAAGCGCGCACGCTTACTGGCACCTCATGGTTACGTACCGTCTAAACCAGTTGCATACCTACAAAATTTCAGCACAAGCAGACCGAAACCGCTCCCGTGAATCTGGGGTCACTGACATATCGATGTACCTAACCATTAAAGAAATTTAACTTCACCTTATTCTATCGGAGACAGTCAATTATTACATATTTATTATAAGATTATAAGCAACATATACCTACCTATATTATAAATAATATGTAGATTACAGAATATTTATTTACTCAAATAAAACACGACATCTAGCTACTTGTTACACTGATTAGTTTAATCGTTATAGGCGAGTAGGTACTCATTCGTAGACCGAAAAAATCGCGATCAAAAAATTATCATGTAGGTACCTACTTGAAGTTTGCGTGATTTGCTTTTACAATATTATGTATTCCATGGTATTAACAGTTAATACAATGTTTTCTGCATTTCTGTCAGTGTAGGCAGTAAGTAATTAATCATTATCTATGTGAGTGTAGGTATTTATAAATTCTACATGTGCTGCGGCCGGCGCGGTGGAACTTACGGCAGAAAAAGGAAGAAATTTTTCGCGCATCCATAGGTTTTAGTGGCAACTCCATCTGCATCCTAAGCACTTTCGGTTGCTATCGTTGGCTCGAAGTTCGAACGTACACTGCTGATGTCTATGTTTCTTCATAGATGCTCAATAATTTTACAGTTTCATCATAATAGATATTTATGTAGGTAGGCAGTAGTTTATCAAACCGTTGCATGTCCGCTAAGAAGGAAGTTCGTAACAGAACAATGGCTTGTTTAAGCTGAGACATAAGTTAAGGCCGCTGCATACATAACGTGCACGGGACGGGACGGGACGGGACGTGGAGTTTTGGAAACATCGTTTCATAGAAAATGTAAGCGACTGTGCATACGTCACGGAGCACGGACGGGACGGGAACGTGCCACGCGCGGAACGGGAAAAATATCGTCGGCGACGATGTTTAGCACGTCCCGTCCCGCACGTGCCCCGTCCCGTGCGTGATTCCGCTGCGTATGCACAGTCGCCCCGTTCGCTCCGGGGAGCTAAGTAGTGATGACGTACCAAGTAAAAATTGACGATGAAAAACTAATTGAATGTGTACGATCATATCCAGCTTTGTATACTTTTTCAAACGCAAAGTATTTAGACACCAAATATAAAAATTATCTGTGGCGTAAAATTGCAGTCGAACTATCACTCACTGAAAACGGTCAGATTTATTTTATTAATTTATTGCATTCGTATCTCTACTTATATTTTAATATGTAATAATAATTACAGTTGAACTTTTTATGCTCAAATAAATAGGTATATACATATGTAGTATCAACCTTTGACGACCTCCCTGGTGCAGTGGTGAGCGCTGTGGTCTTATAACTGGGAGGTCTCGGATTCGATTCCCGGCGGGGGCAATTTAGAAATTTATAATTTCTAAATTGTCTCTGGTCTTGTCTGGTGGGAGGCTTTGGCCGTGGCTAGTAACCACCCTACCGTCAAAGACGTGCCGCCAAGCGATTTAGCGTTTCGGCACGATGGCGTGTAGAAACCGATTAGGGGTATGGGTTGTATTTACACTGCTATACCCCTTCCAAGTTAGCTCGCTACCATCTTAGACTGCATCATCACTTACCATCAGGTGAGATCGCAGTCAAGGGCTATCTTGTAATCGAATAAAGCCAATTCTTCAAATGAAAAATCCATCTTTCCTTGTTCACATCACTAGCACGTTAGTTCTGAGTTATTGCCACGTTGCGTATGCATTAAAAATTCCCGTCCGTGTTTACTAACCACGTCCGGGCCACGTCCCGTCCACGTCCCGTGCACGTTATGTATGCAGCGAGCTTTAATCAGCTGACAGGGGCCACGAGCGTGAGACACAGCTGAGACCGACATGGGATGCGCAATGCGCATGCATTCGACTCTTAGGGTTGTCAGTTATTCTAAATAATTGTACTAAAGCTTTGTGTTTGGAAGATTGGTTTTGATTTACGAGTATGTACCTATGTACCTGTAAAATAAGTATTATCAATACCTATTTCGAGTCGGCAAAAAAAAACTTCATTTTTGGTTTTCTTTTATAAATATTGATGATTTAGTCTGTAGCGAATGCGGGTAGTCAGTCGGAGTCACGCGCTCGATGTGATACATCGCACTCTGCGTTCCGTGTAAATACAACCTGTATTTTATTAGAACCCCGAGTCCTACAAAGTGGCGACGGGATAAAACGTGAGTAGAATAAAATATTATTTTGCAAAAAAAAAAAACATAAATGAGAAAGTACATACCGATCAGTTTTTCAAAGAAAGACTGCTTGTTTACATTTACTTGTTCGAACAGTTGTATTCCTATTTCCCATACAATAATTAACTATTTATTGCAATGATGGAATCAATTGAAGTAGATAATTATAAATTATAATTTCATACGTTTTAGCATAACATCTTGGGCAAGTAATTTAAATGCCTACCCACCTTAAAGTATTGATTGGCATAACAATTGTTGTGTGCCTACCGACACAAATATTTTGTGTATAATATAGTTTATCGCCCATTTTATAAGTTTTGGGCGTAAACAATAATAAGGCAAAGTACTGTTCGGATAACAAAGTTAAAATAGCTCAATAAATAGTAATACAACGGGAGGTTTTCAAAAAATCTAATGAAGTTAGTTTGTTGAATATGAGTACCTACCTACATAGTAAGGGAATAAACTTAACAATAAATTACTTAAAACAAAAAAAAAATAAAAAAAAAAATAATAAAAAAAAATAAAAAAAAAAAATAAAAAAAAAAATAAAAATAAAATAAAATAAAATAAAAAAAAATAAAATAAAAAAAAACCCTGATATATAAAAAAAAGGGGATACGTATTTAATGCATATAACGGAAATCTCGATGAGCTTAATTAATTAAGTCTAGGAAAGTTTTGAAAGAAATTAAAAAACTATGCGAAATTATTGTGCTTCCAAATATTTTGTGCAGAGATTAACTACTGTCAATGCATTAACAAACAAAAGCAAAAAACACAAAAGTGGGTACAATCGTAGAGTACAGTTATTTTAATAACTTTGTAAGTCCTAGGTTTTATTTTTATTGATTTTATTCATTTTACCCCGTAAATTGTATTAACGGATCTCACCAAAGTGAGAAAAAAGTGAGGAAGTACAAATACTATCCACTTCGAATACCCACTGTTAATTTGATTTATTGATGAATCTCAATCTATAATAACACAAGTAAATATCTAATTCAAAAGTTTATATCTTAAGGATGAAGACACGGTCTTCTCATGGACAAATTCCCGCTAGATGGCGCTGTTAGGGCGTTTGAAAGTTTTTCAATATTTTCGCAAAGTTGCTATGCATAGATTTAAAAAAAATATATTTCAAGCACTTATACAATGAATACCAGCTGTGACATCGGTCAAAATGATTTGTTGGATCTATACTCTAAATATGTGGTTGAATCTATTAAAATTACCATATCTGGTAAACTCAGTCAATCACTACAAATGAGATGCAATAAATAAAAATGATTGCTTAAATTTTTCCGCAATCAACCAGTTGTTATCATTTTATATGTTATTAATTGTAAATTTTAGTGTCTATTCCTACAAAATGTATTTGATTTTGCATTCTGTTATTCAGCTACCTTCTAATAACATATTAATATTAAGTATTAAATATGATAGAAATACAAATAGAACATTTGCAAATATATTAATAGGTAAGCACATCAACCTATGAATGAGCTAATGTGCTCACGCTAATGATCACGCTAATACTAATAATAAAATGAGAAGGTCATGCTTGATACGAAAAGGCTATGCAGTTACAATACTTGTACTAAAATGTGGAGCCACGCACAAAATAATCATATCTCAGGGCTAAATACTGTTGCTTAAAATGTAAGCAAAGAGCCACGCACAAAATAATCGTATCTCAAGGCTATGCAGTTAAGATACTGTTGCTTAAAATGTAAGCAAAGAGCCACGTACGAAATAATCGTATCTCAGGGCTATGCGGTTAAGAACTTAAAAAACTGTTGCTTAAAATGTAAGCAAAAAGCCACGCATACAAAATAATCAAAATATCCATAAGTAGATATTGTTGTTGAAAAAACCACACCACAAATTGTTATTTAGACTTTTATAATTATTGCAATTGGTGATTTAGCTGTCGATTTGCGATGGAAAAGTCTATATTATGTTTTGAAATATCATAATTGGAAAAAGCGAGCCATATATTTTCGTCATAAGTATTATTGTGGTATCACTAAAAGAACCGTGAGTTTGTTGTATTTTTACCCGAATTCGAAGAAACAAATAGTATTAAAAGGCGTAGTTACTATTAACATAGTTAAAATCATTATATAGGTATATACTTTTTCAATGTAAAGAACAAAAAGGATATGTTAATAATTATTAATAACATTGTATTGTATTCGTCGAAAAGACAAATTTTGAATAACTCCTTTAATCATAAATTGAGAATAACTTATTTTCAATAAATTGAAATAGCCTTTACAATGTATGTGGACGGAGAAATAATTTATATGACACGATTAACTTTAAAATAACCTATATTATATATTATCAAACTACCCATATTACATATTAAAATATGCGAAAAATAAAATAAATTTTAAAACTATGTTACTACCTTGCTTCGTAATTTAAAATGACAATCAATATGTTAAATTGCTGTTACATGTAGAGAATCTTAATTATGATTAATAAGTAGGTAAATCCTAATATTAATAAAATGGTAAACTACTTAGGCATATGTACGTTGTGTTTACCACAACAGAGAGATGGGCGATGTTTTAATAACCTAATTTGTCAATGTGCGTACATTACTAAAACTCAGAAATGAACAACTTCACTGAAAGTCTATTTTGTGACCTACCCACTGTTGGGTGGTGAATTTAACAAATCGGTATTTATTTAAAAATAGGGATATTTCATACAACGTGGCAATATAAACAATGGCTGGGGGTGAATTATTTACCATAACAGCTTGTCTAACAAATAATAACTATCGGAATAGTTTTTATTTTCTTCAGATAGAAGTAAAAAAAAAAAGGGGCCCTCATGTTAATGAATTATATTTGTATGATTGAACGAACTAGCCAAAGGAAGTTCGATCTTGAATTTGTATATTTGGCGGAGAGATTTGATATATTTCATCGTGATAAGAGACAATTAGGCAATAATTAGGGAAAACCATTCGCTCCGTGTTATAAACGAGCTTTCGTCAAGTTATATTACTAAGACTAAGTTTTTCCAGATTAGATAAAATTACATTACTACTTTTAGTGCGTTTATTTGCTCTGATATAAAAGGAAGACTTTTGGAATTTCTTGTATTTACCCACGATAGATAGATTTGTGGAATAGTACACCTTTCGGACAATTCTAATTGAGATGCTTGTAGGGTACCACAGTGACTTTACTGATGATTACAGATCATAATGCATAATTTCTCATAGGTTTTATTCAATCATTTATTCTCGGCGATTCCTTATGATAAATTGTTAACTATTTGTCTATTATGAATTAAATGTAATTATAAACATTAATATTGCCACGATAGTACTAAAGGTTAAATTCTTATATATTTTAAGAAGTTCCTTAATACCCCATTTTAAAATAAAAGAGGCATTTAGAATTATCTTTATTTTCCGTACGGGAAAATCTACTAGGAAAAGCATGCCTAGCCTAAAAGTATTTTGCCTGGGTTTGTGCCATAATCCTTTATATAATAAATTAAGAAAGACCAGCAGCGCTAACTCAAAGCATTTCTTGTAATGGTCCAGATAATATGTGGAAATAATCCACATGAGGGTGCTTATGGATATATTGTAGGCTCTTACCAGTTATGAATAAAACGATTTGGATAAATAGTTATAACAAAATTAAATTATAATGAATATAACACGAAACATGTTTAATGTTTATGGATAATTAATACCAAGTGGTTATTAATTAGGTAATACAATATCTTAGAACATTTAATCAACTAAAAAAAATATTTCTATTCTATATCAATAAAAAATATTTCTATTCTATTCTATTCTATACTAATTGCTCTATGTACAGAATAAACTAGAATAACCTTTCAAAATTATGGAAGTAATACAAATCAAATCTACGTAAGGTTATTGTGAGACAGCCCATAAATATGGAGCTGAATTGAAAGCACCTTACATCTGCATAATAGTAAAAGACAATAAACATAATATTATTTTAATAATCGATTAACTGAACGAAAGAAACTCGTTGGTTTATTAATAAGCATTGTAATTAGTATCTAATTATTATTAAGTTGTACCTACGCTTAGCTTTAGATTATTATATGTATCAATGTCGACGATGGTGAACGGAAAAACTCGAATGAGTTTATGTTTACACCAAGCTGTAATAACCTTGTAAAAATTGTTATAAATAAATAGATAAAATAAAAAATATGTATTCACTTATGTCAGTGTGGTAATAAAATATTGATTTTATTAATCAATAAAATATTGCATCTTATAGTTTGATTCTAATGCTACTAAATCTTATCTGATGCATGAAATGAGGTCAAAAGTGGTCACATTTTAAAAAAAAAAGTAGAAATTGTGATTGTTTTGAGCCCACTGCCTAGCCAAAATTATTCTTCTTTTACTGAAATACTAATTTTTATAAAGAATATACCAGAAACAGACACTTAGATATATTTTCCGAGTTCATCTATCCTGCAGTCATATCCGCTATAATGGTAATTACTTACAGCACTATTATGTTTGTATACCTCATAAAACTTGAAATCAGTCGGCCTGAGTTGAAAAGAAGGAAGGAGGATGGAGGAAGGAATTTAAACATTTTATAACAAGATGTTAATGCAATTTTTCAATATAAATGTTTCATCTTACATAGCCGCCCAAGCAAGTGAGGTCCCGTCATAATCGAACCATAACTAGAATAAGAAGTGTCCGTCTCTGGTTGACTTGTTGATTGGTAGTTAAATCATTTTATAAAGTTAAATTATTTCAGATGTAATAACATTTGTTCTGATATATTTGGTTTATTAAAATTGTTTTCTATTCTTAATTGAAATATTAAGATGTTATACTTAAGTTGTTTATGCAATATTGTCTATATAATTTTAGTTACTAAGCCAAATAATTAACATGCAGTTGTTGACAAAGTTGCAATCAGCTTTGTTTTCAGCTGAATACAAGAACTTGTTACATTGTGGTAGCTATATAATATTTGTAACACTTTGTAACATTTTGTTGTTAAAAAGAGCAACTGCTGAGTTTCTTGCCGGCTCTTCTCAGCAGAATCTGCGTTCCGAACCGGTGGTAGAATTATGATTTGTCACAAGAGCCACAAGTTGGCCCCAATTTGATTAATTATTGTGCAGAAGTATATTTTCTATGAGTTACATTGTTACATACATTTAAAATTGAAATAAAGAAGGAATGTAGCGAATGCGGGTAGTCAGTCGGAGTCACGCGCTCGATGTGATACATCGCACTCTGCGTTCCGTGTAAATACAACCTGTATTTTATTAGAACCCCGAGTCCTACATAGTCCACGATTAAAATAAGCTTTTTATGATATTCCATACCATTATGTCATAAATATCATATTTATTAAATTGATACAATAATCACAATTCTCAATACCTAACTGTTGAAGTGTCAGCCCTATGAAGGCCACAGTACCAAATAGTACTATTAGTACCTAGTACCTACTTACCCATCAAAGCTCTTCGGGTTACACCGTGCGAAACTATGTGTGGTAATAAAATATGAACGACGAACATCTCTCGTGACGCTTGCACTTACCTACCGCTACCTGCAACTATTAAAGCTGTGGAATTGTCTAAAAATGATTGCCTCATTGTGACGACCGCAATCACCTCTAATTGGCTGAATTTATAGCGTTCTTATTACATCAATGCATTTTAACCAATAGCGAGAGTGTTCCAGATTCATGGTGATTGTGATCGAATCATTTTTAGACAATCACATAGGTAGCTGTTCAAATGCGAAAAATCATGTTACCGCACCTTATCGTCATAATAAGTTCACGTTACCTACTGCCTAGACCTTAAAAGATATTTAACTACTTAAGTGATTGCTTACCTGTACTTAGAAAATACTTGTTTGGTTTCTAACCTGCTGCTCGAATACTGTTTAACGAACAACATTCAACATTCGTCGATAAGAAACTCCAACTTGTTGAAAAGAAATGCGCTCTGTATTTATCGCAATACGTGTGTTTTACAATTTTATGAAATATATAGGTTATCAGGAATTCCGGATGATAAACTCTGCCTGGGTGCGCCGCGGACTTTCCGAGAATAGGTACCTACTTTCATCGTCGTTGCAAGCGATAGAAGTCCTGGATATAAGTAGCTGGTTTCTTGCAAGGATTTCCTCAATCTTTTGTCTCGTACCCAGCAGTACCAAGCGATTCCTGTAGAATCCTACTGGATCCACTTGGTGAAATTTGCCTTAAGTTTTGGTATCAGCTGGAATCCGGTATACCAGCATATCGGGATCCCAACGGTCAACGTTAATTGGATCTTCGAGCTATGTTCAGATTTCCTTCGGATTCCTCAGCTACTACTTCTTACGCTACTCTAGGTCTTCAGATCTCCTCACCAGGAGATTTACTTACTTCGTGAATAGCTATGTCCATCGCTTTGTGTATAATAGGTACTGTAGTATTAAATGAGGCTTTCTTTTGCAGGTGTGCGAGGACCACAGCTGCCAAGAAGAGGTGTTCCCGTTAGCGATTTCCTACTTGGATAGGTTTTTAAGCACGTGTAGAGTCGGGAAGAGCCAGTTACAACTTCTCGGAACCGCTTGTCTCCTGCTCGCCTCGAAGCTACGGGAGCCAAGTTCAAGAGGTCTGCCGGCAGATTTGCTCGTCTTCTATACTGCCAACAGCATCACGCTCACGGATCTCTGTGTAAGTGCCCTGACTTTATACACCTACCTGAAAAATCTTTTGTTAAATAATAAAATAAGCAATTTCCTGATTCCTTAAAAAGACTTAACGTATTTGGTTACAATGCAATTTACATTAGCTGCATAGGATTACGTCATCTGTAAGATATGATGGTACCTAGTCCAAAGAATGTCGGCCACGTAATGTAAAAACCGAATGTATAATATTTCAACATAATATTATTTTACCTCGTTAGTCATTCTAGGATTTGTTTTAATATGCATTATTCTACAGTAATTTTCTTCCATTATTGCCTAGCCATCAAAAGGTTAAATTAACGGATGCACACGCTTCACAGATGATTACGTTTTTATAATTCCTGCCTTAAAAAGGTTTTCCATCGTTACAGTTAATTTTAATGGGAATGCAGAGACAGCTTCAGCATTAATTAACTTTTCTTGATACAAAACAGCTGTTTCTCATTAGCTATGCAGATAGCCAGTCCAGTTATTGTAGGTATTGTTCTATGTACCTAGCATGAATGTGTTTTATGTGCAAACAGTGGGCACTATTTCATAATAGATAGCATAATTTAGCACGAGAATATCACTCAGCATTTTTATGGACAGTGGACTCGTTCCACAGCACAATAGTATAGCGTAGTTTGTGGAAGCTGCCATACGGTTTTGTGTCATTCACTTGCCTGGTTACTAATAAACACCGCCTCTAAACAAGCGTAGAGATTGAAATTCCAGATTTAGGACGGTATATTATTCAATGAAATAAAATATAACGAACGAACCATTTAAATATATTCTATTATTAACAAAATTAATTTAAGAATCCAATCTGTATCCACAACATGCTCTATGGTAGCCACAAATTGAAGTGTTATATGGGTAGTTCTACGATAAGAGGTAACTTGTGCGGCAATCAGTTTAAAATAAAAATTTTACTTTATATGTTGTTATTTTTTGCAATGAAACACATCACCTAAATGTACTTTATTAAATAACATCACGATTCAATGCCTAATTAAAGTATATTTTTCTGAAATTCCTTATAAAGCCTAAAAATGTCTCTAACCTGGCCTGTCCCTCTGTCGTTTTCAGTTTAATTTGAAACGATACATATTTTTTTTGTATCAGTTATTAAACTAAAGTATGTTAAACACAAATTTCAATAAATGTATTTAAGTATTGTTAAGGAAAAATAGAAAAATATTTATTTATTTGCAATATATTTTACACTTTACTTTTGTCCCACTGTTTTTGGGTATCTACTCTAGAAAATTTCATTCCGCTACTACAAACACTAATATAAAACGGCCATATTCCAAAAATTGCTCAAAATCATCTACGGACGTGAAGTTAGTAATGCAAAACACGTGAGCCGTTAAGAGCGCCGTCATTTGTTAGTTGTTGCGACCGTTGATTCGAAGTAGTCGTTTCGCGAGGTCATTGTGTCTCTCACCTGGCAAGTCATAAAAGTTATATTATTCATTCAATTTATTTGCATTTACTGGTCTAATTTAATAATGATGGACTAGTGAAAGTGTGATACATAATGTACCGAAAAACTTCTTATGTCAATTAAAATAATACAATTTATCATGAAAACGTCTCTCACCTGCCATATTTCACCTGGCAAGATAAATGTCAGGAGAGAAACTTGTTGACCAGGGGAGATAAGGTTAGTGCAAACAAACAAAGTCAATAAAGTCAACAAAGTCAACAAAGACAAAAAGTCAAAAAAAGTCAAAAAAAGTCAAAAAAGTAAAAAAAAAGTCAAAAAAAGTCAAAAAGTCAAAAACCGTCAAAAATGTCAAAAAAGTCTTTTTTGACTTTTTTTGAATTTTTTGAATTTTTTGAATTTTTTGACTTTTTTGATTTTTTTGATTTTTTAATAAAATATGCATAAAGTGACTTGCCCTTACTGAACAGATAAATAAATAGGACAAAAATCGTAATATAAGTGTTTAATGAAAAAACAGCTACTTTTCTCCGTAGCCGTATTCTCTATGGACTTAGGACCTCTTATCGTAGAATCACCCATATAATATTTTGCAATTATGGATAACTCGTTCATAATTCGATACACTAATTTTGATCACAGGTGAATATGAAAAAAAACTTGTTAACTGGACTCAAATTATGTGTAGCAAATAGCAATGACTACGTCTTTCTTGAAATGTGTTTTATCTAAAAATATTTATGTGTCACACGCTATTTAGAAGAAGAAAAACGTAAAAATAAACAGCTTAGAATTATAACTGAAAAGTAACATATATACGATAATAGGACGTTTGATAATAATTCTAATTTTATTGTACGGTCATAGACTGAAGGTGACAGTGCTAAAATTTTCGCTGCAATAAATCGAATTTAGTTTCAAGCTACGTAGGTATATTAAATATTTTATGCTACGAACCGATAAAATATGGAATTAGGAACAAAACAAAATTAAACTGGTAATTGCTTATTATAAATAATTTTCGTTAAAAATTCAAGTACAATGTTTGATAAACGATAATAGTAATAATTGATAACACTAAAATAATAATTGCAAATTCGTTTCTGTGTTAAAAGTTAAAAAGTTTACAATTGCTATGAATATCGAAGGTTTAGGCAATGAGTAATTAACCGAATAGAGAAAAGGCTTCTTACAACCATTGCATAGATAGCCACACAAGTTACGAGTTTTTGGGTTTCCTGTTTGCTTTCACAGGGCTCTTCGCGTAAGCACTACGAATAAACAAAATAGTTGCAGTTTTTAATTAATAAAATTTTCTAAATAAAATGGCAGTAACACACAGTAACACACAAAGTACCCTGTCCTTCCATGTATTTGTGTGTGTATCTCTTGTTATACTAAGAATCCTAAAACAAATAAATATTTTGCTTCATTTATTTTATCCTCCTATGACAATCCAAATAATATAGGTATTCATGTGCACAGTCTTTAGAAACTTTGCCTCTGTTCTGTTATTTACTCGTGTGATTTAGGTGAAACTACATTCACATTACCGTTTATGAGTCCTATTTCAAAGGGCGTTGGCATTAGGTTTCGTAACGCATGTTTATATCAGCATGTTACTGAGTTGGCAGTGCCGTAATCATTGTCATTAATATGAGTATCTTACAATATTAACCTAGTTATGTTTAGGCTTGTCGGAATGTCGGACTTCAGCACTTTATCCCAATCAAGATTAACAAGGTACATGGCAGTAAGAGTAACGCCAGCAATCGCTCTTCATGTCACTGCACGTGCAGTACACAAGTAGAGATTTCAAGTTTATGTAGATTCAATTTTACAAGATAATTCAATTTTAGTTCCAGTTCCTCGGCTAGAAGATTCTTACTCTGTACTCAATAGCATTCGTAAAATCCTATTACAATCTATAAAAATTGAAGGGCGTACCATTCCTTATTAAAAGCTGCCGTAGACGTTTCAGGTTTTCTATTTTCATGCGAGGCAGGCAACTGCCTTAGTGCTTTCGAACTGTAGGTTGGTTCTCAATCGGTCAGTGCATCTATACAGGAATGCCCTTCCGGCTACTGTTTTTCCAATTAACTATTGGTAACTTAGGCACCTATAAATCAAGATTGAATAGGCATCTTCTATGCAGGTGCGCCCTACATATATTAGGCTACATCTTCGCTTAGGTGAGATCGCAGTAGCGTTGCTCTACATATTATGAAAAATAAAAACAAATCCTATCCTACCTATTTATCGTCTAGTCTAGTCTAGTCTAGTAATATTATAAATGCGAAAGTTTGGATGTATGTTTGTTACTCAATCACGCCAGAACGACTGAACCGGTTTGGCTGAAATTTTGGCATAGAAATAGATTACAGTCTGGAATAACACAGGCTACTTTTTATCCTGGTAAATACGAAAGTTCCTGCGGGAATTGAAAACCTTTATCCACTCGTACGGAGTACACGGGCGTCAGCTATACTTTAGAAATTTTTCAAAAATGGAGTGGTGGAAAACTCCCGACATTTGCATTGCGAGTTGCGCGGCTGATGCATTTCGGGCGCGCGCCACCCGGCGGGGCCCCGAGGCCGCGACTCCGCGCCGTAGATAATAAGTGCACAACACATCTTTGCGCGTCACACTACTCACGACCTGTTTTTTGTAAAGTGCATTCCATTGCATTTGTTATGACTTATGTCCTAAAGAACCTTAATAATGATGTCCTCCTGACTAATCCAGCCACGGCGGCCAATCTTCACAGAGATTAACCACCTACGCGGGAGAAATTATAGTGCACAAGTGTGTGCACGTTAACACAGGTGTACTGTAATAGACCGTTTGGACGACCGGACAAAGATTAGGCGCAGAACCGATGACTACGTGCTCTCCGAGGCACGGAGGTGCCACACCGGACACCACCTATTTCCCTGCAGTTAATTTCTTGAAAGAAAGAACATCATACCTAATTCACATTAATTAAACATGCTTACTTTTAAAATAATGCGATCAACTTTTAGGATCATTAAGAGCTTAATCCAATGTGCACTGAGGTAATGAGTTGTAGCTAGAAATTCTCATAACCCGATTTCTCCCCTAGGAGCATACTATATTATTGAAGAATTATTATATTAAATTATTCTGTCTAACCGGTAAAAGTAGAACCACCGCTATTGTACTATACGAAGCATGTAGGTATACGGTTGCTACCTTTGTAATACATAGTAGGTACGATATCTAATCAACTCCATGTTTTTGTATCTGATATTACTCGCAGTCCATACCGAACAGTCTTGATGACATAAGTCCTATAAAATGAGTATATAAAATATGTATACATATATAATATATATGAGTTCTATAAAATTCTATAATGTGCTTATGACTTATGAAATATTAATTCCCGGGTGGTCTTCAAAAATGCGAGGGGCATAGTGATAACTCATAAATCGATTTCAAAATAAATACTACTGCTAGAAAAAGTATAACGTATTTTTATGATTATACCTAGAGGTACTTTGAATTTTGTATAAAATTAGATGAACTCATATTTGTCCTGATTACTTTTGTAATGCAGAAATTATACGTATACAATCCAACATACAATTATAGAGCTGTATGATAACGAATTACACCATACACATACGAAGAATTTCTATAACTTTAGTGCATGGATTACACAGTCTCCTTTTTCATTATACTAAAAAGTTATGACACCATTATCAAAGATTACCACATCGTGCTTTTGGGCAATAAAAAAACATTTAAGGGAAAGATCTGGACGTTCGGAATGCGGCACGGCGCGGCCGCGCAGGGCTCCGGACAGTGTCCCCTACAGGGCTAACAAGCCGACAGCCTTCTGGGAACCGCCGACCGAGAAGCGTGTTTCAATCAAACCAATTACAGACATAGCACGCCGCTTATTTTTAACCGACCACAGAAGCGATATGATTATAGTACTCATACCTTGCTATATTATATTCTACTCATTGGTATATCGATGACTATGTTCAAAATATACTTGGGTGGCGTCTTTGATGGTAGGGTGGTAACTAGTCATGGCCAAAGCCTCTTATTATACCAGACCGTCGTTTCAGAAATTATTACAAACTTAATTGTCCCCGTCGGGAATCGAACCGGAAACCCCCTATTTTAAGACCACAACATTCACCAGAGTGGTCGTCAAGTGTTAAATTAAATGCTAGTTATATGTTATAGTGAGTTTATGACGTGTGAAAAACTCAAAAATTAATCTAGTTCGGTATTTAGATACCGATACGAAAAGGATTTATTTATTTAGATGCTAAATGAGTTAGTTTTTAAGAAGTTGATTTTAGTTTTCAAACTTCAAGCTTTTATTTTAAATAACTGCTACCTTGACTTGTCTTCCTTCATCCCACGTAGACTGTTTATAGTACGCAAAAGGTAAAAAATCTTCAATTTCTGTTAATTTGTGACAGCAGAATGATATGCAAAAACGCAAAATGATGAGTTCGATTGACTTTTTTAATTACCAACTTCGTTCATTCATTATTCGCGATTGTGTTTTTTTGGTTCAAGTTATCGTGTGTTTTTGACCTGTGAGATACATCTACGTGAGCGTACCTAAACCTAAAATACTTGGAAACCGTTGTTATCGTGCATATCAAATGAAACGAGCTTATTGCATTCAAAAATAATTGTTTTCATTTTAAATTTCCTTATTAATTTAGACATGTACGTAAACGAGTTCGCAGTTAGGAAAAACCATAGCAAGTGTTCAATTTTGTTACCATTATTAACATTGTAATTATTTACCACAATATGCATCTTTCACTGACTATTTTATCTAAAAATAAATTTAAATCTATTAAATTAAAAATAAAGTTAAACATCTCTGAATTCATGTTCTGTACGTTTCGTAGCAAACTACGTAGCACCTCTACGAAAATCGTAGAGACTGTATATACTAGCTATTTAAAGTAATTAAGTAATCAATTTAAATGAAGAATATTAGGAATAACTTTCTTTTCTGAGTACTTATAAATAAACTGAGAAATTTAATAACTTAACCTAAGGTAACGGCGCCGTCACACTGGGTGCATATAGAATTATGTTCATCTCCTCGGAACTCATCCAAGTGTGTCGATTACCAGAGTACACGGAGCCCCCTACATATCACAAACTAATATTTTATGTAAATGCCACCTATTATTATGCTTAATAGCTCCGCTGTAACAATACCTACCTTGTAAGCACCTACAGGATAGAAGTCGAAGATATGATGCTTATTTAGTTGTACACAATCTCTAAGCCTTCCTTTTCCAACAGAAATAGCACTACTTCAAGACTTTTCAATTTAACTTCGTTTGGAATTGTTTACAAACATATTAACAGCAATGACTTTGAATGCAGTGTGCTTCTTACAATTTCAAATCTTCTGGATGGCTAAATTGACCTTAAAAATCGAAGTAATAATCAGTAAACGAATGACCGTTCATTGCAATTTGGCCGCTACCTCGCGTCGCGCTTCCCCGCACCCTGGCCCCTTTTCACTGTAATAGTGAGTATTCGTTATAATAGAGAGACAATCAATGGTTGAAGGAGGTTTAGTAAGGTAAAGTTTAGCAACTAGAAGTTCTTTGCTATAGATAAGTTCGTTTTAGAGAATTAACACTGCATTAAGGCTCTCACGGTTATTGATTTGTTGGTGATGTTTGAAGCAAGGTAGACTCTCGAAGTCGAACAAAAAGAGCACGCTCCGGCATTCGAGCCCGCTTTAATGTAGGGTTCCCGCGCTCACCGGCGGATCATAAAACCTGTGCATTCTCACATCCACAGTACGTTTATTATAATTGAAGCATAAATTTATGACCCGCCGTACAGGTTCGACCAAAGAAAATTCAATATTACTCTTCTATGTTCGTTTAATGAGGGAATAATTTTAGATACAAACCTTTTTAATCGACGCCAGACAAAATGTTACTGTATAAGTATAGGTACCTATACAAATACATACATACATATACATAAATGAATGTAAATCGGCGAGTCGTTTGGATCTGCATTAATATTTATTCAACAGTTTTGAAATTCAGGCAGAAGGCAGGTAACCTAGACGTCTTGACATTACAAATAGGTCTACGATATTAGTAGGTACTGCTATTTACAGTTTATTCAGTAAAACTAGAGCTAGAGATAGATTATAGAAGCATGTTTTGATGTCAATTGTAAGTATTTAACACATAAATACCTACAATAATGTTTTTGTTTTTCATACACATTTATTACCTTTTATTATCAAATATTAGTTTTTGGAGCAACACAACAACATTGAAGTTACTGTCAGAGTTGTGTAAGTGTGCATCTTATTGCAAGGAGGTTCGGTCAAGCCATTAGGTCGTAAGAATCGTATATGTATTTAAAATTATTGTATGCGAGTGAAAGCTGGTAGAAGAGTACCCCTTCACTGCTTTTAGTCATGGACAACTGAAATGACTACTGACACACTTGCGTATTGAGGGACGGTTGCTATCGAGAGGTTTCACAACGGTTTAGCTTTTGACTAATTTATTTGACCCTTAATCTTATTACGAGTATAATTATGTACGATTAGTTGGCTGGGTAGCTTTGCTTTTCATTTTGTGATCTAATGATTAACTGCAACTTCTCTGTGATTTCTCGATGTGTAACTGCTCCTTAGTTTGATGGAGTGTAAATCTAGTTCTATTGTAGTAAAACTAATCGATAGTATGTAGGTCGTAAGCGTTAGTGCGATGTCAGTGTAATTGTACTTTATCTTTCTCGGTCGACACGATAAAGGAAATCAGGTTAAAGGGTACCCGTCTCAAAAAGTTTCTTCCAGTATTCACTCTACATATTATACAAAATGAAGGTACTACTGTATATACCAAAAAAATTGTATCGTTTCTCCTAAAATACATTAAAATAAAAATAAAAATGAATAACGTAAATGTTTATAAATAAAAATTCAAGTCGGTTGAAAAAACAAACTTGCACTGTTAGTTATTAAACACAGAGATTTAATATGATCACGTTTGAAAAACTTTGAATACAATATTTATTATAATCATTCTACGTAGGAAAATCTCTCATACCCTTGTATCTATTTATGTAAATATGCAGGCACTTAAATACAATAATATAAGGAGTCAAACTAAGTACATATTGCATAGAATTCTGGAAAGACTAGGCTTTTGTTTGCCGATCTCACGTCTCCGATACTGATTTCCGGCGCAAATGTATCACCCCCCGCAAAGTTAAGCGAAAAACGACTTCGAGCGTCATTCTCGGGCTCTCTCTTCAAAACAAAAGGTGAAAAAGAACATAACAATGAAAAGGCCCTCCGCTGTTTGGTTATACAATTTACCTTATACTTTCTTCATATTATTTCCCACGAGTACCTGCAGTCGCCCAGTGTTGAAGAGAGGGGGTGGACGGGAACGAGTCGCATTCCACGCGCAGCCGAGAAGTGGCCTCGTCTACACTGTTGCTTGCCAAAGATGCGCGACTGTACCAGAACAACTAATTATAACGACTATTGGACATAACTGCTGAGCTCATTAAATCCCTTTGTCGCTCTATAACGACGCTACGCCGCCCATAAACTTTATTACTTTTCTAATTATCTTTAATTCAATTATTTCACATGAAAATTGATTCAATTGAAGAAATAGCCCTTAAAAGATTCAATGTTACTATTTAGAGTTCTCAAGCGCTCCCCATGCTAACAAGCTTCGATTCTTATTTTGGTAACTCAATGAAACTTTGTAGATACAATTAGTAAATCTACAGTTAGTAAATCTTTTTTCCCTTTCACAAAAGTTTACCTATGTACAAGCAATTCTTTCCTGTAATTTTCAAACTGCATTTTTACGGAAATCTGACAAACCGTTGAAATAGATAATATTAATTCCTACAGCAAGTCTACAAAGTGTCAGTGGATTTCATCATCATATTCTATAGCTTGATGCAGTACATTGTAGACAGTAGTTGTGACATGAAGGCAATAAATTAGCAAATTAAGACGCTACCCTTGAAGAGCGCTCATTAAGTTAACATTCTAATAAGAATCAAACTGCGTTTGTATAGGGCCCGCTATAAATGAACTCTTAAAGCGGTACTCGTTACATAACATAAGCAAACAGACTCCATGCGGGCGATGAAAAATAATTGCGGTTATCAAAATATATCAGCGCTTGGACAAGTCTTTGGGTTCGGGGTAGGGGTTCGATATATGTCTACAAGCAGCCCAAAACCGCACTGTGTGTAAGTTTCTACAACAGATTTATGTGGCAGTGGACGTCTTTTGGTTGACAGCAACTATAGAATTGGTAAGCAGTGATAGCCTAGCGGTTAGAACTGCGATCTACTATTCGGGGGGTCGCAAGTACGAGCCCGGGCACCTGTGACTTTTCGGAGTTATGTGCGTTTAACACATGCTTCAACGAAGGAAAACATCGTGAGAAAACCCCACCTGAGAATTCTCTATGATGTACTCAAAGGTGTGTGAAGTCTATCAATTCGTATTGGGCCACCTGCACCGTGGTGAACATAGCCCTTCTCTGAGAAAAGACCTGCGCTCAGTAGTGAGACATGATGATAAAATTGGTTCACTGAATGCACTTCTCTAATGCAACTTTATCTTTAATTAATTTTAGCAGTTGCTTGGTCCTAAGCTGTTTGTGAGCACGGCCGTGTTGCTTCACTGAGCAACACCATCACTTTATAGGAATTTGCCGATATAATAGTGTTGCGTAAGACTGCTAAAGTAGTATGCATATTGCGTACACAGCCAAGGTAATTTTAGTATTCAGAATGTATTCAGATTGCTGCTTGGTCTTCCGTCGGTTAGGACTCGTGGATTCTTTATGCCGATTATGTATATATTTTACGTTGGGTTTTACTCGCTATGTATAGAGTAGATACAAAATTAAGAATTATAAATTACTTTAGCTGTTGTAGTTGAATGTAAAAAATCCTAAGTGGCAGTTAAAGAACTGCGCACATTAGGGCGGGCCGCCCTACAACGCAAAATCGTGTATAATTATTTTCGTAAATTTTAAAAGAAGCATCACTCACATCACGCGGCTTGATTAGACTTTATAATCTTACGACAGGTTTCGATACCCTATCTAATTGAAAAATAAAAGTCGAATACTCAAAATAAAATATGTATCTAACAAAATACAATCTTATTACATGTATTGATTTTCTAATAATGCATAATAATAAATAGTTTATTTCACTATACACAAAACAAATTAGTGATAAAATTACTGTTATCTAAAGTAAGTTAAATAAGGGTCTAAATTAGAGTTCGTATATTGACACGGTTCACTGATTATTATTATTAATTTGGAATTCATAGAGATTGGAATTTTTAGATTTTGGATAAGATTGAAACCTGCCGTTATAAATAAAGAGCCTAATGAGCCTATTATGCGGCTATATATTATGTGCGAGCGCTGTTATGCTCATTGTTTGTTTCTAACAGCGGCGCGGAGTCGCTTGTTCGATGAAATTGGATAAAGCATGGGAACCGAGTGGGGAATTCAGCGTGTGTGGAGTGTGGACTCGCAGGCGAGGACTGTTTGCATAGCTCGCTTTATTGGCTGTAACGCGGCTCGATAACTGAAGCCGCCGCGCTGGCGCTGAGCCTGCTTCTCTAATGAACACTGCCCATAAAACAATCAGCATTCCCCACGTCTCGAGTTCTTTCCAGTTTGGTACTTACTTCCGGACATCGCCTCAACATAGTTATAACTTCGGTACCATTCAATCAAGAGCATCTTTTAGGCTAACATGCTCGATGTTAGAGTTCCAAACATGGTACCCAAAATAATAGTTTTTTCAAAATTTTTGCACAACTTTTTCGGCGTAATTAATATACGCGTAACCTTGCCAAATTACAGCTTTTTAGCACCTGCGTTATGAAGAGACAGACAGACGGACGGACTTGACGAAACTATAGCGGTTCCTTGTAGTTTTATTACGGAACCCTAAAAACCTAAATCCAAGCGGAAGAAATCGCGGGCCTAAGTTAGTCAATAAAAAATAAAGTCTAACGTTACTCCATTAAAGTAACTGTCAGTAAGTCATTGTCTCTAACTCTCCATACGAGACTAAATCATCTGCATATCTGTTCTTCACGTGTGGCGCATCGTCTGTGGTGAATACTTTATGAGCGCATTGTTTCCGAAGCTTTTCAAAGCTCTCCAGAGACAAGGAATCTTTTCAGTTCGTGGTCGACCCGCATGCCGCTGTATGGTTATCGCTTATGCCCACCTGTTCTTTTTAACTTCGAAGTTTATTGTCGATTTTACATATTTTATGCAATAATTCAGAATTCAGATTGATTCCTTACGTTCACGCTAACGCTTCACCCTAGTGCGTCGCGCCACACACTGACGTGTGTGTGACCGCGTGGTCTCACTTCGTGCGAGTTCCAGTGATGAGACTTCATTCATTCACAAGCACTTCTAATCGAGGACCGAAAGGTTTTAAGGCATATTTTTTGCTGCGCAAGTCTGAACTCTATCTTGATTGTATTTTAATACAAAATCGTTAAAAGGGGAGATGCAAACGATTGCCGCTCAGACCGACCCCGCCTTTGAGTTAAGTAAACATCGAGTATTATCTGTCAACGGCCATGCATTGCTTTTATATGTATTTATGTGTGTGAATATAAAATAACCAGGTTATTAACACTCGTGAAAATAACCATTCATATCTGGCATTTTAGGACTGTATCATCACAAAATTAATGATGAAAAAAGGTCAACTTCGTCTAATAAAAATATTTAAAACTGAATTTTACAATGGGCATAGGTATACTTAGTCGGTTCACTGGATTGAAAATTGAAAGCCCAAGATGGATAAAACCAACTCAATCAAGTCTTCAAGGTCCTGATGCAAGTTTAGCTTATCATAAAACTGGGTGACTTCAAAAAAAAAAGCTAAAGGATTATTAGTTTGATCGCACAACAATGTGGCGGGGTCTACCTACGCGCGTTCCGGGAAGTCAGCAAAACGGCATGTTTACGATTAAACAGCGGATGTGGCGGGTGGCATGCGGCACGTCGTCCCGGCCAATCAACACTTTCTTTTACTACTTCAATAGACATTGTGCTTAATCTGCTTCCGGACAAATTATGAGAAACAATTACTAATGGTGTAGTGTAGGCGCTTAAACGGGTATTTTACAAGGACTCGTAATCGTGTGGCTAGATCAATTCTTAATTTCGGTGTAAAAAAACTATGAGTTCCCAAAGTTTTTTTATCACGCTTCCCTTCTGAAAGGATAGGGCGTGCGATAAAAAGGGTGTCCCTGCTTTAGCGTAAACGATCGTAGAAAGAGACAATACGTTTGTAATATGGCTAAAGACGCAGTAGTAAGGTTTAGAAAGCCTCAGTAGGACAATGGTTAAAGGTGCGGACTGGAAATTGAAAGCTCGCAGGTTCGATCCCCATCCGTTGCATTATTGTCGCACTCACTCCTAATGCAAGCTTATCTTGAGGTCATCTTGGCTAATATTCTGTAAAAAAAGTATCATGCTAATGGACTTATTTTGTCGACAGAGTTGGGAGTTGCTAGTGCTCTCGAAGTTGAAGTGGGACGTGGCGGGCGTCACGGCACACGACTTCCTGCCGTTGCTGCTGTCTCGCCTGCCGCTGCGAGGGCGCGTCAACACCGAGATGATCCACAGGCATGCTCAAACCTTCATCTCGCTTGCTGCTAGAGGTGAGTTAATTGGCAGAATCTTTTGTTTTACAGACAAAAGAACACCATCCGTTTCTTATATTATCATACTAAAATGTTGTTTGTTGCTTTGCCCTTCAATCAGGAAGCAACGAAGCAACGTCATGATCTTTTGCTCAGGTATTGTTTATCCCGCACTCCGCAGGATTTTAATAAAAACCTTACTCGAAGTCGCGGATAATAACAAGGAAAGTGAAAAAAATTAGGGCTTAAAAAATTAGGGTTCTCACTGTCCTCAGTACATTTGAATAAGTACATTCCAGGTCTGGACTCTGAATGTCCATTCAGTGCAATATTAAGCACTGGTTCACATAGTTCGGGAGGTTTTTGTTTGCGACGGTAGACAGTAATTAGCATCTCGATACCACGTCATGTCACGACAACGTCGCACCAGCTCGTCGGCTACTTCATGTGCGTGTCACTGAACCAAGATACAGCGATGAGTGTCCAGTTGTCCACATTTTGTTAAGCTGATTTTTGTTCTACAGCTGAATGAAACTTTGATAATAGCTCAAATATAATTTCGTAGCAGAATCAAAACCATTTGATTTTGACATACTTTATCATAGGGTAGGCACGTGGTGCTAATTCCGTAGTAAACAATCTCTGATGTAAAATAAATTGGCATTTCTAAAAATATTACTTACTATCTTTTTCTATAGGGTCATTGTGTTATGGATAGCACCAGTGTTAGATCCGTCAATTTCTTATTTAGTTTTGTTTGAAAAATTATATGCAGCCGTCTGTGCGGTTTTCTAAAAATGATTGCTATTGCTATTGGCTAAAATGCATTGTTGCAGAAAGAACGCGATAAATTCAGCCAATCACCACAATTGAAATTGCAGCTAGTACATAATAATTCGATGACTTTAGCAATGATTGATGCAGCTTTTATCGGCCTGCAGTTTAGTCTATCGAGACTACCACCGGTTCGGAATGCAGATTCTTCACTCCACGATGCACTCTCGATTCTATCTTAGGTACGATTGGATGTGTAGGACCCACCACATGCAAATCCTTACTTGTGAGGGAGATATGGAAAGTGGGCGCAGGGCCAGCCGCTGGGATGTGTATAGGTTTGTTTACAGAGAGGGTAGAGGGCGAGCCGCGAGGGCCGCGTGTGGCGGCGCCTCCCACGCCGCTCGCCCGAGCGCATTCCAGCACGCCTCGGGACTCCCCCCGCCGCCCCGCCGCCCCGCAGACCCCCGTATCCCTCATGGGATCATATGTTTTTGTGCAACGGTTTTTGTTGTTCCCCGCCGCTGTCGAGTTGTTTTTTTGGCGGTTAAGTTCACGCTACAGCTCTTTTATTTCACTTGCTCCTCGGATATCATCTCGTACTCGCCAGGAGACTAATTTTGTATCGTCTCTACTTTCTTATTATCTTATTTATGTTTAATAGTTAGCAATTTGTAAAATCTATGAAACATTATCTCTGTCTGACTTGAAACTTTCTCCCATCGGAGATTGGTGACCTCACAAACATGGGTGACCTAAACTGCTAGGAGATAGACTACTTTAGCACTGACATGTCTACTTCTATTATATTATATATTTCTGAAATCTACATAAACTGCTAATATATCGTCCTGATCGTAGAACAATGACGGGTTTGCAAAAAGTCCAAAAATGACCCTATGGCCTATTTGGACATTTAATTAACATGTTATTCGTTTACAATTTTAAAGCATGATATGTGAAACTTCATTTCTGTAGATTTTTTATTTAATAAGTTATGGCAAGAAAACTTTCTAACGGCTGTACAGTAAAGTTGATAAAATGCAGATACTCGGCGTATCTGCATTTTATCAACTGCGATTTTTGTCAAAATCAATATTGTACGAGTAGTTATAAAATTAATTATAGGGGAATAGGGAACTGAGAAACTTGGAAAGGAAACCGGGAAAATTGAAATTTGAAAATTGAAATTGAAACAACAAACAATTTGTGCCGTATGGGTGTCTGAGGTGTATTTGATACACCCACACAGCACAAAACTGCCAGGCACTAAGTATAAGCTCCCGTAGTCGGGTATAAAAATAAACTACTTCTCTATATATGTACTTAAATAAAGTATAGGATGGTTAGTAGTTTAGTTTCGCGGTGTCTCCATTCTCCTGGAATGTGCCAAAGTGCCTGCCGCGGTCAAAGGAGTTGCGCTCGATCACATCTCGCGCTATCGAGCGCACCCACATTATGTGTCATTACCTGAATGGCACAATTTACTCAGGGGAAATAAAACATGCAAGGATAATAAAATTGTAATGGTTTCTTTCAAAATGGGCATGTGCTTTAGGGAACATTCCATTTCTGCCTACAATTTGATTGATATCTCAATTTAAAAAGTAATTTAGCTGTAGTAATTGGGTCAATTAAATGAAGAATGTGTTTAGGTCCGTGTTTTATCCATAAATGTAGCATTACTTTTATGGATTTTACCTTCAACGTAGTATTACTTACCGTGGTTTAACATAATATACGAACTCTCGTAGCCATTGTAATAATGTCCTCCCAACCAAATTCCGGCTAGGGCAGTCAAACTCAAGGAAGCAAGACCGTTGACTTTAAATGCTCTCCGAGGCACTGAAATATTACTTTCCTAGAACTTACTTCCCAACTCTGGGCTTCTATGTATTTTTTGGAACAAACCCAACAGGGTGAGGCCGTAGATTTTGCCACTTTGTAACATAGAGTAACATAGACACTTCTATGTTACGGTAACGTAGAAGTAACGTGAAAGTAACACACTGTTTGTAAGGCTGATTACATAACGTACTTATTTTAACCGACTTCAAAAAAGGAGGAGATTTTTGTAATAAACTTGTAAGTATAGCATTTTTTATAATCGCCGATCATTCAGAGATAAGAGAGAGAATTCAGTAATAGGAAGAATATATTTTTTTAAACTATCATCAATGGAATTTAGTAACCAAAACTCTCTGGCTGTTTATCAAATAAAGGTACATTATTCTGATTATTACGAAGATGAGTTTCAATTAACTCATCTTCTTTTAAACTCATTCTTTATTTAAAATAACTATTTGAAAAATCCGCTCCTGGCAGAATATGTACATTAACCTTTACAACACTTCAACGTTACTAAATAACAATCAACGTTACCAGTAACATAGAAGTCACATAATAGTAACGTCGAAGCGTAATTTTTGAGGTTTTAAACAGGAATAATTACTAAATGCGAGCCGATTTTAGTCAAATACACATTGTCATGTTTTTATAAATCACTTTAGCTTAGTATAACACATACATTTGTGCAATAAAAACTGTTATTTACCTTTAAAATCACCAAAATTCACAAAAAAAAGCTCCTGACGAAACACACGCGCACACCTTTGATAAAATTCCACAGACCAGAAAATGGCGGTTTCTTTTTTTTTATTTCGTTGCCGGAATCTTTAGTGTGGCACGTGCCATTATAAAATACTACCCTAAAGTTATTGAATATTTAGATGCCCAATTTTGGTAACATACAAAATAGTAACGTAATAAGTGAAAATAAGGAGACAACATTTTGAATTGCGATAAAACATTTAAAAACGCATATTTAAATACATGGAACCCAGGATGTAATTGCTTAATCTATTCACATTTCAGATATTTATAGTAAATTAGGGCTTTAAATAGAAATAATGTAGTTATAACAAGCCAAATATTTGACTGGATCAAAAAGACAGCTTATTTTGGGCAAAATTTCGGGGTACGGTCGGTTTTAAGTCATTGTATTTTTTTAAATATACGACATACATTCAACTTAAGAATGCAATATAGGAGTTTAGGAACTACCTAACCTAATTAGGATACTTGCATAACAATTTACGCAGTACTTCGATTTTTAATACGCAGGGACATTTTTTTTTTACAAAAAGTGGCAAAATCTACGGCCTTACCCAACAGTTTTATACCAAACCTGACCCAGGACCTCAAGATCCGCACAACAAGCTAAGTCATTAGACCAGTCAGTTAGGTTGATAGGTTGTAGCCGTAGGCATGGAAAAATAATGACGGCGCCAATTACCGATAGATATGTCGTTATCTTTGTCGGGCATTTTAGAACGCATAATGCATCGAGTAGGGGACGTAGAAAGGTAGGTGCGGCAGAAGTGTAGAACACCTATATTTTGTTCCGGTGGGATTACGTACTCACTACCGGCGCGGCCTCGCGAGATCGTTCACCTTGCGAATAGACTGACGGCGCCCGCCCGCACCGACCACGTCTATTGGTACCTATACTTCACGTTCAAGGATAATACGACGATTATGTCATCGCCTACGGGCTCATAAGTCGCACTTTAAGACCACAGTTTGCGGTCTTTTAAGTATATGTATTAGTTTAGTTAATCTGCCTCATTGGTCTACGTTCACGTCCACTACTTAGTTTTGTTTTGACTTATCGGTAAAAGTAAGCTGAAGAAGTGTCTTTCAGCTCTTTTTATACCGCTACGCGCGTTTCGGAAAGACTACAAAGAGCCTCTCGGTTTTTTTCGATCGGTATTCCTGGGTATTCCAGCGTGCCACATTATTCCAAGTCGCTGTCGTTGCCGGACCGGTCGCCGGTCGCCGCTCAGCCGAGGCGGTAGGGCTTCGATGTTTGATTAACATCAGATTATGCAAATGCTTCCAATGAGCGGCCGCTCTCGTTGTTGTTCATCTCTTTCGTTTTGTTCCTACCCTCCTCGTACCCTTTATCTCGAGTACGCCGACACACGAAAAATAAATCTTTAAATGATGCTGAAAGAATAATATTCGGTTTGCATACACTGGTTAGCAGGTATAAAAGGCTAATGATGAATTGCGAATTTTGAAAACTTTCTCAGTTTGTTATTTCTTTTAAGTTTAAACCTAAAATATTTTTAACCCCCGACGCAAAAACGACAGGTTGTTATAAGTTTGACGTGTCTGTATGTGTGTTTGTGTGTGTGTCTGTCTGTCTGTCTGTGCATTGTAGCTCCCGAAAGGATGAACCGATTTTGGTTTTGTTTTTCCTGTTTGCTTGAAAGGTGAATTCGGGAGTGTTCTTAGCTATGTTTGATGAAAATCGGTCCAAGATGGCCGCCGCCACAAAAGGGCGGATTACATATTTTTATTTTAAAACGGTTACTGACTAGCTAGACTAGATTAGGATGTTGTAATATGTCGGGGATTTTAAATTTTTAATTTACACTTGTTTATATACGTATCAAAAATGCGATCTCCATTGTAACCTACTGTACAATATATTATGTGGTATATAACTTCTACCTACCTTAACTATAAGGTTAAACAGCTGATTTTCCTGTTACGTTATCGTGGTACATTATAAAACAAGTATTGTGGTTAATAAATAATAAAATATCGGTATTCTCGATCCTTAATTAAATGTAGGTACCTACCCTAAGTATATGGAAATAATGTACAATAAATAAGTTGCTTGGACTATTACTTTTTGGACTATGGAGGTCCGTATTTTCTTATTTATCGTAATATACATTATTTTTAGCACGGTTGACACTCAAACTGGTTTATAATGATACAAAACCGTCAAATTATCTTTCCATCCAGAATTTTCTCCCTTCGCGCTTAATTTAATGCCAATTATTATCTTACGGTACAAATACGAGTCTTTCAATGCAACTCGGGCTGTCCAGGCCCAAATCGGTTCTCGGCAGAGCCTTTTTAAGAGGGTATCTGTATAGGTATAATGGTTTCGCTAAAGCCAGTCCGTGAGAAATATTCCAGTAAAACGGGCGCGCGGGCGCGGGCCGTGGAATGCGGGCGTGAGGGCGGATGCCGGCTCCTTTGAGGCTACGCTTTCCAGAAAGGGAGCAACAGCCTGCGGGAGAGAGAAAGGATCAATTCATTACCGGATACGCGTGTAGACTGTAGCCTTTACTCTACGCGCTATTGTATCGATACTTTTCTTTTAGCTACGAGTTACATTACGCATTACGGACATCACTAATATTATAAATGCGAAAGTGCGTTTGTTTATTGGTTTGTCCTTCAATCACGCAGCAAGTTAGTAACCTGGAAAGTGACATACGCTACTTTTTATCCCGGAAAAACAAACGGTTCCCAAGGGAATTTAAGTACCAACTTCACTCGGACGAGGTCGCGGGTAAAAGCTACTTAGAAATAATTGGGAAATGCATAATTTTATTCACATCCGTTCTAAATACGAGCGACATAACTAAAGTGTTTCTGACCCGGTTTTGGGTTGATATCGCACGGCAATGCGCTTGTACCTACGCAAACGCAGTGCGTGTAGCAATGCTAGCGCTAAACACGTTACAGATTAAATTCAGGAAAATATAAGAATAGATTTCATCCGTCAAGTGTACAAGCATTTAAACTTAGTTCCATTTGTTGCAGATTATGAATTTACGCTGTACTCGGCGAGCACGCTGGCTTCTTGCAGCATCGCCGCTGCGCTGCGCGGACTGGGCCACGACGGGCACCTGTCGCGCCTGCATGACCTCACCGGCATAGACTTGGTAACCATCTTTTTGAACAAGAATACTTCATTAAAAAAAAAACTAACAACTATCAACTTTTTTTTTCTACGTTTGGTATTGTCATAACATGTTTTTAATTTCCTTTGCTCTAATTTTTTTTTATACCAATTTTTGTTTCTTATTTTTATTCGCCATTCGTCGTAGGCGTCATAGTAATTATAACAAAAAAAAAAATCCCCAATAAAACAAGCGAAACTTCGATCAGCTGAATGAAAGCTTTAACTTTCATCAAAATTGGATCATAGAGTGAATCAGGCTGATTAGTTAGAAAGGGGAAACTAAGGCATTAAGGTGATTAAGTTTATTAAATTAGGGAATTTTTCAGGACTGTCTGCAAACGTGCCTCGAACAAATAGAGGAAATGGTTCAAAACGTGATCGACGAGCGCGGCATCTCTGTCCCAAACGGACAAGGCCGGGAGGCGGCGGGGTGGACGCCCCCTCCCACGCAGGACAAGGCTCACAGTAACGCCGCCACCCCCACTGACGTGAGAGACGTGCACTTCTAATGACTGGCTCGCATCTCACCCCGTGGCGTGAAGTGTGAACAGACCCTAGTGAGGAACTTTGCTTTAATTGCGGTGCGTAGTACGAAACTACTATAAACTAGAAGATTAAGTTAGACGGTGCATCCGTGATCGAGGACTGATATTAAGACTGACAATCGCATGTGTTTAACGTAGGTATTACTTACTGCACGTGTAGTCTAAGGATTTATGTACATAGTTGTTACTATCGGAAGCCCTGCGTCCTACTTCTTGGCCTCAAGTCTTACTGCCAAAGCGGCAAATAATATTACGACAGAGGCGTTGCACTGAAGGATACAAAATTGTTATAGGAAATACAATTTATATCTCGCAGTCCTAGTTTATATCTTGAAATTACAATCTACCTCCTAATTTTTAAGTTGCAGTTTTGCTTGATACAACTGTTGAAAAAAGAAATAGTTTTTAAAATTACTAGAAATAGAAAACTTACATGGGACCAAAGTATCGTTCTCCAGTGAAGGATTTTCAAACCACCAGTTTTTCAGTTTTGGTTATCAATGAAAAGTTTTTATTTCGCATTTCATTCTATTTGATATCAGGTCAATATTCATTTTTATTTTTATTTTAAATATCAGCTCAGAAATTCAAATGAACTAAATCGCTAGGTATCTATAAATAAAATTATTTTTTTCTACTTATGTAGCAGACAAACATATTTGTATATCGGGGGAAGGCAATAAATTACGCTTTTATTTTGTAAAAACTTTAAAATAATATGTATAGTATCTATATCAATCGTTAATAGAGGAAAAAATAAATAATAAAATTAATGACAAAATATGCACAATTCTTCTGATATACACCTCGGAACATAATATATTACTACCTACTCTAATTAAGGTATATTGTATCAAGTAAACAAAGGGCTAAATAGCTTACTCCTTATGTTAAGGTCAGCATTTTATTTTTGTTCCTTTATAATGAATATTGCACCAACAACTACTTTAGCATTTAAGGGCCTAACATTTAATGTGATAGTGTTATATAATAGGTGTAATTTCAATTCATAGTCACTTCCAGTCATAATATGTTAACTTAGGGGTACTATGTAGTTGAAATGGTAGAGGAAAATAAGAAAAAAATGTGATTTTCGTATCATTTGTAAGTTAGGTTTAAATTAGTAAATACATTTATTGTTCCTACAACCACTGACATTGAAAAATGCAATAGACTAGTTCCATAGTTTTGTACTTAACTTCGTTTTACTAGGTACATACAGACTAAAACATTATCTACCTACCTACACATAATATTGTGATATATTTTCTACAGAATAACTTTATAGGCTAGTAAGAAGGCTGGCAAGGATAGTATGTTATAAAAATAGAAAATGTTAAAGTAAATGATATATATTATATTATTTAAGATTTATAACAGTCGTTTATAATTGTTTGCTTTGCATTTGTCTTAAGTAATAATAATGTTGTCAAGTAATTGTCCAATGTCTTCCATTTCTTTAAAAATAAGGTATGTATCAAATATAACGAAAATATCCTTATATAGTATAATCAATGCTGACAAAATTTAATATGTTCACTTAGATAACTTATACTTAATACTTTGAAATTGTCTTAAAGTAAAGATTAACTTGTAAATATAAAATAATTTTCTTGATATTATGTAAATATAAACTACTTATTATGCTGTAAGCATGTGGTGCCATAGTAACACTACTATAATATTATATAAAAGTATGTTGTAATATTATCAAAATATGAAGGTAAATAATTAAATTTCCATTCACTTATTGTCTAGGACCATGAAACAGATGTTTACTAATATAGTTAGTACGGTTGTGGTATTACTACCTTAATAAGTTGAGTGTTTAATTTTCGACTCTATTGTAATAAACATACTATATTTAACTGTATAAATTTATGTGGGAAAATATACGCATTAAAATAGTATATTTAATGCTTACTTTGGCTTTGACTGGCTTTTTTATAGGTTTAAAGATATTGTTATGCAATTAGAGTATTAATACGTTATTGTACGTAGAGGGAAACCAGAGCTTCGAGTGTAACTTTTTATGTACCCGTTTTAAACTTTGTTTTGAGCTGTCATTATCTATGGAAATTAACTTTTTGGAAAACGTCATATTTGACATCTCCTAAATGACTTTTTTTTCCAGTCGATGTTAATTTGAAAAGTTACACTAAAGCCTCAAAGCTTTCCACGAGTGTATATAATTATTAGAGCTACTAACTCTCATGCGAATCTTTATTTTGTTTTTTTTTTTTTTTCATCGCAGAGTCGATAATATTTTTATACTTATAGAAAACTAAATTCTGAAGTTACTTTATAAAACGCGAAGTTGCGTTTTTTTGATTTTATATTATGTGATTATTACTTTAAGTAGTTACTATCCGGTATTGTACGATCGTTGCAAATTGAGATGTAGATATTTAAAAACAAAACCGTAATAAAAATATATAAAAGTAAATTGAGTGTTACTTTTTCCACTTAACGCTAAGTAAAACCTTTAATAAAATCAGGTCTAGACTTTTTCTGGCATCTATCTATCATATAGTTATTATGGTCAATGGATATTTAGAGAATGGTTATTAGAAGACTAATATAACTTTTCAAGTCCAGCAATTAATACTGGTATGAGAAAACTCTGCCTCAGTTACTTTCTCTACTGCTCTTTGGGGAAATCCATGAATACCATTTAGATTATATCAGATACTTATATACTTTTCTACTTTATCAATCGTCCACTGCTATTCAAAGGTCTGTTTTGCGACTCCCTGATATGGTCGATGTGGGGGTTATGCTAACACTGCCGACTAAAGCCTCGCGGTCTTTCACGTATTATAATTGTACAATTTAAGTTCAACTGTGCATAAGATCTGTCATTTAGTATGTACCTATTATGTACCTAGTTAAATTATGACATTTTTCAAATGGTTAACTTCCATACTAAACGACAGATTTAACACACAGTTAGCTTGAACGCTAGTTAGTTGACTTGAAGGCTCAGATTAGCAACAATAGCCTGCACAGACACGAAGGATTTGTCCGCGGATGGCGATATTTCATCAGAGGAGCTACTCTTTATCTCAATGGCTACGAAAAACAATAGAAACAATAGAAAGTTGCTAACTAAGAAGTGCCAAACTCGCATTTCGTATAGTAGGTACTAGGTACCTACCAAATATACTTAGGCCGTCATGACTCATGCACCAATCTGCTTAATTTTGTAATACTGTCCCTTTTTGGAAAGTTTGTTCAAAGTGAACAAGAAAAAGACAGGTATAGAAAATTTAACAAATATATTTAGGGGGCTGGCGCAAGTGGACCTGTGAGTTTGACGGTTCTTAATGATTAGCAGCTTACCATCTATCCACTTTTTATTTCGATCTATTTTAACGAAATCAAATGTTTAAGGTGGGCTGTCGTCCATCTATCGTCTGCGCATGCCCTTAAATTAATTTCGATTTTGAAGGTAGTAGAAAATTAAAACAAGGATTATAATGAATTACCATTTAATGGAAAATAAATTTACATTTTCATATACAGATAGATGGCTTTGGGCTAAATGATATCGCATTGATTAAATTATTTACAAAAAATAATTCAGTACCTATGTATGATTGTATTTTATAACAGAATCCTATATAATATATTTAACAATAACAGCCAATGTTTTATAAAAGAAAAGGCACAATTGATTTGTTATGTGCCTTCTTTATACACTATTTTACAATTTCTATCCCCAGGAAGAAAAAGAAATTCTAAATAAAAGGAAATTAATAAATTACATCAATTAAAATATATAGGTAGGTAGGTATAGGAATTCAAAGTAGACACACAGAGAATAGATTACATAATAAAAACATGTTCCCACGAATAAAATTTTACGACCTATTTGAATGCTAATTGATTGCGGTCGACTCCAATGAATGAACCCTATTGGAGTAATAGAATGGATGACTACTATTATAATAATTATTATAATACACGGCAAATTTTAAAACGCCAACAACCTCCAACAGGCAATTACTGTACATAATTCACTGAAAATTATTTTAAAATATTTTTATTTATGTGTTACTTCAGATGAGACTTTTTTTTAAAGAATTTTAAATTGTCGTGAATAAAATGTTAATATGACCTACAGCAGTAACCTGTAGAAGGCTGTAGGTATCTTAAAATTTACATAAAATAGAGACAAGAATCGTCATAAAGGCGCAAATTAGAACAGGCCGCACCGCAACGCTTTGTATTTTTTTTTTAAATTTGTCTTACCTATTGGTCTACGAAAGTTATCGTACATTGAACCATCCCAGCCGTATGTTATATGTAATGTACTGGAGGAATAAGTAGCCTTTATCACTACATAGTATAAAACAAAGTCGCTTTCTCTGTCCCTATGTACGCTTAAATCTTTAAAACTACGCAACGAGTTTGATGCGGTTTTTTATAATGGATAGAGTGATTGAAGAGGGAGGTTTATATGTATAATGACATCCATTAACAGTGAATGACATAGGCTATATATTTTATACCCGTGCGAAGCCGGAGCGGGCCGCTAGATAGTTTATATAATATAGAGGCCAACATATTTTGGCGCAATTTTGCGATGCGGCTTTAATGTACGCGAACCTTAAGACAATTAATTTATTGTGAATCAGCTATGGAAATTAAAAGTAAACAAAATATTTTGTATTTTTCTTTCTTCCAAACCATCAGTCTACTTATAGAAGTATATAACAACACATAACAACTTTTTTTTCGAATTACACTTATATTTTTATTAGTTAGATTTCTCTTCTTATTTATTCAATGAATCATAGTCCTTCGAGCTCATAAGAGTCACCACACAATAGCGTTTTCAAGCTCACCACTTTATTTCACTAGAGGTTTGGATATCCTGAATAATGATAAAATGCGAAGAATTGGAATTTGAAAGATTAAAAGTATAAAAATCTTTGTGCCGATTACAATATAAATTATATTACATAATTGTATTAATACGATTACATATTTGGTAGATATATCAAGTATTAAATCAAACATTTGAAAATCAATAAATAATTTATAAAACAAACATGGAAATTATTATTATGGTGCGTAAATAAAATTATACATATTAATATTAATAGTTTGATTTTTGGTCAAAGTTGGGGACGTTAGAAAAAAATTCGACTTATTTTTAAATTATAGGTTGTGGTTAAGATAAGTCCTATTGACGTTGAATAAGAAATAAAATCGTTTCGGGCTTTCGTTGCCAGTACCGTAGTCATAGTGTAACCAGTCGCTGTAAAACTTGAACGTTTGTAACTATATATTTAGTAACTAGACTCTCGCTAAATGCATGTCAAAATTAGGGTAAAAACCGATAAAATCACTATACAACTTAATAAAGTACCAATCGGTACAATCGATAATCCCAACTGTATGTGTCGCCACTCAAATTTAGTCTTTCTAACTCGTACATTATTTCACTTATAAATTAGTTAAGTAGGCTCTAGTACTAATTTGGTTGTACGCGATCTCTAGACTACACTAAATCGGCATGTTTACTTTAATTACGTTGTTGTATGGTGTTGTAATACTATAATTGCTATCTCTTTCAGTTGGGAGCATTGTAAAAGTGATAGTAGGTGTTGGTACTGTCAATTTAGTTTTGTTTAGAGATTATGGATAAGCGGATTAAGCACTACTATTTCGATACTGGCCCAACTCGACAATAATCGTAATAAGTCGTCGGCAAGCTGTTTTGCGTACACAAATAATAACAATGAAACTTGCCTCAAACATTGTCCATTTGAGTCAAGTGCCGTGGTGATAATAATATCATAACTATGCATATGATAGCCATACTGTGCTGGTGTTCTATAAACTTGTATAGTTCTCGCAATTCACGAGGGGGCGTGAGCTTTACTTGTGGTTACGTCGTGTACATGCACATTGCGTAAGTGTGTGTGGCTGCCTGAGCAAGCTCTCGTTCCCACTTATTTAGATACGACACACACTCAACCATGAGCCACGTGCAATCGTGAATTGAAAGAACTATACAGTTGTATAATGAATCTATTTAACTTTATAGGTAAACCATTGAGGTACAGTACGACCACTATAATAAGTTACATCGACAACATTCGTCATTGGGCTGTTGAGGCTTCTTCTAAAGTTCTAAGTTTATTTGAGGTTCAAATGTAACATCAAAAAAGCCTGTTTAAGAAAGAATACTACACAGCCTAGAGGATTACATAATAATATGTAACTGATAAGGATGCTTGCACAATGCACAGATCCTATAATACAACTAGTAGCCCGCGACTTCGCTCACGTAAAGTTTGACTTTTCAAACCCGCCTATTTTATCCCCATAGGGGTTGAATTTTCAAAAATCTTTTTTTAGCGGAATCTGTCCCGTTCTTTGAGCTGTGCAATGATAGATCAGGCAGTCAGTCATATTATTATATATATTCAGATAATTTTATTTATATGCATTAGTTTTATCCAACTATGGTACAGCCAAAACGAAGGGTCATTAATGTCTGATGTTGTAAGCCTTTATTGGAATTTTATTTTTAAACATCAATTACATCAATTATAAGAATATAGTTTTATGTAATGATTTAAAAAAGTGTACCCACTTTCAATAAAATATTAGATTTTAAATATCCCACCAAGCCACCATAACACCTAAGGAACAATGAACTGCCAAGACTTTTACAACTACATCGCTGTAACTTATAAAAGTAGTTGACCTGTACAACATCACATGTATGGCTAACTTTAAATGCACTAACAGTCTGGAAGTAAACGCACCTTGTACTCTAAAACATTGTGGCAATTGTGTTTCACATATGCACTACTTTTGGCGTGCTCTTCCCGCGAAGCCAGTTCAGAAGAACAGTTGGAGTGCTCTGGGTGTCTCGTGCTGGAATAAAATATTAAGAGATATAATAATTGAAAATTTTATGTATAGATTTTTTTTGAGTGATCAGTGAAGAACAAGGGGTTTGAAAAGATTTCGACCATCCATTTTGTTTTTTTTTTTTAAATACGGGTAGGTATAAATCATAATGTGACGATCGCAATCACCTCTGAATTTTCTGAATTTAGTGTGTTATTGCTATGCATTTAAGCCAATACAGAGAGTGTCAGTTAAGACGTGAATGCGAGCGTCACACTCTAAGCTACAGTGTGACGCTGCTAGTCTGTAGCAGCCTTTAGAGTAATAAAAAAAAAACAATTGAAACAAAAACAAGAAAGTGATCGGTGAACTTGGAAACACGACACACATTTCAGTTTTTCATTCTGTTCAAAGAAACCTTTTAAAGTAAATGATAATATTTCGACGAACAATTTACCACACGCTTTTTAAATATAGATTTTCAACAGGAAATTTGCATTTGTATAACAAAGCTTAAGTCTTATTAACTTTTTATGGTGTACTTGTAAGAGGACAAAAAATGAACGTAAATGACAAGCATATAAAATTAGGTACTTAAGTACCTTGTTTTAAATAAACGTTAATACGATTGCAAACCCTTTTACCCGTCAGAAAACAAGGTGAAAGTAGATTACATGCCATCAGACGTGGCTTGATAGTATAAAGTCACATTCACATTTGGTCGTTTTAGCCAGCTTTATGCAGCAGCCGCATGTCGAGCTGCCGCTGCTCGCTGTCGTGCCGCAGTCACACGTCGCGGTTGTGCTTCACGCTGCACCGAATCATTTAGCACTTACACAGGGTGTGGTGCGCCTGAGTGAGCTGCTCGACTGCTTCGGGCGGCAGGTTGGCGACGTCGCGGTGCAACAGACGCATGTCGAGCTGCCGCTGCTCGCTGTCGTGCCGCAGCCGCACGTCGCGGTTGTGCTTCACGCTGCACCGAATCATTTAGCACTTACACAGGGTGTGGTGCGCCTGAGTGAGCTGCTCGACTGCTTCGGGCGGCAGGTTGGCGACGTCGCGGTGCAACAGACGCATGTCGAGCTGCCGCTGCTCGCTGTCGTGCCGCAGCCGCACGTCGCGGTTGTGCTTCACGCTGCACCGAATCATTTAGCACTTACATAGGGTGTGGTGCGCCTGAGTGAGCTGCTCGACTGCTTCGGGCGGCAGGTTGGCGACGTCGCGGTGCAACAGACGCATGTCGAGCTGCCGCTGCTCGCTGTCGTGCCGCAGCCGCACGTCGCGGTTGTGCTTCACGCTGCACCGAATCATTTAGCACTTACATAGGGTGTGGTGCGCCTGAGTGAGCTGCTCGACTGCTTCGGGCGGCAGGTTGGCGACGTCGCGGTGCAACAGACGCATGTCGAGCTGCCGCTGCTCGCTGTCGTGCCGCAGCCGCACGTCGCGGTTGTGCTTCACGCTGCACCGAATCATTTAGCACTTACATAGGGTGTGGTGCGCCTGAGTGAGCTGCTCGACTGCTTCGGGCGGCAGGTTGGCGACGTCGCGGTGCAACAGACGCATGTCGAGCTGCCGCTGCTCGCTGTCGTGCCGCAGCCGCACGTCGCGGTTGTGCTTCACGCTGCACCGAATCATTTAGCACTTACATAGGGTGTGGTGCGCCTGAGTGAGCTGCTCGACTGCTTCGGGCGGCAGGTTGGCGACGTCGCGGTGCAACAGACGCATGTCGAGCTGCCGCTGCTCGCTGTCGTGCCGCAGCCGCACGTCGCGGTTGTGCTTCACGCTGCACCGAATCATTTAGCACTTACATAGGGTGTGGTGCGCCTGAGTGAGCTGCTCGACTGCTTCGGGCGGCAGGTTGGCGACGTCGCGGTGCAACAGACGCATGTCGAGCTGCCGCTGCTCGCTGTCGTGCCGCAGCCGCACGTCGCGGTTGTGCCTTACGCTGCGCAACTCGCTGAGTCTTCACAGAAAACAAACAAAAAGAAAAAAGTATAAGAGTCATGTCACAGACAGATATCCACGATGATGCACCCCACTCTTTGTCCCAAATGCAATGTACTAGTGTGAGTTCTATCGTTATGCACCTATTTGTAGTGATGTTGGCACATGCATATGAAGTTAATAAGATAGAGATTCAAAGTCAACTGGAAATATATGTAAGTAACCCTTACGAAAAATTGTGGGGCGCGTCTTCGTGGATTGAAGTATCTATACTTGCTTGTGACGAAAATCTTTTCATCAGACCTGCCTAAACCTGCTTTAGAATTAAAAACGCATTCAAATCGGTCCATCCATTTGAGCGCTGCGATGCCTGACACAGACAGCAAACTCACAGACAAAGTGGTTAACCTTATAACTTAAAAGTTCAAAAGTTCTTATAAAGTTCAAAAGACAAATCCGCCCCGAAAAACATGGTAAGTCTTTTGGGGTTTATTTGAAGGGTAACTTACTTGGCTTGCAACTTCGGTTTATCTCCATCTGGATCACTGACGCTGCTACTTCGAGAAGTTTGCCCTCTATGAGTGTCAACAAATTGACTTCCCTCCTTTTCAACATTATAACTTGTCAGTTCAGAAATTCCTTCATGACTTGAACCTGTGGATATGTCTAATCCGGATGAAGCGCAGCGGGATTTTAACTCTTCATACGAACGTAAACTGTCCGATAGTCGTAACTGTAGAGTATCTCTTTCTTCTAACAGCTGAGTTAGCTCCATCGTTAATTCTTCACATCGAACATCCCTTTGATGCAACATGTAAAGAGCCAAGTCTAGCTCCGCTCTAGGAATAGCGTCTAAAAGCTCTCTATCTAAAGTCCTTTCAGTTTTTTCCGCATCTTCACTGTCAGTTCCAGGCTTAGTGTCAGAAGCGAATGTTACGAATTTTTCTGTTTTACTAGTTGCTGTTCTTAAAGAATCCTTTAAACTCGATATTTCATCCTTCAAAGTAACTATTTCTATTTCTTGACTTTCTAAAACTGCTTGCGTTTCCGCCGCCTTATTGATGTACTCCTCTAATACTTTGTTCAAATCAAATATTTGTTTATTCAAATTCGTACATTCCATAATCTTTTCTTTCAATGACTCAGCCAGTTTGTTATTCTCATTTTCTAACTCTTTTTTAACTTTTTCAGAACTCTCTGCGCGTTCATGCATTTTCAATCTTAATATTGCCAATTCAGATTCTTTTTCGTACGTCAATTCTTCAACCTTTTTTTCATAGTCTATTAATTGTTTCCTAACGTTTTCAAACTCTTCATTTCTTTGTGTAAGATCATGAGTTTTTTGGAATATATCACTTTCTTTCATTTGAAGTTGTCGCGTTAAATCAACAATTTTGACTTCATGAGCTTTACGTACTTCATCAGCTTTTTGGTTGAAACTATCGTTAACCGCTTTCGTTGCTTCTAATTCAGTTTGAAGATTTTTAATAGTATTTTCATATTGATTACACTGATCTTGATTTTTCATTTTCAATTCTTGTATGACTTTTTCGTATTCCTCTTGATGAACAAATACTTTATTTTCTTGAATAACTTTTTCGTCTTCCATTTCGGAGCGAAGTAAATCTAGCTGATTTATGACGTCTGCATATTTTTCTCGGAGATTTACGATGTGCTCTTCCTTTTCCTCCAATTTGTTTTGTAAGGAGCTTATATGTTCTGTCATAATAATTTTGCTAGTTTCTTCTTCACTCGATGACTGAACATTTTCAAGTAGTTGCTCGTACTTAGCTTGCGAAACTTTCAGTTGATCTCTTAAGTCTAGTTCGATTTTTTGGAATTCACTTTCTCTTTGTGCTAAATGTTGTTTCCATAATTCTGCTATTTCAAATCCACGTTGATCCATAGCGCTCGACACTGAGGAACGTAGTTCGGCAACGGTTGATAGTAGTTGGTCATTTTCTGTATTTAAATTTTGCAATTTGGTATTTAGTTCGCTTATTTGATGTTCGTAAATACTAACCTTATCTAATAATTCTTTTTTTTCTATTTCAAGCTGTTGAAGTTCTTTATGAGAGTCATCTAAATTATTCTTTAAATTTAAGCAATACTCTTCCAAGGTACTACATTTTTCTGCAAGTGCAATAGCATTAATATCCTGTACTTGTTCAATGCTTCGTTCTTCGACCGGCATAACAAACTTTGTTTTCAAATCTTCTAATTCAGCAGATATGATAGACACTTTCGAATTCTCTTCAGACAGTTTTTCTTCAGCTAACAATAGTTTTGATTTCATATTATCTAATTCATCTTTTAGAATCGATATTTTTGAATTTGCTTCACTTTCTGAAAGTATAAGGGACTGCATATGCTGCTCAAGCGAAACGTTTTTATCTATAAGCTCTTTCTCTGTATTTAACCATGATTTTTCTCTTTCATCAATGTTATTTTGTAAAAACATGTTTTCCGTCAAAAGCTCATTACAACGTGTCTCCCATCGTTGTAAATTCTCTACCAGCGTTGTTTTATCTTTTTCCAATGTTTTACATGCATCCTGCAGTTGGTTTAAGTGACCTTTTAACTTTTCGCAATTGCCACAAACCGGATTTTGCTGTTTTGAATTATCTTTGAGAGAACTTATTTCAAATTTTAGTTTTTCTATATATGTGATTAATTCTTTGTTTTTAGCGTCTGCATTACCACAATTATCACATTTTAAAAGTCGCTGTTGTTGTTCCCATTTAAGATTATTGATTTCTTCCTTCAAATTGTCATTTTGAATACATAACTTCTTATTTTGAGAATTTATATTTTCAAGCGCTGCCTGCAACTCGTCATTTTCTTCTTCTACTTTTATCAATTTTTTGTTTAGTTCAGATTCATCAGAATATTGAGCAGTTGGTGGTGACTTTAGCGTATTATCTATGCTTTCTTTAGAATCACTACCCCATTGCAGACAAGAAATTTTGTCAGTGGCTTGCTTATAATTGAACTTCCATAATTCCAATTCATTTTCCAATTTTTCTTTCATTTCCAATAACCGATCATTAGCATTTTTGAAAATTTCATTTTGTTTTTTTATAGCATCTTTGTCTTTTTTTTCCTTATTTAGTTCTGTATTAAGCTCTTGTACTCTTTTCTCTAGAATCTCAAGATTAGTTGACAATTCACTTTCAATAGTCATGTCAAGCATCGATGATTGGGAAATTTGCTTTGATAATTTTAGTTCATTTGATAGCATGTCATTAGTGCCTTTAAGGTCCCGTAATTTCTTTAGAGCTTTTGATAATTTGGCATTTGTGGTATTTAATTCTACTTGAAGTTTTCTATTTTCGTCATTTAATTGTTGGATTTGTTGATTCAAATGAGCATAATCTGGTAATACATTTTCAACTTCTTCATTCGTTTCTAAACCCCAACCTTCTTCAGAATTAAAGGGATCAGGCTCCTTATCCTCCTCCTGCTCTTTATAACACAGATAGGCTTTTTTAGGAACAATTGTTGGTTCTATATAACCTTCAGACATTAGTGAAGGTTTTGACCCCAGTTTTTGTGTTTTCTCAGTAATAGTTTTAACGATGTGCTTTGTTTCAGTTGGCGTGACGCAATCACGATCAGAAATTATTTGTGAATGAAGTGAAGATATATCAAAGTCTTTTTGTTCATAGTCCATTGCCTCTATTGTGGATGAAATAGTTAGACCTTCAGTTTTTGGTATGTTCATTTCAAAAACTACTTTTTGCTTTTCCATAAGCTGTTTAATTTGTTCGTCTTTTTGACGTAACAATATTTGCAGGTCATTATTATTTTGTTTCATAGAATCAATCTCTTTCACTAAATTATTAATTTGTAAAGATAACATTTCGGTCTTTTTAGATAAATCTATGTTTTTGTTATCTAAAGTAGACATTTGTGATGAATGTTGGGTTTGTAACGACTGTATTTTACTACAAAGGTCCGAAATTTCTTGATTTTTGCTGTTTAATATAGAATTAAGGTTATTTATTTCAGTGATGTACTGGTCTGTGTAGTCTGGCGAAGAAGTTTGATTATTAGTTAACTTCTCAGTTAGTTTTTGATTACGTAAAGCTTGCTCTTCTACGTTAGCATTAAGATTTTCTAAAGTGACTCTATATTCTTGTAATTGTGATTCTAGCTGCGACATATAGTCATTATTCTTCTCAAATTTTTCATTTAATATTTTCTTGTCTTTGATAGCATTTTCGATTTGAGTATTGAATTCAGTTTCCAAATCCTCTATCTCCTTTTGTTTTTGTGTTGATAAAGCACTATATTCATGCGTTAGTCGTTTGAGGTTTGCATCCAGCTCTCGAATTTGACTTTCATACATCATTATTTTAGAGTCAGTTGCTTCAGTTTCCTTTACTTTTAATTCCAGCAGATTACAATTATGTTGCAGTTCATAATTTGACTTTTTTAAATTCTGAAGTTCTTCATTAAGGTGTTGAATTTTAAAATGTAATTCTTTATTCTCATTTTCAATTTCATGTAATTGTTTTTCAATAACTCTATCACTGTCCATTAAAAGTGCCAGTCTAGTTACTAATATATCTTCTTGACTTACATAATCATTGTAAGCATTTTGTTTTTCATTTAATTGAGAATCCAATTTATCTGCTTTACATTCTAAAGATTGTCGTCTACTTTCCATGGTAGAAATACTTTCTTCAAGGCGATCTATCCTGTTCTTGTATTTATCGATTTCGGATTGTAGGCTTTCAATATATAAGTCTCGTTCCTGAATCTTAGCATCTTGGCCAAATTGTACTTGGCTCAACTTTTCCTTCTGAATTTCAACCTGATTGGATAATTCATTTATTCGATCTTGTTTCTGGATTAAGTCTGTTTCCAAACATGATATTTTAGTTAAAAGATTTGCATTATTTCTTTGCTCAATTTCATATTCAACTATTCTATTGTTCAAACTATCAATTTGGGATTTAAGATTGGTGTTTTCTTCACGAACAAAGCACAAATCCTTGTTTAATAATTCTAATGTATTATTTAATTTTGTAATTTTTTCTGTATCATTAGCACCACTCTCTCTTAATTCTTGGATTTCTGACTGTAGTTGTAAGATTTCTTGCGATTTCTTTTCCAGCGCCATTTTAAGCGTTTGTAGTCGATCGAACTCTTCCTCTGCGTGTTTCAATTTTTCTTGTAAAGCTGGAATAGTTTCAACTTGTATGCTAAGCTGTTCATATAGTTCATTTTTTATCTCAAGTTGTTTCTGAACTTCATGAAGTTGTTGTTCTAATTCTGAGTACATTGCCGATTTTTTCTTTATGCTCATAGCAAACTTCTTTAATTTCTCTGTCAACTCTTTATTTTTAAGTTCCAATGCCGAATACTGTTCATTTTGAATACTGGTATTTGTGGACATTAAATTAAGTTTTTCAGTAGCATCATCATACAGCTTTTTCATTTCACTTATATCGTTACTTTTTTGAACTACAATGTTATGTAATTTTTCATTTTCTATAGATTCTTTCCTAAGTTGTAATTTTATTTCATGTATTTCTTCGTCACGATCTTTAGATTGCAGCAATACACTCGATAATTCTTCCGTTTGCTTTTGTTGTTGAGTTTGCAATTCTTTTATAAGATTTTGCTTTTCTGCCAACGAATCTTGTAATTTTTTAATTTCCAGTTCAAATCCATTGATTTGATTTTCTAGCTGAGATTTTTGAGAACCTATTTGTGCTTTTTCGTCTTCCAGAGACCTTAACTTTTCTTCGTAATCCGCTAACGAGTTCTGGTATAATACGATTTGTTTATTTAATGATTTTACTAATTCGACATTCTGATCTTTCGCTTTTTCCTCTTCCAGTAAATCTATTGTAGATTTAAGTTTTTTTGAGACATCATTTAATTTGGTTATTTGATTAATGTATTCCGACATTTCTTTGTCTTTCTGTTGTAAAGTATTAGAGTAGTTAATTACTTGTTTTTCATATTCTAATAAAAGATTTTCTAATTCATGAATTCTCGAATCTCGAGCATTTAACGCTGTTGCATAATCTTGGTGCATTTTTTGACTCTCACGTTGGAGCAATTCATGTGATTGTACAATATGCATATATTGTTCCACTTTGGTATCTTTTTCTTTATTTATGTTCTCAATATCATTCCTTAGTTGGTTGTTGTCATCAGATAGCTTCTTCAATAACTTTTCAAATGAAGCATTGGATTGTGAAACTTCTTTCTGTTTTTCTTGCTGTTCTTCCAATGATAAAATCTTCATTTGACAATCAGCAATTTCATCTTCTCTTTCCTTTATGGTATTTTTAAGTTTAAGTATTTCCTTAGTAAGTTGTTTTACCGATTTTGTCTTACTATTACCTTTATCCCCTGTGGATTTCTCATCGTGCTGCAATGTTTCTACGACTGATCCATCCACAGAGTCTTCTACAATTAAGGGTTTTGATAATTCAGCTGTTTCTTTGAGTATTTCAGTTCTTTCGTGTTTAAGTTCTTCTATTTGCTGATTTAGCTCGTCATTAAGAGAAATTAGTTTACCTTTTTCATCATTAAGTACATCAATTTTGTTTCTCAAACTGTTACAAGTGTCTTCTAACTTTACTATATTTTTATTCAAGGCGTCGTTTTCCAACGACATTTTATTCATTTTTTCCATGACTTCTTTTCTTTCGGACGTAAATAACTCTATTTTAGTTTTTAATTCCAGAGTTTCCTGTGAAAGTTTTTCACTTGACGTTTTGTATTCTTGACCATCAGAAGCATTATAGCATTCCATATTACTTTCATCGACTTTCTTATCACTTTCAAGACCCTTGTTATATTCTTCAAGCTCTAATTTTTCCTGTGTTGTTAGTGATTCTACAATTTCTATAGACTCTGCAGAACTAACTTTTTCAGCACTTAGCTTTTCTAACTTATCAGTAAGTTCAATGTTTTCTTGAATATAACTTTCTAATTTTTGAATCAAGTCCTCCTTTTCATTCTGAAGAATTTTGATTGTACCATTCAACTGTTCTTTGTCTAACTTTAGATTATCTACTATCAGTCCTAGTTCTTTTTTCACTGCTTGTAACTCATCTATTTGCTCTTCCAACTGAACAGATTTCATCTCAGAACAAACTTGTTCATTTTGGAGTAGAGAAATATCAGCCAACTTATCTTCCATTTCCAAATTCTTTTGTTGTAGACTATGTAGTTCTGCAATAATCAACGTAAATTCTACTAAAAACGTGGTGATAATGTAGTAGTTTGAATGCATGGGACCTCTCACTTTTTGGAGTTATTTGCGCTTTTATAAATTAAATATAACTTGCTTTAACGGCGAAGGAAACCATCGAAAAGAAAACTGCAACTAGGCCAGCATGGTGGATTATGAAATACTTCTCCTGTGTTTAAGTGCCAATTAAGTCTTTTGGACTTTAGGTGTGTTATCTTATATTTATACTAGCGGACGCCCGCGACTTCGTACGCTTCTTCAATTGACAATCGACAGTTACTAAATCTCCACAGTTTAGGTGGACAGAACCCCTGCAGCATCAGGATTAAAGAGTTGGAACCCGAAGTTTTTATGGGAGCTAAGGTTTTGAATCGATTAAAAAAAGATTCACGCAAATCGGTTTAGAAATCATGGAGATCGATATGCATAAGTAGAAAAACGCAACTCGTCCTTTTTCGAAAATCGGTTAAAAAGTAGCTTATGTTACTCCCAATAAAATCAGCTATCTACCAGTGAAAGTCCCGTCAAAATCGGTCCAGCCGTTCCCGAGATTAAAGGCAACAAACAAATAGACAGACAGACAAAAATTTTAAAAATTGTTTTTTTTTATAAATATGGTATTTACTTGCATATGGATTTAGTAAAAGCTGTTATTTTGATATTACAATCAGACACATCAATTTTATTTATTTGTATATAAGATATTATACTTATATTTAATTAACATAAAGTTCTTTGGGGACTTTGAGGGTCTCCCCTGTAAAATTATTTTTCGCTAAGGCCGCCTTTTAGGGTCCATATTTAGTAATTAAAAGAAAAATTTAAATTCTAATTACAGTGGATTTTATTTATTACGACCTTGGTTGTAGCGACCATTTGTCTATAGCGACGTTAAATCTCAGTCCCTTGAATTAAAGCATACTTTAGTATGTACAAACATATGGCTATAGCGACTTTGGATGTAACGTCGAGTTCGGGTGTAGCGACTGTTTTTATTGAATAGTTTGTAATAAATTCTTGGAAATCCCAAGCAGATGTTGCGACCGGAATCGGCCGCCAAAGACACAAAAGAGCTTTCTTATCTTTTGTTTACATCCATACAGATGGTCAGCAATCTTTACTTTTTGTTTATAAATATTAGCTAGGCAATTAGGTAGGTAAGCGTGCAAATTGGTATTCAGAGTAGCAACTGTGTACTTTTGAATAAGTATGGCTCCTAGACGCACGTTTACTGTTAAAGAAAAGGCGGAAATCAAAAAAATGAATATAAACCATGAACATGTCTGTATCTTTTTGCCTTTGCCTGTAACGACATCCGGATGTAACGACGAAATAACAGTGGTCCCTTCATCGTTGTTATAGCCGAAATCCACTGTACATAATTACCTTGTACTAAATCAAATTTCTGAGTTTCTAATAAGCTAATAGATTTCAGTCTCGCTTCTGCCAAGTTTTCCATTTCAATCATTTTTTTATATATTTCCGTTTCAGTTACTGTAACAAAAACAAGGCATAATGGTATGGCATTCAAAAGAAATAGAATTATTATGAAAAGCGTAACTATACTTACATCTTCCACTGTCGTAATCTACTAGATGTAATTGAAGATTACCTTTCTCTTCTTCCAATTCTGCCACCTTTTGAGTAAGTTGGTGAAGTTCTTCATTTAATTTTACTATTTCAGCGTTTGCATCCGATACTTTACTGAAATTCTCAATGGTTTTCTGCATTTGTTTTAGTTTCAACTTGGAATTGGATTTAACTTTAATCATATTTTTATTCGCCGCTTCAATTTCTTCGTTAAGTGTCGCAATTTGCTCCTGCGCAAGTTTAACTTTCTCTTCTAAAACTATTATAGTTTCAGATGTAGTCCCAGACTCCATCATATCCGTTTTATTTGGATCTTGTAAATCTGTTTCAGTACCTATACTAACCATGTTTACTGCTTTTTCTTGTGATTTAATTTGTAATTTTAATTCACTGATGGTAGTTTCATTTTTTTCAATCAATGTTTGCAGTTCAGATATCAAAATATCTTTTTGAGATATTGCATATTCTTTTTCCAGTATTTCCTTATTGAGAGATTGTAAAATCACCTCTTGTTTAGATTTGTCACTTTTACTTTTTTTATCAGTTTCCTGCTGTAAAGATTCAGATGACAATTTGCTCCAAGGAGATTTCATTTTTGAAGCTGTGTTTCGGCTTCCTTTACGACTTGGAAGAGGACTGCTCTTATTACTTGGCGAAACATTTGTTTTAGTTTCAATGTTCATTGCACTTAACTGATTTTCTAAATCTTTGTTCGTTTGTCTAATTTCAAAATTAATATGTTCCAGTATTTCAATTTTTTTAGTTAATTCTTCCATATTACTTATTTCCAATGATCCCTTTTCCTCTACAGTTTCTTCATGCGTCTCTTTTATTTCTGGCTGAATGTTGTCAGAAAGCTGTTTATTTCGTTCTTGTAACTCAATAATCTCTTTTGTTTTTAGCTCTATTTCTTCTAGTAGTTTAGAATGAGCTAAACTTATTTCAAACCGAGAATTCTCTAGGATGGTGTTGGCTTCCTCAAGATGTTTTATCTTTTCGTTCTTTTCTCCAATTTCTGACAGTAATTTTTGCTTTTCTTCTTTCCATTCTTTTTCCATAGTTAAAAAATTTGTTTGCATTATTGTCATCTGTTGCTTTGTATCTTCAAGTAAATCTATAGCTTCTTTCTCTGTAAAACCAAAATGAAATTTTGTTAACAGTTCAATTTCTTTAAAGTTTAATTTCATTGCATATTTCATATACTTACCTTTCTTACTCAGGCTGTCTGACATTAAGGTAGTAGCTCTATTTTTAGCTTCTATTATTTGATCCTTTTCATTTATCTTTTCTTGTAAATCTAATATAGTTGTTTCCATTGCTTTTATTTTTACTTGCATAACACTAACAGTGTTTTCTTTTTCCTTGATAGTAGTAATGAGCTTTGATACATCTGCATTATCTGAGGGCTGATGACAAATTTGTTTAATTCTTTGAGTTATAAAGAAAGGATGTGGTAAATTACTGCATGAAATACAAACCTTTTTAATTTCAAGCATTTCAGAGTCCTTTTTAGCTTTTTGGATTGCTGTTTTCATTGGTCTTTTATTCATCTCTTTGTATAGTTTAATTCTTTCCATAAGAATTTCTTTTTGCTTCAAAGTATTCGCTAAACTTTCACTTATACCAGGTACTAAAACAAAAAGTTGTAAAGAAATAAAGACACTACACTAGTTTTATTCATTTGAAAATTAGACATTTATAACAAACTCTTTTTAATGAGTGTTTAATATCAGTTTACTACTAAAAGGTCATGACATGATGACCTATATAGTAAATAAAATGTCTGGATGCTTACAGTAGCTGTAGGTTTACTTTAAAAAACTTGATAATACATAATGAGATTGAGGGTGGAACCCTGCAAGGGTTGTAAAACCTTAGGTTCACTGCACTGCACATCCGAGCAGTGCGGTGAATCTAGGGCTGAGATCCATAGGTTGCAACTGACTCTGCTCAAACTCAAGAAGTTGAAACAAGAATTAAGTTAAAAGTGTAATGCTATCACAGTTTTAACTTAATTCAGCCTAGTCAGAACATGTTTTTTATAATACATAAGAATTTACTCCTATCTTCAGAATCAGTGGGACTATAAAAGTAAAACAAAGGCTGTTACTGAATTACTAATACTCACTATTCAGTGCATCTTGGACAGACAAAGTGGTGGAAGTATCAGTTGCAACAGAGTAGCCAGTTTTTTCACTCATGGTGGTTGCCAATTCAGAAGCTGTGTCACCAACATCATCTTCTGCAAATTACCATTTTACTTAAGATAACACAGGACACCAATCAAATACCAGGACAGGAATACCAATCAAATGACTGCAAGACAAATTCAAGCTGCCTGCAACATTGCATTATGGATGCCTTCCTATTACTAACCCTGTGAAATCATAATGGATTGCAATCCCTAAACTGCCCAGTCCATTATACTATGCAGACTCCTCAATTGGTCATCAGTTGCAATGCAGTTGTCTCAAATTCATGTTAAAAGTAATTTTGTAGTCACCTTGTAGCCTAGACACTTAATTTCAGAGTTAATTATTTTTTATCAAAATTTGTTATTATGGTATAGTTCTTGCAATTCAAGAGGATGTGTGAGCTTTACTTGTGGTTTGCTTGTGGAGATTGTCTGTTTAACTAATAGGCATCAACATTTAAATGGTCTAGACTCTAGAAGAAAAACATGCTAAGTGCAAAATTAAATGAATTTGGAAATTTGGCTGCCAATTATTTTCCACATTATTACATAGATAGAGTTAATATAAAATATATATTAAATAGATAAATAATCCAACTTAAAGTTAAAGCAATTTCAAGGTATATAAACTAACCACTCTCCTAAAAAAATACCAATCCTCTGTAGGTAGCATGTTTGTCTTCTAGACTATTGATATTTAGACCTTATTATGATTTGATAGTCAACAAATCTAAGTACGAGATTCAGTTTTAAGAAATTAATAAATCTTTAAATAAAATAAATATATGTAGTTAAATACCAAATGGTCGTCCCAACAGCTCAGCAGTGACTTTCCTATGCTCTTTAATTCTTTTGGACACAAGAGCTGCATTTTCTAGACACTTTTGTGCTCTTTCATATTTTATTTGTCTCTCTGCTGTTGTTGTATGCTGTAAATTTTATTATAGACAATTATTTATGGCATTGAAATATTCCAGTTTTCTTAAAAAAATTATAAATATATCACTATTTAATTACTAGTTTTTGTCTGCGACTTTGTCTGCATAAATTTAGGTTTACTTAAAAAAATTCAATATTTGATTAGTAAATAATGTTAAAAGATTATAAAATATCAGTTCTTAGCAATAAGGACACCATTGGGCAATTTTTTTTATCTTAAAAGTAAAGTAGATGAGTTGCACAAATAGTTAACTTATCTGTAACATATTGTAACTAACTTTTCTTCCCCAGTATAATAATGTGCATAAATTCAATACATATCTTAATAAGTCTTAAAATTTAACACAATTCGTACAAAAGGTGAACTAGACTTATGAATAGTATTAACATAAGTGTCTTGATGACATCAAAAAGAAATCCACAAGAGAATTCCATTGAATATCGATTAGAGGAATGTCGATTAGCATTGTAAATGTTTACGGATCGTTTGTTGGTATTTATTACTATTTAATTACCTTGTGCTGTTTAACACTTCCTGCAACACTGCACACTTCACTTGCTGCTATATTTGTGTTGGAGACATCAACTTTTTGGTCCATTCCTGGACTGCTGTCGATGTTTTTACTTTCAGATTCAGACATTGTAAATTATTCTCCACGGACATTAAAACGATGAACTTAATTTACACACTAGATATCAAGGATCACAACTTATATCGTTTTGGATAGACGCAAGATTTGAAGAAAAGGAATTAAAGCCCGAATAGTTAAAGAATTTACAATATTATCACCACTTGGCACTTGTTCTTGTTATTGCTTGCCACTTTTTTTATCCACGTCAGTCACTAACAGGGTTGTCAATTTCTGTTTTTGTACTCCCAAAACGGTCCAAACTTTATTTAAATATTTCATTTTTTAAATAGTTCCCGCGGGAATTTTAAAACCTTAATCCGCCTACGAAGTTGCGGGTATTATATTATATTTATATATAATTTCTGTGCACATATTGCGATTCCCGGTCTCTCACTTACATATTTTAGTTCTTTTGTAAAGGTTACCTGGAAGAAATCACTGTGTGATCACTGAAGTGTTAAGTTCAGGTATTACATTTTTTTTTTTGTTGTTTCTTTACTTATATTTTTTTTCTTTATTGAGTACATATGCGATAAAGTTGTAAAAATAAATAAACAAATGAAATGAAATTTCTTTAGTTTTACTTTTGATACTTTATTTTTTTAGGTCACTTTTACTTATCAAAATGAAGAATAAAAAATAAATTCATAACTCATTGATTTTGATTCAAAGAAATTAGCAATAATTTAGGGAATCCATAGCAGATTGGTAACTCACAAATCAAACACAAATCACAGAATATGAGATAGATTAGGTACCTACCTATCAAAAATATTCTATATAGGGTGACCAACCCAATAGCTACTGCACCAGTTTATTCGCACTTTGGCAAAAAAGATTAAAATATAAGTTTCTGATTGTGGTTTTTTAATTTTCAGATTAAAAAATATTTAGGGGAATTCATATTTTTCACAATCGAAACCTTTCTAATCTGGAAAGTTTTAAAATGACGTCAGTATCGTAGTTGAAAGATATCGTTCTGGGCCCCAAGTCTGCTATTTTACATGTCATTGTCATGGATCCGCAATACAATTACAATACAAATATCATTGGTCCAAAATTTCGTAGTCTACTAAATTCACAATGGTCGTTCGATTTCTTATAATTAGATTGTAATTTAATGATACCTCGGTATTGGAATTAGCTTAAAAAGCGTTTCCCGAAATGAGTTTCAAAAAAAACTACATATTAAAAACGTTTATTTAAGCTAGATTTAAAGCTAGATGTGTCAGTGGCAAACCATCGGTAAACAATTGTGACGCCATTGAATTAGTAGACTACCAAAATTGCTAAAAGTAGCAATTGGGATGTCATTGATAGGCAATGTAACTACAATTGCAATAGCAGACTTGGGCCCCTGGAGTTCCCGAAGATTTTCGGCCATTTTGACTCATCGACATTAAGGGTCAGTACTTACTTAATAATGATTTAAGTAATTGTGGTTTTATTTGAGTTTTAATAATATAATTGTTTTCAATTGATTTTCTAAGTAATATTAGTTACTAATTCAAAAAGTAAATGAAACTTTCCCGTTATTTCATTGCAAAACTAGGGGTGTCAGTATCTGGTTACAAAATTTGGAGATTTTCCTGTTTATTAACACTCCGAACCGATTCGATTCCCTAGCAGACTGGGAGTCTGTAGACGATCTTAACAAGTGTGTGTAAACTGTCCATACTCTGGAGTCTAAATTCTTTAAGACCCATCACTCGAAAAGACCAAGAAGTTCTCTGACCTTACTCTCAAACTGATGGAAGAAAGACAAGAGATGAGACTTCAGTCGTCAGTAGACGCGGATGCCTACTGGTAGGTTAATAGGCAGATCTCTAAGAAAAGAACTCGTGACCTGTGGGCCTTGAATACCAAGTGTATTAAAGATACCATCTAGTGGAACAGAAGTTCCATTCCAAAGTGTCCGTGAGAGCTCTATCTATCGGACAGAACCAGCTGACGCGGCTGAAAACTGACGAAGGCTGTCACGTTTTTTCTCCACCTGAGGTATGGAGAGAGGTTGAGAAGTTCTATGGGCAGTTATTTATCACGAAACAATAATCATTCAGCGGACGATGGAGAGAGCTATGCTCGGAGTATCCCTGCGAGATCATATCAGAAATGAGGATATCTGTAAGAGAATCAAAGTCACGGACATAGCTAAGCGAAACTGAAGTGGAAATGGGCAGGCATATAGTTCGAAGAGCTGATGGTCGATGGGATCCCATGGTGTTGGCGTAGCGATCCCGTACCGGGAAGCTAGGTGGACCGACGACATCAAACGAGTCGCAGAGAGCCGCTGGATTCAGGTAGCGTAAGACCGAGGCCTGTGGAAGTCCATATAAGAGATCTTTGTCCAGCTGTGGACGTCTGTCATTTGATAAAGACCATGTTTACGTTTTCTTATTAAATATGTAAGGGTGTTTGTTTTAAATATAATAAATATAAAAAAATTAAGTCACCTACAGTTACTATAAGAATTCCCGTATATTATTTCGTAATAAAATCTATATTCTAAAAGACTTCCGTAGGTAGCCTAGCGTTATATTTCCCTTAAACTCTATTAAAATCTAAGTGTTGATAATTGGATAATTTTGTGCCCATAACTGGTAACAAATGTGCGAATAATTGGGGACTGGGTCATTTTTCAATCTTATTTAAAATTCTAGTTGATTTAAACAAAAAAAATTCAATATCTTCTTTAATTATATATTTTATTAAACAAGTAACCTTATGAACACAGTGATTTATAGAATTTGGTTAAATTTATACTTAAAAAACATATTAAAAATAAGATAAACTCTTAAAGTGCCCATAATTGCGTCTCCCACCCTAGGTACATAGGTACCTACTTGAAAATAATTAAACCATAGAAGCTTCATAGAAGTAGTACCTACTAATTAGTCTGTGGTCGTAATCACAGAGTACTTTTGTATTAGTCGTAATTCATATTATTAGTCTGTGATAAGACGTCGTTTGTCAAATCTTAGACAAGAAAAATATTAATAAATTGAATTGAATTGAATAACTATTTAATATAAAAATTAAGCTTGCATATGTTGTTTCAAGGAAATTAGATGGCATCTTCCCGTATTCAGGTAGCTGTTAAAAAAAATTGGCGCAAACAAATCATGATTATAATCACGCCATGATTATTAAAAATGGAGAGAGCCTATGATCGCACCTATTTACGTCATGTATAAAGGCTTAGAAATTATCTTAGCCTGTTTCTGTGGGTAAGAACATTTCACTACTATGAACCCAGTGTTTTAATGGCTTTGTTAGGTATCAGGTGGTAAAGGTGCTTAAAATCGCTGAATACTTACGTCATAGTATAAAACCTGATGTTCTACGGCATTGAGCTCTGCATGGTGGAAACCCACCTCCGACCACCTTCAAACCATAATAATTATGTCACACAAACTGAATTTATAAAATAATGTAACTCAGTCAACTATTTAAAGATAGCTCTTAACTATCAATATATGACTATATATATATACTGAAAGTGTGCAGCAGTTTTATGCCCCTCGTCATGGCTGACTATTTTTCAAAAAGTGTTGGAAACCTTTTTGTAACTAGGGTAGAAAAAGGGAGTAACTCCCTTTTTCCAATCGTTGACTATGATGTCACTGTGCAACAATCGTACAAACGTTTACTACCTGATACCTAATAAAACCACTGTAACTCAGGGGTGTCAAAGTCAAATGTTTTTACCCAGATGCTTCACAATCAAAGGCTCTTGGGCCATAATAACAATTTCCACTAGCAAGACCTTGCTAGCATAGTTAAAATAAAGTTTTCATATTATATTTAATATTATTTGTTTCAACAGGCGACAGCTCGCCAATTGTCTAAGACGTTTAAGAAGAAGACTAGATTTGAAATTGGTATAGCCACTGAACTTCCCCCTGCCTATAAGAAGTTCTGGCATGAATGGAAGATACTGAAACCTGCAGCAGTTCATTTCATACCCCAGGAAAGCAAGTGGAAACGTGATGAGCTGACTGGCGAAACATTGCCAGTGCAAAATGTACCGTTGCCCCTGAAATATCCTGCTGAAATACATGAAGGAATATGGGGTGGAGAAGCAGTGGTTAAAGGTTAGCATAGAGCTTCATATTCAGTTGGCAATAAATGTGTCACTGCACAACATCATCCAGTGTTTCTGAACCGTGACTGGGATGGTCCATCAGTGGTACGCAATTGTACTAGAAGATGTGAGGGAAGTTTTTTACAACATATCAATCTTTTATATGTAAACAAAATCACACTAAAAGCGTAACTTCTTGTTAAGAACCCTGATGTAGACTAACATGTTTAGTGTAGATGAAAAATTTGCATTTTAATCTACAATAAATGATACACATTTTGCATCTCATTTGGCAATTCTGTGTGCTGTTGTGCAATTTCCAAACATGTTGAGTGTTACATGTTGCACTTTAACGTTGCTTAGCGAAGACAATGTGACTAGTTACTAATGAATCTTATCTTGCCTTGAAGTTTTAAACAAATAAAAAATATTTGTTCAATTAATAACATTTAATCTTAGTGTACAGCTATGATTAAAATGTTAAATGTTCTTATAACAAAAATTTCCTTTGTATTTTAAGAGTTTGCTAAAATCAGATGTTTTCCTATGAATTCTGCTTTCTTATTGATTTTTGCAAATTGATTTCTTAACATATTATGTAATTTGTGATTAATAAATGTGTGACTATGATTAACAAAATTTATTACTTTTCATACTGTATGTAATTTTGTAGGTTTTCAAAAAAGAGACCCTCGTCGCCGCAGAGTCCCACATTACTGGGTGCCAGTCCTCAAGAGGACTGTAGTAAAATCCGAAGTCCTCAACACACACCTATCTGTCACTGTGACTGATAGAACAATCAAACTAATCAATGACCACTATGGGTTCGACCACTATTTGCTCAAGACACCAGCTTGTGACTTGGTATCAATGTTAGCCTTGAAACTGAAAAAGCAGATACTTTTGGAACTCATGAACGGATGCCCAAGATATCAGCATGACCCGGCCAAACAATCGGCAGTATATGAAGAATACAAAACATACCTAACCTCTGTAAGTTTGTTTTATTTTGGAAATTGATAAATTCAGTACATTGAAATTATAATTTATCTATCTAAGCCATCAATCTTGCTCTGATTGTGTTGACTTTTTGTCATATCAAAATACTTGAGTGCTTCAATATCCCCTGTTTAGTTGGCTAGTCTCTATTGAGAATCACCAGCATGATTCTTCAAGACGATATATATAAATATTACTTTTCAGTACACACCAGAAGAAATTGACTGGTATGGACTAACATGGTATGAAGCCCTTAGTAAAGTAGCCAAAATGAAGGAGGCTGCCAACAAACCTGTTCCTTTAAAAAATATCTATAGAAAGAATCTAGTAGAAAAATTGAAAGCAGCAGAAATAGGCACTGATAAAACCTCTGAGAGTGATGATATATCGTAAGTAAAATAATATTGAGAATGAGTTTTTAATTTAAAATGTAGAAAATTATTTTATTTTATTGGTAGTGCTACTAAGTCAGCTGTTTAAGTTACTGGGTCATAGAGCATACTACCTGCTACTTATGTCAGTGGATTACATCTTTCCATTGTGCCATTTTTAGTCATGCTGAATTTGACTAATGTTCTCCCCTCCAAAGAAGCAAAAAGCTTGTGTTAAGAGTGGGTACAACAATAGTGGATAGTAGAGAATAATTTAATAATAGTGGGGTTGACTCGTTGACCTTCAGGTATCATTCTGCACTTTTAACAGTAGGGCTATTTATTCATATTTTAAAAATTTCCTATTCTTTTTATTTAATAAATTGAATCATTATTTTTCAGTACAACCACATCTTGGCTGTCAAAGATGAATCCATTTGGTAAGAAGGATGAAGCTTAGTGTGTTCAGGTAAAAGTGTTTAATTTGAAATTGTTGTGTTATAGACAAAATGTATCTTGAAAATAAATAGAAATATAGATATTGCTGCCTACTATCGATTTTTCTTTTTTATTTAAAATCCCCCTGGCCTTTTTGAAGGGTCCAAGGTTCAAATGCCAGGGACACACATCTAGCTTTTCAAAGTTGTGTAAGCTTGCAATTTAATGTCACTAGCACAGTATTCCAAACCAGTGGTAGGGTCACTTCCAAAAAAAACTTTTCTGACTGACAATTCAGAAGCACTTTGTCAACAAGTTTTTTTTATTTAAAAATCTTTTCTAATTCTATTGTTTGCTTATGGTGAATAAAAACATTGTGAGGAAACCTGCATGCCTGAGTTCTCCAGAATATTTCAAAGGTGTGTGAAATCTGCCTATCTATACTTGGCCAGCTGGGTGGACCCTTCTATCTGATGCTGAGATTTATAAAGTGTGCTCTCACTCGTTTAAACTCTTGAGTCTGAGCTAACTCGGACTCAAGATTTAAAATGAGACATAAATCTGTCTAATTTTATCTCTGTCTTGAGTTTAAACGGAGTGAGAGTGCTCTCTATAGATTTCAGCCTCGGACTTGTGAACAGTATTGGCCCAGTGAGTCAAACTAAAGAATATAAAAAAAAACATCAATTCATTTTTATTGACAAATATTTATTAAAAAGAAACAAACAGGTATGTACGATTTTGATAGTTATTAAGAATTCTGTGTTACCTACAAAAAGGTTCAAGGCATCAAAGCGAGGCGAAATGGTACACTTGAGGTAGCCTTAAGCCATCAAGAAACAAACTGGGTAAAAAAATATATATTATTTCAATTGTTAAAAAAGTCATGCTAAATAATACTAGGAGTAAAAAATTCTACCAATTGATATATAAAAATTACCATTAATATTTACTATATAAACAATATTTAATTTATATTTTTTATTATACCTCTATGAAAACAATACTAAATACTGTTATTTTTCTACATTGTAATAGAATTAACAAAGGCTTTTAACAATTACCCCATGTCTTTTGCTGTCATGTATGTAAATCCCATAATATACCACACAACTCAGATATTATAATACAAAGCAAAGTCTAAACTATCTATAGTCCAGCTAAAATCTATTTTTTCTTAAATTAGATAATCTGATTTTTAAAGTAGTCTATGAAATTTCACATCACTATTATGCAACAGTTTTGTATACTGTTATGTGCTGCTGATAATTTGTATAAGGGTTATGTTAAAACAATATAAAATAGAAGCGATTGTCGTCTATATATTAAATTATTATTTATTAATACATATATCTAAGAGATAGAACGTCACTTGAGGCCTGCTTTGTGCTAAACATGAGGATAGTCGGCATTTGTGGTTCTGGAACCAGACCTGAAAATGTAATTATTATAAAATAATTATAGTTTATGTTTGCATACATGAACTAATATTAACATGAAATAAATAAAAGAAAATGATCCTGTCCCGAAGACTGGAATTTCGCAATTATTTCATTAATTGTTTCATTATGGCGCTGTAAACAGTTACCAGTGTCTAAGGAACTAAATGAGGGTACTAGATGACAACTGATAGTTGATACATTTGGCACTTACTGCATCTCTATATTATTAGTTCCAGAGACACTTGTATTTTAAATATGGCGCTTCAAATTGATCGACAATTTAAGCTGTTATTTGGATAGCCAATCCAGTGTTAAGCATAGACTTTTTTTATTCGTTGTCAAGATAGTCCTTCACTGCGATCTCATCTGATGGTAAGTGACGATGCAGTCTAAGATGGTTGCGGGCTAACTTGGAACGGGTATGGCAGTGTAGATTTAACCCATACCCCCTAATTGGTGTTTCTACATGCCATCGTACCGGAACGCTAAATCGCTTGGCGGCACGTCTTTGACGGGTGGGTGCTAACTAGCAAAGCCTCCCACCAGACCAGACCAGAGACAATTTAGAAATTATAAAATCCCCAGCTTGCCCCGTCGAGAATCGAACCCGAGACCTCCCAAGATAGCCTCCCAAAAATAATAATAATATATATAAAGTTTAAATATATTTAAGAATTTTTTCTCTATAACGAATGGTATCGCAATATAATAGCGATAGTTAGCTAGGGACCGCTGGTGGTTTTAGTGGGTAGGCTGGGAAACCAGGAGTTCCACATTCCTTTCGAGAGCCGTGAACTCATCTTGCACGGCTCTCGAAAGGAATGCGTAACAAGCATTTAGCACCAGCGGAATATAAAAAAAAAAAACTTGAGAGGTGTCAAGGGACACCCGGATGGAACGAAGTTCCTTTTTATTATTTACTAGTTGATGCCCGCGACTTCGTTCGCGTGGATTGAGGTTTTTTATTCCCGCGGGAACTCTCTTATTTTCCGGGATAAAAAGTAGCCTATGTCCTATTCCAGACTATAATCTAGCTCTGTGCCAAATTTCATCCAAATCGGTTCAGCCATTTTTGCGTGATTGAGTAACAAATATCCAAACATCCACACTCGCTAAAGCGAACCGCGTGTTTTCTGTTCACTAAGTAGATCTTCGGGTCTTGATCATCTTTTTCCTAGAAACCACTCTTCCATCTTTTATAGTCTCCGAGATAGACACCGACGAAATTTGTATGGCCGCCATCTTGAATCCGCCATTTTGAATTTTTTTTCAGCTCTCTGCTAATTGGATGCGGTTTCAAGTGACTTTTGCTTGAACACACCCCACCTATCTTCGATACCCTGGCCGTGCTCCTCACCCGTCTCCGAAATCCTCAACCATCAGCTCTCTCCATATTTTTTCTTCAAATGAATTTTTGTCCTCTCTACGAAATCATCAGAAATTTTGAAAAGGAACCGTATTAAAGTCTTGCATATATTTTGTATGGAAAAAAATAAAGTCCGCCATCTTGAATTTTTTTCTATTCATCAAGTAGACCTTTGGGTCCTGATCATCTTTTTCCAAGGAACCACTCTTGCATCTTTTATAGTTTCCGAGATAGACGCTGACGAAATTTGTATGGCCGCCATCTTGAATCCGCCATTTTGGAAATTTTTTTCGGCTCTCTGCCAATTGGATGAGGTTTCGAGTGACATTTGGTTGAACACACCATACCTATCTTCGATACTCTGGCCGGTGCTCCTCACCCGTCTCCGAAATCCTCAATCATCAGCTCTCTCCATATTTTTCCTCCGAATGAATTTTTCTCCTCTATACGAAACCGTGATTAAAAAAAAAATTTTCCATACAAAATTTTACAGGAGAGGTGATCAATGAGTGAGTCAGTGAATCAGCACGAGTAGCTATATATATATTAACTAGTAGGGCGCGTGGGTGCGCGGCTCGCTAAAGCGAACCGCGGTTTTTCTGTTAACCAATTAGACCTTTGGGTCTTGATCATCTTTTTAGAAATTTGTATGGTCGCCATCTTGAATCCGCCATTTTGGAAGTTTTTTTCGGCTTACTGCCAATTGGATGAGGTTTCGAGTGACATTTGGTTGAACACCCCCCACCTATCTTCAATACCCTGGCCGGTGCTCCTCACTCGTCTCCGATATCCTCAATCATCGGCTCTTTCCATATTTTTCCTCCGAACCATCAGAAATTTTGAAAAGGAACTATATGAAAGTCTTGCATAGTTCCCAATTCATCATACATTTTGTATGAAAAAAAAAATCTGCCATCTTGAATTTTTTTCTATTCATCACGTAGACCATCGGGTCTTGATCATCTTTTTCCAAGAAACCACTCTTCCATCTCTTAAGGTCTCCTAGATAGGCACCGACGATATTTGTATAGCCGCCATCTTGAATCCGCCATTTTGGAGGTTTTTTTCGGCTCTCTGCCAATTGGATGAGGTTTCGAGTGACTTTTGTTCGAACACTCCTCACTTATCTTCGATATCCTGCCCGTGCTCCTCATCCGTCTCCGAAATCCTCAACCATCAGCTCTCTCCATATTTTTTCTCCGAATGAATTTTTGTTCTCTATACGAAATCATCAGAAATTTTGAAAAAGAATCGTATTAAAGTCTTGCATATATTTTGTATGGAAAAATATAAAATCCGCCATCTTGAATTTTTTTTCTATTCATCAAGTAGACCTTCGGGTCCTGATCATTTTTTTCCAAGAAACCACTCTTCCATCTTTTATAGTCTCCGAGATAGACACCGATGAAATTTGTATGGCCGCCATCTTGAATCCGCCATTTTGGAGGTTTTTTTTGGCTCTTTGCCAATTGGATGAGGTTTCGAGTGACATTTGGTTGAACACCTATCGTATCTTTATCATACCGATCGGAAGGCTTCATCGTAAGGATTATTTTTTGTTAAATAACATAGCATGAGAAATAAAAGGAAGACCATGAATTTTAGCCTTTGATGTAAAATTTTGTTCAGAAAAATGAAAAGCTGACATTGACGAATTGCAGCGGGATTGAAGGACAAAACAATAAATCAACAAACAAACACACTTTCGCATTTATAGGTAATATAAGTAAGGATTAGTAAGGATAGTAAGGATCGGGAAATGATGCGTACAGTAAAAGCTCTTTATTCGCGGGGGATACGTTCCGCAAATATGCCGCGAATACAGAAACCGTGAATATGGAATGGTAATTTATATGGGATTATAGGGGATACGTTCCTAGGTGACAAAATAAAAAAACATTAAGTTTTTGACCATATTTGATTAATTATTATTTTCAGGTTTAGGCAATGGTTTAAAGAATTTTGTAATTTTTTCTTGCTTGACGCTTTTTAAAAGCTCCTTCAATTCAGACTGATATTCAGCAGTGGCATTAGCAATTTGCCTCTTAATAACCTCCTTCTTTTTGGAAGTCGGTTAAAAATAAGACTTTGTTCCATAGACGGATCATCAGTTTTCATAAAAAAATCACAAAGCTCATTTGCCATTCTTAAACCTTCACTGAGATTTTACAAATATTAGTCCATTTGACGTCGCGTTTACAGACGATATTGGGCTTGATACCTATTGGAATCCTTTTTATGATGTAATGATGTACCGATTGATCCGCGAATAGAGAAATCTAGCCGCGAATATAGGAATTGGGTCGCATTTTTTTAATCCGCGAATAGTGAAAACGCGAATAAAGGAAGCGCGAATAAGGAGCTTTTACTGTACTTCTCAAGTGGGTACTCATTAGTAATAGTTCATGTCAGTTGTATGTCGATACGCCAATGTCAGCTTTTCATTTTTCTGAACAAAATTTTACATCAAAGGCTAAAATTCATGGTCTTCCTTTTATTTCTCATGCTATGTTACTTAACAAAAAATAATGCTTACGATGAAGCCTTCCGATCGGTATGATAAAGATACGGGTTAATTTTTTTTCTCGTATCGCGGGTTCGAGTCCCGGTTCAACCAGGCAATTATTTAAAAATCTATGAATGCAGTTTAAATTGTTTTTTAAAATAAAATGAAGTCTTCTTTCAGTAAAATGTTCCATCTACAATATTTAAGGTACTTCCCCTCCATGTGGCATAGCCGTGGGACGCCCTGTATAGTAATAGTAGGATTATTTACAAAAAACCTGTATACACTCAACAAAAATAATCGTCGCGACACCACACTGTTCAATGCGAAATAGAAATGAAAATATCTGGCTTGCTTTCTATAAGAGAGAGAGAGAGACAGACAGAGAAACATGCGACGCCGCACAGCTTACAATAGCTTACTATAGCAAAAAGTGTCGTGACAACTTTTCGTAAGAATTTTTTCCGTCTAGCCCCCTTTCACAACGCGCGAAACTCAACTCCCAGTTATAAGAGCACAGCACTCACCAGTCACCACTGCGCCAGGGAAGAGGTCGGCGGGTGCACGTACAGCAGGGGGCGCACCTAGGTGATGGCGCACTCGATGGGCGCGTCGTGCGGCAGGCGCTCGGCCAGCAGCGCGGCCACGGCGCGCGCCAGGTACGTCATGGTGCCGTAGCTGCCGCTGGGCGCCGAGTCGTACAGGTGCTGGCACACGCCGGCCGCGCCGCCGCACACCAGCGCGTTGCCGCACGCGCCGGCCGCGCAGCACAGCGTGGCGTCGCCGTTGCAACGCATCTTGAAAAAAGTGATTTTTTTTTTTTATTTTTTATTCCATGACAAGATAGCCCTTGACTGCGATCTCACCTGATGGTAAGTGACGATGCAGTCTAAGATGGTAGTGGGCTAACTTGGAAGGGGTATAGCAGTGTAAATTCAACCCATACCCTAATCGGTTTCTACACGCCATCGTGCCGGAACGCTAAATCGCTTGGCGGCACGTCTTTGACGGTAGGGTGGTAACTAGCCACGGCCAAAGCCTCCCACCTCATATACAGCGTGTAATGAAACTCCGAAATAATACTGAAGGAGGTGAATGTGCTCATGAAACTGAACAACTTTCACCAAGGAACATAGGTCGAAATGTGAAAAAAAAATGTAATATAGACCTCCCATACAAAATTGACGATTGATTTACTATCGGAGGTAAAATTTTTTTTCACATTTTGACCTATGTTCCTTGGGGAAAGTTGTTCAGTTTCATGAGCACATTCCCCTCCTTCAGTATTATTTCGGAGTTTCATTACACGTATATTTTTTTTAAAATTTGAATAGCGGGCAAACGCGCAGGCGGGCCACCTGATGTTAAATGATTACCGCCGCCCATGAACACTTAACAGTACCAGAGGCACCACCAATGCGTTGCCGGCTTTTCAGTTATTTATTGGTCCGCCCCTTGAAAAACGTCATATTGTTTTTCACCATACATTGTTTTCGTGTAACTATTTATGCAGCGCACGCCACGGAAGCTCTCGAGTGAGACTATTTATACAATCACAATTATCCTACTGGTAGCTTATTTTCGCAAAATGTTAATAAGTTATAGCCTGTAACCTCATAAATATAATCCCTGTTTTTATTAGTGAAAACCATATGAAAATCCGTACAGTAGTGGTTGAGATTAGCCCGAATAAACGCGAATTTAGCGAGGCGGGGACTTTTAATAACTTGAGTTACATTATTGCAATTTTCGTAGAGATCTCTAATTTTCTGAAAATAAAATCTATGTTACACGTTGGCAATGTTATTATAGCTGAAAGAATTTTTAAAATAGATTACAAACAATAAAAATCTTTTAATCTCTTTATAATATTAAACTTTAGACAAGTCTATTTATTAAGCATTCAAACTTACCTGATCTTCCAAGAAGATCTGATTAGCTCTATGCACAAGATGTTCCACCGTTATCATTCCCCCTAGCTGGTTGACAGCCTTATACTCCACGACCAGCGTCAGCACCATGAGCGCTTCCACCACCAGCTGCCTGTACTCCGGCTGGGGAATCGAGTTCAGGACAGTTTCCACGGCCAACGCGAATTTCAACTCTCCGGACGTCATCTCTTGGGTCAAATTCTGTTGCAGCAGCTTTCCCTGGATCACGAGACCTTGACACTGAAACGAAAGTTTAGATGTGCTGATTTTTTTTTTAAACCAAGCTGAAGTATGACATCCTCTTAGCCCCTCCAAATAAGCGGAAAGCTTGTGCTAGGAGTGGGTACGACAATAGTGCAACGGCTGGGGTTTGAACCTGAAACCTTTCAGTTTTCAGTCCGCATCTTTAACCGTTGGGCCATTGAGGCTTATATTTGAGGTTATTGTGATAAATTATGACACACTTTCACAGTACAGTACGTAATCACACTATCACACTAATATTATAAAGGCGAAAGTTTGTATGTGTAAGTGTATGTTTGTTACTCCTTCACGCCACAACGAATGAACCGATTTGGCTGAAATTTGGAATGGAGATACCTCATATCCAGGATTAAAACATAGGCTACATTTTATCCCGGAAAATCACAGAATTCTCATGGGAATTGAAAACCTTGATCCACGCGGACGAAGTCGCGGGCATCGTCTAGTTTTTTAATAATTTTTTGCGCAGTTTTTTAATAATTTTTTAATGATACTGCGCAGTCGGTATGTGTGCAAGTGCATGCTGGACAGTTTTTTTAAATAATATTTGTCTATAGTTTTTTTTTTTTTTTTCAAATTTTGATATAAGCTTTAATTTTTTCTGATATATGTAAGTGTTAGGTGCTTGAGCACCGAATCTAACAAATCGAGGATGTATACCTTTTCCAAAACGCCCCATACGCGCGGATAGAAATCCCTGGGAACCCTGTTCAGAGCGCCGTCGAGCCTCCTGCGCCGCAGCCACTGGCCTTGCCGGTCCGGTTCCGCTATAGGACCTGCACACATCAATACAATACACTGAACTAACTATACAGGGTGTCCCACGGCTATGCCACATGGAGGGGAAGTACCTTAAATATTGTAGATGGAACATTTTACTGAAAGAAGACTTCATTTTAATTTAAAAAACAATTTAAACTGCATTCATAGATTTTTTAATAGTTGCCTGGTTGAACCGGGACTCGAACCCGCTATACGAGAAAAAAAATTAACGTGTATCTTTATCATACCGATCGGAAGGCTTCATCATAAGGATTATTTTTTGTCAAATAACATAGCATGAGAAATAAAAGGAAGTCCATGAATTTTAGCCTTTGATGTAAAATTTTGTTCAGAAAAATGAAAAGCTGACATTGGCGTTTCGACATGTCCTTCAATCCCGCTACAAACTGTTGCAGCGGGATTGAAGGACAAACCAATAAATCAACAAACAAACACACTTTCGCATTTATAGGTAATATAAGTAAGGATTAGTAAGGATCGGGAAATGATTCGTACTTCTCAAGTGGGAACTCATTAGTTCATGTCAGTTGTATCTCAATACGCCAATGTCAGCTTTTCATTTTTCTGAACAAAATTTTACATCAAAGGCTAAAATTCATGGTCTTCCTTTTATTTCTCATGCTATGTTATTTAACAAAAAATAATCCTTATGATGAAGCCTTCCGATGGGTATGATAAAGATACAGGTTAATTTTTTTTCTCGTATAGCGGGTTCGAGTCCCGGTTCAACCAGGCAATTATTTAAAAATCTATGAATGCAGTTTAAATTGTTTTTTAAATTAAAATGAAGTCTTCTTTCAGTAAAATGTTCCATCTACAATATTTAAGGTACTTCCCCTCCATGTGGCATTGCCGTGGGACACCCTGTATAGAATCGTGTGAATCGAATTGTACACTAAATCATGTACCAAACCAAATATAACTTCCGGAATATGCAGGTGACAACAAGAAAACCGGAAATGAAAATATTTTTGTATAATTATTGTACACCAAAAAAAAAAAAAAATACATAAAAATTAAACAAAACAGAGTAAAATTGTATAAATTATTTATTTTGTACTACATAATTATATTGTTGAAATCATAAAGTTTCAATTACGGAAACAGATTTTATAGAAAATAATATTTATGATGACAAAATAGTTACCTTCTATTGACCTAGCACTTGAACTATGCTACAACGAAAAAACTGTAGGCGCAGAAATATTACCATCCTATACGGTTTTTTCCATACGCATTTTACAGATCTCATCTACATCGTAAATGTGGTGTTACTGTATTTACCTTCATCAATGGCGCCCGTAAGCCCTTGCCCTTCCAATAATATCTGAGATTTCTTCGTGTAACGAGTCGACTTGTTGCTCACAATGGATATATTGCCGCGCCCAACTGCGAATGTAATGTGAAATAAACTTAAAACTTTTATTCTTGATTAAGACTATTTATTTATTTATTTATTTAAAACCAACTACAATTGTATTAACGTAGGCGACATGGTTAGTTAGATGGATGGTTCAATCAAAAAGAGTCATTACTCTTTTTGATTGAATGATTTTTTTACATTCCATAACAAGATAGCCTTTGACTGCGATATCACCTGATGATAAGTGACGATGCAATCTAAGATCGTAACGGGCTAACTTGGAAGGGGTATAGCAGTGTAGGTTCAACCTATACCCCTAATCAGTTTCTACTCGCCAGCGTGCAGGAACGCTAAACCGCTTGGCAATAGACCAGACCATACAATTCAGAAATTATGGATACCTAAATTGCCCCCCAGGGAATCGAACCCAAGACCTCCGAGTTATAAAACCACTGCGCCAGGGAGGTCTTCGAAATTGAATTATGAAGCATAATAATCTGGGGTGACGTAAAATTTTAAACACTTGAGTTAAAAAAATTACAAACCACTGGAATTATTCTGTTACTATCAAGGTACAAGGACAAAGAAAGGCTCACTCAGGTAATGTATAACACAGGGACAAATACATATTGTTATAGTTAGGTACAAAGGGGCACATTCGACATGACAAAAGCGTTGTCCACACAACGAATTACTCGCCTCTTTGATCGTACTTTTGTTTTATACCGAAAAATATCGAATGCGCTGAAAACAAGAAGTTAATTTAAGAATATAATTATTTTCTTTAAAGAATATTTGTCGTGTTAAACATGATTAAATTAATAGTCCCCTTTTGCTTATATTTTTTATCGCCCTTATATTTTTTAGATTTATTTTTTATATGTCAAACACAAAAAGATACTTCGACTCTTATGAGAATTCAATTATTATTAATTACTATTAGGATTACTTACCGCTATTGATGGCAAACTCCTTGCCACTAAGGATGTGATGGAGAAGGTTCTTCATTTCAAACGGAGACAGGTTCAGTAAATGTTCGGAAGCCTCTTCACCGTCGCAGGACAGTGTACGAGATAACTCTGTGGCCATAACCTTGAAAATATAAACGATTTTAATCTCTATTCATAGCGCCATAAAGTCCTTTAAGGGGTAAAAAACTGATTGTACAGTCAAAGATACCTTTTTTGGAAGTCGGTTAAAAACGCAAGATATTGTAGTTTTACTAAGCTTTTAATCTTACTAACCTGAATGATAAGACCAACTCTGAGGCGCAGCATCTCCAGGAAAAGCTGTGGCTCGGTACGTATAAACATGGCGAGATACACCAGCAGTTCTTGCGTTAACATCGCCGTACTCTCGTCGTCTCCGTAGGCCTACAACATAAGCTTTTTTTCATCAACATCATAACCCTTGTTCACCCTTCTTGTTCTTAGAGGAAAGATATTGCGTCATGCTCGTGAACGGGTGCCACCAACGGAAACGGGTCTGCGTTGTCTGCCCGTGTTGACATGCTTTGGATTTTGTACCTACGTATGCATTTTTGAAGCTTCATTGTGGAAGCACTGTAGCATAGTTTTGTTACCTATTGTAAAAATTTTTTTTTTTGAAAAGAGCAACTGCTGAGTTTCTTGCCGGCTCTTCTCAGCAGAATCTGCATTCTGAACCGGTGGTAGATTTATGACGTGTCATAAGAGCTACAAGTTGGCCTATACAGATACGATACACACAACCACGAGCCACGCGCTATTCTGTAGTTACTTCTACCACCATGTCAGCCAAGTGCGGATATGTAGACTTCACACATGTCTTTAAGAACATTATGGAGAACTCAAAGCAAGTAATAATTCACTGCTTAAAACGTACATAACAAGAGGCCGGAGATCCTCTGAAAACCTGAAAAGAAACCTTAACCGCTAGGCTTTATGCTTGGGCTGTTTAATAAATAAAATAAAACTCCTTAAAAGGATTAAAATTAAGCTCTTCTAATAGTAAATGCTTCTAATCTATTACATGTCACTAAAATTTTGTATTACCTTTTTATTATCATTTTCTTGATTTTCTCTGCGTAAAGACTGCATGCAAGGAAATAAGGGGTAAGTAATCACATTTTTTTTTAAAGAATATTAGTTAAGTTTGAAGTTAAATAATATCCTCCTATCCACTCCAAATAAGCGAAAAGCTTTTTTTCGGTGAGTTTATTGAGGTATGTGAAAAGTCGTTGCACAAATGTTATGCAATATAATGCATAGAAGTTACACGTGGGATGTTGTCGGTAAATTAAAATTAACCCTGTATGTATAAGCAATTCTTTTTTATTTATTCAAAGACAAGATATCCCTTGACTGCGATCTCACCTGTAAGCAGTGGCGTGCACAGGATGTACTACAGGGTAGGCAGATGATACAAAATGGAAAAAATCTTCGGTGCGAATTTAAAAAAACTTAAGGGTAGGCATTGTACAAATTATAAAAAGCCTACCTTAAGTTTTTATAACTTGTACTGGCGATTTTCTCCATTTTATATCATTTTTCCGCATTATGCCTACCCTCTGAGCACGCCACTGCCTGTAAGTGACGGATGCAGTCTAAGATGATAGCGGGTTAACTTGGAAGGGGTATAGCAGTGTAAATTCAACCCATACCCCTAATCGGTTTCTACACGCCATCGTGCCGGAACGCTAAATTTTTGACGTAGAGTGGTAAACAGCCACGGCCAAAGCCTCCCACAAGACAAAAAGTATTAAATAAGGGGATATAATAAGTCGAGCCGCAGAATTTTTTTTGGCCACAAAACCTAGCTTCTAATTTTATAACTTAGCCACGGGAAAATGATGAAGCTTCTAATAAACTAACTCGCCTTTTTCACAATAGCCACAAAACATTCCAAAGAAAGCATCAAATAAAGAGCCACAATTTTTATAACTTGGCTAAAAATACATCGCCATTTTTTAGAGGCACATTGATTGTGGTAGACTTAGTAATTTAGAGGACAATGTATATTTTTAGAGGCTAATAATGCTGTTAAGTAGAAGCCTGTTTAATTACATGCCTTAAATAAGTACTTACAACATGAATCAACTGCCTCAACTCGTTCTCGGGAAGCGGCGCGGTGATGGTGTGCTCGTTGTTGGGCGGCATGCCCACGGTGATCTGTTTCTGCCTCACGAGCAAGTCGGTCACAGCCTTGGCCAAGTCCTCCACTCGCTTGCCCAGCATGCCCGCCGTGTGACGGACCAGGCCCCACAGCTTTTGCGTGCAAGCCTTCTCGTACAGAGCCTTGAGTAAGTCCTTCACGGTCACCTGTTTACCGTTTTCCAGCATGCCTATTGGGACATAACATTTTGATATACACCGTGACTTTGACATCCTCGAACCAGTGGCGTAACTATACCGTTTGAGGCCCGTGGCAAATTCATCGGATGGGGCCCTCCCTCCCCCAATATAAAGAAGCTCAACCAATGAGATAGGCCCTTCAGGTTGGGGGCCCGTGGCATTTTGCCGTCTTGCCCCCCTATAGTTACGCCACTGCCTCGAACAACACTTTTGTTAATGCCCCGATAATGTATCCGATCCAAGAAATCTCAAGGTAGTATTAAAAAAATTGTTCAGAGTTATACACATAATAATGGATTAAGATCTTTAATTTTCCGGGTTAAAATATAGCCTATAATTCTGGGTATCAGTTATCTACATTTCAAATTTCAGCCAAATCGGCTCACTCGTTGTGACGTGAACAAACATCCATCCTCACAAACTTTCGCATTAATTATACTAGTTGATGCTCGCGACTTCGCTCGCGTGGATTATGATTTCTTAATTCCCGCGGGAACTCTCCTATTTTGAGATAAAAAGTAGCCTATGTGTTATTCCAGACTATAATCTATCTCTGTGCTAAATTTCAACCAAATCCAAATTGTTGCAGCGTGATTGAGTGACAAACATCTATCCATCCATACATCCAAACTTTCGCATTTATAATATTAACTAGTTGGTGCCCGCGAAAATTGAAAAATCCTGTGGGATCTCATTGATTTTCCGGGATAAAAAGTAGCCTATGTCACTCTCCTAGTCCTCAACTATACCCATGCAAAAAAATCACGTCAATCCGTCGCTTTGTTGCTGCGAGATTGAAGGACAAACCAAAAAACAAACCCACTTTCGCATTTATAATATTACATTGATAAGGATAGGATAGGATGTGGTAGGATTTACCGGTATTGAAGTCCAGTCCGTGCGTGTCAACCAAGTACTGCAGTATATCGCCCTGCTCGTCGAGATTCTCAGTTTCCCGCAACATCGCTATGAGCTCGTCGGTCTCCTGTTCGGCGTACGCCAGGCTTTGGCTTTCGGATATGGTTCGGTTCCGCAGCGGTGGATTCTTCACTACCGCTGGGATGGGGGTTGAAAAATTATTATTATTTTTTAATATGAATAGCCGGCAAACGAGCTGGCGGGTCACCTGATGTAAAGTGATTACCGCCGCCCATGAACACAAGGCAGCACCAATGCGTTGCCGGCTTTTCAGGAACTCATTGGTTCGCCCCTTGAATAACCACATATTGTAATTAAGTGGTACGTCGAAGGGAGATGTTTCCACAATTTATTAAACTTTTAAATAAGAAATAAGTAAAAAAACATTTTTTTTTAGATAATTATATAGATTAGCGCTTGACTGCAATTTCATCTGTAGTAAGTGAAAATGCAGCCTAAGATTTTTTTTAAAGAATATTAGCTAAGCTGAACTTGACTTATATTCTCCTCTCCCCTCCGAATAAGAGAAAAGTTTGTACTAGGAGTGGGTACGACAATAGTGCAACCGGTGAGGGTCGAACCTGCGACCTTTCAGTTTTCAGTCCGCACCTTTTAACCATTGTAATCAGTATAATCATTATAATATTAATAAGGGTTATATTGATTTCTATTTATTGTATGCAAAGAAAATTAGGTGAATCATAAAAAGTATCGAACCTTCTTCCTTGCGTGGGGGTGGAGTAGTTTCTTTAGTGACTTCGATTGTCGGAGTGACTACACCTAAAGTAGTCGTCGATGTGCCCCTACGACAATATTTAAAAGTTATTGATTGTATTTTTTTTAAGACTTAAACACAAGCATGAGTCACTCTCGAATACTCGTGAATAAGGTATTTTACTCAGGTATTTATTACCTGAGTAAAATACTTACTTTACTACTAGAAAATTTATTAAAATTTTATTCAATCTATAAGTACTAAAACAATGTATTTATATTTTTCATTTTAAATTTTCGCGCGTAAATTGACGAAAACGCTAGATGACGTCATCTCGACAGTAAACACACAGAGTAGGTAGTTTGTTTAAGTACCTATGACAGATGACAATAGCTAATAACATTAACTGACGAGGTGCTAAATGAAAGATTCTTTATTTACAGACATTATGACGTAGTGTTATGGCGAGTGCCGTTTCGTGAAAACTTTGAAATACAATTAAATAAAATTTATTTTAGAATTTTATGTACTGAAACTACACTTCCCGATTTGTAATTACCTTAACTATTACTATATATATAGCTACTCGTGCTGATTCACTCACTGACTCATTGATCACCTCTCCTGTAAAATTTTGTATGAAAAAAATTTTTTTCACTCACGGTTTCATATAGAAGACAAAAATTCATTCGGAAGAAAAATATGGAGAGAGCTGATGATTGAGGATTTCGGAGACTGGTGAGGAGCTCCGGCCAGGGTATTGAAGATAGGTGGGGGGTGTTCAACCAAATGTCACTCGAAACCTCATCCAATTGGCAGAAAGCCGAAAAAAAACTCCAAAATGGCGGATTCAAGATGGCGGCCATACAAATTTCGTCAGTGTCTATCTCGGAGACTATAAAAGATGGAAGAGTGGTTTAATGGAAAAAGATGATCAGGACCCGAAGGTCTACTTGATGAATAGAAAAAAAATTCAAGATGGCGGAATTTATTTTTTTTCCATACAAAATATATGCAAGACTTTTATACGGGTCCTTTTCAAAATTTTTGATGGTTTCGTATAGAGGACAAAAATTCATTTGGAGGAAAAATATGGAGAGAGCTGATGGTTGAGGATTTCGGAGACTGGTGAGGAGCACCGGCCAGGGTATCGAAGATAGGTGGGGGGTGTTCAACCAAACGTCACTCGAAACCTTATCCAATTGGCAAAGAGCCGAAAAAAACCTCCAAAATGGCGGATTCAAGATGGCGACCATACAAATTGCGTCGGTGTCTATCTCGGAGACTATAAAAGATGGAAGAGTTGTTTTCTGGCGAAAATTAATCAGGACCTGAAGGTCTACTTGATGAATAGAAAAAAATTCAAGATGGCGGAATTTATATTTTTCATACAAAATATATGCAAGACTTTGATACGGTTCCTTTTCAAAATTTCTGATGGTTTCGTACAGAGTTCAAAAATTCATTCGGAGGAAAAATATGGAGGGAGCTGATGATTGAGGATTTCGAAGACGGGTGAGGAGCACGGACAGGATATTAAAGACAGGTGGGGGCTGCTCAAACAAAAGTCACTCGAAACCTCATCCAATTCGCAGTGAGCTGAAAAAAACACCAAAATGGCGGATTCAAGATGGCGGTCATACAGATTTCGAAAAAGATGATAAAGACCCGAAGATCTACTTGGTGAACAGAAAAACCGCGGTTCGCTTTAGCGAGCCGCGCACCCACGCGCCCTACTAGTCTAATTTATATACCTATTTTCGATTATTTCTTAGTAGGAGTAAAATACCCTATTGCAAGAATTATACTACATAGTATAAAATAATGAATCATAATCACTTACTTGGTGAAGGCTCTCTTCTTGGCTTCATCAGGCGAGGGGCTGCGTCCGAACGCCGGTTCCAAATCAAGCCACGACCCTTTCTTTTCCAAGTGGGGGACATTTTCACCTTCCATGCCCAAAGTTTCAGCTTGAGAATAAGAATAAGACTATTTAATGCTTGATTTTCTTCTTCTTCTTCTTTTTCAACTTATAGACGTCCACTGCTGGATATAAGTCTGCCGCCTGAATCCAGCGACTCCCTGTGACTCGATTGATGTCGTCGGTCCACCTAGTGGGGGGTCTGCCAAAACTGCGCTTCCCGGTGCGGGGTCGCCACTCCAGCACCTTGGGACCCCATCGACCATCAGCTCTTCGAACTATGTGCCCTGCCCATTTCCACTTCAGTTTTGCGACTCGCTGAGCTATATCGGTAACTTTGGTTCTCCTACGGATCTCCTCATTTCTGATTTGATCTCGCAGGGATACTCCGAGCATAGCTCTCTCCATCGCCCGCTGAGTGATCCTGAGCCTTCTTATGAGGCCCATTGTTAGCGACCATGTTTCGGATCCATAAGTCATCACTGGCAACACGCACTGTTCGAAGACTTTAGTCTTCAGGCACTGAGGAATTTTGGACGAGAAGACATCTCTAAGCTTCCCGAACGCTGCCCAGCCGAGTTGGATTCGGCGGTTGATCTCTTTCTCGAAATTGGACCTACCTAGCTGGACTGTGTGTCCCAGGTATATATATTCGTCTACAATTTCGAGTGCAGAGTTCTCAACAATTACTGGGTGGAGCGAGGCATGAGCATTAGACATGATCTTCGTCTTGCTAGGACCCCATTTACAATCAGCTTTTTTTTTTTTTCAGCTCTTCGAACTATGAGCTCCGCCCATTTCCACTTCATTAAATGCTTGATTTTAAGTAGATAAATGGTACGATAAATACTTAACGTAGATTTTATTACACCACTAGCTGATGTCCACGACTTCGTCCGCGTGGGTTTAGTTTTTAAAATCCCACGGGAACTCTTTGATTTTCCCGGATAAAAAGTAGCCTATGTCACTCTCCAGGACTTCAACTGACTGTGGTCAGTCCACCCAGTGGGTAGTCTTCATTAGTTTATTTTAAATTTTAAACATGAATCCACGCAGAAGTCGTGAGTATCGGCCAGTTCATACAACGGATTTTTTAAAAAGGTGTGCAATTATTTATTTATAGTTGTATAACTTACAGTCAACATTAATGGACCTCGTTTTCTTGATAGCACCACGCACGGACATTCGGCGGCGCAACATGCGCGAGTTCTTGAGCCCCGACGGCTGGGACAGGAAACTGAACTTGTTGCTGAAGGATTTCAGCAAATGATCTTCCAAATAATTGTGGACTTGCGGGTTTAGTTCTGAAATATTTAAGCAATTAAAATAAAATAAAAAACGAATCCTTCGGCCAGCTCTTGGATCCGCCATATTGAATTTTACGTGACGTCATACAGCCTATGATACTTTGCCCATTAAGACAAACGATACCTTATCCACGCGTTGGGACTTGTTGGGATCAATGTGTGGAGGCGATAATATCTTATTATAGCTTGTATAAAGTGAACTCACACTTGTTAGGTCATATAGTGCTATTAACGAAAGCTCGAATGAAGAAAATTAAAACATTTAACTCAAACTTACTGTCCGGATAACCGTCCTCTTGGCTGCCCAAAAAACTCAAATTCGTAATGGCAGATGTACTCAAAAAGTCACCAAGGTTTCCAAGGGTCACCCTTGTACCGTTAATGTAACCGGACTTTAGTTTCTTCATAGTGGTTATCATCGCCATTGGAATTTTGCCTTGATCTAAAAACATCCAGCATTAAGAAACTCATCAAAGAAATCAAGTTAAATAGCGAAATAAGCAAACAAAAAACAAACATAAGCAAAAATTGTTGTTAAATGCACATAATTAGTTACGGGGACGCTTACTTTTCTTGACTTTAACTGACTGGGAATTCAATTATACTATAAAAAAAAGTTTACTAATTTAGGACATCGCAGAATGTAAAAAGATTGGTTTGCGTATGAGATGATATTGGACCTCTAAAGTTTTTAAGAACAATAATGTATTCAAATATTTTCGATTGAATTTGTTTATACGCGTACAAAGAATTTAACCAAAACTTGAGGTTTAAAAGATTAAAATTTTTTTTAATCATAAATGTAGTTGAAAAGTGCTGCTTGATTTTAATTTTGTCAATTTAAAAGTTTGGAAGTGTAACACGGAATTAGTACATTCAAAAGTAAAATCTAATTCTTTTACCAATCTAATTGTTTACCTAAGAGATAATGTGTAGCTAGTAAAGTGATGGTCGGTCTGCCCAGCATTTGCTTCCAACTCATGCCGAGAAAGGCGACGTTCGCTGTGAACGTGCTCGCGAGCAAAGCCGGGTCGCGAGTCATGTAGTACTCTTCATAGTCGAAATTCTAGTCATGCCGGGAAACAATATGGATGATAAACACTCTCGTGTAACATGACTGCCAGCTTTATTAATACAGGTTAGTAGGTTTTATATTACCTAGGTACTATGTTAGTATAGAAATACCTATAAAGGAATAAACACAATTCCATTGTTATACCACAGTCTAAAAAGACATACAGTTGTTCAACAGAGATCTTTAAGGACGAACTTTGATGCGGGATATGTGAGACAAGACTTTGGAGGGACTGAAATGGCAGACGCTATTAGTATGGAGTCTTCAGGCACATAAATAATTTTAAGTCAGGGCTGACGCTGTATTATTTTATTTAGGCGATTGCCAAGGTGGTACTTATTATTTTGGAAGATTTTTGATCAAATCCAAGATTGATAACTCATATAAATTCTTCTTCTAATTCTAAAAAGAAAAAAATATACGTCTACCATATAATATTTCGTTTTTATTTGAATGACAAATACGGTGACAGCCTTTTGTGCCACGATCAGTGACACCGGGTCTTTCGCAAGGCATTTGATTACTGTATGGTTTTTCTTACACCGTGGTTATACCCCGGATTATTACTTAATAAAAACTGGATCACACAGTTCAGTCAGTGGTCTGCACATAATGCATGCAAATAAGCACTGCTTTGCAGAGAATTTTATAAACCATAGGATTTTCGACTTTATTATCTCCCAGCTCAGTCAAAAACCCTGTGCATGCTACTGTCATTTCTATATAATATTCATTATTTATACAATTTATTAGTAGTATACACAGTAAAGCGCAAACAGTTACATAGAAGGGGTAAGCAAGCAAAAGATTCGCAGAAGGCATAAAACAATACCTAAATACATCTGATTCAAAGTCAATACAATGAGCGGTCGCCCGAGCAGGTTTTGCCATGAGGATTTCAAGAAATAAATCTCTGCTTTTAGAATATCAATCATCAGTTCGTAATCAGAAGCTATGTAGAAACGCTTCATATCAGAAAACTTGAACCAAACAGAACAAAAATACAATAATAATAATATAAAAAATTAAGATATCTTCTGTTTTACACATTCAATAAATCAATATAATGCAATCAAGATAATATGACTGTAATTCTATTTTGTCTTCCTTGTGTCCTAGCCACCATGAACAAGGCTGGTCATTGTCAACCAAAGAGGCAATCTTGTATGTAACTTGTACGCTTATACCTTTAAATTCATACGAATATGTGAATATGCAAAGTTTTGATATGATTATAATTTAAGTTAATTGAAAATAAGTATTTTAAAATAAAAAACTAATTGTAATCTGTGATAAGTACAAAGCATAGAAGAAAATTAAACAGGAAATTAAATTAGAATTTTGATTATTCTGCATTAATATCTATTTATATATACAATAGCTATTAAAAATAACTTAAACTAAAATATATAAGCTAATATTTATAATTTTAATTAAATTTTTATATTTCAACTTGATTATATATTTGACTAATGAAATAAAACAATATATCTATAAGTATGTGGACAAAACTTACCTGGGGTGTGAATGCAAATATACGCTCATTCAAGGAATATAATTTGCTTGTGCTCAGAATGCCTACATCACGAGATTTCCTTCCAGATAACCCTAGTTTCTTGTTTCGACCTGTTAATTAAAGAGTAAATGAGATTCTGCTACATTATTAAATAATCTATATCTAGACTTGTAGCTTTCTTCAAATATCATCGATCAAATTCATTAATGGTACAATTCAAAATATACAGTTTCTAGTAATTGAGAGTCAAAGTTTGATTTATACCATTAGTGCTACAGAAAAAGTTTATTCAATTTCCAACCATTTTGCATACTTAACTCAAAACTATACTCTTTTTTTTATTACGTGACTAGACAGTCTTGATTGCGATCTCACTAATGGTGGCATAATTACAAAAAATTGCAACTATAAAATATAATAATAGAGACATTAGATTGCCATTAGATAGAAATTGTCACACATGCCACCACTGAGGAAGACAAAAATATAAAACGGTAGTTTAACATTCTTATTCTCTATTATATTACATTTTTGTAAGAATAAAAATCAACTACCCAAGTATGTATAAAGATGACTCAGAACTCTAGCTGGCTGCACTTCAATGGGTGCCACTTCACTAATGGTTTGAACGTGAAGATCATGTTCCAGTAACTTATCTCTTATTTCATTGTCCTCAGCCAATATTACTATTTGCACAACCACATCCGGTTTCTTTTCTGAACAAAGTCGTCTGTTCAGGGGATCCAATTCTCCGACAGCTAAAAATCCCTTGAAAATTAAAAAGAAAGTTTTGTAGAGAAGTCATGTTTGAATGTAAATGTAGCTAATGCTGCTATGATAAAGCTTCACTCGAGTGTTATTCACGAGAAGCTGTATAAATCATTGCTACAATCTTAATTATTGTGTTCATTGGCTATTCAGCCATGGTATTCTTACTGCAGCAGAACATTTTAGCTAAAAACAAGAGTAACACATAACCAGCACTTTTTCACCTGCCTCCTTTCCTTCCTTTTTTTTCCTTTGTGTCTTTTTCAAACTACTTGACATATTATGGTGAAGTGCATTGTGCTGGGTTGGCTAAAATGGCTCTAAAATGGCAGCATTGACCTCTGTCAATGCTGCCATTTTAGAGAAAATTAATTAGTGGACAGATTTTTTATTATTTAAGTTTATATAAAATAATATTATCATATTATTTGTTTTGTATAATTTTATATGATAGAGCTTGCCATATTTTCCCACCTATTCCCATAAAATATGTGTAAGACTTGTCAATTTAGTGTTAAAGAATTGACTACAACTGGATCAGGAGTAATAAATCATACATTTTAGAAATTAAATAATTTCTAACCTCTTGTAATAATTTTCCAAGTATATATAAAGACTGGCCCCAGATAAATGGACATCTTCCAAGTGGTATACGTTCCTGGCTGCCAGGTTCTATTTGTTCTTGATCTGCTTTATCAATTGGCACAGAATACAATTCAGGGACCAACTTTATCCCATCGTCTTTCCTTATCATGATTTTTTCGAGTCTAGTCATATAATCCATTACATTGTTTTTGTCCCCTTGAAAGCAGTAATCTAGTATGAGGTAACAGAAGAACAATGGCCATTCACATTCTATGTTTTCAAACATCCTTAGCTCCCATGGTTCATAATATAATCTGTTTGGATCTTCCCGGGGGGTCTTGTGACCATCTCTCAGGAATCTCTTGCAACCGTATTTTCCTTGAAGCTTGTTCACAATTGTTTCTCTAGTCTTAGTGATTAGCTGCGGATCATCAACAGCGAAGGCTGGGTAGCTAATTATTGAAAGTAGCCCTGAATCCAACTCCTTGCTATTGGACTCTCTGGGTAGCATGGACTGTAACACTGCTTGGCATTTCTGTGCTTCATCTGCTAGCACGTGTATAACACTTGAAGGTCCGCCACGTGCACCAAATAGATCAAGCTCATTCATAGCTTCCAGAGCAGCTTTGGCCATACCAATCGAACTTGCATTAAGCTCAGGTAGACCATGATTAGTTTTGTCTCCCCTTTCCCAAATCCCATAATCAGGTGTGCAATAAGCAGACTCTATATAAAATACTAAATTTTGAATGAATGCAACTTCATCTAAAGAAAATACGACTTGCAAGCCAGATGCAGTCATCTGTGCAAGAATGAGAAGGTAAAGTGAAACAGCGTCAATTTGGAGATGACCCCATTCAGTGTCTTTAACCACAGTTTGGCCAGTTCTTGATGAATACTTTGCATGGAGGGAATCTAAAGGATGCTGTGTGCTCTTGAATTTTTCCACTTTGTCTTTTTGTTGCATCATTGCCATTAAGAGTCCTGTAAGAATTAGAATAATAAGTACTGTAAAATGTTACCATACAAAACTAAATAAAAATGATTATAATTAAGACATTCAAATATTAAAACAAGCGTTCTACTCTAAAAAACACAATCACAGAAAATCTTTTGTTTATATATCATCTGAATCTTTAGAAAGGGAACAATATACAAAGAACTATTCTTAGACCTGTCAATTTAGTTTAGAGATGTTGTTCAACAAAATTAGTAGGTACCAATACCTTTTTTATTAAAATCTAATAAGTAAGTAGTTCAGCAGTATTACTTATTATTAACTAACAAACACAGACTCATAAAGTCTGGACACACAAGCTTGGATAGGAAACAAACCTCTCATTAGCTTCACGCAGCTTTGTTCTAGCTCGTATGTTTTAGCACGATCCTCATCCTGGTCGGCAATCTTTTTAAATGCCATGGACAGCCCCCATACTGCCAAGATACAGTAAAGGTTATCTCTGATCCAGGCATGATCATTATGAGGACTGGCTGGAAACAACCCCGTGACCGGTTGCTGGTGGTCCAAAATTAACTTGTGCACAACTCTTTGATAGTAATCTAATCGGACGCCCGAATTGCTTCGGGTCCTCATTTTTGATCACACAATTGCGCACTTTCTATTTTTATATCAACGCACAATAAAACATTTTAATAAAATTCAATTTATTTTCTTGATGAACAGCTACTATTTAGGTACATGTCATTTGAAAGTCGAGACTGTCACTGTCAAGCAAGCTGTCAAGGTGGTGTCAGATGTCATTTCCCATGAAGGTATTAGGGTGGCAGACCCAATTATGGGCACTTTAAGAGTTTATCTTATTTCAAATATGTTTTTTAAGTATAAATTTAACCAAATTCTATAAATCACTGTGTTCATAAGGTTACTTGTTTAATAAAATATATAATTAAAGATGTTATTGAAATTTTTATGTTTAAATCAACTAGAATTTTAAATAAGATTGAAAAATGACCCAGTCCCCAATTATTCGCATATTTGTTACCAGTTATGGGCACAAAATTATCCAATTATCAACATTCAGATTTTAATAGAGTTTAAGGGAAATATAACGCTAGGCTACCTACGGAAGTATTTTAGAATATAGATTTTATTACGAAATAATATACGGAAATTCTTATAGTAACTGTAGGTGACTTAATTTTTTTATATTTATTATATTTAAAACAAACACCCTTACATATTTAATAAGAAAACGTAAACATAGTCTTTATCAAACGACAGACGTCCACAGCTGGACGAAGGTCTCTTATATGGACTTCCACAGGCCTCAGTCTTACGCTACCTGAATCCAGCGGCACTCTGCGACTCGTTTGATGTCGTCGGTCCATGGGATCCCATCGACCATCAGCTCTTCGAACTATATGCCCACCCATTTCCACTTCAGTTTCGCTTAGCTATGTCCGTGACTTTGATTCTCTTACAGATATCCTCATTTCTGATATGATCTCGCAGGGATACTCCGAGCATAGCTCTCTCCATCGTCCGCTGAATGATTTTTGTTTCGTGATAAATAACTGCCCATAGAACTTCTGAACCTCTCTCCATACCTCAGGTGGAGAAGAAACGCCTTCGTCAGTTTTCAGCCGCGTCAGCTGGCTCTGTTCGATAAATAGATCTCTCACGGACACTTTGGAATGGAACTTCTGTTCCACTAGATGGTATCTTTAATACACTTGGTATTCAAGGCCCGCAGGTCGCGAGTTCTTTCCTTAGAGATCTGCCTATTAACCTACCAGTAGGCATCCGCGTCTGCTGACGACTGAAGTCTCATCTCTTGTCTGTCTTCCATTAGTTTGAGAGTAAGGTCAGAGAACTTCTTGGTCCTTTTCGTGTGATGGGTCTTAAAGAATTTAGACTCCAGAGTATGGACAGTTTACATACACTTGTTAAGATCGTCTACAGACTCCCAGTCTGCTAGGGAATCGAATCGCTTCGGAGTGTTAATAAACAGGAAAATCTCCAAATTTTGTAACCAGATACTGACACCCCTTGTTTTGCAATGAAATAACGGGAAAGTTTCAATTACTTTTTGATTTAGTAACTAATAATACTTAGAAAATCAATTGAAAACAATTATATTATTAAAACTCAAATAAAACCACAGTTAAATCATTATTAAGTAAGTACTGACCCTTAACGTCGATGAGTCAAAATGGCCGAAAAACTTCGGGAACTCCAGAACAACGATATCTTTCAACTACGATACTGACGTCATTTTAAAACTTTCCAGATTAGAAAGGTTTTGATTGTGAAAAATATGAATTCCCCTAAATATTTTTAATCTGAAAATTTAAAAACCACAATCAGAAACTTATATTTTTATCTTTTTTGCCAAAGTGCGAATAAACTGGTGCAGTGCTAGCTATTGGGTTGGTCTACATACATATAGGTAGGTTTTTCCTACCTATCATGGACCATGATTCATGGTTGATACCACAGAATAACTATACGTTACCTACCTATGTGACTTCACGTTGACGTAATTGAGTAATTGACGTTGACGTTTATAACCTCGGTTCGTGTTTTTATTATTTTTTCCGTGATTACTTCGACTTTTATTTACCTATTATTTATTTTATGTGTTTATTTTTCAATCGTTTTATGCAATTTTTGAGCTAAATTCTAAGCAATAAGTATTTTTTCTTTAGATTTTCTTATGTAGCTTTAAACAAATTGTGTGTAAGATGTATAAACATTTGATAATTTGTAACATCTTCTTCATTTCTATAATTCAAGGGAAAATTATACCTCCAGTCAATATTACTGCAACAAAAACAATTATTCCCGATGTTTTACATCAATCAGAGAAAAATGATAGCAGTACGCATAAAGTGATAAGTGAAGGTGGGTCAATAGCACATATCAGTGCGGTCACTTTGCCTAGTAGTGACTTGGCTTTGATAAACTTAGAAAAAAATGTAAGTGTTACTAAAGGAACATCCGTGGTTGCAAGAAAAGGAGTCAAGTATGAAGATGACGTCAAAAGTCATGAAGAAAAATTGGCCTCTGAAATTCCTTTTATTAAAATAGCTAACAATACAAACAAACCTGTTGCAATACAGAAACCCACTACAACATTAAATGAGACAAGTATACCTAATAACGTGCAAAACATAAGTGTTACTAAAATACATAAGCCTTTATTAGTATCTTCAGAAGCACTAGCAAAAATGGATAAAATGAATAATGTGAGTATTGATGAAAATGGTCCTAGTATCAAAGCTCATGTGGTGAAAGCTGGTAGCCATCCTGGAATGATTGTACCCATAGTAATAACAATTTTTGTTGTTCCCATGTTTGCAATAGTGGCCTATATGGCACTTAAACGAGGCCAAGAGGCTTGGAAAAATAGACACTACAAACGGATGGACTTCCTTCTTGATGGAATGTACAATGACTGAAGCTAAACTATTAGGAGAAAACATTAATAGTAATTAAAATCTTTAATGAAGAGTACTCAATTCTCACATTGATTTAATAATTGCAGCAATATTTGTTATTTCTCTGCAGTGTCTAGTTATAGTGAAATATAGTTATGATTAATGCTGCAGTATCTTTAAGCACACAAACAGTTACCCATAAATAACAAAACTACATTGTGGGGACAAAATGGGATGCTTAACACCAATGGCTGTGTTTGATGTGTAAAATTCTTGGTAATGGCTAATGAAACATGATACTTAAAAGCAAAGAAATTCTGTGGTCTTCCAGTTGATGCAGTTAATAATAATGTCTGGTTTGCTTCAGTGATGTGCTAAATTATTATCAAAATCTATTTAATAAGTATGTTATAGAAAAAATAAGATTTATAAAGATTTAAATTAATAAATCTATTTAAAGAATTTAAGCTCAAAGGAGAGGTGATGACAATTTTGTAAAAAAAGCAATAAATAATTATTACCGTGCCCCAACCTAATGATGTGCCTTGTTGATGTTTCTTTTTTACACATTTTTGTAATTTGTATTTTTGATATTGAATTTTTGGACATAAGTTTGCATAGTCTTCCTAAGATTTGTTGTGATATTATATGCAGAATTTAACTTTTTAATGTTATTGTAACTAAATATATATATAAAACAACATTGTATCTTTGTTTTTTATTCAAATGTTACAGCTATTATTATAGTCGCCTCCTCCTCCAAGCATAGATCTGGTACCAAGAACTGTGGCTGCATTTCATATAAATATTAACAATTTCTTAAAAAGATTGGACAAAATATTAATACACCTCAAAGAGTAGGTCCAAGTACCAAGTACCCCAAGAGAATAATATAATCACTCCGTTTTACTATTGAATTTCTTTTTTCTCAATTCTATGTATAGAATACCTACACTGCAAGTAATCTTCAAGTACCTACCTTAGGCCCATATTACACTACTATATAATAGGATCCTATGTCGTACCATAGACTGTATTCTATATAGATCATTATATATTTCCACAAACATATAAGAGTAAGCAGACCTAACATAAGAAAAAATTGGCGTTCCAATTACGCCTACATACAAATCTCACGCACACATTGACAGTAAACAGAGCCGGACTTCGAAAAGCGAGGTTCAGCGAGGTTGAAGGGACTGGAGAGTATTTAGTATCTGTGATTTGAAATAATATGGAAACTACGGAAAGTTGCCATCAAATTGTAGGTTAAACCCTTATTTTACATTCTGTAAACTTAATTCTATAAATTAATTCTTAATTATGAAAATGGATTCTAATGTGCTAAGTTTCGCGGTTTTGTAATCAAACAAGTAATAATGTTACAAAATAATATTTAATAAAATCAAAACAAAACATGATTTACAAAATCTACCCAAAAGATATATCTATTAGATAAATAAAACAAAATCAAAAAGCAACTTTTTCTCTAATATCTTTTAGAAATACAAACATTGACAATACGATAACATCAACAGTAGTTTAATTAACTCTTACATTCTATTCAGCCTGTATCACTCATTTCAGTAACCTTATTAGAATAGTATTACACATTTTAAACTTATAAAAATAACAAAATAAACCATATGTCTCAGTCTTTTCAATAACGTAATAAGGAATAGTATTACTCTATACTCTTTAGTAATAGTATTACTAGGCTGTAAATTTTGCAAGTCCATCAAAACTTGATCTCCAGCAGCTTTTCTTTCTACTGGACCTTTTACTGATGATGTAGACATATGCTGAAAACAAGAGTAATAAATTATCAGTTGTCTAGTATTAACAATTTAATAGGTAATACAAATAGGTACACAGCTATATATATATGGGTATAGCTGTCAATATTTACAAGATTGTTGCAAGATGTTTTGGGTTGGTACCTAAATATAAGAACAACTAGAAACTTACTTGTAATGATGAATCAAAAATCATTGGGATTGCATTAGAAGTAAGGACGGTACGAAAACCACTGCAATCCACTAAATGTGCTTCAAAATGTTCAGAACATAGCACACTCAAACGATGTTTTGTGCTGCCAGTTTTTTTTATTCATCTGCATCAACCAGGCATTTTTTAGATTTTCATCCTTTGGAAAGCTGAAAAATGATTTAATTTTATAATTTATCCTTACTTTTATAGAAATAGAAATAGAAATATTTTATTTCAAATAAACTTTTACAAGCACTTTTGAATCGTCAATGAATCTACCACTGGTTCGGAATGCCTTTCCCGCCGAGAAGAGCCAGCAAGAAACTCGGCGGTCGCTCTTTTAAAAAAAAAGTAAAAATTTTACAATATTTAATGAAACTATGCTATGTATACAGTGCTTCCACGATTAATTTTCCTAAGTCCAATACAATACAAATACATATTAATACAATCCAATACATCTTAAAACAGGCAGGCAAAAACAGACTAATTATTTAATCAAAATATACCCACTAAACAAAACTTGCGCCTGAATACGGCCCTGTCAAATTGTACAAGTATATGAAACGACAAACAAGATCCTGATATTAATTAATTGATAAATATTGCAACAGGAATATACTAGAACCAAAATTACTATAACTGTCTACGAGTTTTGCGTATATAATAATTAGGGACTGCTTCTAAAATGCCGAACGATTATTAATAATCACACAGTAAGCATATAACCAAATTACGAGTCTATAGCACATCAAAACTTACCGATGAAAAGTAATTGCAGGTGTTTTCCTATACGGAGAATTGCCACACAGAGGTGCACAACACTTCACCATTTTATTTCAGAATTTTTGATTCTTTAGACTCGATTTTAAAGCAAATTTAAAAGAATAAACAACTCGCAGGTTATGTTGTTGTTTTTGACAAATTGACATATTGCACCAAACTGTTCTTATTTGTAGCTTACGAATTGCCTCAAGCTCAATTATGTCTATGAGTGCGTAAGTGTTGCAACAACAGAAGTAAAAGAGATAGAATCATATATTTTTTGTTGGAAAGAAGCAAGCGAAGATATTATTTATTCGTTTAGATGTAGTTGTGAAAATTATGTTAGGTCTGCTTACTCAATTGGGTGAATATTCAAAGTAATGAAAATTACGTATTTCAGTGAATAAAAAATTGAAACTTAAGTTTAGACTCCATTTAATATACGTTTATCATGCACACCTACATACTTTATCGTGCACATGGTGTGTTTATTGAAATTTCTATGTAAATCACTCAGATTTTTAGTGAAAATAACATTAAAATTCATTACCGGCACCTGTTTTATTACTAGATATTTTATATTTAATAATATTTAGTAAACCTAGCACAAAAATAATGTTAATTTGGCTACTGTGCCGAATAATTAAATAATTTTTTATTACTTCTTCATAATTTAAAATTAATTTTACAAAGAAATATATAGTCAAATATGTTTTTAAAGTTTTGTCACGATGCAAAGTTCATTACCGGAACCCTCCGGAATCATCACGGGAAACATGTTTTTACGTGACAAAATCTTGCCGCTACATAGTGAGCTCTCGGCGTCCCGCACCTCAGACCTCAGTCGACCGGAAAACGTAGCAGAAGGAAGACGTACGCACGAACTCGCGCAAAAAATTACAACTGAAAGTGTATTATAATGTTTTGTCACAGTTTATGTTTCATTACCAGTCCGCTTATATTTTGATAAATATTTAAAATTGGAATTTTATTGCGATAACAATACATCAAGTTCTCGTCTAGTTTAATTTTTAAATGATTAGATAGCATATACTGCTTATAGAAAAATTAATAATAAATTAAAAGTGCATATTTGTCATTACCGTGTCCTTCATTACCGTCGTTTACCGTAACCTTTTTGAAGTTCATTTAATGATTTTTACTGAAACTACATTATATACAGGAATACTTTCGAAGGGAGATGATTCTACAATTTGGTAGTACATGGAAAAAAAGATCTGGAGCACCTGATGGTCGAAGTGCTCCAGGCACCCAGGTGGTGGGGGTGAAATTGCGTTCGGTGGCGTGCGGTGCGGTTGTAGAAGTTAGAGGGCTCCCCGTTATATAGCCGATAGAGCACACAAAGCGAGCTTACATCTGCGGTGTTCCAAGCTTTCCAGCGAGTAGGTTAATTTGGGATTGTCCACAAGCCGAAGTGCCCTCTTTTGAATCCCAATGCTGTTGGTAGGAGTAAGGGAAGTGTTCTGAAAGAGAAGAGGCGTGGTAAAAGGGGCCTTTTTTGCGGTAAACGCACAAACTTGTGTTTTTGAAGGGTTAAATTGAACAAGATTTTGTGAACCCCATACGGACACTTTCTAGAGAGAAGTCTCAATGTCCGACACAAGTTTGGCTCTATTCTCCTCCAGCACTGCGCGAGAGAACTGTGCATGGCCTTTGTAAAGGGCATCAGAAGTACTGTCATCCGCATAACAATATATGCTGCTGTTATGCAACATATCATTGATATGCAAAATGAACAAAGTAGGCGATAGCACTGAGCCCTGTGGAATGCCAGCATTGATGGGCTTAAGTTGAGAGCAAAAACCGTCGACAGCGACCTTGATGCTGCGCCCATGAAGAAAGCTAGCGACCCAATGGCACAGCTTCGCAGGAAGTCCGTAAGATAGCAGCTTCGATAGCCAAGCCCTATGCCAAACCCGATCAAAGGCTTTAGCGATGTCGAGGCTGACCGCTAGGGCTTCCCCCTTACTGTCAATATATCCCCAATGTACCCCGTATATCACGCAAGGAGTTTTGACACCGCGGGATGGTCAGCGGTATTTTCCCACCATCATCAAGCGTAGAGTTGGCAGCAAAGAGAGTGCCCAGAATTTCGGCTTTCTCTTTGGCAGTGTAGGCCAGTGTATCATCCGGTTTGCTTAAAGGTGGAAACGAGGAACGACAGAAGTTGCCTTACATGGCTTTCAACAGAAATCAGAAAGCACGGGAACCAGAAGGCAGTGAGACTAGTCTCTGCCCAATTCTGTCGATGTGCTCAAATTTTGCCCTGGCAATGGCATTTTTGTAGGCTCTGGACGCAATGTTAAAGATTTTCTTAACATTTGCAGCATTGGGATCATTGGTGCAATGTGCAGAGAGCCAGGACTGGTAGGAGTTTTGTTTAAGTATAGCAGCCTTATTACAGATCCCGTTGAACCATTTCTGCGCGCGCTTCCCAAAAGGTATGAGGGAGTTTGGAATATAGCAGTCCATACCTTGGAGTATGGCATCAGCAACTGCTTCAGCACAGGTGTTAAGGTCGTTTGTTGAAAAACAAAGCTGTGCCCACGGATATGAGGCTACCGGTATTACGCGTGCGAACAGAGGATGGAAGTGGCACGGAAGTCTGTACTAGGCAGGGGTTAAATGTTCCTAGGGGAGCATCGACTGTTACCTGGTAGCCGGTAGGGTGAGTGGTAAGGAAGAGGTCCAATATAGAGGGAGTCTATTAAGTTATGGAAGAACTGCTTGATATTTTGTTATTTGAAACGATCTTACTCCAAGCAGTGACGGGCCCAACAAGGTTCTCGGTCGACGAGTGAATTACCAATTCCCTGTGCACGGCTGGGCACTTGCTTTTATTCGTACAAGTTTATTCAAATATAGAATTCATAAGAAATTCTGCCAAAAGTATACATAAAAATTCATTACCGTATACAGGGTTCATTACCGTAGCTTGACATAAATTTCTAGTGGCAATAACTCTTTGAATATTTGAAATATATACGTGCCTTTCACTTGTGTATTTAATGAAATAGCACTAAACATTATAATACTATCAAAAATTAAAAAAAATGAAATTATGCTTGTTCCTAAAAAAATGCGCAAATATCGTCCAAATTGAATATTCACCCTCTTATATGTTTGTGTATATTTCCTACTTATTCCCTAGGATGACAATCTATGGTATGACATAGAATCCTATATATAGTGTAGTGTAATATGCCCCTAATATTGCCCCTAATCGATATTCGCGATGACGGTATAACAAAGTGATTCGTCTGTGTTTATGTCAGGTTCTAAAAGATAGAACTCAGAGCCCTAAAACCGTTAAAAAAAATTAAAAATATGTTGTCAGTCATATGTCAAATAAAGCTGATGAAGGTTATTCGTCTGTGTTCTGAAATATGAATTTGGGGTGTAGGCGTAGAGAGAGAAGACATAGAGTCAGTGACGATTTCTTTCTCACTCACACTAAAAAGAGAGCAGAGATAAAGTTATTAATGTGATAAACAGAGACGCAGCTACCCAATTTTTTGTCCCTCATCGTGTAACCAGTTTTTTTCAAGGTCGACACACTTTTGTGCCCAACAAACTGACAGTTAATAAGAAAATTTAGTATCTATGTGTGTTGCCAGCTTTAGGTACCTATACAATGTCCCGATTTTCCCTATCCTACTTATATTATAAATGTGAAAGTTTGAATGTATGTAGGGCCATCCATACATACATCCAAATTTCAGCCATATCGGTTTAGTGTGGCGTGATTGAGTAACAAACATATGGATGTTTGTTACTCAATACGCCACACTAAACCGATATGGCTGAAATTTGGCACGGAGATAGGTTTTTTTTAGTAATGTCCTCTGACATACCGTAACGGCGGGTTACTTTGGCTACTTTTTCAATTTTTTTTTTAATTTTTGTTGAAACAAAATAAAGTCGTGATGGAAGAAATGAATATTATGAGAAAAGAAAAGAAAGATGATGGATACTAGAATATAATATATGTCGGCGATGATTAAAGTGTATTCAGTTAGATAGTGTCGGTTACTGTTCTGAATCATCCTGAAGTTTCGTTCGAATGTCCAACAACCAGTCGAGAACTGTTGGCGATCTTAAGAATTATTTTATTTACAAAGTTCTTAATTTTTAAAGCCATTTTTAAATAGCTAGAGGCAGACTTTTAATGTTTTTTTTAAATAATTATTAACTTAAACTATGAAGAGTTGCAGTTTTATACGACTGCCTGAAAAAAGGAATATACTGTTAATTTCATTAATGATGATTTTGATGACTAAATATACAATTTTTGTTGCTTTTAATTCAATAGCATTACTCGATCGAAGGAAAATTTTAACTGTTCATTACAAATTATTTTGTGTAACATTCTTACTAGTAACGAAAAAAAATTTTCCTTTGTGTTACATACATCTTTTTTCAAAGTGACTCACATATGCTAAATTTCTATTCGGCATTTCAATATTTTTTTTAAGGAGCAAATAATTATCTAGTGAATTGGTCCTATGAAAGTACATTAAAAAACTTTAGTATAAAAAAAAATATTTTTAAAAAACCGACTTACGTGTACAAACTAAAATTATTTTATACTTTTAAGTGGTGGTTGAAGTTAATATTGTGTGCAATAAAGAATAATAAATTCTTTATTGCACACAATATTAAGATATATGTAAAAAATAGAAGCTTACCCTAATAGGTATGTCTCTCCCAGACAACCTTATATGTGTAGGTATGTTATTTAAAAAATAAAACAGTTCAGCATCTGTTTTGTCGTTTTATTTAAAAATCCTGGGAAGAATTTTCCATCTAATTTGGGGTACTAGGGGAGTGCAGTTATTGTGGCAACATTAAACTCGAACTTGTCATGTGACGTCATCGTTACGTCATGTTATCTCTATTTCAGTCGCGGTTACACAGTACCTTGGTCTATTGCCTTCTCTGTCTACGGGTGTAGGTAAAAGTACGCGAATTTTATGAGAGTAATAGCAGTTTTGTAACTATAATTGTGAGTGATGCGGTGAAATGCTTAAAAAATTGAATAATACGTGTATGAAGTGTGATTTCTCAAATTTTATAACTTTAGTGCTTTCACATAAGAAAATATAACCTTGGTCTGAAATGGTGAGTATGTACTATTCAACTATCTATAATAGTCAGTATTTTGTATGATTGTATGCAACTCATGCAGTTAATTATGATTTTATAAGTTAAAAATATGAAGCGTTAGGTCAAACATCGATATTTATTTATAGCCTTAAGTTTTATAGTAGTAGTATAGCCAGGCAGGTAAAATAGGTAAATCAACTTTTATTTTGTTATAGGTAATTAAATATATATAAAATTGTAATATATTACGTTAATAAAACCCAACATTGCAACAAAAAACCTATTCCCTACTTTATTACTAAACTGATGAATTGATATTATTTGTATTCTTTAAGAAGGCATTTAAGTTTGTTCATAATATTAATTAATGTTTTATTTAAGGGATTAGTATCAATATTTTAATAATTTTATAGAATAATTTGGAAGTAAGTGCACTTAATGTGTGCTGATACAGAGATGGAATATGTGAGGAGTGCATCAATACATAAACAATGAGTGCTCAAAGTGGATGTGTCAGTTGCAATGAGGAGTCTGAGCATTTTGATACCAAGCACGATGGCGACTGCTCTGAAGGAGAAGATGCACAAATTCGCCTGGCGCCACATGTCCAGGCTTACTTGGCCCACAACAACCCCACTACAAACTGCTGTGGGTTTGCAATACCTATTGCCTTCGAGCGAGCTGCTCCTGGCACCTGGTGGAACCCACGCTTTGACTCTGAAATACTTGAGGGACAATACAGGAGCAGCTCTTTCAGACAGATAAGACTAAGATTCAGGTGCATCTTATTTTGTTTTCATTTTACTTAATGTTTTGCTTGACACCTCAGTATATTATTCCTGAATAGCTGTGGAACTCATTTTTTATAATCTTCCTCAGTGTTCTTGTAATATAATAAGTGGTTTTTTTTTTTTCAGATTTGCACTTTTATATATTTTGATATTTTCTATATCATGGTTTATCTATCTTGTGGTACTTGGCTTAAATGGTGTTACTGTAAAATGGCCATTTTTGTGTTCTATATTTGCTGGTGTCCTCCTAATAACGTGTGTAATGCTTTTTGTGACATTTACAAATATTTACAAAGTGTACACATCCAAGCTCTCCCTGATTATGGCACTCGCTCTATGTACCCTCAGTCTATCTTTAGTTACACTGACTACACAGATCAATGCTGAATATATCCAAGCTGCGGACATCAGTCAATCTGGACATTTCGCTATGTGTATAGAAATCCTGCTAATAATATACACCCTGACACCATTGCCCCTGTTTGCTTGTGTGATCATAGGACTGTTGTATTCAACAGTGTTTGAAACCTTGAATATTGTTTTGCATTTATCTGAACGAGAATGGCAGTTCCCTGGAATGTTTGTGAGGGTTTTTCTACAACTCTGTGTTCACATCATTGGCTTGCATATTTATCTTATGACGTTTGTGAGAATGCGCGGCACCTTTATGAAAGTAGGACAGAGTCTGCTAGTGAGGAGACAGTTGGAAATGGAGAAGCTATTGAAGGAGAAAATGATACATTCAGTGATGCCACCGAAACTAGCCAGTTGGTTGATGGAAGAGCAGATATTAGAAACCGAAACCACTTTTAAAACTCATGATCCCCTAAATCCACGAAGTTCAAATCTTGGGGCATCAGATATAAAATCATTATTTAGACCTTTCAATATGAGCTCAATGGATAATGTTTCGATTCTTTTCGCGGATATAGTTGGTTTCACAAGGATGTCGAGTAATAAGGGTGCAGAGGAATTAGTAAATATACTGAATGATTTATTTGAAAAGTTCGATGAGTTATGTCTGATTCACGGTTGCGAAAAAATATCCACATTAGGCGACTGTTATTACTGCGTATCTGGTTGTCCGGAACCTAGACCCGATCATGCGACTTGTTGCGTGGAAATGGGACTTGGTAAGTAAAAGTAACAATATTATGCATAATTATATAATATGGTAAGAGATGGCTCCAATTTGGTTAACGACTAATAAGCGTACGTACTTGTGCACTTTAATATAATCTGCGTAGTTAGACTCCTGTGAGATGGTTCGCCAAAATGAAATTCGGTCAGGAAGACATTAACTTACTTACCTTATGTATAAAGTAAGGTAAGGTAAGAAGTACGTTTGTATTTATTTATATATTTTTATTTAATTGGCTATAATAGAAATAGAAAGCTTCTAAATACGTAACTTATGCAGGCTTATGTTTCAGGGATGATAGAGGCGATCCAAGAATTTGATAGAGAGCGTGGCGAGGGAGTGAATATGAGAGTTGGTGTACACACGGGGACAGTTTTGTGTGGCATAGTAGGCACGCGTAGATTTAAATTCGACGTTTGGAGCAACGATGTCACTTTCGCTAACAAAATGGAGTCCACGGGGAAACCGGGCCGCGTACACATTTCCGAGGAAACTTGTAAATTTCTCGGAGGCTCTTACGTTTTAGAGGAAGGCGAGGAAGTTTTTGGTAATTATGATCACTGGTCTGCATGCATTAAAGCACCTTTTATTATGTAATATGATTCAATACCCTTAAATGTGTCCAGGTCATAAAACCTACTTCATTGAAGGCCGACAGTTGAGCTCGCCCTATGACCACGACCACTGCCTCACTCCCTCCAATCCTGTTAATCTCCGCCTCATTATATCTCCTGCAGTGTCCCCGCAATCTGTTCTGTCCTTCAATCATTCACCGCTCCCGCTATCTACTAAAACAAGCGGATCGTCGACGGATGAAAAGCAAAACAAAAATGATGCCAAAAATGCGAACAACTTCCTGTCCCCGTATCCTTTTAATTTTCGTAATAAAGCCAGTTCACTGCCAAGCATTCTGGATTCTGATACTGAGATAGAAGAAAAGAAAGATTTTCCTGAGACGAACGACAATTCTTCGAAAAGTCCTACGTCAGTCGGTAAGTTTGACATTTTAATTGTGGATACCTAAATTTTTTTTTTCTCGGTTCAACTTTATTAAGATTAAAATACGTTAACTTACGAGTAGGTAAATACTAGACTTTTAGTAAAACTAAAATAAAAATGGAAAATTAAACAAACATCTACCTATCATCTACGCTGCATTTTCTACACTCATCAGTTATACAAGTAACTAGGTCTATGTAAAATGACCTTGCGAGATCGTCCGTGCACTTAGTTCTAGTGGGGCCTTTCAACGCATTTTTCCGGTGCGGGGTCGTCGTCGGGATTTCAACGTATATTGGGTTTTCACTGGCGCGATTGATTTGAGATTTAGTGTACTGTTACTTCAGATTATTTCCAAGGCACGGTAACCTTGAGCTGATGCTGAGGAATCAAGTAGTCATAAGAATGATCTCAATGAGTAGGTGTCAAATAAATGATTATCGAGGATCGAGAAGGATCTGATGATGGAGCAGAAAGCTGCGTATATCGTACATACTCGGGTACAACGTATTTGTCGGGGGTGTTTTAAATTTTTAATTTACACTTGTTGAATGTAAAAGCTTTGGAGTGGCATTCTTTATAGAAAGAAAGGATTTACGAAGTTAGGGCTATTTTAAAACATACATAAGTAGGATCTTGACCGGATAAAGCTACTAGTTTTTGTTTGTGGTCATAAATTAATTGAACCCGCGGTGAACTGAGGCGGAGTTTTATTTATTGACAGTATTAGTTATCAGCGGTATAGCTCACTGATAAGATATAGCGTGACTCTGAATTGCTTGAAGGTGTTACTCTCTGCGCATCGCGCGACTTTTGATGATGTTAAAATGTGTCGAAAAGGGTAATGGGTAATTTTGTATGGGCCAAGTACCCAAGACTGTAGCATTATGAACTATATCGGCTTTTGTTGACCTAATGGAGTATTTTAATTAATCCTAAGATAATATCTCTTAATTCACTTGAAGGAAAAAGATATGTACGTTGGAAGAACTGATTTTTCCTAACAGTTAATTCATTAATTATATTGTAAACTATTAATATCTGTACCCTGTGTAATATTAGTCTCTGAAGACTTTTTTGAATGCGAATCAAAACTTCTCTTTGGTAGGTGGTAAGAATGCAGATTACACAGCATAAAACGAACGCATTACTCACATAATCTTTTATAATAAGAATAACAGTCGAGGTGTACTTACAATAATTTTAAATTTCACGCTTTACATCTGTGAAATGCTATTTACGACTATTGCTACGCCGAATTTTAACTCTGCACGTCATCACCGAAAAAAAGGATATCGTATGATAACGTTCCAAATATTAATACTTCATGTATTAATATTTGGAACAATAAAATAAGAAATGTCTAAGAGCAACCGCCAAGTTTCTTGCTGGTTCTTCTCGGTTGGAACGGTACCAGTGGTAGATTCATTTGACGATTCGAAAGCAATTTGTAAAAGTTTATTTGAATAAAAAATTATTCTATTCTATTCTATTTGAATAAAAAAATATTCTATTCTATTCTAAGATTTTTTTTATCAAGATAATTTTTCAAACTTTTGTGCTCTTTTTTTTCTTCTATCACCTTTTCACTAAGAAAATCTGCCAGGCAATCTATACATAGGTACTTATCGTAAGAACGCCTCATTGACTGAGAGACGGGAAATCACAATAAGCATAAAATTACATAATGTTTTTACATACACTATATAAGTACTTATATGTATAGTGTATTTTTATTCGTGTATAAGATCTTATCTCTCTCTTAAATCAAATTCCAAATCTGGGATATACAAAAAATATATGATAAATGATACCCAATCACATTGAACTTATTAGCGTCATGTAAAACTGATACCATGTGCTTATAGCTTCAGTAGCACTCGCACGCTAAGTGATTGTTCGATAAACAAATGATTCTTCGGTGTAATAACTTGTGTCTACTTATTGACTTGAGAGTGTGACAATTTGTTAGATAAACAGTAAGGGTAATAGCACATCTCCTCCGTAAAACTGGCAGCGTAATTAACGACATAGAATTATACATAGAATAACAAGCTTGCACTTCGCTAGAACTTGATGAAAATGTGTGAATGCACTTAATTTAATCCTCTGTAATATAAGGGTTAGAATAGTATTGTTGAAAGAGAGCTGTGGGATAATCTAAAAATGACATTCTCGCTATGTGCAATGTTGCCGCAAGAATGACATTTATAATATTCAGCCAATCACCACAATTGAGACTGTAGCAATGATTGATGCATTTTTTCCGCAATCGCCCAGCAGTATGGTTACGATTCCGTCAACTGCCTGTTCTATCGTACCCATTTTCGCTGCTACGATTTTGCGGCCGAGATGTGCTCATGTCCTGTCGAACGATTCGAATAAAATATAGTTGACAGTCACTTGTCCAGTGATTTGTTATCTAATGTCATGATTTTTGTTATCTAATGTCATGATTACATTTTTTTATATATGTAATCTATCTTAATATAATATTATGAATGTGAAAGTATTTTTCATTGTTGATTTGTTAGTTAGTCCTTCAATCAGGAACAACGGTTCTACGTGATTTTTTGCATGAATATACTTGAGGACTTGGAAAGTAACAAACAGTTTCTTTTATTCTGGAAAAACAGAGGTTCCTGCGGAACGTTGATTATTCTAAGATTGTTTGCTGTTATTCTATATTATATCGTCGTTGAAAATTTAATATCGCCTATGTGACAAAAGCATTTATCATTATCGTAGAAAAATAAAAAAAAAACTTTCTAAAAAAATTATGTTAGTATCATTATTACAAAATGAGATTTTTTCGGTCTGCAAATCTTTGAAAATGCTTTTCAACTATTTATATTTATATTATTTTCCAAAACACCCTTCGACCAAAAGACACTTAGGAGGTTTTAAATTTGCAACGACGATATGTATAGTAATATGATATTATTGAACGAGCGAAGCGAGTTCTCTGAGTCAACTAGGGCGCTTGTCTGTACTGGACAGAGAAGTGTGTACGTCCAAATGTCTGTCAGAGCCCTATAACTTCTGAATTACTGAACGTAATTACTTCAAATTTAAATATAATATGTAAACTGATGGCCTTCAGCCGAACATTGTATAAAAAAATATAAAAAGCTTTATTTCAGGGGGGCTCTCATAGAAGCGTGTTTGAAGTAAAATTTTGTTTGCTGCGTTACATAGACTTGCGATATATCTTTTTAAAGACGACTTTGAACAGAGTACAAAAATATATTTTTTTTTAATTTTTCCCTTAAAATTGACGAAATGGGGGGCTTTCAAAGTGGAGATTTTAATTTGAGCCATATGTCAAAAAGTATTGCATATTAGAACCTGAAACTTTGTTGAAAATTCAGTTATATCTTGTACTTGAACAACAAATACTAAAATTAGATAAATATTATAAAGAAACGCAATTATTTAACTTTTTAGTGGAGATTTAATTTGAGCCATATGTCAAAAAGTATTGCATATTAGAACCTGAAACTTTGTTGAAAATTCAGTTATATCCTGTACTTGAACAACAAATACTAAAATTAGATAAATATTATAAAGAAACGAAATTATTTAATTTTTAATGCTAATAGCTTCACAATAATGCTAATAGAAGGCGCTGTATCAGTAAAACAGTTTTGCGTCAACTATTATTATTTTTTATTGCGTCTAATGTTAAAAGTTAATTATTACAATATATAATTAAAACTATCTTTTGGGAATTATGGGATACTGCGAGGTCTCAGTTCGGGGCGAACCACTAGTAATAAGTAAAATACCTGTAGGTATAAGAATGAAACACGATGAATATAATGTCCATCTTCCTTCCAACTTAAACCGCGTGAGCACTGCACGTGAAGGGATGACGTAACACCTTTGTTTGTACTAAAAATAATGAAATAATACACTCCATTGCACGGCATCTTCCAAACGACAGGCTATCGACGTAAAACCAATTAGGAGATTATCTTTCCTCCGAACTAATGCTGAGATCTACAGAGCGTGCTCTGGCTCAGCTCAGACCTAAGATAGAGGTTTAAACGAGACAAAAAATAATATGCTCTGACATAAATCTCGTTTAAATTATAAGACTCTAATAGACACTCAAAATGAAACAGATAGAAAAGGTTAAATTATTCCAAAAAAAGTACTTAAACTCTGAGATTTAGATTGAATTAGTGTCTCCATTGGACCGGGATATCCTGGATTTATAGTACATATTCAAGTATTTATTTTTATTAAACTCAAGAATAGTTAGGGTCTCTTGAGAAAACTAAATATTTTCTCGGATACTATCGATATAAGAGACGATTATGTCTGGATAATGAACATTTTAATGACATTGCAACCTGGTTTATTTTATTAAATTCTGTTATCCCATGTTAGAAAATAGGCTAATGCAATTTCTAGACAATAACGGGTGAATTTATTACTTTATTAACTACTAGTTGATGCCCGCGGCTTCGCTCGCGTGGAATTAGTTTTTAAAATCACGCGGGAACTCTTTGATTTTCCGGGATAAAAAGTAGCCTATGCCACTCTCCCAGGCTTCAACTATGTATATCAATGCAAAAAATCACGTCGATCCGTTGCTTTGGTGCGGCGTGATTGAAGAACAAACCAACAAACAAACACTTTCGCATTTATAATATTAGTATAAGGATAACTTCATTGCATTACAGGGAGTTGCGGTAAATATACGAACAAATTGAGAAACTGGAAAGTGCCGAGGTTTTTGAGAAAGCATTCAGATACTCCGTTGCACGAAATGAAAAAACGGCAGTTCAGTGATAAGACAATACACTTTGTGGAACGAGGGCAAGAGGCGGTCCAATCTAACAACGGTTACCATCAAGTGCCTATAGTGATAGAGTCCCAGGATAAGTCCAAACCCGCGCAGAGTGGTAGCAGGCTGACTTGCCCGCCTACTCACGAAATGGCGTCGTTTGAGAAAGAAATTATAGATATACGATCGTATTTGAGCCAGTCTAGAAGTAACATGTCACCCTTCGCTAGAAGTAGCAGCTACAGATCACAATATGGCAGATCTAACGTAGAGGTCAGTACGTAGAAGTCCATACGATATAGTTTTTTTTTTAAAGAATATTAGCCAAGATGAACTTGACTAATATTCTCCTCTCCCCTCCAAGTAAGTAGAAAGCTTGTGTTAGGAGTGGGTACGACAATAGTGCAACGGGTGGGGATCGAACCTACGACCTTTCAGTTTTCAGTACATACCTTTAACCGTTGGGCTATTGAGGCTATATAGTTAATCGAGTAATCATTATTTATTTCTAAACTATTACTATTTTCACCCCACGATGCAAAAATAGGGGTCTTGTAAAAGTTGACTGCTTTGTCTGTCTGGGTTCGTTACGCAGTGCACAAACGCTTGGAGCTATTTGAATTTTATTTGAAGGCAGCTTTTTTATTCGAAAATGGGTTTAATATTCAGCCTTTCGACGATTAAGTATCAGTTTTTTAAAAGCCTTTTTGAAATATCATATTATGCATGTGTGTGGGAATTTCCAATTAAGTGGTGATGTTAAGGAATTCCAATATTTGATGCAACATAAATTTTACGTGTTTGAGTCGTGCATGAAAGATAAATTTGTCAAGTCATAGTTGCTATAACCACAACTCTATGGTAGCATGGAATTAAAAACTCAGCAGTTTTTTGGTGAGGCATTATCTCTGGCCTTGTAAGTGAGATTTTCTGAGTTTGGTTGAGTTATTTGGCAAATCTCACCCAAAAATTGTAAACGGTATTTCGGCTTGAAAATATTTAAATAACAATCGATTCATATAAAATTTCAAAATCTGATTACAAATGTATATTTGCACAATCAGTGTGTGCTCAAACATATCTCTATTCCCTCACTCTCATGGTCAGGTGGGACGAAAATCCGATACGACGCGTATCGGATCGCGGTCGTCGGACGTGTTTTTTGCTTATTGTCTAATCACTAATTAAACGTAATCACTGGGCTAAAATTCCTCAAAATAGTTGAAGCCTCAATAGTCCAACGTTTAAAGTTGCGGATTGAAAACTGAAAGGTCGCAGGTTCGAACCCCACCCGTTGCACTATTGTCGTACCCACTCCTAGCACAAGCTTTTCGCTTAATTGGAGGAGGAGAATATAAGTCATGTTCAGCTTGGCTAATATTCTTTTTTAAAAAAAAATCCTGTCATCGATACTCAAAAGTTTGAGTTGCAGGTGCCCGTGAGCCGGGCCCGGAGCTCCACGCTGGCGACGCAGGGCGAGCTGCTGCGTCCGCGGGACCGCCGCCTCAACCTGCCGCTGGCGGCGCCGCGCGCCGTCGACGACGCCGTCAGCCTGTGCCCCTCCGTCAACAGCCGCAAGGACTCCGGCATCCGGAGCACCAGCCGTAGATCTAGCATTCAGCAGCAGGTAACTTCAACCTTAATTCGTGGTTTAATGACATAATTATTTAATTTAACTTATTTAATGAGGTTTAGCAAAAGCACAGAATACATAATAGTACAGGTACATGAGATTCACTCCGCAAAATCTAAAGACTTAATTCGTGTTTTAATGACATAATTATTTAATTTATCTTATTTAATGAAGTTTAGCAAAAGCACAGAATACAAAATAGTACAGGTACAGAATATTCACTCCGCAAAATCATTTAAATAAATAGCGAGTCTTGCTATCATAATATAAAGTGCAATTCGGGTTACATAGTTGCCTCTCTTTCTATCGCGTAACTCTTATCCATTCGCCCTACGTTAGCTCATTGAGTAGCTTTATACCTAAAATACAGAGTGCGCCTGGCCTGGCAAAAGTATCATAAATTATTACGCTAGAAACAATCGAGATGATTGTAAGTAGGTTTTATATTTGGTGTTTCTTTTAATGTTTGAAATTTGTAATAGAGTGGACGAATGAAGTCTTAATCGCGAACGGTAAAATGTAAAATTAGAAATGATACATCTTAAATTTATTTTCTCTGAGTTTATGATTTACAAAAATACATTAAACTCTTCACATGTTTCAGTAATGAAAATTCAAAATATTATATTTCATTTCCTTTCCTCTTACTCTAAAACGTGTATAAAGGTATACTTTAAAACACGAAAGTAACGACTTTTCATCGTAAATATTTATTTTCATCGTCATGTTATACTTGTACACATTCTTATATTTAGTTCTGTAAACAGTCTTGTGTTATCGTTCGATTTAGCAACGTGGAGTTTGTTGATATTTTCAGATATTCGCTCTCAATCATGCATCACTAGCGACATCGCAGGTAGACATGATGCAACATCGAGTATCGGGATACTACACTTCGAGCCAGTCTTCAATAAACGACCCCCCTTCTAGAAGCAGGTTGCCGCCGCCGCTGAACGAGGACCAGGTCAAATCGCTCCAAAAGCTGAGGAAGCAGTCGGATCTTCAGCTGATTCGATGTGTCCAAGATAATGCTAGGTCCGGAATAAATTATTTCGTTCAGCCGCCTTTGAACAGATTTACGCTGTTTTTCAAGATTCCCGAAATGGAACGGCACTATCGGGACAAAGCGCACAGAAGCGACGACTGCGAAGATTTCCCGCCAACGCTGACGACGTCTCGCTTCAACACCGCCTTAGATATTCTCGTATCGGCGATTATTTTTCTAGCGGTTTCCTCTTCAATATTGGTTCTGTACAACGAATGGAGGTACACCATCGGCTGGTACATATTCTTCGTTCTCATTGAGGTCGTCGCTATGGCGTTCTGTGTTTATAGACATTATTTAAAGTGGAAAACGAAACACGATCCTCACGATATCACGGACGCTATGAGAAAGTCCGTGAAGATATTTAGAAAATTATCAAACTGGTTCCCCTGGCATTTGTCCGGAAGCCTGTTGATAAGTTTGCCGATATTGGCTATTCTTATCAATTTCTCTTGCCAAAACACTACGATGACAATTTTAAAAGGAGAACAATCTTTTTACGTCTACCTATTGTACGTTAGTATAGTTCACTTTTGCAATTTTACGCAGATGAATTGGCTGGTTAAAAATACTCTGGTCACGCTTTACGCTGGCTCGTTCCTGTTCTTTGTAATTCTGGGTTGCCGTGAAGTCAACATTCAGTTATTTGATTCTGATATTACGAACCCGCTGTCGATTGCTCAAAATTTGACACTATTTAATATGTTAAACGTGACCGCCGAAGATTGGTTAGCAAACAACGGCACGCTCGGAAATGACAGCATTCATCATAAAATGCACCTTATGGAGTTGTATTTAGATGTTGCTTTGTTGTTGATGCTGGTCTGGTTCCTCAACAGAGAGTTTGAAATCAGCTACAGATTGAGTTTCTACAGCAACGTAGTAGCGAACCGCGATAAACAGAGAGTTCAGAACATGAGGAACCAAGCCGATTGGTTGCTGCATAACATTATACCGCGGCACGTCGCCGACCAGTTGAAGAATACTGCCAAGTATTCAGAGAACCACAAAGACGTGGCGATTATATTTGCGAGTATTGTGAATTTCAATGAAATGTATGACGAGTCTTATCTGAAAGGCAAAGAGTATTTGCGAGTCTTGAACGAGTTGATTGCGGATTTCGACGAATTGTTGGAAAGGCCGGAGTTTCAACACGTGGAGAAAATCAAAACTATAGGCAGCACTTTTATGGCAGCTAGCGGCCTGAATCCTGGGTTGCGGCATTCGTCGCGAGGCACCTACGACCATCTTTATCAGTTAATGGATTTCGCGTTGGAAATGCAGAAAGTGGTAGATAATTTTAACCAAGATTTGCTCGAGTTCGATTTTATCCTTCGTATAGGATACAATTACGGTGACGTCACGGCCGGCGTTATCGGCACCACCAAGTTGTACTACGACATCTGGGGGGACGCGGTGAACATAGCCTCCAGGATGGACTCTACGGGCGTAGCCAAGCGCATCCAGGTGGCTGAGCCTTGTATCGCCGTGCTGTCTGAGAGATACGACTTCGAGCGTCGCGGAAGCGTTTACGTCAAAGGGAAGGATAATATGGATGTTTATCTTGTAATCGGTAAGAAAGATACGTAGAGGCGTATAACGATAGAAAAGTAGAATCTGTGATTTAACTATTTATACTTATACAAACTCTGATAAATTAATCGATATTTTTTTTTTATTTTAAGAGATGACTGTAGGTTATTCTATTTATTGTGTGTTAATGTGGGCGTAATAGCTTGTAAGAAATACTCGGGATGTAAAATATGATAATTTATTGTTGAGCTTTATCAGGCAACGTTCTCGTAATAATTAATGACTTAGCAACTAATTCTTATAGAAGTGTACTTTGAACTTCTTGCCTCTATATAACTGTGACCAGTGATCTAGTCTGCGATTATATTTGATAGAAATGATCCAATTGTGCTTATTCCAATTATAATAATAGTAAACTGACTACAAAGAGAAAAAGTAGCTAGGCTTGTAATGTTCTTTTTCAAAAGGGAGCTTAAAGGTTTTATATGAAGTGACCATTGGATTATTTGTGTTTTATGTGATTTGTATATACGAATGTATTGTATACCTACCTAATTTATAATGCTCTGAAATTATTTATACATATTTTATAAATAAAATATAAAAGCGGTAGGTTATATTATATGTGATAAAGTTATCAACTGAAACTATATACATACTTATTGTACATAATATTAGTTTTCTATTCGATCTTCCTTAATAAGTAAATATCTAAATTAACTTTAAATAGGGGTCCGCGCTAATTTATTATATGTATGTTTATTTTATTTACAATGAGAAATCTACTGTTTTTTCCAGTAGCGTATTACATATTATATCGTCAAAAATATATTTGGTGAACTAAAATTTCTAGATGATTTCGAAAATTTTGAATAATTTGGCGCTAGTTATTTAAGAGGCTATCATAAACATAAAACTAGAATTTCATAAAATATTCAGAACTTAGTTCCCAAATATTGAAAATTTTTAATTTATTAATGATAATAATAATGATAATATTTATTTGAATGTTCTGTAACTGTGGTTGCTATTTTCATTTCAATGGGGTTGACTTTCATACAGTTGGCGCCACGAGCAAGGAAAGTAATTTTGAAAAGAATTTGAAATACATAGTTATTTCTGTTATAATCTTGAGTCTTATTCACCTAGACTTTTCTCTCTTTCCATCACGTAACTCTTATCCCTTCGCGCTCTCTGAATTTAGACTCTTAGAAGAGGTGTGTACTTGTAGCTCCACAGTTTACTGGAGTGCGTCATTCCTGGTACTAGTTTCTTTTGTTCCACTTCTCCTTTTCCACCTTTAACCGAATCGCACCTTGAATTTATCAAGAGCCATAATTAATTAATAAAGAGTTTTTAGAACCGAAAAGTCAGTTTCGCCACTTGACGTCGATTCTGCCGTGGATATTTTGGAAATAATAAAATTGAACATTAGCATTTGACCACTTTTGCCCTTTAGGCGGCCTAATTTTATTTTAATGTTGATAAATGTTTAGTTATTGTTATTTATAACTAAAACAGTAGTGGATTGTAACAGCATCGATGCCAAGACCCCGAATCTTATGAAATATTTTTTACTTACGTTAGCCTTCACTACGAAAGTGCATAATCTATGTAGTTTCTAATTAAGCAATTCTTTGAAAGACTTGATAGCAAAATTTTGAAGTAGTTATAATAATATTTATATTACTTATTTATTTTAATTCCATAGAAATTACATTATGATATTGACATAAATATACATAGCTATTTCATATTTTAGAGGATAGGACATACATGTAAAGTATAGATATTTCATATTTATTACAATTACGTAAAAAAAATGTGTTTAAATATCATAAATACTTAAATACATTTATTACGTGGGCTTTACATTTTTACACGTAAGTATGTAATAAAAACTTCATTTTAAATATACATAAAAAAAACCCTCTATTCCTGAAGTTAAATATTACAACTAAAGCAAAATGTTACATGTTTTAGAAAATGAGTGTTATATATTATAACAATTTATAACAGCTATGAGCCACCATATTAAAAAAACATTTTCAGGTAACACAAATATGGTTTTTTCTACTTTGAAACTATGTAATATATCTAACCAGTCTGTACTTAAACTTTCTTGGAACTAACGAATTACTATAACTTATTCTAGACTTTAAAATATTATTATCTTCTAAAATACGTAAATCCAGCTGATATTTACCTTGTTATTCAGTTAGTAATTATAACTGCTTTGTTGGAAATATTCGACGTCAATTTTATCAACGAAAATTACTTTGTTTTACCGTAACACTGTTTTTGAATAAACGAAATAAGTTTTATTTAAATGGTCGGTCGCCTATAGGCTATTCACTTTTTGATTCATGATGAATTGAAACACTTATTCAAAGTGATTTTTACTGAGCAAATCTACTTAAAGTCAAATAACTTGTGTTGAACGCTACATGCAGCATATACAGGGTGTCCCACGGCTATGCCACATGGAGGGGAAGTACCTTAAATATTGTAGATGGAACATTTTACTGAAAGAAGACTTCATTTTAATTTAAAAAACAATTTAAACTGCATTCATAGATTTTTAAATAATTGCCTGGTTGAACCGGGACTCGAACCCGCTATACGAGAAAAAAAATTAACCTGTATCTTTATCATACCGATCGGAAGGCTTCATCATAAGGATTATTTTTTGTTAAATAACATAGCATGAGAAATAAAAGGAAGACCATGAATTTTAGCCTTTGATGTAAAATTTTGTTCAGAAAAATGAAAAGCTGACATTGGCGTATCGACATGTCCTTCAATCCCACTGCAAACTGTTGATTGAAACTGTTGTTGAACTGTGGATTGAAGGACAAACCAATAAATCAACAAACAAACACACTTTCGCATTTATAGGTAATATAAGGAAGGATTAGTAAGGATAGTAAGGATCGGGAAATGATGCGTACTTCTCAAGTGGGTACTCATTAGTAATAGTTCATGTCAGTTGTATGTCGATGCGATACGCCAATGTCAGCTTTTCATTTTTCTAAAATTCATGGTCTTCCTTTTATTTCTCATGCTATGTTATTTAACAAAAAATAATCCTTATGATGAAGCCTTCCGATCGGTATGTTAAAGATACAGGTTAATTTTTTTTCTCGTATAGCGGGTTCGAGTCCCGGTTCAACCAGGCAATTATTTAAAAATCTATGAATGCAGTTTAAATTGTTTTTTAAATTAAAATGAAGTCTTCTTTCAGTAAAATGTTCCATCTACAATATTTAAGGTACTTCCCCTCCATGTGGCATAGCCGTGGGACGCCCTGTATATAAAATCTCCCATAGTCTCAAGTTTTCCCATAAATATAGTTTTGCTTTGCTTTAATTTAGAAAATATATCATATTAGATTGATATCAAACATTGCTAACATACAACGCAAGTAGCGCGAGTTAACATTTGGTGTTCCTTTCGGAAACTCTTAGCTCATTTTTTTCCAAAGGAAAAACCAATTTTCGTACCTCAGTATGTTTCACCCCATTATATTTACAAAGTTTTGGTATGAATATGTCATGTAGTTTGTAAATTAAAGTGGAATCTAGCGTTGCATACAGCGTTCGATATACATACGTCGAAAATTTTTAATTGTGTAGGCTTACATTGACTACCATAGTATCTACTGTTCGCTAAGTAGGTATACCGATTTATTTATTATTATTGAATAATTGAATAAACAATGAATTTCCTTTAATGAATTGATGTAGATCTTCAAACTTATGATGAGAAGCCTTACTATACATTCCACTTGTATTTATACTAATCGCCTTCAAAATGTCTATTGGCTATGCTAAGGTATATGTAATAAAATGGGAATAATAAAAAAATTCCGTAGGTTACACTAGATTTATGTTTTAAACCTATGTACAATGTTTTATAAGAAAATTTATTTAAATAACTTTTTTTTCTAATCGCTAAATATCTGCGACGTAGCCCGTTTGGTTTTTTCAAAAATTCTATGGAAACTGAGCATTTTTGATTTTCTATTTATTATTTTTTGTGTTGTTTTTTACACATCATTATCTGTTCTTATAGTTCTTGCATTTCACGAGGGCGCGTGAGTTTTACTTGTGGTTACGTCGTGTACATGCACATTGCGTCAGTGTGCGTGCCTGTCAGGAGCCTAGGTGGGAGAGGTCAGACGCGAGCAAGCTCTAGCTCACACTTATACAGATACGACACATACACAACCATGAGCCACGCGCCCTCGTGATATGAAAGAACAATACACGGGTTGAGTAAAAAGGTTATAGATAGATACACAGACAAACAAATTTTCGCATTTAGTATAATGTTAGTATATGGATATAATTTGCGCACAATTACTGTACTGTACTGTACGTTATTCATACAGAACCATATAAACATTTAAGAGGTTAATTCGCTATCTATCTATTGACCTATGTAATTGTTTACAAAGTGCTAAAGACAGGCTTAATAATAATAAGTTACTTACCTATATTAATTATAATTATATATTGCAGCTATAAGTTTTCTTTTAAGTAAAATTGCGCTCATTCCTGTTACTTCGACGGTAAGGCCCTACGCAGATGATAAATTTTTATCGCCCCGAAAATCTGCAGTCTTATGCTGAGATCTATAGAGCGTGGTCTAACTCAGCTTAGACTCAAGATAGAGGTTAAAACGAGACACAGTTATGTTCTGACATAAATCTGTCTCGTTTTAACTCTGTCTTGAGTCTGAGCCGAGTGAGTGCTGTCTATAGATTTCAGTCTTAATGCAAACGGTGGATTTTCATTTTATCAGTAAATAATGAGCACGCACATAGAAGAGTACTATTTGTATTGATAACCCGAATTGAGCGGAAGGCCTGACTGTCGATTTGTATTATTTTCTGTGAAAAAAATTGTAATTTAAATCTTGTGCCTAGTGAATTGGATGTGTTTAAAGAGTTCAGATTTACTGAATTCCGTAGAATGTTGGACCAAAACTGAAATACCTAATGTTACTTAGCTCTCTTTACAATATATGGTTTAAATATATATGTATACGTGTATAATTATAACAAGAGGAAGTCCAAAATTGAATGTAGGTAATAGTTAATTATACTTACATACATGCTATTTACTATATAACAGAGCAGTAGTGTTTGTATGTACAATATTATTTACTTCCTACTATACCAACTTCAAATTTTTTCAAATCCTAAAACCAATATGTGTAAATAATAAAAGAAATTAATATTGATAAATTGTTTTCTTAACACTCCTCCATCCATTTATAAAAAAATCCATCAAATTAAAATTAATTGAACAGTCAGCCTAGTGGTTAAAATTGTGGTCTACTGTTTGTGGCGTCGCAGGTTCGATTCCGGGCACACACCTTTATTGAATATCACATGCTTCAGCGAAGGAAAACATCGTGAGGAAAAACCATTCACCATTCAAAAATTCTAAACGCACGCATACGATATGCGATTCGATTAAACTCTGTAGGTGTATTAGCTGGTACCCAATACTTGCCCACGTGGATTGAAGTTTTTAAAAATCCCCTGAGGAAAATATTGATTTTCCCGGAAAAAGAACCTTGTAGAATGTTCCTTGAAACCTTTGAAAGTTTCTTCAAAATCGCTTCAATTGTGTCTTTAAATCAAGAGTGAATAGGCACCTAGGCATCCACCATCTTAGGCTGTATCTTCACTTACCATTAGGTGAGATCGTAGTCAAGAGCTAGTCTATATATTTAAAAGAAAAGCCGAAGTTTAGCTTGAATAGATACAACGTGGTCTTGCAATAATGTTCAGAACAGGCAGCCATTAGCTATATCAATATAACAGATATTTTATTTGTATAGATAACTACTTACTGCCCACCCAAAATATTGGTACGGTAGTTTCATCGAACGTAACGTAATTTTTTGTACATAAATATCTCATAGTTTTATTAGGTATCTCTAAATTATTTTTTCCTAATATTCTTAAAGCAACCTTATATTTTTTCTCAATAACGATCTCCAATGATCTCGAAGTGTCTCGCCTTGCCTTTGATCACAAGCAACAGTCGGACATCGCAAGGGATCCTTCTCAAATTAAAACTGAAAAGAAACGAGATTTCTTTTAACTGGAAGAATATACCTTGAACATCCCAAGTAACATTTTTTTCAAGCCTAGGTTGTAAAAAATGCCTTTAGGTTATATAAGGGTCGTCAAAAGGTTAATGATTTACTATCTGGTCATATTAAGTACTTGAGAATGATTAGTAAGTCCTAAAACTAATTGTTTATTATTACAACCATAGAGCCGTTGACAAGAGTTTAAATTAACGTTATTTTGACCTGTGTTTCAAGAGCCTATAGTCTTAGGATCTAATAGCTGTCGTAGACTCCTGATTAAGTTCTGGAAAGGCTAACATTATGCCAAAGTGAGATCTAAAGGTTTAATTTTTAACTTTGATGTTACCACAGAGCTATGGAATGTTGAAATCACTTTAGGCTCTGTAAAAGTTGTCTAGGCGAGCAAATTAGGATTACATGGTTAAAACCCAAACTAATAAGCTATTGTTTATAAGCTGAAGGCATGATTAAAGTCCTACGAGAATATTTTAAAGCTTTAGAGGCATCCTCAAGAAACGACAGTTGTCTCCGCGACTTAATTTTAATACTGTCTAGTAATTTCCTAACGCCGCCATATTTTTTCTCTGAAATAAAAAAAAATCTAAACAAAAAGCAATATTTTAAATCAATAAGGCAAAATTAAGTATCTTGTACGATTGAAAATAAAATGTTTTTATATAAATAGAAGTTTTATTAATTCTTACCACCAATCAACTAATTTTATAATAATTTTGATTGTAATTATTTCATTGAAATATGTTCAAAACTTTTACTTACGAAAGGCCCGTGTCGTATACAACACTATTATCCTAAAGTTTCACGATAAAGTGCCAGTCGCACTATTTTTTTATTATTCCTGACTTCAGCAAGTTATTTATTATTGTTTTAACACTAAAACTTGGTATTATGACATTAAAAGACGCCATTATAAATTATTTTTAAATCCACCATTCTGCTTAAAATAGTACATTATGGTACAAGTGTCAAAGTTGGTGATTACCGCTGAGGCGCTATTGAGACCCGAGCCGTCAGGTGAGGGTCTTAAGGTAGCCGAGGACGGTAATCATCAATATACACGTGTATCATACGACGTTTTTCAACACACTTGTGAAGAAAATAACACTAAAATAGTACATTATGGTACAAAACAATGAAAACGAGTTGTGAAAATTTTTTCGCAATGGCGGGAAAAATTAATGTTGTTCTTCTGTTCGCCCTCTTGAGATGCTCTTGAGGGCAGGCAAAGATCGACGACCATACAGCCTATTCAGGTGTTTATTTGATTTAATCAGTTTTCCGAAACCTTTAATGGCCATAGACTAAAGAATGAGGTTTCTTTTTTTTTTTTGGCATTTCTCTTATAGCCACGTACAAAATAGGGATTTCGAGTTTTCTTTATTACAAAAAAAAACAAAAGTTACTGACAGTTTTATTTATTAAACACGTACAAGTTGAAATTATCTATTTAAATACGGAGTTGTATGAAATGATTGCTTGCTCAGGTACATTAATTTAACACGATATTTTTATAAATTATTGAACAAGATCTTTTTTGTAATAGAAACTTTTTTAAGAACACAGCAACTCACCCAATAAAATTAAAAAAAAAATTTCTTTAACTCACATTGTGAATAATAGTAATCAAAAGTCACAGTTTGAGTTAGAGGTGTCATTGTGTGCCTAGTTGCGGTGAACCGGGAGCCCCTTTATGAGCAAGTGTGTTGAAAAAAATTTTACACAGAAACCTTTTAAAACCCGCGAGTCCTGGAAAGGCATGTATTCATTTCCATTAAAAAGGTTTTAAGTTGTTATAGGGTTACACCCAAGACTAATTTAGAACTTAAAAGCTGTGTTGCAAGGTTATATTAACCACAAATTAAGGTTGTGAAGGTTATATTTGGGTTCTATGTAAGTAGTTCGAAAGGTTTTGGATTTAAGCTATAAGTTTTGCTGTAGTTCTCAGAATGGTTCTAAAACGAGGGCCCTTTTTGCACTCAGGAGGTTAATATAAGGTAAATAGAACGTTATTGAGACTATTAAGATTTACGAGCAAATTCCCATACAAAGGTTTTAGAACCTTTTCAAAACCTTCCTAAAACCTAAAATGTTACTTGGGATAGGTACTATCCGTACAATTAAAGAATGGTTTTAGAAATGGCGGCTCATCATGCCGGTACTGTCAGCATACACGGGATCTATAGCGAGCGACAATCTGCTAATAATCAATAAATTATAATATACTAGTAAATAATATAAACGTTATATATATTTTTTAATTCAAATAATGTAATCATTTTTGGTTTTATTTAAGAACTAGATGATGCCCGCGACTTCGTCCGCGCGGATAAAGGTTTTTTGATTCCCGCGGGAACTCTTTAATTTTCCGGGATAAAAAGTAGCATATGTTTTAATCCTGGGAATGAGCTATCTCCATTCCAAATTTCAGCCAAATCGGTTCATGCGTTGTGGCGCAAAGGAGTAACAAACATACACACATACACACACATATACACACACACATACACGTACAAACTTTCACCTTTATAATATTAGTGTGTTGTGATTAAAATAATCTTGTAAAATTATGTTGTACACGCTGTTGATTGCCAATAAATAAATAAATAAAGACGGTCATTTTATCAGTTTATTGTTGTTGTCCGTACCGGCGAGTGTGAGTATAGATAGCGACAGTGTGCGAGTGAGAGGTGAACAGAAGCGACGTCATTTTCAAAACCATTCTTTAATTGTACGAGTAGTAGGTACTTTCTATGTAGGTAAGTGTTACAAATAAACTAAAAATAATTACTCAAAGTCTTCTTCCACCTGTGAGAGAACATAGGTAGGTTTAACGTGCGATAGAAAAATCTGTACAAATAAATAAAATTGATGTCTTTTACATAGGTATCTTATATTTCCTTAAATTACATGTAAATATACCTAGCTATCTAGTACCTACTTATGTATGTATATATGGGTCATGTTCTTAGTGAGATAGTGTGTTAATTGGGTTGTCGCTCCAGGCGAAAGTGTCGTTAGAGAACGCGTACACCATCCAGTAGAAGAGGTTGAGCAGTGCGAAGGATGCCGGGAAAAGCACGCGCGCCGCCCTGTCAATGTGCGACACGCTGTTGATGTGGCCGCGGCTACCTAAAACAAGAACATAGGCAAAGTTGAACTTGACTAATATTCTCCTCTTCCTTAAAAATAAGCGGAAAGCTTGTGTTAGGTGTGGTAACGACAATAATGCCATTGAATCGTTGTTTTTTTAATCTGCTCCCTTATCCGTTGGGTACTGACACATTAAAAATCAACAGTCTATTCCTAACTCCATCCGCTGATAGACATCCAGTCGCTTTTACCATAATATCGTCGGTAAAGGTGGTTGGAGGTCTTCCTATTCTGCGTATTCCGGTACGCGAATCCACGACAGATTGTGCTCTATGCCCTGCGTAGTGACAGTTCAGTTTGCTAAACTTTGGGGGCTGTATCGGTAACTTTAGTTCTTCTAGAGATAGAATGATTTTGACGCTCTATCTCTATAGAGCGTCGTCTTATTTGAGCTTTATCGTTCTATCTATCTCTTGTTGAGCGACTTTGATTTTGTCGTGAGCAACTGTGAGTGTCCAATTCTGCTCAAGTCATCATAGGCAGGAAACACGTATGTTGAAGATTTTATTCTTTTCTGGAGTTTCTGCCTTCTTCGAATGCCTCTTCGATTAGTGAAGGTAGGTAAACAGCGTGATTTGTATACTCCTGCTTATCCGCGAAGGAAAAGAGTTCAGCTGTAGGTACCTACCTATTTGCGATTGCCGTCCGGTATTCGATATCTAAAGTAAATCACGTGAAAGGCGCTTTTTACGGTTGACGACAAGATCGACTTGAAATACCTATACATAGGTAGGTACTTATGTAATGGTTAAGATACTTACCAGCCTCCCGCTGCCTCTGGCGCCTGTACTGGTCGTCTCCGGCGAGACAGTACAGCAGCTGCCTCCAGCGCGGCACTCTCACTTCAGTTTGCGTTGTCCTCTCCATCGTGAGGCGTATGGCCGCTTGTTCCGTGGGCGGCGGGGGCAGTTCCGTTGATTCTTGGTCATCTGACGTTGCAGGGAAATTCTGGAAGATAATTCGTATGATGTGCTTGTTCATCTTTAGCAGCATCCATTCTAATTGCACGGGCTCACGCAGGTGCTTGGCAATTTAAATATTTCATCAATTTTGGGCTCCTTTAGATAGGGGCAGTCAACTAAATAAATCGGTATCTTTCATAAAGTTTCTGCTACTTAAACATCGACATAATATTGAAAGACAATCCGTACCTACTTGAAACTGGTGATTCTCCAAATTGAGCATAAAAACCGATGCAAATATTAGGAATATGTACTCACAAAATTAGCACTAGACCTAGTAGAGCTGCGTCTTCGCACAGCCAGCTGTCGGGCGGCGAAGGCGTCGCCGCCTACTTCTTCAATCAAGTCTTCCCATTCTGAATCATCTATAACAATTTCGCCAGATCCGACCTGGTGATAACATTAAAAACTATTATCAGGTTACAACAATATGCGAATATGCGAATGAGTACAGAAATCGCAAAAAAATCGTACAAATGAAACCCTCTATTGTTGAAGTGTTTGAAGAAATCTTGTATTGTTAAAGAGAATATTTTCTGAGTGAGAATCATACTCTCGCGCCGAGGGCTCTATACCTATATAAAAGCTCTAAGTAACGCAGACAGATAGGAAGATAGATCAGGAAAGAGTATCATTAAGCAAGTAGGATCAGTCACTGATGCATAAGATAAGTTTCAAACTAGTGATATATTATAAGTATATAATCAGAATATCAGTGTTCTCTCAAGGAAAAATTAAAAAAGTCTATATAATGAGGCAAACCTTTGTGAAGTAATGTACCCCAGCAAACTCGAGTAGCGTTGCGATGCAATAGAAGAAGCTCATTAGTAGAAACCAATCCAGCGCCGTGGCGTAGCGCACCTTCGGCAGATCTGTGCGCGAGTCCAGACTAATCGTAGACAGCGTCAGCACCGTTGTTATCCCGAGACCCACCCGGTCTGAAGTGGCCTATATGAATTTTTTACACGAACATGAGAATTTTACAACAATATGAAATTTTTGCACCAGTATGAAATTTTTCCACCAAATTATTTTCTTCCATACTACATTTTTGAAGCAAGCGGAAGCGCGCTCTAACCCAGGCCTCATCAGTGTTATCCATCGTTGATTGTGGTCTCGCGCAAGCATAGTATCATGCAATAAATAAACATCGGTCATTATTTGACTGATATTTATGTATATTATGATAATTTACAAGTTAAACTAAATAGTCCTATCGCTTAACTGAGATAATTTCTGATATAGCAGGAGGGGTGACCTGACCTGACCAAGTGTACTGCGTTAAGAAGGCTGTATTATGTGGTATTGATGTATGTAAAGCGGCAATTACCTCTCGATGTATCCAAAATGAGACCCACGACAGAACAACAATGAGAATGCAGGGCACGTACACTTGAATGAGGAAATATCCTGTGTGTCTTTGAAGATTGAACGACACTTGCAGCACGGAGAAATCACCTGTATCATACAAATGATTAATATACCATCATCGTCATTATTAACGTAATGAACAAGCCATTAACATCTCATTACTCAGCGCAGGTCTTCTTTCAATTCGCATTGAACCAGCATGTTGGACTTTGGCCTATAGGTATATATTCTCTGAAAGGATAGCTAACATAAAATAATAATGTCCTTCCGATCGAATCTGGCCACGGCGGTCAATCTCTACAGAGATTAGCCATTTGCACGTGAGATATTACAGTGCACAAGCGAGTGCGCAAACACAGGTGCTGCACTCTAATCCAACATATTAAGCTGTTAAGTCTCTAACACATCTTCTTGCATTGAAGTGGGCTAACGTGGAATCTGTTAATCTGTTTCTACACGCCATCGTGCCGGAACGCTAAACCGCTTGGCGGTACGTCTTTGACAGTAAGGTGGTAACTAGCCACGGCCAAAATCTCTCACCAGACAAAACCGTGATGCATCAGCGTAGACGAAATTCCGAATGGAAATTTCAGTGTTAGTATGTCCTCAAAATTAATAAAATATTTTTTGGAACAATTTTGTCCAAACGGATTTGTTCGGTTCGGTTTTGCACATCTCAATCCGAGTGAACGGAATCACATTAACGGTAAGCGGATAACGCTCGGTGGCCAGGGCCGCGATTAGTGGGAAGAAAACGGTTACGAGAGGTGGTTCGAGTGCCTTTCGTCCCTGCCTACGATATTGATGGCGTTAGCGATTTTCATTTAACCCAGATATCATTAAAAATGCCGATTAAGAGTTTTTTTTAAAGAATATCAGCCAATGTGAAGTTGACGAATATCCTCCTATCCTTGTGGGGATCAAACCTGCCACCTTTCAGTTTTAAATCCGCACTATTGAGGCTTTTTTTTATTTGGATGACAAGATAACCCTTGACTGCGATCTCACCTGATGGTAAGTGACGATGCAGTCTAAGATGGTAGCGGGCTAATTTGGAAGGGGTATGACAGTTTACATACAACCCATACCCCTGATCTGTTTCTACACGCCATCTTACCTGAACGCTAAATCGCTTGGCCGTAGTGAATTTTGTCGTAGGTAGCTATATCTAACCATTATATAAAATAAATATTTTCTCGATATTTGCTTTAGTTGACACTTTTTTTTACTAAGTACATACTAGATACGGAAATAAAATGATGTGCAGTAAAGTCGCTGTAATACACTATGATACGGCCTCTTTTGTATTCCGGGAAGATGCTGGAAGCAATTATTGAAGCAGGAACAATAATAGATCTTCCTTGGGGCGTTTCCTAAGCCAAATCGTTCACGATATGCCACCTCATAAATATCGAAAGGAAATAATATAAATGTAGGTAGCTATATAATGTTCCAATAAATATAATAATATTAAAAAAAATTATTCATAAAAAACTGAACTCATTTTTTGCGGCGTCAGACGAGAAACTCGGCATTCCTACCTATATAAAATGTGTTTATATGTATAAATTTTAATAAACATATCACAAAAAAAAAATAGATAAAAAAACCTGGCCAAGTGCGATTCAGACCTGCACACGAAGGGTTTCGTACCATCGTACAAGATTTAATACCAGCTATTATTTATTAAGATCGAGCAATAACAAAATTTTTGGACATTCTGAGAATGGAAACCCCTCTTTAATTTTTAGCTTTATTTTTTTAATTATTATTTGTTATTATAACTGTGAAAATTTCAAGTGTTTCATATATAGTTTTGTAAAATTAAATAACTTACCTTCTCGTCTCGTAAAAGTGAAATTCCTGTAAGGGAAGCTGATCAGGTCGAACTGTGATAGCGTCATGCCGGGCACAAAGTTGACGCTCTGAGAATTCTGCCACTGGTACACTAGCTGTTGATTCGAGTAGGCATCTGTATAAATTGAAAATTTCAATAAGTTCGTAAATTGATATAAAAAAATCTCTTAAAAATATGTTAATAATATACTTTTTTTTGCTTATCAACCGATAGAGTCCACTGTCGGACATAGGTCTCTTGCATAGACTTCTACATGCCTCGGTCTTGGTTTTAAATATACATGAGTTGTTATTTTGAGAACGGTCAAGGAATGAGAAACTTTTATTAGAAAGAGAGAGTGAGGGTTTTGGTCTAAAAATCATGGCGTTAAGATTCATGAAAATAAAGCTTCGTTTCAGTAGAAAAATAAGCTACAATAGATCACAGAGCTAGTAAGCTGCACTAAAATGTTTTTTTCAAGGAGAGATTTAAACGTTCTACATTTAATACCAAAGTTGTAGTTGACGGGTAGGTCGATATTTGTCACATTCATATCATTATATTTTGTTCTCTCATGAATCATGATTAAAAAAATAATCTAATCTTCGGAATGATGAACTGAATTCGTCAGACCTTTCACTGGCAGAGGTTTATGCAAAGAATAATTCTATTGGTTGATGTATCTAGCATCAGGTACTCGTTTATAAATTACTACATAGGAAATACTTAAACATCACGAGTATAAATATAGATATAAGTAGATGAGTTTATTTAGGATTTACGAGGGAATCAATACAAATTAAAAATTTGCTAAAATTCCACTTCGGATAAGGCTAAAGATCAATAAATCGATTGGTGTTCCGGTAAAAAATATTGGCGTTCAGAGTGTATTGTGAGCGGTTCCACACGCTCTGATAACTTCTTACGGCCGTCGATTTTCCTAATACCGGGAGTGGCGTTTGAATACTCACAGCTGCCGAGTATAAGCGGACAAGATTGGCGATCCATCGGGAAATTCCGGAGCTCCATAGGACATTTCGCTTTGATAGTTAACCTGTGGTAAATAGAGTCTGTTCCATAAGTGAGTTGGTATGGGTAAACTGAAAAATAGGTTGTGAAAAGGTCATCGATGAATCAAGCAATTTTATTATTTAAATAAAAATAAATCTGATTTTAGTAAAAATATAATCTAAGCCCATATTAAAGTGAAAAGTCGGAATAAATGGAAAATAGAAACGCACAACTGGCTTATTGAACATACTTTATGTTAGATATTAACACCCGACAATATCGAAATAATGATTCTAAAACTAGTAGGCCAAAAATACACGTTAATTTTTTTCGCTAACTTCGTGGGATTAGGGAACCCTAAAAAAGTCTCATAGATCTTTAATTAGATTCAAAAGAATATTTAAAAATTAGTTTAAAATTTAATAAAAATGAGGACGACGCGGCGCCGCGCCGCGCTGATGTAACGAGAGCGTTACATTTTTCACGATGTCAATTAAAAGTAACGTGCTATTTTTCAGCGAGTATAAAATTCGTTATTTTTCATAATCATTTTACTTCTCCGCCTTATGACTAAGAAATGTTCAGATAGAAACCCTTTTAAACCGTTTTAAATTTGATTTTAACCGTTGAGTGCGGTGAAGGTGCGGACTGAAACCTGAAAGGTCGACAGTTCAATCCCCACCCGTTGCACTATTACGCATTTTGGAAAGGAAAACGGAATTGATGATGATAAATCAAGTTCATAATATTCTTTTAAAAACATAAATAAAATTGCCCCATTCCCCTATGCAAGATTATTTTGGGTAGAATTTATTTTAATGCAGAAAACCCAGAAAATAGAAAGACTGAGTGTGAGGCACAATGGAAGTAACATAATATGAGTGCACAAGACTACAACACCTCTCCTCATTCATCAAAATCGGCTCAGTAGTTGAGGAGCTATGGTTGCATATAAGTAAATACAAACATAAATACATAGACTGGTAAAACCATAACCCTTTTGGCTTTGACGTAGACGGTTAAAAAGAAGAAAGAAGATGATAATTAATTTTTATTACAGTAGGACTACTAAAGAAACGAATCAAATAAAAAAAGAAAAGAATATAAAATTTTAAAAGAAAGGGCTACGCTACACGCCTACGGTGCGCTACAGCTACACCGTAGGCTTATAGCGTAGCAAAAAAGCGTAGCCAAGCGTAGGCTATAATTATTATTATAATTTGTAAAACTTTATCTTACTAATTTGTACTCGTATAATGCGAAAGTGTTTTTGTTTGTTGTTTTGTCCTTCAATTACGCAGCAATCGACATGATTTTTTGCATAGGAGGATTTGGAGAGTGACACAGGCACACCTTTTATGCAAAAAAACGGAGGGTTCCTGCAGGATGTTTTAAAGCCTAAAACCACGAGACCAACTTGGCCACGCTTTTTTCCGTGTGTTTTTATAAAAGTTCTCATTTATCTCCCTTAATTAAATATATAAGTAATTAAAGATATGAGAGCATTCAAGGTAACTCATAGTTATTTCTACAATTTTGGAGGTTAGCTTAGTGATTTGATTGGAATCTTGGGCGCGATAAGTCGAAAAACCTTATTAACTAGAATAACCGACCTCATAGAATATAGAATGTCTCCGTGTTGGCTGATCCTCAACAATTTATTCGGCACAGTGATGGTGTGGACATACGAGTGTTTCCCGTTATAGAAGTAGGTGTCTGGCCGCCATATTCTTTCCAGCATTTTGATCGATAATGACAATGATCTTATCGGCCCGAGGAAGGAGAGACGCGCGTCTCGCCAATATTGTCGGAAGTAGCAGTCCATCGAATAATCCTGTACATAAACATCCATTATTTATTAGCGTTTTACTAACGACTTTATCATAGTCACTAAAATGTTTATAAAACCTTAACAATAAAGTTTATCGGGCAAGATAGGTAGGCGGACACAAATATATAAAATTGAAATGTCCATCTGTTATTTCAAAGTAAGTGCCTTTTATTAAGCCCGTATTACAGCAAAAACACACACATACGTTTTTAAAACTTTAGACCTAGAGAGTTATAGGACTAACTTAGGCTAAATTTTAACCTGGAAATCATTGTTAATAAATATTAAGTTCTATGTGCAAGGTAGATCACATCGCTCCTGGTGCCAAATGCGTCGGCAAGGGCGCGATAGCGAAGTGCAATGCCAAATTCACGGTAGAAAGTTATACACAATGCACGCGTGTGTAGGAACGATTTAAATGATATTATAATTAATATTATAAGAACTTTCGAATAGAGTTCCTTTTATAACAAGCTGCCGTCGTGCATTTTTTGTGATGCTGCACTTCTTTTCGTATCACCAAATATACTAATACTACTATCGCATTGTGGTAAAAAACAAAAAAAAAATGACAGTCACCATATCCAATTCAGACACTGGTCCCATACTTCTTATTAATATATTCGTTTGAACAACAGTAGGGTAACCTGTAAACAAAATAAATTTAACTGGGCATGAATTTTCTTAGAATCTACCGTTCGACGAGTACTTTCTCTTTAATTATTTAAAACAGTAAATTAGCAAGTCGGAAAGTGTATAAATCAGGTTTACGTACCTTTACCGTGAGTGGGTAGTTGGGAATTTTCATAATTCTTCAATAGATTTTCGAGAACCAACGTGATGTTTTTCGATACGGCGTCGTTTATACTCCTCTTTTGATTTGATTTCCACTCGTTCGCTTCGATATCCTCGTAGGTATCGTTGACAAAGCTCGAGAACAGGGCATCAGATCTCTCGTCCCAATAGGTGTCATCGTCCCTTGACAGATTTTTAACGGTTGTGGACAAAATTTTTGTAGTGTCCCTACTCCCGCTTTCATGCGACATGAAGGTTGTCAGCGTTATTGGAAATGTTCCATTTTTGGTCGTCAAGTATATTGCTCCTTTTGCGTCCACGACTAGACAGCTGTATCAAAAGATTACATTAAGGAACTATGAGGCTTTATTTGTGTGAGTGTTAGCACAGTAGTTAGTGCTGTGGTCTTAAAGTGGGAGTACCTGGGTATGATTCTTTGCATAGGCAATATTCATTCATTTCAACCCGTTGCAGGCCTATTACTGGGCGCAGGTCTTCTTTCGAATGAGAAGTTTAGGCCATATTCCACCACGTTGGCCACGAGCTGATTGGCAGACTACACACACCTTTGAGAAAATTACAGAGAGCTCTCAGGCATACATCAAGTACAGTGATAGCTTACTTTTTTCGGGGAGTCCGGGTTTCGATTCCGGGCTCTGATTTTTCGGAGTTATGAACGTTTTAAGCATATATATGGGTTATACATAGGTTTCAATAAATAATTTTTTGTATGTGTAAGTCCACAGAGAGTGGTTCTCAATGTCGTTTTGCTGTCGTGCGGGTTTGAGTCCGCGTGCGGTATCAGCCCGCGTGCGGTATCAGCCCGCATGCGTGCTGACCGCTCTCTATCGCTTCATACCTTGAAGCGATAGAGAGCATATAACCAACTTCATAGAAACTTTTCCTGTTACGTACTCGTGTATTAATGTGGGTATGTATGTATGTACGCAGGTATAAAAGGGATCCTGAGACAAAACAGCCGTTGGTTATAGCCCTGCTGAAGTACAAAAAGAACTCTTTCAAAAGGCCATGGAAAAATACCATTTGCGTAAATATGCAATTCTGAAACAACAGCGGAAAACGCACGGAACCCTTTTTTGTTTTGGATTATGTTAAACAGAGCAACACCTGATTGCATTATTACGTGAGTTCAGCATAACTTCGGCTTTCAGGTATTTTATAAATCGAATCCTGAAAGAGTTTTTTTTATTAAGACCTATTTTCCTAATAACATTTTACGGTCTTGTTATCTAAAAAATAGTTACTTATTGTAAACAAAAGATTTTATTTTGTAATTCTTGTCTTCTCTTCAAAATTTTAAATTCACTAAATGCCTTTTAAATAACGTATTAGTGTAACATAATCCAATTATTTCACATCCAAGTTTCACCCCACTAGGTAAGGAATTAATCTTTATTATTATTTGTTCTACAGGTAATTCACCGAAACAACATTTTTTATTATAATAAATTATTATTATTATCTCGAAAACTTAGAAGTTATAGGTAGGCACTTCTAATAAGTATTTTTTGCGCATCACTAACTACTAAGTAAGAAGTACCTAGACTTCTATCTCCAACCGTGTTATTCCTTATATAACTTCAGAGTATAAATCTTCAGAGTGCACCTGTCAGAATCAGTACCTATTGAACAAGAAGGTTACTTAACGTTATGTTGAAGCTACGTGGTGGCTATATTATCTTTCATTGACATTTCGACAGAGCTCTTTTGTCTAGCTTACAAAATTTGTTCTCTGCGTTCTTTAATTCTACTAAAATAAAAATTCAAAATGATTTGTAACAAGCCCAAACTTCAATCAAATTCAAACCAAAAGAATCTACTGAGTTTTTAAAGGACATGACCAGTGGAGCAAAGGGCTCTCGCCTAGGTGTCAAAAATCAACGTGCAGCAAAGATTGTTTTATTTTTGGAATTCTTATATTCTATAGTTTTCAGATAAAAAACTTTCAGGGGTCTAAAGGCTCGGAAAAATGAGAAAATAAAATAGAAAAGTTTTACGGAATAACTCTGCCTTTCGATACTAGAGGGCGCTAATTATTGTGGTTATCAAGTCTAAAATGTTAAAATCAACGTGCAATAATAATAGTTTTATTTTTGTAATTGTTATATTCTATAGTTTTCAGAGATGAAAGTTTTAGGAGTCTGAAGCCTTGAAAACTGAGAAAAAATAAGAAAACTTTTCAAAAAATACCTCTCCCTTTCGATACAAGATGGCGTTAAGATATGTTTATCGAGTCGTAAGAATAATTTTCTGCTATTAAACATGCCATCTATGCGCAAAGCTGCTTAGAAAAACGGACACGGAATAATACAACTTTATTTGCACGAATAATTTAATTTTTCAACAGACAAGCGCTATCTAGTGTCGCGAAGCGGAATTTCTCTTTACTATTTAAGTGCGTGATACACATGCTTGTTACTCGCACAAAAGTATGCCAGTTACAAGCAATAATGAGCTACTCGCATGTGTATCGAGATTCTGATAGTAACTCACGTGCCAGAGCAAAGCATACGAATGGCTCGCAAGCCGTTTGATTTTTTCCCCTTGAAGGGAAGTGGGACGGGAGATTCGTATTGCCAGCCACAAATACGCGAAACAAGGGGCTGATTCTGTAACTCAGTGCCTATCAACGACGATAGGCATTTTTTATCCATTGAAGGTTTGAAGAGAAATATGATTTACTTTTTCATAGTAAACCTTCAATGGATAAAAAATATATGTCAGTGGCTTTAATTTTTTGATAGGCACTGAGTTACAGAATCGAAGGCAGGTCGCAACGTATTTGCTTGTAAATCGCAACTCTCAACTATCTGCTAAGATCTTATTAATTTTTGTGCTTGTTTTTTGCCTAATATAATTGCGAGTTGTATTGTAACACTATTTATTTCTTCATTTTGTGAACTTCAACTCGCATGTCACTGGCAAGGTCATTCGCAAGCATGTATGTCACGCGCTGATATTCTGTCAGTACCTGGCATGCCAGCTTACCAGCACCTAGCATACCATCCACTAGCATGTGTATCACGGGCATTAATACAAATGAGCGGAAATTAAAGTAGTGCATTAAAGAGAAAGCGGAAACAATAAACATTCTGGTTTTTTTTGATATTTTAAATCATGCCTTTATCGGAATAATAAATCCATAGTAAATTAGGCCTCAATTTTTTAATCTTTCTGTAAAAGCTGTAACCTTGCACATTTTCCCCATCCCAAGGGCAATCACTGGTCATGTCCTTTAAAAAAAAATTAATTTCATAATAATTGTAACAGTATGGTATAAAATAATTATATGTTCTAATGACCTATTACCCGCACCATGCAGCAACGAAAAAACTGTAAAGTTTAAAACTTAACTATTTACTCGTATTATAATAATAATTTGGTAGACTTGATTAGGTAATGGTACATGTAATGCAGAGTGTAAGGCGATTAGGGTTAATGATTTTAGCTATGACTTTGGCTATTAGGAAGGACTTAACGTTGTTGGTGATAAGAAGGAACACTGACGGCCTCAGAAATTACTGGTACAAATGGCAACATAAACTATACAAGTAAGTAGGTATCACTTCATTACAAAATGGATCTGCGTATTATGGTATAATGCTATGACCCTAGTGATAATTACTCGGGTCTTTTAATTTCAAGAGAAACTGGTTCAACATTCCAATTCAATTCTACGAATTTATAATCGTATGATCCAGAGCAACTTCAAGGATGAAACGAACTGATTGCTAGTTTGCTTTCCGATTGATAATACGAGATCTACTCTCGCATAAGTTTCTACTTCAGTAGAGTAACTTTAATCTTTATGAGGTTTCAACTTCAATAATTCCATGAGGTGCTTAATCTTCATTTATGAGGCTATTTTATTGGTCATCCAAACGGTACTTGCACATTTTTTTGCAATTACATAAAGAGCAGTATAGAGAGATGGATGGACAGAAGGCAGATTTTCAAAACTGAACGTTTAAATGCACAAGTTAAACGTTACTTGGCGATGCATTAGTCTATAATTAAAACTCCTTAACTATTGAAAAGTTACACTGCCTATACGAGTATATGGGTTTCAATAAGAATGAGCTATGTGTATGTATTTAGTGTGTGTATAATGAACACTTGGGCCACTGATATATAATTATGTACCTAATGTTTTTAGAAAAGATGGTATTTTACCGTTGTGTGCGCAGACTGTGAATGAATTTTTTCATCAACAACAAACAAGAAGTCAAAGAGAATAACCTAGTGTCTATATAAGATTTTTCACTTCACAAAAGTATAAGGAAACTAAGGAGTTTTCTCAAAAGTAAACATTAAGTTGGTCAGCCTTTTACCGCGGACGAGGCGCGGCCCGCCGTAACTAAAAGTTATGTTGACGTTGATCGCTGCTGCCCCTCCATCTTACTAAGAACTTAGGGAACTTATTTAATACTTTCTATCAAATAATATAAGTCTGTACGTAGAATGTAAAACTTCTGAGTTATATATAACTAGATGATGCCCGCGACGTCGCCTGCGTGGATTAAGGTTTATTGATTCTCGCGGGAACTGTTTAATTTTCCAGGATAAGAAGTAGCTAATTTCAGCCAAATCCGTCCAGTAATTTTTAAGTGAAAGAGTAACAAACATACAAATACAACATACAAACTTTCGCCTTTATAATATTAGTGTGATTATTGCGATACCGGTAGAGCTTCGGTAGAGCAATTCTCTATCTTCAGTGGCTATCGAATAACTCGATAGTGCTAAGTAACTGTCAAACATATTATATGACGAAATGATTTATTACTCGTGGTCGCAATGTGGTTTTACAGTTCTAGTTAGATTTCCATTGTTTTCCATAGCCAATGAAAATGTCAAAAATAGAGAATAAAGAACAGGTCTGCTGTGGAACTGTCTAAAAACACCACAGTGTTACGATCCCAATCATATCTGATTGGCTGGATTTATAGCGCGCTTGCTGTATTTTAACCAATAGCAAGAGAGTACGAGCCATCATCTTTAGACACTACCACAAGTGATATCAAAGTCACTATAGTTCGAAAAGTCGACTTTTTCCTGAAATGAAAAATAAAATATTTTTACGTCTCTACGTCTTTATCTACCTAATTCGATATTTCGTGGTTTAGAAACATATCCATTTTTCTTTAGTTCCACAATGCTAAATTACCCAGATTGTTCTCCCAAAATAGTGTATCATTGTGTTATAGTTTTTGTATGTTATTCAGTAGATAGATACACTATGCAAATCCACTTACAACAAAGCTAGATAGAGCTGGCCAGCTGAGCTTTGGACTTTGCAAATCTCAGTTGAAACGTAATCTCATCGTGATATGACTATATAACTAGGCGTTTATGATGCTTCATGTTATAAGTTAGGTACATACATATCTAAACATAGTATTATTTACTACTGGGTGCATATGATAATATAGCCGCATCGATGTGTAGCCGTAATTGCGTAGGATCTACAAGTACTCGTACCTACCTCGATTGATGGAGGTAAAAAATATTAACTTTGCTTTATTATAATATTTTATTATAATAAAGCAAAGTTAATATTTAAGATTATATGTATATACTTTGGAGAATAGTAATTGAACAAGAAAAGATAAAATTTGAAATGTAAAACGATAAGTTAACGTAAGCTAACTAAATATAACTTATATTAAAAACCAAAGTTAAATTATATCTTTTCCTAGCCAAAAATCGATAATTATTATTACATATTATTATCAATTAATTATTATTTTTCTATCTGGATATCGCGTTTCGAGGTAGAAAGATACTTTATTCTTATTAGTGTTAATTTACTTTACGAAACCTTTGCTCTTGAAAAAGTCAATAACTTTGCTTTTCGTCAATGTTATTAACCTATACGGCTATAGGCTTTGCCGATGTTACGAAGATGAAATTATTATTCATATAATAATTTCATCTAAGCCGGCAAAGCCTTGATTTTAGACTCTTATTGGTAACAGAGAGCTCTCATCGATACAAGCACTCTCTGTTTAATACAAAAGTGTGGCGAACTGTCAACTCGGAACAACCAGCTTTTGACAAAATCTTCCTCGCATTTTTCATAAAACTCTCGACATATTTTTATTACAAGCTTGTCTCGTATAATCATTAATTTATACTTAAAAAATGAAAGTTACTCATTTTTACATTTGTACCTACATATTTTTCTCATGTTATTTTTGATTTAATTCCATAATCTTATACCTACATTCAATCCTTACTGTAGTAAAGAATACTATGATTAGAGGTGGTTGGGTAAGGCCGTAGATTTTGCCACTTTTTGTAAAAAAAAAATGTCCCTGCGTATTAAAAATCGAAGTACTGCGTAAATTGTTATGCAAGTATCCTAATTAGGTTAGGTAGTTCCTAAACTCCTATAGTGCATTCTTAAATTGAATATATGTCGTATATTTAAAAAAATACAATGACTTAAAACCGACCGTACCCCGAAATTTTGCCCAAAATAAGCTGTCTTTTTGATCCAGTCAAATATTTGGCTTGTTATAACTACATTATTTCTATTTAAAGCCCTAATTTACTATAAATATCTGAAATGTGAATAGATTAAGCAATTACATCCTGGGTTCCATGTATTTAAATATGCGTTTTTAAATGTTTTATCGCAATTCAAAATGTTGTCTCCTTATTTTCACTTATTACGTTACTATTTTGTATGTTACCAAAATTGGGCATCTAAATATTCAATAACTTTAGGGTAGTATTTTATAATGGCACGTGCCACACTAAAGATTCCGGCAACGAAATAAAAAAAAAGAAACCGCCATTTTCTGGTCTGTGGAATTTTATCAAAGGTGTGCGCGTGTGTTTCGTCAGGAGCTTTTTTTTGTGAATTTTGGTGATTTTAAAGGTAAATAACAGTTTTTATTGCACACATGTATGTGTGATACTAAGCTAAAGTGATTTATAAAAACATGACAATGTGTATTTGACTAAAATCGGCTCGCATTTAGTAATTATTCCTGTTTAAAACCTCAAAAATTGCGCTTCGACGTTACTTTTATGTGACTTCTATGTTACTGGTAACGTTGATTGTTATTTAGTAACGTTGAAGTGTTGTAAAGGTTAATGTACATATTCTGCCAGAAGCGGATTTTTCAAATAGTTATTTTAAATAAAGAATGAGTTTAAAAGAAGATGAGTTAATTGAAACTCATCTTCGTAATAATCAGAATAATGTACCTTTATTTGATAAACAGCCAGAGAGTTTTGGTTACTAAATTCCATTGATGATAGTTTAAAAAAATATATTTTTCCTATTACTGAATTCTCTCTCTTATCTCTGAATGATCGGCGATTATAAAAAATGCTATACTTACAAGTTTATTACAAAAATCTCCTCCTTTTTTGAAGTCGGTTAAAATAAGTACGTTATGTAATCAGCCTTACAAACAGTGTGTTACTTTCACGTTACTTCTACGTTACCGTAACATAGAAGTGTCTATGTTACTCTATGTTACAAAGTGGCAAAATCTACGGCCTCACCCGGTTAATATAGCAATTATTAGTAACATATTACAGCATGCTATCTTTCCATAGCACACAGCAAGCGCTACAATACGTAGGCGCGGTGCTGCTACGATGCTATAAATATCACGTGCTGTAGGCGGTGTAGCACACTGCGCGTAGCAGCGGCGCTGAGGCGGCCGGGCAGTTAGATTGATTTATCGCAACTCGCAATAAACATGCTATGTGATTTAGCGTGTTGCAAGACATAGCGCTCGCGCCGGCCGCCCACATGCTTCCTAATTAAAGTTGCTATAGCATAGCATTTTTTATAGCATGCTAAAATTTTATAGTTTATATTCAGTAGCATGATATTGATTTATAGCACTTTTGAACAACTCTATGATTATGATTCAACCATATAACGCTTGTCAAACTTTATGTAGGTCTTGTAGGTATTGCTTTATAACTGTACGGTCGGGGACAGAAAATGTTTACCACTTTTCAAATTAGATTCTTCGTAACCTTGCGTTCAATAAGGTCTATAATGCTATATCAAGGCATTTGTTACGTTATAAAAATTTCATGCATCGTTTTATCAAAAAAAAGTATTAATGACTTTTCTATACAAATATTAGTAATAAACGTGTAATAAAACTCATTTCCTAAATTCAAGTTTGACACATTAGCATCATTGCCCTTGTAAAAGTGACAATTAATTATCAAAAATATTATATTTGTTATTTGAAATTTAAATATACAAAATAAATGGCAAGCTTAATCATAATTTTAATGGTGAAGTTTATATTGTGCATTGAATCATAATGATGCTGCTAGCATCCACAGTCAAAAACAGCCAAAAGGAGGTGGATGAGCTACGGTGATGCGTGGTGTTTCTGCAGCATTTTACATCGATGTTCAGCAGCAAAATTCCGACAACCTAAGTTCAAGATAATGCGCCGAGTTACTATTCCATGGTTCAATCTGCACCGTGGCAGTCATCTCGTTCAATAGCCCGCTCGATCTGCTAATTTGAAACTGAAAATGGGGCTTAATGATTCAAAGCTGGGACTGTCAGAATCAAAGAAATCCTCTAACTCTTAGACCACATTGCACTGGGGTATGAGATGATGTCACAGATGATATGAACTGACTTATCGCCTTGTCGCGTTTATGCGAGAGAGTCTACGTGTTGTCATAGCAGCGAATGGAAGCTAATTAAGCTAATTATTTATTTATACTAATATTGTTTAGTTTCTCAATAATAAAATTAAGAGATAAAGGTTCTTTGAAATTTCATTAGATTATTACTACCGTTTTCATATTTTGGTAACTCGTGTCCTGTGCTCGTGTCTATATGAGATAAGATCTATTTATTAAAATTACTAGCTTTTGCCCGTGACTTCGTCCGCGTGAAGTTAGTATTCTAAAATTTCTATGGGAACCTTCTGTTTTTCCGGGATAAATGTCGCAATCCAAATCCTCAACTATATCCATGCAAAAAATCATGTGGATCTATTGCTCCGTAGCTGTGTGATGGAAGGACAAACCAACAACAAACAAACAAACACTCACATTATTTTATAACATTAGTAAGGATTTTTTGTTCCAAAAAAGGTTTTCTACATCTAACCTATTTAGCAGTCACCTACTAAAGAGACCGCTAAAGGACTGTCTAAGCACCGCTACATGTTAAAAAGTCTATGATCTATGGCTAATCAAATCACATATCGACCTTCTGACACAGATGTGTGTATGCAATTATGAATCTTAAGGTGGTAAACATTTTTTGTCCGCGACTGTACTAAACTAAAAGTAAACTTTAAAATATACTACAATTTTAATCAAGAGGGCCAGATTCTAATTTGCTTGCGTCAACATTTATCACGTAGCCAATTAAAATTATCTAAAAACGAAGACCTTCCATAAATTAATCTTATCAGTTCAGAGTTAATATTGAACAAAGGGTGACGAAAGAGCGACGATTTGACGACGCCTCTAGAAGCAGAAGCAGTGAATTCAAGCAAGAAGTGCTAGAATCAATTCCCAGTTTGATTATTATAATTATTTTTATATAGCTCAGTTAATTAAAAAAGAACTACTAAATATATAACTAATGCTATATTTAAGTGATACCGGTACGCAAAAATATACTAAACATAATAATATTGGTGTGAAAATTGGTGAATGTGGGTGGGAAACTCAGGACTCACCTGCAGTCTCCTCTCGCCTTCGACAGCACTGGTTCACACACCATAACACCATATAACAATTTTTTAATAAGGGGGCGGTAATTGTTCTGAGCACGCAAAAATTACGTGTTGCGGCGTTGACATTAGCGGGCATACTAGGCGTTGGATCTTCTTTTTCTTGACGCGGTCTCTTTTTGTCCTGAGTTGAGGGAAAGGGACAGGACAGGACTTATGGAAATATATTAATGTGTAATTGTGTGAACGGCGTGAACATATATCCCCCGGGCTGAAGGAATATGCCTTCAGAAAAGCAACAAAGTTTTTATAAACAAATAAGAAAAAAAGAAAAAAAAATAAAAGGAAGTATAATTAAATTTATATTAAAAACTAGAATTATAGCGGCGTTGTTAAATGTAACGAATTTTATTGAAGTGGTAGAGGGCAAAGCCGAACTACAGGTCTGACGTAGGAACCTGTGCGCGTTTTAACTTTAGCGGTACGGATGATTCCGTCTTTACCGGGGTAAACTTCTTGGACTATACCCAGAGGCCAGCTAAGGGGTGGAGAGTTATCATCGCGAATTACCACAATACAACCAGTTGAAATAGGGTTAGATGGAGTGTTCCATTTTTGTCTGCTTTGGAGCGAAGACAAGTATTCGCGACTCCATCTTTGCCAGTAGGATTGTACTAGCTTCGATAATAACTCGTAGCGGTTGAGTCTATTTTGCGGCACATCGGTAAAGTCTTCTGCCGGTAAGTATTTAAGTGGCGTAACATTTAAAAAATGAGAGGGTGTCAGCGCTGTAGGTTCGGACGGGTCAGAACTTAGCACGCATAGGGGACGGCTATTCATTATTCCCTCTATTTGCACTAATACAGTGTTAAACTCTTCATACGTAAGCGTTTGCGTTCCTACTATCTTTGATAGATGTGTTTTTACGGATTTAATGTTGCTTTCCCATATGCCACCAAAATGTGGCGCGTATGGCGGGTTTCTTCGAAACTGTATGCGTAGATCTGCCAAGTTTTGGTCTAAATATTTGTCCTGCGACAGTTTATCATGAATTTCCTTTAACATTCTATCAGCTCCGCGGAACCCTAAACCTCCGTCACTTATTATGGTACTAACGGGGCCACGGCGACTGATAAATCGGCGGTACGCGTCCAGGAACTTTTGAGAGCTTAGTTCTGAGACTAACTCTAGATGAAGCGCTTTAGTCGTTAGACAAATAAATAAACAAAGATAAGCCTTCGTAGACTTAACCCCGCGGCGGCGATAAGGTGTCACATAAAATGGACCTGCGTAGTCCACACCTGTGAAAACGAAGCTTTTAACTTCGCTAACGCGATAGTAAGGCAGATCTCCCATGATAGGAAATGTATTTTTCGGCTTTAATTTAAAGCATCGATTGCAACCTTGAACGCGTTGGCGTACCATATTGCGAGCGGCGATAATCCAATAGTTTTGGCGTAACAAGGCGAGTAGCAATGAAGGACCGGTGTGTGCGTTTTTAATATGAAAATAGTCCACCAAAAGATGAACTAAGCGGTCTTTCGCGGGGAGCACGACTGGATGCATTTGCGAATAGCTTAGTTGCGACTGCGACAATCGCCCTCCGACGCGTATGACGTTGTTTGCGTCCGTAAACGCATTTAACTTTCGTAAGGCGGGACTGTGCGTATCGAAAGAATGTTTCTTTTGTATGATTCGCAAGATAAACATTTCAGTGGCTTCCAAATCAGCGACGGTTATCGCACCGTGTGATTTTAAAAACTTACCGAAGCGTAAGGCGTACACCCACGAGTGTAAAAACTTGTTCCAATTCGACATGCGATGCGCGGAGTTATATAATTCTTCATAATTATTGTCGGAACAGATTTTAGCGGCTAAAGTGACAAGCTTTTTACGTTCAGGCAGCTCGTCTATAGCATGCGGCAAAGATGCGTTTAAGGGCCAATCGCAGAAAGGCTGCGTGACCCACGAGGGCCCTTGAAACCAAAGCGTATTGGTTAAGAGTTCAGAGGGCATGACTGGTCTCGATATGATGTCCGCGGGATTTTCCTTTCCCGAAACATGATACCAGTTCTCAGCGGGAATGTTATCATTTATAGCGGCAATTCTATTTGCAACAAAGGTCTGAAACCTGTGAGGCGGCGCGCGGATCCACGACAGTGCAACCGTGGAGTCAGAGAAGGCGATTATTTTATTTATTTTTACGCGTTCGCTAATCGAGTCTTTAACAGCGATCATTAGATTCGATAGCAAGAGGTTTGCACAAAGTTCAAGTCGCGGCAAGGATACGTTGCATTTAGGCGAGGCTACTCTCGACCTTGAACAGAGCAATGTGACTTGACCTTTGTCAGTGTCAGAGGTGCTGACGCGTAGGTAAATGACAGCACCATAACACTTTTCGCTGGCATCAGCGAACCCTATTAGCGAAATATTATTTGAGCTTTGTAAAATACCTATATGTCGCGGAATTTGTAACTGTTCTAACAAATGGAGTTCGCGTTGTAACTGAAACCATTGACTTTCTATATTAGGAGGAGCGTCTTCGTCCCAATCTAAGTTAAGCTTCCAACATTCCTGCACTAGCAACTTTAACAAGGCAGTTACAGGGCCTAGAAGCGAGAGGGGATCGAATAACCTAGCGGTGACCGAAAGAATAATGCGTTTCGTACATTTACGTTCGTTGGGTACATTTACCTTAAAGGTAAACACATCTTCACTCGGCTTCCATTGAAGACCAACTATTTTCGTATTCGCGGTAATTGAGTGTTCGTCAAACTGTACGATACTCGGCGAGCGTAAGTCAGAAGGTATCTCTTGTAGTAAGTGCGTACTGTTAGAAATCCATTTTGTTAGCTTAAAGCCGCCAGCTTTGAAAAGCTGAACGAGCTCGTTGTATAAATTTTTAGCCTCTTGTAACGAGGGCACAGAGGAGACATAGTCGTCCATATAAAAATGGCGTTCAGCTGCCCAAGCTGCGGCGGGAAAGCGTGCGCGTTCATCCTCGGCGAGCTGTTTGACCACGCGCATAGCTAGGTATGGCGAACTAGAAACGCCGAACGATACGCAGTTAAACTCATAAGTATCGACGGGATCGTTCGAGTCGAACCTGAATAAAATGCGCTGATAACGATGATCGCTGGGTGAAAGTTGTATTTGAAAATACATTTTCTCAATGTCGGCAGAAAGTGCGATGGAAAATAATCTTAGGTTGATCAACAAATCAAAAATGTTAGTCTGTAAGTTCGCTCCGGTATACAAAATGTCATTTAGCGAATGGCTGGTATTATTATTACCTAAAGTCTTGCAACTCGCGTCTAGAACAATTCTAGTTCGCGATGATGACTTTTCCGGGCGATAGACCGCATGATGGGGAATGTAGTAGCACGGACCTCGCTCAGGGTTTTTGATTAAGTTTAAATAACCTTTAGTTATGTAATCTAAAAGGGTTTCATTGTAATCTTTACGTAACTCTGGAATAGAGTTTAACTTTTTCTCCAAGTTTATTAATCGGCGTTTAGCTATTTCATACGAGCGACCGAGAACGGCTGGATCATTTTTGAAAGGAAGCGATACAGTATAGCGTCCGTTTTCATTGCGGGAGAACGTGTCTAAAAAGATACGTTCACAAGCGGAATCATCGGAACTAATATGTTTTTTATTGGGAACGGACTCTAATTCCCAAAAGCGTTGCGTAATTTCCTCTAAATTCGATTCAGTAGTTTTAGAGTTATAAGCGAGAAAAGATTTTTCTTTCAAATGCGTAGGCGCGAGGCAATCTGCCTTTCCCATAAGTACGTAGCCGAGGGTCGTTTGTACACCGACTACGGACGAATCGGGAGATGTAACTTTGCGATTCCCTAAAAGAAACGGGAATAATTCGTTGCCAATCAAGCAATCAATATCTGTAGGTACATAATATTCTTCATCGGCGAGAGGTAAATTCTTTAAATGATTTAAATTATTTACATTTATAAAATCGTTTGGAATTTTGTCCGAAATCGTATTAATTACGCGTGCATCAATAGTGTATCTGCAGCGCTCGTCAAAGCGCGACTGAAGTGTGATGCGTGCCTGACCTTGAACTTGATGTTCTGAAAGGCCGATGCCTTGTAAGGATGACGTCACAGCATTAATTTTTAAGTTTAAGCGATCGCAAAATGATTTCGTTACGATGTGACACATAGAACCGCTGTCTAGGAGTACTCTCATCGTAAAGCGTTCTCCTAGGTTATTATAGACATAAACTACTGCGCTAGGTAATAAAATAGTAGTTGCATTATTTGAATGCAATTGTGTGCGAGATTGAAGCGCGATGTCATTCGTCAAACAAAGCGTCGACGGAGGAGGCGGGGCGTGCTCGGGCGCAACCGGTTTTTGCGATAAGACGCGAGTGTCACTAGCGGCGGAGTGGCTAGGAGTAGACGCCGGACGTTGGGTCGCGGGTTCGATTCCCGCGTACATGTGTAATTTTGAATGGTGAGACTTTCCACAGAAACATCTGATTTTCGATCTGCAATTTTTTATTGAATGAAAGCCCATACAATTTACACAGAGGCTATTGTTTCGGACAAATTGATTCCTAAATGTAGGATCGCGTTCTAAAAATTTATCGCATCTGAACAGTGGATGGATATCTTTGCAATACGGACATTTCGGAGGATTTTTATCTAATGATGAAACGGAATTTGCGGGTGAATTATTCGACTTTGTGTCGTTATTATCATTAACGTGAAATGAGCGTGTGGGTATATTACGTTTAGTTTGCGGCGAGTTACACTTATTGTTTTGTTTTGGAGGGTTTGACGACGAGGTATTGCGTAACATATAAATTTTACTTTGTTCTTTTACGAACTGAACAATCGAATCGAAAGAAGGCATTTTCTCACTACGGTGCGCTTGTTCGAATAAAGTTACAGTTTCTTTGTCTAGCTTAGTTAACGCCAGATGAGTAAATATAAAATCAGCTAAGTCATCGATTTCTAGACGTTTCAAAGCGGCTTGTGCGGAACAAAATTGTTCAATAAACAAATCAAGAGAACCTTGCGTGGACGTTTGACTGCCTTTAAAAGATAGAATTTGATCGAGATACAATGAAGCCAAAGTTCTTTTATCTTCATATCTTTCAATTAACGCGTTCCAAATTAGATCGTAATTAGCGGCAACAGGCTGAATACCCGAACAAACCAACAACGCTTTACCCGATAGCTTGCCTAGAAGGTATTGCACCTTCTCGGCGTTAGATAATTTTGAATTGTTGTGTATTAGCGAGCTAAAGTTCTCGTAAAACGCTGTCCATGTGTTTGGAGTGCCGTCGAAACTTCTTAGCTCCAAAGCAGGCAGTTTTTTAAGTAAATCTAAATTTTGCGTATTACCTTTTGCTAATTTGGCTAAGGCGTCTGTTTCAACTGATTTTATATGAGAATACAATTCATCGAACGATGCTAACGTATCAAAATTAATTAGGGCCTTTGGGTTAGCTTTCAAATTCATTAAATTTAACTGTTCCGTAGCAGAAATAAATTCTTGTCGCCACGTATCTAACATTTTGACTTTAATGAGAAATTGTTTAAGGACTGAATCACTAGATAGATTGCTCGTTTGATCGTATAATTTTTGTACATGCTTATAATAACTCTGTTGTTTAGCTTCTTGGAGGCGGATTTCAATTTGAAAATCGTTTTTGTCAGTCATTTTTACTTAGTGAATGTGAGGGGCGTAACTCGACACAATATGGCGGCGCAAAACGCGTATGGATGCTATGCTGACTGACAACTCGAAATATTGCGGCGGATGTATGTATGTGTATTGTGCGTGAAATATAGCGGAATGTATGCGGATTTATGCGGAATGGAGAAATATACTTATATAGCGGGATATCCAGGAGAGGATTAAGAGATATCCGAGTGAGAAGGACCAAGGAATATGGTGTGAAAATTGGTGAATGTGGGTGGGAAACTCAGGACTCACCTGCAGTCTCCTCTCGCCTTCGACAGCACTGGTTCACACACCATAACACCATATAACAATTTTTTAATAAGGGGGCGGTAATTGTTCTGAGCACGCAAAAATTACGTGTTGCGGCGTTGACATTAGCGGGCATACTAGGCGTTGGATCTTCTTTTTCTTGACGCGGTCTCTTTTTGTCCTGAGTTGAGGGAAAGGGACAGGACAGGACTTATGGAAATATATTAATGTGTAATTGTGTGAACGGCGTGAACAAATATAAATATTACAGACAGTGAAAATGCAAAATTCAATGATGTATATTTTCATTAAAATGTGTAGTGTTATTCATTTATTATGTATTTATATTGTATTATTTAAACCCATCATTGTGTGAATGTACTGATTAACTGGGTGCGGCGGAACTTAGGGTACATCGTATATGAATCTTCGAAATAAATCATAGAAAAACACTATAATATTGCTTATTAGGAACGTAAGGTTGATTATTTGAACACTGGGTCGTTCAGGGGATAGGGACTCAGGATTAGTTAGAACGCAGAGATTTCCAATGAGAACTATTGCACTCGGCATCGGAGGCCTCACAGTTTCGAACTGTTCGAGAACGTAGCCGAGAGCCATTAAAGCGTGCCCGAAGTATGGCAGATACGTCTCTAAAACAGGCAGCTCCAACATTTGTTTGGATCGATCATATTGATACGTGTTAGGAATTTCTGAGTGCAACTCTCAACTCTTGATACTCGCCGATGATAGAGAAAATACTTGCCATGACGAAACAGTAATTTGTGTTATAATCGGGACTAAGTCGATGATCATGACGAATTATTACAGAATTCTCAATGATTATGTGCAGATCCGCGATTAATTGTGCAACGTGACCAAATATGATCAGGATGTTTCCAACACTAGAGCTGTTTCCACCTTTTGAATAAATTTTTCCCACAAGATAACCGAGGATCAACAGAAAGTTGCTGAGAACTATTAGGCAAAAGTCAGTTTTAGTCATCAAAAGCTTATCTATTCTTTGTTTGTCCAATAAAAATTTGTATTTGCGGTACTATCGCAACTCAGTTTTGCTGGACAAATGTTTTTATTATTATTGCTTATGCATGACTGACATTTTGCATTTATATTTCGATCATTGTATGGTACGGTTTCTTGTTTTCTTCATTCATGTTCGAAATGGCACAAAAAGTGTTTCTTTATTTAGTCGTACCGCTGTGATACTTTTCTATAAATTAATAATTTTATATGATTTCGCCACATAATGCTACAAGTTACTTTGACAATATTGAAGCAATCCAGTTATGATTGACATATTTTGTCAATGTCTCACACATGGTCACGCAAACTTCTGAAAGAGTAGTTGACACCACAATAATCACTGATCATTAGGAACCTTTTTGAAGTATATTTTAGGAACGTTTCACACATATACCTTGTTTTTTTTTAAAAAGAATATTAGCCACAATTTAGAACTAAGCTAAACTAGAGTAATATACTCCTGTCCCCTCCAAATAAACTAAAAGCTTGTGTACGACAAAAGTGTAACGGGTAGAGATCGAACCGTCGACCTTTCAGTTCAATCCGAACTTTGAACTGTTAGGCTATGGAGGCAAAGGCAAGTTTAAGTAGTAGGTAGTATCTACGTACTGTATGAAGTAATACCAATGTGGTTTGTTTCACATGTAAGTAACAATACAATCATATTTTATATGGAAGTAATTTGACGGAAGACGTAGAAGGCTCTATTTGAAGGAGCTCGTAGCTTTGTTGAATTAAATTAGTCCATTCTACAGATGGGGTTCGAGCGAACTGACTATAGCATTTGTTTTTACATGAAAGGGGAAATTCCTTGTTCTTACTTAGGTATACTTAAGGTATACTTAGGTACCTACCTAGAAGTATAACTGCAACCTTAGCATTTATTTTAAGCTTATAAGAATCCCAAACATAGAGACTACAGAAAATTCTGAAAGAGCCTAGAAAACATCAAATTGGTGGAAAACTAAGTTGTTGAAAAAAAAAAAGAGATAAGAAAGCGAATACAATTTTCCTTCTAATCTTATATTAGTTACGTGATCTACAATATTGCTAACTAGCTTTTACCCGTGGCTTCATTCCCGCCATCTATTAAAAGCCTTTAAAAGTAATCCGATCTTTTGAGTTTTCCTTCTTTTTTTAAACGACCTTTGTATAAGGCAGACAAAACAAAAAAATATTCAAATTGGTCAAGCTGTTTTTGAGTTTTAGCCAGACGTATAGACAGATAATGTACTCGTTATTATGAAAATGTAATGATTAGTTCTTTCAAGTTAACCCGCTTCCGTATTGACTGGATGGTCACTTACCATCAGTTGAGACTAATGGTTATCTTGACATTAAATTACATAAGCATAAAAAAGAGTTAGAATATAAAAAAATAGTTAAAAATTATAATCTATGAATAAAATTAGTTATTAAATAAATATTTTAAGTGTACAACTAATTTACAGTTCACATAAAACATTGAAATTAAACTGAAATTTTAATATCGACTTCAGTTCCTGTCCTAATAAATGTCAAAGTTCAGACATCTGTGCCACTCGCCCGATCATTTTAATAGTTTAATCGTAGTTTTAAAACTTGGTTTCCTGGTCACACTTGAGGGGTAAAATTAGATGAGTATATAGCTACTCTGTCCCATACGAGCATCTTTAACCCTCGTTGGAAAAAGAGGGGTGTGATTCCGGCGGATTTGTCTATCTGTGTGTATCATCGTAGCGTTCACCAGGTATATCAACGTGAATGCGATTTTTTTATTGAGCACAGCTTTGCCTCTAGAGAATTTTCACTAACTAAAGTGGAGAAGTAGGTACTTCTACTAAAAGTACTTCTCCACTCTTTAATCTATTAGGACCTCCAACCAAATTTTCCAAATTGTATAGATGTATGCATGAATGTATGGTCAACGCATTTGTCAGAAACTATTATTCGGATTGTGATAATTCTTTTTATTTGTTTACATTTACTTCAACATAAGGAACAATAAAGATTTTATCAAAATCGGTTCAGTAGTTTTCATGATATGGACATTTTCCCTTTTCAGTTATTCTTTATTTCAGTATATTGAAGTCGTTTTAATTTTTCTTAAATATGCAACTTTTATGAGCTTAAAAAGGTTTCTCCCGGATGCTTCTAAGCTAGCTTATAATGCAGTAAATATTTTCTATCATGATGATAATAGATATAAGTGAGACGGTAATGGTCACTGGTGAAAACAATGTTAATAATATGTATAAACGTAAAAATTCCTCTTACAAAACCGACTTCAAACGCCACTCAAAGTACCTATAAAATTTTAAGAATTCGCTCGATTTTTCCAGGATCCCATCATCAGATCCTGACCTGATGACCATGGGGCTGCCTGGGAGGTATACCCTTTCAAACAAAAAACGAATTTTCCAAATCCGTCCAAGCGTCTTCGAGTGATCGGGGAACATATATAAAAAATAAAAAAAATAAAAACTCCAACGAATTGAGAACCTCCTCCTTTTTTGAAGTCGGTTAAAAAACAGTTCAACCATTCTTCGAACAAGCTTCGAACTTATAGAAAATCGCAATAATCAAAATTAGATCTCTAATTTAACAACGGGTCTTCAGACAAAAACCTTCACTGTAAAGAATTACATCATGTCGTTTTAATATGGGGGTAGGTAGATATGTTTAGCTAAGTTAAAGTGGCAGTTGACATTGACGACGTCACTCCGTCGAGTCATTGGCAGCTTGACAAGATTCTGACCTGCCCTTGTTAGATAGAATACTTAGAGCCGTGAAGATGATATAGATGCGCATCTCTATCGGAGCCTTTATCTACCTATAGATGGGAATTTTTATAAAAAGCAGCGCTAAGAGGTTTGGCACGTGTTTCTTGCGCATGATAAAGTCGTCCCCCGAACTTCACTCATTAGTTCGTTAAATGTTTGTTAAGTTGTCAACATTTTTACATACTTAGCAGGACTCTGAAGAAGAGAAATCTGCTCCTTACCAGTCTATAGACAAAACGACGATGCAGGCGTGTAGAAACCAATAAGGGTATGGGTTTAAAACTGACATACCCTTCCAGGTCCTGCTACCATGTCAGACTGCATTGTAACCTACCGTTAGGTGAGATCGCAGACATGCTCTATCTTAACATGAAATAAAAAAATTATGGTAATAACTGTATTATAATACAGAACGAATATTTTCTTAATTTTTAAATATAAAAATTTAAAATAATAAGTATAATAATAATTCATACTTATGTTGGTGGCGCCTGAAAATTGGAACATTACCCCTTCATCAGTGATCCAGATATCATATAGATCAATGACCTTCACATGCCTTCACCCACCGCAACTCTATTTAGGCCTACCTAACGTCCTGTATACTCTGAGATCATCCACAGGCACTATAAAATATGAAGAGGGTGAAATGCGTCCGTCTTTATGAGCCCATAAGATATCACGCGTGAATGGCAGGTAGGTACTTCGGGAATCTGTCATTACCCTATTGATATTTTTTATATTTTGGTCCGTCAACACCTAGTCAACACGCAGAATGTTCAATTGAAGCATTAATATTTATTCCCCATTTGTGGACTCATTAAGAACTAATTAAGGAACGCAATCATCTGATAAGCTTGCGTTATAAAGCCAATCTTTTGACGTAAATAAATCGATAATTATGTCATTATTCTCATAATATAATGAATGATAAATGTTTCATCTTTTCAGTCAACGCGTAGCAAATACTATCGTGTGAATATAAAAAAAACACATTAAGTCGAGTTTTTACAGTTAATAAACTTAATGACTAAAGCAATCGACTTCAGCTTTGCTTCTACAGCCCACAACATAGTGTGATAATAATTTATTATATTTATAAGCAACATATTGTAACGAAAGTGTTAACTGCAGGATTTCTTGCCGGATCTTCTCCACAGAATCTGCCTTCCGAACCGGTGGTAGAATCTTGACTTATCATAAGAGTTTGCCCACATCAAATAAATAATTTTAAGTTTTGAGTTTGAATACGATCAATGGAAAAGTGAAAGAGAATCAAAAAAGAAGATACACAATCGGATGAAGGTTCTACCTTTCGCCGTGAAATACATTCCTTTATTTGTAAAAAATAAACAGTCACATTGAAGTCGGACACATACTCAATGGGTACTCGTAAATTTCAATATTCTTCGAATGTTCAGGGTCTGAGAGGTCCTTTCAGTACACATCGTAAGTGTGATAAGCACGTAGGGGCGCGATATTTTCTGCTAACCCCCGAGCGAACAAGAGTTGGCGCGGGCTCTTTATTGAATTCCTGTGCAACGCATCTCTACACTTACATTCACTCGTGTGACGTACGTGTATGCTTTTACTTGAAACACGTCTTCTACCGTTGGTTATATCCTTGAAGCTTCTAGCGTCTAGTTCGTCTAGTTTCGAACAAATTTTTAACAGTGTCTGTAGTCTCCGTATCTTAGTAACTAAAAATATAAAATCAGATACATGATCCAGATCACCAACAAACAAACACTACACTACTACTTTGGCATTTACAATATTAGCAAGGATTGAGTGACATAGTAAGCTGTGCCTGTTTGCGTTTATGAGGAGCAGACGATATGAAATTCGCCTCTTAATCATTGCGATTGGAATATCGTGTTTGCTGTATAACATCCGGCAGAGTTGCTAGTTTACCTCCATCTCAGTTATTACGAAACGAGGGCGTTAGTACCTATGTCCTCTGAGTATAGGTTAGGTATACGAGCAAACCGTTCACGGGCAAATATTGCTTAAACCTTATTTATATAACGCTATTTATATCCATACATGAGTAGGTACGTATAATTATTAAGCTTAGATATCCTGTGTGTTTGTTTGTTGGTTTGTCTATCAAACTCAAGAAAATCAAAACAAAATGGAATGAAAATCAAACGACGCGAATGCAATAATGTAGAGACGTCTTTTTTTTTCTGTTTGCCCAATGGTGGGCTGGCGATATGTTGCGATGTATGAACGAATAATGAAGCCTGATTCTACCCTGAAGATATTAAAATGTTACCTACTAGACGATGCCTGCAACTTCGTGCTCGTGGATTAAGGTTTTTGATTCCCGCAGGAACTCTTTATTTTCCGAGATAAAATGTAGCCCACGTGTTGATCCTGGGTATGAGCTATCTCCATTCTAAGTGAAGGAGTAACAAACACACACACACACACACACACACACACACACACACATACAAATCTTCGCCTTTATAATATTAGTGCGACTTATTACTTAAAAAATCTGAAAGATAAATAAAGTTTCAGTCGGCAAGTAGGTAGTTTTCGACACAGAAAATTAAAAATAGTATTAAAATATTCCAATAGTAGGTAATTTATATAAACCTACTACCTACTATTGCAATATTTTAATAGCTAGTAGTTAGAGACGATCAATGTGCATAAATTAATATGATTTGCATCATAGGCGCACAGAAATTGTCGTTGAAACTTATAATCTGCATACTTGCAAAACTTAGCTGATGCTTTTATCAGATATTGGCGTAAATGCAATATATAATATTAGATTCCTTAAATTCATTAATTCGTGGCGGTTTTTATTTTACTTTATTTCACACGACATCGTATCTTATGAAAGTTTTTTCAACCGAAACATTTACTTTTTTTTATTTTTATTATTTATGAACATTGTTAGAAAATATTATAGTATATAAGTGTGTTTGTTTGTATATATAAATCATCTCTTTAAATAAAAAGTTTTTAGGAAAAAATGAATGATTAGGAATGAACACTTGGTTGACTCCTAAAATCTAACAACTTTATTACTGATTCCCCCCCTTGTTGAAGGATTTCAAGAATTTTGGACAAGCGCTAAATCGTGACAAATGACTTTTTTTTTAGGGATAAGTCTCTTGTAAAACGTTCACATTAAGGTAACTGGATTCGGAATAATGCGCAAGCACTCTACGGGTACATTCTCGGCATGTCATGTTACGCGTCCTTTTCACTCGATTTACATTTTTCGCTTTCAGGTATTTTATGTACCTACTTACCAATTTTCGCTATCGCGGTAAATGGTTCAATATCGTTATTCAATTTTTTCTCCATTTTAGGGTGTCGTGCCTTTTCTTTTTGTTGTTATTCTGGGAATCTCCCTTTTTGAGAATCCGTCTTTCTGATAATCTGTCCTTAAGCGAACAAAGCAGTACCTACCTACTAAGCCTCCCTTGTCAGTCTCTTTATCACAGGCATCTAAAGCTAGTCATAATAGGATTTTCACTGAATGCATGTTACTGTAGCCTCTATCATGGCAAATAATCTGAATATGCTACAAAAGGAAAAGATTGACTGAACTATCAACTGAATGATGTTTGGCATACAAATAGCTATTATGGCGTAGACATCCGCTAAGAAAGGATTTTTGAAAATACAACTACTAAGGTAAAGTAAAATAGGAGTGTGAAAAATCGAACTTAATGTGAGCGAAGCCGCGGGCAAAAGCTAGTAAATAAAAATAACTAAAATGCGCAAAATCTCGAAAAGTTGAATTTTTCAGCGTTGTTTGTTTGAGCTCTATCTTAAGAACGGTAATACATAAGAGCATTTGGTCAGATTAGATTTGTAATATGTATGTAATAATCTATGTAGTATTTACTGAAGTAAATACTACATAGTAAAACAAAAAATATTACAAACTAGCTGATAGCTGATGCTCGCGACTTCATCCTAAAGCTTATGTCGCTCTCCAGGTCCTCAACTATACCCATACAAAAAATCACGTCAATCCATAGCTTTGTTGCAGCGTTATTGAAGGACAAACCAACAAACAAACACACTTTCGCATTTATAATATTATATACAAATATATTATATTACAAATAAGGATTCCGAGGATGTCGAATTATTGTTGGTCAGGAGACTTTTTTGTCGCCTTTCACATATCTGTGCGAGTATTGTTATATGCGTATTTAGGTTTTTTATCTTCGAAATGCAAGTGGAATCTCTGCCTTTTGCCAAGATCAGTTCTGCGGTTACACGATATGCCCCTAATATCCAAGTAACCTAACCTAAAAGTGAGCATTACTAGAAATTAAACCACATATGAAACCAAAACACCTATCACATATTTGGTTTAGAGAGTTTTCGTTTGATATCGAAGCTTAGGCTGGAGCCTGCGGTTTTTATTTCAAAAAAAGTTTTTAAGATCGCTCTCTTCGGTTGCTCCTTGCGTAAGAGCATGGTTATTTCAATCCGCAGTTACGGGCGGCAAGTATACGCTAGGTAACGTTAGGTTTGAGAACGTCAATCGATTGTAGTTATTTTTTTGCTAATATTTTTAAACAAACTTTTTTTTTGTTTTACATTTTTTTAAACCATAACCTTAGCCATAGCCCCACAGATAGTATAGCAAGCGAAAGATCTTTTTCGGTCATAATTCTAGATCTAGGAGAAGGGCGTTATATCTCTTAGCTCTTCAATGAGTAAGTACATACTATCTTAATACAGAAGATACTAGATACTATTGAAAGACAAAAGGAAAGGAGATTTACCCAAATAGAAATCGTTCATCATATTATTTGAAGACAGAATGTTTTTAATAACTACATAATGCCGGATCAATAAAAAATACGACAACACCATTTCAGCGGGATTTACCTACGTATGCAAAACATTTAGGCTTTATGGTCAAAATTAGGTACTAGATTAAAAATGCAAACAAAAGAAAACTAAACTGTAAAGTTCTCTTTCTTTTTATAAAACGAGACATTCCATTAATTTCTATTAGCTCTCACCGTTTTGTTAGAAAAATGAATAAGAAACTTGATATTCTTTAAAATAAAAATGAACGCGCGAACTGACGTGACGTTTGATGAGGGTCTACTTATTGCAAACAATTTGAATACCCAGCTGCCTTCACTAGTTCTATATTAACAAAGTTATAAAATTATACAGGCATATCTAATTAGATGTGCTTATTAGGTTCCTAGCATGTAGTGTAGGTAATAGGTATGCTTTGGAATTACGTTAAAGTACTACGGTAGTACCTATACTATATCATAAGCAGATAAAACGACATCAAAATTCAAAATTTATTTATTTCATATAAGCTAACTTGTAGCTCTTAGTCTTATGACGTGTCACAAATCTACCACCGGTTCGGAATGCAGATTCTGCTGAGAAGAGCCGGCAAGAAACTCAGCAGTTGCTCTTTTCAAAAAAAATTTTTTTTTACAAAGCTATGCTATGTATACAGTGCTTCCACAATAAAGCTTCAAAAATGCAAAAATGCATACGTAGGTACACCAATCCAACGCAATGTCAAGACGGGCAATCAAAGCAGACCCATTCCCGTTGGTGGCACCCGTTCACGAGCATGACGCATGATCCAGCCATTGCTTCGCTCAACCATATTTGAGGGAACGTAACAAACCGCACCACACGACACCACCACAGAAATGTTTAAAGAGAGCACGACATGAATATGACATTATATTAACTTTTCATTAATGCACCTAAATATTTAAAACTATAAAATGTTAGTTTTCAGAACGTTAACAGGCTAATTAGGTACGCAAAAAGGATACAAATAAAATACGTCAATAGAAAAGTTAACCTTCGTCCTAAACTAAGTACCTACGAGTATGTATATAATTTGCCAAAATGTTTTGTGGGTTCGAGCCTTTTGCGTAACTACGTCCATTTGGTACATATACCTTTGCATCTTAAAGTTAAAAAAGAAAAGAGATAGACTCACCAAAGAGTAAGAGTGAAGAAACTTTTCAAAAAAATGTACGCCATCATAAGAACGTGCTAGGTTACGCGGTACGCGGCGTTTTTTGCGATTTTCGGTTGTAACTTGCGGCGAACGCGTTTGTAAAAGTTGGTTGTCTTGCGGTCTAGCGGAGATGTTGCTGCTCTTACAGATTCGCGCGCTCCAGCCTCCGCTCTTCGCTTCCACTGTCCACGCATGCGCTATGCTCTCCCGCTGCTTAAAAACCAATCGTCTTACACCGTTACTTTGTTCGACACATACCACAATCTAATAAAAGTTTAAATAGCTTTCATTGTTTGCGTACGCGTGTTTCAGCAGGAATTCAAGATTCAATCCGAGTTTCGACTTTGGATTGGAAAATATTGATACCTAATTTTTTCGTAGTACCTACTCGTACCAAGAAATGATTTGCTGGCATTGACAACATAACCTTATGTGGCTGATATTTGCTCAAATTATTATAGTTATGTATAATATTTATCACCTTAAAAGTCCCTTAGTCTACTATATAAAAATAAGTCGGGTTTTCCTTCTTGACGCTATAACTCCAGAACGCACGAACCGATTTCCACGGTTTTGCATTCGTTGGAAAGGTCTTGGGCTCCGTGAGGTTTATAGCAAAGAAAATTCAGGAAAAATTTCAACACTTTAAGAACGCGGACGAAGTCGCGGGCGTCCGCTAGTACGTTTATAAAAATATAAGATCGCTGAAATGGGATTTGATTTTAACTTAAGTTCATTCATATAATTATATTCGGACAAGGGTCGTTACATAATTAAGAATTTTAAACAATAGGAAAGCAACGAAGAATGGAAATGTTTTAGCATATTTTGTGAATAGACATCAGTTTAACTAATACGAGTAATCTCTAAGTAATCTACATAATTATAAGCGAGTTCAAGTAAAGAATAGACGCTAAATAGGTATGCAATATCCCAGAAGCTAGTATTGATTGCAATGTCCATATTTCTAATAATTAAGTAGTACAATTACAATAATAAATTATACCTAACTATTACAATAAAATAAAATACTAGAATCTCTAAGACGAATCACAAGAAAATGAGTAGACAAAATTTTTTCGTGGCACGTATGTTAGTCCTACAGGAGTAAAATAATTCCTGGTACAGTAATTCATTCTAGATAATATGAGAGCTTGGTAAGAAATTGGGTTTAGATTTAATAAAAAGTTACAATTGAATGCCAATTTATAGGTAGGTCATAGGTACTTGTAAAATTGTTGATATTCAAAAAATGTACAGTGTATGAATGTTAAAACATTTTCGACTTGTTACTGAAGAATCTCCCGGTATTAATAATTATTAAAAGTATACTTAAGTCGATTCTACTTACACAAGTCTTTCCCACGTTTCTTCGACATTTTCCTAAAGCCATATTCACGCGTCGATGATGTTTTCGAGTAAGCAGCGAATTGCGATTCTTATACGATAAAATCGTTTTATTCAACCTATTGGTTTGGAAAAAATAAGCTATCAAATCAATTGATGCTATGAAAAGTCTCCACTGTTCTACCATTGCAGTACCTATTAAAGATTTATTCTAATAATCCTAATAAGTTTTAGTAAATATATACGTAATAATTTCAGATTCTATAAAAAAAGCTGATACATACCTAATATTATAAGGACAGGTATTTTTCTACAGCTTTAAATCGAAGAAAATAAAGTCAGCACGAAATAAAGTTTAAATCAAAGTTGAAAAATTGTAGTATGAGTACTTGAGTAGATTACACAATAAGTATTACAATATTATTATTAATATTAACCGATAGAATTAATTTATGCTGAAGTTTATGATTTTCAAGCCTACGGAAAATCGAAAGAAGCCAAAAGTTAAGTTATTGCAAAAACACTTTTCTGTAAACAGAAACATAAGCAATAATTGTAAAATAATTTATAGAATTAATTAGAACCACGACTTTCAAGTCTAGGGAAAACTAAGGGAAGCCAAAAGTCGGAATATCGAAATGGAAATTTTCCGCAAACAGAAACCTAAAATAATCGTAATATAATTTATGGATAGAATTAATTTATGCTCCTTAGGCGGTCCACAAATTTCGAGAGAACGGAAAATCCAAGGAAGCCAAAAGTCGAACTGTTTACTTAAAAGGGAATTTTCCGCAAAGGAAACCTATGCAATGATCATAATAATAAATAATTTATCGAAAGCGATGCATCGATCGCCGACAAGTCTAATCTGCGAGCGGACGCGCCGTGCCGCCTCGCTAAATAACTTCCGCACCTGTCACCGCCGCTACCGCATTGTGCGACATTCCAACATGCATTCACCGCACTCTACGTATACTAGAGCGAGCTACCATTCGAGTTTCGCGTCCTTCGTGCCACAAAGACACGAGCTTGCTTTGATGTGCTACGAAACGCTACGCGCTTTCTACGACAAGAAATCCTAGCGCAAAATATTCCACTAAATATAATATCATGTTTCGTGCTATAAATGTGTTATAAAGAAAATGCTTTCCTTCGTTGAGGGAAACCTGAAATAAATAAACGAATTTGAATTTCATTTCATGAATCTCAACCACCAATCGAATATTTTACGAGTTTGTGCATTTATTTGCGCTCGTATTTGCGCGACTGCAAATCTGTTAAATAAATTGCGAAGGAGTTAAAAACTATACTTTTGGGCGGAGTTAAAGTAGCCGTTAAAAGTACAGGAGCAAGAAAGTTGAAAGTAGTGTCCCATTATGGAGGCGTGGCGCACGCGCGACGTCACTCCGCGGGTCGTAGCCGCCGCGGCAGCTCACGCCTCGCGATCGCGCACCGCGATAACGTACATTGCGTCTCGCAACTCTTATCGGTAATGGAACTCGGAAAAAGAAGTTAAAACTTTCGAACTAGATGGGGTGGAAGATGTGATGCGGGCAGCGATGTGGTGTCGGTGATCGCGCGATGCGGCGACAGCAGCGCGCGTCTGCCGCGCGATGAGCGCGCGTCGCAAGCCATCCGCGCGTTCAGCTCGCCTGCACGCGCGTCATCTAGTGCTGCCTATGTTGATGCTTCCGCTGATCCTGTCTTTAACGCAAGTTAAGTAAGTTACGTTTAATACTTTTTATCTTAGTAACTTTTCAGTGTTGGCGAAGTTTGTTTGTCTATTTTTCAGAAGATATATTACACAAATTGTTTGTAGACTTTCAATTAAATTTATCTTAATTTCTGTAAATTATTAGATTTCATATTTAATATTAAACTTAAGTGTAACTTACTAGGCTATTCACATTGAATATGAGTAGTAATTAATACTTAAGTTTTACAAAAAGTCGTTAACGTTACGTTACTTATATTATAATAAGCATGAATATTTTATAGATAAACTATATAAGTTTTTGGTCTAAGTTCAAATGAATTCTTGGGTGTTTTTAAAAAGTTGGCACATTTTTTCCGACGGCCGTCGGCATCATCTTCGTTTGACAATGAAATAATATTTGTATACCCATCAAGTACTTTATTCAAAATCATATTTAAAAACAAGTTTTCCTTTTTAAAAAATATTATTTTTTTAGATTTTAATTCCAGTAGGTATACCGCAGTTACAAACTCGTATAACGTTATTGTATTGTATTCTGTTGTTTATTTTTTCGATTCTGACTTACAAAAACGCTTACGAATATCAAAAATGTTACATAAATTAAATAAAAAGTAAATCACACAAAATACAAAAATACTAAATCTACCACGTACAAAATACTTAATAAATACTTAATAACTCCAGAGTCTCGATCACCGCCGTAAAGTTGCCGGCTTGTCGGTGTTTTATAGGGTATATTTCGGTGAGTGTGCTCAGGAGCTCTTCGATCTTGTCCCCCCTTCACCTTTTTACCACCGCACTGCAAGACATAGGGAGAGCTTTCATCCCTACGTCGTTGATATTCCACCTACGCGCACCAAGCGCTTTAAGTCTTCATTCCTGATTCGCACGGCTAGGGTCTGGAATGCTCTTCCAAGATCTGTGTTTCCTAACACGTACAATTTGGGTATCTTTAAAACAAGGGTGAATAGGCATCTTCTAGGCAAACGCGTTACACCTTAGACCGCATCATCACTTTCCATCAGGTGTGGTAGTGGTCAAGCGTGTGCCTATAATGTATAAAAAAAAAAAAAAAAAATTAATTCAAAATCAAATTAATTTAATATCACTTTAGTTATAAACTTCGCTGTCTGGGAGCGGGCGCATTCCCAAGCGTTACCTTAAGTTAATTTCATATTGGATTTGGGGAATCCTCACGCTAAATGGCAATTCTATCTAAGCCTGAAGGAATCTCATTTAAATAGCCTGCCTTCCGTCCTGTACAGTGTAATTTAAATACGGATTAGGAGGTAGAGGATTATACATAGTGATCTTGTATATTATTTATGTAATGAATATTTATATTTCCTACGTTAGAAAATAAAAACCGTTGATATTAAGGACGACTTTTCAGAGCTTAATTACTAAACCAATCGTTGATAGACATACTACGGAGGCTACATTTTATCTCAGGATTTTTTTACAAGCTTAAAATAATTAAATGTTAAATAATATTCCATCTGCAAAAAGGATTTCCTTAAACAGTTTCAAAGATTTGGAGTAAAAGCGATAAAAAGGGAGACCATAAAAGCTTTGTTGTTGACAAAAGTAATTACTCGACTGAGATTGTTTATAATTCATTAAAAGTAACACTATACCTTAGGAAGTACTTTTAAAGTTTGAAAGTGATTTGATTTATAAAGGATTTATATCATAATACAAGGGTGAAATATTTCAACCCTTAGAAATATAATCGATGGGATAATCTCTAGAGAAAGTATTGGGAAGTACTTTTACCTACCGCTAAAACAATTCTTAAATTTAGTTAATGTATCATAACATCTGATTAATACTATTGTAGGCTTAATCCTTTTTAACCCACTTCCAAAAAAAGAGGAGATTCTTAATTCATCGGAATGTTTTTTTTTTCTTTAAAAAAGACTATCAGCCAAGCTGAACTTGACTGATGTTCTCCTTTCCCCTCCAAATAAGTGAAAACTTGTGTTAGGAGTGGGTACTACAATAGTGCAACGGGTGGGGTTCGAACCTGCGACCTTTCAGTTTTCAGTCCGCACCTGTAACCATTGGGCTATTGAGGCTATTTTTTTATGTATGTTCCCCGATTACTCGAAGGCGCCTGGACCGATTTGAAAAATTCTTTTTTTATTTGAAAGAGTATACTTCCCAGATGGTCCCATAGTCATCAAATCAGGATCTGATGATGGGATCCTGGAGAAATCTTCAAATTCTATAGGTACAGTTGATATACTTTGTAGTGGCCTTTGAAGTGGGGTTTTTAAAAAGGATTTTTACGTTTATATGTATTATTATTCTTATAGTATTATTATGGAATTCCGCAAAGTAACGTCTGCTTCTATCCAATATTTATCATGCTATAACTTTCGCAGCCTCGAGCGTACAGCGGCAGTGGATCGCTTGGAGAACGTAACGCATACCGTTACGCGAATACTTGACGGCTACGACATCCGACTTCGCCCCAATTTTGGTGGTAAGTGCAGAGGAATCCCTTTATCATACCTTCTACTTTCCAAAATGTATCCGTTCCGATTAGTGACAATATTGATTACTTGGGTATCGACAACTCACTCAATCTCAATTTCGAGAAATGTATCGATTCATAGGCAAAAATAACGGCAAAAGCTTGATATCCTGAATAAGGTGAAGCGCTGCTTCATGCTTCAGTAATGCCTGTTTATGAGTAATGTCTATCAGGTTCAGGTATGAGCCTATGAGGGTATGACTTACTTCTGCCACTTATGGTCAGTCCACAGCACCGATGTAATAAGTTTAAAAATATGTGAAATGAATAGTTTTGAATTTTAGGTGAAGCTGGCCATCTGCTTGTTGTGACCGGTTGTGATGATAAGTTCTAGCACGACCAGTATTTACATGGTTTCTGGGCATTTCTACGTTTGTGCCTCCCTGAATGGAAAGCAAAAATATTTTCCCAAGAATATTCCCATTTGAAAATAAATATCCAATTTTCAATGCATGACATATTTTGCATTCTAATTCGGATATTATGTTCCTTCGGATGCATGTTGCACCCCGTGAAGCGAAGTTTCAGTATATTGAATCCCCCAGTAAACATGTTTTGATTTGTCAGCTGTCTTAACTCACATATGACGTGATTCCTCGCACAAATGTTATTACTCCACAGGCGACCCGCTCTACGTCGGGATGGATTTAACCATTGCTAGTTTTGACGCCATTTCCGAAGTAAATATGGTGAGTCAGTGCATGTTTTATTGGTAAATCTAATATATACAATTTTGTAATACGGCTGAATATTTTACTCTTATTTTTACCTATTGACGAAATGGAAATAGTAGGTTGTTTGTTTGTGTGTTCCTTTGTAACAATTTTTTCAAAAATTACTGCACAATTTTTTGTATTGCACGAGTATTATCTCAGAGCAGGTTCTCAGATATAATAAGGGGTACCGGAACAGTTCGTCGTGAGTTTTTGTTTTTAATTTTAGGTTTTTTATGTTGTTCTTATTTTTTATTCGTAAGTGCCCATAATTTAGACAGTGACAACATTGGACAACATTAAGGCAGGTTCCCCTATATACCTAGCAAACAAGAGGGTATTTTAAGACTATCTATCATTTCTCCTTTTATCGTATTTACAAAAAAACCCGGCCAAGGTTCTTTTATATTTTTGCTGAAGTTGTCCAAACAAGCTTGTGCGAACAATCCATCTTCTCCGGTTTCAGTGACACTAAATTGGACAAGCCAACACTTTGCTATCGAGATAGCTTTTGAGTCAAAACAGGGACGCACTCGATCGCTCGTTGTAATTCATTATGCTTTTAATAGCGGAATGAGACCAAGGCCGTGAGTACTTGACACATATCGGTCGTCGGTGACCGAGGCCTAAGCTGACTCAGCGAATCGATGGTCTTCAACTACTTTTGTTTTTTAACCCTCACTTACCTAAACACGATTACTGCCAAACACCTCCAGTATGATAATCCGCAGGAATCTCAGTCAAATGCACCTCTGATCTTTTCAAACCATATTAGATATTAATGTTAGAAATGCGAAGCAGTTTTCCTATTTATTGGTCTGACCTATAATCATTTACCTACCTAGCAACGGAGCAATGGATCGACTTGATTGTTTGCATGAATGTCTTTAAAGACCAACAGAGTCAAAACATTTCTAAATGTCCCCTTTCCATTATGGGGCTTTAAGTACTAGGAATAATAATGTGTTGGTTTAATAGATCCATCCGCCTTATTATTTTTCTATACTTGAACTATAATGTTCCAGGACTACACTATAACTCTTTATCTGAACCAATATTGGAAGGATGAAAGATTGGGGTTCGGCTTACCAGACGACGTTTTGACTCTATCTGGAGACTTTGCTGATAGAATTTGGGTGCCCGATACATTCTTTGCAAATGATAAAAATAGGTAAAAATCTTACGTTTATTAGTATTTTGTTATGTTAGGTTATATTATATTCAATACCTACTTTTTTAAATAAAGAATATTAGCCAAGCTGAAGTTGACTAATATCCTCCTATCCCCTCCAAATAAGCGGAAAGCTTATGCTAGGAATGGCTACGACAATAGTGCAACGGCTGGATTCGAACCTGCGACCTGTTACTTTAACAAACTTTTAATGACTTCCACATACCTTGGTATTGTGCCTTGTGTATTCTGCAGCTCCCTGCGACTGGTCTGCTGTCGTCGCTTGCTCCACATAATTGGGGGGATGGTTTATCCGGTGCGAGGTCACTCAGCACTATAAAGTAACCTAACTAATCTTCAAAAATTCCAGGCTTGCCTTTAACCCTGGTCTCTGAGCACTACATTCACAATACTTAAAGGGGGTTTTCACTGCAAAAGGATAACGAGAAACAGCTAAGCGGAACGGACTCTGTGTAGACAAAATAGGTCTCCCACTAACAGATTTTAAACAGTTGCCTTAATGCCACATCGATCTCATTATTTAATCCTTGTTTGTTATTTTCCGCTAGACTCTTTTGTTGGTACAGTACTTGTTCGCATATTTGTCTACGCAGAGTCTGTACGGAGCTGCTCCTCTCGTTGTGGAAACCTCACCATGAACCCGCATTTGTTCCAGTTTCCTCCACGACGTAACGGAACGTAACAAGCTGGTACGTCTGGGCGGCGACGGCAGCGTCACCTATGGCATGCGTTTCACCGCGACTCTGGCCTGTATGATGGACCTGCACTACTATCCGCTGGACAGCCAGAATTGCACCGTCGAGATTGAAAGCTGTGTGACTCTATACTCTCACGACTAGCTCGGCTTCACGCTTGCGTTGCCTTGTCGGGCTTAGCTTACCGCTGCAGCGAGCTCATGAACATCGTGCTGTCGTAACATCGTGTTGCCGTGTTAAATGTTTCAAGTGATTCTTTCTGTTGAGTTTAACAAACATTCAAGTCTTAATAGACATCTATGACTAATAATCCAGTTCGAAGGACCATAAACTTGAAATCCTGAAATGAGAGGTTGTTCAATGATAAAACCTGTTAGACTACCTACTACATTACTTGCAAGAGATTTGGCTCCCTTATTCTGCTTTATAGAATACAATACTTTTTTTTTTTTCAAAAATAATATCTGCGAGAATTTGTCATCAATTTCTCAAGATTATAATATCAATCAAAGAAAGTTTCACTTGTGGCGCTCGTACAAAAGTATAAAATTACTTAACTAACTACTCAAAAATATTGTATTATATTGAAAATTAAACATGAAACAAAAGTATTCATATTCATATTATTATAATATTTAAAATTATTATTTATTACAAAGTTTACTCTTATACGAGCAGTTTGTGTAAATACATATCATTGCTAATCATGTTTTAGTTAGCTATATATCCTTATTTTTTGTGATCGAAGTATATAATTATCTAATTTACTCGGGTCAAAACGTCTTCGAAACGAACGAAGCCCGATGATCGTTATTATTTTGACAAACATTTTGCATAAAATCATCGATTTTGATACTATTTTCCATTGGTCATTTTTTGCCTAAGCTGTTAGGTAATAAGTTTCCAACTAAAACAGTATTTTTAAAGAATTTAAATTAATAGCCTAACGCTTGATTCCTCTATTTAATCTATCTATAATAATAATAAGCTATCGATAAGTTATTTAAAAGCGTCGGACACTCTGGTCCAACTTAATTCATAAATACCGCCCAAGTATGGTTATTGTTAAAAATATTCGACTTAGATGTCGCTTCCGTAAAAATGATTGCATCAGTGTAACGATCGCAATGCCTCTGATTGGCTGGTACCCTCCCGTTATTGGTTAAAATGCATTGATGCAGCAAGAATGCCATAAATTCAGCCAATCAGAGGTCATTGCTATCGTTACACTGATGCAATCATTTTTACCGAATCGACATGTTGCTATGCTTCGACAATTCAGCCGGGACGTGGCAAGCGCACGCATTCCCCTCTGACGAAGTACATGTACACACGTTCGGTTCAGCTTGTAAGTGTGACAGCTTTTGAGTTAGTGTGCGTTCATAGAGACATTAAGTATTTACAAGAGTGTGCTGAAGTGAGTAAATGTGTGCTGTACGTGATTACCCCACCTCACCGCAGAAACTGGCAGAATATGTTCAGTACTAAATCTGCGTAAAGGCACGTCCCGGCTGAATTGTCGAAGTTGCTATGCTACTAATCGACCAGCGAATTTTTAACGGCTAATTTCAAATTTGGGGAACCCCCGAAAGCTGTGTATCGATCGAGAGATCGAGGAGTGAAAATGAGTCATTATAATTCAACGGCATCCTAACGTTAAACTGAATATGCAGATGGCTACACCGTATCGGACGTGGTTATGTACTGGAAAGAGACGCCAGTGCGGGGAGTCGAAGATGCGGAACTTCCACAGTTCACCATTCTGGGCCATGAGACTAATGACAGAAAAGTACGTAAAAATCTCGTAAATAAGTCAATTCATCTCGTCGCCAGTTCACTACTGAATTCTTCTCTAGCATGAGAAGGATAAGGCTTTACGTTATCACATAAAGTTAGCATTCTACCTTATGGTAGTAAGGAATGGGTTATCACGCGTGCGGTTTATTAGACGACAGGTTTTGCCCCTACATAGTGATTAATTAACTCATAAGTATAGTATTACTCACTTCTATGTCTTTCTTTAAGCATAAATCTCTTTGTAAGAGATTTATCCTTAAATTTTGTATTGGCATTAATCTGACGAAATACATAAATGTTCTCTCATAGTTTTTAGATTTCTATTTTATTAATTTTATCAGAAAGGCTGAACCAATTTTTGCGGGATTTTCAAGCAGGTTGAGGCTTATACATAAAGAGATCTAATCAACTTTTATCCTGAAAAAACAAAGAGTTTCCACTTTATCTTTAAACAATCTGAATACACGCGGACAAAGTCGCGGGCATAAGCTAGTAAACTATTAAGCAAGGGATGTGTTACGTTAAGTAATTTTGTACAACGTAAACACGTATTACAAGCACAATTAGGTACCTACGCAAATTCCTCAAGTTAGATTATAAAGCGTGTGAAGGCAAGCACACCTATTAAGAGTTGTGTAACATTCCAGGAGAAGTTGGCGACGGGCATCTATCAGCGGCTGTCGCTGAGCTTCAAGTTACGCAGGAACATCGGCTACTTTGTGTTCCAAACCTATCTGCCGAGTATTTTGATAGTGATGCTGTCTTGGGTGTCCTTTTGGATCAATCACGAGGCAACCTCGGCTAGAGTCGCTCTAGGTAACGACTTTTTATTCAAAATCAAATTGAAAATTATTTATTTCACGTAAGACCCTACGACTGGTTCAGAAAGCTGCTAAGAACAGCCGATCATATTGCCTATAACCTTGAATCGTCGAAATAAAATAAATAAAATTGACGTCAGATCATCAAAGCTCGTAATATTTTGGACGATAGCGTAACATTTTTGAATATTTTGTGTGCTTTCTTGTCCGAGTTACCTATCGCACAGTTCAAAGCAGTGGAGACATCGGGCAGAAATTTTGCAGCTATGCTATTATGACGTAGGTAAGAAACGATTTTTGAAAGTTCAACCCCTAAGGGGGTAAAATGTAGGGGGAGATCAAACTTACCGTGAGCGAAGCCGCGAACAAAAGCTAGTAGCTAGTCTTTAATATAAAACTCCCGTTCAGGTATCACCACCGTCCTGACCATGACGACAATAAGTACGGGAGTGCGCAGCAGCCTGCCGCGTATATCGTACGTGAAGGCCATCGACATCTACCTGGTGATGTGCTTCGTGTTCGTGTTCGCCGCGCTGCTGGAGTACGCCGCCGTCAACTACACGTACTGGGGCGCGCGGGCGAGGAAGCGGGCCAAGTTAAAAAACCGAGAGCAAGTGTCCACTAGCGCGAGTGTAGATAAGGAGATGAAGAACTCTGGTGGTGAGTAAAGGGTCAGTTACACCAGGAATGCGAGCGAAATTTTCGGCACTCGTATTCGAGCATTGCTTAACTGATACCAGTTTTCAGTTCACACTAAAAGACGAAAGTTTGTATGTGCGTGTGTATTTTTGTTATTCCTTCACGCAACAACGAATGAACTGATTTGGCTTATTGTTTTATTCAAATAAACTTTACAAAGTACTTTTGAATCTTCAAATGTAGGTATCACTGGTTCGGAATAGCGTCCAAACTGAAAAAATCAGCAAGAAGCAAGGTGATTGCTCTTTTGGAGAAATATTTATGCGTCAAAGACGACGTAGCATTCCCATTTGATTTGGGGTAATTAATGGTAATCTGCAATACTCCGCTTATCCAGCATCTGTCTTAAACTGCAGCTTTACTTACCTACATTTGTATTATTTTTATTCGATGACAAGATTACCTGATGGTAAATGACGATGCAGTCTAAGATGGTAGCGGACTAACTTGGAAGGTGTATAGCAGTGTACATTCAACCCATTTCCCTAAGCTGTTTCTACACGCCATCGTGCCGGAACGCTAAATCGCTTGGATCACGTCTTTGACGTAAGGTGGTAACTAGCCACGGCCAAAGTCTCCCACCAGACCAGACCAGAGACAATTTAGAAATTATAAATTACCAAATTACCCCACCGGGAATCGAACCCGACACCTCTCAGTTATAGGACCACAGCGCTCACCACTGCACCAGAGAGGTCGTCAAACTCCGAAAAGTCACTGGTGCGTGCCCGGAACCGAACCTGCGATCTTCCGAATATGGGACTGCAGTCCTAACCTAGGCTATCACTGCTCCCTACTTTTGCACTGACTGGTATTTCAGGACCTCATTCGCCAGAAGAAATCATAGCGCTTCGGGAGTACACCACCACCGCTGGCAGGGTTTCCCCGCTACCCAGCCTGCGCTCCCGGCCGCTGCCGCCCAGCACCGGCGCCCCGCCGTCTCTCCGCCTACAACGAGACTATTCCAACTTACGCTACAGGACCCGGCCACATTCCCGAAGAAGTAAATATTTGATTACCTGTACTTTCAAAATTATTTCAAAACTAGCTGATGCCCGCGACTTTATCCGCGTGGATTTGTTTTTGAAATCCCGCGGAAACTCTTTCATTTTCTGGGATACATGATGCCCACGACTTTATCCGCGTGGATTTGTTTTTTGAAATCCCGCGGAAAGTCTATCATTTTCTGGGATAAAAACTAGTCTATGTCACTAGAAAATCACGTCGATCCGTGTTGCCACGTGATTGAAGGTCCAACCGACAAACAAATACACCTTCACATTTATAATATTAGGAAGATTCAAAATTCTTTCGATAATACGATCAATCCAATGAAATCTTATACTAACCCCACTTTTCTGATAAGAATATGATTTAAACTGTACCTACCTAACAAACGATATATTATTGTTTTGTCTCCCAGATAGTGGCAACAAGCCGAAGATGATCCACGCCCTGAAACGCGGTGCCACGGTGATAAAGGCGTCCATGCCCAAAATACGTGACGTCAACGTCATAGACACGTATTCGCGGGTCATCTTCCCCATCTCTTTTCTCATTTTTAACGCCATATATTGGACCTTTTATATATTTGACTAAACAATTATAATATAACTAGGTTTTGCCCACGACTTCATCCGCGTGGAGGTAGGTTTTAAAAATATCAGGGTTTTTCGGGGTAAAAGGTTTGTCACTCTCCAAGTCTTCAACTATATCTAGTACCTACCCATGCAAAAATCACGTCAATCTGTCGCTCCGTTGCTGCGTGATTGAAGGACAAACACACTCTCGCATTTGTAATATTGGTAAGCACCTGAAACTTGTTAGCATGAATCTAGAATTTAATTATCCGATGGGAAGTTTTGTTTTTGTTTTCTGGAATATAGTATCTTGTCTCTGATATGCAAGCTATACCTGTGCCAAGATTTGTCAAGATTGATCAGCGTTTAAGCTGTGAAAATGTATCAAAATTTTCCCTTGATAATAATCCTTTTAAAAATTAAAAAGTAGCTACATCATTCCTTACACTTTTTTCTACATATCTCCAAAGTCCCATCAAAATCGATTAAGCTGCTCCGAAGTTTAGCTCGTACAAACGGACAGGCAAAAATATTAAAACTATATGTTTAGGTTATGCTATCGTTTAAATTATCATAATTATGAGCTGCAGATGAAGATATTTTATGTTATAGTTTATAGTAGATATAATAATAAATAGTGAATATTGAATTCCTCAAGTTTATATATTAACACGTTCCCTGTCCAGACAACAGACACAATAGTTAAACAATAACCATGCTCACTTGTGATTCATGGGACAAGGAAAGGGAAAATTTTAGTATTAAGTGTCACTAATTGCGTACCTCCTTCTATATTGATTGGTATACAATAAGTACTAATATAATGTCATAATAATACATTAATTGCTTATTAGTAATTCATATGTACGATGTATACAATAGCTCTATATTTAAGTCCAATTGTTAATATATTTTTAGTTTAATATGATTTAGGCAACACTGTATAAAAAAGTGCACAATTTCAAGTTACTTAACTATTAAGATATTGTATACTATTTGATATGAACTATATGTATCAGGAAAATAGATAGGTTGGTATATTAATTGTTTTTAATTTATAGTTATAATTATATTCATATATACCTACCTAATATCTAGTTAATTATTGTCTAGTTCTTTATGTTTAGAAAATAAAATGCATAGTTATGATTTCCGATTGAAATATTAGTGTAGACTATTCTACAATAATAACTATTAGGTGTAATACACTAATTATTTACGTTTCAGTTATTTTCATTTGCGACTTACTTAAGTATACTTACCTATTTATGACAATATAGTTACGATCATAATCGAGTATAATTAGTATCTAGGTACGTGACAATACAGTGCGTTTAAATTGGGTTCAAATTTTTTTCTCTAATTTTAATCGACACGAAATCATATCTTAACCATTTTTCATTTAAATACTTTATAATTAAATAATTTATTAGCAAAATTAATAATTAGCAATTTATAAGCGTGGATCTATAATGTACCTATTTATATTATACCAGTTCATCGGCCGCACTCCAACCTTGTCGCGTACCTAATATAATACGACGAAACTGCCATTAAATTATCAATAAATTATTTATCATAAACAACTTAACTAGCTTTTGCCGCTTGGAATTGATGTATTTTTCAAATGTTTCTGCTTTATGGAGCTGAGATATTTTTTTCACGCTAATTTTAGTCTTTTGCATAATATCTCCGTCGCGAAACCGGAGCAGCAAAAACGAAAGGGATACATACAAAGTTTGCTTTACAGCAGGCAGTTTGTTAGTTATAGTTGAAAATTTTTTTGAGGCTTTACTAATTTTTTTTTAAACCACCCCTGTATGTAGAGGGAACAAAATAAAAAAAATTCAAATCGGTCAAGCTGTTCTTAACTTTTAGCCAGACAAACGAACAGCAATCGATTTCTATATATATAGAGATAATAATATAGAACAAAGCTATAATATTATGATATACAACCACCCAGATACAATAATCTTCATAGGTTCTTAGCATTACGGCACGATTAACTGAAATACGTACCAATCGGTGTGTGTGTACGTATCTAGATAAGATTTCTAAGAAAGCATGTTTTGTAAATAAATTTTGATTAGTAAGAAGATCACTAATTAAGTATTATAATGTAGAAAATATGGATGTTTCTATTAGAAAATTCAAGCTTCCTAAAAAGTTTATTAAAATGTTGTAAAAATTAAAGTTTAATATCTAATGTAATTTCTGCTTTTCATTTCAAGTCACCAATACTTCTGTAGGATTAATAGGTCCTCTATCGTACGAAGTTCGTTTAGCTATGTTTGCTGTTTTATAGAAAAGTACAGTATTACAATCTCTTAACTAACTTAATGTACAGGTTTCAAAACAGTGCTGACTTTTCAAAATGTTCCTATACAAAAGGATACATTTAGAGCCGTCAAATAAGTTTAGATCAGATTGTGTACCCTCCACAGATTAAAGTGCATTGCTTTAGCATAAAACCAGCTTCACTAAATTTCCATACCCTATCTTCAAAAGAAACCAAGCGAAGAGTTAAGTAACATCTAAGTTAGTTTAGAGGTACAAGGGATTGCTGTCAATTTTCTAAACAAACTACGGATTGAGAAATATTGGGAATAAGTCGGTGGCTCATAGGTTTGTATCTAGTCGGAAATTGTACCTTTTAGCTTAGGTTTCGCAGAGGAAAAGTTTAGAGGAAAATATAGATCGTGTTGGGAACCTAGGAGGAAGTATTTACATAGTTTCTCGATTTAGTAATAGGTGTCGCTGCTGTGCAAGCCGTAAAATAAATTGGTAGTTTGGTATGTCCTCTATGAAATTTTAGCGACATCTATGGAGGGGTCGTTACAGTATCTAGTACGGCAACATTTGGATGTAACCAACTTTGAACCTTCGTCTGATTTAGGCCTAGGCTAATCGGTGTTCGCCTATCTTGGATGATAAACACCTTAAGATTTGCTAAACCTTAACACTAACGAGACGTAGAAACCCCTCCTAAATGGCTATACTCCCCAGGTTGTGGCAAAAAAATAGGTAACGTTTTTTTATTAGATTGTTGTCATAAAAGATCTAATATAACTTTCTCGACATTAGTAATATAAGTTCAAAATATCCAATAGAATCTTTAAATTTATTAATAGTTCTGTAGAGATCGTATCATTATTTTGATTAAATTAAGAAAACATCGGCATTATTCTGAAAACGAAAAATTATATTATAAAATTGGTAGGTATATAGCGTATTATTTTACATGTTAAATTTTATACTGAGCACATTTTCTCGTGTTCAGTGGTTTGTATCACATTTTTTTAATTTATTTTTTTAATCTATATATTTTTTTATTTTTTTAAATTATTTAATATAGGAGTTACTAGAAGGTAGTGGGTAGGAAGTACCTATTATAACTTGGTGGTGGTGGTATAACTAAAAATAATACTTTAGAACATATAGTATATTTATATTGATGACTTTAGAATAAGTACATATTTTCAAAAATATCTATTAAGTAAATAATATATTTTTATGTGGAAAAATACACAGCCAATTATGTTCCACATATTAAATAATTTCATACATTTCAATAAACTATAAAATCATCTTCAAATTTTTCCTTTCGCTTGTATAGCGATGCAGCTACAAAATAATTCACATTATTATAACAGTCGAGGCGGTTTCAAAATTAGTACCTATTAGTAGAGGTGTATTCAACTATATAGGTACATTTATAAGAACATCATCTATTTTCATCGACTGGGACCGATATAATACAAATGTAGGCGAATGTTAAAAGGGACTTTAAATAGGAGCCTGGGTACGGGCGCGTCCATTCATTGAACAGGCGCAGACTGCGCGGGGCGGCCGAGGCGCGGGGGGCGTACCCAGGGTCCAAAGCGCCTAGTACCTTCCCGAGCGCGCCACGGGAACATAACGCAACGCTAATTAACAATAACATAATATATAAAAACATTATCCGAATCGCAATAACTATAGTGATTACTTTATTATCTCTGAAGGCAACATTTCAGTGAGTTTTTCAGTGCTTGTTAGTTGTTATGTGTCGATTGGATAATGCTACGTCGTACTAGAAACTGAAATACGGTAAGTGTTCTCTTACAATATCGTTACGCCTTATTTTCAGTTTTAATCGTTCAATTTGTAATATAATTACTAAAAATAACTTATAAGCCCAAAACGTGGTTTAAATAAATAATATTATGTAGTATGTTGAAAATATGTTGCAAATTATTTACATAGGCTATTAAAGAGTCCTGGAAGTTTTCCGTAGGAAGATGTAATTATTTTAAATGGGAGGAAATGAGGGTATTTTATCGATTTACGGTTTGACGTGGTAAAAGATTTCATAGTCATAAGAGTAGGCGGCAGGAGGCAGGCGGCGAGCGTAGAGTTTCAGGGAGGGTAGAGTGCGCGGGAGGGCGTGGGCGCAACGCGCAGCAACTGCTACAGCCGTATTGATCGCACGATTGCCCGGCCCCACGGTAAATATTATCATTATTAAGTTATTTGTTAATTTTATATTTAAAAACAGAAATTGTAATATTCATAAGCATCTTTAAAGTTACGAGAACCCTGGATGTTATTTAGGGTGTTTTTTCACACAGGCGTCGAAAAACAGTGACTTTATTTTTAAGAAGAAAGTCTTAATTTCGGGTCTGTTTCAATTTTAGTATTGGGACGATATACTTTTGTAACAAAATTGATTATTCTAGTATAGATTCTATCTGCCCTCGTTTTTAGCAGACGGTACCTAACAGCTTATAGATAATAATTTGTAATTTTATTTTATTTATTTAAAGGTAATCAACAGCGTTTATACAACTTAATACTACATGGTTATTTTTAAATAATAAACATAATTATTATATGAGCTTTGAATATTCTTGATACCAATATTAATCAATGACGTACTTTCTACGTCGCAATTAATATAAGGCAATTTAGGTAAAGTAGATAATTTTAATACATTTATTACATAAAATCCCAATTTTAGCCGTTCAACAAACTATATTATTATGTTCTAGCAGTTCATAACCATCCAAAGTTCTAACGTGATTCTCTGAAATGATATCCCTTTTAACGTTATTCTATATCACGTTATTTGTCTTTTTTGTACATGCTTACCGTTAACCGTATGGCGATTAGGTAGATAAGTAAAAAATAGTTTAAAATTGACATGCAACGTGTCGCGTCGATATTTCGTCTAATATATGAAAAGATCGGACTGTTCAATAACTGTGTGTTGTATGGTATAATATTCGTGAATTGTACGATATTGTACGTGTAAGAAGGTATGTGTATAATATACATTATTTCTACATTATTATACATAAATTTTCGTAATGGATGCGTTTATCGAGTGGATTTGGTGATACCTGTCCTATGTACGCGGCTGTGTAAACCCTGGCATGTGGCAGTGGTTTCGACTAAGCGTTCTTCGAGAAATGTGTAGTGTGCGCGCGACCTAAATTGTAGATTGCGCGGCGCTGTGCGTGGTGAATGAAAACGGGATCAACAAGTAGCACGTCGGTAGCCATTGCGGCGCAAGCGTAATACATAATCCAATAGAATTGCCAATTTTCAATATGGCTATTAAATGGTTGCGTCGTCTGATTGCGTAGTATTGTTAAACTTTCAAAATTTCGGTCTGGATATTAACGGGGGTATTAAAAAGAATCTATAGATGAGCGTATTTTGACATAGTCTTTCTAGGAGCCAAATCTAACGTGTAAAAAGCTCGTACTTCTCTATAAGAGCCTCTTTCGAGCGTCTCCATTGAAGAAGCTGTACTAAGACTGCTTAAATTACATGTAGGTATTTATAAAGATTTCATTAGAAAGCTACCAAATGTTTGCGATTTCATTCAAGTGGAATAAGGCTTTTAAATTCGCCCCTATACTGATGGAATTTCAAAAAATCTAGGTACTCTAGGTTGTACGTTGTCAGTCAGTCAGAGTCGAATAATGATTAACTGTAAGTGACAGATATTAAGTACGTTTATGGTCACGGCGTATCTACTGTTTTGTAAATGCCAGTCCTGCTGCACATCGGTTTCTAGCGTAGACTTCCATATGCCCTGGGTCTTACGCCACCTATATCCAGCGGGTCCCTGCGACTCGTCTGATATCATCGTCCACATATTGGGGGGTGTGCAATAGTCTCTAAGAAGATGTAAATAATGTGTTCTGTTTCGTTTGGATAGATAGGCGAGCGTGCAGAGTTGTGGTGTGGTGAAGCCATGCTACAACCACTGAGGGTCATATCACGCGCGGAAGCAGCGCAGGTCACCTAGATGGAGAGGCGACGCTCTCTGTTGCGCGCCCGCGCGGCCAACATGTCGGCTACCATTGCCGTCCAATTGACCCTTTTGGCGACTGTTTGGATTTGCGGTAAGTACATCGATGGGTAAGAATTACAAAGAATTAAGTCTATAGAAACCTAAGTCAGCGTGGAATTAGGTTTTTAAAAATCCCGCGGGAAACCCTGTTTTTTTTTTGGATAAAAAGTAGCCCATATTACTCTCCAAGTCATCAAGTACACTCCTGCAAAAAATCACGTCGATGCGGTGCTCCGTTATTGAAGGATAAGCCAACAAACAAACACTTTCCTTCTTGAAAAGCATTTATAAATTACTAACTTTAACCCCCTTAGGGTTTGAATTTTCAAAAATCATTTCTTAGCGAGTGTCAAGTCATAATAATTATTATGATCTACTATAATATTAATGCTAATCAAAACTATGATCTATTGTATTGAATTTACCTACATAATTCAACATTATGAGATGGTTTCCTTACAATATAAATTCCGGTTCTCCTTAGTTCTCGCCGACGAACCGATCCCACCGGCACCGCATCCCCGCCCGGGGAACGGCACGGCGGAGCCCCCGGACACGCGCTCCGCCATCGGCCGCGTGCCGCCCTACCAGCCGCCCCCGGCCGTGTCCGGCTCCATACCAGTGCCCGGCTTCCGCCCGCACAGCCCTTACACCAGAGTCGACTCTTGGCACCGTAAGTTATTAAGGCCCAAGACACGGAGCTGCCCGCGAAATTCAAATTTAATTTGGTTTTTCGCCATTTATAAACGAATACGACAAAGTAGGCTTATGGTATTCAAATTGCGCCAATGGCAGTATCATCTTCACAGGTTTATATAGGTTTCACGTAAAGATTAGTATCTTTACGTGAAAGTATCCAGTTTAAGAAATTAGTCAAAATAATGACTAATTTGTGAGTAGCTCACGTCAAACTCATTCAATTCTTATTACATTTCCATACTGTTTGTAAAGAAATTGGTAGGAGGTCCAGTCTTTAATCCCTATTAGACCCTAATCTTGGATATTTTCTTTCTAGCGAATGGTCGTATACACGTCAATTCTAAGGGATCATACGTTGTCGCCGAAGACGACGAAGATACAGATGACGGCGGCTGCCACATGCCATGCTCCAAAGAATTTTTCTTGTGCCAGGTGAAAACTATGCCAACCTCAACTATGAAATTCAACTCGATTTTCTTATTCATATAAGTTTTTTTTTTATTTAAAAAAAATATATCTATCTCTATGTCGCTCTTGTTTTTATAGAGTTAAAGGAAATCGTAATTTTGTGGTAATAAAAAATTCAATTTTCATCTGACCAAACTTTCCCTACAAAACTTCCAGCGTACTATATAATTTTTTTATTCAATCAGACATCCTGCAAATGTATACCTATGGAGAAACGTTGCGACGGAAAAGTAGAATGCGTCGACGCTGAAGACGAGGCAGGCTGCACGCCCACCTGCGACGAACACGAAAATCGCACCATATGCCACAGCACGAGCGTTTGCATCGCACTCGACTGGATCTGCGACGGAGACAACGACTGCGGGGATTTCTCCGACGAAACTCATTGTGGTAAGCGACAAATCTCCAGTTCTTAGCATAAACACGACGGATGCAAGAAACGCATTACATGCCACAGCATGAGCATTTGTATCGCGCTCAACTTAATCTGAGACGATGACACCGATAGAGGATATTTCTCCGACGAAACTCATTGCAAAAAACGATGAATTTCATATTTTTAGCAAATAACAATAAAAAAAGGAACGACGACTACGGAAGTCGGAAACCACTTTTACAGTGCTGTTTACATAAATATTCATATATATATTTCATTCCATTCCGGTCTGTTCAGTGAAGATTTTTGTTGTAAAGGTACTTCAGTGAACTGCACATCGGAGCAATTCCAATGCGCTAATGGACTTTGCATTCACAAGGAATGGATGTGCGACGGCGACAACGACTGCCGAGACAACTCCGATGAAAACCACTGTCCTAAGGGGAAGTAAGTACCTATCCCATAACACACACTACCAAAATATGGAACCGACTCCCTTCGACGTTGTTCTCACTTAATTTCAACATGGGGTTATTCAAGGCGAAGACCAGCAAATTCCTGAAAGCATTGGTTTGGTGGTGCCTCTGGTGCTATAAGTGTTAATGGGCGGCGATCATCATACTCATCAGGTGACCCGCCTGCTCGTATGATCGCTATTTATATTTAAAAAAACAACAAGGAATCCTTACGAGTTTCGTCGCAAGTCCTTCCGTATGTTCATCTATCCGTGGGAGATTGGTACCAAAATTGTAATTTGGCATTGATTGGTTGTATAATTGTACATATTAATCACGCCCACAAAGCTGTGAAAGCTTAAAAAGTTGTTGGATTCCTGTCTTACACGTGAAGTGGGGATTTTTTATTTAACTAAGTCGACTTGAAACTCTACACTGTGCGTGGCCCGATACGGGCTTTGCGGGTGATTTATGTAAGTGCATGCTCAGTATTTTATCTAGGTGAATGTTTATTTTAAAGATTAATATAATCGAAATTGTCGTCATTAGTCTGCGCGATTGTCTTACACTTTATATCGCAAAAATGATGAATTCCTAAGACCAAAAATATTCGGAATTATGTTCGCACTATTGCCATGTTTTTAGTTTCAAAATAAATCATTAACATTTTGAAAACATGATATACCTAATACTACATATTGTCTGCGATTGGTTAATAGTAATATTGTTTACAATTGGTTAACATTGAAATAAGAATCAAATTTCGTTTGTATCGGGCTTACCCGCTTGAGGTAAACTCCTCAATGTCTTCATTCATTGAAAAAAAGCCTTGCGAGATGTTTTGAGTTGTAATGAGTTCTAAGGAAACTATTAGTAGGTACACACTAGCTAGAGCCTTGAAACTTGCCCCGTCATCATCCGTCAAAACACATAAGTAGGCGGAGCGCTATATCATTACCTTCTATTTCAAAGTTCCTTTTCTTACTTAAGTATGAATGAATTTAATAGATATTTTCTTAAGCGGATAATTTCATAAATAATAATATAATCTCCAAAAAAGTTTGTCAAAAATCCTGAGTAGCTCTGATTTTCCGTGATAATAAAAGTATCATGTGCACGTCTTCAGAATAAAACTAAGTACTTCTGTTCGAAATTTCGTTAATATCGGTAGAGCACTTAAGCTGTGAAAAGGTAACAGACAGACAGAAAGACAGTCAATTTCTTTTACATTTATATTGACTTTGGATATTATTAACATAATTTTTAATTTTATTTTTAATTTAATTTTATTTTTTTTAATTTTATGGTCGGCTTCGCTCACGTGGATTTAGTTTTTAAAATCCGGCGGGAACTCTTTGATTTCTCCGGATAAAAAGTAGCCTATGTCACTCTCCCGGTCCTCAACTATACCCATGCAAAAATCATGTCGATCCGTTGCTTTGTTGCGGCGTGATTGAAAGACAAATCAACAAACAAACACACTTTCGCATTTATAATATTAGTTCCTTACTAAGAAGTATCATCCTTAGTAAGGATGGAACTGCTATAAAAAAAGCTAGTCGTCTACCTCTAACATAAACGTTGGATGAAATAATGCACCGTTAGAGAGAGCGTAAGCAGTGTAGGTAAGTAGGGCAAAAGAACACTTAGCAAAAAGGTAGGTCCGTAGACAGTAGGTAAAACATTTGCACGTTCCACGATCAATATTTACAAACACCAACAAGCATCATCATCACAATACAAATGCTTCAGTACCGTATACTTATTGTGAGGACATTACGTATCATAATAGCTCGCTCCCCAGCTACCTAGCTCCCCTCATAGTAAGAGTACGATAGCCGATTGTTTATATAATGCTTTTATCCTAAACTGAAATAAACAAAGGGCTGAGATTCGAAAATTTAAATTTCCATCTCGCCTTGCTAATGATTTTTAACTTATTAGCAAGTAGGTAACTAGCGGATGCTCGCGACTTCATTCGCGTGGATTGAGGTTTTTTAATTCTTATTATATATTAACTTTTGACAATTTCTCTTAGGTTAACCTATATTACAAAAGAAATTGTTAGCCCTTCAGTCCAGATCCAGAAGTAGAAATAGATAAATACATTAATATTACAACCGTGTTCAGCAATAGATATTACATATTATGTAGCCCCTCGAAAAACAAATTGCCGGCGACGAATTTTCTATCGCCTTTGGGGATATCAGAATAAAACAGGGGACTGACGCACGCGTGCAATTTGCTTAATTTGATTTGACACATAACTTGCTTGGGTTTGACGTCAGCATACACTATAGTCGTGGGAATGTATTGTAAATTGGCATTTATCTAACGTTCGTGGCTTGGCCTAGTGAGATATGTCGTAGTTATATATATGTCGTGAGATAGGTCATAAAGGACTTGGCTTCACTTATTCACGGTTAGCGCAAAAACAAGAACTGTGGAATTGAGATAACAGTTTCGCTCTATGATGTAGGTTTTCAAAGTCCGTGCCTAGGTAAATGGTTAAAAGAGATTCAAAATAAATGTTAATATATACCACTAGGTACAGCTACACTTAAATTGAAGATATATATAAACTTTTCATAATATAAATAATAAAAGTACAAACTTAGAACACCAATAACCAGCATACTTAAATAAGTAGTTTTAGGTAGGTACCTAAATGATACGGATGTAATCAAAATGGCATTTTCAAAATATTATTTAGGTGATTTTCAAAATATTATTTAGGTTACTTGCCTTACTTTCTTACTTAATTTAGTATTTTAATCCCGCGAACTAAGCGCTTTTCAACCTAATTCCCCGCGCCGCGAAGATTTGGAACACCCTTGCGAGTTCTGACTTCCGTTTTGTCAACAAATACCTACCTTTAAAAACACATTACCCTCCTTTGCGTTGCGCAGTCGGGTAATTAAGGGTGAATAGGCATCCTTTAGGCAAGCACGCTCCATCTCATGTTGCATCTTGTTTACTTGCATCAAGTATCGTCATAGTCAAGCTTTGTTTAGGTAAATAGGTCTATATTAAACAGTGGGTAGTCACAGAGCTATTATAAAAATTTAAATAAAAATGAGCCAAGAACAAATTGCGAAGTTGTATCCGATCTTGACCGCCTTTTCGGTGTGTCACTCCCCAGCTTAGCTCGTTCGGGCTGTGCCGGCCGAAAGATCAATAAGCGGGGCGGCAAGACGAGCGGGGACGTACGGGCTTGCGCGGGATGAGCGCGACAAAGGCGGGGGTGCTCGGTGCCATGGTTACGCGCCCACGCTCAAGCCCGTGTCCCGTGAAGGAGAACCGATATAGGTACCCGGCTTCCGTGGGCGATCACCAAAACATTATTACTATATTACTGTACCTTGTAGTCGCAATATATAATTTTCAATAAGTCGTTCTACCCGCGGGATTACTCTCTGGAGTATCTATGTTTTACGTCTATACGATTTCAAAAAAATCACAATTTGAAGATTGAATATGAAAAAATTTAAAAATATTTGGAGGAGCTAACTACGCCAAGTTCAAGTTATTAGTTGTATCAAAATAGATATTACGTATTTCTATAAAAACTTCAAAGTCCCACTTTCTCATTTTAGGGATTTTAGGGAAATGCTGAAGTACATATTTCATAATTAGTGTTGATGCTTAAGTTTCAAGGCAGTATGACAGTTACTAAGTAATAAGGTAAGTAAGGAGGTATCCCTATTTTCCTTAGGGACAAAAAGGTAATGAAACATGAAGCATTTAATGCCAATTAAAGCCTATTGATAGCCCAACGGTTAAAGGTGCTTGAAAACTGAAAAGTCGCGGGTTCGAACCCCACCCTTTGCACTATTGTCGTAAACACCTTTAGCTCAAGCTCTCCGCTTATTGGGAGGGAATAGGAAACATTAGTCAACTTCAGTTTGGCTGATATTCTTTTCGAAAAAAAAAATAATTGGATTACCTCTGAAGATTATAATTAGTCCGTATTAAATCTTCATTGTTTTTTGTTATTTTTGATTAGGTGCCGTGAAAACCAATTCACCTGTGGGTCTGGTGAGTGCCTGGCGCTTCATTGGCGGTGTGACAAAGAAGCCGACTGTCCCGACAACTCGGACGAAGCTGAATGTCGTAAGATTAAACTTTTCACCATCTTTTCACTTTTAAAAAAAGATAATCCTGGTATAAACGTTCGCATTTTCTTTGGTTTGTAGTATTGAGTCTTATGATAAAGTAGATTCCGAAAGCATTGGTCGATTTGACTTTACCTAATGTGAAAAAAAAACAAGTACCTACCTATACAAAGTGAAGTATACAAAGTTTTTAAATTTTTTAAGGTACGCTCTATGAAAGCAATCGGCTTTGCTTCAGCTGTTCATAATTGATAATGCTACATTTTGTAACACTTTTGTTTTGAAAAAAAATCAACTGCTAAGTTTCTTATCGGTTCTTCTCGACAGAGTCTGCTCTTTGGTGGTAGAATCTTGACTTGTAATAAAAGCCGTAAGTGGCCTACATGATATAAATTTTGAATCTGAAAGGAACAATCAATATCATTCACTGTTCCTACTTTTATCCCCACAGCCATTGACCTTCTACAATGTGGCGAGAATGAAATACAGTGCAATAATAAAAAATGCGTGCGCAAAGATTTTCAATGCGACGGTGACAACGATTGCGGCGATTGGACTGATGAGGATTCTTGTCCAATTATTCCTGGAAGCTGTAAAGCTGCTGAATTCAAGTAAGTTAAAACTAAATCTTATAAATTCGCCTAACTGCTTTAGCTTTTCAAACATCTTGTCCATGGCAGAGCAAAAGAGTTCTTTGAAAAATCTACAAATTGAAGTTCTACGGTTTCAAGTGAGTCCTCTGTTGTAGCAAGAGGTACACGAGACAAAGCAGTCTGAAGAAGGAAATTTCATCGTTACTTTAATTTACTATTAGGCACAGGTCATCTCTTAGAGAAAGTTCCATAGTCCCCCACGTTGACCAAGTTTTTTACCAGATTAAGCTGATTAGCAGAGTTCACAAACCATTGAGAACATTATGGAGAACTCTTAGATGCAGATTTTCTGACGATGTTTTCCTTCACCGATAAAGCAAGTGATATTTCATTGCTACGTACAGCTCCAGAGGTTCATACCTGGGTTTGGAACCCCGGCCACACCGAAAAGGAAATACAAGTCTTATCTAATAAGCTGCCATCACTGTTGTATTGTGGGAATTTATAACTTGTTATGTGAAAAAGAGAGCCATCAATACGTGCTAATTTGACATAATGTTACTCGATGCAAACAGGTGCAGCGATGGCAAATGCATCCCCGACAGTTGGCGTTGTGATATGGAGCGTGACTGCGCCGATGGGGATGACGAAGCTAATTGCGACTCCCACGGCATGAGGAACTGTACCACCGACGAGTATACTTGCGCTGATAAACGATGCATATCGGTACGTGAATATTTTGAATTATTTGAATTGATCAGATAGCGGGCTGAAAATCTATTCACAGGCTATGAGAAATTCTCATCGGGCTCAGATTGACACTGTATTAAAATTGGTTGGAAAGTTTGAACGTGACTAACGAGGCAATTAACATTTAGCAAAGCGTAAATGTAACATTTAGCAAAGTGTAAACTAAGTTTCATGATCCCTAATAGAAATAATTCATTGTCTTATTAGAAAACCTGGCTCTGTGATGGAGTCCGCGACTGTACCAATGGTGAAGATGAATTGGAATGCCAAATATTTTGCGAAATGGACCAGTACACGTGCAAGACCATCTTCAGTGACGCGTTTAGAAATTGCGTCAACAGAAAACACGTGTGTGACGGTATGAACGACTGTCCTCAAGGTGACGACGAGGAAAAATGTCCTGTTAAAAGGAAATGTGGAAAAGATGACAAATGCGAGAAACAGTGTATCACTACTTTCGATGGTTTGCCCGCCTGTTCTTGTCCGTTGGGTTACTTGTTGGCTGAGGATGGTTATAGGTATATCTTTCTTATTTTCAAAGTAATATGACTTAAAAATTTAATGATTGAAGAATGCGTAGGTACTCAAAAAAATAATATGTACCTAATGGTTAAATTCACTCTCATTTTAGTTGCAAAGATATCGACGAGTGCATGTATGAACAGGACCCAGTATGCTCCCAAACATGTTCTAATACCCAAGGCAGCTTCTATTGTGGTTGTATGACAGGTTACGTTCTTAGACCGGATGGCAGGTCTTGTAAGGCCGTTGGGGAATCACCTACTCTTCTATTTTCTAATAGAATTGGTATTCGTCAGGTTGGTTAAATTTTTCTTTAACTGCATTTTTATTTGAACATGTCTCATTGTATTATCTAGGTACATACTCATATTTCAGTGCAATACTTAAGATACTTTTAAATCAATTATATTAATAACTATTTTTAACTAGGTTTGGCTCACTGGAGACAATTACATGTCAATTGTTAAAGGATTGCATAATGCAGTCGCTTTAGATTATCATTACGAGAAAAATTTAGTGTTTTGGACGGAGAATAATATGAGAGTCATACGGGTTGCACAGTTGGATAGTAACAACATGTCAGGTAAGATTTAGAATAAGCTTATCAATAATGATCTTAATGTACATGTCATGTAAATCTTATAGTAGTATTTGTATGTAAAATAATGTTTAAATTTTACAGATGTAATACGATGGGGATTAGAAACGCCAGGTGGTGTTGCAGTCGATTGGATTCATGATTTGCTATTTTGGACTGATTCCGGAACCAGAAGGGTAGAAGTAGCAACGTTAGATGGATCTCAGAGATCTGTTCTGGCAGCGAGCGATGTGGATAAGCCAAGGGCTGTTGCTGTTCATCCTGGCGATGCGCTGGTGTTTTGGACTGACTGGGGTAAAAATTGAATGAATTGAAGAATATTTTTGAATCAACAGAAAAACATTAAATTGTTTTTCACTTAACGAATTTTTATATGGAAAAGAAATTGCCATATTAGTCGCAAAATCAACATATCTAGTATGATTGCTTCATAATATTGACATTCGTAATTTTGATTTAGGTCCTAATCCGAAGATAGAGCGTGCAGACATGGACGGAAATAATCGGAAGAGTGTTATTGTTGATCGGATATTTTGGCCTAACGGTTTAACTATCGATTACATGGATTCCAAGATATACTGGGCAGATGCAAAGCACCATGTTATAGAACGGGCTACATTTGACGGTCGTGACAGAAAAAGGGTAAGAATTATTATTTGCAAATCAAAATGATTTTTTTTAAATGAACATCTTTTAATTTCTTACTTTTTTCACCTTCTGGAAAAATAATAATGTTATTTAACTGCTCATTAACTAACATCTGTACCTACTTTAACCTAGATAACAAACAAAGGCCTTCCCCACCCATTCGCTCTAACGTTATTCGAAGATGCGATATATTGGACGGATTGGCATACAAAAAGCATCTCTACTGTTAACAAAAAGACTGGCATGGGTATACAGACAGTTCACGCTAGTCTGCATGTTCCCATGGATATTCGAAGGTGCGTATATAACACTAAATGCAGCACATTCGGATCTTTCAAAGTTATTATCGACCCTTTTACATAAAATTATTTTGGATTTTTATTTGTCCCAGTTTCCACCCTCTACGGCAACTTCGTACGTATAAAAATAGGTGTGGTGCTAACAATGGTGGATGCACCCACTTGTGTTTACCCAATTCAAGCGGATACTCATGCCGCTGTCCTGTTGGATTTAATCTCAACAGTGATGGGTAAGTGAAATACATCTTTATAGCTTTTTGATTATTCGAAAAAAACGTCTACACTGGCGAAAATTGGTGCTTCTACACAATAATTAAATTTTTACATTGTCGAGAACCCGACTAAGCAGATTCATAGCATGATGATTCTATTTGTCTAATGATAGAATCACCGTGCTTAATAATTTCCTCTAACAACTGGTAATTAATATGATAGTAACGATACAAATAAATTATACAAAATTTCAGTCGGACGTGTGAACAAACGCCAGAAAAACTATTGCTTTATGCTCGACGCAAGGACATAAGATTGAAACAACTCAATCCAAGGAAGCAAATGGAATCCTTGGATATGGTAAATATTGAAAACATGACGGTTTCTTATAAAACTTCTGTTGCATTTTTAGCTAACAAAGAACAAAAACGGGTAATGTTTTAATAAACAAGAAAATACTATAATCAAAATTTCTGCTTAGGTGATTCCTGTTGAAAACATCAAATCAGCTGTAGCCCTTGACTGGGATCACAATAGTAACTCAATATTTTGGACTGACGTTGAAAAGGACACAATTAACAAAGCTTATCTGAACGGATCCTATCAGACAGTTATCGTTGGATCGAATTTAAGTAAGAATGGAACTTAATTTATACATAAACATATAAATACATATAAGTAGCAAAAACACGTAAATATTTTCGAACTAAAAAATCTGCGTGGCCAGTGAAATACACTAAAAAGTGGTGCAGATATTAACAGGGGATGAAAAAATACAGAATGAGAAAAAACTAAATTTTATTTTTAAGAAGTACACTTTTCGATATTTCTATTACTTTTAACTATGATAATATGTTAATTGCAGTTTCACCAGCTGGTTTGGCTTATGATTGGCTAACGAACAAGCTATATTGGACGGATGCTGGCACTAACAGAATCGAAGTTGCAAACGCTAATGGCACTATGAGAACTTTGTTAGCTTGGGAGAACATTGATAAACCGAGGGATATTGTACTAGATCCTAAAGGTAATAAGGCAATTAATTCATTTACACTAATTGCAAGAAGTAGACAATTGCAAGTAGATTAGGAATAACTCATTTAGAAATTAATGTAATGTCATCACTAAACTAAAACTATACAAAACAGGTGGCGTTATGTACTGGTCCGACTGGGGTTCAACACCCTGTATTGAGCGAGCTGACATGGATGGTGGGAACCGCAAACGCCTCATCTTTGGTGATATGACTTGGCCCAATGGTCTAGCCCTCGATTTACTAAACAACCGTATCTATTGGACGGATGGTGGCAATCGCACTATCGAATACGCCAACCTCGACGGCACGGGACGAAATGTTTTAATAGGTAAGATCTGCTGACTTTAAATTGATGGCAATGAGAGAAGAAATATGATTTCAAACTTTAATGAAATAAATCACAATATTTAGGAGAAAATAATGTGTTGTAAAATATTGGTACAATTTTATAGGTCAAGATCTTCCACATCCTTTTGGGCTCGACTTATACGGGGAGGAAGTATTTTGGACCGACTGGGATACACAATCAATTCAAGCAGCAAACAAGTTCACTGGTCGAAATCGACGCACCTTAGGCGCTGGAGTTGAAGGTCTAATGGATGTCAGGGTCTTTCACAAAGAAAGACGAGGAGGCACGAACAGGTAATGGTGATAGATCATAAAAATTTAAAACGACTCACACAGGTTGAACTACAATCAGTATTTTATTTGTAGAAGTTGACACAGTTGATGTTCTTCTGGTCATAGTAACTCATTGTATTGTTGTATTACAGATGCAGCAAGAATAACGGCGGATGCTCTCATCTGTGTCTTCTTAAACCAGAAGGACGTTCTTGCGCTTGCCCAATCGGAATTAAACTAAGTGTTAGTCAATAAATAATTTGCTAATCATCATTGCATATTGAAATACTCTTCATATTTGTAAACGAGTCTGTTTACTTTTTCAGAAGGATGGAAGGACTTGCACAAACGGCCCTATTAACTTTTTGATATTTGCTCATCGCGTAGACATAAGAATAGTGTCGTTAGATGTACCTTACTTAGTTGATGTTGTTTTGCCACTACCATCGTTAAAAAACGCACTAGGTGTAGACGTTGATCAGAGAACAGGTTAGTTACTAAGAAGAATTAAAATTTTTAATGTTTTAGATTTTACTCATGTCGTAAGATTTTGAAAAATATTTGATCGTTTTTTAGGTTTAATTTATTGGACTGATACTGGAGAGCGAAAAATTAAACGAGCAAATAAGGAAGGTAAAGAAAACGAAACTATTATTGGCCGAGGCCTTCATACTGCTGATGGAATCGCTATCGACTCCGCAGGGAGAAAGGTAATGAATTAATGATAGCATAACATAGAATTTAATTCAATTGTTTATATGATGATGACTAATACAACAACATAATGATAATGATGTAGAAAAGATTAAAATTAATCATTATTTCGACAGATTTATTGGACCGATGGTGGTAGAAATAGTATTGAGGTTGCAGAATTAAACGGCAGGAATAGAAAAGTTCTCGTATGGACTGGATTAGGTAAGGCTCTGTTGCTTTTTTGATAGGTTATGTTTTATTGATTCAGTCAATCCTGTTCAGTCAATTTCAGTATACTAAATACTTGACTTGTTTTAGATTCACCCAGAGCCATAGCTTTGCACTATGAAAATGGTTACATGTTTTGGTCTGATTGGGGAACGTCAGCTAAAATTGAGAGAGCTGACATGGATGGCAAAAACAGGTAAATATTTTAGATTTTTTTATAAAATAAATGAACAAAACATTTGTGACATGATAACTTCGAATACCTATTATGTTTTAGACGAATCATTGTTGATAATAACATTAAATGGCCCAATGGACTCGCAATTGATCGAATTGAAGGCCGTCTCTACTGGAATGACGCTAAAATGTATACGATAGAAAGTTCTGATTTCAACGGCAACGATCGTCGTACTCTCCTCAGTCAAGTACCGTACCCCTACGGCATTGTCATAGTCGGACAACATATCTATTGGACTGATTGGAAGACAAAGGCTCTCCACAGAGCTGATAAATCAAATGGAAAGGAGCAATTAACGATTAGAGAGAATCTTGAAGGTCTTATGGATATAAGAGCTATTCAGGTATCAAAATAAGTATTTCCAATAGAACTCTTAAACATTTATTGAAGTGGGCTCTTTTGATGTAATAATTGTTTTGCTTTTCAGGGTGATCATGTGTTAGAAAACGCCTGTGGAACAAATAATGGTGGATGTACCCACCTCTGTCTTAGATCACCACGCGGGTATTCATGCGCATGCCCCACTGGCTTATTATTCGAGAACGAAACCGAACCTAATCCGAAAATCTGCAAACAACATCCTGATAATTTCCTAGTGTTTGCGGCAAGGGGGAATATTGCACTGATATCCTTGGACACACCCGAGCAGTGGGATATAACTCTTCCAGTGAAGGATATCCAAAATTCCGTAGCAGTGGATTTTCATTGGGAGAAAAGGCTAATATTCTTTACAGATGTTAACAACAACGAAATCAGGTAGTAGGATTTCCGTGCAGTCTAAATTGTGTTATTAATAAATTGTGTTTTATTTACAAAATAATGTTTTTTTTTTCAGATCTATAAACATGGAAAATATGAGCGAAACTAAAGTGATAGTAAACACTGGTCTCGATACACCAAACGGTCTAGGCGTAGATTGGATTGCAAATAACATTTATTGGACAGATAATGATTTCAAGGTACTCATCTTAGTTAATGAGAATATAATCTGTTGCGAGCTATGAGTGTACGATAAATTGACATGTTTATCCTACAATTTTTGTTATAGGTTGTTGAAGTAGCGAGATTAGACGGAACATCGAGAAAGACGTTAATAACAGGATTGACCGAACCTAGAGCACTTGCTTTGTTTCCTGCAAAAGGGTAAGTAATAAGTAAACAAATGTGGCTAATTCTGTTATACACAATCTCTAAAACTAAACTAAATTGACAGATCGAAATCTGGTGTGAAAAAGGATAGCAGTTAGTTTAGAGATTTTGTTACAGAACAGAATTAGCCTCAACAACTGTCGCTTAACCAAACTAAGACGTAAGAAATAAATTATTCAAAAGAGCAAAAAAAAAATTTTTTTTACTCTCTATAACACTATTGTTAAATGTGATTATTGTTAGATGTGATCTAAGTAAAACCATAAACAATACGTAGGTAATTAAATTAAAGTAATTTTTCGTTATAAACGCGAATGTAAGAATTTAAAGGCAAATTAATTCTTAACTTTATTAGATAGACTATTATAATTCCTGATTACATTTCAGATACTTGTACTGGAGCGATTGGGGTGAAAGCCCTAACATCGAACGAGCCGCTTTAGATGGCAGTCAAAGGAAAATTATTGTTAGTCACGATTTAGGATTTCCTAATGGAATCACGATAGATTACAAAGACCGGAGGCTTTACTGGACTGACGCTTTGAAAGACAGGATCGATACCTCAGATTTGAATGGGCAACATAGAGTGCAACTAGTTCCGGAGGCTAAAAATCCTTTTGGGATGACTCAGGTACTGTTTCTTTTAATTTAATTTTAAACTGTATAATGAATCGCATTTCTTTTCTAACTTCTGTACAATAAATACATTATTTAGTTAATCCATCCATCTTTCTTGTACAAGTCAAATGACCACTGGATATCAAAGCAGATGGAAGTTCTGGCTTCTTCTACGAGTATTCTTATGTTTAGCACTCGCAGTGGCAGCAGAAATTTTAGTTTACATTCTTGAAGAAGGCCGATAATTTTTGGTCTTATTTTATATCGATCGGTACATTTGTGCTTCAAATTCTTGCAATGTTCAATGTTTTAGTTCAACGAGTTCATATATTGGACGGACTGGTACAAAAAGTCGGTAATGCGAGCCGACAAAAGGACGGGCAAGAATGTGACCGCTATACGGACAGATTTGGAGATGGTCATGGAGATAAAAGCCGTATCTTCGGAGAAGCAACACGGCTGGAATCCGTGCAAGGAGGACAATGGAGGGTGTTCCCATTTGTGTCTGTTTAGAGGACACGACTACGTTTGTGCTTGCCCTGATGCCTTTGATGATAGAACTTGTTTGCCGAGTAAGTATTTAACATTAACAAAAGAACAAACTGTTACATAACAAGTACCTAAATTATTTCTTATCGATAATTAAATAGAGTCCAAAAGAGAGTTTGGGTTCTTCCAAAAATAAAAGTTACTTGTTACTTTTAAGTTTGATAACCATTTTAAACTATCGATTAAACCATAAAAGTACGAAAATTTTTAATGACGTCACAGTTCACTATTTCTTACAAGCTGCCATATTATGCGCAAATCGACGTTTGATAAAGAGTTGCTGGTTCGATTAGCAACATTAATTAGCTGACATAATTTATGGACAGTTTACAAGCAAACACTCTTTTGCAGCCCCAAAATTGCGCGTCGGGTTGAGAATGCCAGCCCATTACCCATCGTTCTACGATTACATGGACATTGAAATCGAGAGCACAGAATCGCCTACACCCACCCAAGCACCAAAAACGAACCTCGGTGCTGTTATCGTGGTAGTAACGGTCGCAGTAATTATAGCTATCGGTCTCCTGACGGTTGCATTGGTGTGTTGTAAGTATCAAAATTATTATTTAGTAACCGCAATTTTTTTTAATGTGTCCCTCCCTTTTTCCTTCGACTCCTTTCCTTTCCTCTCTGAATGTTTTTTTTGCCTTTTTCATGTTTACTCTATTTTTCTTGATACTAACTAACCTTACACGTAAACTGATGGTTTTTCCTGATTGTTAAAGTTGTCAAAATACGCAAAGAACGTCGAGGGGAGCTGAAGGAAAACTACCGAGATACCACCGGCCATATTTCTTTTCACAACCCAAACTACAGCTGCACGTCTGTACCAGGGGAACCACTGGAGAGGCGCCAAAACAGATTCCAGGGCATATTCAAATATGACAAGAGCCAGGTATGAACTGTTGATTCAAATCTCTTCGTGTGTTTTATCTCCCAATACCAGTAACGGCATAGTGAGGTGAGCATAATATAAAGGCCGATGCATTTAAAGGCTCGAAATCGGGGACCAAAAAGATAGACAGCATTCTTTATAGGTAATGCATCTTTTCTGCGATTAGTTTACTTTTTAAGACGGATAAGAAAAAATAGTGCTCAAAAAGCGTCGATAGCCCAACGGTTAAAGGTGCGGACAGAAAACTGAAAGGTTGCAGGTTCGAACCCCACCCGTTGCACTATTGTCGTACCCAATCCTAGCACAAGCTTTCCGCTTATTTGGAGGTGATAGGAGGATATTAATCAACTTCAGCTTGGCTAATATTCTTAAAAAAATAATTGGTATTTATCAAATGCAATACTGTAACAGGGTCGCGTAACGAACGTGTACATACCGGAGGGGACGAGCCTACTGCCGCCGCCCCCTCCGCCTCCGCACCGACACCCGCCGAGGCCGGCCAACGACGACTTTGAACCCGTCACTTTGCATCCGTTTGCTTGAAACCAAGACACGACACGACATTCGCGCGATAGCTACGATACGGCCACGGATTGGAAGACGTCAGACATTCATTCAAAGAGTTGTTCCGTATCTGATACATACTGTTGAATTTTGGATTGCAAAAACCTTAACAATTGAGTGAAAGCCTCTCGTTTTCCAATACATTCCTTGAGTTAGTGCTGGTAGCTAGTGGTAGAGGATTATAATATTAGAGTAGATAAACATCTGCTACTGTTAATCAACAGAATCAATTGTTAGACAACATAGATCCGGAGTCAGCGAATATTACGAATTAAATATCTATTGAAGATCACAGTCTATTGAAGATGATAATTGTTATTATTATTACCAAATACCATATTCGAAATATGGTAAAACTGGTACGAATGGTTTGACTCTACCCTCTAACTTCATTCATGACTTCATGAGTGACGTCAGCAGGAAATACAAAACGGCGCCGATTAGCGATTATATTTCAAATGAGATGTCTATAATAGGTACCTATATTTTATTTTAATATTAAAAACCTCAGGAATGCATTTGTATAAAGTTAGTTACTTTAATAACAGAAAAACATTACTTTTTATGTTCAGATTTGTATAGGCTTCGGTAGTTAATTACTTTATTCAGTCATACAAAAACAATGATTATAACTTATATAAATCGGTACCGGATAAGTTAATCCGTTTTTAAAGTCAATTCCAGGATGATACATTTATACCTAACTATTTAATGTAACTATAGATAGATGTCGTTACATTATTACACCTACTATTCAATAATTTCACTGTAACATTATAATTTAATTAACGTATTATCATATAAAATATGTGTGGGTAGTCATGCAAATAGATAACCACATTATGATGGCATAACCACATTCGATTAAAATTAACTGTTACGTATTTCAAATAGTGTAGGTAGTTATAGAAAATAAAATCAGTACCTATGTAAATATACTATAACATTATCTTATCGTAATCGATATAATATGAATGTTAACAAAGGAATAACCAATATTGAAATCCATTGTCCAATATTGCAAATATTCTAAGTACACATAGTGAATATCAGTTTGATTACATTTTCCTGTAATCTTTGTAGATTTTTGCTTTCTTTGTTAGGGAAAAGAATTACTATTAATTAATTATTGAATTTTTTAAAGGTATCCTGTGTCATAAAATAAAAGATAATAAACTATCATATATGATATAAAATAGGTGTGTAAGGAAATCTTTGTATTATTTTTGTATCCGTCGACCTTCACTCGATTTCCCGGGGCTCACAGGAAACGAGCGAAGCAGACCGTTGTTAGAGTGTAATGTTATAATAACTTTATAACAATTATATAGATTTAAGGTGTTGAGGGTGAAAGTTATATTATTTTTACGCGAGTTAATGTGTGGATGGTATCCCCACCTCTTTACTTCAGTCAGTGGTTGGTTGCTGATACATCAAATTTAGTTTCGTTTTCCTATAAGTTACTAGAAAAAGAAAAGGAAGTCGGTTAATAAAATCTCTTAGAGTTAATTCACCACGATTATTGGTGACAATAAAATATATCAATGTAAATAATAATTAATTAGTTCTAATCACGACTTTTTGTCTGACAGAGTGTATATAATAGTTTATTTTTATCACGTTAAAGTGAATATTTGTTTTATTTCGGCTATTAACGTTAACGAGGGCTGTCCCTAACAGTGGCCGCCTCATATCATCATGATTCGTTTATTAGATTAATTAGACTTGTATATTTGATTATTTAATGTTACTGAACGAATATTTTAAGTTACGATATATGATATAAAAACCGATATATTTACTATAAGTTTTACATAAATTTTAATTTTCGATTTTTAAAAAATCATTGTCGCCTGGTGGCGGCGTACATGTGACAGGGTTTTTATATCTAAGGTAGATTAGAACGAGAATCAACGGGTACAGACTATTGACGACAAACATAATTTACAACGCACACAAAATTGTTTTAATATTATGCTGGTTTTTATGTATATCCCGCATAGTTTTTGCATGCTCAATAGATTTTAATACACTCAAATCTTACTGTGTGTTAGGATCTTAAGTTAGGATAATATTATATCGTTCTGAATTTGGAAACAAAATAAAAGTTCGGTATGATTATTTATATTATTGAATGAGAATCAAATTCTCTTTGTTATTTCTTTTTACCAAAAAAAAAAACACCGTTTGACATGAATGCGAACAGCAAAAAATAGGTACAATATTAGACAAATCGCAATAAAATCTATTTCCAATTCTATTTAATGTGAGTCATAATTTTGTTGTTAACTTCATAGTTTATAGGCATTACAAATCTTGAGATAGTTAAGCACTGTTCTAAATATTATAAATATTTTTCATTTGATCTAAGTAGGTACACAAGCGAAGAAGGTGGCCTCAATTATTCACCAACGCACTTAAGGGCTGGTACAAACTTTATCGTTTCATAACGGTTCAATGTTTCAATATTGCAGAATTGCCTCAATAGCGCAACGGTTCAAGGCGCCGTAAGAAAGCCGAAAGGTCACTGGTTCAAACGCCACCTGTTGCACTATTGTCGTGATTAAATAACAACTATAAGTTAATTAAATGTTTCCTCAAATCTGTACAATTCCATTTCTTATGAATATAATATCGTTGGTATATTAATATTGTTGGAAGACACTCCCAATGGGGCTCCTTTTATCGGTGAAAAATCTAAATCTTACATTCTTATATTCGTAACTACCATGGTAAATCATATATATAACTTCCTATAAATAGGAAGAGAATGAATATCAGTCTTACCTATAAAAATTTACACATAACTTATGAATACACTTAACAGTCATATTCATATGTATATAAGCCTGTATAAGTGTGCAATTTTTTATAAATATTACTGTATTTATATAATTACTATTCACAATAGAACTTCTAGTTTTAAAGTTAGTGATACGTTATCAAATCAATAGGGTTAGTATAAGATTTAATTCGATTGATAGTATTCGTATTCGATGACATTAACGTCAAATCAAATAGAACTATAACAGCATTGATTTAGAACTCAATTTCGTGTAAGCATTCTTATATATTCCAAATTAAAATTTGTTGTACTGAAGTTGTGACTTTAAATCAATATACTTAATGTTCATTTTACTTTGACGCTAATGTCATCGAATACAAATACGATCGATTGAATTAAATTTTATACTAACCCTACTGGACAATTTATAAAATATAGCCAAAGGATGGCAAAAGTTTAGTATTGATTATTACATAATATTTTTGAGAAGTCCTATGATAAGAGGAGCCCTTAGGGCTGGCGAAGTAAAGAGGATTGTCATGGAAAGTTTTATATGAAGTTTTATCTTAGTTTTAGTATAGATTTATTTATGTCACAGGCACGGCTTTACTGTTATCACATAAATAGATTGTCTTTATTTATCTCACAAAAATACAATATATAGAATTGTAAATAAAACATAAATTGATGCATATAATTATTTACTATACTTAAGGTCTGTTTGACCATCGCCGAATAAACTTTAAACTATGAATAAAGATGACGTTTTCACATGTTTTGTATATGTCAAACCGTCAAATTTATTCGTCGTTTTAAAGTTTACTCGGCGAATCATGGTAAAATCAGTCTGTATAAACAAACCATTAACGCTTAACAGATTTACGAGCAGTCATTTCTTGTCGAATTTTTGAAAATATTAATATTTTTTTGAGTTATAAGAATAATTCACTAATATACCTGATCGAATATTGCTTTTCGAAATATTTGTATTGTATTTACTAAATGTAAATGCAGCCTTTAAGTGGTTTATTATGCTGACGATTCCTAAAAAAAAAAAAAAAAGATATTGCTGAATCGACAAACTGATATTTTATTTTGACTCATAGTTAGTAAGGAAAAGAACGTTGAGTGCTGTGATAAAGATGCTTTGGCTATTGAGTGGATAATAAATGGCATTTTTTTTATTAGTTCTTTATTAAGTTTTCCAAGTGGTTCGAGTGTTTTCAGATTGGATATATAAGGTGCTAAGAACGCACACGTTTATTTATTAGACTAAACTTCCTTTTTTTATAACGTTATTTTTAAGTAAGTAATATAAGTACAGTGCCAACTATGTATTTAATTCCTGATTTTTAATAATATTAATTTAATTTTTAATTTTTAAATATTATGTATAATGATATTGATAAGGTAACATAGACAAACAGCTTTTACACCTTTTGCCTCCTTTAAAACGAGGTGTCAAAACTGTTGCCAGATTTATTATTGTACTGAAATTTAAAATAGAAATTATTCGAATAATTTGTCGTTTTATTTTATACCTGAAACTAGTAAGTCTATGCATAGAATCAAACACTTCTTAGAGAGAAATATTTTTAAAGAGAATAATCAAAATCGGTTTAGCTGTTAAGAGTAGGTGCGATAATACATTATCATACATCAACTAAGGGAAGTAACAAATAAAATATTATGTAAAACGTATTCAGATCTTTATTACATGCAATATTTTGGATACATTATATTCAGTTTAGATTTTATACCTAGTCAACGCTCAAAATATAGTATAATATATAACATTTAATAAGTATGTATTTTTTTTTTTCAAAGACAATTTCCAAAATTATTCATTTTCAATATTTAGTACTATGTTGTATTAGCAAAAGGGTAGATAGAAAGTCAATACATCAATGTATCTTAATCTTACAACTAGATCTAGTTCTTGTGCAATAGAAAACAGTCAATTTAATATTTCTAGTGACAACATTAGTCATTATTTTTCGAAATTATTACAAGTACAATTCAGATAATTAGGCCAATTTAGATAGTAAGCTACGGCTTTTGCGCTTTGGTTTTGCTAGAGTTCTACTAATTAATAATAATTTACATTATGCCACTAGCTACGAGGATATTACAAAGTTAAAGCAACAAGAGTTTTAATTCGATAGAGAAATTACTTAAATTCAGCTTTAAAATATCAAAAAATTACTATTGTCCAATTCAATTGGCATCTTGTAATTACTTCATAATGTACTTAACTGTAATAAAATTTCAGTTAATACTAAATTTCTAGAAGAGGCATTTTGAAAAATTTACTAACAACTATACTTGGAAAATAGATTATACAAAACAGGGCATCAGTTAACTCTACCGCATTAAAACATGAATGTGTCTCAAACTTCGCATATAATTAATATCTTCGTTTATTTAAAATGTTGATTTAATTAAAAAAATAAATGCTGCTTTTCACCTAATATAAAGAAATAAATAATAATTATTTGAGTCTTATGAACTAGGAGGGAAGTGAAATTTAAAAGCTCATCATAAAGACATTATATGGAAATATTAAAATAATATATTTTTATGTTTCAGCCTCAATATAAAGATAAAATTAATTTGGTTTTTTAATACCACATTTGTTTAAACGACGGTACAGTCAGCATCAGAGATGCATGTGAATGTCATATATACATATTTATATATACTACAAATACTTTAAAATAAAAGTATTTTTAAACATTAGAAGGAATTGAGAACTGGCAGGTTTGTCAATTTACATATTATCAATACAGTTTGACTTAGAGTTAGTCTACATGGAGTTGCGTTTTAAAATTCTAGTGGAACCCTTTGTTTTTCCCTGATTAAAGGTACCCATGTCACTTTCAAAATCCTCAACTGTACCCAAGCATAAATCATGTCGATCCGTAGCTTCGTTGCTGGGTGATTGAAGGACAGACAAACACACTTTCGCATTATTTATATTATTTGTATTATCTATATGATACTATGACTCCAGCGACTTTAACGAGACAACCAAGTATAATTTAATTGTTGTTATTTGAATTTCGATCAAAATTTGATTGAAGGGCATGGTATTGAATAAAAGATCGATTCCAATGATTTGGATTAATGCCGCGTATATAACCAAACCATATTTGTCTAAACAAATAAATATTGCAAATGTATAAAATGTAAAATGTGGGTGAGAATTTTATAGATATTAATATCATACACATTACTTTATACTTACACACACACATATAACTGATCCTGACTGTACCTAATTTAATACTTTGGAATGTACTAAGTTCCATAATCCTTATAATATAACTTACTTCAAATTAAAGTACACAGAATAGATACGTACACCAATTCTCTATTCATATTATTTTGTATTACTAAAAATATAAAAGTGAAATATCTGATGTTTGATATTAATAATAAAGAGACGTCTCAATCGCGTCATATTTCTTACTTAATAACAATTTTTTTTTATAAATTAACTTATTTAATACTCAAAGGTCTAGAGGTCAAGGACAGCTTTTAAAATGAAATTAAGTTTTTGTTTCCGTTAATCCGTTTGATCCACACGTCATTAATAAGTATACCTACTCTATATCTAGTTAATGTTACGTCTTGTATAAAATGTTTGATTATGTAGTCCAACTAAAGGATTCCAGGTTAAAATATTTTGCCGAATAGACCAATCAATAGTATAGACGAAATAATAATAATAGGAAACGTTAAATAAAATGCAGTCTCAGCACAACCAAAAAAATACACATGCGTTAAATGTCATCGCGTTACACGTTTAAAATGGCCAGTTCCACTAAAACATTTGAAGGGTACAGGAAAAGAAGGGGGCTTTTCGACAATTAGTATAATTCGAGAAAATGCCTAGTTAATGGTTTAAGACTTTTTAAAGTATGAGAGATAGTTTAAAATAGCGGCGCAATGGTCGCGTTTAAAAAATGTAAATTGGTAATATACCCCTTCTTAGGCAGTATTGAATGCCATGCACTCCTTTTAAACCGATTTCCGCTGCAAATAGGCTCCTTTTAGGCATTTGCAGATTTTTATAATTAGCCTTTGAAATTATAAATGAGCCCCTTTTAGTTGTTTTAAATATGGCATATTGTAGTTGATTTTGTACAAAGTTACTTAATTGTAATATTTTGTGTGTCGATAGGGCTGACATAGAGGTCGCCTTTAAAAGTCCCATATTAAATAATGAGAATTAAAAAAATATATATGGCATATGAAACGGCCGTTCTAGATCTATCAAATGTGATTATTCGTTTGATTTTATTAAACATGTCGATGAACCCCTTCGTTTCCTATAACTCTTCATTTCTAAATTACGTGTAATACGGCATTTCTTATAATTCAGGTACATAAACAAATGGCACTGGGTCCAACAAAATATGTGTGGTTCCTTCGGAACTGGTTTGACCTTAATAACCCAGTCCTAAAATAAGTAGAGAGCATAGTCTTGGCACAATAGCTAATTTAGCTAAAACGATCACAGAAACCATACAACTAAGCGTTAAGCTACATCTACATAACAGACAAAATATATTAATAAACATTAATAGACATTAATGAGATCAAATCTATGCTTCTCGTATACGACATTAATAAAATCGTTGCGTATGTTGTTTCATCCATTTTTCATAAAATCGAATGAGAAAGCAACACAACACACAATGAAGTAATATAGCGGAAAAATATTCAGTGTCAATATAAACCATATAAATTTACAAACCCTGGTTAAGTAACGTTGGGATAAGAATCTTGTTTCAAACATTAACGCCATGAAAAGATTCAACTGTTTCAAGAGTCCCTGTAGATACATTTTTTAATCTATTTAACTCACATTCACCGGTAGCTTTTGAGCTCTGGAAATACTTCAAGTAGAACTAGCTCGAAGATTTCCTGAAAATATAAAACAAAATTTTTAAAAAAGTTTCAAAAATATTATAGAAGCGCGAATTTTGTGAGTTTGTCCGGGGTAAACTTTGGAACTTTTTAAAGCACATTATTCCAAATGGTTATAGGCTAATATTATGCACATATCGCACCTTTAGAATTAAAGTAAAACTCAAAAATTGTAATGTTATAATCCCTTGAATTAAGGGAAGAGTAATTAACCTACTCACTGAAAGTTATAATATGTTGGTCTCTCTAGGTTAGGAAATACGGAGATAAGATAAACGAAAAATAAAAATTATACGTAAAATAAATCAACCAAATATCTAATTTTTCAATCCGGACGAAGCTCGGGGCGGGTTGCTAGTACTCAATAAAGATGAAATATTTGAGATGAGAGGTAAAAATATATTAAAAAAAAACTTTCAACACAGTTTTAATCAATTTCTGACGTGCAGGTGCAGTCACGGCACGTCGCGTCGTATCAAACGTGAATTGATTAGTTATAGGAAGTGACACTTCTAGCGTAAACACTAATTTAAGAGCGTGCCCACATTTCACCTAATTTTAGCTTGTGTGATATCTATATGATATCGTTGAGAGCGCGAATTTACTGAAGAATGCGTCAGCCTTGAGAACGTTTACCGTCTCACAGACGTCTTTTATCATTGTACTGAAAAGTTGTATAAAAAGTTTACAAAAAAGATTTAAATCAACGGGCGGTTATTTAAAATGTAAACGTGGTTTTCAATAAAAAAAATTAAAATTTCGCGATGCCGATACTTTTTAGTGCTGTGGCATTTCAAAAGACTGTTTTGAATAAATATGCAACCTGTGATGGAAACTTTGACGAAATAGTAGAGGAAGTGCTGAAAAAAATTACAAATTGCAACCATAAAATGACGTATTCCCATGGGAAGTACTTGTTTCACTATGTGATTGAAAGTGAATTTTTTTTCTTCTGTGTTACTGACAGGGTATGTTTTAATTTTTTTTAATAATGAAATTATTAAAGTCAATCTACCTAAAGAATATGTATATGCAACAAAAATATAGTATACTAAGTAAAATGGAAAGACACAAGATATTCATATGTGATAAATATCGCAAATAATTACATTTTGGGAAATTTCCCTTTTTTTTTTAAACTAGAATATCAGCCAACCTGAAGTTGACTAATGGAGGATATTAGTATAGCCTCCAAATAAGCGGAAATCTTGTGCTAGGAGTGGGTTCGACAATAGCGCAACAGCTGGTGTTCGAACCTGCGACCTTTCAGTTTTCAGTCCGCACCTTTAACCGTTGGGCTATTGAGGCTTAGGTACAATATATTTACGCTATAAAGCTTAGATATTCAACACTATGAAAAGGCCATAAACCCCTAGTAAACAGCTACGAATCACGTTTAAAATTGTAGATTAGAGATAATATTAGACTTGTGGTTTTGATCAAAATTAATTTCACTACAGATTGCGTGGGGTTGTCCAATACAAGAGTTTTGGCAGTATTCCATATTTCAGCGTTATTATTTATATTATTATAGTAATGTTCTGAACATGTAAAAAAAAAGAATTCCTTTATAAAAATAAAAAGTAAAAGATTTGTTAACCTGATGGAATTTTATAGAATTTTACAAACTGATTTATTACCTATTTTTCAGCTAAAAAAGTTTTTTATCACTATACTTTTTAAATTTCAACCACTTTAAATTAAATAAAAATAAAATTTAATAAAAATCACTTCAAAACTACTTTTATTAATTTTTTTAGCTTTGTCAACGATCAAGGGCGTTTCTTTTTTTGAACGAAATTAAACGACGATTTGAGGATAACAAAGCAGACTTCACGAGAACTTTGGCAGAGCAAATGTTTTACTATAACGAGGATTCCAGTAAGATAATTATCAGGAACGGAGAATTAGATGAAGTTAATACAATTGGCGTAGATAGTAGCGGTGAGTATCATACGCTGAAAAGTATTTACTTCTTGCATCAAATATTAAATAACGAACTATGAAAAGTTTGTTACTATTAGTCTGTTCAATAAGTCAATGGACATGGGTAAATTGAATAGAATTGAACAATTTTTTATACATATAAACTTTTACAAAGTGCTTTCGAATCGTGAATGAATGAATCTAAATGAATCTACCGTTGGTTCGATTTGATGCAGTAAGAACGCCATAAATTGCGCCAATTATAGGTGATTGCAATCAATCATTTTTAGACAGTAAATAAGAGATAATCTTGAAAATGACTTTAACGTCTATCAATCTTATTTTTTGCAGACAGCATACTTGGCGAGAAGTTACTTATGGTCAGTAATAATAGCAACAATTTAAGTTATTCGGTAAGTCCCTACTCGTGTTTTATTTTTCATGTTTGCCATAAAATCTCATGATAAGGTGCTACAACAGATTTAAACAAAAATGTGAGAAAATTTTAAATTGATTTGATTTATTCCATTTCATAGAGAATTAAGATTGATTGAGATAGAGACCCAAAATGCAATGATTTATATATGAAAGTTATAGTTATGTAGTTAAGGTTTTCTAAAAATCTTTTAAACTTTCGAATCAACTATAATTTATTTTATTTGCAGAATATATCCTACATAGAAGCGAAGCCCGAACAAGTTGTAATATCATTCAAGGAATCGAAAAGAAAAAACTTCGTAGTCGCATCATTTATAATAATTGCAATATCCTTGTTGTTTGTATTTAATCCTCTTTCCATTGCTTTTGTAACCGTTATTTTTATACTCTACAGTAAGATAAAATACAAGTAGTAGTAAATAGTAAATGTGTTTTAGCGATTTAAAGAAGCTCATGACATTATCTGAGTCCGTGAAAATATATGAAATATTTCACCTAATTTTTTTAATAAAAAAAGTATGTAATTTGCTTTGATATGAAATAAAATCTGCTACACAGACAGTGAAAAATTATTTATCTACTGTAATCCTCCTGATATAGCATTATATTTAGATACTAGATGTAGATAGGGCGAAGACAGCATACTCACATAGAAGAGTTGTTTGTTGTGCGTGCGGTTCTGCAGCGTGGTGAACAGATAGTGCGCGCCGGGCGCAGCAGCGTGCTCGCCCACTAGCGACGACAGCGTGCCCACCACTGTCTCGCTCAAATACTGCAGCACTAACGTGTTGGAGCTGTACTCACATAGAAGAGTTGTTTGTTGTGTGTGCGGTTCTGCAGTGTGGTGAACAGACCGTGCACGCGACACACTGCAGCGTGCTCGCCCACTAGCGACGACGACAGTGCCCATCACCGTCTCGCTCAAATTCTGCAGCACTAACGTGTTGGAGCTGTACTCACATATAAGAATTGTTTGTTGTGCGTGCGGTTCTGCAGCGTGGTGTACAGATGGTGCGGGCCGCGCGATGCCGCGTGCTCGCCCACTAGCGACGACGACAGTGCCAATCACCGTCTCACTCAAATTCTGCAGCACTAACGTGTTGGAGCTGTACTCACATATAAGAATTGTTTGTTGTGCGTGCGGTTCTGCAGCGTGGTGTACAGATGGTGCGGGCCGCGCGATGCCGCGTGCTCGCCCACTAGCGACGACGACAGTGCCCATCACCGTCTCACTCAAATTCTGCAGCACTAACGTGGTGGAGCTGTACTCACATAGAAGAGTTGTTTGTTGTGCGTGCGGTTCTGCAGCGTGGTGAAAAGATAGTGCGCGCCGCACGCAGTAGCGTGCTCGCCCACTAGCGACGACGACCGTGCCCATCACCGTCTCACTCAAATTCTGCAGCACTAACGTGTTGGATCTGTACTCACATAGAAGAGTTGTTTGTTGTGCGTGCGGTTCTGCAGCGTGGTGAACAGCTTGTGCGCGCCGCGCGCCGCCGCGTGCTCGCCCACCAGCGACGACAGCGTGCCCACCACCGTCTCGCTCAACTGCTGCAGCGCCAACGTGCGCGTGTGCTCTACCAACAAAGTAATATGTATGAAGATTCTGTTATTAATACTGTACCAGCAACTGTGGCCAATTATTTTTCCTTAATTGAATCGATTTTTGTTCAATTTGATTCAACGTCTGTTCACACGATGCTAATGGCGTGATTTAGCGGTTGATCAACTAGAATCGAACCGTGTGAATCCCGTATAAGGTAGGCCTCCATCACTCGGCTATACCTATCGCAAAAAGTACCGGAAGCTCGAGATTATCTGCCAGTCAGGGCTGTCCCGCGCTTGCACCGTATATCTAGCCCCTGATTGGCTGGCCATCTCACGTACCATAATTTGACACTACGCTAGAAATGAGAATATAAGTAATTTTTAAGCTGGGTAAAATTAAAAAAAAAACAAGTCTACTTCAAATTAAATGTCATTTATTCTATTATATTGGAAGACACATATGCATATATTCGGTGGTCGAAAAATATGGCCTTACCTTTATCTCTAATATTTCTGTTGCTGATAGTTTCGCTGAGCACGCCGCCCGGCCACCACGACTTCAATACTATACTAATATAATAATGCAGCATTTGTTCCGAGAACAGCCACGATATTGTCTCTTTTATTTGCCTGTTGAAATAAAACACTTTAGTATAATGCATACGATTTCAACTAGGTATTTTATTGGTAGCGTAAAATACGATAGCCGTGTGTAACTCTATGCTATTTCCCGTAAAAAGGGATTAAAAGATTTCCCATTTAATCGGCTTACGCTATGACCCGTAAATATAAATATGAACGCAGAATCACCGACCTTTTAGCGCTTTGATAAATAGAGGAAACAATATGATGTCACAAACATTCCGTTTAACGAAAGGTTATTTAATTTTTCACAAATTTTAATAAATCCACGGCGAATAATTACGTCATCGAGTGGCCTATAACCATAAAAAAAATATCAGAGGCACGAGGGTGACTCGCCGCCAACTCTCTAACTCCGGGCTAGTACTGAGAATTTCTAGACGGAGACCTAATACATTTTTTGGCCCGACCCGGGAATTGAACCCGTGACCTCGTCATCCGCAGTCAAACTTGCTGATCACTAGACCAACGAAGCAGTTGGTTTAGTGCTTGGCTGGGCTTAACTGTACCTTTATATAGTCAAACTGTCTTAAGGATTCTGAAGTAAAATAATAAATAAGCTTCATTGTTTTCTAATTGTTAATTGTTATACAAAAACTTAAATCTATAGCTAAAACTAACACTAACAATGAACAATAGGCGGCAACCTCAGCATTTCTGAGCATTGCAACAATGCAGCGCTGAGCATTGTTGCAAAACAGAGCAACAATGCTCAGCGCTGGTTTTCAGGTTGCCCCACCTCTATTAGATATACCATATCGCTCATTTGCGACAAGAGTGACATAAATCAAAATCGACGATCAGAGAATTCTCTTCTTAGAAAGTAATGTTTTGTGGATGCTGCGGTCTCGAACCATCAGCGGCCAACAAAGCGACAGAGCATTAAGTCACAATCCCTCTCGCTCTTATTTTTTTGTGCTTAGCGTAAAGTTGTTTTTATAGCAATAAGTATAAATGTTCGACACTAAAATTGGTGAATTTTGAGTTATGTCACCCTTGTCGCGAATGAGCGATACATTAAATCGAGGTATACCTGTTGATAGTGCGGCCGTAAGTGATTTGTACGAAAGTGACCAGCGTTTTCCTGAGCCATCGGAATACGCCGCGCATGTCGAACACCTCACTGAGCAACGCGTACAGCGGCTCCGCTATACTGTCTCGCTCCTCGCCCAGGGGACCCGCCCCTAAACAATTCAAATTCAAATTCAAAATTTATTTATTTCATGCAGGCTAACTTGTAGCTCTTATGACACGTCATAAATCTTCCACCGCACCGCACCGGTTCGGAATGCAGATTCTGCTGAGAAGAGCCGTTAAGAAACTCAGCAGTTGCTCTTTTCAAAAAAAAAAAAAAACAATATTTTTTACAATAGGTAACAAAACTATGCTATGTGTACAGTGTTTCTACAATGAAGTTTCAAAAATGCAAAACAATCCAATAAATTCCAATACATGTTAAGACAGGTAGGCAAAAGCAGACCCATTCCCGTTGGTGTAATAATAATTATATTATTATTTCAAGGAACCATGCATGAATGACATTGGACGAAGAAACCGATGATATCAAACGAGTCGCGGGGATCCGCTGGATACAGGCGGCGAAAGACCGAGACTTGTGGAAGTTGATGCAAAAGACCTTTGAATGAATGAATGAATATACTTTTATTGTACACCACACAAAATATTAGATTAGACACAGTGATCTTAATAAATAGTATACAATTTGGCGGTATACCTTTGTTCAGCAGTGGATGTCTATTGGTCGATAAACAATTAGATGCATGAATGAATATATTTTTATTTTACACCATAAATCACTCTCTATTCCCTTACTCTCATAGTCCGATGGGACGGAAATCCGACACGACCGCAGCAAAATCAGGCGCAGGACCGACAGCTTTACGTGCTCTCCGAGGCATAGGGTTGAATCACCGCCAACTTCCTAACTCAGGGTTAATACTGAGAATTTCTGGACAGAAAAACCCAATACATTTCACGGCCCGACCCGGAAATTGAACCCTGTACTTCGTCATCTGCAGTCGAGTTTGCTAACCACTAGACCAACGAGGCAGAGATGCCTACCAAGGATTTAGCCTGAACCTCCAGAAACCTATCTATCACCACATCCGCCATTGAGGAGGCTGATTCTGTAACTCAGTGTCTATCAACGCCGATAGGCATTTTTTGTCCATTGAAGGTTTGAAGAGAAATGTCATTTACCATTTCATAGTAAACCTTCAATGGATATAAAATATATGTATGGCTTTCATTTTTTGATAGGCACTGAGTTACAGAATGAGGGGGCATGTCATTGCTTTAATTAAAAACTAGATGATGCCCGCGACTTCGTCGTCGTCGTGTTAGTTTTTAAAATCCCGCGGGAATTCTTTGATTTTCCGGGATAAAAAGTAGCCTCCATTTTAAATTTCAGTCAAATCGGTCCAGTAGTTTTTGCGTGAAAGGGTAACAAACATACACACACACACACACACATACAAACTTTCGGCTTTATAATATTAGTGTGATTACAGTATCGTCAACGTACCACGCATCGAGGTATTCACATTCTTGCCGCTCGCGTCGCCATTGCCGTCCAAGTACAGAGATATCTCGTCTTCGTCGGCCGACAGGTGCGCGAAAGCTTCCCTCTCCTGGGAAGACCTGTTTGTAGCTTCGCTACTTGTGCTACGGGAAATCAAAACAACACTCAACTTACAATAGTATACGAGATACTGTTGGAAAATCATTTTGTTTCTTTAAGGTTTTTGTTAAGTAACAATTGAAAATTGAACACACCCCCGACATGTGAAATCAAAATAATTTTCAAACGGCTGAACAGATTTTCATGAAACACGGCTAGAAACACTCAGGATAAAATTATCTATGACACAAAAAAAACTAAACGAAAATCGGTTCATCCGTTTGGGAGCTACGACACCACAGACAGATACATAGGTTAAACTTATAACACCCCTCTTTTTGCGTCGGGGGTTAAAAACACAAAGACACAAAGATATAAAAATGCTCTGACATAAATCTGTCTCGTTTTAACTCTGTCTTGAGTCTTAGAGTTCGGTCTATAGATTTCGTAATAAGACTAATCGACTTCCCTATAGGTATTGACACCGGTTACTGCAACGGCACACCTGCTCTGACGTCATCGCTCCGGATTCGCGAAGACTCTCTAATTCTTCGAACATTAATCCGTAGAATAAATACACAGCTTAGAAAGATCCTTTTGGATTCTAAATCAGCATTACAATTTGCATTTGTCTTTAAGATCGAGTTGGATATAAGAACTAATAAGTAATAACTGTAAGAATTCTCAAAATAATCATGTTGTTCTATTTACCTTTTAAATAAAGTAGAAAAGGAAAATTTATTTTTCTTTGGTAAATCACCTTGCTTCATATACTCGGAACTTGGATTGAGGAATGTGTATAACGCTTCGCTTTGGTTTAATCTTTCGTCTTCTAATACGAACTGCAAATAAAACATTAACATAGTATCTGTCACGTAAGTAGAATATTAACGCATGGTTACTATTTTATAGCTCGTGTAACCTAAACACGCACTAAAGAAACGCTTATCCGTGTAAAAATGGACTACTAACACTGATACATCGATGTTTAAAGATATGCCTGCTCCATATAATAGGGATAGTTAACACTAATCACAAATTCATGTTTAGTGTTAATTTTATGATAGTTTGTAATGTTAGAATATCGAAAATCACATTTTTGTAATTTAATATAACTTAATAAATTTATTAAAAATGATTTTAAATGCTATATTTATAATCTGATGTCACGTGACTGCAAACGCCAAGAAGAGCTTGTGACGTCACTAATCGCGAAACAAGCTGACGACTGTATGTATGCCATGAATCGCGACCAATGTTTGTTTGACACATGACGTCATGTCAGTCACGTGACAGTTGTGGAGTGTTTTAGCGGGAACATTCAAAATTACTCTATTTTTGTATATTTTCTCATCGAAAATACTAATATTTTTAAATAAAATATTTTTTTTAATGATAAACAAATGTCAATCTTCAAAATAAAAGCAATTCTGAAAAATTGTTAATATAAATATTGAGAAAAATCAACAAATTTTTATGATATTAAGAAAAAAATAAAGAAAAATAGTGTGAAAAAATATAATAAAACTCACTTCTAAATATTTTTGTATTAAAATCTTAGCTTTTTCTAATGTATTTCTGTCATTCTTCCCAAATATGAACTTGAAAGAATTCGAAGGTAATTCTAAATTTTTTAGCTCTGAACACATAGGCCTTAGTTTCCGATGGAGCTCCTGAAAAAATGTTAATGTACTTAATTGAATTACTTATTAAAAAAATGCTAGGACTAATTTTAATCGAATAATTTTATAAATAGTAATTTTTTGGACTGAGGTTTTTAAAATCGTTCACCCAGTTCCAATCCGTTTCACTTTCGCATTTACAATACTACTAGTAAGGACATCAAACAGTTCATTTGTTAGGAATACCTGAAATTCGTTGAGGGTCCTCAGCAAGACCCAACCGGTGGATATCTGCTCGGGTCTCTCATCGTCATTGGTCGGCTCCTGCTCCGCCATGTGCACTACTATCACGAACTGTGGTGGTTTGGATTCGTCTATAACCTACGATGATATAGGAGTAACGATAAAGGCATCGATTTTAATTTTTTAGAAATGTCTTTTTTTTTGTTGCTCCAGTATGAAAAGTGGCTTGTAGCCATCTCCGGGATGCAAGCTAACTCTGTACAAACTTTACACTGGGTTCAGCGATTAGCAATATTGTCCTTAATATCAACCATTTTTTTTATGAATAATTTTTTTCGATATTTTCCTCCTGCTTCTTAAATAAAATTCTTCTATCTGCCTATGAAATTCGTTTATAACCTACGATGATACAGGTGTAACGATAAAAGATATATTTCATGCATCTATTTTAAATTTTTAGAAATATCTATTTTTTTTTTGTTGTTCCAGTATGAAAAGTGGCTTGTAATAAAATTCTTCTACCTGCCTATGAAATTCTCGTCAAATTTTTAAGCTATTGCATAGCTTCTATCGCGGGCCAGCGTGGAGACCGAATCCAGAAATTCCGTAACGAAAATAACCTGACACGGGACTCCTCTACGGTGAACCGCTAGATGGCGCATTTTTTATCAACGCCATCTAGCGGCTCACCGCTAGATGGCGTTGATAAAAAATGCCATGCTATTAGCTTTACCGCGGCAGTCCCCGAGTGCCACGTCTTTTTTTTAAAGAATATTAGCCAAGCTGAAGTTGACTAATATCCTCCTCTCCCCTCCATATAAGCAGAAAGCTTGTGCTAGGAGTGGGTACGACAATATGCAACGGGTGGGCTATTGGAGCTTCCTTGGCTAATAGTAGTAGTTAGTGATCACCTCGGCGCTCTGCACGGTCGCCCGCCACCTGCCCAGGTGCTCGGCCCACGTGTCGGTCCGGGCGAGGTGCGCCTCGAGCCGCATCTGTTCGCCCGCGAGCCGCTCCACCTCGTTCGCGAGCATCGCGAGCGCTGGGGATTCAGGTTTTAGTGACGCTTGGAGAGCCGCTAAAGCCTGAAACATTATGACAGATTTGAGACTAGTATTGATTAGAATAGAATAGAATAGAAATATTTTTTATTCAAATAAACTTCTACAAGTACTTTTGAATCGTCAATGAGTCTACCACTGGTTCGGAATGCCGTTCCTGCCGAGAAGAGCCAGCATAAACTCGGCAGTTGCTCTTTTCAAAAAAAAAAAAAAAAATTTACAATAGGTAACAAAACTATGCTATGTATAGTGTTTCGACAGTAAAGTTTCAAAAATGCAAAACAATCCATTGCATGTTAAGACTGGCAGGCAAAAGCAGACCCATTCCCGTTGGTGGCACCCGTTCACGAGCATGACGCATGATCCAGAGATTTTAGAGAGAGAGAGAGAGAAAAATTAAAGATACTAGACTCATTTTATATTCTGATAGGTGATGCTCGCAACGAAGTCTTCGAGAAGAGACCTGCGCCCAGTATAGAGTCGATCGTATTGCTGATGACGATTAGTAAACGACTTTAGTAGCGACTTTGTCCGAGTCTGGTAGTTTTTAAAATTCCAGTGGGAACCCTTTTATTTTCCTATGTCACTCTCCAGGTCAACTATACCTATGTAAAAAAAACGTCGATTCGGTGCTCCGTTTCTGCGTGATTGAAGAACAAAAACACTTTCACATTTATAATCCGTTTATTAAATTACTAGACGATGCCCGCGACTTCGTCCGCGTGGATCGAGGTTTTTCAATTCCCATGGGAACTATTATAATTTAATATTAATAATATTAATGGGTAATTTTCCGAGATAAAATGTAGCCTATGTTTTAATCCTGGGTATGAGCTATCTCCATTTCAAATTTCAGCCAAATTGGTTCATTCGTTGTGGCGTGAAGGAGTAAGAAACATACACACACATACACATACAAACTTTCGGCTTTATAATATTAGTGTGAAGTGTGATGCTCCCTGCCATTCGTCTTATGACATCGTCGGGTTGTCTGCCAACCCTGCGCTTCCCGGTGCGGGGTCACCACGCTAGCACCTTGGGACCCCATTACCTCTTACCTGCGTCTTATTATTGTGCCTCTCCTGCAACTGGTCGAGTTTCCGCCTCGCGTAAGTGGAATGCTCGGTCAGATGGACGGTGCCCGCGCTCTCCGCTGACGACACCGATTCGTTCGACAGCTGACGATCCTCGATGGGCGATCTTTCTGAACAAAGTTCTGTAACAAAACATGTACTATATGAACAAACTAGCTTTTACCCGAGACATCGTCAGTTTTTGAAAATCCCGTGGGAAATCTCTGCCTTTCCGGGATAAAAAGTATGCATAAGTCACTCTACAGGCCCTCAATTATGCCCATGTAAAAAATCACGTCTCATTCCTTACTCCATTGCTAGCTGATATTAGCTGACGTCGTTAAAGAATTAAATTGAAATCACCAGGATTCAAAAGAGGATTAAATTAAAACCACCAGGATTCAGGAATAGAGGATAATTTTTATCGCGAAAAATTTGAAATACCGCGGGATTAACCCAATTATCAATCTAAATCCACGCAAACGAGGTGGTGGGCATCAACTAGTACATATTTATCATGTTCAACATTTCTACTTACTGTCTATAGTCAGGTATACCTTATATTATACCAGTAAGGTATACCAGTAAGTATCAGGTATACCAGTAAGGTATACCTTATATTGTATTATATTTCAAATAAACGTTAAAGAGAAATTTTATTTGTGGTAAAAAAGACATCCGTAAATAGCAACTTGATAACAAAACTCGTTTTGTAATACAAGTTTGTTTTGGGGGCCACTTGCACGATTTAGGAACGATATGTACTTTTACAGATATTGAATAAACTTTTAATAGTTAATTTTCTTTGAAAAAATTAACTTACCTTTATCGGCCTCTTCGGTGGCCAACTCAGCAATCAAAGCCTTATACTGGTCGCTTAGTAAGAACGAGTGATAGTATTTCTCTTGTATCGTGTCGACCACCGTATCTTGAACTTCGTAGAATACCTCTGGTCCCTTATCACCTAAAAGAAATGCCTCCATTCTTTTTCTAGTATCCTACAATCAAGTGGATTAGATAAGCTAAAAGAAAATTAAATAAATTAAATAAGCTAATTTCCATACATTTTTCTTTTGGATTCTATGGAGAATATAAATATGCACTCAGGGTTCATTTAATCTTGGTGCTAGGTTTTTTTGACGTTATAAAATAGTTCAATCAATTTCATCTTACCAAAGACTCCTAGAAGACACATCATAGAGACATATAAAGATCAGAAAAGCTAAAGGAATAGCAATATTGGCTTACTAGCTGATACCCGCTACTTTCTTCCCGTGCAATAAGGTTTTTTTGAATTTTCGCGAACTCTTTAATTTTCCGGAATATTTAGCCTAGTATTAATAAACTCCTGCTGCTAATCAGGTCCTCCTGCATCTTCAGACATAATTGGTAACTGTGACAGGACAACAAGCACGCACGCACGCACACACACACATACAAACTTTCGCCTTTATAATATTAGTGTGAAGTGTGATAATTTCGAAGACTACAGTGAAAAGCCCATCTGTGAAAACTACAATACATTATGCCTATGTATATGTGTGTATGTTCTTAAAAACTACGTACTTTATCCACTTTAATCTCCGCACTGGGTGATCTGATATACGTGTAAAATATTTCAGCGCCAAGCTGATGCCAGCTGCTCCTTGGGCTGTGCCGGAGTTCCTCTACAGCCGACCAGAATCCGACTAAGCCTTGCGAGCACATCGTCTCTAGGAACATCGAGAGATAGCGTCGACCAGTTACGCTTTCGATCACTTTGTGCAGTGGCATTGCCTGAAAGGCAATTGAAAACTTAGTTTCAAATGCGATTTGATGTATTCTTTGAAAAAGATTATTCTAAGAGACATTGAGAACCAATTGAGTTCAATAGAATAGAATAGGAGAATATTTTAGCCAAATAAACATAAAGAAAATGTTTTCGAATCGTCAAGTGAATATACAACTGGTTCGGAATGCCGTTACAACTGAGAAGAGACAATTGCAATCACGCCATAAATTCAGCCAATTAGAGACGATTGCGATCGTCAGTTTGTAGCAACCATTTTTTTTATATTCCCACTTGTAATCGAAAAAACTTTATGCAAAATCTTCTCATCTCACTGCACGCAAATAAGCTGATAAATGATAGGTTAATTTGAAAATAAAAAAAAATTGTGAGATTTCCATAATCTCAGGAATTGGAGATCATACTGATAACACCTCAATTTTTATATTTCGAAGAACTGGTTGTTAGGGTCCCTAGGTGCTGGAGTGTCACTCCGCACCGGAAAGCGCAGTATTGTCAGACACCCCACGAGATATCAGAAGAGTCGTAGGGAGCCGCTGGATACAGGCGACGCAAGACGGAGTCCAGTGGAAGTCCATGTAAGAGACCTTTGTCTAATAGTGGACGTCTATTGGTTGATAAAAGATGTAAGTGCAGTTGTTATGGGCTTTTAGACCCTTATAAATACCTTGCTATCTGACTCCACGGCTGGGAACGCCCCATCCCAGCCCAAATTTCGCAAGGCACCTTCGCATTCCGCTTTAGCTATAGTCAGTTGGTTGATGTATCTCTTCAACTTCTTAGCGTCTGCCACTTGTTGGCGGCTCGCGTTGTGCTGGCTGGTGCTCTTCTCTATCAAGTCTATGTCGATACCTTTCGCCCTTTTTATGTTTTGTAACGTGGTTGCTTGCATTATTTGTGTTACTATGTCATACCTGAAAGAGGTACACAGTACAGTATGAGAAATCTATGCATTAATATTTTAAAATCTACCCAACGTCATAGGCTAGTCATATTACAAACTGCGTCCCTATATTTAAACCTACAAAGGATAGAAGGAAGTTTAAAATGTAAAGTACATTTTGAACTTCCTTATATCTAAAATATCTTCTCGTGTTTTTTTGTTTGTTTAATTTTTGCAAGGTATAAAAATAGACTACTTAGGTGAAGGCAGTACTATAAAGAACGACGATAAAAATACAATCTATCGGTATACAAAGGTTATCATAGGCAGATTTATAAGCATTATAGCTGACAAAAAACTGGCTAAACTAAATATAATACAAGCATGTAATAACACATTTATTTTGTTAAATTCTCTGGCAATTAATTTATTGGCTGGATTTAGTTTTGCCATTCCTCTAACGGATTAAAGATTCATGTACAATGCAGCTGTGGGATTGTCTAAAATAGATTGCCACAGTGTGACAATAGGCTAATCTTAGCAAAGGCTGATTTGGATGAAACTTTCGCAGGCTGGTAAAGGCTCATTCAAAGAGTGATCTGGTATACTCTTTATCCTGGGAAAGCAAAGGATTTTCATTTTAATTACCTACTAGCTGATGCCTGCGACTTCATCCGCATGGAGTTTTTAAAATCCCACGGGAACTCTGGGAAATTTTCCGGGATAAAAGTAGCCTATGTCACTCTCCGGATCCTCAACTATACCCATGCAAAAAATCACGTCGATCCGTAGGTCTGTTGCAGCGTTATTGAAAGACAAACATTTTTTCGCATTTATAATATTAGTAAAGTAAGGATCTACATACTTAGATTCCTACAGGATACTTAAAAACCCAAATCAATGTGGAACATGTAACAGGAAAATCTTAGTAGGTTTGTAATAAGATATTACTTCACTTTTCAATTGTTAAAATTACTGAATAGAATGTCAAGCTCCATTAATCATAGCACATAAGTTACGAAAGCAATTGTGTTAGTTACACACTTACCGCAAATGCTTGAGTGTATCAACATTATTGCAGCTATTTATGAGTCGAATGTAGTCTTCAAATGTTTTGGCATATTCATGAGTTCTTATATGCATGGCATGCACTGCCTTCTGAGCTTCGAGGTATTGAATTATCTTTTGGTTTATATAATCCGGTTCTGTGACTAGGTCTATTGCTGGCTGTAATACTACAAAAAATGTTTTTTTTTAATATAGCTACAAAAATAGTAAAAGAGCTGATGGTTGTCGAGGTTCTGAGATGCTGGAGTGGTGACCTCACAACGGAAAGAACAGTGGCGGCCACACTAGGGCAGAGGATGCACTGGTAAGGTGATCTCGTTAAAACAAACTCCTTTGTGTTGATCACTCATAATTTTCAATAGTACTATAACCAATGAATGTGTGAACATTGAATAAAATAGACCAACCGCATCAGACCAGTGGCAGGGGGCAAGGCGGTTGACAAAGGAGAAAGGAAAAGTAAGGAAGGAAAGGAGTAACTGTAACTTAATTCTATTAGAAAATTTTCTACTGAACAAACGTCGGTCACAGCAGCTAATCTTAACACATCACTATACTAACTTTTGCATGCCAAAATTTCTCTTAAAAGATGAAATGCTGGGACAAGAGAGTAGCAGCTCGGCATCAAGAATATAACAATCAGTTCACTCATTTGACGTAAATAGTGCAGCTCAGCATCCGGAGATGTCAGATGTGAAGCCAGGGCAAATACTGGCGGTTGATTTAGTTCCAATCTGAAAATGTTTAGTTTTTATAATAGGTATTTCTGCAGTATCTTGTGCACAAAATTTAAAACACAGAAACACTAGAAAAATATCTCCTTTTCACCTCAATAGTGAAACTTTTCACCTCAATAGTGAAAAATACAATCTAAAAATACTATTGAGGTGAAAAGTTGTTATGTATTACATAATAGCAAAGTTTTTTATTTCTTGAGCCTTTGAATCCCTCACAACACTCATGATAGTAGCTAACTTCGCACTCGCAACAAAAAAGAACTTTGCTATCTTGTTGAACAAATAACTATAATATGTTAAATGGTGAAATAGGAATATTTCTGTACTTGGCTTATATTAATTGTGTAGCCGTTTCTTATAGACAGTAGCAATGTATGGGTTTAAAGCTAAGCCAACCAAGGTTAAGTTCTGTTTATAATAGGAGTTTCCAATGTAGAGAAGAATATTATAAAGAACACTGTATATAGATTTATAAGTCTACTTGCAAATCATACATTCACTTACGCACAACTCCTAGCAATCCTTATACGTTCAAAATGTTGTGTTATTTTTGTCACCATATCATTGGCTAATAACTTCTCAGCATCTACTTTCAGTAATCTTTCATACAGATTCTGTATGGCATTCCAGATGTGCTCTTTAAATTTGTCTATAACCGGTTCTGGTTTGTGAGACAACTCCTTTATCCAGCGAGTCACAAAGTCTCTCAAGAAATAGTCAATTAAAAGTTGTATTTGACTATCCACTGTTCGACCAAAAAGTACTGGCAAGTGAGGTTTTTTTGCTAAAAAGACCCAGTTATTTAGGTCTTCCTGAAAGATTAAAAATATAAGTTCTCAAGTCAGTAACAGCTCCAGCACTCATTGCTCTTTAGATTTAGGCTGGGAATACACATCATATTTTGTTGGTTTGTGTTGCTTAACAGGTAGGTAAACAGTGTGCAGCCTTCATCTTCATCCTTAGGTGTGGAATTTATTTTTCAAACTTAAGTGGGACTAATTTTGAGGTAAACCCTATTCAATAAGAAAAATATCATCAAAATCGGATAACCCAATACAATGTTGTGCTTGATAGAATTGGGAAAACCGTGTTAAACTACACTTAGAGGTGGAATTTCTTTTTCAAATTTAAATGGGACCAACTTTGAGGTACCTAAATTCTATCCATTAAAAAAAGAATGATCAAAACCCGACAACTCTGCGAAAAGTTATGCGGGGTCATACATAAAAAAAATATAATATATATATGCGACGAAGTGTGACCTTCTTCTTTTTTTTGATCGGTTAAAAATAAGTACAGCCACAAATCCACTTATGGCACTATTCATAGGATAAAGTAGGAACTAACCCGTATTGTTGTATCCAATATTCGAGCCTCTTTTTCTATGTTATCCAACAGAAATAAAGACGTTTGATGAGGCGACGACAGCGCGAGATGTCCCCACAGGGTTAACACAAACACTCCAATTAATAAACACACACTAAGAAGCGATATATAAGATAAACCCCATATCACAGGAAAATAATAAATCATTGAAAAAATAATTGGAATAAAAAGGTATACGAGGCATTTGAACATGATTTCAGTGAGTAATTATTTTAGTGAAGCGTAAGTAAACACTAGTAAAAACTATTCCTTTCCTCTATTGGGGATTTTTAAAATTCCACCTTATATTGAACCACTCTTAAGTTTTACATATTGCGTATTTCTATTTAAATTCCAAGTTGAATTTTATTTTTTTATCATTTATTTATTGATGTTTTTGATATCAATTCAATTCAACTCAATCGACGTCTGACAGCTGTCAGCCATCGAACAGCCATCTGCCATCGAGTACCTGACAGCTAGTGATGCTGATGCTTCGATACAAGGTAATTAGTATCTACCTTGAACGATTCAGAAAGGACTTGCCTTTACGCAGAATGAGTACTGAATATATTCTGCCACTTTCTGCGGTGAGGTGGGGTAATCACGTACAGCACACATTTACTCACTTCCGCACACTCTTGTAAATACTTAATATCTCTATGAACACACACCAACTCAAAAGCTGTCACACTTACAAGCTGAACCGTAACCTAACTACGTTTGTACATGTCTTCAGCAGAGGGGAATGCGTGTGCTTGCCACGTACCGGGCTAAATGGTCGAAGGTAGGTATCTACTCGACGATGGGATGAAAATAATGAAATGATTTATTTATTTTTAAAATGGACGTCTGTTTCTAATAGGTTTAGGAATACTCATTTAAGTTAAAGTAAACCTGTATCGTGGGATTACCGGGTATCGAATCTAATTTTTCGATAGTTACTCGGTATCGAAAGAAAAATACTTGTATTGAATTGATTTGAGTTTCAACGCACATCCGCAGTTCCTGTTGGGGATTACTATTTACTATGAAGTATAGTAAATAGTAATCCCCAAAGAGTATATATAAATCACTCCGTTTATCCCAAGATTAAAGTATTCTGAGTACCAGTGTTGCCAAGTTAGCTCTTTTAGAGCTAAATTTAGCTCTATTTCCACGTCACTAGCTCTAAAAAATTGTGTTTAGCTCTTCAGCTCTTTTTTTACGCGTTTTTAGCTCTATTTTAATCACACACCTGAAATTTAATTTTCGTTTACGCGATAAGAATATCCGAACATAGAAGTCAACTCAGGTTTATATTGGTGTTTTCCTTTTTCGAAAGTCGGTTAAAAAAGTAGCCTATACGTTGCCCGATAATATCAGCTATCTACCAGTGAAAGTCCCGTCAAAATAGTTCCAGCCGTTCCCAAGAATAGCGGTAACAAACAGACAGACAGACAGACAGACAAAAATTTTAAAAATTGTTTTCTTCGTATAAGTACCGTATTTACTTTCATATGCAGTTAGTAAAAAGCTGTTCTTTTGATATTACAAACAGACACTTCAATTTTACTTATTTGTATAGATTCGAACTACGAAGTGATTTTGCAAATTATTGCTAAAATGCCATTGAGTAGTAAGCCTTACACACAAAAATTTCGAAATGAATGGCTCAGTGAAGATCCTTTTCGAGGTTGGTTGAAAGAAGTTTTTTGATTTTTTAATTAAAATCATTTTAAAACATCAGCTCTTTTTTTGAAAGAAATTTAGCTCTTTTTTAGCTCTTGTTTAGATTTGATCTAGCTCTTTCCTCAAAAACAAGTTGGCAACACTGAAGCAAAAACCACAGACTAAGAATCACAGATTACTCAGTGAGTAATCTGTGATTCCTAGTCTGTGGTTTTTGCTTACTTTTTTTTCCTAATCGATTTTTATTTTTGTTATGGAAAAATATGACATATGAGAAATCTTTATTCTTTCTGTTTACCATTTATCTACTATAAATATTCGAAAAAATGTCTGAAATAAAAACTACATATTTGGTTGTCGGTGGCGGTATCGCAGGAGTAACTTGTGTGGAGACTTTGTCTATCTTGCATCCGGAAGAAAAACTCGTGATCATAACAGCTTCTTCATTGGTAAAGAATGTAAGCAATGTTAGTTTTTATGCTAAAACTATTGTGAAATTTGATGTTACAGATACAGAAGCTAGTTCGCTGCTAAAAATCCATCCAAATCTCGAAATCATCTATGACTCCTTGAAATACTTGGATACAAGAAATAAAACAGCCACCACAGATGAAGGTGTTGCTATCCAGTACGATGTTGTTTGCATTTGTACTGGTGGAATTCCAAAACTTATTTCAGACTCTAATAAATGTAAGAGAATATTAGGAATTAGAGATACAGAATCGGTGGTAGAGTTCCAGGAAAAATTAAAGAATGGACGTAAGATGCTCATAGTTGGTAATGGAGGAATTGCATCAGAAATTGTGCATTCTACTAGAGGAATACAGAAAGTATGGGTAGTGAGAGACGATTATATATCTGCAACATTTGTTGATCCAGGGGCTGCAGAATTTTTTCAAGAAACGTTTAGAAGTAATTCAAAAGTAAAAACGGACAACACTGTGTTAAGAAGACATATATTCACTGAAGAGGATACTGTTGTATCTATTAATAAAAATTTGAAGTCTGCAGCTTTGGGTCCAGATTGGTATCGTAAGCTAGAAAATATAAGAAATGATAGTGGGGATCAAGAACTTGAAATCATATACAAGGTTGAAGTTGAATCGATTGTGGAGACAGAAAACAAAGAGTATGCTTTAGATGTAACATTAACAAATGGAAGGACTGTAGAGTGTGATTTTGTAATATCAGCCACTGGAGTTGAACCTGCTGTTAATTTTACTTGGGATCAGATACCAAATAGAGGGATAGATGGTGGGTTAGCTGTAAATGAACTTCAGGAAACTTCAATAAAAGATGTTTTTGCAGCTGGTGATGTAGCTTGTGCTGCCTGGGAACATGCTGCCCACTGGTTTCAGCTACGGCTGTGGACACAAGCACGTCAGATGGCAGGAATGGCAGCCAAAGCCATGCATGCCAGGATAACAAATGAAGATGTTTTGCAAGATTTTTGCTTTGAATTATTTACACATTGCACTAGTCTCTTTGGATATAGAGTTGTATTGTTGGGAAAATATAATGGGCAAGGTTTGGGTAAAGATTATGAAATTCTTTTGCGGACCACACCTAATCATGAGTATATTAAGTTTGTACTTCAGAATGGGAGGCTACAAGGAGTAATACTTATAGGAGAAACAGACTTGGAAGAAATGTGCGAAAACTTAATACTTGATCAGATAGACCTTACACCATTTGGAGATGACATACTTAATCCTGATATAGATATTGATGATTATTTTGATTAAATATATTTTGTATTGAGTAAGAAAGGAATAAATATTTTATTGCAATTTGCACAATAATTTTGATTGTATCACATCTTACCTGTACCTTACTACAAAAACTGCTGGGAATGGGTAACTTCTACTATTTTTATAATACAAGTAAGCATTATAAAATGCGAAAGTGTTTGTTGCTTAATTATCATGCCAGGAATAGCAAGTCCAGTGTTAATCCTATATATTAAATAGAGGTCATCGTGCTGGTGACAGAACTGTCAACCTCACACTGACATCTACAGAACATTATTACCCTAGGGGTGACATTGACATCAGTGACAGTTGGGCTGGTTAGTGGTCGTTAGTGGTTGATGATCTGTGTTGATGATTTTATTTTGTGCTGGTTTATGAGCAATCTTATCGTGGTTTCGAGTTCCATTTTCGGATTTTTGTCCTTTGTGTTTGATTCTTGTTGATATTGAATACAAGAAAGATTTTGTGAAATATCAATAATTTGGTTGAGTTTTTGTGTTTTGCATCTACTTTATATTTATTGAGCCAATTCAGTTTTTATCCAATACGTAGGGAGGTGATTATCAAAAAATAATGTTTGTTTAGTCGTATTACCGTTCAACGTAAATACACTGTTTCCTTTGTTTTGATTTGTAATTTGTATAATTGCAGGTTATCATCAAACATGGCTATTATGTTTAGTGTTGTCGCCCGTGGCACCGTTGTTTTAGCGAAGTATGCAACCTGCGCTGGTAATTTTACTGAAGTCACTGAACAAATACTATCGAAGATTCCGCCCCACGATGACAAACTTACATACTCGCACGGAAACTATCTATTTCATTACATAGCGGAAAATAAGCTTGTTTATTTCTGCATTACTGACGATGTAAGTAACAACTATTATAATCTGCTCTTATTACAGTCATGTCAAATTATTTATGAGATTTGTTTTTGTTAAATGTTTGTTCCTTGAATTATCAGCAATTATTCATGTTATTCATGTGGTCCTTATTTGCAACATCTGCTCTAAATTGATTTAATATAATTACGAATTAACAAAAGTAAAATTTTATTTCTAGAAATTTCAACGTTCAAGAGCATTCCTGTTTCTAAATGAAATTAAGAGAAGATTTGTATCCTCTTTTGGGGACACCGCTCAAACAGCTATACCGTACGCCATGAACAGTGAATTTGCGAGAATATTGGCTACTGAAATGAAACATTACAGTGAGTCTAAGGACTTGGAGACCATATCAAGAGTCCATGGGGAATTGGATGAACTCAAGAATATTATGGTCAAAAACATTGGTGAGTTGCCTTTAAACACTTACTAAAAACAATCAAACTTAACATGCAAAAAATCAGATAGATCCATTGTTTTGTTGCGGTGTGGTTGAAGGACAAACTAACAAACAAACACACTTTCGCATTTGTAATATTAATCAGGGTATTAGTAAGGATTTTTGTATGTATGTACTTAAATATAATACTTATATAGACACCTTTGAGATGAAGTGAGGCCTGCGACTATTACTTTGACTTTCAAAGTCAGAGTTTGGGTATCCTTGTCAAACCAGCATATTCTGAATATAAATTATGTAGATATTTTATATTCAGTGGTCAAATAATTAATACACATGTGGATTTTTCCTTTTAAACATTATGTATTCATGCTTATATAAATAGCTACCTACTGAACTTCTATGGATACAAACATCAATACAGTGAATCATAATAGCTGTGATTATTACTTTTATATGTATATTTTTATCTTACTACTATTTACTACACGCTTGGATGAGAAACTTTATTGTTACCTTGTATGTATATAATTTCATTGACCTAAATAAATGGCAATTAAAAGTAAACATGTATACTGCTTGTAACTTGGCATTTTTTAAACAACTACTTGTACTGTCTTTATACAATGTTTCCTTCAAAAACGTTTCATATCATTTCCACAGACTTAGCCTTTTTTTAGGTCCATGTTCATTTCCCATAGTTCATTTAACAAAGCAATACTTTAGAAAATTAAAGGATGTTCACTTGAAGTTTGGATGTATAATTAAACATAACTGACCTACCCCCTTGGTAAGTCAGGATTTTCATTTTTCAACGGCAATCCTTACTATATACATATGAAAGTGTTTGTTTGTTGATTTGTCCTTCAATCGCGCCGCAACAGATCTACGGATCAACGTGATTTTTTGCATGTGTACAGTTGAGGACCTGGAGATTGACATAGGCTACTTTTTATCCCGAAAATTAAAGAGTTCCCATTGGAATCCTAAAACCTAAATCCACGCGGACAAGGTCGCGCTATAAAATATTTAGTGGAAAATATTTTGTTGATTTCAAAGAGATAATATTATATTGAAATAAAGATATTGATAATGTGTCACAACACAAGATACCCCTACTTCCCTACTTAATATTTTAAACGCGAAATTATGTTTATTTGTTGGTTTGTCCTTCGAACACTGAGCAACAAATCAGGGATCGGAGGCACACGTCTTTTTCGTACATACTTTCCCAGGTTGCAACGCATCTATCGAGTATCGTGAAGTGGGCACGACTAAGCAATAACTAGCTTGCAATGAACAGGGTTGAACCATCAACCTTTCGGCATCTTAACCTTTGCGCTATTGAGACTTTGTTATTTAAACTCGCAATGTACATAGCTACAGCAGTACTCATTTTATTTTTACCAGCCAATTAATTAATGTTAATGTTTGTTGAAAGCTTATTATTTATCAGCTTTGTGTTCTTTGTGATAATATATTTTACTGGTAAAAAATATAAAAATCATAACGGTGGTAATCAACTTAATTAGTATTGAAAATGATTATGGTATTGAAATCTTGCATAGTTGTGGTAATTATACTCGGCAATCTATCAAGTGTACTGTACATGATTCATAGCTCTGACAAACTTGTCGGTTTGGCAAAAGTTTACGCTGCTTCATCATCATGAGCAAGTAATGGTTCACTATAACTGAATACAAGTCTCATCTCAGAGAAGGGTTACAGGTTTCTACCAATTGCATATATCCTGATAAATAAAACAGTAGAAGTTACTTGTGAAGTATTTTTTATTTGATTAAAAGGGAAAATATAAAATTGAATTCATAGTAACGAGTTACTAACTTCTTGTTCATAATATTAGTGTGAGCATTGCGCCTGAGCATCTTCCGCTGGATTTGCAAAGTCATGCCGCGAGCGACTCGATTAATAGGCGCGATCGACCGCTTGGCCACCCGTGCATTATGGAGTACTCATGTTCTTTCACATTGTTTTCCTTCACTGTTCACTGAAGCATGTGGATATTTAATTGTTTAAATGCACATAGTTTTTCGAAAAGTCAGATGCGCGCCCGGGATCGGAACTCTCGAATAAGAGATCACAGTCCCAACAATACTTGGGCATTACATTATTTGTGTTGCTTATTGCATCCTCAAAATCTGTCATAAATATTTTTATGTAGTGGCGAGAGTTTGTAATACATTGTGGTGGTAGATCACTGGTAGGTAATAAATAGGTAATTATACATAAATACACAAACCTTTAATGAGATCAACACTAACTTTTGTATAAATAATACATAATTAAGTCGAGGTTACCACACATTATCTAATTACTTTTCTAAAGACAAAGTTGCCTAGAAATCTGTTTACATTAAGCCTATAAGATGGTATACATATTAATTTGTTTGCATTAATAAACTAGATAGATTATAACATTTTGGGCATTGAAAGAAGTCTGAAGAGGAACTCTCTCTAGCTCTTTTCAATAGGATCTGGTTCCGAAATAGTGGCATAAAGTTGCAGTTTATAATGGCAAATAACTTCCGAGATTTCTTGCAATTTTTGTCTAACTTGCTAAAACTTGCAGTAATTGAGATTGAGAGACTGTTGCGAGTGCTTGCACAGTGCAAGTGTCTTGCCAGAGCTGACTTTTCCTAAGAGTTGTTTAAAGTTGAAATAAATAATTTAGATTTTTTTGTTTAATAATAATATGCAAGACAGTATCTATTGACAGTAGTTTGGCGGTAGTTTGAACAGATGTAAAACGAGGCATGTTGATTTTGGTACATTACATTATTGAACTACATTTTGCAAATAAAACATCGAATGTACTTGGAAACTTCTAAACTTTTTTTTATTCAATGACAAGATAGTCCTTGACTGCGATCTCATTTGATGGTAAGTGACAATGTAGTTTAAGATAGGTAGCGGGCTAACTTGGAAGGGATACGGCAGTGTACATGCAACCTATATCCCTAATCGGTTTCTATTCGTCTTGGCAGGTACATCTTTTGTCGGTAGGGTGGTAACTAGCCACGGCCAAAGCCTCCCACCAGACCACACCAGAGACAAACTTAAACTCCTAAGCAGCGCATCACACTATATCAGGCAAAAAAAATTGCTCGGGCGTAGAGTAGTAGAGATGGCTCTGCCTAAAGTAAAATCAACTCGACGAGATGATATCGTATTAGACTCTGATTGCCACGTTTATTGAGTTTTAGGCGGTCAATTACTAAAACAGGCGGTCTCTCTGAGCATTGAAGTAATGTCGCGTGACTATTTGCCTTCTAAATACATATTAAAAATACATTTTGGAGAGAATCACTGTTACCAAAGAATCACAGTTCAGTGAGAAGACGTGAGCGTTCGTGGTCCGTGGGTGACATCTATTCCAGCGTCCTTATTACTACGTATAACTTCAAGGCAAGATTAAATAGGCATGTTCTAGGCAAGTGCGCTCTATAGACCTCAAACTTGTTTTTCAATAGGCATGATTGCCGTTGCAATAAAAAATAAGTAAAATAATGTGCTAGTTGGTACAAAATAAACAACATGACTACCTTTTTAATGAATTTAATTAAATATTATGCTAGTATAGAGAAGCATAATCACAATCACGTGGTGTGATAACAATATCAAATATTACTTTTTATAGCTTTGCATAATGAGATTTATTTAAACTAGGGATCTGCAAATTCGTCTGCTCGGATTTAGGTTTTTTTACCATCCATGGGAACCCTTTGATTTGCTGGGATAATAGCCCGTCTCCGGAATACCAACTATCTCTGTGCTTAATTTCGTCTGGATCGATTCAGTGATTAATGCCTGAAAATTTTAAAATACATATATCAATAGTATGGCTAGGCGTAGAGTATTTGCGTATATTTACCGTCTAAGTTGTATACCAAATTCCCATTCTTTAGTGCACTTTACAGTATTCTATAAATATTGTTTTTTCTTTACAGACAATATGGCGATGCGCGGCGAAAAACTCGAACTTCTTGTGAATAAAGCTGACAATTTAGCAACAAGTGTAAGTATAATCTTTGATATTAGAGGGTTTGATTTTGTAAAAATTCACCTGACTGCTTTACTGGAATGCAGGCAATGTAGTAATAATTAGGGTAGTTGCTTATTTTTGATTTTGGTCATTGTTTTATAGGCAAAAAATACAATTTTAAAGAAATCTTACTTTGGAAACATAATCAAAATTTTATTGGTTGTGAAATGAGGCAGTAATTAATATTTGGTGAAGGCAAGAGGAAGAGTTCAATTTTAGTAGGAACATCTACTATTACTCGCCTGCACTTAAATGGCTGTATGACGTCACTGTTAGTTCATACAAACCGTGCATCCCTTTTGTGGTTTTTGGCAATTATTACCCTCATCACCAGATCTTATTCATAATATTAAGTAATATAATTTTTTGATAAAAACAATAAAATAATAACGAATCAACTCACAACTAACCTATTTACTATCTTTCAGTAGCCTTTCAGTAGATTTAAATAGTATTTTGAGACCCATAACAAAAGGAATACGTAAATTCAAATAGTAAAATCTATTCAACTAAAACAATATCTCGATGATTCGACGTCGTTTTGTCGTTTGAGTCTCGAAATAAAAAAAATACCCCATCCATATAATTAAAAAAGAAAAAAAATACAGATTCATTTGAAACCTCCTTGAAGCTGAATAAATTTTTTTTTTCTTTTGCAGTCAGTCTCGTACCGCACATCCGCAAGAACACTGCAGCGCTCGCTGTTTTGGAAGAACATAAAAATGTACGTGATCTTGGTATTAATAGCTGCGCTGGCGGTCTACCTCATCGGCGCGATGGCTTGCGGCGGTCTTGCCTGGAGGTCCTGCGTCGGCTAACCTGTTAAATATATCCATAATTATTATATCGACGGGTGAAAGGCTAATTGATCTAAGCGACATTTTGTAAAACTTGCCGTAAGACAGGAAAAAAAAATCATAAAAAAACACCTATTGGAGTATAAATACTGTATTAAATAAATAAAAGACTATCCAATAGTTGTTTTTTTTTATGATTTAAAAAAAAATAAAAAAACTGATCAGTCTTACTGCAAGTTTTACAAAATGTCGCTTAGATCAATTAGCCTTTCACCCGTCGATATTATACAGCGTACTATTGACATCATCACAGAGCCACTGTCCGTTATACCTTTACTACGTTTACTTTACGTTTTTCTTGTCATCGAATAAAAATAAAAAAAAATACTTCATAGACGCGTAGGTATTTCACGTAAAAGCTTTCCTACAAATATTAGTTGATGACGGGCACCAATTTGACTTTATTTGCCGCCGTAAGCTATATTTGCTGATAGAAAACGTAAATCGAAAGCTTATTAAAATCTCAATATTCTGCTAGCTAAATAATAGTTATGTCTGTTTTCAACAACCCTCCCTAAGTTTAGGGACTTATTGACAATTTCGTTTTCACCAACCTTTAGGGAACATCTAAACGTGAAAATGACACTAGTTTAGGGTTTGCATTTGAGGGCTACCTACGTAAATTGACTCCTACATAGTGGATAATTTAGGTATGGTTGGTGAAAACGAGCATTATTTATTATTAAAAAAGTTAAGCAAATAGTTACGCTAACGGCCCACGAAGCAAATAAAAATATTGGACAAAAGTAAATATTCACTACAGTTAATATGTATAGACGAAGTTCCCATAGGATAATATACAGGGCGTCCCACGGCTATGCCACATGGAGGGGAAGTACCTTAAATATTGTAGATGGAACATTTTACTGAAAGAAGACTTCATTTTAATTTAAAAAACAATTTAAACTGCATTCATAGATTTTTAAATAATTGCCTGGTTGAACCGGGACTCGAACCCGCTATACGAGAAAAAAATTAACCTGTATCTTTATCATACCGATCGGAAGGCTTCGTCATAAGGATTATTTTTTGTTAAATAACATAGCATGAGAAATAAAAGGAAGACCATGAATTTTAGCCTTTGATGTAAAATTTTGTTCAGAAAAATGAAAAGCTGACATTGGCGTATCGACATACAACTGACATGAACTATTACTAACGAGTACCCACTTGAGAAGTACGCATCATTTCCCGATCCTTACTATCCTTACTTATATTACCCATAAATGCGAAAGTGTGTTTGTTTGTTGATTTATTGGTTTGTCCTTCAATCCCGCTGCAATTCGTAGCTCTGTTGCAGCGGGATTGAATGCCTTCCTTCCTATTTCTTACCATAGATTAACATCTGATATATTCTATATAGATCATCATAATATATATTTCTAGGATGATAATCTATGGTACGAAATAGGATTCTATAAATAGTATAGTGTAATATGGGCCTTAGAAAAACCCTCAAAACAAAGTGGACAAACAGTGTCAAGTGAGTTGCTGGAAGCCGCTGAACAAAAGCATCATCTAGTGTTAGCAAGGGACCTAAGTCCAGCTGGTCCTGCCCATCGATCGATACCGATGTTAACAGAGGCGGGCGCGGCACATTCTAAGATGATTTAGTTATAACGAAACCACACTAAAGATAGTTATTTGACTCTATACGATCAGATCTAGATAAGAGTTTGCTAGGGATTTTTTGCAATCGAATTATTAAATACTAGTTGATACCCGCGATTTCCTCCACATGGATTTAGTTTTTAAAATCCCGCGGGAACTCTTTGATTTCCCGGAATAAAAAGTAGCCTATGTCACTCTCCAGGTCCTCAACTATACCCATGCAAAAAATCACGTCGATCCGTAGCTCTGTTGTAGCGTGATTGAAGGATAAACCAACAAACAAACACACTTCCGCATTTATAATATTAGTAAGGATTACCATTGTAGGTATGTAAGGTAGAAATTAAGGCGAAAAATGAAAATCCTGACCTACCCCCTTAATTATGTCTAATTATGTTATATGTCCAAACTGCAAGTGAACACCTTTAATTTTCTAATGTATTGCTTTTGTTAAAATTTCGTTCAAAATTGATTTACAGTATAAAAATATATATTGACTTGAATATGTTAGTATCTAAAAACTTAAAGTAGCCCATCTGACCAAGTTAGTTTTTTATAGATAGTCATCATCTTTAGTATGATAATTATATTACCATACTTATTATTTGATGTAATATAAAATTCATATTGGACATGATATTATTGTCAATTATTTGCCCTATTATATAAGATAATTAATGTTCTCCACAGTTACGTTATAAAGTTTTAAGTATCACAGTATAGTTTTAAGTATCACATTATACTACATAGAGAAAGGAGAGTAAAATGTATCTGTATCTGTTATTTTCAAATTCAAATTCAAAATTTATTTATTTCATGTAGGCTAACTTGTAGCTCTTATGACACGCCATAAATCTACCACTGGTTCGGAATGCAGATTCTGCTGAGAAGAACCGGCAAGAAACTCAGTAGTTGCTCTTTTCAAAAAATAAAATATTTTACAATAAGTAACCAAACTATGCTATGTATACAGTGCTTCCACAGTGAAGCTTCAAAAATGCAATACATATAAAATCCAACACATGTTAAGATGGGAAGACAAAGCAGACCCATTCCCGTTGGTGGCACCCGTTCACGAGCATATATAGATGTTTGTTACACAACAATAAACTTTAAGAACTTGACATATATCACAATATAAGTAATATATACATTATACATATAAAATTTATAATAAAGCACTGCACCGCTTTAACATGTGTTAAGAAATGTAATCTCACTAAAATTATAAATGCGAAGGTGTTCCAAATATGGTTCTGTTATAATATAAATAATTTATCTGTGGGATCACCATGATATTCCAGTTCTTTCTACCAGCCCTGGTAGCATGGGCGGGAGAAATTTTATCCCCGGGAAAAGGATAAAACGTTTATCCCCTCGCTTAGCTTTATCCACTCGTCGAGCATGGGCACAGCGGTGGAAATAACACTCAGTGGATATACTTATGGAAATATACGTCGCCTTCTCCTCTGTCGCCATGCTTTAGCATAGGGAAAAGATAATTTTATCCCCTGTCAGTGGATAAAATCGGGGGATAAAACTTTTATCTCCTGCCCATGCTACCAGTGCTGGTATCCTATTATCAATAACCAGTTAGAGTTAAATAATTATTGTAGAACTTTAAGGCACATTAGGATCCAATTACTTTTATAAGTTTGAAAATTCAATATTTCACAGACGAAAAAAGAAACGCGGTGACAACATTTTATTTTTAAGTATCACATTATAACCACATAGAGAAATGAGAGTAAAATGTATATTTTGTTCCTGCCATATTGTACTATACGCCACTTTAGGTATAGTTCTTGCAATTTACGAGGGCGCGTTTCTCATGGTATCAAGATTGAGGAAATGGGTTCTTGAATTTAGCGATGTCGTCTTTACTTGGTACCTACAATAACTATTCATAATCGACAGTTCCTAAATCCTTTCAGTTTAGGTGGGCAGTAAGTACCCCTGCAGCATCAGGATTGAGGAGTTGGAACTCAAAGTTTTTGTGGGACACTCTTCGCTAAGTTTTTGTATCAATTAAAAAAGATTTACGCAAATCGGTCTAGAAATGAAGGAGATATCGATATAGATAAGTAGAAAAAGACAACTCTATGTTACTCCCGGTAAAATCAGCTATCTACCAGTGAAAGTCCCATCAAAATCGGTCCAGCCAGTGGTAATAAACATTAAAGTTCATATTATCATAGTCGGATGCTTTTGCACTGCGAGCTGATATTTTTAATGACGGAGTGCAGTATGAATAGCAACTTGCAGTAAAACAAACATGCAATAAGAATTGACGGTCAGCAGTTCCGATTCGGTTAGCAAGACACTTGCAGTAAAACATTCAATCTGCAATTTTGTAGTCCAAAGGCAGTCTATAGACTCTTCCTTTTAGTGTTTTTGAACATGGCTATTGTTATCATTAAAATATTATATACTATAATAGGATTTAGTATGTTATTAAAAGACGAATGGTGCTAATTCGGTGGAACAACTTATCTAAACTAAATCTAGACTTCCTTATTTGAATTAATTACCGAATTAGCACCTTTATTCGTTATTTATGTAAAGTACTATAGCGACAATATTCCTTGTTACAAAATATATTCCTGATCGACTGGCCCAAACTTGATTTGATGTAATTAAATACGCCAAAATTATTTCTTTATTGCTGCGACAATTGCATAATAATTTGACTCAATATAGAAACACCTACGATAAACTTACGAATCAAGAAGAGAAATTAATTTTACTTATTTTTTAATTAGCATAGAAAAAATTTTTTTTCTTTTTTTTAAATCCATATTCTATATTTTTTTCTGCCTACATTCCACATATTCTTTCTACCTACATAAGGTTCATAAACCTTAATAGACCCAAAAACCGATACTTTATGCACATTAAAAAACACTTTCCTATACTTTTAAAATGCTCCCCTGTGGATGAAATGGAATGAATCTTTTACAGATTCGTAAGTTTGCTGTAGATAATATGACGAATTATTATAATGGGTTAATATTTTACAAATTGTTTGTGTCCATAGAAAGTAAGTGGCCATCGTATTATCACTAACCATAGTAGGTATACAGGCACGAATGACTTTAATTGTTTAGGCGAGTATGAGATGATTATTATTATTGTTCGATTTTAATGTCATAGATTTATTTCATATAATATAATAGTACATTATGGTACAAGTGTAAAAGTTGGTGATTACCGCTGAGGCGCTATTGAGACCCGAGCCGTCAGGTGAGGGTCTTAAGGTAGCCGAGGACGGTAATCATCAATGCACACGTGTATCATACGACGTTTTTCAACACACTTGTGAAGAAAATAATACTAAAATAGTACATTATGGTACAAAACAGTGAAAACGAGTTGTGAAAATTTTTTCGCAATGGCGGGAAAAATTAATGTTGCACTCTTGAGATGCTCTTAAGGGCAGGCAAAGATCGACGACCATACAGCCTATCAGACATCTATCAGGTGTTTATTTGATTTAATCAGTTTTCCGGAATGCGCGCGCACCTTTAATGGCCATAGACTAAAAGAATGAGATTTCTTTTTTTTTTTGGCTTTTCTCTTATAGCCACGTACAAAATGGGGAATTTCCAGTTTTCTTTATTTAACAAAAAACAAAAGTTATATTTGAGTGACAGTTTTATTTATTAAACACGTACAAGTTGAAAGTATCTATTTAAATACGAAGTTGTATGAAATGAGCACGCAATAGGTATCTTGGCAATAGGTAGGATTTTTTTTGTAATAGAAACTTTTTTAAGAACAAAGAAACTCAACCAATAAAATTAAAAAAAATAATTCTATAACTCACATTGTGAATAATGGTAATAAAAAGTCACAGTTTGAGTTAAAGGTGTCATTGTGTGCCTAATTGCGGTGAACCGGGAGCCATTTTATGAGCAAGTGTGTTGAAAATAATATTATTAAAGACTTTTAAAAGTATTGTGATATCTTTATATTATAAGTGTAATGCTAATATGTTTACAATAACAATTAACCATGTGGAATTCATATTATAAATTTTTAGATTGTAAACCAGAGGTGTTTTATTTCGTCCCGCATAAAAGAAGTTGATAATAAAATGGTGGGCTTATATTCATCGGAGTGGAGGAAGTAATACCGATTCACAAGTTCCTCGCTTTCGACTACGCTACCCTCCCGAATGTGAGGCCATTCGGAATTCGGGAGCGTCAGATTGATTCCACAGAGGGTGGGTCCCCTCCCTGCCTCGCGTAGTCCCGTTCCGCACTCCGCAGCAATCGCGCGCCATCCTTTGCCGCGGGAGGGCGCCTGTATCGTGGCGCGCTCCACGTGCTACTACGGCCGATATTGGTGTGTGTCTTATTTCCGTGTTCGTAACGACGTACGCGGTGCCGTGTGATGCGTGTACTGAATAGGAATTCAATGACGTGTATGTGTAAACGCGGCACTATTGTTTTACGGGACCGCTTTATTATATTATTGTTTAGGGATGCTCAATTCATTTGCTTATTAGTGGTTTTTATTATGGACCATCTCAAAGTTAACTGTTATTTATATCCGATTAGAATCCTTAAATTTTGAACGATATATACGAGTATATTTCGTATTTAAAATAAAAAGTTTATTAAGGATTTTGAAGTATAGAATCTTCAATGTGTAGTTAGGTCGTTAATTCAAAATATAATTATATTAATATCATAAATGAAACCGCAGAATGGTTTGACCGTAACAATGGTTACGATAGATCATGTCTGTTATAAATATTCATTATTTTGGTAGCCTTTAGCGGAGCCGCCTTGATTTACGACCCAGCACAATTATTTTGGCAGTGGTAAATGAGTCCTAATGCTTAATGATTTTTAAACGCAACCAGAGCGTCCGTTCGTTTAATGAATTTCGAAACCATAAAATATTCTTAGCACTAGTACCTATGTTTCTTTTCTTTGAAAATGTGTAAGTACCTAAGGTTTGTAGGTACGTTCGCATGTGCGTGTTTCATGGCCGGTCGACTGTTAATGCGACAGGAAGCGGTGTCGATTTTAGGGAATGATCGTACTACGAATGGCTCTTGGGTCATTGTTCTTTTTTTACACCGAAACGCTCTTCTTGTATCACGAAGATAAATTAGTGTCTTTACGTAAACGTTGTTTTTTGTTCTACCCTAATTCCAACATCTGATATCGGAGCTTGTGATTTTGATGAATTAATTAGAAATTAATTTGAATGAATTATGTAGGTTAATTTTTATTGCTTCCTTAATTTAATGCAGATTTTACGCGTGGAGTTTTCTCGGATATATAAATAGAAATAGTTACATAGGTAGGTATACTTACCTAAGGTAAATTAATTCGAAAAGTTACCTACTTACAGACGGCTTTGAAGATGGGTTAGTCGTTACTCGTACACATTAGCAAGGACAGGCCTTGGACTGGCCCAAAATGGATTACAAAGAAGTGAGGAAATGGACATTGTATTTTTACTAGAGAAAGCGTATCGAACAGAGGTGGAATAGAGAGCCGAGAAGATGGATGACAGTTCGCCAGATTTGTCGCTTAAGCTGCGACGAGGGTCGAGCGACTCCAGGGAGTCGTTTTATATGGACTTCGCTCAAGGCATAGACTCTGATATAGAAGAGGTGACCACAATTGAGCGGATTATTCCTGAGCATCCTGGCGGGCGGGCGGAGGGTGACGCGGATACGCTGGCAACGCCTTCCGGCCTGGATGACAAGGACTTGTCGCAATGGTGAGGATGTTTTAATATGCTAATATCAATTTATTTAAGCTTATTGCAGGATGACGAGAGGGTTTGAAAATGTGTAATTGCTTATTTGTATGACGCGTTTTCCTTCAATTTATAGACAGAACTGCGGGATAAAAGGAGGAAGAAAGTAATTTTGCTCAAGATTCAATAGGAACGTCGATCTGGTCACTGCTATCTACTACTAACTACCTATCCTATCTACGACGTACCTACCTAACTAACCTACCGAATTGGTAACTTACCTTATTTGATGGGGGGCTGCGGCCGAGGGTATACCGTAGGTAGGTACTTATTACTGCTAGTGATCCAGTGGGAGAAGTAGCCGCAAAAAGAAATTTGCAAGTGGGGAGCAATCAGCAACATATAGAAATAAACTACTTACTTAAATTTTTGTTCACTTCATTTGAGTTGGAACTCTGAAAAATAAAATTTAGGGTTTAACTAACATTCATTTTGCAATCAGAAGCTTTAGGTTTTCATTCGTTCACTCAGCACTCTTGGGAGATTGGTAAAAGTCGCGTTGTGGAAACGACTTGGTAGGTATATTGTGCTGCGATAACAAAAGTCTGATAAGTATATTTTCAGTTCTTTGAGGATGGAAACGTACATAAAATACCACCTTCATAACGTACCTACGTATAATACCACCTTAGTTATTTGAATCATATCTGACCACCTGTTTCCCTACAAAGGAAGCCGCGTTATTTTCGTTAAGGACACGTATTGGGGACGTGCCAATTGGCCGCGGGCGAGGGAACTTCATGATGGCATGCAACAGTTCCTGACAACATACAATCATTATTACTACCTACCTATCTCTATTTATTTTAAATTAAAAAAAAAAGTATCAGTCAAGCTGAACTTGACTTATTCTCCTCTACCCTCCAAATAAGCGAAAAGCTTGTATTAGGAGTGGGTACGATAATAGTGCAATGGGTGGGGCTCGAATCTGCGACCTTGTCGTTTTCAGTCCGCACCTTTAACCGTTAAGCAATTGAGGCTATTCAATTAATTGGAGGTACTGTATATTTAATGATATTCTCTTGCAAGTCCTAAATTGTCACCGTCTCATGAAGGACTTTCACTCCTTTCAAGAAGACCACACTCATGTTTGTGGTAGGTATAAAAACGTCGTGGACTTTGGCAACTTGTGTATGTTTGGTGTTAGTTTTATTTTAGGGCTAGACCTTTGGCTACACAATATCAAGGCAAATTTTAAAATAGCGAGCAGTTTATCTGTACTCTATCTAAATAGTACCTACCTATCTAGAAGGAACTTTTAACTAGTAGGTAGTAAGGTCGCAATCCGCGTTTTTCTATATCATAGTCCGGTATACTTACTATACTAGCACAGAAAATAATTTCCCAAGCTAAGCAAATCTCCCATTGACTACTTTGGTTTTGCACTTGTCCGTGTGTCTGTCTGCCAGTACCTTTCTTATTCCTGACGTAATGAACTGAATTACTTTAATTTGTATAAAATTACACTCCACACAGAATCAGATTAAGTATCCACTGGTGAAAACCGAATGAAAATATTACTAGTTTTTGAGATTAACGCACAACGATAGGCATTTTATTTATTTATTAGATTGGATATAACAGATTAGCTTTATAAGAGGATAGACTATAGAGGTATATGTACCTACCATTTTTGAACACAAAAATCATGTCTGGTGACAGAAGGGCTGGCTCATTTTTTGCATAGCCGATCAGCCTGGCATAGCTTTCCAGCGCGGAAATGCAGCCAGTATTCTTGGCAGCATTCCACGTGGGCATTATGTTTATAGTATGTAATTATATTAATTTAGCTATAAGTCCTATTGTAACATTAAAAAAAAGAATTTAAGATTGTAATATAAAAAAAATCACAAAAATCAATGAAGATAGGTTAGGTTAGCTACAAGAACACCCGTGCGAATCCGTGACGCATCTGCTAGTTTACCTACAATTCAAAATAATTATTTGTCGATATCCCCCGTAATACAAGTTTTATTTTATACCTATACCTGTTTGAAATGTAAGCATTGCAATTCCGTGAACCCCAAGTTCATAAAGAAACCCTCAGTGTGAGCGTAAAATCTCATTCAGTATAATGCCGCGGGCATACTGTGCGGAGGCACATCAATATCTTCACAGTTCATCTATGCTTGCATTTTTATAGGTACCTAGCTTGCCCCGGTTGCACACAGTTGGCTATAAAATCATTTTTAACTGCATCCAAAGAGTATAACAGAGTGCATCTAAACTGGAATTATGCAGGTTGGTACGAAGCAGTGTCTTTAGACTCTAAAGGATTGCTCCCAGTGTAGGTACCTATTCGTGAAAGAACAATATGAGCTCAGCACTTTTTGAGAACATTTCTTTACTAAAGTGAGGAATGTGCTGATTTTTTTGCTGCCTTTCAGTAGCGTTTTATGGACCCATGCCCGTAGAATCAGAATACCTACGAATAGGTACATGTATCTACTATCTAACCACACTTTACTCTGTCTGTTTACTGATGACGTAAGTGAACCCTACCGTTGCACAAGGTTGAGCTTTGTATACCAACATATCTCCTATAACATGTGATGAACCTTAAGTAGAGCAGCATCGGGGGACAAAATCTATGCCATCGGGCAGCGGCACCCGTTTGACTGGTCGCCTATCCGGGGCTTTCTCTTGGGGTCAGATAAACCACACGCGGTCACTATATGGATTGGACACTTAAATAGTTACACCGAACTTTAATACACCACGTTTTAATATAAACTGCGGGTCTCTACATATTATATTCAAGATTAATAGGTAGATTTTCGATCTCAAGATGTAGGTAAGTATCTATCATAGAAAGCAGCCGCTATAACCCTGAGGTAGCTCCTATATAGTTACCCATTTAAGGAGTCTTCTCTAACAAGAGAGTAGCTAGGTAGTAGGTAACTATATACTTTGGCACTCACTCACACGTTATGCAGAAAGGTCCCTCCCACTCAAGAGGCTATTTTAGGTATGTAAAAATTTTTGCGAAGAGCTTTTGTCCTTAAAAGCCATCTTGAGTTCCTCGAACAGTTCTTCCGGTTTAAGGCATCATTGCCAATCATAAAAAAATCATCGTGAAAATGTAGCCGACGTTAGACCATCTTATAGTTATATAGTATGAAACAATAACTTTTTAAGTACATTGTTTCTATTAAAGTCGTAAAAAATTTGGTTAAAAATTTTTTTTTTTCAGTTAATATGATGACGAGTAAAGAGTCAATTATTTAACAAAGATATTACCTACTTACGTGTTGCGAGCTTACTGTCGCTGAGGTACAGATAGGCAGGTATGAGTATCAACCTAACTATCCTAAGTATTTTATAGGAACTGGGTCAGGTTGGACGACGTTTAGCGTTTAATTCAATGCAATTTACCTATTACACTCTTGGACCTTATTCCTAAGACCCGAGATCAACCCGACTGCACGTTTAACGGGCAGTATGTATTATGTGACTTAGATTCAGACACTTTTCTCGGGAAAAAAGCATAAATTTTCAAATACTTACCTACCTAATTAAGAAGCCGACAAAAGCTGACTAAGACATTTTTTTTAAATACATAGAATACATACGACATACATACATATAAGCACAGGAGGCAGGTCACCTGATGTTAAGTGATTACCGTACGAACAATGCGTTGCCCGCTTTTCAGGAATTTGTTGGTCTGCTCCTTGAATAACCCCAAACTAAGATTATCTTAAAGAAAACAAACTAGTCCTACATAGAGCTTTAAGTATCTATGTAATAGTTAATAAGAAAGAAAGTCAGGAGATATGCATCTACCTCTATAGGTACAGGAGCTGTTAACACGATAAATACGTTAGCGTTAACTCTACATAACTAAAATGCGTTCATTGTTATTCGATTATTTTGCTCTACCTGTTTACGTACGGACATACATTTATGTTTAAATAACTGCGTTTTCTGTAGGTACCTATGTATGTACACGTTTCAAATAATAATATACTCATAAAAATTAAATACAGTATTAATTTTTATTAAAATAGGTACTCGTATGGCTTAAGAAAATAAATGTTAAAGTGATTTGTGATTTTCAATCAGACAGATTTTTAATTATTTATATCTACGTTTCAGACGTAGTATAAGTAGAACATCTATAATAGTAGTAGTATCTAAACAGAGTCCTTTCTTATACAGGGTGTCCCGGAATGCGACGTCAAGCCGGTACCAGGTGATAGGCCAGGTCATTACAGTTATCATAAAAATCTAAAAAAAAATCTATGTCATGTATTTTAAAAATTATGACCATTTGGAAAAAAAACGAAAAATAGACACCCTGTGATGCATTTTCACTTCCCGTTTCTACAAATTTCCACTTTATTTTTATTTATTTTTTATTTTGTAACCCTGAGTAATGCTCCTGTAGCTAGTAGTCTAAAATTTTAACCCAACTGCTCTAATTTTGAAAGAAAATGACACATTATTCCCATATCAAAAGTGAAATTAAATTTTTCGTTCAATTTCGACTGACTCTACTGAAAAAAAAATTTACTGCACTGGTTGGGCAAGTAGCTTTAAAAGTTGGCGCATTTAATGAGGATTCCAAAATGGTATGACACTTGCTAGATTATTTCTTAGATTATGGTCAAATTTTTATTTTTGTGAACGAATCCGGTTTTCAACTATTTTTTATTACTTAATTTAAAATGATTTAGTGTACCGAATCCTTCCCTCAGAACACAACTTTACATAATTTAAGTATGAGAAAGATAGTCATTTTAAGAAGTGTGAGTGAGATAGAGAGTTACGCAACTAATTTAAATTAATGGCATCATTATTTTTTGCTTTGAGCTTAGGATAGTTCAATTAAATAAAAAAAATATTTAAGTAAAATTATTTGATTTTATTTAAATTACAGCAAATGTTCAAACTGCCTTCCTTCAGCAGCAATACACGCCCGACATCTTTTTAGAAAAAATCGGGTTATCAGACGGGAGAATCTTCCGTTATTTACGAATTCTACTGCTTCTGCTATTCTTGCTCGTAGCTCCGCCAAGTCTTCTATTGGTTTTTGGTACACTTTTTCTTTCACTGCTCCCCAGTAAAAGAAATCGAGTGGATTTAAATCAGGGGAACGGGCTGGCCACGAGATTGTGCCAGACCACAAAATCAATTGCCAAATTTACTGGAAGACGTACCACTTAACAATTACCGAGATATGTGGTACCAGCAAGATGGCTGCTCGGCGCATTATGCCCGCTCAGTTAGAGCATACCTCGATGAGGAATACCCGGGCAGGTGGATAGGGAAAAAGAAATAATTAGGGAGCTTCGTTTGTTATTCATGGACAATAATATAATTGTCTAACCGATCGTAGTGAAAATTGACGAAGATACAAGGATAATTTACTTCCTAGAGACGGATTTATTCTAGGTATTTTTATTCCGGGAAATCAAAAACTCATATTATTAGGTAAAATCCTAAAGAAAGACATCCATCTTTGTAATTTGATCCCAGAAATAGAACGAGTTTCTATACTGTTATTTTAAAAGTGTGAATAAGATATACGGGTTGCAGTTTAATGTATTTTTAACGACGCTCTATTCAGCTGAATAATCCTGTCATTATATTCGAATGATCTGGAAAGGTTTTTTTATTACGGCGTATTCATTTTATTTTCGGTCGCGCGTCCTCAGCTCAGGCTCAGATATTCTTCAGGGATTTTATCACACTATTAAACTGTAGCCGTTATTGTGTACGTACTAAAAAGGATGCCGAAATTATTATGGGAGATGGTGTCAGGGATGTTAAAATATAGTGGGATTAACTTTATACTGAGTTATTCCGCGAAAAGGTCTTTTGCAAATGCACTGTCTTAATCAGATTGAGCTTTGACGGCTGGCGGCAGGCGGCCGGTTTCTCTCTAGATTATTATATTTATTTATGTATCAAACACTTAAATCTAAGATTTATACGATAATAGAGACGTGCATAAACGACAACTTTACTGGAGAAAATTCTTCCAGAAGTCGTTCAAATGCAGAAAAATTAAATTAAAGAAAATGTAGGACACTAAAATTAATTAAAATGTAGGTAGGTACTTAACCTGCGTTCTTACTTAATTTTGAAAAGTAGACACTAAAAATAATTTTGACTGTTGATAATGAAAGTGCAATGTGCATGTGTGGCTAAGATTATTGTGAGGACTTAGGCTTCCGTTAAGATGGAATGTTTGAAAATTCAAACCCTAAGGGGGTAAAATAGGGGCTTGAAAAATTGAAATTAAAGTGAGCGAAGCCGTAGGAAAAATATAGTTAAATTTCCTTTGTTTTATAATAATAATTCATAGACCACCTAAAACCTATTTGCTGGAGCAATTTCTATGCGTATCGCGCAATTTATTTATAAACGGAGAGAGCATGCTCCCGGAAACTATTTAGTATTCTCCCTACAATTTTCTGGCTGAGCCACGCACGTTTCGTTCGGAAATCTCGCTATTTGTTTACCGACGAGCTTTATTATAGCAGTCGCACCTGATCAGACGGGTTTTCATTATTGTGTATTCTACGGAGAATATCAAAGCAAATGTGGATTTATTGAAATATGATTGAATTTACTCAATTTATTCCAGGAAATTTATGAATACAGTCACATCTTAAATGAGAAAGTGTGTTCGTTTGTTAGTCTGTCCTTCAATCACACAATCGTGATATTTTGCTTAGGTAATAAATAACATAGGCTACCTTTTATCTCGGAAAAAAGGTTCCTGATGGATTTTTAAAACCTAAACGTCGCTCGCGAGCAAACGCTACTTTCTAAATAGCAAATATACTTATTGTTGAATAGGTTCCTAGGTTGACATTAGGTAGTACTTAGGCACCTACTATACTTACAAAGGTGCCGTAAATAATAGACTGAATTTCCAGTCAAACAAAAAAAAATCAAAATCTGTTCGTCTGTTCGGGAGCTACGATGCCACAGACAGACACACACACAGACACGGCAAACTTATAACATCCCGTCGGGGTTTAAGACGGTACTCTAGTCCCAAGGAATTTGAAAAATAGGTATTTGAAGAAAATATCGCCGTCGCGCTGCGTCCGACCAACAGGAGTTATCCATGTGTACGAGTAGTGTATTTGTGTGCGCGAGCCCTCGCCCCTCCCATGCCCGTAACATTCACCCGTCGGCCGCCTGCGGGTGAATAAATATATTTTGAAACTTTGAATCGGATGATGCTTTACTATTGATACTGAGCCCAAAACAATTTTTTTTTTTAAATTTTTCGTCTGTCAGTATCTTGGCCGCGCATCACACTGAAACTACTGGACGGATTTAAATGAAACTTGGCATGATTTAAGTTCATACTACGAGGTAAAATATAGGATACTTTTTATCCCGAAATTCAGCACGGTTCCTTTGGGAGAGGGGATGAAAGTGAAAATGTGTATTTCATTGTAATTCATTAACGTGTACTCCGATTTCATTCATTCATTTTTTATTAGAAAGAACATACTGCAATTATTGTTCTGTAATTATTTCAAGGTCGTCTGTTTAGTAGTTCAGAAATTATAGACTTCACAATGCTCAGTAATAGGTCCAAATAACTTGAACCCCGTTACGTACAGGAAACTTTGAATGTACGGCTCATTTTAAGCTGGCATAACACACTATCGTAAACCATAATGGATAGCCCTATTTTTAACCGACCTTCAAAAAGGAGGAGGTTATCAATTCGGTCGATATCTTTTTTTTTCTATGTAGGTATGTCCACCGATTACTCCGGGGTTTCTGGACCGATTCACGCGATTTTTTTTAATGGGCCCTTAAAATTTTTTACCTTCAACTCCTCAAACCTGATGCTGCAGGGGTACTTTCTCCCTAAAAGCTTTAGGAACTGTCGTTTACGAATTGGTATGCTTGCTACTAGATCATAGAGCTCCAGGTCATCCTCCTCAATCCTGTAGGGTGATATCATTTTTTTCTAAACTGAATAGTTTGCGCGAGAGACACTTCCAAAGTGGTAAAATGTGTGTCCCCCCCCCTGTAACTTCTAAAATAAGAGAATGATAAAACTAAAAAAAATATATGATGTACATTACCATGCAAACTTCCACCGAAAATTAGTTTGAACGAGATCTAGTAAGTAGTTTTTTTAATACATCATAAATCGTAAACCGCAATTGCTGCTACGGAACCCTTCATGGGCGAGTCCGACTCGCATTTGGCCGCTTTTTACTAACTGCATACGAAAGTAAATACGGTACGGTACTTATACCAAGACAACAATTTTTAAAATTGTTGTCTGTCTGTCTGTTTGTTGCCACTAATCTCGGGACTGGCCGAACCGATTTTGACGGGACTTTCACTGGTAGATAGCTGATATTAGCGGGCATCGTATAGGCTACTTTTTTAACCGACTTTCGAAAAAGGAGGAGGAGTTGTGTTTTTCTACCTCTGTATATCGATGTCTCCGTGATTTCTTAACCGATTTGCGTGAATCTTTTTTTAATCGACACAAAAACTTTGCGAGATGGTCCCATAAGAACTTCGGGTTCCAACTCTTCAATCCTGATGCTGCAGGGGTACTGCTTCCCTAAACTGTGGGGATTTAGGAATTGTTGATTATTATTAATAGTTATTGTAGGGACCAAGTAAAGACATCATTAAATTCCAGGATCCAACTCCTTAGTCCTGATGCTGAAGGGGTTCTGCCAACCTAAACTGTGGTGATTTAGGAACGCAGATGAAGTCACGGGTGTCCGCTAGTAATAAATAAAATAATCATTGTATAGCGTAAATATCGACATCAGAGTACATCACTAGAGTATCGATAAAAATATCGACAATTGTCACTTCCCTATTAGTGTACATGTAAGCCCTACCCTCCCTCACCTCCACCCTACCCCCGTAAAGTACGAAAGGGACAACTGCAGCTCGGGCTGATTTTTACCTACAAAAACCTTGACCAAAAGACGTTTCGTATTCTGCTGTTTCCTTCTTCAAAACTGGACAAATCTCAAATATTCTTATATCAAAATTTAGAGGAAGAGTATATCTATGCTTCTATGTTTTTCTTTTTTGTTAAAAACTTATCAAATTTGTCTGATAGTCGTTTGAACATGGCGGTAAAATCGAGGGTTTTTTTCGGGTTTTTGGATTGTCATATTTTTTTTAATGATAATGTTTTGGAAAAAAGAAAAACATAGAGGCACGTATTAATTAGACCTAGATTTTTTGGAAAAAAATCATTGCTCTAGAGGCATTATCCACGAAGAAAACAGCAGAATACGTTTGTATGGAGAAAGGCCCACTAGAGTACCCTCTTAAAAACTTAAAATCGTAGAATGCCAGTCGTGAAATTTTAATTGTGACTCCCCAGAAAGCAAACAAAAGATCGTCTGATGGGACGTTATGGAGCGTGACGGCATTCCCTTCCAAAAGTTGTGTCGTTGTACAAATTATCAGCGCACTAAATTTTATCTAAGTATGTATAAACATAGCATTCGTGAACTGTTTTTGTCTTTATTCTCTTTCTACTACAGACCGAAACAAAGTTATCTGGTACCTACTAACGCCAACTAGCATTTGCCCGCGACTTCATCCGAATGGAGTAAGGTTTTTAAAACTCTAATTTTACAGGATAAATATGAGTCCAAGTCCTCAACTATCAAAAAATCACGTCGATCTATTAATACACGTATTTATGTAAATTTTTAAGCTATTGCATAGCTTCTATCGCGGGCCTTGAGCGTGGAGACCGAATCCAGAAATTCCGTAACGAAAATAACCTGACACGGGACTCCTCTCACCGCTAGATGGCGTTGATAAAAAATGCTATGCAATAGCTTTACCGCGGCAGTCCCCGAGTGCCACACGTCTTTTTTTTGTCAATCTGCCTTGTTTGGTTTGGATGTTAATGCATGTAATTAAGAGGTTATATTTGCATATTTGGCGGCAGAGATCTAATTAAACCTCATTTCATGGGCACGCTCATTGCTGAATGCAGTTCGAGATGATAACGCCCGCAAAGCGCGATACGCCTGTCCCGATAATAACCTGGACTACGTTAAATGGGTTTCATTTGCATTTTTATCACCGGGATTTATGCTACGTAAATACGTATAGCTATTCTCTTAATTCGGCTTAAATTCACATTACACATACCTACTTGCTAAAACTTTTAAGAGCGGTGTCTAATTTTCTGAATTGGTGCTTAAATCCGCGTGAAATACTCGTATTTTAAGATATGTATATATTTTGTAACAATTTGTTATTACCATGAACATTACCATGAGTATCAGTGATTTTTTAAAAGAAAATACCCATTCTACTGCAGGAATTCCCTATTTTAACCCTCTACCCAAAAACGAAAAAACGACGTGATGTTAGTGTGTGTGTGTGTGTGTGTATGTGTGTGTGTGTCTGTCTATCTGTGGCATCATTGATGAAAATCGGTCCAAGATGGCCGCCGCCACAAAATGGCGGATTACTTATTTTTTCACAACTCTCTCAATATGGGTATCAAATGAATGGGCTTGACTAGTAGAATACTATACCTGCACTATGATAAATTTCAAATCCAAGATGGCCGCCACCACAAAATGGCGATTTACATATATTTTTTTATTTTACAAGTCGGGAGTGTTTTAAATTTTCAATTTACACTTGTATCTAATTTGCTTTAAAACTTTGTTTTAATACAAACATCAAAGCGTATAATCAGTAGGTAAAATTATTGACATCGTCACATTTATACCTCGTAATTCGTATAACTAGTTACTCTAAATAGCACCATTACTTTAAGCTTTGTTTCAGTCCATGAAACACGCACGCGATACTACCTACTTATTACGAGTTTAAAACGTTAGTGATTTTATTTAATTGGTACCCGCAATAGGTATAATTATTGTAAGTTGTGTTATATGTGTGACATATTCTGACAATAATTATACGACTACGACTACTTATAACAGTAGTCGTAGTTTTTTTGAACTTTGGGCCATAGATTATTTATATATGTATGCTATGAGTACTCTTAATATTTTAATATGTATTTAAATTAACTGTTTATTTATTTAGGAGCACAGACCTGATCATCAGATCTATTTTCAGGAGTTATGAGTTTAACTATTTGTAAAGTGGTGGGGTAGATAGGTAACAAGTTATTCGATATTTCTTTCGTATCAAGATTTTCAAAACTTGACAAGTGGCAAGTAAAGGTGCTCTATATAAGCACAACTTAGACCTTTAGTTTGCATAAGTGACGAGGTTGAATATTTATTTGTAGATGGGTCAGTTTGGAGTTAGGAGCTAGAAATTCGAGAAGGATTTATTGAATTGAATACTGTTGTTGCTGCAGAGCAGTACAGAGCAATTCTCCTTTGTTATAGCAGATTTTTTATTCAGAAAATAAAACGGGTTGACATCATTTTCCATCGCATATTCCTGAGCATTTTGTTAAAATGTTTTCTATAGAGTCCCGGAAGTATTGACGTTCAGTGACCTGGAGGCTGTACTGAAGATATCTGAATCCAGGGCGACGAATGACGATGTTGCAGTGAAAAAAATATTAGCATTTTCTTTAGAAACAGGATATCCTGTTCGATATTTTTTATTTACTAGAAGCAGAACAATACAAAACACTTTACGGTTGCTAGGAATTTATTTGCTTATATTATCTAATTTTATATTACAGCTAGCATTTGCCTTTGCCTATTTGTAATGTAAATCAAGTCCTCTGATTAGTATGTCTTAACAGGTACAGTAATTAGGCAACAAATAGTAGCCTCACGCATAAAGGGTCATGTAAAACTATGGAGTTGTACAAATTACATTTAATTGTGTTGTTTCAATATTTCAGAAGTTTCAAGGCTCAAATAGACAGACAAGACTATATACCTACAGCATGTTTATTGGTTGTTATCCCGTGGCCGAACGATTTGCGAGGATTTGCGTTTGTTGGGACCTACTTTCAAGACTACTTCCTTAAAAAAATATTCATCAACTAGAAAGTATGACATAATAGTTGATAGGTAATTCACTATACAAGCAAACATACATGGGGTTTTACGTTGCGAATTAAACTCGTATCGTATACATAGGTACTTTTATAAAAACTAACATATTGAGAGGTAACTAGGAATAATTAATATTGTAGCAAAAAAACAACGTTATTGAGTACAGAAGTCCTCACCTGAATCTCATTTCGCAAACCCTGTTGGACTTAGTAGTGGATTACAATCCTTCATGTGTAGGTAAAACTTTTCACTTAACGGGTCAAGTATTGCGAACTGGGCCACATTTGGAGTAGCGGTCAAAATAAGAGCTTTTGAGTTTCAGTAGCTCAGGTTTTGAAAAGGTATCGTAAGTGAAATGTAACAAGCAAATTATAAAAAAAAAAACATAAACCTGACTTCGTTATAAAATAATGACTAAAAATTCAAAAAGATTCGATACTTTTTTTCATGAACGCCATCATATTATTAATTTCAATTTAATTTATACTCGGTGTCTGCCGGTGTCACTCCACACAATTAGGTTTACTTTTATCAATGTTTTAAACGGCAACAGTGAATCGAAGACTCTATATACCTGCGTAACTTTTGTGCTTGTGAACCTAAACTTTACCACTATCTAAAGCTCATAAAAGCTCAATTTATCATTCCAACCGTATAACCTAACGTTTTTTGTCGGAGAAAGTGCTTTTATCAAAGAGCGACTCCTGAGCAATCTAGCATCGCTTTGGATTGATAGTGCTAAGTGGCTTTGCCTTTTGCGAGTTAGCTTCTATCAAGCTAACTTCTTACTAATTAATTTTTGAATAGCCGGCTCCATTTAAGTCTCTTGAGTCTCCGACCTAATGAGGCTTACAAATCTCGGCGCTCATTAAAGACAGTTTAGCGCTAGCTTAGCTACTAATTACCTCACGTTTAGCTATGATGTAGTCGCGGGATAAACATGATTGTAGTAGGTAGGTTCATTATACCAAAGATGATCCTAAAGAGACATGCAAGTTGCAACGGATTGAATTTTTTTTTGACAATTTAAACATTATTAATATTTCCCTTTTCCGTTCAAATTAGAGTGAAGTTTGTGTTAGGAGTAGGCACGATAGTCGTAGATACATCCACGTACTGCAAGCACGGTTTGCTTCTATGAATTTCCGGAGCTAAAACTTATTCCAAACTAAAGAGCTACCTCATATCATATACCCTCATTATCCTTACTAATATTATTAAAAGGAAAGTGTGTTTGTTTGTTGGTTTGTCCTTCATACCCGCAGCATCGGAGCAACGATTGACGTGACTTTTTTCATCGGTATAGGTAGTTGCATGGGACTGGGAGAATCACATAGTCCGGGATAAAATAACTGTTATCCCGGAAAAATAGAAGGTCCCCGCTGGGTTTTTAAGAACCTATCTATGCGCAGACGAAGTTGAGGGTAGAAGTCAGAATCTTATATTCACGTCAGTATAATATTATGCACTTCATTGTCATTTATGCTTGAAAATTGAACAACTCAGTGCTTTATGTTCGAACGAGTTATGTTGGAAAGTGGAAGGTTTGTTTGAAAAAGTCTCACTACAGAAAGCAGCGTGTGCATTGGGCTTAGATAGGTGCTCATACGTGAGCACGAGTGGGTGCCACTTGGAGCGCCATGCGACGCTAATTTCACGCCAGACGGCTCAGCGAGAGCGATCCTAAATTGCACCGAAACAGTCTGTCGCGTTGGGTGTCGAACGGTATGCATGATTAAAGGGAAGCGTTCAAATAACATTGACATTTGATAGGCGGCGCTGAATCGCGTATGTCAATAGTAATTGGGTGCGTTATGTCTGTGAAAGTGTGTGTTTTTTATTTTTTTGCTCTTTTTACTCTACTGGTACACTGTATTGGTCTAGTACTGGTGGCAAGTTGACTGACATGAAAACATGAAAAAAACATGATTTGTTTACGAATATTTCTATATTGATCTCATGATCTCATATCTGAAAAAAAAAAAAATTGACACTTTAGAGTTTCTAGTTTCTTATTTCGTAACTTTATAAAATAGCGATTTTAAAGAGTCGATAGAAAATAAAGGATCAGAATGAGAGCTTAATCTGTTGTTTATAAATTAAAGCAACATTAATCAATTTTCATTTTCATTGCGAGGCAATTAATATTTTTTGCGTGTCATGTTGAGCGGATTAAAGTTACATGATGTATTTGAAATATAATGTAAAAATACCTTCATAATCGTTTAAGAAATCTTGCCGTTTGTTTGTGTTTCCTATAGGTAGGTATTAATAAATAGGTATGTAAGTAGGTTATTTTTAGTGTGCCAAAATGTTTTATGGCCCACTTTTTTAAGGGCTATTACGAACTCTGCGTTGTGGATTTTTCGCTAATTAAGCAAATTTGGCCTTTAAGCCTGATATAATAACTAGACGAAGTATGTAATTATACTAACACATTCACATTTAGAGAGTACATGATTTAAATTACTTAGGTAAGTAATGTTTTCATCAACCATACCTCTAAATTATCCCCTAATTAGGAGTCTCTACGTAGGTAACGCGTACGAAATAGCACTGTGTTACAAAGAATGGGGAAGGTCAAAGAGATTCTTACAACCATTAAGAAGAGGAAATTGGAGTATTTTGGGCACGTGATGCGTAACACCGGCAAATATGAACTCCTTCAACTGATCATGCAGGGGAAAGTGACAGGTAGATGAAGGCCTGGCCGCAGAAGGATATCGTGGCTAAAAAACTTGCACCAATGGTTCGGGAAGAGCACAAGAGCACTATTTAGAGCAGCGGTCTCAAAAGTTGAAATCGCCCTAATGATTGCAAACCTTCGCAAGAAGACGGCACATAAGAAGAAGAAGAAGACGTAGGTAGCCCCTAAATACCATCCCTTACCCAATGCCATTTTCACCATTATGTATTATTAAACCTATTAGGTTTGTGAAAACAAAATTGATAGAAAGGGTCACCTAACTTTAGCTTAGGTAGATAGCCCGTAAGTTTTAGGGAACGTTGGTGAAAATAGACTTAAGTCTACCCGTGCGAAGCTACGAGTACGGTATGGGCTGGGTACTACGAGTCAGCTAGTCTATACTATTATAATAAAGAGAGAGCGCGAATTTTGTGAGTTTGTATGTATGTCCGGAGCAAACTTTGGAACCACCGCACCTATTTCAAAAATTCTTTCACCATTTCAAAGGTACATTATTCCAGATGGTTAAAGGCTATATATTATGCACATAAATGTATTATGGCTAGATAGGGGAGACCGGGGATAGTTGACTATAGGGGTAGGTAGATTAACTGCCAAAAACTCGTCGACAGTGTACGAATTGAATCATCTGAATACAGCCGAGTATTACACTCTGCATCCCGCTCAGGTGTCTGGAGCGCCGCAACGCAGTCGGGCGCCGTTTTCGAGCAGTGATAGGTTTTTGATTTTTTAACCACGTAAGTAATATTTTGATTTATTACACTTTTTGATCTGGTGCCTACAAGTTTTATGTGAACAATTTTTATGTTAGTCCCAACGTTTGATGGGTGCATATTTATCATATTTCGTATCTTATTTTTCAAGTCACTGTTAGTGTTTAGGCTAGCCATGCGATCAAACTAAAAAATAGCAGTTGGGGCTGGTAGACTAATTTTTTCCGGGGCTGGTTGACTAATCAGTCAACCAATCAAAAATGGTTGTTTTGGTGGTTTTAGTTAACCTTTTATTAGACTTTTAAATATTTATAGCAATTTTATTGTTGCAGAACAATGAGGACCTATAAAAAAACTACTGAACGACATAGATAAATTATATGTATAACTGAACGAGTGATAGATGTTTTAGAAAGAGCTTGTCATACTGTAATTTCTGACGAAAAAAGCATTTAATGCCACATTAAAACAGTGCAACACTCCTGATAAATAAAAATATAACATCGCTACCTGGTCAAATCAAAAGAAAAATCAAAACGTCACCAAAATTAACCCTGGACACAGTTGCATAAATTATGAAATGGGCAAATTTTTACTAATATAGAAGAGGAAGCTTTAGCCAATTATATAAAGAAGGCAGCTGATATTTATTAGGGATTGACGCCATATGATAGTCGAAAATTAGCATATGAGTTCGCAAAAAAAACAAAGCTATGCCTGATTCTTGGAGGACAATTGTTAGTTGGTGAAGATTGGTTGGACTCCTTTTTGAAACGTCATCCTTCTCTATCAATCCGACCTCAGCAACGAGCCTGTTGAGAGCTACATCATTACGTTACAAACTACGTTAGTTTATATTTGATACAACAAGTAGAACTACATTGTTATTAAGTTCCGACAAAAACCTGTAATTTTTTGTTGTAGAAATTATGTCTGACTAGGATTTACAATTGGTATTAAACGAAGAGTTAAATTAAAAAATGTTAAAAATAAGATTATTTTTTGGTAATTTTTTTAAAGACATTTTAAGAAATGGATGATCAGCTGACTTAAGTTTTTTTTTTAATAAAAGGCTCAATTATATTAAAAAAATGTTTAATTATTTGCTCCTTCCCATGATTCGACTCTTATTGATACATAAGTCAACCTACCCCTGGTGTATGGTCTACCTACCCCGGACCAGGGGTAGGTTGACTAAGATTTCTTGTTTTGGAAAATGCATTAAATTATCACTATTTTACTAAATTAGGAACTAGATATTACGTATTTTTATTAGGTTAATAGATTTCCTATCAATTAACATGGTTTTCTTTTCTATAAATATTAAAACAAAAAATATATGAACCATTTAGTAAAAACCTAGTCAACCATCCCCGGTCTCCCCTATTATGTGCAAATTTGTTAAAGAAGTCGGAAATTTTTTTTACTCTTAAACGTTTTCAAGGCGTGCGCTGGGTCATATACTGTCATTGGATGAAAATGATGTAAAGGTGAATTGTTCCTCTTAAAAGAGTTCTAAAAAAAAGTCCGCGCTAGCATATGTCTATATTCTAAGGATAACTTACAGTAACCATTTCTATCTTTCAAATTTTGATTAAAAATAATGAATTATTTTCGACCTTCTTTAACCGATGTGATGTCAATCTATATCTAAATAAATATGTTTATGATCGTAAGTTTTTAATTTAGAACATATTTGCCCTTTACACTATATAATTTAAATAAATATCTTAGGAGTTATCGGAAAATTAATAATTCCGCGCGACAAAATAATAAAATGGTGCCGGCCGGCGCGGGCGGTGCACGGTGGCGGGTTTCGGTGCGGGAGATTCCTGTGATTCCTGTGGTGATCTTATTTACAATCGTCTCCTATTAGAAGCTCTGTGTGATCAGTCCCGTAAAAATAAATATTTAAATTTTCAACCCGGACGAAGTCGGCGCGGGCTTCTAGTAATAAATAAGTAAGTCTGAGCTCCCTATTTCCACAAATATTTAATGCTACCGAAATCGAAAAAAATGCAGAGATGCAGGTCTTGGCTCTTTTAGTTTGTTATTACTCGACTGCGTAAAAAGAAGAGTTAAGTATGTTTTTCTATTGTATGCATGTATGTATGTATGAGTTTTCTTTGTCACGCCCTAGAGCCAAAACGGCTTGATGGATTTCTGGATGGATGGATTGGATGGATGGATGGACATGTTAGGTGTCATTTGAATCGTGTAAATATTGGGATTGACATTAGGTAAGTACCTATTGTATTGGGTAGGTAACCTATAACTTATTATATTTCGAGATGAAAAAAAAAATGGAGGGAAAGTAAGTAGATAAATTTTGTTAAATAGCTTAATATTGCCATCATTATTTCAATATTATAACTAGGATGAAATATTCATGGATGGTTTACTAGATAAAGTGGTTTTCAATTACGAACAAGTACCTACCTAATACATACTACATTACGAAATAAACGACCGGACTGCTTCACCAGTTACTATAATAAATTTTATATTATGCAGTAGGGTCTTATATTTTTTAATTTATTTCCTAGTAGCATCAGGGCAGAAAATTGAATGAAACGTACCTGCCTTAGCTTCTTGTATTTCTAAAAATAGTTTCAGCTTTTATGAGAAATCGATTTTCAATGTTGGTTGGCACGTGGCGGGTATACAATACATTTCGTTTTAAGCTTGAAACTTTTAAAGCTTTAATTTGTTTTGCGTGATTACCTTTTAATGTTTTAATACTGTTATAGTTTTTACATTTCACGAAGGCGCGTGAGCTTTACTTGTGGTTACGTCGTGTACATGCACATTGCGTAAGTGTGCGTGTCTGTCAGGAGCGTAGATAGGAGCGGTCAGGTGCGAGCAAGCTCTCGCTCCCACTTATATGGATACGACACACAACAACCATGAGCCACGTGCCCATGTGGGTATGCATTGTCTGTTTTGGTCACTACAATTATTCAACATACCTACGAATAGGTAAATGCATTATATCCCATTATAACAAACAATGCGAATAGCTGTTAGGTACAATCTAAAGGCATAGTGCTCGGTAACTCCCATTTTGCATAGAGCGTCGAAGCTCATATCTCAGGCGCACGGTAACAGATGCCGTTATGCCGGCACAAAAGCCTTTATATTAAGGTGACTATAAATGCCCCATACTTCACAGACAGTCTCGCATTTTGCAAGGTAACAAAATATTCGTATTCGTACTCATATCTATGTCGACGACTGAGACAACGCTCTATGAAACACTCCCTTTATAAAACCGAGATTTGGAAACGGATAGTAAGTTGTTTTCGGCTTCGTAGAGCGTCGTCTTTGTAGCACATGTCACATTGATCACATGTGCATAGATACAGCACCTTGTATGTATGTAGAAAATCGTCCGTCATGCCAAGACCATTTTTATTAAATCTACATTACAATTGCACAATTGCACAATCTACCTATAATTATGGAAATCTAATTTTGTGTGCTCTTGACGTTTCTCATGTACATACATATAATATAGTAAGTAAATATTTAAAAAATAGTGGAAATTTTATTTACAATGAAATTGATAAGAAAATGTAGCAATTATTTTTATATTTAGCTTTTATTTTTGATATTTACGTTTTAGCTTTAGTTTTGTATTATATTATGTATTATTATTACATATTTAACATAATTTAAATTAAAATATTTTTAATAGTCCAACATTCTGGGAAATAAAATTATTATTATTCATTTATTTATATCTAGTAATTGTTGATGTTTCGCATTTCAGTTTCTACGAGTTGGTTACCGTATCTACCTTATTAGATACCTAGTAAGTACTACTTTGGTCCCGGGCATTATCTTAATAGATATTATGAGAAAGTAATATTAATGGAACGCAAAGCAATTTCCAGATGCTAATTAAGCGTCTTATAACTTTCTTATCTTTACACGTCAGGTGTCAATTATTTATAGATAGGAGAAATACATGGTGGTAATCAGATAGATATTGGCTATTTGTTTCGTAGAATGATGGGAGTACCTACAATCTACATAGATTTTCAAATTAAAGATGCAACATAATGTATTGTAGTCTAATTTTGTACACTTACTGCTTAGGCTGCGGGTCCACTGAAGCGAGATGTGTTCAGTGAAACATCTGAAATTTTTGAGATGACGTGAAACTAAATTAGTGCGATTATTGCTGGTTCTTCTCGGTTGGAACGGCATTCCGAACCAGCCCTGGTAGCATGGGCGGGAGAAATTTTATTCCCGGGAAAAGGATAAAACGTTTATCCACTCGCTTAGCTGTATCCGGCCGTCGAGCATGGGCACTGCGGTGGAAATAGCACTCAGGGATATACTTATAGAAATATACATCGTCTTCTCCTCTGTCGCCATACTTTAGCATAGGGAAAAGATAATTTTATCCCCTGTCAGTGGATAAAATCGGGGGATAAAATTTTTATGGGCAGGAGGCCCATGCTACCAGTGCAGTGGTGGATTCATTTGACGATTCGAAAGCACTTTGTAAAAGTTTATTTGAATAAACAGTTATTCTATTCTATTCAATAAGGCATCGTGAATCAATTGGATAGGTATTTGAGTCTTATTAAAATGTAGGATATTCATTAATTACAATCGAAAATGTTATTCTTACATGTTACATTATAAGTTATAAGCTGTTTTACTGCGACTGTATCGTAGTAAAACACTAACAAATCTTTAAAATATTTATAGTCTCAATAACCCAACGGTTAAAAGTGCGGACTGAAAACTGAAAAGTTCGCAGGTTCGAACCCCATACGTGGCACTATTGCCGTACCCGGTCATAGCACAAGCTTTCCGCTTATTTGGAGGGGATGGAGGATATTAGTCAACTTCAGTTTGGCTAATATTCTTTTTCTAAAAAATTAAAAAAAATAAAAGTTGATTTGATTTGAATATAACTTTTAAACTCTTAAGAAAAGTGCTCTCGAGTGTTTTGAACAACGTTTATAAAATTACAATATGTTACATGCTACATTGCTCCCTTGAACGTTAAGGGCGCTTCGGTTCATATCAAAGGCTAACGGAGCCCCGGTAACAGATGTTAAGTCAGGTTAAACGATCGCTCCTCAAAGCAACGACCTAAGCCATATTTCTAGATATTATAGGTACGTTATTTTTGTTATGTATTCCGCGAAATCGTCCGCGTCGACTTTTTTTAATTCTGTAGGAATTAGATTTTGCGAATACAAATAGAAATAAAGAGATAAGCAAGGATACTCGTTGATGGCTTGGAAAGTGAGTTAAGAAAGTGGAGTCAAAACTCAAAACAAACAAGCGAAACAATGGCGCATAGTGATATTCTTATTTAAAAATCACAACCGGCACATCTTTGTACCAAAGGAAGCCCCACACCGTTCCCCTATTCTTGACGCCCTCCCGGGTTTTATTATAGTCAACAACCTATCACGCGTCATAAATCTATCATTGTTATTCTTGGCTCAAGAACTCAAGAAACAAATAGGTAACTACGCCTCAAGAAAGTCCTAAATCGTTTATGGGAATGGGCGTGATATTCTAAAAATTTCACAGACATTTAAGACCTGCCCTTGTACAAGTTTAAGAAATCTATTAATAGTATGCACATAAAAAAGCATATTAATTAATATACTTGAAGATTATATTATAAATGGTAAAAAAGCGTGGATATGATTCGCTTAAGCAATTCACGAGACGGAAATAACTATAATAATATAATATTTTAAAAAGAACAACCGCCGAGTTTCTTGCTGGTTCTTCTCGGTTGGAACGGCATTCCGAACCAGTGAAAGATACACTTCACGATCCAAAAGCACTTTGTATAAGTTTATTTGAATAAAACAATATTCTTTTATATTATATCTTAGGCTTCGTATATTTTAAAATGGCGTAGCCATCTATTTATGCGTCGGTCTCGTAATACTGCAAGATTTTGGCAGTAAGTTTTTGTTCAAGTCACGTTCGACCCGTGATAAACGTATTTGGGGGTGACGATTTGCATAACTTCCGACGACGACGTGATGATGAATGATTGGCAGAGATTGTATAAGAAGACGTCGACTTTCTGACTTGCGGAAGTAAAATTTGAATCGAAAAGATAAGTTCTTGAGAAGGGTGGTTGATTGTTTTGGCCTAGTTTCGACGGAATAAATAAAGTTATCGATAACATGGTTATAAACAGTATAGATCAAGTTTGTAATTACTTCGTTGAAACTCGCTTTATTTTTGAGTCGTTTACCTACTTTTGTGCTGTACTCAAAGACAGTGAAAATTTAATCCTTATGGGAAACTCTAAACTCTACCAATTAATTACCTGCCATGTACAAATTAGAAGCTTACCTAGGATTTTATAAGATCACCTAAGAAATATGAGTAGGGACGGAAAATCCATAACACAAGGACTAAAAGTATCTAAATTAAATAGTCATCGTATATTGATTTTAAGAAAAACAAAAAATTGAGAAATTAAACTTATTAAATCGGATATTTCTATATAAGTATTTATTATTCATCGTTTTTAAGCGATTACAAATCTAATTTCATGTAGATAATTCCTTAAGAATTCATCAAGGATTAAAACCACACAAAGTTCTTATTGTGAAATCCAAACTATTCTCAGTGTTTCACCCCAACTGAAACTTTGATCAAGGATCGCGTCTTTAGTAAAGTTCGTATTATTTCGTTCCACGAACTCAAAGTTGCTAATACTGCGGCTTTAATTTTGATATTTATTATTTACTTCAGCAAGTTCAGTCTAGGATTAGTTTTTAGCTAGGTATTTGATTTTAGAGACTTTTTTGGTTCATTGTCTTTTTTATATATTTATTTATTTGGATTATCAACAGCACTAAAACTAAACTAAATAAAACAATACTTTGCCAAACTAATTACTACTATTTCATATTAGTGGCAACCCTATTGATTTATTACTTTGTCATAATAATAAATCCTACAGGATTAATTCATTAATTAATTACACATAGGATTAGTTACAGTTTGATCACTTTACATGTACTTACTTCAGATTCGTGTTGTTCATAATTTTATTATAAGTAATAATAAATTAACTACTTGACATTGGCGAAGTGCATTGTGCTGGCTTGGCACCTGAAAAAGCCATACACCAAAGGAAAGAAGAAGAAATCAAATTACGTTTGCTTATATTAATTTTGTTGTTTTGTAAGGATAGAATGATTTTTTTCGTTCTTGATGTATTAAAAGCGAACAATACGACAGAGCTAACTTTTTCTAATGAATGGGTACCCGATTGCTCTATACAACAGAAAGAGGGCTAAAAGCAACGGTGGAAATTACCTCACTTTGATTATAAAGAATTTAAAGAGTCGTTTGAAAGTAACAAAGAATAGACATGAAAGCGCTTCCGAATCAAAACAATGCAGCTCATGGGGAGCCTTGACTTCCGCCACCTAATGTCAGTGAGGGAGAGAATCGATCCACTCGCCCGATTATACCTACTAGGGTGGATGAAAACTTCTTTATGGTGTAAAAGGTAGATTAACTGCAGTTCAGCAACATTATAAGCAGCGACGAATGCGACAGGTGGCAAGGAGTTGTAGGTACATTCATTTCCTATACTCCTAATAGTAGAATATTATTGTTGTGAATAATTTTCTATGACGATTATTACTAAATATTGTGATATCGAAAAACATTGAAGATTGATAAAAAATCTGGAATATTATGTTTATGTTTGCTTGAAAATGTTATACTGAATTTTCAATATTTTTGAGTTTTGACTTTGTAAACATTTAAAAATGGTTTAATTTTAATTCTTATTTTATTCAAATCCTTTCGTACGGCTATACATATAAATTTAATATTTCTATATCAAAAGAATCAAAGTTTTCGAATCGAATTTCTCTATGTCAAAACTTTACGTGGACAATTCGTGGTACCGAAGGTACGCGAGAGCTAATTAATATATTTTATGTAGCTTCTTAGCCAACCTGTGGCTTCTACGACAGGTCAAGACGTAGAGTCTTGACCTGTCGTAGAAGCCATCGGTTCGGATAGCACATTCCGTTGAGAATATCACTAGTTATAAAACAATAGGTCCCAAAGAAAAAAGTATATTATGTGCTGAAGGTACAGGCATCTCCAATAAGCTACATCGTTGTACGTCGTGAGCCGTAGACATCTCTAGAGCACTCTAGACACAATGGGCGTGAGCTAGACGATAGCTGCGACTCGCACAATACACCGACAAACTTTTAACGACGTAACTGTCTTATCTTTTAATGGACTTCCTTAGTGCTTACGTGAAAGAATTCTAAAAGTATTGTTTTTAACACAGAAAACAGACTTTTTGACAGTCAAGTACAAAGTAGCTCAGTTGCCTGTGAAAATCCCATCCAAACTGGTTTAGCGGTTCTGAAGATTAGCTCGTATAAACATACAGACAGGCAAACAACGGACACAAACTTTAAAAACGTGTTTTTGTAACAGGGCTTTTGATTTATCACGAAAAATGTCTGTTCGATGCAAGTTTAAAATGCGAAGCGTTGGAACTTGGAACTCTAATAATAACAATTAATTAAACGATCTACTTTCTAAAATTTCTTTAAAGTGCCCACGGTCTACCTGTCGGCATCCAAAACTATTTTATATTGCACCATGCAAGACAAAGTATGCTACTAATACATTTATTAGAAGAAGTTGCAACCAATTTAACGTGCTATTTTCGGAAAATGACATCTTTCATCTCTCTCTCTCCAAATTTAAATTAGCTATTAAGGATACCTTGTCGAAAACCGACTAGCTACACGTTGGTCGGTTTTCGGCAAGTTTCTGTTTAAAAAATTAATTTATAACTTTTGTTCTCCCTTTCTGCTGCACCTGATTGTTGCGTTGTCAGATTAATGTAATCTATAAGTGTTATATAGTCTTTGGAAACTATTTAGGTTTAAGAATTATAAATCTGTTTTTAGATTTAAGCCAATTAACACTGTATGTTTCCATAAAATAAATAAATAAACGATTATCGCTTACTTTAGAATTCAGCAATAATACAAAAAACTTTTATTTTAGTTTCAAACAGAATCTAACAAGAATAATTGAAATATTTTTTATGTAGGTACTTGTAACTTTGTAAGGTACGGCACCATTGGAGATTGAATCTGGCTCGCACTTTGTCGGTTTTATTTTAGAAGGTGAAATACGTCTCTTTTGCTTAGTGAAAAATTGCATTAGAGGTAGAAAAAAGTACCTTACTCCCGCATCCTTTTTCTTTTTCCTTCAATCTTCCGTGAAAATCAATTTACAAGAAAGTCGCTGCACTGAAGAGCGTATTATGACGTTGAATATTTTCTCTCAGCTACAATAATAGGATTCTAAATATAGCGGCGTAGTAACATCGTGCTCCATTAAACTTATCTCCCAACCTTCTCCCAACAAATCACTATTCCCTACTTTCACACGATCACCAAAACCAACACTCACACATGTCGTCAATTAAACTAAAGGGGAAGATAAATATCTCTCATTTTGTCTTAATTCTGTATATACCACTAGTTCATCGTGACAATGTACAATGGGATTTTATGAAGATCTGTTACCATAACCAAAACTATAGGTAGTCTAAACTAAAAAATAAACCGAATTCCGTGTAAATGAATGCAAATATTACGAATAGGTACCTGATTAAAATATGGCGTTTAGAGAAGGTTTAGTGAGATTCCCTTCAAGGCAAGAGTGAATAGGCATTTTTTAGGGAAGCGCGCTCCAACCTAGACTTCATCAGTGCTATCCACTATTTCGGGCAAAAAAAATATAATTTTAAAAGCTAACTGTAGTAAAAAGATAGTCTATGCTGTATGCACATTGCACAATAATATTTTTATATGAATATATATCCACAATCGAAATGTATAAAATATTTTTTCTTTGTTCATGGTAGAAACTTCTAGAAACTAAGATACTTTATAATTCCATGAAGATGGACATAGACTTGCAGCCGTAGTATAAATGATGAATATTATCTACATAATAATATAATATATTATATTGTTTGATACAGAAATTTAATTTATTAACTTAATAAAGATTTCACGTTTACTCTACGTACGTATAACTCTTAAGTTGATTCATGAGAATGGCTAAGTGTAAGAAATATAGAGACTTATTTAGAGGAATAATAAACTAAGCTCAGAAAATGTTGTTTTTGTTGGATACGAGAAGTTATGTTGTCTAGCAAAAATAACGAACTTAGCAGACAGACAGAGGAAAAACATTTGTGTTAGCAATAAACTGTCGCGTCGCCTCTAGCGACATGCTCCGGGGATGTAGGGGGGAAAATATAGAGTTTCTTTAATGAATTTAGACTGTGGAAGTTAGTCTCAGAAGCAGCCGTTCTACCATAGAAGCCGTGAGTCGTGAAAAATTCAGTCTACTCGCCTGAAACGCTCGCTTTATTTCATCGTTTCTGAAACGGACCGCTTACGTGTGGCATGCCCTTCCGGCGTGGTGTCCGTATTTCCTGCCACATAAAATTTGACTACCTTTAAGGCAAGCGCGCTCCAATCTAGAGCTCAGCACTCAGCAGTGCTTTCCATCATTGATTGGAATCAAACGCAAGCCTGCCTTGTAATAAAAAAATCACCTAAATTATTAATATTTCAAATCAGTCTCGTTACAGTATTTGCGAAAAATTAAAAAAAACTTAATTTTTTCATAATTTTGGGGGCATGTAATCTTCTTAAACCTCATGAAAAAGGATAAAATTCGAAACGATGCGGACAGGTATGATCGTTATTTATCGAAACGCTTTTAGATACATCCATATTCTATAAATGGAAAGGATTTTGGTCCAGTTGCCAAGTAAATGTCGCTACCAATTAGGCCTTCATAATTAATAGATTCAATTATACCGTTTCGACAATCGCCCGTATTAAGCCAATCCAATCCCTCCGAGAGGAAGTTCCTGAATAGCATATTATGCAAATGGCCAGCTTCACAACGAATATATATCCGTCTATTTCAGCCTCTACTAAATGGTACAATATATGTGTGCAGAACTGCTAGGCAAATTCATGCTACGTTACCACTAATAGTTATCACAGCAAAATATAGTTTGTGACATGGGACTAGGGTTGAAATTAACTTTGTGTCAAGTCCTGTGTTAATTAGCCCTAGAGAGAACTTCAAACGAGACAGCGCGTCGCCTCTTGGTCAGCTACTTAGTGTGGAAACGCTTTTAAATGTTTCTGTTTTTCACTAATTTCGCAGTGTCAATTCGGCTTAATATTTAAATCGTGCTGCAATTGATAGTTAACTGTTTGAATCTCAGCCGGTCACGTGAATGACGAGTGCTGTGATCATAAAACTCAAATTGACACTAATCTCCCGCTGGCAGTGACCGTGTACTATACCTATTCTGGCGCACGGGGACGTTATTTAGCATGGAAACAGGACTAGAGCATCGCCTAGTTATTTTTCATCATCACCATCATTGAAAAAGTGATCAATTAATTTGTTTTTAATTTTGCTGGACAAACATCTAGCAAAATTTTTTTTTTAACTTTTTACATCGGATATAAATATATATACCTAAATAACCAATAAATTTTGTTAAAAATGAACTTGTAATATTGAATTTTTTGCAAATATACCTTATCTTTACAATATATTATCAAATATCCAAGTGATTTTGTCTGCTTTATTTCCGCGTGGTTTTAGAATTTTTGAAAAACTAGTACCCTTAGGACGATCCTTTATTGTTTGGGGATACTTTTAAGAGTCCAAACTAAAAAAAAGCCTTTTTGAGCTTAATTAAGGATATTGCTTATTATACACATTTAGGATAGGTAGTCGTGTTGCCATCTTAAATCTATGGTATTTTGCATTTTTTTTAATTTTATCTATTTTAAGGATGAAATAAAAAAAGGTTAGTGAAAAAAAAAATTACTCTTATTATTGATTTTTCCAAATAAGAATCCTAATTTACTATGTTCAACTTCGATAATTTTATCGAAGCTTCCTTTCTTTTCCTTTTTATTCAGGATCATGGTCATACACTATCTCCGTCGCAAAATCGACAATATCCGCATCCGCATCCAACCGACCCCTGCGACTGCGTCCCTCAATTACAGCACTTGCGCAAAGTGCCCTTCACAGGCAGGCTTGGACAGATACAACGCAGCACGGCAACAGCATAGCAGACCACCATTTACTTCGATGACGCTGGACATTTTTTTTTACAACAGGGTGTCTTTCATGGAAAGAGATCTCGGTTTGCTTGTCTGATTTATTTTCGATTTGATTTAAATTTTTATAATTAATTGTTGTTTTATTTAAAGTGAATTTACAATTTTTGTCAATTTTATTATTTTTATCTAATTTTGAACACTATAAGGTGTGGTCATCTTCAAAGCTCGGAGTACGGAATCAGCAGAATACGCTGGACATTGTACATACAGGCGTCGGTAAAATGAAGATTTTTTTGTTCTCTCATCCATCTACGATCATTTCGTGAGCAGGCCTGGGAGTTCTTATTTCGATTATTTAGGTCTTACACATCTACTGACGTTACATCATTTAATAATAAAGTGTAAAGTTAAAATATGTTAGTCAATAAGATGTTATGGTAGTCTAAATCAAGTAACTAAAAAAAAAAAATAACCATGTTGAACATGACCGTTATTCTCCATTCCCCTTCAACTAAGCGAAAAGCTTATATTAGGAGAAGGTAACAATAGTGGTAACAATAAATAATTTAATTGGAGCTTAACTCTGGTATTGTATACTGAAGAAAAGGTCGACCCTTTTAAATTTCAGTCCGCTCATTGTTCTTTGAGGCATTGAGGGTTTTTTTAATTTGCATAACTCCATGGCTTAGTGTTTAGCGCTATGGTGTAGTTTACACCGAGAAGTTGTCATGTTTCAGTACACTTCCTGAACTTTTGAGCCTTAATTTATGTCCGTTCCTTGTTGTTAGGAGTGCGTCAAATTCTAGAAGCCGCGTTGGAAGCGTCAACGCCTTGTGTCTGTCCAAGCCTTAAACGCTGAATATTAAGATATCACTCAGCCAGAAATGGAGCCCGGAGAGAAGGAAACGCTTTCAACAATTTCGTAATAAGGGTATTTACTATTCGTTAACTTTGAGCTCGTGAAATGAACAATATTATGCACCATTTCCTTCATGCGAAGACTTGAAGAAGGCTAAGGTAGGTATTTATTCTCACACAACACATAATATTATTAAATCAATATCAATAAAGAAGATCTCGTAAGAATTTATTAACAAACTCCATGTTTCCAGAACATAGATATATGTAGTGTAAGTCGATGAGAAATGTAATATTTGCACAGCTTGCGTACCAGAATAATTATTTCCCTCATTATCGGTAAGTCTTTAGTGATAAAGTATAAACATAATAAATATATTTCATGTTGTAAAATAAGATATGTTGGTATTTGTTTACAGGGTAGTAGGTAGGAACTTTAGACAACGATAGGGGAACTTATTACCCCTAAACGGGAAGCCGAATGAAATAAAGAGGACAATTTTGCCAAAGTTCTCACGTCCCGCAGTCTATTCGCGTTTGATGCCATTAATATCCTATTTGTGCAACAATTTCGCTTGAGAGCGTATGTCCTGTCCCGCCCTCGTGCTTGCAATAATGGCAGAACAAAATTGCTGCCATCGAGCCGGGTATCATCGAATTAGATCCCCTGCGTAGCACTTGTCTGACACAGTGTTGAGAGCGCGACCGCGGAGACCTGCGCGACTGTACTCAAACACGAAATGATTTGACATTCAAAATTACAAAAGGATGTCTGTGAAGTGATCTACATGGAAATTACGATGAAGATCACGGAGTCCTCAGTGAACGCAGCCGATAGTAATGACACTCGGATAACTTTGGATATTGATGCCAAACAAAGGTATTCTTTAGCGCTTATTTTCTATCTTTTCTCTATCTGAAGTGGAGCTGATGGTCGTTAGGGTCCCAAGGTGCTGGAGCGGTGACCCCGCACCGTGATGGGAAGCGCAGTTTTGGTAGATTCCCCACCAGGTGGCCTGAGGACATCAAACGAGTCGTAGGAAGTCGCTGGATTCAGACGCCGAAAAGCCAAGGCAAGTAGAAATCCATGTAAGACACCTTTGTCCAGCAGGCGGGTCATCTGATGTTAAGTAATGATCGTCATCCATGAACATTTGTAGCACCTGAGGCGTTGTCCAATGCATTGCCGGCTTTTCAGAAAGTTGGTCCGCCCCTTGAATAACCCTATGTTGTAATTTAGTGATCCTTAGAGCATTTAAAAGTCGTTGAGTCAAGCGATGAGAGATCCACTGTTATTTGTAGATATATCTCTTGCACGGGCCGCCACCGAGCGGTGAGCATGATTTTGTGCTGCTCGTGTCAAGCAACTCACTGAGATTCGCTTAAACTCGCCCGTCCACTTAGAAGCCATCTTGAATTTCTCGGTGTTGGTCTGCGTTTTCCGGTGAGGGTCGCTATTCATGCAACATGGGTTCCTAACATCTATCGCTAGTTCGAGCTGGTCCATGTTTCTCTGAGTATCTTTTACTTTAATCTTTTTAATTTCTGAATATCAATGTCATTGAATCTTAGAACGTTTTGTGCAAGGAAGGTTTTTGCGCGTACTCGTATGTAATTTAACACTACGTAATATAGAGATCATTCAGGTCGTGCTACCACAGGTATCTGCTACAGAGTTAAAAATACTACTGTAATCATTAATTCTTTGCCTTGTGCACCTATTTAATAAAATCGACTTAGTATTGACGTTATGTTTTCACAGTACTATTGCGTTGTGTACTACTTATCTAATGAGTCTCTTAGAGTAAAAAAAAGGTATTTAAGTCCTCTAATGAATAATTTACGTTAAGAAATTGACAAGGTGTGAAGGTGGGATACGAAACCATCGACGCCGCGTGCCCCTCGCCCTACTTCCTGACGTATTTGTTACAACGTTATAAACACCGGATCGTCCTAAATAACAGGGGTCACTGACCGGGTGCCCCGTGGAACTCCTGCTGACAAGGGTGGCGGACGATTAATTTTAAAATGCATTTAGAATGTGGATATCTCACGCGACCTTCTGCTAATGAAAAAGTGACCGAAGCATTTGTCCAGTTGACGTGCGTTAAACAGCAAATGATGGAGCAATTTGTCCTAAGAGGAATTTAACGCATATGAATTTTTGATTCTTGAAAATTACCAATCAAAAATGTACAAATAAATATTTAAGTTCGTGTAACTTTGAAACCGTGGAATTTTTACAAAACTATGTTATTTTTACAAATACCTGACAAACTGCAATCTCGAATAAGAGCAAGTTTACAAAATTGAATTGAATTTCTTCTACCAAAAGGAAGATCCATTTATTTTTAAGAAAGAGGCAACAAAATTCTCTAAAATGCTTCTGACGTATACTTACGTCTTGACAGCATTTTCGTCGAAAGAAAGGGAAGATTTCACGAAAAACTGAAAACAGCAATTGAATGTGACTATTCGTGCGGTGAAGAGACCTCAGCCTTTGTTGTGTTTTGTTATGTTTTGTAGTTCGTACTTTGCTGTACCTACACAAAAAGGATTTTTTACGAAAGATAATAGAACTATGTACAAACTTAGGTAAAGTTTTTGCTGTAGTTTTTTTTAAAGAATATTAGCCAGTCCTATCTCCTGTAAATAAGCGAAAAGCTTGTGCCAGGCACTCCTGGTATGGTATGACAATAGTGCAACGGGTGGGGTTTAAAGTTAGTAGTTTTATCCTTTTAAAGTAGCAAACATCCATCTAGAAATTACATCATTCAAGATTCAAAAAAATTCAAAATTCAAAATTATTTATTTTACGTAGGCCAACTTGTATCTCTTATGACACGTCATGACTCTACCACCGGTTTGTTATTTACTCATACCTCTGGTGAAGAGCGTTGTCAAGCGGTATTTGACATAAATTCTGGTTCAAAATTGAATTTAGTAATTTAACAAATATTTATAGGGAAAGGGAAGTGAGGTAATGGTGATAGTTATTTACGACAGCTTAGAAGCAAAACTATGGGGATTCTAAACGCACTATGCTGAGAAGAGACCTAAAACAAAGTCTGGTATGCCTTTTCCATTGTGCAATGGTGATAATTATTTTGTTCACAATCACTGAACAAAATTAAATTGACAGATTTAATAATAATGCTATCCTTACAATATTCAGAGCTGTCAATTTAGTTTAGAGATTTCAAACAACAGAATTAACTTCAATCTCTAGTACCTATTATAACTTTTTGTTAAAGGTAACTAATGTACAAGGTTTTTATAATAAAATTCATCATTAATCAAGTCACTTATTTACAAACACTTTACTTCTTACTATCATTTCTATAGTAAGTTCTTCACGAGACCTACACACTTATTTCGCTAAAACTGTAAGATAAAAACTGTAAGATAAAAATAACTGAAATGACGATTATCTTTATGTTAAGAAGAAGAAGAAGAAAAATCTTGCTTCATGTAGATAATAACGAAGTCACAAACACATCGGGTATTTGTTATAATAATCCTAAACAAAGTTGGGCCGTGTACCGCATCAGGTGTGTTGGCAAACAAGGCAACATTTTGAAGGGGCACTCTTAACATTGTTGGTGTAACCACATGCAAGTACTGTAAACATGCCCGGCAACCGCTTTGTATCGACCACATGCCGTGTTGTGGAACATAATATTGGGTTAATTGTTTACTGCATAGTTGCGTTGCGACTACCGTAGCCGCCATAGAGGAAATAAGACATTGCTTACTCCATTTAATGCACGTGTTACTTTTTTGTGTTCGAGGGGAAATCTTAAAGATACTCGACATCCTGGGGAGAATTCGGGTTATGTATTTATTTTTATTTTTTTTAAATAAAAAATAAGTAAGACGTAAACTATTTTTCATACCCCTAAGTGATAAGGGTGGTCCACCCCAAAATTTTTTATGGCAAAACAACGTTTGCCGTGTCAGCTAGTACCTATATAGAAATTGTAGCGCCTACATATTATACCCTAAAGAGTCACACAAGTACTGTTTGAATACGAGAATATAATAAGGACCACTTTGTGAACATGTGTGGTTTGTGTGGTTGTTCCGCCATATAATATATTAGTTGTTAGCTCTTGTGTAAGTGGCATAAATATTATATTACTAGCTATTGCACGCTACTTTGTTTGTTGTTTGTTGTACTTTTTTTTTTAATTCCGTGGGAAGCCTTTGTTTTTCCACGATAAAAAGTAGCCTATGTCACCCTCCAGATCCTCAATTACCTAGTAGGTATACCTATGCAAAAAGTCACGTCGATCCTTTGTTGCATGATTGAAGGATAAACCAACAAATAAACAAACTTTCTATAGGGATTGTCGCGACTTACGACTTCATTTGCGCGTATTTTACTTTTTTTGTAAAATCCAGTGCGAATTCTATTTTTTCTGAAGAAAAAGTATGAGTTATTATGATCGTCTCCAAAATGCAAACTGTGCCAAATTTTGTCAAGATCAGTTAAGATCGGTTCGTGAAAGGTAAAAATAAACAGACAGATATTTTCGTATTTACGATTTTAGTATGCATTTATTTAGTTTCTATATTATTACTTCTAATTTAAAAACATAGCCGCGTGTAGGAAATTCAATCTAAGTAGTTATGAACTGCCATCACATTAAAATTAGCACTATCGTTGCAGCTGAGCAAAATCCTGCCCAAAAACATAAATGTTTGGATAAAACACCTTTTTCATTTCAAAATCAGTAAAGAGCATGTAAAAAAAGTAATCATTCCTCCAACAAAGCTCCTCTTCTCAGTTTTAAGCCCGTAGAGAACGATCCCCGTAACTGATTCCTTTATCCTTTTCTCTTGGCATCAAAAGTACAAAAACTACGTTCAACGTAAAAAGTCACTTACTACAGACGCCCATTGATCACTGGGCGGGCGGCCAACGGGCTCCAACGAAAGCGAACGCTACGAAACCGTCTACGCTAAACCACTCCAGTTGTACAACCATAATAACCCTACAAGCTTACCTAAATTCAACTCTACCACTAACCGAATTAAGTTCAACTTTCACTAGCCTATCTTTGGTACTTCGGTTCAATTGGTATTGGAAACCGTAGAGTACACTACGCTATAAGTATATTCAGTATACGTCTGATAATATTTATACTGGCGCTCAAAGATTAGTGAGATTTTAGATAGTGAAAGTGATTTATGTGAGCGAATTAAATATATTTCAAACTTTATCGTTGCGGCGAAGTTTGGAAGCTTGTATTTATGTGACTTTCCAGTTTACAGACGATATTTTATTACATTCTAATCTTCTACGTGATGGAAAAATAAATTCTAAACATAAAATACGAGAACGAAGAGAAGTAGATATGTCCTATGTGATGATGGTAATAGCGTGAGAGCATTTTAGTGTATTTTAATTGTTATTTTTGTCAGATTTTCTACACGACTTATTTTAACACATTAATTGAAAATTTGTCTCCGTAAAAGCTATATTCTTTGCCAGCTTCAGCAAGCTCGTTATTTGCGTTATTTTGATTTTACAGCGATTACACGGCTACAAGCAGTTCTTTTAGTCGCTTTGTTTTTCGGAATATAAAGTAAACAGAATTTTTGAACAGCCACATTTGCATACTTGATTACCCTGAAAAAAGAGGCTGTTGCCACCTATTATGAAACAATTTACATTTTGCACAACTTGTTGGGGGTTTTTCTTCAGTTTATATCTTGTCTTGGTAGTACTTGGGATTGCAGCTAGTAAGCGACGTCATTTAATAAAAGTAAACTTGAATTTTAAGGTTCCGTAACCAAAGGGCACCATCTGTCAGCAGGTTATAGTATCTCATCGACCGTAATATGTAGTAAGATATTTGAAATTATCACCTCCCTCAAAAACCTCAATCTCCGCGAACGAAGTCGCGGGCATCAACTAGTAAAAAATCAGATTGACATAAGAGATCAATCTTCTAATGTTCCTAGCGTTCCATTTCCTGCTTTCAAGGAATGCTGTTTACCAAACGCTCTGGCGGGCCCGCTTCTAGGAACACTGGTTAGTTTCCTAATGTCGGCTTTAAAGTTCTAATTAGAGATAAGACATGGTAGAGTTCAATGAGCCGTATAACCTTATATGGTTTCACCTTTCCCTTTAATTCCCTTTAAGTATCACAATGGGTATTAACTGACCAGTCTCAAGCTTTAGGGCAGACGAATTAAACGAAAACTTGCATTTAATTACGAAATAGTCTATAGTATAATATCTGTACTCGTTCTTTACATCAAGCGTCGAGAGAAAACCCGCATTTCAAGTCCATTCAGTTATAGTTCTTGCAACACACGAGGGCGTGTTGCTCATGGTTGTGTGTGTGTCGTATCTGCATAAGTGTGAGCGAGAGCTTGCTCGCGCCTGACCGCTCCAACCTAGGCTCCTAACAGGTACGCGCACTTACACAATGTGCATGTAGGTACACGACGTAACCACAAGTAGGTAAAGCTCACGCGCCCTCGTGAATTTCAAGAATTAACTATACCGAGGTTATCTCAATTATTCTTTGCTTAGGTATCCAATACCACGCATTAAATTTTTGAAACTTAATTGAAATTTATCAGTGACCTTTTGAATAATAATATCTATCACTTATAACTGTAACTAAATAAATAGGAGAAAATTTTGATGATATTTAAACTTATATTTAAAAGTTCCAAGTCCAAAGTCAACTTATTTTCAAGTTTCGAAACTCTTACGTCATTAACGGGAGAAAATACTCAATACTTAAACGCTCTAAGATTCAATATTGTTGTTTGTAAGAATCCAGTCACAATAGAAGAAATCGTTGCAGAAAATCCAATTTCGAGAAATTCATTGCATTTTATTATATCAGCGAATTGCTTTCAGCCTTATTTCAGCCCTCTTTCTTGAGACAGCGTCGCGCCGTAACAGTACCCAGTAGGTATTTGTTGGCTTTATGGTACAGTACGTAACTAGCGCTAAAAGATACATATTGGCCGAAATGTATCTTTTAGTTGGTAATTAGCAGAGGTTCTAACGCCCTATACACATTTATGTTTACGGCGTGGCCGATCCTGCTGATGTCACTCGTCTCTTGGGGTGTTGTGTGCCATGAACTACATTATCATCATCTGATATATCATATCTCTGTTTCCTTTATATTCCGAGATAAAAAGTATTTTATGCCCTTCCTCTATCTTCTTGCCAAATTGTGTCGAAATAAGTTCTGCGGTCTAGGCATAAAAAGGACTGACAGACAGTTACTTTCGCATTTATAATGTTATAGCGTGGATTATTTATTTGTGAGTTGATTTTTATTTCGTCCTGTAACTACGTTAATGAAACGTACGTAATCTACATATCGATTTCGGAACTACTGTGAGCTTGATTAAAATAAACGTACCATGTAATCTCACGTAAACCGTTTACGCGGGAAACGGTACCGGAAATCAAACGCTGCCATATTGGATGCGGAAATGGTGCGCTCGTCGCCCGATGTTATTCGATTTCGTCTAGAAACGTATTTTATTTTGACGCGTTCATTTAATTAAACGTCATTTATTGTCTGTGGTTCACTGAAGTCTGAATCGAAACAAGTTTGAATATCAGACTCTTTTACTGGGCCTTAACTCGTTCCTACTTACTTTTAATTCCAGAGATAATCATTGTTTTTGAACAGATAAAACCTTTTAAAGTACCTAAACAAGAAGAGCTCAGTATCGTCGATAGAAATGTTAACAAACGCCAAAGCCTTTGTCCTTCTCGTTAAAAGCAGATTATCGAACAAAAGGGGTCATTGTCTTTTGTAGGGATCGATAAGGAAATACTCCCTGCTGTGATCGTGTGACCTGCTAATAGACAGTAATTAGAACTTAATGATCAAAGGAACGTACTAAAACCATATATGTATGCACAAATGACATCGTTTAAGATAAAAAATTCTTTTCAAAAAACCGACTTCAAACGCCACTACAAAGTATAAAAATAATTTTATTTTGTACACGTTTGTTGAAGTCGGGCGGCTTAAATAGAAACGATGAAACCGATACGCGATGCTCGCCCGATTTCAATAAACGTGTCTCTTATATGTCACCATAAGATAAACGTCGCGCATCGATTAATCGTTTCTAGTTAAGCCCGCCCGACTTCAACAAACGTGTACAAAATAAAATTATTTTTATACTTTGTAGTGGCGTTTGAAGTCGGTTTTTTGAAAAGAATTTTTATTTTAAGCTTTTTAGTGTAGCTTGTTCCTGCTCTCTTTCTCCCCTCCCTCCAACGCTACGGTACTAATGTAGTTCTACACTTGGTACCTACAGTACTTATTAACAATACACAAGAGCTAGGACTAGGAGCTCCATGATGTAGTTCATGGTTGGCACCAACAATATCAATTCGAAAGCGTTAGTTCGTAATTCCTCCAACTCTGCAGCATCAGGATTGAGGAGCTAGAACCTTGAGCATTATCATATATCAATTCGTAAACGACAGTTCCTAAATCCTCACAGTTTAGGTAGGCAGTACCCCTGCAGCATCAGTATTGGAGAGCGAGGACCTTGAATTCCACGATGTAGAATATGCTTGATAATAACAATATTAATTCGCAAGTGAAAGTTTCTAAATCCTCACAGTTTAAGTGGGCAGTACCCTGCAGCATCAGGATTGAGGAGCTAGAACCTAGACCTCGATGTTGTAGTATATGCTTATTACATACAATAACAATTCATGATTAGCAATTCCTACAACCCTATAATTTAGGTGGGCAGTACCCTGCAGCATCAGGATTGAAGAGTAGGACCTGGAGCTCTATGATCTAGTATATGCTTAGGCCAAGCATACCAATTCTTAAACGACGGTTCCTAAAGTCCCATAATTTAGGGGGAAAATACCCCTGCAGCATCAGGCTTGAGGAGTTGAAGGTAAAAATTTTTATGGGACCATTTCGCGAGCTTCTTCTGTCGATCAAAAAAAAATCTCGTGAATCGGTCCAGAAACTTCGGAGTAATCGGTGGGCATACATAGAAAAAAAAAAAGATACCGGCCGAATTGATAACCTCCTCCTTTTTGGAAGTCGGTTAAAAATCGGGAATACCTCAAGCCAATGATTCAGTAGAATCATTCATAGGTTTAAAAAATATGGTTATTTATAATTTACTGACAAACGTTGACTTACTTCGTTGTAAGGTATTTGTTGTTCAAAAATTGAATATTTTTTAAAGATTTTCGCAAAAGCCAATTAACGACTTCAAAACTTACTAACTTCAAAAATAGGCGTTCAATCAATATTTTACAACAGATTTATAATATTTGTTCTGCAATTAATTACTTTCAGTAGATTAATTGTTTTAGGAACTAAGTTTTAATTGCTCTTACATTTTACTGAGAATGTAAGTGGCACAGACAGTCACAATACTCCGGAATTCGATCTCCGGAATATTAAGCAGTTGGCATCTCTGAAAGCGAAGTTTGTCAGCTGGCATTTCATTTGCAGCGGATGTCGGCATTTTCATCACGTTCCTCGACATCTAGCGCGGGCAATAAATCGCCTTATTACTTGTATCGCACCAATTGAACTCCGATAGAAAGATGGTACGTGACGAGAAATGTACTTATTATTTATTTTTTCTTGTACCCGTAAACACATTGTAGTTGGGGTCTACCATAGATATAAATGTACTACGTTCCAGATATGGCATTCCGAACACTCACCTTGTTCAACTGACATGCACAGTCGACCGTGCATTAGTTGTTAGTGGCATGGGCATTGGCGACGTACGAACGGGGCGCTACTTGGGCGCTTTCTACGCGATAGAACTTTTAAGCCTTTGGATGGATCGGGCTGTTATTTGATGTACCTACAGATAGCTATTATGACGTAAGCATAGAATTTTTGAAAATTCTACAAATAAAGGGTTAAAATAGGGTAAATAAATTAGCCGCGGGCAAAAGCCAGTAACGATATAAATACGAAAAAAAAAAACAGAACACCTGACCGGTACATACATGTACGCAATTTAAAATTAAAATTGAGTTGAAAGCTTTAAATCTTGGGATTTCGTACCTACAGTGGAAATGGAATTGAGTTTTTAAAAGCGTACCACAGAATTCGTTAAACTTTAGACAGCTCCATTAAAATCGAGCATTGAGCATAATACGTCTTCGATTGATCGACGGGAAATCTTGAGCCATCAATTTCTTCCCATTTCATCCTTATTCCATTTTATCCGCAGCTCCCATATTCGGAGTTTGTTGAGTTCTATCGAACCGTACCAAAACGTTGATAAGATCTCAAGGGCTATTACTCGGTAGCGATTCTGAAATGTATGCGCTCAATAAACGATGTTTGACACAAATTGATAGCATTATAATGCTTTTATGTTACCAATATTTACTTAAAGGTATTCTATATTTGGCTCTTCATCAGTCAGTCGTGAACATAGACTACATATAGGATCAAATCGTTACTTTATGGAAGTAAAGGTAAGTATATGATACACAAAGACATGTTTTGCTAATAAAATCCGTCATACTAGAAAAATCTGTATGGCATAACGAGAAGCATTTGCTATGCACCATCTACTCTCTCTCTCTGCTAAAAATGCAGAGAAACATGCAACCTAGTAAAAAAAAAAATATAGTTATGCACCATCAATTACCACGAAACACCACACAATCCGTCTAAACTACCTCTGCGCACAAACATTTCATTCTACACTGCGACGTTGTCTCTCAAATGTTCTATTGCAAAGTGGCGATCAGTATATTTAATCTATGGCCATGGAGAAGGTTAGGTTACTCTATCTAGATATTCTTTAACCATTTTTGGAGGGGTTTCCCAGAATGGTAAGTATATATTTTAATTTTAGTTATCACACGGCTGAGTATTTCTAACCCCCGACGCAAAAAAAACGGGGTGTTATAAGTTTAACGTGTCTCTCTGTGTGTGAGTGTGTGTCTGTCTATGGCATCGTAGCTCCCGAACGGATAAAACGATTTTGATTTTTTTGTTAGTTTGAAAGGGGAATTAGTCGGGAGTGTTCTTAGCTATGTTTGATGAAAATCGGTCCAAGCTGACGTCCAAAATGGCGGATAACTTATTTTTATTTTAATGATTACTGACATGCGATTGTCACAGGAACATGTCGGGGCTGTTTTAAATTTTTAATCTACACTTGTTGGTTTTATACAGATTTTAGACTCGATTCGTAGTTCAATAACATAATTGTGATAAATGATAATACAAGTAAATAAAGCAGTAATTTATCACAATCATATCATCTCTAATCTAATCTACTTATTAAGTAGGTATTAGGTAGCGAGGTAGGCAGGTAGGTAGGTACTGGAAATTTTCCCCGAGGGTAACAAAAGAAAGCTTTCACACAGCGAGGACTTGGGTCTTAAAGTAACTTTTAATAGGAAACTTTAAGCAATATTTCTTCATTACTATGTAAACTGTTCTCGTATACTGTTAGAAAAAGGGACTAAAACTGTAAAAGCAATTAGTGCGACGGTGCTTTTTAACCTTCTCCCTTTAATACAGGATAGGTATGTTGTATCATTATACGTCCTTTTATTTAATATTTCACGATACTGTGTCTGTGAATAATTTTAATAAAATCCAGCCGTATTTATCATTCCATGGTGACATATTCTTTACCATTCATTACCAGTGTTTCTAGCAGTCTTGCCATATATGTAGATAGGGAAGGGAGGAAAACTTTGTGAATATGTTACACTTCATGTCTCTAATGCATTTACAAATGTCACCCATCTCTGAAATGTTGGGTTACCAATATTGTAGTTTTTGAGTACGCAATGTATCGCAAACAAGGAACGCCGATACCTACACCCGCATTAGGTACGGCGTGTCGCAAACGGCGGCTTGTACGTACTAAGCCCGAGTGCCTTGAGTTTCTAATAAATAACTGATCAGTTTTGTGTTAAACTTTGTTATATTTTGTTGTTTTTTATTCCAATTAAAATCAACTTGAGATAGGTTACATACAAGATTCTATATTGTAATTTATTAAAAAAAGTGTAAATTGAAAATTTAAAACACCCCTGACATGTGAATCTATGGCCGGACCTATGTACATCCTGTTACCCAGTTTTAGGTCCATCATCAGATTCTCCTCCACGATTCTCGATCATTTCGATGGGATTTTCACCCTCCATGGAGCAATTTAAGAGCACAAAGACAAATATTTAAACTATTTGTTTTGTTTCAGCTGCTACTCAATACCGGCGAACAACATGTCGGGGGGATCTCACGTGTCGAGAGGAACGTTTGTGGACTCCGAGATATCTGGCAGCAGTGCGCCACCATTACCGAGCCCGGCGTCCGCAGGCGCTGCCCTGGTGTCTCCGGAGACCCTGAGCAGGCACAGCAGCCCCCCTCCCATACCGGCTCATCCAGCACACCAACCAGCGCCGTCATGCTCCTCACATCGGGTCCATTTGGAATCACCATTAAGGTTTGTAAATTGACAGCTACGCCGAACAAGCTAAAACAAAAAACATTGTACTTCAGTGCCAGTGCCATCAGTGGCTTACAACCTATCTTCGAACGTATATAAGTACATAGAGGTGATCAGAGATGTGATTTATTTGAAATACTTGTATTTAAAATGTAAATACAAAATACCTGTTTTATATTTTGCATTTAAATCCCTCTTTATATTTTATTTGAAAAGCTATTTAAATCTAGTTTACATTTAGTATATAAAATGCAAAACACAAAACTATTTTAGCATTTTGCATTTGAAATAAATAGTAAATCAAAAAAGAGTTTGCATTTTGTATTTAAATACATTTCTTAAACTATTTTGTACATCTCTGGAGGTGATACAAGTAGCTAGTTTCAAAAAGTTGAAATAAAAACGCGCAGACTAAACTTAAATTTATTTTCTTTCTCTTCGTTCCGTCATTGGTAAATATATGGAATATTTTCCCCCATTTTTAGCTTCAGTTTATGTCTATCCTCATTAATCAAAGCAGTGATCCACTGTGTAAGCCTGAGATCAACAAACGTTGCTCTATTCGTAAATCTATTTAGAGGTTATGAATAAGCATATGAGATTGATGAGGTGTAACGGCGCGTCCGGCACAAAAAGCGTCATCTTCCTTCTAAAATATGTATAGCACATTTCTTGAAAGCAAAGTTGTTTTATCGCGCACTAAGCGCTTTGCTTCTTCGTTCCTGATACGCACCGCTAGGATTTGGAATGCCCTTCCGGCTTCCGTTTTTCCCTCTAACTATAATTTGGGTACCTTCAAATCAAGAGTTAATAGGCATCTTCTAGGCAAGCGCGTTCCATTTTAGGCCGCATCCTCACTTACCATCAGGTGTGATCGCAGCCAAGCGCTAGTCTATATTATATTTAAAAAAAAATCTGTTGTCTAGTCATTTAAAAATATGCTACATAAATAATCCTTTTTATTTATATTAATTCGTTGGTATTAGGTCTCTGATGGGAGGCTTTACCACCTTAACGACAAGGACGTGCCGCCAAGCAATTTAGCGTTCCGGCACGATGGCGTGTAGAAACCGATTAGGGGTATGGTTGAATGTACACTGCCATACCCCTTCCAAGTTAGTCCTCAACCATATTAGACTGCATTGTTACTTACCATCAGGTGGGATCGCAGTCAAGGACTATCTTGTCATTGAATAAAAAAAAAAGAAAAAAATTCCAATAGTTCTAAGATCGTTTGTTCCAAGCTTCGACAATTATGTTATTACTAGACGATGCCCGCGACTTCGTCCGCGTGGATCAAGGTTTTTCAATTCCCATGGGGACTCTGTAATTTTCCGGGATAAAATGTAGCCTATGTTTTAATCCTGGGTATGAGATATCTCCGTTTCAAATTTCAGCCAAATCGGTTCATTCGTTGTGGCGTGAAGGAGTAACACACACACATACACATACAAACTTTCGGCTTTATAATATTAGTGTGATGTGATTAATCTCGGTAACAAAATACGGAAGTAGTTTAGTCATAATCAAGTTAATTACTATCCAGCTTTATTCAGGAACGTATTATGCTCATTCATCATTTCATAGCAACTCCAGCTACTCGGGATTTGCATAATTCGAGAAACTTTATAATGCCTTTTGTGGTCGACCATTATTATGTAAACGAGTTCACGTTAGTTTATAATGCTCACTAGCTTTTGCCTGTAACTTCGTCTGTGTGAGTTCGGTTACTGTTTTTCCAGGCTAGCGTCATACATCGGTTTCATCGTTTCTATTTAGGCCTGCCAAGAATTTATAGGCCTTTGAAGGTATAACTTTGCCTATTTTATGATGATTATAATTACTGCAGCCTAAAACTTCTATGTAGTTAGTGCAGTTGTAGAACCTGATTTTTGTGCTTTTCTTTATCGCCATCACTGTGACATCTTATGTAATATTTACAGTATATACTTTACATATTATATTTTATATTTTTATTTATATATTTTCAACCGATTTCAACAACGTCGAGTGACGTTCTACCGAGGAATAACAACACGTGTTCTAATAGTAAACATATAACAAGACAAGTGTTCTAACAGTTTTTGTATTAAAAATCTGCCAAAATTCCTTTACGTTCGGATAAAACTTATTTTACGGCAGTGAAATCAGCCCAAAGGCACGAGCCGCCTACAGATTCGGAGTAAACAAACCAAATATAGCCATCTAAAAATAATCCTCCTTTAACTTTTCAAAGGTTTTGTTTACGTTTCTGGTCGTAATATAATATTCAGCGTGGATTACCAGTAGAGTGTATCAGGTTCCCATAATATCCAGACAGGAGGAAGCGGTGCGGCGCGGCGGGCACTAAATTATAGTGCGGTCTAGGTATCACTAAACTGTTTAACCATTCTAATGGGTTCATAAATCAATAACGCTTTTAGCCTGTAGTTGGATGTTTTTTTTTAAGCTGAACTATTTTACTTAATAAGTTTATGATTCTATCCATCTCGGGTGCCCTTTTGAAAGGATCTATTTCAGCCGCTTCCTTTAGTTCTTTCGCTATACCTACTAAAGTCATATAAAAATGTCTTTCTAGTAATTTGGCACCTATTTTAATAGCTTGTCTTATTGCCGACCTTTTTAAGGGCTTTTTCCTCATCCTTACATGCGGTTGTTTCTCGGGTTGACTCCATCGAATGGTTGGCTCAAACCGTCATGGTAGAGAGAAGTATATTCCTTGGTCATGATCGTACAACAGCTTTAGAACAGTGACGGATTTGCGAAAAATCCAAAAATGACTCTTTAGCATATTTTGACATTTAATTAACTGTTATACTATAAAACAGAACCTTTTTAATTTTATATGTGAATTGCTACAGCTTTTTTATTTAAAAAGTCACGACACCAAAACTTCGGAAATTATTTCAAATGGCTGTACTGTAAAGTTGATGAAATGCAGATCCGTCGGTAAAATTAAAAATACCCCTTAATTAAAAACACTCCTTATCACCCGAAAGAATATAGAATTTTGTGAAGGAAAACTAACAAAACAAAACAAGGTAGATACTATAAACAAATACATATACGTAATTCAAAATATGAATGATAAATCTGTAAAGTAATGTATTCATTAAACAATAATGAGGAATGATTGAATAACTAATATAATGGTGTATAAATTGCCAGTCGACTGGTAAAGCTGAAAGGCTTTTTGTGCATGTAACTGAATACCTATTGGAATAATATACTATTGTAGAACGCGACGAGATATTCTACTGCTGTAAATCCAATTGTTTTATGGCGTTATCGATTTACAGTCAAATGGGTATGAACATATGTAGTCGTTGTGACTTTATGGTATTGGTATCCTGGTTGCTCAATTTGTTATATACTTTTGAATAATATATTTCTTGATACAAGTCTTGTACATTTCTTTTTTACAAATCTATACTTAATATTATAAAGCTGGAGAGTTTGTTTGTTTGAACGCGCTAATCTCAGGAACTACTGGTTCGAATTGAAATTCTTTTTGTGTTGAATAGTCCATTTATTGAGGAAGGCTTTAGGCGACTGCGACCAATAGGAGCGAAGCATCAGTGAAAAATGTTGCGGGGAAAATTAGCCCTATTCCAAATATGTATATTCTTTTAAAAACTTCTTAATCGCGATCATAATAACAGAAATTGACGCGGACAAAGTCGCGGGCAACAGCTAGTGTAAAATAAAAAATGTCTCCTAAAATAGTCTTTTTTAGGAATAAGTTCTTTATGTACAAAGTTAGTTCTGCAGTCGCAAACAAAAGGAATTTGTTTTGAAGTGGTCGAATAATTACAAAATTATTATTTAAATACATAATTTACTTACGTTTTCGTGCTTACTGCGCGAGTATTTTTATTTTGGTAAGATTTTCAGCGATGAAGATTCTAAAATCGATAATACTATTTAGAAAAATATCTACTATATTTTTTCATGCTCATATTGTCTATCAAATAACTAAATGTAATAAAAAATATGAAATAAATTTTTCTGTGCTTCATAATTTTAATATGTGAAGTAAAAACCTACTTGTAGTAAATGTAGAGTGCTAATAAATTGAGGTGAAACAATAAAACTAACTTCATTTTCAATATCCCGCAGATAATACATTTTCCTGTGCCATTTCAGGGTAATAGTCTGGTGTAGCGCAGAGATTTATGTGGTCAGTGTCGTAACTCACGTCGGATTTAGCACGAGTGCCTCCGCCGGCGATCGGCTTTGTTTTGATATGTGCCACAATTTTCCGACAATTTGTCGTTTTTTATATTTACTAGTTTTTCTCGCTAGGGTTTTTAGCAATCTCGCGGGAACCATTCGTTTTCAGGATATTATTTTCTGTAATAAAATGTAGCCGATGTCATTTTCGAAGTCCTCATCTATACCCATGCAAAAAATCAAGTTGATCTGTAGCTAACTTGCTGCGTGATTAAGTTAGTAAGTACATATCAATACAAACCTTACTGTTGTCGGTACAATTTATCCGGAGCCGAACTATCGTGAATTACGACATGGAAGCTGTAAATCTCAGCACAAAACCACACTTCATCCATTTACAACGCTTTGAAACAAACCACTTCGTGTTTTGTTTGTTATATTAAAATAAATGGAGTTATATTTATCACATAATTGTCCTGATAGAGCTATCTCTATCATCCTAACTCGTCGTCAACGCTATCGTCCGGACTCTCATAAAAATGTGTTTTATTAACATGTTAAAAATACATTTTTTTTGACTTTAGATTATTATATTAGGATTAAAATATTTGGTTGTTTGGTCAACCGTAACAGAGCTTCAGATCGCCATGATTTTTTGCTATTGTTGACCATTAGAGTGTCATAAAGTCATCAGTTACTTTTTATCTCAGAAAATGAAATGGTTCCGATGGGGGGTTTTAAAAATAAATCCACGTGAACGAAGTCACGGGCATCACATATTTAATTAATTCAATATAATTTCAGATTTCAAAACGAGAATGAGTTTAAATTCGGAGACAATAGATGACAAGATATTTATGGAAGATTTATATGATGTGTTCTACTTTTTGTACTCATATTAAATTAATAAAATAGGTTGAATTCGCAACCGATGTCAAGTTCAAAGCACTCTTCAGTCTCTCTCAACACGGCAAGCGGTGTTTCAATTAATTAACTCACATTTGTGCTGAAACGGTTACCATTACACTCAGCGGTTTGTAGTTTCGAGCATTTTACTCTGCATCGTACTTATTAATTAATTGCGGGAATATTGACTCGTTTATTAACTAGGTATACTAGGTTTCGAGTTGCTTTGATGCTAGCTAATAATTAACGCGTTGTTAATTATAAATTATAGCTATATTGACATTTATGTGACCTTTGAATAAAAGAGATGTTTTACAAACCTACAAAAAAAAAAAATGAAAAATAAAATCTCTTTATTTCAGACCATTTGGCCCACAGTGTTAGTATACAAATTACTTAAAAGCTGTATAACTATAAACACAGTACCAGTATCAGTTATGAAGTGATTTTAAAATTCACTTCTATACCTATATAGAGTACCTATATAGGTAGTCTGTTTTCTTATTTGTCAATCATGCAAATGCCACTGGATGTATAGAAGAAAACCGTTACAGTTCAAAAGCATGATATATCTAGTCAGACTTGAATACGCCTTTAAATTTGTTTAACTTTGTTCGAAATAAGAAATTTTACTGAGAACATAGACTTATTATATTAGTGTAAGGATCTAATATTGCGAGTGATAAAGTAGTATGTGCTCTTTTTACGCAGGTTATCCAGACCGCCGTCGATGACTCTGGGCGCATCACTGTCTCTTCAGCCAATGCTGTACGGTCCAGGCGGCGGCTCTGCGCAGCCCCCGCTTCCGCCCACCAGGCACCTGCGACCTTCTGCTGCAATACAGAACATGCATATTATTAGCGCGTAAGTATCCTACTAACCCTACTTCCTACTATCCTATTCTAGTAATCCTATTCTATTATAATTATAATTATCCTACTAATATTATAAATGCGAAAGTTTGGATGGATGGATGGATTGATGGATGTATGTTTGTTACTCCTTCACGCAACAACGAATGAGCCGGCAATTATGGAGATCTAGCAGGAATCCAAAATCCATAATCCGCGCGTACGAAGTCGCGGGTATCAACTAGCAAGAAAAAAGCGGCCAAGTGCGAGTCGAACTCGCCCATGAAGGGTTCCGTAGCAGCAATTGTGGTTTACGATTTATGACGTATTAAAAAAAAACTACTCACTAGATCTCGTTCAAACCAATTTTCGGTGAAAGTTTGCATGGTAATGTACATCATATATTTTTTTTAGTTTTATCATTCTCTTATTTTAGAAGTTAGAGGGGGGGGGGGGGACACATTTTACCACTTTGGAAGTGTCTCTCGCGCACACTATTCAGTTTAGAAAACACACCCCCACACGAATGGGTTTGATGAAAAAAAAATTTTTCAGTTTCAATTCTAAGTATGGGAAACCCTAAAATTTATTGTTATTTTTCTATTCTTGTGTGAACACCTTAATGCGGTTCACAGAATACATTTACTTACCAAGTTTCAACAGTATAGTCCTTATAGTTTCGGAAAAAAGTGGCTGTGACATTCGGACGGACAGACAGACATGACGAATCTATAAGGTTTCCGTTTTTTGCCATTTGGCTACAGAACCCTAAAAATCGCAAAATAAACTTTTTTCACCCGAATTTTGCCGTAGTTGCTAAAAGGAAGGGTTATGATTTTTGGTTACAGTTTATTCGATGACAAGATAGCCCTTGACTGCGATCTCACCTGATGGTAAATGACGGTGAATTCTAAAACGACTGCGGGCTAACTTGGAAGGGCCATAGTAATGTACAGTAAAATCAACACCCCATCGGTTTGTAAAAGTTAGTAAAAGTTAAGGGGACTGGTCCCCACAGACGTGGCTCGTGGCATTGCACGTGTAGCGGATCCCTATACACGTGTTCCTATGCGTGATGTCTAAAATAGGCTGGGAGTGAACGCAGCATTAAATCCACCTTTCGTAGATAAAATATGGTGTGCAATAAATCGAATAAAAAAGAAATAAGCTGACAGGTACCATTTCCTTAAAAGATAATTTAATATGAAACAGCCAGAGAAGCGTTCTATTAGATTTCGCAGAGGTCTCTGGCGGTGCAAAGTACGGCTCGGTCACGTCTCTGCGGTTGTGCGGATTGGTGTCGATAGAGCAACGTCTGCTTTTATTTGTCGTTGATTCACATTTCCACCTCTCGTAACTATAGCCTGGCAAGTTTATGGAACTGGGAGAGTTCTCTTTAGAATCACGTGACCGTACGTGAGAGAATGCTATACAAAGCCACCTTTGCCTACGGGATATAATAAGAAGAGAGATGCGCAAATCAGAGAAATCATTATTACGTTATATATTTATCAGACTTTAACTCCCTCGTTGGTCTAGTGGTTAACAAGTTCGACTTCGGATGACGAGGTCCCGGGTTCGATTTCCGGGTCAGACCATAAAATGTATTGGTTTTTCTGTCAAGAAATTCTCAGTACTAGACCGGAGATAGGAAGTTGGCGGTTAGTCACCCCCGTGCCTCGTAGAACATGTAAAGCCGTTGATCCTGCGCCTGATTCCTCTCTGGTCGTGTCGGATTTTCCGTCCCATCGGACTATGAGAGTGAGGGAATAGAGAGTGCACTATAATATCATATCACCCGCGCATATGGCTAATCTTTGTGGAGATTGGCCACCGTGGCCGGATTCGGTCGGGAGGACATTACATTATTATATCAAACCTAAACAAATGTTTTTGAACAAAATAGTTCTTATCGAAAAAAGTAGTTGAAATCGAGATCAGAGAGAAGAAAGAGGCGAAGGAGAGAGACAGCAGAGTATTTCGAGGATCAAAGATTTAATCTGATTTAAATCTACATCTAGAACAGCGTTATAGTATATATTTTCTGAAGAAGCGAGTAATAAGATTTTTCCAATCCATGGTCGCATAATTCCGCTTTCCGCATCTGATTCAACTATAAAATATGTGTACAATTCAACTATAAAATATGTGTACCTACCGTATAAATGAAATATTTGCGGTCGATCAAATGTTACCCTCATAAAAAGGTTATATATACCAAAATATCTTTTCCTTCATTTTTATCTCCCGAGTCTTCCAGTACGAAGTAATTTGGGTAATGCTTCTTGGTATTAGCAATAAATATCGTCTCGGCGAAATTGGACAAGCCTTTTACAATCTCCTTTATTATGGTTATTTCTGTTATTAGATATTCTATTATTTATTTCGATGTTGAGCGTTACTAGAGAATTAATCTTATTTAGTAGCTGGTTATTAAAATTAGTTATCAACTTGGATTAATTCAAACTATTATAATATGTAGGTATGTCGGCAATTATAATGATAGTTTCTTAATGTGGAAAAAGTGAAAAATTAGATGATATTTCTAAGGGACGATACTGAGTAGAAACATATAATAATAAAAGTTCGATAAAAAAAAAATCGCGAAGTTAGGTCTAATTTTTAACCAATTTGCTTCCAACTTATTTCCAATGTGTTGCAATGTTACAGAACCAAAATTTTTATATAAAATTTCTATACATATTACCAAGGGACGGACCAGCCATTTAAATATCTTACGAGTTATTAGAATACATGATATATGTGGCGCTTACTACACTCCTACACGCTAGTATCTGTCGCGTTTCACACGAGGTTTCGGGTATGTTTTATTTCATCTATCGCGGATATTTTTTCATTCTGCACACTGTTAAACAGCTATAATTTTTAGCTAAAGCTAAAGTAGGGGGAAATTTTGCTTAAATCGTCGACCCGCACTGAAATCTGAATGCACCTCATGACAATGACAATATGCGAGTACACGATGAAAATTAGCAACAATATGCTTAAAACTTGAGCCTATTCCTGTAACAATAAAACTTTGCCAGCAAAAAATGTAATAGCAACCCTTACAAAGCCCGCGCGCGTCTCGCAACCGTAATGGAAATTCTCCATATTATATGAGTCGCATAATTACTGGGTCTGATTAAAACTTTGTCCTAAATAGAGCGATGAACTAATTCCTCAGGAAATGAGATGTTACAGGAATTCGTGAATAGCGGGTGAAAAGTTTTGAAGTGAGTATTGTTGCTGGAAAGCCAAAAAGGGATTGAAGCATTTCTGTAATACCTACGATTTTCCTCGTAATACCTAGTTTTTTTTTTTTTCGGTGTAGCTTGTATGTTGTAGTTGTTGTGTGGTGCGAAACTTATTTTGCAACCACCTTTTAAGGTTGCAACCAAATTCACACCATTAAAATCTATTAAAAATGAAGACTATTCTTTTTCAGAAAATCTGTTTTCGTAATTTGTGAAACCTTCAGCGTGCGTCATATTCCTAACTTTTTAGTTATGATGATGACCTCATTGATGTAGTCAGAACGGTATGACGTCACTTCCTTTTTTCTTATTTTAGTGACTCAACATACATTCCTTCTGTTTTCATCTGGAGGTTCCGTAAGTATTCGTTATGTATCCATAGTAGGGACGTATCGTATTATGAGGGATGTGTGGCCTATTTATGACAGCGCTTAATAAACGATAACGCTGGTTAAGTAACGTTGACCCCGGTTGGTAATTGAATGGCTGATGGACGTCGGGTATTTGGCCTTTTCGCTCCCTCCGTGCCTCGGAGAGCCTACGATTTCGATTATCTATACTTATAATAATTATAACTAACATTCTGATAGTAAATTTTTTTTTTAAGCAAGCTGAACTTAACTTATAATCTCCTCTCCTCTCTAAATAAGCGAAAAGCTAGTGGAAGGAGTGGGTACTACTATAGTGCAACGGGTGGGAATCATTTTCAGCTAAATCGGTTCAGTCATTGCGGCGAGTAACAAACATGCATCTATCCATCCATCCATCAAACTTTCGTATTTATAATATTAAGAGGAAATAGGATAATAGGATTGTTAATCCATGGTTCAACTCCTTAATCCCTAATAACGTGGCAAACGGCCCCAAGCGATAGTTCCTGTTGATTTCTGCGTAAGATATTCTAATCCAATTAGAGCCATGGCATGGGCACATGAGAACTAGGTGTATTATGTTTATAATGTTAATTGTAGTCGTATGATTAGTACCTAAGTCAATTGTTTAACTAGGTATCTTTTTCGTATTTCAAACGGGTTGTAAAAAATATTTTAATTCTTCTTGTAAAAGTGAAGCACGAGGGAAATATATTGGTAAGAATGTATTATATAGTAGATGAAAACACTATATTGAAATGTTGAAGCTTGGTATGTCACTATCTTCTTTACAAGTCGTGTTTGGAAAAAGTTTGATCTAATATTTTTCCGAATTTCTATTTTACGTAAAACACTTCCAGAGTTCTCTGTCAATAAAGATCTCGAAGACAAACAGGTGACGATTCGTACAAGGCATTTACTTTAAGGTTCGGACAGACAAAACGCGATAAGGCAGCGACGTCAACGCGACTATGTAGTACATAAGTGAATTAATTCAAGCTGCGGAAAGCACGTAGATATTGAGTTTGCCAAGAAATCAGTAGCGGCCCGTAGTTAGAATATAGAGGCGCTGTACCCCCGTGTCTGGAAGAGCATGTTAAGTCGTCCTGGGCCAGATCGCGCTGCTGTCCAGTTGGATTCCCACCCCATTGAATGGACTTTAAGAGTGAGGGAATAGAGAGTACATCTCTGAATATGGCATGCGTACATAGGTGTTACCTACTTGTGCACTATATCTCTTGAGTTGGGTAATATCCGTTCAGATGGGCCATCGTAGCTGAAATCCGGAGAACGTTTCTTTAGTTCGTTGTATTCAAAACACTCAAGCTTTGAGTGTTCTGTACTGAGGCTCGTAACGCGTTGTACCCGCCCAAGCCTTTAAGCCCTCTTAAAGTGGATTTGCAAACAATTTTGAAGTGCGCACATTCAACTCAGTTCAGAAATAGGACGTGCATGAAACTGGGGCCCTGTCATCTCGGACAGACCTTTTGGCTGTGTAGCTATAGACATATTTGGAAGTTACAATAGCTGTGGGGAGCCAATAACACACCGTTGCCATGTCAACGAGGCATACGAGAGGGGCCCCGCTCCCAGAGGGAGCGCTAAGGGTTTCCAGAAACCAGGCGAAAAGATACCTCAAGTTTGAAATGTTTTGGTTAATACTTTTACAGAGAGATTGTGAAAGATGATACGAGGGGGTCTATAGTTCCTGGTCCTATATTATTTAGTGCCTCTTGGAACATTGTCCTTGGCACATAACGGTACTATTCCCTGTATTAAGTAGTTTGCATAGGTAAAAGTAATTAACTAGCTTCGGTATAATATTCCTGTTAAAACAGGGGAAGAGAGTGTGTAGATAATAGAGAAGACACTGGCACTTCCATCACAAGCATTACTTACATAAATGTGTTTATTGATTAATAAATAAATAAAGAAAATTATTATTTTTCTTTGCCCCCAAATTTTGTACGAAGTTTTCGTTTAAGAGAACCAAAAAGTTGATAATAGCAATAGTGCAGCAAACAGCAAATGGTGTTTAAAATTAATCGTCAACCTATCCAACTTTACTTGACCAATGAGCTAAGCACGTGCTTCAATGTTTTATTTATTTTTTGTTGTAGGCAAAATAGCCACAACTTAAATGGGTCCTATAAAGTTATTCAGTGTTGATACGAAATGCGATAATATAATATTTTTTCACTAAGGCAAAATCTTAAGCAGAATAAAATATCACATCATAGGGAATACTGCGACACAAATAAGTCTTTAACATGAACCCTTCACTAACGCCTACCTCCCCATGGGGTATCGTACGTGTAAACTGCAAACTCTTAATATTTCATATCCGCACTATGCTTGCCACTGAACATTCTGAACAACATATTGTTCCCTACATTTTTTACGCCCCTAAGTTTTTCGTGAAAGGAGTAAATGTTGCTTATTCAGAGTCAGGAAGCGCAGTTATTGCTGTCTAGTTTTAGTCAGGAAATCATAAATAAAAGATATTCTTGCAGCAGTTAGAGTAGGTACCTAGTATATAGATATACCTACCTAGTATCCAATATACACTTTTGCATATCTAATGTTAGCGAAAAAAGAATAAGAAATTGCAGCAATTTCACTTATTCAGCCCCGGGAACTCACGAAAAATCCTGAAAATATTTAATAGTGTTTATAAAATTTACCAGGAAGTCAGTAATATAGTTACCGGAAATACGGCAACCCTTTTTAGTGACTATTGACCATGCTTAAAATGACTAACAGAAAAGAGTCAACCTAATTTATAAATTAGGATCACGAGAATCCCTTTGTGAAAAGTGATATTGGTATACTTACGGTGGCTTCACAGTAGGTTTATTTATAACTAGCTTTAACCCGCGGCTTCGCTCACGTTAGGTTCGATTTTTTAACCCCCTATTTAGCCCTCTTGGGGTTGAAATTTTCCAAAATCCTTTCTTAGCGGATGTCTACATCCTAACAGCTACCTGTATGCCAAATTTCAGCTCGATCGGTCCAGTGGTTAGAGCTGTGTGTTGATAGATCAGTCAGTCAGTCAGTCAGTCAGTCAGTCAGTCAGTCAGTCAGTCAGTCAGTCAGTCAGTCAGTCAGTCACCTTTGCCTTTTATATATTTAGATAACGTTGAGTGAAAAAATATTCATCTCTATAAACAAAGAGGTGATTGATTCACATGATCTATAAATTAGACACCGTCATAAACTAGTAACTCTATCCTGTCGTCTGCGCAAGGTGCAGAAGTCCTTTGTGGGGCCGAGTATACGCTTTTATAAGTTGATTTCGAAAGAATTTGTAGATTTACCATTACTCAAAAAACAGTGTGTAAAGATACTTATCAAGTAAGTAGAGCTATTACATAGTGAATTCCTTAATGACAAAATTGCTTGGAAGCAATCTGCTTTGCTTCAGCTGTCCAGAGGATAGATAAGCTAGATATTTTAACATTGTTGTTTTGAAAAGAGCAACTGCTGAGTTTCTTGCCGGCTCTTCTCAGCAGAATCAGCTTTCATAAGAGCCACACGGTGGCCTACATGAAATAAATAATTTTGAATCTAAATAATATAGCCTTTTCTACTTCAAGTATACGTCAAGATTATAGTAGGTACGATAATAGTGAAGCTTGTTTCCACTAACTTATTCGAAATCACTTTGTAATAGTTTATTTGATCAAAACTTTTCTATTTCTATTTCATGTAGACACTCTCACGAAATTCACGTTACAACGAAACAAAGGGCATTACGATAAAAGCTTATTCTGGTAACCGGAAACTTGGTGGTTTTCTCCTAATTAACTTTATAAGTTCGGGCTAAGTTAATGACTTCTGGGAAACAAAATTAGATGAGCTTCTTATAGTTCTCACTTACCTAATAGTTTATGAGTGAAATTTTGTTCAGATTGAAGTTAAACCGTTGGATATCGTGGATAATATTAATGACTAACTATAACTGATAAGACTTATTTTAGTTGGTGAAATTGGCCCTTAATCACCTAAAACTGAATCCTAAAATCCCCGTCTCTAATCTTTGTTTTAAAATTCCAAAGAGCCTTTTAGTTTCAGTAATAAGGCACACCAGTTTCTGAAGCACGCCCGCTGTCATCTAACCCTTGCAAATCAATGTTAGATGGATAAAGCAATATACTTATTACAAAACCTCTTTGCCTATGGCTGGCTAGTTAGTTAAAGGATTTTTAATTTTAGATTTTTAGAAAGGTTTGTAATAAAAAAAAACTAATTATTATCTATGAGTATCTTTAAGGAACAATCCATTACATGTTGCTGTAGAGAGCTGTGTATGTGGTTTATTATGTGTGTGTGTGTGTGTGTGTGTGTGTGTGTGTGTGTGTGTGTGTGTGTGTGTGTGTGCGTGCGTGCGTGCGTGCGTGCGTGCGTGCGTGCGTGCGTGCGTGCGTGCGTGCGTGCGTGCGTGCGTGCGTGCGTGCGTGCGTTTGTGTGTGTGTGTAAGTCTGCCAAATCTTAAATATACTTATTTGTTACAATAAATTTTTAAAAAATAAATCCGTAGCAATGAAGTTTCACATATAGCTGTGATTAAATGTCCAAATATGCGAAAGGGTCATTTTTGGACTTTTTGCAAATCCGTCACTGTTCTACGATCATGATGACTTATTACTACTTACTGCTTATAGTAAAATCTTTTGTGTTAACAGGAGTGATGCATTAGCGACAACTCTATCAGCATTGTATGGCAAGCTGCTGGTTGTGATGGGTGTCGCATTTCCTATGGCCGAAGTCATTTCCACGTATATTCCACCATCATTTTACGAGGTATGTGCTACATGATTAACTTATTTTTCGTAAGCGGTTATAATTATATTTTCTAGAAATTCTGGGTTTACAAGTGTCTCTGGAATTAATAGATAGGTAATATAGTAAATGGTGCACCAACCTCTATGATTTCATTGTTGTCGGTGTATGATTTCTAGATTCATTATACAGTTCGGTGCGCCATTTTGAATATTATTACTTCCAGAGACATTCGTATGTCAAAAGCGCTTCTTTATCCATAATCCATATTTAGGCTGTCATTTATTTAGGGATAACAAGTCCAGTGTTAATCATAGATTAAATATAGAGCTCAGTGGTTGAGATGTATACATGCGGCAACGTTTTGTTTGTTGTCAGGGCTTCTACCTATACCTGTACATCGGCAGTATGGTGTTCCTGCTGTACATGTATGCAGCGCTGCTCCGAGACAGGTCGCGCTCTGCAGCTGACACTACCGTCGTTGCCAGTAAGATTTTTGTTTGTTATTTTCTACCTTTCACCGGGTATCATACGTTTTTGCATAGAGACAAACGCCTGGGAGTAGCTATAATAAAACCTGTTGTGTGTATGAAGACAAGTAATCCCACATATATAGTTATAATGCAATAAATTACGTCGATACATTGCTCAGTGGCTACGTGATTGATGGACAAACCAACAAATAAACACACTTTGAAATTGTGACTTAAGACTAGTTTTAGTTAATCAGGATCGTTCATAACAAAACTGAAACCTTGCGTTTTGCGAACCCTTTGAACACAATGGTGTCTTTGGTACCTGCTTATAGGGTAAAAAACTCATCATCTGCTAGTTCACTGTAATTTATTAATCGAGTAGATAAGCCTTCAAACTGAACATGTAGTCGGAAGGCACTTCGTTAACACGGCAAACATGTTGTGTGTATTTACCATCTGCTTTAGTGAGGATCAGCTCAAGTTGTTTATTCATGAGATGAGAATGACTAAGCTTATAAAATAGTACTTAACTTTTGCGACACGTACTTAGAAAAAAGTATTGTCATGACTGTTTTTAGCATGAAGGTGAGTACATACAGTTTCACCCATCGAGTTTTGGGTCAACGTTTCTTAACCCATAAGCTGTTTGAGCTAGTCTCAGCATTAATGGCTTTTTAATTTGTGAAAAATATTAAAGCATTCTTTTGTCTTTTTGCAGACTTTGTAGAGGAGATAAAAAACTTATTACAAAAATGAAATTTTGTTTGAGGATCAAAGAATAATGATCAAACTTTCGGATTCCAAAAGTAAATGGTGTCGTTAAAGTAAACGATTTAGGCAAAACTTTTCAAAGAAGTCTAAAGCGAGTTTACATTAAAACAATATTATTTTCGAAGACCTATCTATAAGTATATATTTTTTTATGATACTCGAATTTTTGTACAAGCCATCCCATTTCTCAATAACTTTCAAGTTTTGATGTCGAACTATTATCTTGGTTAACTTTTGAATTCTGGATGAAGATAGACAAAAATCGTCATGATCGTAGAACAACGACGGATTTGCATTTTATCAACTTAACAGTACGGTGACCGATCAATTAACAAAAAACAAATAACAAAGTGTCATTCCACAAACAACGTTTAGCAAAATTATGAATTATTTATTGATCATTATAAAACTTCTGGTTCCACAAATAATTCACTTGACAAAACAAATTACTAGACAAATTGTGATTTCATAAAATAATATTTGACAAACAAATGATTTCTTAATTGTGTTAATTAGTAAAACAACATGTAGCATTTTTTTTTTTTTGATAAAATGAACTGTTCAAGGCTGTGGCGGGAGCTGCGCTTCGCTATAAATTAAATGGCCTACGCCAGAACCGAAATGGCCATCCCCGACTCCACGTAGTCTTGTCTGCCCTACCCCTAGAGTGTTTTTATGAAGCGCGAAGCCAGAAGCTCGCGAAGGAGGTCCTGAATGAAGCGAGCCTACGAGGCCGAGTGGAGCGAAGGGGGGAGGTGGCGAGCGAAGCGAGCCGGCGACCTCCGTAGCGAAACGAAGGTCGAGTAGGCGAAGCTGAATGAAGGGGCGACGGAGCGAGTCTTCTGGCGTAGCCCATTGCATTTCAAAATGGCCCTGTTTTTGATAACAGCTAGCCGCAATGTAATACGGCGGATTTATTATTTCACCAAATTGCGAATTTGGTGATATAATAAATTTTAAAATGATATTTTAACATCCAACACATTTGCAAAATAAAACATTTGCGAATAAATTATTTGTAAAATAATCTTTTCTAAAATGATTAGTTTGTGGAATACGACGTTTGTGATTTGATTAGCTTTTAAAACGTTTTTTGTGAAATGATCATTTGTTTAACGTTTTTTGTTAATCATTAGTGAACCTAACAGTACAGCCATTTGAAATAATTTCCAAAGTTTTGTTATCATAACTTTTTAAAGAAAGTATCTACCGAAATGAAGTTTTAAATATACACATAAAAATGGCTCTGTTTTAAAATAGTAAATAACAGTTATTAATTAAATGGCCAAATATGCCAAAGAGTCATTTTTGGACTTTTTGCAAATCCGTCCCTCTTCTACGATCATGACGAAACGAATGGTTTAACTTAAACTTCGCATCAAACAATCGTTCTATCTTGTTATATGTAGATTATAGGAATATTCCGTACACAACAGTTACAACTTTAAATATTAAATTCATTTTTTAGAATCCAATATAATTATCGTCCTTTATGAACCGACAGACAGGCTTTGCATTTTATAAATAGAGAAGAAATTTTGTAATTAATTTGTATTCCTGCGGCAATCATTTACATGAATAAGTACCTAAATCTAATGCTTTGAAAGCTCTGAAACTAAAAGGGTACCAAGCACGTTTTCGCCGTACTTTTGATATTTAAATGAGACAAGAAATCTACACATTCTTTATTTGCCGTCTGAAGGAATTTTGCACAACAATTTGAATAATGTTTATAGATATAGGTAGTCATGGATTTAGTTAGTTTTAGTCATCGTAAAGTTGAGAAAAAAAAATTTGATTTTTAATGTTTTTAAAACAGGTTTTCCAAAAAAATATCGTTTAGGTGCCAACGTGAAATTGTGTCCTAAATCCTAATCACGTGGTAAAATTTGTGTGAATAAATATTTTTTTAAATCTTAAGTGGTGAGAATCAGCTAGCAGGTAAAACTTATCTAAGTAGTACGTAGTTATTCTTATACCATAGGAAAAGAAGGTAATTAATCTTGCAATTTTGTTTAATGATAGAATCGGATACCAGTTCATCACAATCAGAATCGGATTCGTGTTCGTCTCGCACGGAGCGAAGTACCACCACAGCAACGCACATGCCGCCCCACCTGGCTGGGAAGAGACTGTCTCTTGGATTTGCACTCACTTCTCGTACACATCACTACGGCAGCTTCTACTTGAGGATGGGTGCTGTTGGTAAGTACTTGTATTTTTTAAGCTATTGCATAGCTTCTATCGCGGGCCAGCGTGGAGACCGAATCCAGAAATTCCGTAACGAAAATAACCTGACACGGGACTCCTCTACGGTGAGCCTCTAGATGGCGCATTTTTTATCAACTCCATCTAGTGGTGAGCCGCGGCAGTCCCTGAGTGCCACACGTCTTTTTATTATATTCAAAGAAGGATCGGAACTCTTCTTTGCTTCGTATGCAGCAAAGCATCACTACGGAAACGCATATAGCCATAGTTACTCTCACCCCGCACAAACTACATGCTTATATAGTGGCGCTGAGAAATACCGTGTAAAGTCCTGTTCGAATGCTAATGGGGTTGCAATAAATAAGAATTTATTATTTCTCTTTGAGCTCATTAGGAAAACTTTTAACTGCGTGTTTATTCCAACACCGAATTGCCTGTAATGCTCAGAAATTGCAGCAAATTCCGTATAAATATGCATGTTCCTAATGGATTCACCTGGTTCAACAGAAATCTCCTAATACGCTCGATTCCATTGTGTCGGGATAATTTTTACTGTTGTAAATATTTTTGCTTTATTTTTGTACATGTGCATTTTAAAATGTAAATGTCACAGTTTTATTCTTGCGTGCACATTTTGTATAAAACTTTTATCTGCATCGCACAGTAAAATAAAATGTAAAAGTATGTCAGTAATACAAACCCTGGTTTTCCTCCGTCTTACGGATATTACATTTTTTGCCGTACCTATTAAGGTTTAGTGCGTTTCATTATACGGTACCTTTGCAGTTTCCAAGTAGGCTAAGTGGACTTCGCTGAGAAAGGCCGGACTCGCTTGCTTATTTTTATTTTACCGGAGTTTCTGAGGGGGTAAAGGAAAAGTAAAAAGAAGAAAGCATTTTGCGATTCAACTTTTTCATTCATTCGACTGTTGGCGCTCGGAATAATAAATGGTGCATGTATTTCATCCCTCGAGATGAAGAAAAATGAGGGGGTGTTATAACTTTGATGGTTACGAATGTTTTAATACAGAATTTACCTTCACTATTCTGTTAATGCTAGACCATTATTTTGATGTTTAATTTTAACACTTCACTAACATCTACTGTATGTACTTACATCATTAACAAATAAAAAAGGTATAATATCTGTTTTTGGTATCGAATTAAAGGGCACACTTTATTAAGTCTATGAATCTTTCATATTTTATTTTTTATTTTTGTGGGCAACGGTCCATCCGGTTTTATCTTCTAATGGGCTCTAACTGATTTTGACGGGACTTATGCATTCTATGTTTCCAGAATGTAAACTCTCTGTGTTTTTCGCCAAAATCCGTGCAGCTGTTGAATTGCGAAAAGGCAACAAATACCTAGTCAGATCGACAGAAAATATATATATGTACTTAAATAGCGAGCAATCTGGCAGACAGGTCACCCCATGTTAAATTTCAATGGGAACATCTTCGAAGGGAATTGGTTCCACAATTTGCAAGTGGAAAAAAAGATCTGGCACAATACGGAACTGGGTGATCGATATTTTAAGTTACTTTTGTTTGTAAGAATAGCATTAGTATGGATTAATGTTTGTTATATTTCGTCAGCCTTTGGCATCGGGTCCATGATCTACTCGGGTCTGGAGTTCGGTCAGTACTGGGAGCTGGAGAGAAACACCAACTGCCACAACGTGCTGCTTGCGCTGACGCCGGCCACCAGGATGGCCTTCATCTTCATACAGATGTATTTCATCTTTCTCAACAATGAGGTTTGTATACCATTGCCAGGTAGAACATTATTAACTAAACTGCTTTGTCACTCTAAAGACCTCTTTCATTATCCCAAAGTAATTAAACGTTTAAGCGAGAAAAATACATTTGACGTTTTGATCCATTTTCAATACAAATATCCTTCTGAACACCATTCGGCGATTGTGAAGTAGGCTCTTATGTAGTAATTGAATTTGTGATACCTAAAATACACGATTTTCAGTATTTTTTAAGGACAATATTTTGATCGGACAACATTTCCATAAGCCTGTTTTTTTTTTTTTTCGAAAAGATCATCGCATCACATCGAAAATCGTCACAGAGTTGTGACCACTGGTCACAACATATCAATAATATAGACAATCTGAGTTATGAGAGTTATGAGCACTATGAGTGAGTTTTTGGATTGTTGCTTCTATTTGTTTCTACTCTACGTCAGTAGAAATCGGCCTTAATCCACTGAATCGAAGATGGGAGGATCGCAAACATATTCAACCAGATCATTGAGAAATAACCTAATAATTATTATTGTGACATCTATACTATTATAATAAAGAGAGAGCGCGAATTTTGTGAGTTTGTATGTATGTCCGGAGCAAACTTTGGAACCACCGCACCTATTACAATAATTCTTTTACTATTTCAAAGGTACATTATTCCAGATGGTTATAGGCTATAATTATGTTAATAAATGTGTTATGGCTAGATATTATGTGCAAATTTGTTAAAGAAGTCGGAATTTTTTTTGACCCTTAAACGTTTTCAAGGCGTGCGCTGGGTCATATACTGTTATTGGATGAAAATGATGTATGGGTGAATTGTTCCTCTTAAAGAGTTCTAAAAAAAAGTCTGCGATAGCATATGTCTATATTCTAAGGATAACTTACAGTAACCATTTCTATCTTTCAAATTTTGATTAAAAATAATGAATTATTTTCGAAGCTTCTTTAACCGATGTGATGTCAATCTATATCTAAATAAATATATTTATTATCGTAAGTATTTAATTTAGAACATATTTGCCCTTTACACTATACAATTTAAATAAATATCTTAGGAGTTATCGGAAAATTAAAATAATAAAATGGTGCCGGCTGGCGCGGCGGGGCACGGTGGCGGGTATCGGTGCGGGATATTCGTGTGGTTCCTGTGGTGATCTTATTGACAATCGTCTCCTATAAGAAGCTCACAAGAACAAATATTTAATTTTCAACCCGGACAAAGTCGGCGCGGGCTTCTAGTCTGTCAATAATTTGTTTGGGCCATTCCTGCATGTATCATTTGTATTTCGCTCATCTCCGCTTCCGTGGATACGCACCCTCAAAATGGACTACCAACTACCTACTAACATTTCCAAGTCTAAAGACTTCGTTTCTAATTTATTTCATCCTATTGTACGACTATCTCCCTGACGCAGCCCGAAATCATTTTTTACGTTTAATGTTCTCGTGCGTAATATTCATGCTCAATGATCCTGAAGGTTTTGAAGTGTGCGTGAATTGTTCATGTATTTCGCCGTAGAGACATCGGACGAAAGTCCCTTAAAAAAATATACTGAATTTCGTATGTGGTCGATGACGGATCTCATTTGGCAAACATTTTCGGCGCGGTCATATTATGTCCAAAATCCAAAGCCAAAGTTTAGTAGGTGCCTAGCGAAAATCGTAATATTAATGAAAAGGCAATTTCACGTTGATAGAGTTTAAATGAGTAATTACTGTAAGCTGGCCCTAATGATTCATTTAAAATGTGCATTTGCATTTTGCGGCTACATCAGACTTATTATGGGTGCGAGCTGTAAATTCCAGTATTCATTAAGTCTATTTAAACGAGCAGCCGAGGTGAAAAATTACTACAATTGCATTCAAACTCTTACTTTATTAAATGAAATATTCATTATAAATTAAATTGAACCTGAGAGATATATATGTAGTACATATTGTAATGATCATTTCAATCATCACAATTTTATGAATACAATAGTTCGAAGTCTTGATACGTTATCGGTTCAATAACCTAACGGTTAAAGGTGTGGACTGAAAACTGAAAAGTGGCAGGTTCGAATCCCTTTGCACTATAGAAGGATATTAGTCAACTTCAGCTTGGCTAATGTTCTTTTTTAAAAAAGAAAAAAAGGTGAGGACTCGAAACCGAAAGGTCACGATTCAATCCCAACCCGTTGCACTATTGTCATACCCACTTCTAACATAATCTTGTCCTTTATTTGGAGGGAGAGGAAAATAATACCTTTCAAAAAAAATTGACAAAACACATTTTTTGGTACTAGAGTCTTGATGTGTTATAACTTATAAGAGCCATAGATTGAAATAGATAGATTAATATATAGGCTACAGTTTATTCCGGAAAGTTAGAGTTCCAATGGAAATTAAAAAAAAAAACATTAATTCACGCCGAAGAATTCGCGGACAACATCTTAATTAGAAGCTTCAATAGTGCAACGATTATATGCCTACTGAAAACTGAAACGTCGACGGTTCAAACCCCACCCTAATTAATTATCTTGCCTACTCCTAATATACCTAAGCTCTAAGCTTATTTGGAGGGAAACGGGGGCCATGCATATGGATACAGCATAAAAACTTTGTGATGATGATTTCACAGTCAATCCCAAATGCCAAACATAAATTATACATAAATTATGTAACGTTATTTTTTGTTAATGAAAAAGCTGGAAATAGTTTGTTCAGGATCAGTAACCAATTCTATTACAGTACTTTTTAAACCATATTATATATGTAGCTCTTTTTGAACAAAATTACACGGCATGAAAATTTTACCTACACGTGTTTCAGCTTTTTTATTAACAAAAAATAACGTTGTATCCATTTCCCTGTAACCTGTCACCAATTAAAACAGAAAAATAGGTGTCTGCTCTTATTTGGCTGGTCGGATATATTGTGGAGAGTTGCTGACTAAAACATCGAGATTGTCAGAAATTGCAGCGTTGTTCGTGTTACATTTAATGACAGCTTTTGTGGGGGACACCTTTTGGTAGCTGAAAATAATAATGGAGCGAACAAAAATGTTAGAAAAGCAAGAGTCTGGTCTTAATTGGCGCAATCAAAACATGCTTCTACCGATAAGCCTGTAGAGTGTCTGTAGGTATGTTTAATTGGGACGATGTTTTTAGAGTCTAAAGTTGCATAAATCTAAAAATATATAAAAAGGAAAAGGTGACTGACTGACTGCCTGATCTATCAACGCACAGCTCAAACTACTGGACGGATCGGGCTAAAATTTGGTATAGAGAAACCTATTATGACGTAGCCATCTGCTAAGAAAGGATTTATTTTAAAAATTCAACGCCTAAGGGGGTAAAATAGGGCATTGAAATTTCTATAAAAATTGAACCTATCTGAGCGAAGCCGTCGCTGGGAAAAGCTTGTGAGCCATAATTCTAGAAGCTTCATTGGGCTTTCATCTTATTTTCTTTATCTTAAGTACCATAAAATAAATTGAGAAAGATATATTAAATCTAGTTCACTGAATTTAACACTTCTACGAGTAGGTAGGTGTGCATCAAAATCAGGGAAGAGTAAAAATGTTGAGTTTTTATAAAATAAGTTTTCAAAATCTACGCGGATGAAGTTGTGGGCATCGACTAGTAATTATAAGAGTTGGTAGATCACCTTGTTTCTATATTTTTTGTGTTTTTTATGAGTTTATATAGATATATAAACTCTTTATATATAAGGTCTTTTTCCGTGAAACATACTTACCTTTCAATACCCAACCCAATAATACCCAATGCCCAATACATCCATATAAATAGGTATGTGATGAAAGTATTCAAATAAACCCCTATATATGATATTCCAGATGAAAGTGTATAAGCACAAGATAGTGGCGCGGTTCGGGCTGATGCACATGGTCGGGACGAACCTGAGCGTGTGGCTCAATGTGCTGGTGCAGGAGACCAAACACGAGATTCTCACCTTCTACGACCCCGAGAACAAAACTATTGGAATATCCCACAGACTTGGTAAGGCACTCATTATCATTTCACGAAGAGACGCGCCCTTTACTTGTGGTAAACAAGTGTACAAACATGCTACGAATGTGTGCGTGAAGACAAGTACCTAGCGCTTCACGCAGCTTAAAGCACATTATAAGAAAATTTCTCGTGCCTTATGAGAAATGTCTTATAAGAAATTCAGACTAATATGCGCGACTGATCCGACATAAGAAAAAATGACTAGAAATATGTATGGTCTCTTATAACAACCAATGCGACTGAATTTCTTATAAGACATTTCTCATAGTTTTTAAGTCACATTTAGATTTAATTAACTCTTGGGGTTCAATCTAAATGTGAGGCGGTTAGGGTAAATTATTATATTCAACCACCAATACGAGTAGTATTCTACTTTAAATTGAACATGCCATGAATAGAATATAATATACCTACTTATTGTGAAAGTTGTGTTAACGTTGTCTAGATTAGGTTCGGTAGGTTAGGTGATGACTTGGGATTACCATAGTTCTTAATTAGGGATAGGTAGGTATGTTCAGGTACCACAGATGAAATTGGACATATGTGTACATATACATAGGGTCATTTGGGTAGTCAAACGACCCTTTCAATTCGTCCTAAGGTTACCCTTGTTTAAAAGATCTTCAACCAAACGTGACAAATAAAGGATAATGTTATACGTGTAGGTATATGGCATTCTTGTGTCCCTAATCGTGTGGTGCGTCGACTGCGGTCGAAATGGAACCCCCGAAGTTTTTATTCCGTATGCCACTCTGCCACGTACGAATTTAACATAAGAATGGTAGACAGAAAATCAAAATAATGATGTTTGGCTCTGAGCGTAGTAAGCATATCAACTATCGAATATATCTAGTCGAATTGAAAAAAATAGGTAACCATACGATATATTTTATCATTGTGTAGGCCTTTACACAATGTTAAATACCTATATCGTTGGCTATATGTAAGAAGGCTGGTCTTGACGACAGCAATATCTGTTTTTCTTGTTCTAACGAATTAAGTGAAAAACAGGAGTGTACCTATATTTTCGATATAAATAGGTAGGTAAATATTTTTAGTAAAATATTTAAATATTTATATGCAATTAACTGAATTATAACAGTATATTCAGTTTCCACTAAGCGCAACAGCTAAATACAAAATGGAGAAAAGCTTGTAATTCTATTTTTTACTTGCGAAGTTGCGTAACGTGCTTGTATTTACACTAATTGTAGGATGCTTGTAGGCTTATTAATCAGTTTTGTCTGATTCAGCTCTACTGAGGCTCATAATTCAAATCACGATTTTTTAATTTCATTGTAAGTCATTTTTTAGGATTATAATATTCTTAATGAAAAGATTTACTTAATAATTATAATAAACTGTAGGATCTCTGATAGGTAAGTAAGTAGGTTATATTATAATATAGACCTATATCGTATTATCCCACTGATAATAATTTCCTTTGTGTTCAGTTAATTGAATTAATTCTGAATGAGCGCGGTGGAAGGGTGGGTACCTAGGTATGTAGGAAAGTCGTGAAGTCTGCAACTATGATTATAAATTTGAAAGGTCTGTGCTTACGTAACGTAACATATTTTATTAATATTAAGAGCCAGCGACCCCGGTATCTGCGAAATTGATTTTGGGCATTTTTATAGGTAATATTAACTTTTGACACGCGAGCTAATGATTTGATTTTTTCTGCCGTTTACTCCCTATCTAGGGGGGTGATAATGTCCAGAAATAACAAAACGTTTTCCATTCCCATAAACAGGGCAACCTCATTTTTTATGCACTAACCTGACCACGTTATTTGCGTTCACGCGAAGCTTTTTGTTTCAATTTATTCCTGTTTGGCCCGACTTTGTATTAACTTGGGGAGCTAGAATGTTTGGTATTCATTATACAATTTTCATCCCTAAAAATACTCAAAGCTAAAAATACAGAAGGGTTTACGTACCTATTTTAACTTCGGGGGCATATGAAACAGATTTCGATATATTTGAACGTAATCGCACGGTAAACGTATTTTACGGTGAAATAAATTGCTCGTCTCGCTAAAATTTACTTTTTATACATAATATTATATTTTAACATTATTTTTTGTTAATAAAAAAGTTACACGTACTACTATCGGCCAACGATTCTCACCGTTAAAAGACGGCGTTTGTAGCATAAAACTCTGTCTCATCTCAGATATAAAACGGTCGTCTGCGTTAGTTTTGTGACGGAGGCTTTTAATTTAGAGACCCTTGTCACGAGCAGACATCGAAGTTATGTCGATAGCATTCCTGTCAGTGTTGACCTCGGAAGGAATGGTGGCCTAAATTCTACCAGGCGAGATAATAAATTGGTCGATAGTGGAGCAAAATTCGCTACCGGACAATGTTATTAAAAAAAACTTCTAAATATTGAGAAATTTCAAATAATAAGGCGATTTAGATAAAATAATTTTACAAATTCTGTGTTTTTAAGCCCTTCATATAATATTTGGTATATTATATTATGAAGGGTATATTAGATTAGATTTGGTATATTATATATACATAATAATACAGATTATTTGTAGTACTTTAATATCTTTAGTTGTGTATATTCACTATATATTCATATTCAAATCTATTTACGATTATTCTAGAATACCTTTGCAAACCTTATTGTACGTAGTGTGTATTATGGAGCGAGAAAGATTGACATGAGGCCTATAAATAAATAAGTCCTATTTAATTTTTCAGCATTCCAAAAGGCGTTCGCTTCGTTGTCAACTGACGTCCCGCCTTCGCACCCAGCAGCAGCACACCTTCGTGTTCCCCGCGGCTTGAAGGGACCTCACCATATCTTTGAATGCCGTCGAACAAACATCATGGGCTCGCTGGTCCAAGATGCTTCACCATTCCTCTTCCCCTGCACTATAGAATACTCGCTCATATGTGCAGCAATCCTTTACGTAATGTGGAAAAACATCTCCAAGTATCCATCCAAAAACGTCGCAGAAGCCATAGCTAAAGCGCGCCTTCTAGAAGGTTTGGCGTACAAGAAATCGCCGCATCTATACAGCGTCGACTGCGCTAGAGCTCACAAAGGCCTATTTTTTGGCATTCTAGTCCTTGTATTGACTATTATATCGCTTATACTATTCTTTGTCTTGATTTCAAGAAGAGAATATGCTACTTTAGCAGTCGTGGAAGTGAATGTTTGCGAGTTGGCACTTTATGCAATGACTACGTTCGCAAGTTTAGCGGGAATGGTATGCGTACGAAATCTTAAGTACGACGGTAACAGGAATCTGGAACTGGACAATATACTCCTTGTTGGAGCTCAGACTGGAATGTTTATTTATGGAACGTTCACGATCATTGGCGGACATTTCACGATAGAGAAGAACACGATACTCATACTGATAACGGCTCTATCGTCGTTGGTTCAAACGACTTGTCAAACAATGTTCATATTGGACGCCAGCCGAAGGTCCGCTAAGACGCCGGAGCAACTGAGGAAAAAACCAGGAAGAGAAATAGTCACGTTTCTCCTCGTGACTAACCTAGCGATGTGGGCTATCAATACACTGGAGAAATCTCGGGCGGAATCGCATCCCGTTCAGTTGCATTTCTACGGCTTATGGGCTTGGACTATCATAACGCACGTCTCGATGCCCCTCGCGATATTCTATCGGTTCCATTCTACTGTCTGTTTGTGTGAAATATGGAAAAGGGCGTACAAGATGAAACCCGCTTACATGTAGCGAATAGCGCCAAACATCGGGTATGAATCATGTTACTTTTGATCTGAACTATGATACTTTGAAAGTAAATGTACTTGGGAAGTAAGAAGTGGCGTAGATAGATGTTAGTGCCATAAATTATATAGATATTATCTTTATAGGAATTTTAACCCTATTGTATAGCTGTATTTAAGGACAAATATACCAGCCTTTATTGAGATGTTGACACTCGATAAACTTTTTTTGTTTTTACATTGAGTGCACAGCGCACGTCGTGAATATGGCCACAGAGTCCATAGAAAGTTGCAAGTGACAAGTAGAAAAATACTTTTAAAATATTATATAGTTTAAACTACAAGGAAACCTTCCATAAGTAGTAAGATGCATTTACGAGTTATAAGATCTGTAACTACACTTTTTTAAACAAAAGTATTAAGATAAATAAATCTTTATGGCGTCTCTGCTGGGATTTCAATGTCTTGATAAAAATTGAAGCTCAAGCACCTGTTTCATGCCATGTATTTTGTTTCAATGAACCCTAGCATATAGTTTATCTGGCATGGAAAAATTCCAGAATTACTGCTGGTCGGTCTAGTTCGCCGACCAGACAATGTAGTCAGTCAGTCACCATACCAATCTTTTACGAGACAATACAAATACCAAACTCTCAGCTTTTCTTAAACGCCCGCGTCACTCAAAAATTGCCTACGGACTCTTAGGTCAATATTGCTTGTATTTGTTCTGTAGTTGACTGCTGTAATGTTAAGTTATTGTATTTAGATATTTTAATGTGTTATTTATTTGTAGCTTTATACGTCGCTTTAACTATCGTAGCGGAAAGCATAATATGTTGAATAATTAAATACAGTATTTTTCAAGTAGACGGGTTGGATTGTATTAATTTTAGCGCTTAATATTTTTGATGTTACTCTTTTGTTCGATTGTACTGTTATGATTAGTGGAACTTAGAAGAGTAAACTTCTCGTGTTCATTTTGTCAATCCTGTTTAGATTACTTAGGTAAGAATTATTGTTAGGATAGTGATATATCTTTAAAAGTTTTGCATCCACATTCCACATTTTTTTTAAATAAAAAGCGTTGTAACTCATTGATATTATGAATTCACGATTCAAAGAAAGTGTCTTCCAATAGATTATATTTTATAACTACCTTCATATTATATTTTAGTCGCAGTATTTGTTCAATTTACGCTTGTGCCCCAATATAAAAATTGTCTTTTATTTACAATACCTTCTTCATTTTAAAAATACTACTTACTTCATTATTAATAAGTAGATAAAAACTTTATACACTGTAAATATTAGGTACAACATCGAGCCTTAGAAATAGATAAAAGTTCTTCATCATGCGTCGATAGTCGAACGATATCGTTGAAAAACGTCATTGATGACGTCGTTGATATAATCGTCGTCAAAAGTTCGTTGTATAAGTATGTCATCGCTACTTATATTTATACGGCATTTTATCGTTTCGTGTGACAGATACGACGCTCTACCAAAAGAAAGAAACAAGAAAGAAGGAGAAGCTGAACCTAACTGACTCTCCCTTTCCGAAGCTCGATGTGTAAGTACAGTATTTACTACCGGGTACTATCAATATGTAAGATGAAAACACCTTTTTTAAACGGCACGAGCATTAAAACTCCTCATTTAATACAACGGGAACAATAATATCGACCTAATAATATTTTTTTGAAGTATTTTGAATATAGAGAAAGGAAATACTCATTAATGTACTCTGTACCGGTTAATGTGTATGGTCTGATCAGATCTTAGAAATTTTGTAGCGATTGTATTTTTGCGATTTATCGAATGTAGTGTCAGTATTTTGGATAAATTTTTGAAAATTTAGCAATACCTATTACTTACCATGGACCCAGTAGTTAGGTAAAATGAGACACCAAAGTTTTTATAATATTATTGGTAGGAAATATTTGGAGCTTATAACATAATAGAACCGTCAAAATGAATGGTATTTGGAACTTCTAGAAACAACAATTTGATAGCTGATAGACTTAGTTATTACGTCCAGATTTTCTTTCATATAAATTTGCTGTGATAGGCGAACCTGTTAATGTAAAGAGTGTTGTAGATTTCTTGGTAGGAGTGTACGAACAATGTTTTGCATGTATCAAATGGGTAGATCATTTAAAGGCTTGTATAAACTAGTTAAAGCGAAACTAATAGCATATAAAACTATTGTTTTGATGTATAAGTTTATTCGTTTTTAATATAATACTACCGAAGATGACATCTTCTTTTAACGTTGATGCGTCATCAGTCATTACCACTACAACTTTATTCGAAATTGTGAGGGTCTATTCCAATATCGCCAAATAAACTTTAAAAATAAAGACGTTTTGTCATTTTTTGCACTGGCAATGTTTTTACTCGTCGGTCAAAATTTACTCGCAGATCGTTAAATTGACCCTCAGTGTGAAACTAATATCTCGCATCCTGTTATTGTTGCAGAGGAAAGAAAATACATTTGTCGAAACTATTTCTTATTAATTTAAAAATTCAAGATTTGTCGTTTCAATTGCCCCAAGAAATATAGGATTGGTGCAGTTTAAAATAGAGACAAATACACTATAGTATGTAAGGACTTATGAACATAAATACGGAAAATAATATGAGCTAGCAGAAAAAACTGGCAACCAAAAAAGAAACGAGTAAACTTATGCAACGACTTAATAAACTCGTATTATTCACATGACGTCAAAGAATTGGCGGAATTTTATCCTCGAAAAATTTTACTTGAAGATGTACGCTCAAACATTTAAACGATTTTTGTCTATTTAAAGTACGCGTATCTCAATATTTATTGCTCAAATTGCTACTACTCGCTTTACCGTAGCTTTCAGGATTTTTCAGAAAAGTTTTTTGTGTAGGTGCATATTCTACCTATTTTAAGTATTATGTGCAATTTTTATAGTCTTATATTTACCGCCATTTGACATTTCGAAGAGGTTTCGAAAAACGAAGGAAATACTCTGTTTTTTATAAATAATAATAATTAGTTAGTAAATAGATGTATAATAGTTCTTATCCGGGGCTGTAATATTATTCAAGTCATTTCCACTTCTTTGAATTTAACTAATCTCTAACTACCTACCTATAACGATATTAATTTTTTTAGTTAAACTGTATGTTTGATCCTACCTTCTAAATATTATAATTCAGTGGCATAATAAAACGAAGAAATCTTAAAATACCTATTATATTTTATCAAATGAAAATATTATGTAAGTAAGTATACTTGAAATATAAAATAAACTTATATTAGGTACGGTAAATGTGTATGACGTGGGTTTGTTATTTTACTTTTGCCATTTTGTAAAATTGTTACAATTTATTTTTATAATTATTTACAATTATACATTAATATTTAATTATATATTAGTACAAATTAAAAAATATCCTGTTTCACCGGAGATATAACATACAAGAATGTAAGTTATCAAGACGCAGAATTATACAATTTTATTATTTTTCTACCATATTATGTATCTATCCCAATATAATTTTATTTACTCCTTTGTGTATGACGTAAACTAACAGAAACTATGAGTATAATACATAAGTGTTATGTACCAACCTATTTTATTCTTCAATATACGTCTTGTCTAAATAAGATATTATACCTCTACCTGCTCCCGCGTGCAAAACGGACATTTCGAAACATGAACATAACTCTGTATTTACCAGTAGGTATGTTATACCCAGAGGCGTAACTACAGGGTGGCATGACGGCAAAATGCCACGGGCCCCAGCCGGCAGGGGCCCCTGGTCAGAGAGGGCCGGAAGCTCAAGATGATCATAACATTTATAGTCATTCCTGTGACTACGGCTAGTGCCGAGCGATCATTTTCAAAATAAAAATTGATATAAACTCTTTGGGACAAGAAAGGTTACGCACAGTGGTAAATTTACCAAATGGCTGATTTGACTGGAGCCTAGGGCAGCAGATTTTAGGGGCGGCGAATTTGGGGCCAAAATTTTTATTTATGTCTTACAGAAATTAAAAAGATACATATTTGTAATACCTAAATGTCATTAGGTCCACAAACACATTTTAAAATAACCCCAATAACAATAACTAAATAGTTGGTAGGGCCGACTTAACCTACGATGCCGAGTGTGCGGCGCATACAAGCGTAGTGTCTCAAGTGCCAAAAGTACAGGACTAGATATGGTGTAGTGCAGAATAAAAAATTTCGCGCTCACTTCGTTCGTGAAAATGTCGCTTTTACGTTGCTATTGTAGGTGCCAAGAATGAACTAATAAGTGCCGTAATGTATTCATAAAAAATTTCGCGCTCGCTTCGCTCGCGAAAATGTCACTTTTATGTTGCTATTGTAGGTACCAAGAATAGACTACTAAGTGCCGTAATGTAATCACAAAAAATTTCGTCGCTTTTACGTTGCTATTGTAGGTGCCAAGAATGGACTACTAAGTACCGTAATGCAATCATAAAAAATTTCACGCTCGCTTCGCTCGCAAAAATGTCATTTTTATGTTGCTATTGTAAATGCCAAGAATGGACTACTAAGTGCCGTAATGCAATCATAAAAAATTTCACGCTCGCTTCGCTCGCGAAAATGTCGCTTTTACGTTGCTATTGTAGGTACCAAGAATGAACTACTAAGTACCGGAATGTATTCATAAAAAATTTCGTGCTCGTTTCGCTCGCGAAAATGTCACTTTTATGTTGCTATTGTAGGTGCCAAGAATAGACTACTAAGTGCCGTAATGTAATCACAAAAAATTTCGTCGCTTTTACGTTGCTATTGTAGGTGCCAAGAATGGACTACTAAGTACCGTAATGCAATCATAAAAAATTTCACGCTCGCTTCGCTCGCGAAAATGACATTTTTATGTTGCTATTGGAAATGCCAAGAATGCACTACTAAGTGCCGTAATGCAATCATAAAAAATTTCGCGCTCGCTTCGCTCGCGAAAATGTCGCTTTTACGTTGCTATTGTAGGTGCTAAGAACGGACTACTAAGTGCCGTAATATTACTTTACGGCACTTAGTATAAATACAATACGCTCCGACTTAAAGGTTATTAGAAAATCAAGTAATTGTAATTGCGTTTGTATGTACCTACTTCACGTAGTGATTTATGAAAAAATAAAAAATACTATCTCATTGGGTGAGCTTCTTTATATTGGGGGAGGGAGGGCCCCATCCGATGAATTTGCCACGGGCCTCAAACGGTATAGTTACGCCTCTGGTTATACCTATTGTAATTTTGAAATTTTTAACATATGCCCTTTCGTAACTTTAAAATGTTGTCAACATTTACTATACTTACATACTTAATCCTAAGTAGTTTTTGTTATTAGGTATATTATCAATTAATAATTTAGTGTAATATATTTTTTGTTGTTTTCCTTGAATAATATTTTTACCCAGCATTGTTTTAAGAGTATAAAGGAACTTTGACTATCAAAGAGTAAGATTAAAATTATTAGATTTATTAAAATAGCATTCGATTTTTAAAACTTCACTTTTACATTAAGCCCTTTACTAAAAAACATACACACTGCATCTTGGCTTATACCCATCAAATGTATGAAAAATTCTTTAAAAACCATGTATGATCAGAGAGTAAACTTTTATTAATAACTTCGAGTTATCAATAAGGGCTTTTGTATCAAGCTATAATATGTTATACCTACTTTTTGGTATTAACAGACAAATTAATGTTGCATAAAATAAACCTTATGCACTCGCTTGTCTTGCTTTGAATTTGGCTGTCACTAGCCCCGCCCCTAATATATAGGTTTTGTGTCTTTGTGAAACACTGTATAAAAACTTATGATATATAGGAATCATATTAAGGCTCTAACAAATAAAAATTACACATTACTTGCTTAATTACAAGTTAAATGTATAACAAACATGTGTAAGTACGAACAGTGTGTTAATTTTTATTAGCAAGGGCTTAAGTTTTTTTTTGATGGCGTTTTAAAGAGATTACCTACCTAAATGTATTTCTTTTTTAACAATACCAAAAACTGTTTGTTATGCCTTGTATATATTTAAGTCCATTGCGGTATTATGAAATATTTTAAAAACTACTTAGTTTAAAGTGATAGTGATATTAGAGTATAATGTTTTCGATTATATATATTTGTATACTATTTATTTGTTTAGGTGAGATTGTGAATAGCTATAAGAATATCTTCTTGGATGTTTATCGTTTACAAACAAATAAACCTTCTTGAAATTATCTCAAACCTTTGTTTATTTTCTATTACTTAATTACTTTATTTACATTCATCGAGGATTCGCATCTAATTGCTGTAAACTCCTTTTTTATAAACCGACCGATAGGTCTCTTGTATGAACTTCCACAATTCTCGGTCTTGTGCCGGCTGTATCCAACGGCATCCTGCAACTCGTCTGATGTGGTTGGTTCACCTAACACTGCGCTTTCTGGTGCGAGGTTGTCACTCCAGCTTGGGACCTCAATGACCATCAGTTCTTCAACGTTGCGACTTTAGCTTGTAGACTCAATATTATAACCATGATTTTTATATCTAGACAAAATTACCATTGAAGTACATATTTGTCTCTGAAGTTTCTGAAATTATTATATACTCTTAAAAATATCCTACAATAACTTGAACGATAGCATAATCCAGACACCAGTTTTTAAAATTTTTATCTGTCGGAGCTTATTTTTACAACGGGTCAAAAGATATTAACGGGACTCTCACGGATAGCTACAGATTATAGGTAGGTACAACGAGTGATCAAGATTCAATTTTACACTTCGTAAAAAGGTAACTTATAGACTTCAAATATGATGCAAATTGTCCCGGGGAAACAAAAAGTTACAAAGGAATTTTTAAACTAACTGAATCCTGCGATTCAGTTAGTAACTATAGAAAAAGATAATTCTTAGATCTTCATTAAGTGTGTAATATGCACTACATTTGTACATATTTTTGATGAAGATCTAAGAATTTTATACGAGTAGATTATCTTGATATAAAATCACAAAACGTTTTTCATCCACGATTCCACAGAAGTACACTTTCAGCAGACGAGGATGCATTAAGATTGCAAATGGATTGCTCAAAAGCTCTTTGGTCCCGAGGCACTTTGGCTCTTCCTAATAGTATGTACAAGGAGCACAAGTGACGACTTGAGCGCTGGATTATTTTATTTATAAACTTTTTCGAATAACAGTTAAAATAAAAATAAATAGAGGCACTTGCCACCTTGTACTTTTAACCATCGCTACATCCCGTACGATATGAAACTGAAAATATTTAGTGAAAAATCTGTATGTATAGTATAGGTAAAGTAAATTACCTTTCTTATGTATTATTATACTAACTATACTTTATAATTTATTATTCAAATAAATTGACCACAAATGTAATACTTGTACTTGGTAGATATAAATGTAATGCACAATTTAAACCTTAGATATTTACTTGTGGTTTCTCGTTTGCTAGTAAGAAACATTTTTGTATTTTTTGTAAGTTGATTATATTATTATTAAAAGAAAGAAAAAATGTTAAAATATTACACCTTTTAAACACACACACACACACACACACACTTGCATAAAAACATTTCAAAAAATCAAGTAGGTCCTCGTAAACTCGTATATGAAAACTCGGCTTTTTGTTGAATTCTTTTAAATTAACATTTTTTAAGTGTAGACAGTAAAGACCATAAATAATAGCCTATAACTGCCACATTAAAGAAATATAATCTAAATGGGGCCGTCTCAAGATTCAAGAAGCAACTTTTTTTTTCATATGCAGAGATTTCCATGATCCGTGCTAAACTGGAAATGATAAGATTATCATAGAGATCTTAAACGTTATTTTTTGACGAGTTAGCTGAACTCTGAAATGTAATGAAACATCAAGTGGGATAAAGGTGAGTTTGATTTTGCTCGGGCGAGTCGACAAAACTACCTAAAACTAGTTACCTAGCTTTATTACTTTTTCAGTTTACATAAAAATCATAAAACAGCTTTGTTTTCAGGCTATTCTGACCAAGAATCATATCAAGTCCCTTTAATATCCCCCATTAATATCAAATTATCCACCTGCTCATTTACTTTCAATTTCCCATCCTCCTCTATAAGAAAAATCTTTAACGCATCATGTATGACTAGTATTGAACGGTTGGCGGGGGAACTGACTCCCCCGCATGCGGGGCGCCTCATTACTTGTACGCTGCCGGCACTCCTACCTAGTCGACTGCTATGGTGCCTAGTATACTTTTTAATTTACATTTTTTTTGTAATGACCTAAAATATGCAATCAGATTTTGTATGCCATCAATTAGTCAAAGTTAAAAAAGCCACGCCACATTGCTTTACTAAATAGATATAAGCCACGCCACATTGCTTTCACTAAATAGATATGATAATGGTGAAATTTAATGATAGAATAAAAATGAAAATTGCATCGCATTTAGGATGCGAGTGAAATATGATATAAGAAGCAGATCGATTGAGATTAAATGCATTCAAACATTGAAATCTTGAGCGCGTAATCTGGTTCTATTGACCTTATTTCAAACGGTATTGAATGTCGATTGGTTAGGGTTGTCACTTGTTTGTCGCCATCGTTAATGTTATCACTTTGAGCTTAAAATTAGTAGTAGATGTATCGAGTTTTATTCGTTAAACTATAGCTGATGCCCGCCACTTTATCCACCTGAACTTAGTTTTTGAAATTCCGTGGAAACTCTTTGATTTTCCTGGATGAAATAAATAATTTGTCACTCTCCAGGTCTTCAATCATACACATCGAGCAGTGTCAAAGCGTGATTAAAGGACAAACTTACAAATCAACAAAGTAACAAATAAACACACGTTCGTATTAATAATATTAGTAAGATATTTGCATAGTGTAATGGAGGGTTATCTTGGAGATGCAATGAGGTTTACAGAAGTACAGCCTAGCGCAGTATTAGGACAGTTTCTTTGAACTATTGGACACAAGTTGCAGAAAATCTTGCTCTGTGTCGATCTTTGCACGAGTATTATGTCCAGCAGTGGAAGTATATCAGCTAAGATGACGTTTACGACAAGCATACAGTTCCAAAAGCTTTCGATTGATAGTAATTAAAGTCATACAACATTGAAGTTATAAAACAACATGAAGTTGACATCCCTATAGGGATTAATGCAGGACTTAGACGCTACGTGAGCGTATGAATGTGTCGCCTACTCTAAGGGAAGTGGGAACCTACTCACCATTGTGTGAACCTTGGCAGCCGATTATGGCTTTATGCTAATTCCGAGCTATCTTGTACTATATGGTGATAATAAAACATGTTTGTAAGTATATGTAAACCGGCTGCATTTATACGAAGATGCTAATTCGGTTGAACACAAATTTTGAGATTGAGTTTGACTTGATTTTGTAATTTTTTTTGGAACGTTGGCAATTCATGGTAACCTGACTGCATCGCTTCGCTTTTAAGAAATTAATCAAGATCATGATTAATTAAGAAGTAAATTACCTACCTTGTATACAGTGCCTAGTACCTTTTTCTCGTGCCTTTACGTAAATAATGGCAGAATTGACCAAAAAAATCTTACTTAAAAGTTTTTTAGCTTTGATTACTTCGATTTCGCAATACCATGGTTCATTCAATAGGTACAACATAAGACGCAATAAGTTAATAGTCAAAAAAGTTGTACTTATTCAGTAGTTTAGTGCCAAGGTCCTCTCGCGCACCTACACCTTTCTACCGTGGTCGTACGACGCACCAGTTATAAGCCTAATGCTAAGTCTACACGTACGTACTTGCTCGACAGCAATAACAAGTTGCAAGTACTCGTCGGATGATGTCGTATGTGCATGAGGAGCCACATACTAAGCTCACCCGCTCCGCAGAAAAAGAGGCCAGAGAAGAAGGCGCCAATATGCGCGCCTTCATCCCCCCGGAGCTCCGTATGATGGCGGGATGATCGGTCGAAACCGCTGGAATGCCACAGTTGAATGCGAGCAGCGATCCTGTGGCTTCCCTATAAAAGCGAGGACGGGCCCGTTGGGTTTTAGTGGGTATTTTGGCAGTGCCAACGAGTCCCACATACCCGCCTGTTGTCAAGATGGGCGGGATGCGTAAAGGCATTTCCCAACATTAAAAAAAAAGGCCTCTCTATTTTAGGCATCATTATCAAAGTTTTATAATTAGTCCTGGTAGATAGACAGAACAACAAAGCTCGCTAAATCCTCATGTTCATGTCATATACCTATAATATAATTTGCTTTTTTCTATTTAGAGGTATTTTTGACTAGAACTCCGAAACTCTAGACTTGTTGCCGAATAAGCCAGCCATTAGACCCTAATACTCTAGAACTTTTAGAAGCTTTAATATAAGACACCATGTATTACGTTGTTTAAGAACTAGTCAAATGTTAAATAATGTTTTAAATAGGTACCAATTCTCAGAAACAGCATACGATCAATACGTGATGTGCACGGGGCATAGGAAGTGCAATGGCGGTTGCTTGCCGACACCGTTCAGCCATTATATTGTTCATAGTTTTGGAGACGGTATATACAATTTATTTATTTTTGAACAATGACTTTATAAATGTAAATAGATTGGGAAAACGCATCTATTGTTACATCATGACCCTTACTAATATTATAAAATTGAAAGTGTGTTTGTTTGTCCTTCAATCACGCCGCAATAAAGCAACGGATCGACGATAATTTTTTTGCATGGGTATAGTCAGTTGTGGACTGGGAGAGTGACATAGGCTACTTTTTATTCCGGAAAATTACTTAATTATACTAATTAATAATTACTAATATTACGATTATTCGCTATTGGTTAAAACGCATTGTGGCAGCAAGAATGTCAAGAATTCAGCCAATCAGAGGTGATTGCGATCTTCACACTGTAGCAATCATTTTTAGAAAATACCATAGCAGATAAGACCGACTAAAGATATTTTTATTATTATTTTTATAAAACGTATATTAGCCAAACTGAAGTTGACTAAATTGTTGTAATTGTAGTTAAATTTGAGGTATGCATAGTGCATTATCTAATCATCGAATTGTCCTATCCATTGTATTATAGAGGCATGTATTTCTTCGATGCGTCTCTTCCTAACTTACCCCTCTGTTTCGGTCGGTCCACCCCACACCCTATATTTGAGCTCACCTCACAGTCAGTTCTATTTAGTTATAGAATTTATCACATCATACTCGTTATCATACTATGACTGCTACTAAAAATGTCTACCTCCCTGGCGCAGTGATTAGCGCTGTAGTCTTATGCTGAGATCTATAGAGGTGCTCTGACTTAGCTCGGCCTCAAGATAAGAGTTAAAACGAGACACAAATATGCTCCGACATAAATCTGTCTCGTTTTATCTCTGTCTTGAGTCTTCTCGGTTGGAACGGCTTTCCGAATCAGTGGTAGATTCATTTGACGATTCGAAAGCACTTTGTAAAAGTTTATTTGAATAAAAAATTATTCTATTCTAGTGAGAGTTCGGTCGGATGTCTCGGGTTCAATTCTCGGCGGTGGCAATTTGGGAATTTTTAATTTCTAAATTATCTCTGGTCTGTCTAGTGGCAGGCTTTGGCCGTAGCTAGTTACCACTTACCACCCTACCGTTAAAGACGTGCCGCCAAGCAGTTTAGCGTTCCGGTACGATACCGTGTAGAAACAGATTAGGGGTATGGATTGAATACACACTGTCCTTTCAAGTTAACCCGATACCATCGTCGCTTACTATCAGGTGAGATCGCAGTCAAGAACTATCTTGACATCCAATAAAAAAACTGTCGATTTCACTAACGTCGAGTGACGTTTAACCGAGGAATAAATTGACAGCTTTTATATTGAAAATTTGCCAAAATATCTTTACGCCTCGGATAGGAAAAACCTATTTTACGTTGGTGATGTCGGCTCTTAATATATTTATTTTTATATTTTTATTATTTAGAAAAGGTAAGTAAAGCCTGGTTCTCTTATTGCTATAAAACTTATCTTTAGAGAAGCTTTTAAGCTGAGTATATTAGCTGCCCAGGTTCTACTCTACCCTACAAGTTGTAATTAGTGGTATTCAAACGCAGTAGGCTGAGTATATTTACTTTTTCAAAACTACACATTTTTATTATAATATTTTCTACATCAAAATATTACAAGAAAAACATACCGTCTAACTAATTATGGGCATGATGATCAAGACTTTTGCTCTATTGCCTCTCCGTATTTTTTGACTTTGCCAATGGGATAAATGAGCGCCAGCTCTTGGATTAATTACTTAAATACTAATTTCAGTTTCGTGTTCAACAAAAGTTAGGCCTCATTATTCCTCTTACATTTTAATAGTCATACGTTTTTTGCATTCTGATCGCTGATATCTATTATTAACGTTTTAATAATGGCGCCACTACCTACTTTCATTCTACGATATTATCTAGGGCATACGAACACGTTTTATGGAGTTTATCTCCAGCGAGAGCCCCATACAAAGTAAGTTTGATTTTTATTTGAACATCTTTATAAATATGGAAGTGTATTTATTTGTTGGTTTGTTCATCACACAACAATGGAGTAACGAGTTGAAATGATTTTTGTATGGGATAGCTGAGGATTTGGGGAGTGACAGAATACCTTTTATCCCGGAAAAACGGATATTATAACATCTAATTCTATACGGACGAAGTGGCGACAAAGGCAAGTCAATCCTTAATTGAATGTTTTGTCGACACGTTCTAGATATCTATAATATAGACCACATACGTTTGCATGTCTGTGGATACAAACGTATGTGGTTTGACTGAATGTAAGTTACGGTTCCTGAAGCTGTGAGATGCAGGAAAGGTGATCGACTTAAGGCCCAAGACACGGGTCTGCCCGCGAAATTCAAATTTAATTTGGTTTTTCGCAATTTGTAAACTAATACGACAAAGTAGGCTTATGGTATTCAAATTGCGCCAATGGCAGTATTATCTTCACAGGTTTATATACTTACTAATATTTACATGAAAGTATCCAGTTTAAGAAATTAATCAAAATAATGAGTTTGACGTGAGCTACTCACAAATTAGTCATTATTTTGATTAATTTCTTAAACTGGATACTTTCACGTAAAGATTAGTATATAAACCTGTGAAGATGATACTGCCATTGGCGCAATTTGAATACCATAAGCCTACTTTGTCGTATTAGTTTATAAATGGCGAAAAACCAAATTAAATTTGAATTTCGCGGGCAGCTCCGTGTTTTGGGCCTTAACTTATAAGTCAACTGTCACCCCTCCTGTGACCCAACCCTCAACCCTCCCGCACCTAAGCGTCGCGCCTCCCGCACCCTGCCGGTACCTCAGTATTCAGAACAAATATAATTATATACAGGGTGTCCCACGGCTATGCCACATGGAGGGGAAGTACCTTAAATATTGTAGATGGAACATTTTACTGAAAGAAGACTTCATTTTAATTTAAAAAACAATTTAAACTGCATTCATAGATTTTTAAATAATTGCCTGGTTGAACCGGGACTCGAACCCGCTATACGAGAAAAAAAAATTAACCTGTATCTTTATCATACCGATCGGAAGGCTTCTTCATAAGGATTATTTTTTGTTAAATAACATAGCATGAGAAATAAAAGGAAGACCATGAATTTTAGCCTTTGATGTAAAATTTTGTTCAGAAAAATGAAAAGCTGACATTGGCGTATCGACATACAACTGACATGAACTATTACTAATGAGTACCCACTTGAGAAGTACGCATCATTTCCCGATCCTTACTATCCTTACTAATCCTTACTTATATTACCTATAAATGCGAAAGTGTGTTTGTTTGTTGATTTATTGGTTTGTCCTTCAATCCCGCTGCAACAGTTTGCAGCGGGGTTGAAGGACATGTCGATACGCCAATGTCAGCTTTTCATTTTTCTGAACAAAATTTTACATCAAAGGCTAAAATTCATGGTCTTCCTTTTATTTCTCATGCTATGTTATTTAACAAAAAATAATCCTTATGATGAAGCCTTCCGATCGGTATGATAAAGATACAGGTTAATTTTTTTTCTCGTATAGCGGGTTCGAGTCCCGGTTCAACCAGGTAATTATTTAAAAATCTATGAATGCAGTTTAAATTGTTTTTTAAATTAAAATGAAGTCTTCTTTCAGTAACATGTTCCATCTACAATATTTAAGATACTTCCCCTCCATGTGGCATAGCCGTGGGACGCCCTGTATAAGCATTTATTTTTATCTAGCTTTTGCCCACACCTTCGTCCACGTAGAGATGATGGATTTATTTAAGATGAAACGGAACGGGTTTACTATGTGCAGTTAATTAAAAATTCCTACGCTGCACTGTATCAATTACTAGCGAAGGCCCTTTCACTGAAAGCAGTCGTTCATAACGGTACACCTGATATGAACAGTCAAACACTGCCTATAAGTTACGCCCTACATTATATTTCAATCAAGCAGTTAATTACACAATAAGTCCCCTTATTAGTAACTACGTTTATTTATTTATTTAAACAATTTTATTGCGTTATTATGGAGCTACTAGAGAATAGACAGACACACAGATACACACGTCAAATTTATAACACTTCTCTTTTTTTGTCGGGGATTAAAAGTTATTCTTTTTTACGCAGGAACCCGGAATATTTTGGAGAAAAAAAGTTGCCGACAAAAAGTAGCCTACTTCATTGTACGGGTAACTATAATCCTCGGACAAACAGAGAGACAAAATTTTTAAAACGTGTGTCCGTTGATTCGAAATCGTTCAAATAATAATATGATATGAGGAAATCCCTAACATGTAGACCAGGGGTCACCAAATGGCGGACCGCGGTCCGCATCCGGACCGCCGATCTATTTTGTGCGGACCTTAAGCAGACACTAAAATTTATCTAAAAATATTAGAATTAACTCTCATTTAGCCCAAGCATTACCTTGCATCAACTTTACTCCAGACTTATTTGTCTAAACAGATAAAATTCAAATTAAAAAATGAAATTTTTGACTTTAACATTAATTACTTACTTTATTAATTTTGATAGTTAGGTATTTATTTATTGCGTGTCACGTATTAGTGTAAAGATACGTACTTGATTATCTTTTTATGCATATTTTTCTATTATTTTTCGTCTTATTTCTTGATTGATGTCTTTAAATATAGGTTGCTAGTAATCGTCTACAAACTAAACCATGACAGTCATATTATTTTTTAAATCGGACCCCCAATGAAACTAATTGGTGATCCCTGATGTAGACAATAAATATGCACTATATTTGGAAAACTAAATTAATCATAAACTTTATACGAGACACGAGGAATTTAAATGTCTTGACGAAACGGAATGCTTATATAATAAATAAAAAAAGTCGTAAGCAACATTAAAAATATAAAAACTCTTTGAATAAATCGCCATCGGCATCAGAACGTGCCGAGTTTTACTCTACACGTGAAACTTGAATGGACGAAAATCGATGGGAAATAGAGGGAAGCTATAGCTATGGAGGAATTTTAGTTACGGGAGGAGGGTTCGCGTGTCTGGCTTCCACGGCACAAAGGACCCCATAGGCTTGTAGCTATACGTCCGTAGCAACAAACAACGAGAATTAACCGCGAGTTGGCTCCGAGCTTTGGTCTTGAACGCGCGTTCGCGCAACGAATTGGAGCGCGCATAAATAAAACGAATTTAAAAATATAATTACAATTAAACGCGGCCATTACCGGCCGAAAGCCTCTGATCTTTTGTTGAAAGTGTGTCAACCATAGACAAGCGATTTCGAATTTGGAACGTTTTCGTGGACACAGTGAGTTCGCGGCTTTACGTACAACGTTGGACGGACAATGGGACTTTTCTATTAGTGGGTTTGGAGTCGAGAAAATGAAAACGTGAGCATTGTGTTTACTTGTTGTTGAGTTATTTTTAACTTTTTCTTAGGTAGTCTTCTTGGATGCTATATTGAGATATAACATTCGGAGATGTATTCAGGGTTTATATTTTCAGTTAAATGAAGTTAAAAAAATTAAATACATCAATTGTTTACTGTTAATTAGTTGAATTGCAATTAACTAAGTAGTACAGCATTTATGTTTTACAAATGTGTGTACAGACACTTGTCGCATTTATTTGTTTGTGCACGCATTAGTTACTCATTAGACCTATAGACACGAAAGTTCTTCGTAGGCATAATTTATCAGGCTTTTGACGTGGCTTCCCCAAAAGTGCTCAATCTGAATTTCATGCGGACAAAGGATTCTACTTAGTTTTTTTTTCATAATTTACACGTTAAATTAGAAATAACTGTAAAAAATCCCTTTTAAGCTGTGTTGTATTGTTAACTTTGTATTTGTTATTTGTATAAAATCGCATTAATATCAAAAACACATCAACGAAAGAACGGATTGTTTTAATTTTGATCTAGAAAGTGACAGGACACCTAGTTTTCATCATGAGAAAATATCATGCGAGTTTTCAAAAAGCGAACTGCACTAAAAGCTAGTTAAAAAGGTTCACACTCGGTAGTTAATATGTTCGCAGTTCGGAATCGCCAGAGCCGTAATAAAGCCAGTAATACAAAAAGATAAATAAATAGCTAAGGTCACTGACCTCTATAGTTAATCTATGATTAACATTGGACTGGCTGCTGTGATTTCTTTTTTAGACCTACTTGATTGACGCCATTTTGGCGTTGTAAGCCGATACTTGGCCGATACAAGTGTCTCTGGAACTAATAATATTGCAAATGGCACACCGACCTCTATACTCTACCGACTCTATCTATGAAATCATCAATGAAATGTATCTCAAATGTGGCTCTTCAAATAGATCCATAATTTTATTAAAATGTCATTTGTATAGAGACAGAAAATCCAGTGTTAATCATATTAATTATAGAGATCAGTGGCTACGGTAAACAGACATCTTGTGGGGGGTCATGGTAACCGCAGACTGATATAGACACTTGTGATGGCGCCCAACCGCAGGACATCGATTTGTAATTAAGATGTCAAAGCGAACATTTATCATAATAAATACCAAATCATCACTGCAGTTTCAATTACGATAGAATTGTATAGGCAGGTACTTAACAATAATTTATCACGATCTTATGCGTCGATTCATTGCCTAGGTCTAGAATTCAGAAACTCTAGTATAACTTTCAAGTTAACGAAAACTACGTAAACATGGGTATAGATAATGTCAAATCGTGACGTTTTTTCAATCTCAAAACTTAAACTTTGATCTCAGAACTTGGCATTTGGCAGTATCGATCATTAATTTTTAAACCAAAGCATTTATGAATCGTTATTATAAAAGTTAAGTACCTAGGTATAGATTGGAGGTAAAGAACAAGATAAAACGCGTTTTCTTATACATTGTATAGATTACAAAAGAAAGATGTTTGATTTGTAGACTTTGTTATAAAAGAGAGTATTTTATCGCAAAAGTATTCAAGAATCTGAAGAATCTATAAAGTCTATAAGGTTTAGTCGAATGTTAGATAAAATGCCACAGTCAGAACGGTCACGTTGTAGAGAAAGCTGCAAATACGAGAGCACCATTCTTGATCTTTACGATGATGTGAAAGTATTTAGCGTCAATCAATTTTGCTGATAATAGTACGAGTAAGCATTGTATTAACGTCAATAAGTTTTAAGCTCTATTACTAAGCATTTAACACCACACATCTAAAAAAAGGTTAAAATTTAAATTTAATATCAAAATCGGATAAATTGGGGTAGATTTAAATTACCTATATTAGAAAACTGATGATAAACATATAATTGGCGATAAAGAATAAACTAAGGTACCTAAAGGTACCTATTGTAGAATAACAGTTAACACAAGGTCAAAAAAAGATCTTTATGCAAAATCAATCAATAAAATAAAACAGTCTGACAAATAAGACAAAAGATCTTGTCAATCAATACATGTAGGACTGTATGTAGGCAAGTTTTAATTGACTCTTGACCGAATTGCCACTTCGCATTTAAATTGCGTATCGTTGTCTCATATTCAAGGCCTCTAGTACAATGCTGGCTTTACAGATTTCACCTTTTTAATTCTATTTTCTCAGCCTATAATGTCATTCATGCATTACTGCATTGTTTGCCTCTTTCACTATGACTCTACATTTTCTATTTTCTAACTAGCATAGCTGTTATTAGCTTGATTGTAAATAGTTTTTATTTATTAGGTTGGTTAACTTAGTTTCTCAGTTGATAACATATCAAGAGCATTTAGTGTTTATAAAACTGTATTATCTATTCTTTTCTATTATTATCTATTCTCTTATCTCTTTTTTACTATGACTTTGTTCATTTGTAAGTGTTCCATCAACCAACGCGACTGTTATGGTCACCGAGATATAAATATCTCATGCAGTCTAAGATGCTAGCGGGCTAACTTGGAAGGGGTATTCATAGCTGAGGTCATCGATTTAATCCCCTTACAAATGCCACAAATTCAAGGTTCAGTTTAAAAGGCTTTAAATACTTAATTACCCAACATCAGATTCCCACAATTTGTAAACGCATTGTTTCTTTATTTTTTTTTGTACATCAATGAGACATGCATTCTATTGTTTTACTTTATAAATATATTATGACATGCTTGCATGTTCTTAACGATACACGTTTCATAATAGCCATTTATCTGCAAGTGCCAAAGCACAATCAAGTGGTATTAAAAAATATATGTACCTATATAAGATGAAGTTTAAAAATGCTAGTTTAAAGATATTATGTTGTCATTATCATCGTTGATTATAAAAGCCGTTTGGTATAGGTAGGTATGTGTTTTGTCTACCTATCAATTATATGCATTTATTATAATTCTATACCAGAAATACAAGAAAATACTTATCTATCTCTAAACATATTTATACTTATAGCATTCTTGAGTATCGTTGATTTAACTGTATCAAGTTCAAGTTTATGTGGTTGATATAAAAATAATAATTGCGATATTATGTTGGTACGAGTAGGTCGTAATACTACAACAAGAAACTCGTTCAACCAGTATGTAAGAATTTGTGAATCTAACGCTAAATTATAGCCTGTCTCAACTGGTATTGCAACCAAGGCTAAAGGTTCATGGTCTGCTTAATGATACCTATAAGTGACATAACAACAAACACATTTATGTTTATAATGGAAATTGATTATTGTCGAGTCTAATATCCTTTTTCACCCAGCATAAATCCTCCCTAAGTAGATGCCACTTAACGCAGAAAATCCCTAAATACAATCCCTTATTCAGTATCATTTTCATGGATTTTTAAATACATATTAGCTAATATCTGCAACTTCGTCCTTTGCTTTAGTTTTGAAAAATCCTGGTGTAACTCTTTGATTTTCCGGGATAAAAAATAGCCTATGCCACTTTCAGATTCTCAACTATAGTTACTCATGCAAAAAGTGACGTCAATTCGTTGCTCCGTTGCTGTGTGATTGAAGGACAAACCAACAAAAACACACTTTAGCATTTATAATACATATTAGTAAGGATAGTAAGCATTACTAAGGATAGTAAGGATTAAAAGGATGTGCAAAATGTAGTTTACAATTTTTATTACCTAGTTATTCGAAGTTTATAGTTATTTTGAAACTGATAACCTTGGTCTCGCGATTTACGTTTAACGGGGCATTACGCCAAACACGCTCTCTGCTTACCATAGTTTAACCCAGTAAACAGATATATTTTCAAGAAAAAAAAATTTGTGTAGCTATTTCGATAGTTGAAGTTTATTCAACAACTTTATATATGATACAAGTATAATACTTATTGAGAAAAAAAATTTCAAATATCACTAAGAACTCACTTTTACTAGAAAAACTACTTGTGGAATTCCTAAGAGCGTGAAATGTTCTACTGATATAAACCAGAAAAATAATTTCTTTTTCAAAAGTAAAGGAATCAAAGTATATTCAGCAATTTTTATTTTAGACTTACATCTTTTCATTATTTAATGAAAAATATAATCATAAAACTCTTCTACAAATTAGTATGGGGAGCGTTATAATAGACAGCGCCAGCCCTCCAATTTCATTCCCATTCGGGCTTTCAAGGAGGAAGGACGCTTCTCGGCGCAATTTTTTTTTCCAATTTATTTTACGCGCGAATTTGTATGTCGATAGTGGAATCCGTACAGTGCGTACCGAGGTAGGGTTATCAAAATCGAGGAGGAAGGTTTGTATTTTTATAAAATGTTGACTTTGTTTTTTTCTTAGGTTTTTATGTATTATTATTATACTTACATCCTACTATAATATTATAAATGCGAAAGTGTGGATGTTTGTTACTCAATCACGTCGCAACGACTGATCCGATTTGGCTGAAATTAGGCACAGAGATAGATTATAGTCTGGAATAGGACATAGGCTACTTTTTATCCCGGAAAATGAAAGAGTTCCCGCGGGAATAAAAAACCCTCAATCCACGCGAACGAAGTCGCGGGCATCAGCTAGTAATAATATAATATGTAATACCTACCTATACATTTCTAGCGCATAGCGTAGCACCTGTGATGTGTGACGTTGTGATGTAGACGAGGTCCGAGGTTCGATTCTCGGGTCGGGTCACAAAATGTACCTACTTATTGGATTTTTCTGTCAAGAAATGTTGCAGTCGGTAGGTACCTAGCTATTAGCCCGCAGTTTGAAAGTTGGCGGTGATCCACCGCCATGCCTCGAAGAACATGTAAAGCCGTCGGTCCTGCGCCTGATCTCTCTCCGGTCGTGTCAGATTTCCGTCCCATCGGGCTATGAGAGTGAGGGAATAGAGAGTACATCTGTGTTTGCGCACACACTTGTACACTATACCTATTATCTCTCGCGCAGAAGGCTAGCCTCTAAGGAAGCCACCATGATTGGATTCGGTCGGAAGGTCATTATTAGGTAAGTATTACAAGTATAATTTGCTCAAATGTGTTCACTCTATACCATCAATTTTATACTTTTATTTGATGGTAATGTGACTTGAAAGAGATCAGGCGCAGGACCGACGGATTTATTACCGTACCGTACCTACCCACCTACCTACCTACCTACCTACCTACCTACCTACCTACCTAAGTACCTACCTGGTGTATACAGAGAGGATATAACCAATAGGTGTATATCACTGATAAAGATCGTACCTACCTACTTAGATTTTTTTATATGAATAGCGGGCATACGAGCTGGCGGGTCACCTGATGTAAAGTGATTACCGCCGCCCATGAACACTTGTAGTACCTACCAGAGCTACCAGAGGCACCAATTTCTTTACGAACTGTCATGGTCTACCTACTACCTACCCTGATCTGCCTGGTCTTAGTTTAAACACAGAATACCTAATAGTTTCTACCTAGTTTTAATTCCATTGATTGTATAAGAATTTGATGACATTAGTGTCAAAGTAAAATGAACCTAATTTGTAAAATGTTAAAGTCACAAATTCAGTACAACTGATTTTAATTTGGAACGTATAAGAATGCATACATGAATTTTTTTATTCGATGACAAGATAGCCCTTGACTGCCGTCTCACCTGATGGTAAGTGACGATGCAATCTAAGATGGTAGCGGGTTAACTTGGATGGGGTATTATAGCAGTGTAAATTCAACCCATACCCCTAATCGGTTTCTACACGCCGGAACGCTAAAACGCTTGGCGGCACGTCTTTGACGGTAGGATGGTAACTAGCCACGGTCAAAGGCTCCCACCAGACCAGACCAGAGACGATTTAGAAATTATAAATTCCTAAATTGCCCCCGCCGGGAATCGAACCCGAGACCTCCCAATTATAAGACCATAGACCATAGCATAGTCGGGCGAGCATCGTGTATCGGTTTCATTAAACGTATTTATTTGAACTGGCCCAACTAACAAAATGGTCTTAATATAAGTCATATAAGAATTGTGTAAACGTTTTCGAAAAACTGAATGGCATGAAAATAAGGCTTACAAACGCTTATACAACGCGATTTTGGCGCAGTTACTATTTCTATAAAGTCGTATAGCTGTCATTCAAAAGTCATAAGCGAGAACATATTAGTGTTGTAATATTATCATTGGTATGAGTATTTAGTCGTATAGTTACCATAGCATTCATAGCGCAGACGTTTACCGGACCAATGAATCTATTTGATGCAGTATTGAAGCGCTTTCAATTATAAGTAATAGAATTTAACTATTAATAATTTCTGCATGTGTGCAGACTATATTTTTATACTTTTATACTATAAGTGTAATCAAATTATTTACAAGTTTGAAATGGGATCCCAACTAACAAAATGGTCATAAGATTTTAAGCTTTTATGATTATTTCGTCACATAGGTGTCGTATATTAGCAAGTTTTAAAATGTGACGTTGTACAGGCATCATGTATATTGCGTTTAAGTTTCAATGCAATTAGGTAATAAAAGTCGTTGTACAAACGTCTGTATGAAATAGCTATAAAGCAATTTAATCGTAGAAAATACACAGTCATACAAACGTTTTAGGCGGGACATTTTGGCTGGTATTACAACCTTAATAACGCTGCTATAAAACTATGCATGTGAACATGACATTTTAAATATATTCGCAGTAATGTAAACCAGCCAAGCCCAATAAACGCGACAGAGATTGATGGTTCCGTACCTATTTTGTAACCGACTTCCAAAAAGGAGGAGGTTATCAATTCGGCCGGTATCTTTTTTTTTTCTGTTGAAAATCGATGTCAACACGAATGAACCGATTTGGCTGAAATTTGGAATGGAGATAGCTCATACCCAGGATTAGCACATAGGCTACATTTTATCCCTGATAATTAAAGAAACCTTAATCATGTCAATCAAGTCATTATGGCCATACCTCCCATGGTTAACGACACAACACAACGGCCCCTAGTCCCCGGATAAAGTTGGGAACCGACAATTATGTCATTTTTCCACGTTGACAAAATATGTTTTTTGCCGCATTCCCAAAAAACTTATGGTCTCTAAAATGTTCTGTTAATGTAAAAAACTATTTTTTGGAATGACAAATAACGGTTTACTAAAATGTTTTAGGGAACTCTGATAGGTTCGTAATGAAAGAACGCCATGTTCTTTAAGAGTTTATAACTCTTAACACAGCAGTATTCATCGTATACAAGTATTTTGTAACTTATAATGGCACGATGAAGGGAGTTTTAACTCTTAACACAGCAGTGTTCATGGTATATAAGTATTTCGTAAGTCATAATGGCATTATGACGTATAATAATTAATTTTTTATTTAAAAAATAAAAATTAAATACACAATAAATGAAGGGGGCATATAAAATTTATTAATAAACCTAAAAAGTTGGTCCCTAAAGTAATATTCGCATTAAGTTTTCCAAACTTAAACATAAACACATCCCATTTCAAACTTGTAAATAATTTGATTACACTTATAGTATAAAAGTATAAAAATATAGTCTGCACACATGCAGAATTTATTAATAGTTAAATTCTATTACTTATAATTGAAAGCGCTTCAATACTGCATCAAATAGATTCATTGGTTCGATAAACGTCTGCGCTATGAATGCTATGGTAACTATACGACTAAATACTCATACCAATGATAATATTACAACACTGCTATGTTCTTGCTTATGACTTTTGAATGACAGCTATACGACTTTATAGAAATAGTAACTGCGCCAAAATCGCGTTGTATAAGCGTTTGTAAGCCTTATTTTCATGCCATTCAGTTTTTCGAAAACGTTTACACAATTCTTATATGACTTATATTAAGACCATTTTGTTAGTTGGGATGTGTTTATGTTTAAGTTTGGAAAACTTAATGCGAATATTACTTTAGGGACCAACTTTTTAGGTTTATTAATAAATTTTAAATGCCCCCTGCATTTATTGTGTATTTAATTATTATTTTTTAAATAAAAAATAAATTATTATATGTCATAATGCCATTATGACTTACGAAATACTTATATACCATGAATACTGCTGTGTTAAGAGTTAAAACTCCCTTCATCGTGCCATTATAAGTTACAAAATACTTGTATACGATGAATACTGCTGTGTTAAGAGTTATAAACTCTTAAAGAACATGGCGTTCTTTCATTACGAACCTATCAGAGTTCCCTAAAACATTTTAGTAAACCGTTATTTGTCATTCCAAAAAATAGTTTTTTACATTAACAGAACATTTTAGAATGGGGAGTGTTCTGAAGAGCTTTTTGACCTTATTCCACCGTCTCTCTTTTACAACCGCCACCGAGCACAATTTCACCCTCACCACCTGGGTGCCTGGAGCACTTCGACCATCCGATGTTCCAGATCTTTTTTTCCACGCACTTTGAAACTGTGGAACCAACTTCCTGCGACGGTGTTTCCACTGAATTACAACATGGGGTTATTCAAGGGGCGGACCAACAAATTCCTGAAAGGCCGGCAACGCACTGGTGGTGCCTCTGGTGCTACAAGTGTTCATGGGCGGCGGTAATCACTTAACATCAGGTGACCCGCCTGCTCGTTTGCTCGCTAAAAATATTAAAAAAAAAAAAAAAAAAAAAAAAATTTTAGAGACCATAAGTTTTTTGGGAAAGCGGCAAAAAACATATTTTGTCAACGTGGAAAAATGACATAATTGTCGGTTCCCAACTTTATCCGGGGACTAGGGGCCGTTGTGTTGTGTCGTTAACCATGGGAGGTATGGCCATAATGACTTGATTGACATGATTAAGGTTTCTTTAATTATCAGGGATAAAATGTAGCCTATGTGCTAATCCTGGGTATGAGCTATCTCCATTCCAAATTTCAGCCAAATCGGTTCATTCATGTTGACATCGATTTCCAACAGAAAAAAAAAGATACCGGCCGAATTGATAACCTCCTCCTTTTTTGAAGTCGGTTAAAAAATAGGTACGGAACCATCACTCTCTGTCGCGTTTATTGGGCTTGGCTGGTTTACATTACTGCGAATATATTTAAAATGTCATGTTCACATGCATAGTCTTATAGCAGCGTTATTAAGGTTGTAATACCAGCCAAAATGTCCCGCCTAAAACGTTTGTATGACTGTGTATTTTCTACGATTAAATTGCTTTATAGCTATTTCATACAGACGTTTGTACAACGACTTTTATTACCTAATTGCATTGAAACTTAAATGCAATATAGATGATGCCTGTACAACGTCACATTTTAAAACTTGCTAATATACGACACCTATGTGACGAAATAATCATAAAAGCTTAAAATCTTATGACTATTTTGTTAGTTGGGGGGTAACTTGCACGTGCTCGCTTTATATTATACTTCGCATCTTTCCCGAAGATGATTATTGTTTACAAGCAGCAGATCGCGAGGTTATGCTGGAGAAACAGAATCAGATTTCGAGTTCTATGTCTATCTGTAATTGGCCAAGAAGTTATTAAAATACTAAGCGTTGGAGGGCGATTGCTGTAAGCAAACAAAAACAAGATGTATAAAATAATAATTAAAATGCTATAAGGCCATTTCTACTTCTCAGAATTGAGATTTAACAGCGATAAACCAAATCAACTGCGCTCTCAACCGAGTGTTTCGATTTGCAACCCGGAAACTCTAAACGCACGGGGGGCTCCGCGTCGAGACGCGATTATACTTGCACTAGTATCAGCATCCCCTATGGCGGGTACCACAAGCGTCTGAGTCCGCGCCATGCGAGTGGGACGGGACACTTTAGCGTTCGACCCTACGCGCAAACTCCAAAGGTCCTTTGTCACAGGTACAAAAAACAGAAAAATGTTTTGACCTATCGCTGGCAGACTGCAGTATTTTCATCATGACTGGGAATGATAAAATCATTTTGGATTATAAAAATTTTACCCTTATAACCTATAAAAATTAAAAGGTTAAAAAATTCCATTTCATAGTTCTAGAACATCAAACAATTAATAAATCTAAAATAGATCGTATTCTCTCAAAATCAGTGAATGCATTACCGAATTGTTATATTCAGGTTATATTTTGATTTGCCTTCTGGGTAAATTCATCACACAAATCTTTACAGTCCCTAAACCCTTGGTTTATGAAATTTAAAAGATTTTAATAATCTATGCCATTCACTTGAAAATTGATACGGCATTAATGTTGATCTATAAAATTTGCTTCATGGCCACTTTAGACAAAAAATGCATATTTTTTACTACCAGTGGCTACAAGTGATAGAATCTTCGATTTACATGAAGCAATCGACTGTATTCTACCCTCGTCAAGCTATAACGCCGTTAACCAACATTTGACCAAATACGATTTTTTTGTTTTTTATGCTATCTTACTTAAAAAACTCTCTATCAATCCATCTAATTGGCATTCTCTTTACTGCTGTAGTTTTTGATATAGCAATTTGAAAAACGCAATTTCTTAATAAATTGCAGCTTTTTGGATCATAGATCGAAATACGGTTTTGGTCGTTAACAACACTAGCTTTATTATTAACTGTATGAATTTAAAGTTTGATTGTTTTTCGGTTGTACTTTACTATCTCTTTTGTATATTACAAAAGATAAAGTTATTGAAACCTTTCCTCCGTCTTCAAGTTCGTTAGGTCACTTATCAATAATTCTTTTTTGACGATTTCTTGTGTATTGGAAATTTTTTACGCATAATGTAAAAACAATAATTTTACCAGTATTATTTTATTCAAAGATTCATAATGTATACAAATAAGGTTTTTTAACTAATTAAGAAAATAAAAAAAGTCAAACTTGGCCCACAGAAAAGATATTTATTTGTGGGTTTTAAATTTAAAAAGAAAAAATGTATAAGTACAACGTAACGTAAGAATGCGTACCCTTGAACTATCCAATATTGAAAAATGTACCTACCATCAGAAAACTAGCTAGTTATGTTGGTTTGCTGACGCTAGACAGCCCAGTGACTATGGATGGGTTGTTTATAAAAGGAGAATTTTTTGGCACTCAACTATTTTGACAATTATAACAAATAATATATAATATATATGACTCTTTCCGAACGTTTAACAGATGATTTCGTATGGCGGAAGGACTGGAAGGATTATATTGATTCTGCAGGTTCCTCATTTTAAGACTTTCCCTAGTAGAATAATTCACAAAATACATATATCGCCTTCTTCTCGTCTCACCTTGCTTGTAGCCTTTAAAGTCTCAGTCATGCATCATGACTAAGTAATCGCAATATCTTATGAGGAATAGACAGCTATTGCCTATATCAATAAAATGGGCGCTATATTCTCGCATCTTGAATGAATTTACACTGCTATACCCCTTCCAAGTTAGCCCGCTACCATCTTAGACTGCATCGTCACTTACCATCAGGTGAGATCGCAGTCAAGGGCTACCTTGTCATCGAATAAAAAAAAAAATCTTTCAAATAAATTTGGGTGCCTTCAAATCAAGAGTGAAAAGGTTCTGGGCAGGCGCGTTCCATCTTAGGCTGCATCTTCACTTACCATCATCGCAGCCAAGTGTTAAAAAAAAAAATACCAACACAATCGCACGTAACATATGGCAATGGTGTGAAGAATCCAATTTATACTTTTATTGCGTCAGTCCAATACGAACCTAATCTCAGATTTTGAATCTCGTCAAACGGTTAATATAAACACTGAATAGATTACGCGTTTCGTCAGATACAGGAATTTTTTGATACACCTGATTTGGATTTATTTACCAATAATAAAAATTATGAATGTCAGAGATACGCTGCATGGAAATTAAGCTTAGTCTGAAATTATTGATGCATTCAACTTAAATTTTTATGTTTTTTTTTTACAGATAAATCTAATTGCTACGCCACATTAAATGTGTCAAGGCAGAGGGCCTTGTCGTACTGCTATATTGGCACATTTAGCCTTGTGCCCGGTACAGATCAACCTGCGGGTTTCGAAACCACCTAACCTATATTAAAATCCTACTTATCTGCTCTTTCAAAGAGCATCGTCCTTTCCATGTTAATCTAACCCTAGTGGCTGGGAAATTATTAGACAGTCACTACTGAGGCGCGATGTCTCTAATGCATCGCTAGACATAGTAATGGTTTCATTCCTAGTACGATTAAGTCATGGTTGTTTTATGCAAGAACAAAGGTTTAAATTATTGTGGTTCTAATATTATATTTTTATTTCAGGAAAACAGTTATCAGTTCGCGCTATCTTTTTATCTGGCCAAATAAGCGAAATCTCTGGTCATAATACTACGGTATAAAGGTCTTTAAAGGTGTCTTGATTTCCTAATCTAGTATCTATTAAAGTATCTACAGAATAATTTCCCTAATGAATTAATCTCTCTAAAAGACTTGTCTTTAAACACATTAACTCTTAAAAAAGAATGCAAGCATCCTTAGCCTTATAAATATTCAAAACATTTCCTTTTGAATCGGAAAATATTCGTATTAAAATAATATAAATTATTTATATAAGATTTTAGAAAGGCTCAAAACCAAATAGTTTTTAACCGTTCATTGTTTTGCCATATACTTATTAAAGAAAATTTTAAAGTGTATCCAGTTCTCCCTTAAAACATTTTGAGATAAAACCTATTCCTTGCATCAGTAGGAAGGTTGTCTTTTGTCAGTTAAAAAAAAAATCTCCAATTTTATCTCATTGTGTTAAATCAATTCTGGATATGTGGCATTAATTACGTATAACATTAAACGGTGCCCCTAACACGTGACATGCGTCGAAGTTAACTGACCGCAAGGCAGGTGTTTCTAAAAGCAGCAAGTTAGTCTGAATCCTCATTTAATATATTTTAAAGTACTATTACAGTAGTACAATAAAACTTCTAAAAATCAGGTAAAACTGAATTCTTCGATACTTAATTTTAAAGTAAAATTATTATTCAACAAATAACTAATTTCTACCTTAATACAAGAATAATGTAGATGTTATTTAATGACTTATATTTTGGTATGTAAATTATTTCTGTCGATTAATTTGTCAAGTATCAACGAACAAGAAATAATTTATGTAATGTTGTTGCATTTTTTCGATGCTCTAAACATCTGCTTGTAAACAATAATCATCTTCGGGAAAGATGCGAAGTATAATTAAGAATCAAACGAACTTACCTTGTGAAGTTTGATATCTTATTATACGAGTGTCTTGACCGAAGATGATTACAAACCCACCCACCCTAATTTTTTCAAAATCCCTCGACCTATCGAAAAAATACAGCTCTAACGAATGACACTAAGCGGGATTTCAAGCGGCCGGATGGTGTGTTTGGTGGGAGGTTAGTAATACTCAGTGGAAGTAAATAAGAAACTTTTTTATCATAATAAAATTTAAAAATAATAATAAAATTATATATTTTATATATATTAAATAGCTCTAAATGTGTGATAAGGACAGCATAATCTCGCGATCTGCTGCTTGTAAACAATAATCATCTTCGGTCACGACACTCGTATAATTAGATATCAAACTTCACAAGGTAAGTTCGTTTGATTCTTAATTATTTCTGTCGATTAATTTGTCAAGTATCAACGAACAAGAAATAATTTATGTAATGTTGTTGCATTTTTTCGATGCTCTAACCATCTGCTTGTAAACAATAATCATCTTCGGGAAATATGCGAAGTATAATTAAGAATCAGTAGGTACCTACAATAAATACTTTAAATTATTATTTGTATAATTAGTATGTCATTTAATTTTAAAAGTGTACCTACAAATCTTAGTTTTAATTTATTAGGTGCTTGTTTCATTTACCGAGCATACCTGGACATGAGTAAAAACAGATAAAATGCCCACCATTTGAACAAATAAACTTGTATCGTCGTACCTACCTACCGACTCAGACTAACTTTTGTGTTTTATAAATTCCCGTGATTTCGTCCGCGATTTATTTTATGCTTATCATTATCATAACATTGTCACAATAATACTCCGATGTTGCAGGATCTAAGTCTAATCAGAATCTTAAAATATCCACTGTATCTATTACAATGAATTCAGAAGAGTCATTTTTGCATTAACCTTTGGTAGGTACCTACCTATATTACAGACACAAAGATAAATTTCTAAAAAGTCAGAGATGCGTGACCGGGATCGAACCCACGACCTCCCGAATACCCCTAGGTAGTCTCCTAAGACTGCAGTCCTAAACATGGCTATCACAGCTTTACTAGCTAGTATACTTGTTTCATTACTATAGTATAAAAAGGAGCCTATGTAACTCTCCCGGTCCTCAACTATACCCATGTAAAAAATCACGTCGATCCGTTCGTTGCTTTGTTGTGGCGTGATTGAAGGACAAACCAACAAACAAACACACTTTCGCATTTATAATATTAGTAGGATATTTAGGATTTAGTTTAAATTTTTATTATTAAAAACATTATATTGTTGCCACCTCAGGATAAATGGCCTTAGTTCCACTCTGTCGATCACCTCCGTCCATCAAGTGCTGGCTACTCAAGATACTTGGTCGTCTCAGGCCGTGCTGAATAAAACAGCGTGATAAGATTTGAACTTTAATATTCTGCAACTAGTTACATAAACACTTTACAACACAAGCTCGGTATGAAGGCCCACGTGTCGCACCTACGACCGCTGGGTCTGGAATGATCTGGCGCCGGCTGCGCGGCGCGGAAGGCGTGGCGCGAAAATGCTAACAGACGGCCATTCTGCCGCGGGGATGTCCCCATCCCCAATATCAGCTCGGCCATTCGTTAGGTAGGTATGCCCTCATACCGGTTAAAAGGATACAAACAAAAAAAAAATTAGTAAAAATTGAGGTACTTAATCACAATTTCAATCTTAGATTCATACATAAGTGTCTAATATAAGGTATGTTTTAAGCTTATTTTAATAAGATTAAAAAAATATATATATATTGGTACAAAAATAAATAATCAATTCCTGAATGACACATACCTACTTTAGGTTTTAGGTTTAAAGAATTTATTCTCAAAGAACAATTTGCTCGCTTACAGAGAACGTAAGACTATAAAACAAAATAAAAAAAACTAATTCACAAATATTTTGAAAATGCATTCTAAGTTTTTTTTTTTTTTTTTTAAGTTACAAATGGCTTTTCAGTAACAATTTCTTGAGGCAAACTAATACAATACTTTCAAATTACAAAATTATTAGCAGTGTTAACAAAAGTATTGAGTTAAACTGGCACAAAGACACTGGCACAGACAAAGAGAAATAATTCCAAAAATAATTCTATCTGACAGTAATACTATCCTGTTATTGTTACATACATCCAAATACTAAGTAGTCAATTTGATTTATGTGTTGATTCATTTCCAACTTATTGTAAGACTTATTATACATTATAATACAACTAATTGACAGAGTTATATTTGTTCTATTTATCACATAAAATTTATAATCAAAATAATTCTAGTTTCTACTACACTAGGAGCAATTACATCATCCCTGGATTACAGATTACTACACTAGGGTTATACAGCTTTCATAGCAGGTTATATCTAGCTTTTTGCCTTTTCACATGATATGTACCACACTGGGGCACGACATAATTATTTATTTATTTATTCATTAGAAAGTAATCAACAGCGTTACATCCCATTAGTATACAATTAATATATAGTTAGTTATACAATAAAGCCAAACAGATTACACAATAATTACAAAATATGTTAAAAGATAAAAATGTAACTAGGTAAAATAGATGGGTATAAAACAATAAACAATGAACAATAGAACACAATAATAGTATGAGTAAGTATTATATTACATTTCGCATAAGTACCTCGCAAGGGGTACGCCGCATGTCAGTTTTTCTTACATGAGTACCACACTGGGGGTACTACAGATGTCCATTTCACATGAGTACCACACTGGGGGTACGATGTATGCCATATTTCACATAAGTACCACACTGGGGGTACTACAGATGTCCATTTCACAAGAGTACCACACTGGGGGTACGATGTATGCCATATTTCACATAGGTACCACACTGGGGGTACTATAGATGTCCATTTCACATGAGTACCACACTAGGGGTACGACGTATGCCATTTTTCACATAAGTACCACACTGGGGGTACGACGTATACACTCCACATCTGGCTCAATTCTCCCAAGAGCCGAATTCAACCAGCTGGCAATAGGTGACGACCGAGCGCCTTCCACACTGGGGGCACGGCACGGCTCAATCATTCGTTAACTCAGGGTTGATTCCACCATTCGCACTAGAAACATAGTTTAAAAAGAACAACTTTAGCTTAGCTAAATTTAGCTTAACAGAATTTAAACGTACAACTTGATCTCAGAGTAAGTCGAACCAATTTAACCAGCTCCACACAAATCGCGTTTAGCAAAACTACTAGCTTACATGAGGTGCTGTCACGATCACAGACAAAACCGTGTCAGCAACAAAACAAAACTCGATGTATCCTGTATCTGCAACATATTGATACACTAAACAGCGCCCATTACGCGCCTTTATAATAAATATTTATTGAAAGTTAAAAGCTCTATGTGGGAAACATACATACAATAAAAATAAAAAAACAATAGATAGGTAAATAATAGTGAATCATGAGCCAACAGGAATACAATAATAATATCTCGTCCACCATAAACAAAGATCGACACTGTTGACCCTGACAGCTCTTTAAACTCATTTGAGGACGCCAAACGTTCAAAATTGGGTGTTTAGAATCTAAACCTTTTTCAGTTCTAACTGAGCAGTACTCGTTGATGAAATACAAACCATAACCTCAAACTGAACCAAGCGCATAAACCGAGATTAGCGCGAACCAATTGCGTTCGATTTGAACGGTTTGTTGCAGGTACTATCCAGGCCCTGTATCCCACGTGCTCCGTCCGCGGCGACGGTATCCACTCGGCTTTCATTCGTGATTCCGTATAAGATATAAGATATTGAAGCAGTTCAGATATTTAATAACCATTTATACGTTTTCTATTGTCTATTTTGGAAAGCCAACAGTTGAATACTCTAAAACATTTGTAGATATTCATCACAAGTTATGAGGGTCATATGATTAAACGCTCAGTTAATTGTAGGCTTACACAACATGCACACATATTGAACGATTATTAAGTTTATATAATAACTAACTTTACGTGTTAACAATAAAACTACTTGAATTAATTTGTTATTACCCTTACCTAAATATATTATATTTATTTACGAGATTTTACCTTCATTCATTACAGAATGTAATGAAAATATCAAAATATTGAAAAGTCAAGTCAGTTAGTGTATATAATGCTGTCAATAATATGACACCTAAATTGAGCATAGCGTTACAAAGTAAATCTATTTCTTTCCTTTATTTAACAATACAATGTTAGCAACCTTTAGTATAGGAGACTGTTTGCCTAGCTTAGTTCTGCACCATCCAACATTTAACAGTTTGAAAGGCTGCCGTGAACCATTCACTCGCAGTGTTTCAAGCGCAAATATATAATAAGCAACTCGGAACAATCAACTTTATTCTTAAATAATTTAAACAAAACATTAATGACAATATCAGTTTTCTATCCTCAAGGATATGTTTCTTGGAAAGAGAATATTCATTCAGATTTTTCTGAAATGGTTGACAACTGGCGCAAAAATCGTTACTGCACTCTCTCAATTCTTTTAATGTGGACTTCAGTGAACGGAGACCAGATCAAAGCGCAATATTCCAGTCTGGCACGCACACAGCAATCGAAAAGCTTAATTATATTAAAACACCTAAGAACAAACCCAAGTGATTTATTTGTAAGGCCCAAAGCTTTAGCTCTGTGGGGAATAAGGCCCAGTTTATTTTCCAAAGTATTACCTAATTGCATCATCTTCGGCCAGTCGATTGTCATCCATGCATACACATCATCCTATCTAGTATCCCATCCAATGTGCGAGTGAACGCCTGGGCACATTTTATTTATTTTACATCATTCACTCAATCTGTATAAATCATACTGTAATAATTGAACATCTTTATTGTCCTTAATAATACGACGTATCAATTTTAGATCATCCGCACAAATGCTTATATTGCTATTATTATAAAAGATTTCGTCAGTGTAGACATTATAAGAAGATAAGACCCAAATTGGATTGGGGCACTCCCAATTGAGCCATAGATTGGTAGCCGTTCATGAATACTCCAGACCTCCTATTCGCAAGATATGATTTCGTTCGCATTAACAAGCTATGCGATACTCCGTGCGCTTGCAGTTCACTTAGAAAGCCACCATAATTAATCTCGCCAAAAGCCTTTGAAAAGTCGATACACACGACATTGATTTGTTTCCCGTTATCTATACATTCCATTTACGTTACATTTGTAGTACGAGGTAGCAAATTGCTAGATGTCAAGCGTTCACTCATAAATCCATGTTGTTTTTCACTGATATATTCATTCAGATGGCCATATATGTGCTGATACACTAGCGCCATGGTAGACAAAATAGATATTGGGTGATAATTTTGCACTTGTTTCCCCTTGCCAGACTTGGACTGTGTCTACACGTTAAGTATTACTGTGTAATCATAACTTTAAAGACTAGACTATTAAAGTGTCGATAAACTGCCCAGCTTTTTACAGACTAATTAAAAATCAACGCAAGAGGCAGTCATATCGGCCATGCACATCATCGAAAATATCGGGGTATATGGTAACAGTTGCCCTTTGCATTTGACAAGTCTTTCCAATTTCTTAAAAACAGTTGATCGGGAACGTTGTAGACAATCCATTTCATCATGAATATCAGGAACTTTAAAGCCCAATTCATAATTGTCCATTTCATATACCGAAACGAAGCAAGCCGCAAATAGTTCACAAGCAGCCGCAGGATCGGTAGCCTTTCTGTCATTTAGAACCATTACAGGCAGATAAGCACTATCTCTGTTAAGAATGCGCCAAAGATACTTTGGGTTACTTACTTTTTCTGTTTCTCATTATATAAATGTATTCACTGTAACATAACAATATTAATCCTCGCAATCTTTGCGCAGACACTGGAATTCAATCAAATTCAACGGATCCTTATATCTTCCCACTTTTACGCGATGCCCATGTTTCAATTTTAGTAGCTCAGTTCACTGAGGTAAACTACACAGGATAAGGCCTGTTTTCAGGCTTACTCAAAGACATATGAGCGCTGATCATATCACACAAGATATTATAAAATTTAGACGCCATAGCATTAATATTCTCATAACCACTAACTTCATCCATCTAAAAATTACAGTTTAGAGTATAAATGACCTTTTCACAGTAGACTTTTTAAGTTCTGATTGAGGTATTCTAATTTCCAATGGATGATCAATCTTTCTTAAATGATTAAAGCATTCACTTACTGTAATTCAATTATTTGTTAAAACTTAATCAAGAATTTTAGTTCTGTGATCATATACTAAATTATATTGTTTTAAACCATTAATCGATAATAAAGCTTATCAATGCACAAGTAATATAATTAAGGCGTCAAAAGCGTTATCAGTAGGAGACCAAATTATTCCACTTAAATTAAATTATTAATTAGTATGGGACAATTACTATTATTGAATATTTTGTTAATGTTCTCAAGAAAATTTTCAAGTAAAGTGATATTGACAGGTGCGGATAAGTACCTATGCATAAATTCGCATATAAATATGCATATATTTGCACTCCACCCACCAAGCGTTCCACCACTTTTTTTTTTTTTTTTTTTTTATATCCAAAACTAGCAGAGCTAACCCCGTTATCACGTCTGTCAACATGGTAACGACTATCAAAAATTTCTCTTACAAAAATACTATCATTTAACTATAACCCGGTTAATATTATAATGTCAAATTTACTGTTGAGATAGGTTACGATAGGTCTCATTAGTGCATGAACGAAGTCCCCTAACATTCTGATTATAATCTTCTTTAATCGTCTTAAATTTTTAAACTTTAAAATTAATAAAATTATTATGCAGTAAAATACTTAAATTTATTATTAATTACGATTATTTAAAGAGTCCTTATTCCTTCTAAAAATATGATCAGAAGATTCATTTTTGCGTATGTATACAATCCTCATTTAACCCACACAAATCTATTTATATTTTAGTTCCTTAGCCTTCAGACGAGTTGCATGCAGAGCGTTCTGCAATATAGATTTCTTTAAGGTCTCCACCTAATCCGATATGGCTAGTATTCAATTTATCTCCACTATACTCAGTGTTTCTATTAAAGTTAATCGCTGCTGCCAAAAACCCGAACCCTTGGACAACCAAACTCGCAGTTCTTGTACACAAGTGAACATCAAATTCTTTAAGATTATATTTAATTGTGTTTGATATCTGATTAACCATCGATAATAAACTTTCATTCCGATGCTCTGGAAGACACTGTATTTCAATATTGTTTACTCGCGAGTTTTGTACTGATTGAATTGAAGTTTATTTGTATAGTTCTTGTAACTCACGACGGCGCGTGGCTCATGGTCTCGTGCGTGTCGTATCTGTATAAGTGTGAGCGAACTTGCTCGCGCCTGACCGCTCCCACCTAGGATCCCGACAGGCCCACACACTTACGCAATGTGCATGTATACAACATAACCACAACTAAATCGCCCGTAACTTCGTGAGACAAAAGTCCTATAAAATTTTATATTCGGTTTCCAACATGTTAATGCTCTTGATCTTATATTGAAGTTCTTTCTTTAAATCTTCGTGTTGCTAATCCATAAAAAATATGGAATTTGTAACTTGAGTAAGTTAATCAGAGATATCCTTCAAGTTCTGACCAAACTATTAGACCTCAATTGCACGTCCGGTTACGATATAAATTAATTAATTAATTGAACATTAAAAATGTAAAATGACTAGACGAATGACTAATGACTTAATATGACTATAAATAATTCGACTATCTGTTCTTATGACATATTGATATAACCAATTATTATTATATTATAACTAGACATCCAAATTTATAACCATTAATTGCATGTGAAATTTACTAATTTTTTTTTTATTGTATGTTTAATTTATTGTATTTTTTTTTAATTTAATTTATTGATAATTTTATATGATCAACTACAATTATTTGATACAACTTGCAACGCCCTGACGGGGCTTCATGTAATCTTGCTCACAATCAAACATGTAGTATTAGACATGTAAGTAGATACATGAATGCAAAATAAATGAATAAATGAACCGATTTAAAAAAAACTGACATATAATGTTTCCTTTAACAAGAAGTGAAATTCTTCTCTAACAACCTGACGAACATAATCTGATTGTTAAATCATTTGTCATACTAGTATCACTGTCCGATAATTATTATTATTATTTTTTTTTTTATTATTCACATTAATACCTACCCAATACATAATTAATACCCTGATATCGTTTTTCAATGAGATACATAACGGAGTATAATATTGGTTTTACCAGACCATAGACCACGGTTACATGATGGGCATAGCCAGGTAGTTAAAATCGGAAGATAGGTCTTTATATTGATCATTAGACGTTTTGATATGATCAAAGTGGTATTTTGTCGTATATGATGAAATTTTGTAGTAATTAGTTGGTCAGTACAACTCTCAAACTTCTTGGCATTCTCTTTTGTAGAAGCGACCATCGTTATTAACGATGAAGACAAACATTCAATCCACATTCAATATAACTGATCGTCTAATATATTGAATTCGTAGCGAGAATCGAACTCGCATTTAGTAAACCCACAACCCAGTGCGCCATATGGGCCGTCACATAATTTATGTACTTAACTTAAATAACAGAAAATTGAATATTTATCCTTAATGACACAATTTTAACAACAATTTTGCTTTACACGTATACCTACTACTTACTTATTTTTTTCATTGTAATTACTATGACCTCAGGTATACAAAATAATTAGTATAGTTTGTACACATATCATTAAGGTACCCATATGTGTGGTAAGTCGTTTTTAAAGATTTAATACTAAAGTAGTATTAAAGTGATATTAGGTGCACCACCTCGTAATATTCTTATCGCTCAACACAGAGTAGCCTATAACTAGTATTCGTATCTTAAAAATAAATATATCGCTTAAACAGTAGGCAGAAGTACTCTACAACAAGTAAGGCTACACGACGCGCACCCGCATTCGGCATTCTATTATTTTACTCTATGCGCCCGCCCGCGTCACGGGGAATGTCTGAGGCCTAAACATCAGTGGCCGGCGTATTTCGCCGATCGCACAAGGTAATTAATGCGACGTTGCCGCTCCGACCCCAGTCGTAGCGAGTCACTTTGGCGGGACATTGGGACATAAACATATCTATCAGTCTATTCAAAGTACTCTGTGAACATATCCTTACAGTAGGTAGTCACTATCGAGTAGCTGGGCGTTTTACTAGATATAATAATATGATTGCGTATATTGCGTATGGTAGGTATATACACAATGCAAAAAAAAAAGAACAAAACAATAATTATGTTAAACAGGTCCATGAATAAAATACAAAGGTTGTACATACCACTAAAGGTTTCCTTTATGGTTCTTACCACTTCTGATGTGTTGCCACCTCAGGATAAATGGCCTTAGTTCCACTCTGTCGATCACCTCCGTCCATCAAGTGCTGGCTACTCAAGATACTTGGTCGTCTCAGGCCGTGCTGAATAAAACAGCGTGATAAGATTTGAACTTTAATATTCTGCAACTAGTTACATAAACACTTTACAACACAAGCTCGGTATGAAGGCCCACGTGTCGCACCTACGACCGCTGGGTCTGGAATGATCTGGCGCCGGCTGCGCGGCGCGGAAGGCGTGGCGCGAAAATGCTAACAATATGTTTATTTATTGTTATCATTATATATTTATTGTTTTTCAGTAGGTGGTTAAAATAAACTTTCGAAAACTTCAGTTTAGGTAGTTCACCTAGTTTTTCCAAACTTCGGAAAATGATAATAGTTTTATTATTTGTCAAGTCCCTGGTTTTGTACGAGTTCAATGCCCACTGTTCCTGCATATAGTGTGAGCGAGAAGGAGCGAGCGCGCCGACCGATTCTGTGCTGGCGCAAATATACCTAAAATCGACAACGAGCCGCGCCGTAATGAACCCTTAAGGCCAATACTACGGCCTTTCTATAGAGTGAGTAGTGACAATTTTGTTTAACCGGTAAGTACTGACTTGTAGGTTGTAGGTAGGCCGATTGGTTATGCCTGTTCGCACGCTGTTTGCAGATTACAATATGCTGACCTTAGTTTGTTTACGTAAGTATGTTTTATTCATAGTATTTTATACATTTATGATAATATGATGTCTCGAATTCAATTCTCAAAACCAAAAATATTTTCAACTTACCAACTTACATGATAAAGCACTTTGACCGATGATTGAAATGATTTCTTTATTTATCCTACGCTACTAATATTATAAATGCGAAAGTTTGGATGTATGGATGGATGGATGGATTTTTGTTACTCAATAACACCGCAATGGCTGACCCGATTTGGCTGATTGGCACAGAGATAGATTATAGTCTGGAATAACACATAGGCTACTTTTTATCCCGGAAAATAAGAGAGTTCCCGCGGAAATTGTTAAACCTCAATCCACGCGTACGAAGTCGCAGGCATCAGCTAGTAAATTATATTTATATGAATATAATTATATTTGTATGAATATAATTTACTGAATTTGTATAAATTGCCATTTAACCTGTGAACTCTCACTTCTTTTGTCAAATCGAAAAAGATTTTGAGTGAGTGGCTACTTCTTACACTGGAATCAACGACTGGAATATACTTACATAGGTTCTCATGGGATTTCCAAAAATCCGTCATCCACGCCGACGAAATTCGCGGGAATTGGCTAGTTTTAAAATAAACGGACGCTACATAATAATATATTTTTTTCTATTTGCTGCCTCAAACGAGAATATGGCGGTGCAAAAATATATTATAATTATTTTGAAATAAGTAGTTCGACTTATATCTACTTTAATAAATATGAACATTTGAATATAAAAACTCGTATTCATTACTACTAAAGCAAGTAAAAAACACTCCTTCAATGGATTCGGCAAATAATGTAATTGCTGCTTAGCCGACAAGGTACTCAGCACACTAGTTTGCTAGTGGAATATAAACTCTATTTTTTGCTTCTTAAGGCCTATATTACTATAAGAGAATTTTTTATAAATATTGTATAATATGACCAGTCCCTCGTTTACTTTGCAGAGTTGTCATGTTACAAGAGCAGCGGTTCGCTACAGATGCGAGTCAATATACGGGTGTAAATTTTACCAGATATGCTTTTTATATTTCTGTAATTCAGGCTGGAATTGGTTTTATTTTGCTTGTAAATAATATCGCTATCATTACCTACCATGTGACGCAATCGAGACATTACAAAATATTTTCTAGAGATAAAAAAACAATATGTGCAAAATAAACAAAACTGTGTTAAATTATTTCTTTTACACAAAAGTTTGAGATTTTACGCCCTCAAAAGGCTTTGGTATATTAAAATTAACACTATTGTTTTACTTACCAATAATTTAATTTCAATGCAATGACATCGTCATGATCGTAGAACAATGACGGATTTGCAAAAAGCCCAAAAATGACTCTGATTGACTAATTATTATTTGTTTACTATTTTAAAACATAATTTTTTTAATGGGTATATATGAAACTTTATTTCTGTAGATTTTTTTTATTTAAAAAGTAATGATAACAAAACTTTGGAAATCATTTCAAATGGTTGTACTGTAAAGTTGATTAAATACAGATCCGTCGTTATTCTACGATCATGACGACACATACGTACATACTTGTATTTTATTCATTTAAATATACATTATGAAACTTCTTTTTTCCTAGGCGAGTTTATGACGTTTCATCTTGCATCAGTTAATGCACGACAATCACGGATTGATGCCAAATACATAGTTAGCTATGTGATGGCCGCATAACGGTATTTTAATACGCGAGACAGTATTCAGCTAAGGCCTATAAGGTCTGCTGCTCTATGATAATGTAGCTCAGTGCGAAGTTGGCGTCTCGCTGCGACTATCGGAGGCGTCTAATTAATCTGGCTAGGAATCGGAGGGTTGTATGGGGAGGGCTTTTTGTTCTTTCTATTTCGACTGCTCTTGTTGATAAATTAGTGAGTAACACGTACGTAGGGGCAGGTCTTTTACAATTTAATGATGGAAAATAAGCATGTTATGTTATGAAAAGGTTGATTTTGCTAACGAGTAGGTATATTCCTCGGTAAAGCTTTTGTAACGTTCTGGTTTAGATGGTTTTAAAAAAAAGCTGATTAAGTATAATATTTTAAGGAATATGTCCCTGTGGATGTCCTTAGGTAATTTTTTGTCAATATCTAAAGAATTACCTATGACTGTAATTAAAACTATATCGCCGGTTAACAAAATTATTAGGTACTTACCTACTAAAATAATTAAAATATACATAATATATATTATGAACTTTTATTTCTTTCTCCGATTGACATTCGTGGGGATATATTTAATAAAACAATCGAGCAATTACTTTATTATAAATAATATTTAATTTATTATTGATTTATTATTATTATTTAGTTGCAATTAAAGTTTTTAAAATAATTCTGTACATCTTACGACATAGTTTAAATACAACTAATATCTCTTTTGCTGTGAAAATACAAAATAATCACCCGAACACACTTATATTTATTATTTATCACTATTTACAGCCTGTAAATACCTAATAAATGAACTTCTAAAACAAAAACTGTAACTCAACTTGTAAAAATCAAATGAAATAATTTTGATATGAAAAAATTAACTCAGTTATTATATTTCCTACAAAAGGAAACATAAACTCTGGATTCATATGAAAATTGCATTACATAACACCATAACTCTTAAGCAATAAATTTGAATCGAATAACAGCTGTAATAAAAACTTTTCTCCCAAAGCGCAATAAAACCTTTTTAGGTCATCAGTTATGCAATACAGTTTTGAATACTGTTGCGCTTTGGGCGCTCAAACTAATTTTGAGCTTAATATTGTAATGCGGACTGAATTTTAAAGCATAGGGTACCTACAATTTGAAGCACAATCCGATATTATGGCATCAACACATAGCGCATTGCGGTTACAACGTATGCCATAGCTATGATAGATATAGTATATGTATAGTTGGAGACATGACGCATGCATTTTCATGTGCAGATAAATACGCCATTCCTCACTGCCAGTAGCATCCAAGTTTCTCTTCCCATATTTTTCGCCCAGAACTTCAGAGTGATATAAATTTTGCGCATAAAGATGCAATGGTACTGCAGAAGCAATGCAGGGATACGGCAGTACTCTGTGCGAGTATTGCTTATGCTGTTGAGCACGCGGTGGTCGGTACCATTTATATTGCGACGCTGCGTTTTCAGCCTTGCAGTGTGGTAGTTACCTCCAAAATAGTACATATCAGCCTTAAAGCTTACAATATTTTAGCTTACCTCTTGTTACTAGACTCTGGATGAAGAGAATCCTTACTCACTACAAAGTCACTGGCTCAGTCAGCCTGGCCATATCCTTGCATGTAGGTACAAGGTTAGTCAATCAATAAATGAATTCCGTTTAGAAGTTAGAAGTGGGCATTGACAAAAACGTGTAGGGTACTTTGACAAGGGTCGAAAACAAAAGGCTCACTTTCAAAAAGGAGGGTTTTGAAAAATTAAGATCAAATTCAAACATCTACTAAATACCGAAAAGCGCTTTACACCCTTTAGGTACTTTCTTTTATTACAAGCGACATGTTTTTCAGCAAATAAGTACCTACTGTACTTGTCCCTTTTTGTATTGAAAAATAATTTAATTAGGTATGTCTTCCCGACCGAATTCGGCCACTTGTGCGATATTATAGGGAACAAGTATGTGCGCAAATAGGTGCATCCTCTATTTCCTCACTCTCATAGTCTGATGGGAGAAAAATTCCACGACCAGAGAGATCAGGCGCAGGACCACCGATGGTGTAACGTGCTCTCCATGGAGTATGGGACACACCGCGAACTTCCTAACTTCCAGGTCTAGGCAATGATATTATATATTTGGGTCTAGATACTATTACCGGCTGAGCAATTCTTGACGCGAAATCTCAATACCTTCTATTTTCTACTTCTTCTTTTATTTTCTCGTCATGCCAACCATTAAGCCAACGAGGTAGTTGAATACAAACATAATTTGAGTTGCACTAATTTTATAATTACTTATGTGACGACATTACAAAAAGTTCGAAGCGACAGACAGGACTAATTGCCTTTCCCTGTTCCGTGTCAGATTTTTTAAAATAGTCTGTTGTGTCATCTGTCTATTTTAAAAGTTTTGTTTTCGTCGTCTCATCTGCAGCGGCGAGAGAGGGAGGAGAGTGGAGACAGAACATTTTTAAACACAATTTATGTTAAGTACTATCTTTTTTGTTCCGGGATAAATGGTAGCCTATGTCACTCTCCAAATCCTGAACTAACATAGCCCATACGAACACGTCGATCTTTTGCTGCGGTATTGAATGGCAAAGCAACAAAGTAACAGTAGACGAATAGACGGACAGAGGGGCAGACAGACTGAACGAAACTATAAGGGTTCCTAAATTAACTACGGGTCCCCAAAACCGTTGTTGAATATCTTCCTTCTATGACCATCGATCAAACAAGGCACACTTTCTGTCTTCTACCTATTTGGTAATATCTAAATATATAAAAGGCAAAGGTGACTGACTGACTGACTGACTGACTGATCTATCAACGCACAGCTCTAACCACTGGACCGATCGAGCTGAAATTTGGCACACAGGTAGCTATTAGGACGTAGTCATCCGCTAAGAAAGGATTTTTCAAAAGTCAACCCCGAAGGAGGTAAAATAGGGGTTTAAAAAACCGAACATAACGTGAGCGAAGCCGCGGGTTAAAGCTAGTTAGTAGATACGTTACGTACACAGTAATAGTCATCGATCGTTTTAAATCCCAGCAGCAGAATGCCATATCGGGCTACAGGTGGCGACTTTGTTTATGTTGGGTCGTTGACCTCGGGGCGGTTTGCACCCTTGCACTTGCCACTTACCGAGGGTGTGCGTTGGCAAGAATTTGATTACGACGCTCTCGAGTTTTGGTACGAGCAGTTATAGGTATACTTGTACTGGTATGTTTATGTGTATATTTATGACTAGATCTTGCTTGTGACTTCTACAAATTGGAGTTAGGCTATTTACGAATTCCTCGGGAACCGTTTATTTGCAAACTAGCTGTTACTCGCGATTTCGTCCGCGTCAATTTCTATTATTATGATCGCGATTAAGAAGTTTTTAAAAGAATATATTTTAAATATGGATAATTTTCCCCGTTTTTGCAACAATTTTCACTGATGCTTCGCTCCTATTGGTCGCAGCGTGATGTTATATAGCCTAAAGCCTTCCTCGATAAATGGACTATCCAACACAAAAAGAATTTTTCGATTTGAACCAGTAGTTCCTGAGATTAGCGCGTTGAAACAAACAAACTCTTCAGCTTTATAATATTAGTATAGATTACTGTGCAAATCAGTTGATCCCTTGCTTCGTTAATTCGTGATTGAAGGACAAAATAACAAACAAACGCACTTTCGCATTTATAAATTTAGTATGATCACCACTCCACTATTTTTACTGAACTACTGTGGAAAATTGATTGCATTGCTGAATCGACAGTTTGTAAATTGTTATATCATCCTAAGTGCAGTAAGTAAGTAAGTGCACACGTGCATTATCCATCAATAACATATTATTGTTGGTCAATAAGATGTCAGTACCTACCTCAGCAGCAGCGGTAATTTAAGAAGATGAGAACATTTGAAACTTGCGCAACATTTCTGACTTTAGTTTCTTGTTATTAATTTGTAAGCGTTTGATGTAGCAGATTGATTTACTTGCAATATCTTATTAGTATTTAACTTTCTCAATTAAACGGGCGACCATATTAATAGTAGAATCATTACTAAAGAATAGATTTAATGACCTTTCTGAAAAGCTTGACACCACCATTCCGGTGCAGAGGTAGGTACGCTAAATCTAATCTACTCGTATTTATCTGATGTTAAATAACCAAATAACTCTGTAAAATCTCTCTAATGTAGTTGGTATAAAAGTATAGATCAATATCAGTCAATATTACAAAAGGTTTTGTTGTTTTCTTTACAAGCGATCGACGCCTTAGAGATGACAGTTTTGAATCTACTATGAGATGATAAACCACAACCAGTTTGCGAATATCCATAACCAAGAATAAGTGGGCTGGTTCGTACTGGAATACCTAATACAAGAGGTAAATTCCTGTCACCGATTAAAAGCTCAGATTGAAGGGCCATGCAATTGCCATAGCTATCAAATGTTTTATTTACGGCGGTAATCTTGCAGTACGAGCTGTCAACGGAGCATCAATATGCAACATGCCGGCACGCCCTGCCGGATATTGCCCTGCGCACCGTAACGTGTACCTAGGAATCTGTATCGGACCTAAGCACACCTATGTTATTTACACAAAGATTAAAGATAGAACATTTATCACCACTGATTGACGAAGGATTCATGCATCCGTCGTTCCGTCAGTACCATTCGTGTTGTTTCATTTGCTGATAACATAAACGTAAAAATTCTTCTTAAAAAACCCGACTTCAAACGCCACTACAAAGCATATCAATTGTACCTATAAAATTTGAAAAGTTCAATCGAATTCTCCAGGATTCCATCGTCAGATCCTGACCTGATGACTATGGGACCACCTGGGAAGTATACCCTTTCAAACAAAAAAAGAATTTTCCAAATCGGTCCAGGCGTCTTCGAGTAATCGGGGAACATGCGTAAAAAATAAAAATTCCGCTGAATTGAGGACCTCCTCCTTTTTTCAAGTCGATTAATAAAGACATTTTCTCGTGTCTTTTATTTTGAGGTTAACTTCCAAGCTATTTCTTCTATTAGGTATAATATAAGTGTAATATGTACTTATAACATAATTATTCGAAGGTTTTTTTTTTTTTAAACTGTTGCACTACACTATATTGCAAAATGTTGGAACGCGTGCCATGCTCACTTTTCCATTTTAGCTTGATATAAGTCTAGGTCTCCATAAAATTGTATGTGGAAAATTGTGCAAACATCCCATAAAGGGATGGGGCGAAAAAGGATTTTATACTATCCTGTTATCCTTAGTAAACATTGGATAAAACATTTTTGACATCTACAGGAAGGGTGGTTCCCTTCTTTAATGTAAATACCTATTTTACCTCATTTTCTTTGTCAGATAACACGGTTTAATCTCTCCTATTAATGGGATATTTTTTAAAACGGGAAATAAAAACCTCTTCCAATTAAAATATCGAGCAAAGATCGAATTTTAATTTAAGTTTTTTTTTTCTTTTCCTGTTTGCCGAGATCAGTCGACAGACTACAGTCAGATTTGTTGGAATATGGCTTTTTTGTGGCTTTCTAGATGAAACGTTTACTGTTCTCAGATCCACATTATCAAGCGCATATTCTTGTCTATCTGAATTGCTTTACTCTTTCCAATCTTAAAAGCTTAAAAGGGTGTCGAAGCAAAACGTTTTCGATGTTTCACAGGATGCTCCTTGATTTCTTCAATGACTATTTGTCAGTTTGTACATTTAGATTCGTACATAATATAGTAAAAAATTGATAGCCAGTGCAGATAACTATGCCGTCAAGTGATTTAACCACAGAGATGTCAAATTGTTAGAGGAGCAAACTCGTACATCTGGTGTAAAAAGCCTCTCATTGAAATTCTGATCCCGAAGCATGAATATTTTTGATAAGTTTAGAAATGTAAAAATCTTTTACTATGTTACGGTCTTCTTCTTTTTTTCAACCGATGGACGTGCATGACTGGACAAAGGCATGGACTTCCACAGGCCTCGGTCTTCCACCACCACATCATCGTGTTACATTATTATTATCATAAAGATAAATAATATTAAGCGACAGAGTAGAATTAGGTCTAACGTCTATTGAATGATTGACAAAAACACGACGCCATTTTAAATAGACATAGCTTCTAGTACAGGATATCTCTCCGGATAGAACAAAAGTAGTCGTGTCATAAAGCTACTGTTATGACAGCCGGTCACGTAAACTTACGTGCACGCGCGAGAAACTGTTTGTTTGTATCTGCCGACATCGGTCAATGGGTTTATGCTGGATGGCCCTAAAGCCCTGAATACACACAACGCGCGTCGATAAAAACACGTATAGGCGGTTTCGTATTACGCGCGAGAAAATCGTGTTCAACATTGCTCCTACAAGTTGTACCTAATAGAAAGGGTCCTTCTTGTTAGCGATATATTGAAATAGTAAAGATATACAACTTTAATGTCGGTATTGAAGGTAGTTTGATAAGACTAGTTGTAGGTAGTTTGACTTTGTTGACGTCGTAGCGTCCGTCTGGCGCCGCGTGCCGTTAGTATAAATACAGCGCTTTGGACGTTATTAATTCAGTCTCTTCCAGAGACTCAAACGGCTATTGGATGCTCCCGCGTCTAGGTCGTTGTATTTGATTGACGGGTGGTGATAGCAATCGCGCCCTAATCGAATAAATATTACCCGTAGGTTTAGATGAGTGTAATTAATTAAATAATACCTAGATATGTTTGATAGTTACCCTCACGTTCAGATGGTGGTTTGTCTGACGTGTTGTGGTTAAATAGATTAGATGTGAGGAAAGGGGCCGTTATAGGGGCGGTTGGAGACGGCTTTAGGTAGGGTTTCAACGTTTTTTTTGTGTGTTGATATTCTCTCCTCCTCCTAAGTGTAATAAGTATAGATAATAATAATATAGAGAGAGAGAATCTGCATTCCGAACCGGTGGTAGATTTATGACGTGTCATAAGAGCTACAAGTTAGCCTATATGAAATAAATAAATTTTGAATTTTGAATTTGAATTTAGAGATAGATTAAGTGTTTATAATGCGTGATTAAGTGTTTATACAACTAGAAAGAAACAATTCACATAAACAACGAACAATTGCGCAAAGGCAGCCTTATCGCTTATTGGAATCTCCTCCAATCTTTCATAGAAGATACTTCTACAAATAGTCATTCGTATTACAAATCGTATAGGCATACACACATATACCTAAACGAGCGTTCAGTGTGACATGCTGCAACAGCCCCTACTGATTCCGCTTCTTAGTTTTATTATACAAGGAACAGTACTATCTATGCTATATTAACTATGTTAGATTACCATTTATTTGCGAAGCGCAACAGCAATGACGCGCAATACCAACAGTGTGGCTCGTACATTGTGTACTGCTACCACGATTAACACGCTGCAGTTACGCGTTGTGTTTGATAAAGCCTTAAACATAGATGTAAGGCAGAGAGATAATGCTTGCTCCGCGATAAAAATGGATTCTTAATGTGTTTCCAGCTCAGATAAACATCTGGCCATTTCCTGGTAAGACGTTTCACGAACGAAGAACGATTGACGAAATATGTAGTAAGCAAAGGGTATTTTTTCACTATTTATATGTTTATATATTATTATATCTACATTATTTTAGATTTTTATGTTTATTATAATACATATATTTATATTTCCTTGTGAATATTTTTTCCTTTTTTTGGCAACACACAGATGTTTTTGTTGTGAAAATACCAGGTAATAAGTAGGAACCGTCTGTTGTACGTGGAAAAAAAATTATAAATTTAGATTTACCATTAAGTATACCTATACATTTAGTTCAGATTACTGTGGACTTTTAACGATTGAGTTATTGTTAGCCGAAAAAGATAAAAATCTTCAAAGCGATGCACCTGCACTGCCGAGGATGTTTAATACGGCAGGTGCAATCGCAGCAACTTAGAACAAAAATAAAACTTGCCTTATTTATAAACGACATGTTTTGTAAGTTTTTCGGCGAATGTTCAGCTGACAGTGTTTGAGAAGGTTTGAGGTTTCTACAAGAAACTTAGGTATTTAAACAAGCGCTAGCCGCGTGTTTATTTTGTTTATTTATTTTAACTCTATTTTATTTTATTTCTTTTTTAGTAAGATCGAATAATGCAGATATAACATTTATGGGCATTTTGTGAAACGCCCATTCTGTACCAAAAAGCATCGTGTGTAACACATTATTAGTTAATCTATACTAATATTATAAAGCTGAAGAGTTTGTTGTAGTAGTAGATAGTTAAACCTAGGTACCAGTTTTTTAACTAATTTACACGCAATCTGTTAGTATTACTTGGTATATGTAACCTCCTATTACTTTACATCCAAAAGCTAAACAACGACTGATATTTTGTATGAATCAAGCTAATTACAAATTATTTATTAAACAATTTCTACGGAAGGAAGTGACAGTTCGTATGTATCAAATAAACAGCCTCTGCCTATAAGTTTTCAGTAATATTCTCCATTAGAACGATCATTTTTTTTTAAATATTAGGCAACCTGAAGTTGACTAATATCCTCCTATCCCCTCCAAATAAGCGGAAAGCTTGTGTTAGGAGTGGGTACGACAATAGGTAGTGCAACGTGTGGTATTCGAACCTGCGACTTTACAGTTTTCAGTCCGCACCTTTAACCGTTGAGCTATTGAGGCTTATATCATCATCTCAATCGATAGACGTCTACAGCTGGATATAGGAACACGATCCTGTGCCGACTGTATCCAGCGGCTTGACCGAAGCCGTCCGTCCACCTGAGTCAAGTCTAATAACGTTATATACTGGGAATAACAGATGCCTCCTAGTGCGGGGTCACTATTCCAGTAACATCGATCATTAGAACGGTCGCGATGATCATAATAAGATTAAGAAACGGCACGGAGGGGACTCACCGCCAACTTCCTAACTCCGGCCTACTGAGAATTTCCTTGACAGAAAACTCAATACATTTTTTGGCACGACTCAGGACCTCGTAATCTGTAGTCGAACTTTCTAGCCATTAAATCAACGAGGCAGCTATACTTTTCCATAATAAGTTACCAGTATCAGTTGTGACTTGTGATTTTTATTTCTCTGACGGCGTATGACGTGAGCCATTATGAAACTATGGGACAATCGGAACCCCACACACCAACACACATACCGCCCCCATCTGTTTCCTACGATGCATTACGTCTTACATCCGATGATAATAAAGTGGACAAACTAATAAAATAGCAATATCTTTAATAATTTTAATTTTTTTTAATGAATATGTCGAATAACAGTAGGATTTAAGTATTATTTATTTATTGATATTATTAGGATGAGAAGTCGGTAAACACGTTCAAAAAGCTCATCCTTCATTCCTTTATATTAATTTATGTTCTGGCTAGGATAGAGCTGACCGCTATCAATTCCCGGTTGGATCATTTAATTTGGTTAATTATATCAATATATACAAATATATACAAACTACGTATATTGTTGTGTATAATAAATTATACCAAATTATTATTTACACCTACCATTATCTACCTGATAACATCGAAATTCATATTATCGTGCTTTATCGTCACAGCAAAAAAAATATTAAGACAATATAAAATATACCATTTACATATTACGTTTTAATTTTTTTTTACATTAATTAAGACAGGAAAAAGTTTTAAGTTATTCTTAACGTAATTACTGTTTTGGTAGGTACATGTAGAGATATATATTATAGCAAACTTACCTACTAGTAAATAAGTCTATGCCTACTACATATTAGATGTGTGAAGTACTATTAGTAGTAGGTATATCCATGTTTAACTGTCGTCTAGACTCAAAAGGCAACGCCTCACGGAAGGAGCCGATGTCGGCCGAAAGTTTACGTTGTTTTTTATTCCGTCTCGCTTTCTCCAACAAAAACAGTAAGCTCAAAGCTCCAAAGCTCCCATAAACACTGTAGTAACTCGTAACACAGGCGTTTTTAGTTTTAACTCGTAGTTCATGTTTGTTATTAAATATTGTGAACATTGTTGCGATTATTTTGAGTGTAAATAACGATCGTGAAGTACTATTTCTGTAGCCAAGATGTATGTGTGAACTTTGTGCATTTTGTTACCACGTTTTGTGAAAAGAGCAGCTAACCGCGCTTAGATTGGAAAAGTCTTTAAGTTCGCTAACATAATGTAAGTCTATTTTGTTTAATTTTTTTTTATGATAGTATCATGGATGTACTGATGCTCGGTTTTAATTAAGTCTTTATAACTTTAATTCGAAGTTTGCCACAGTATTGTCAGGTGAGACTTTTTTATTAGATACCTAAGTACTTTTTCCCAATGGAACTTGATCTTCTTAATTTTTTACAACTTTTATTTCTCGCTATTAAGCGTGGGATTGACTTCATCTCTTATTTAACTAGCGAGAAATAAAGTTCAGCCACCTCAAAACTACTGAACGCACGTCTTCTCTCAGAAAAAGACTATAGTCTACCATGCTGGCACTATGCGTTTTGGTAGACTTCATACACTTTTGAGAACATTAAGGAAAAATCTAGGCATGCAACTGCACTGTGTCGATTCTATTCTTACACTTGTAGTACCAGAGGCACCAGCTATTCGCTGTCGGCTTTTCAGGAATTTGGTTCTCCGCCCTCCGCTCCATGTTGTAATTAAGTGGGAAAACCATCGAAGGGCGATGATTCCACAATTCCACCTAAGGCCCTATTTCATCATCACCAATTAAAAATAAATTTAACCGATGGATTCTGACATTTTGCCAATACAAAATTATTGAAACGTCAATTTTATATTGTATACTTATTTATTATTGTGTATTTTATACTTCGGTGATGAAATAGGTACTAATTTTCATACTTATCCTGTTTGTGCATGACCAGTGAAATGACACCTAAAAAGCTATTAAAATGTGCTCACAACTATGTTCTACTCAAAATAACTTTAAAAGTCATTTTTTTACTTGATTCGAACACAATCAAAGCAGTTTTACGATTAAAATCACATCTGAAGTAGGATCAAGTTCGTGGCAAAGGAAATGTTTATTGTGGTTGTAATACAGCCAGAGACAAGTGTCACTGTATTAGTTTGGACGGTAGCCAGCCCAGTGATAGTATTAGAAGTATAAATTTACTTTTACCGGACATTCCTACCATGCTCTCTCTTAATAGTAGATACGTTACCTGGTTTGGTTTGCAACTGTTTGTTAGAGCTCCATAGGGTGCTAACGGGACCCTATTATGTACTAAGCTTCCGCTGTCCGTATCTGTCAGCGAGCTGTATCTGTCAGCGAGCTGTATCTGACGAACGACGGCAACAGTGAAGATACATAAAATTTTCACAAAATATGTACTTACCTATTTCTATTTTATTGCCGGTATTTATTTACAACACAATTTTACAAAATTAGTAAAGCCGAAAATGTTTACATTATTTGAATTAAAACAATATAAAGTTTAACAGAGAATTCATAATACAGTATGATAAAAAAACAAACCCTTCGTGTGCGGGTTCAACTCACACTTGACCGGTTTTATGTAATCCACGATACAAATGGAACAAACTTATTTTGCCATATACCTACCATCAAACTCAAGTTGCAAGTTAAATAAAAGCTTTTAAAAATCAACTCAATTACATATTATATTATTTTTTTAGTGCATAAGTACCTATGCATTATAAAAATTGATTTTTTAACTACTACTTTTACTACTATTTCTTAAACCTTGAAAATGTTCATCCGTGCAATTCGAGGTACAATAGTCTTGAAAACAATACAAAGTCTCAAACGCCTGGAAAATCTTTAATGCTCCTTACACCTGGCAGCCATACTTGTCTAGTTCTAAGGTGGACACCATAATTGCCCCTGTGATTTAACCGTGGCATGAATTTTCTCCATAGCTCGACTTTTCTCTATAATGTCCGTCATTATTTTAATATCTACGCAGGTTGCCAAGGGCTTCCGTAGCACTTAATATTAACTTCTAAGGATTTTATAATTATGTACCTCATCATCCTTTAGCTTTGTGTGTTTTAAATTTTATCTAGATGCTTTATTAATTAGTTTTAAACCAAAAAGAATTAAGTACTTAGTTAGGTGACCGATCAATTCACAAAAAACAAATAACAAAGTGTCATTCCACAAACAACGTTTAGCAAAATAAATGAATCATTTATTGATCATTATAAAACTTCTGGTTCCACAAATAATTCGCTTGACAAAACAAATTACTAGACAAATTGTGATTTCATAAAATAATATTTGACAAACAATTGATTTCTTAATTGTGTTAATTAGTAAAACAACATGTAGCATATTTTTTTTTTGATAAAATAAACTGTTCAAGGTTGTGGCGGGAGCTGCGCTTCGCTATAAATTAAATGGGCTACGCCAGAACCGAAATGGCCAACCCCGACTCCACGTAGTCTTGTCTGCCCTACCCCTAGAGTGTTTTTATGAAGCGCGAAGCCAGAAGCTCGCGAAGGGGCGACGGAGCGAGTCTTCTGGCGTAGCCCATTGCATTTCAAAACGGCCCTGTTTTTGATAACAGCTAGCCGTAATACGGCTGATTTATTATTTCACCAAATTTGCAATTTGGTGAAATAATAAATAAATAAATAAATTTTAAAATGATATTTTAACATCCAGCACATTTGCAAAATAAAACATTTGCGAATAGAATATTTGTAAAATGATCTTTTGTAAAATGATAAGTTTGTGGAATACGCCGTTTGTGATTTGATTAGCTTTTAAAACGTTTTTTGTGAAATGATCATTTGTTTAACGTTTTTTGTTAATCATTAGTGAACCACTTAGTTATCTCTTTACATTTGAGAATCTCGAATGTAGGTAATATTTGAGTATTACTTGGTTTAATATTCAAAGTCTTCTTCAACAGAGTTATTCAGTAAAATACAAACTCACTTTGAAAGCAAATTCATTTCGTCAATCACGGAATAGGTAAAAAAACTAGAACGGTTATGATCTACTCGTTCCCTAACAAAATAGGAGCGAAATCCATTAGAAGGCTGCATCGAAGCCTTCGAAATGTAGTGCTGGAGAAGAATGCTCCAAGTGGACAGTGCAATCATCAAAGCATCAATAATCGATACCGAGTCCAAGAAAAATAACGTAAACGCTATCCAACCATCTGTGTTCAGAGGACCCTTGAATATTTCGGCCACATTGCAAGAAGGGAGGCTGAAGATCTTGAAGTTATTATTCATTAGAAAATTGGAAGGAAAGAGAGTTCGAGGGTGGCGCTCAATGTGTAATCTGATAAAATCAACACCGCTCTATTTATTACAGGTACAAATTACGCATCTTCGCGTCCAGAAACTCTAATTTTTTGTGGAATTTGCAGATTCCTCTCAGAAAAATTCATATGAACCGATAATGCCTTGATTGACCCGTGTACCAACAACATTCAATTTTCCATTGTAAATGCGTTTAGGCCTGTCATAATTAGTAGGGTAATCTTTTATGGACATCAAAATATGATTTCCGGATATAAGAAAACGAAACGAGAACACGGAGTACCCATTACTAGGAAACGAATTGTTTGCCAACGATCGACATTTTGTTGCTTGTTGACTGTTTATACAATTTATAGCAGCCGACTGTACACTTTATGTGTTCTTGAAATAACTGGGGACAGTTTCTACTCGTAATATGGTGGTACCGAGAAGTGGGTCACGTAATTTGCTTTTTATAAGACATTTATCATGTCTTCTGTTTTGTAATAGGAATTCTTATAAGGGCAAAAAGCGAACGCAGGGTTACCAATAGTTTTCATGTGAGCCATAATTTTTAAACAATTATTTAACTTCTAATGAAACAATTTTTAAGTTGCAACTTGTTATATTTTTTATTTAACTTAAATAACGTTCGCTTCTGTTTTCAAATTAATATAATAGATGTTTTCGTATAAGATAATGTTCGTAAGATTTATTCCTCTAGCCAATCAAGCTTGCTTGGAGTAGATAGAGTGGAAATAGTCCAACAGGCATCGGTATATCAACCTCCCTTTCGACTATCGTTATACTTTTATCCTTTGAGCTACTGAGGCGTTAATTATTTAGGTATAGACCCGGTTCTGCCCGGATATGTATAACATTATCATTTTAAGCAAGTACCTATGACAACATATCAACAGCATCGAAAAATATCGATAATCAGCAGGAAATCTTCAATTGCTTGCCTACGATTACTTAAAACCTACTTATGAAGTAAATCCGCATCCTCGTCAAATTAGTGACGTATCTGAATCCGGCGTAACAGTAGGTAGGTAACCTGCGATTGTGCAATGCGAGGCTAAACTACTTTTTTGTTCCGAAGTTGCGCACATCTTTGGTGTCGTGAGGCAACAGTTCAGTGTATCGCTGGCGCTGAAAGGCGCACGGTTGAATAGTGGCCCAGCCCTCACCGCTATTTGCAGAACAATACAGGCTTGATGTGCGCATGCCAGTGGGAAAGCGCGGGAGGGAAAACGCGCGAACAGCACAGCCGCGCCAGTCTAGGCCCGCGAGCGCGCTCGGCCGCGCGGCGAACAAGCCAGCCACGCTTGCGCCCTGGCGCACGACGTACGCCGCGCTCGACGCGGCGTCACGTTCTCCGAATCGACCGTAGATAACACAGCCACCGTGACTGAATTTCAGTGTCAAAAGGTTGGTGACCCACATAGTGCAGCCCAAAACCGACCCAATTACATACGTGTGCAAAGTCCTTTCTGTCATCCCCAGGGGACAATAACTGCCACTTCCAGCGCGCAACTTCCTCGTGAGCCTCAAATGTCAAAGTAATTTTGGAGTAAAAATTCAAACTGCATACCTACGATATTCGGTAATACTTTCAAAAATATAATTTACTTAATTTGTTTTTGACTACTGAAACAATCGCCAATATTGAAAACGAATTATATTCTCCTTATTCTTTTGGTAGGCGTGTCAGTTACTAATTCGATATTCTAATATAAGATCGTATCAAATTCAATTTGTAATTGAATAATAAATAAGAGTTGTGCGTGTAGGTATTGCTTAGTTATTATTGTATACGAAGCTTTCATGATGACCTCATTTGCGTAAAGCTTCCGGTGGTCCTTGTAAACTTACATTTGAACGTATTTGGGCCATTCAATGATATCATCGATTTCTCGGTTTTCATTTCTTGATACTTCATCCAAACATTTCATTCCTCATAAATTACTACAGAGCATCATCATTCAGATTTATAAAAAGCAATAGGCCGCGACCTAAATGTCAAGTCTTAAACTGAATTTAGACTGCATATAAAATAAAGTAAATAAACTAAACCAAGGGATAAGTCATGTACTAAAAACGTAATGCGAAACGTTGAATACGAACTACGAATTGATGAGATGAGATCACCGCGTGTATTGGGGCGAAGGAAATATTGTCATCGAGGTTTATTTAGATAATGCTCTCAGCTTCTTTCAATGTTTTAGAATTCTTGTAAATCGATTATAAATTATAACGATGAAATGAGAACTCAATTTGATGATTTTGGTGAATGCAAAAAAAAAACTTTAAGAAAATTTCTTGGACGTGCCTACCTGATAATAGCTCTACCATCTATATGCCAGAAAGAAGTTAAGTGGCAAAATTCAAGAGTTATTCTTTACTTAAAATCTCTTCTTTCTTACAGACAAAACATAATATTACCTATTGTGCCCTTTGCTATATTAGATACCTGTCAAATTACTTATAATGTTTCCTACGAAAACTTTAAGCAGCTTTTATGGCAAGAAAGAGGTCAACTCTCTTTAGTCGGCTAGGTTATAATCAAGAGGCGTTATAAGTAAGGTTTTAGCAATGGCCCCACTACTTTATGATCTTAAATACAAACGACACAACGATTCAATTACAAGAGCATGTTTTGCGTCGCTTCCGTAAAAACTTTTTCGTACAGTCTGTCCTTTTCGTGTGTACACACAGTTACTTAATTGACCAATTAGGTAAGTACCTCCCTAGCTTCATTCCTATTTGTTAATTTGAGTAAGTACCTATTTGTTTATACCACTAAGTATACGTACAAGTACTTACCTGTACCTACCTGTTATTCGGTAGATCTAATGTATAAAATAATGAAACACCTATTCAGCTTTGTTAGACTTAAATACTTAAATATTTTTTTTTTTATTGTGTCGCTGTTTCGTGGGAACATTTTGCTTCATTTATACTGACCTGGTTCCCACTTATTTATATTTTATCGTTAAGAAATTATTTTAATGCAATCAAGGTACCTAATAACAAGAATTGCAATACATTTTATCCCCCTCATAGCTTTTACTTTTTATTACCGTTATTATCGAGTAGATAGGTAGGTACATTATAACGACGTTACTTGTATGCAGCTTGTGTGTCAATTAGTTTAAAAAATATAACCTGCAAATCCTGCGAAAACGTTCTAGATTCCTACATAAAATATAGTACGTTGGTAAATATATGTGTCTTTAAATATGAAAGTAGGTAGGTAGTTCTTTTTATATTTTTTGATATTAAACAGCTGTTTGTCTGTCCAGCTATTCGAGTACTTCATAGTAAAAGCGTTTTTAGCTTAGAAACAAAAGACTAAATAAGTAGGTACATACATACTACAGCTACCTGTCGCTTTGATGCACCTTCAGTTAGTGTTGAAAAGTCTATACAAAATGCATCTTTTGTTTCACTACACATTCTAGGTACCTTTGTTTATCCATCTATCTATTACCTTTTTTACGAAAGTTCCTAATGATGATAGTCTATACTATGATTTCCTAGTACTATATTTAATATTAATAATGAACACTTCTAAGGAAGATAATATCTTGCTTATAACACTGCACAACAGTGTTTTTGTTTCGGGCCCAAAAATAGCTGATTCTTATGTATTTCCACCTGCTGAATTCAAAAATCACCATAAAAACTAGCGATTAGCTCTTATTTTTGAGATAAAGTGACATTTTATATTCTCCATAGTCTATATTTCCAGTATGGGAAAAATTTGTTTTTGGATGTTGGCTCATATGTTAACTGCTCAAATACAACAGTAATCTAAATGTGGGTATGTTATAAACGTAATCACCATTTCAGCGACGGTAATTTTATAGTGTCTATGTTGTAATTAGTGGAGAATATCTTATTTTCGAGTGTTATTTGGAGAATAATTTTTAATATCAACATGCCACGGAAATGTACAAATTTAGTGGACAATTTTTGTTATATTTGTGGCGAAATAACGTTTTCGTCACAGAAACGCAATTTAACGCCTCTTGTGAAGACTGCCTACCAGCATTATTTTGGTGTTAAAGTAGGGGATCAGGATAAATCATGGGCTCCACATATATGTTGCAACTCATGTTCGGTTAACCTACGTGAGTGGCTGAAAAATAAAAAACGATCGATGGCTTTTGCTGTGCCTATGGTTTGGCGAGAACCTACAAACCATACAAATGACTGCTATTTTTGCTTGACTCCACCTATAAAGGCAGGAATGTCAATGAAAAAACGAGGAAAAGTTCAATACCCGAATCTTCCATCTGCTATTCGACCGATTCCGCATTCAGACAGTTTACCAGTTCCTACTCCACCCCAAAATTATAATTTGCAAGTAGAAAATGAAGACTGTGTAGAAGAAAGTGAACCCAAGCCTTCGACATCCCATGATCCTGATTTTCAAGAAGAGGATGATCAACCGCATAGATTGAGCCAATCGGAGTTGAGTGATCTCATTCGAGACCTTGACTTATCACAGGAGAAAGCACAACTTCTAGGGTCAAGGCTACAGCAGTGGAATCTTCTTCAACATGATGTCAAGGTCTCTAAGTACAGACAACGTCACCGGGATCTGCTTCCTTTTTTTGAGAAAAAAAACAATCTTGTTTTTTGCTGTGATATTGATGGTTTGATGAAAAGTTTAAATTTAAAGCATGATCCGACTGAATGGAGGCTATTCATAGACTCCTCGAAGCTTAGTTTGAAAGCTGTATTGCTTCACAACGGCAACCGTCTTCCTTCTATTCCTGTTGGTCATGCAGTTCACATGAAGGAGACTTATGTAAACATGAAAGCCCTTCTCGCCTTAATCAAATATGCTGAACATAAGTGGAAAATCTGTGGCGATCTAAAAGTCATTGCTGTACTCTTGGGAATGCAATTAGGGTATACTAAATACTGTTGCTTTTTATGTATGTGGGACAGTAGGGATAGGAAATCACATTACATTCAAACACATTGGCCTGCAAGAAATCTTACCCCTAATGAAAAAAATGTTGTTGCCGTGCCTCTCGTGGATCCAAAAGATGTGCTTCTTCCACCCCTACATATCAAGCTGGGGTTAATGAAAAATTTCGTCAAAGCTATGGATCGAGAAGGCCAGGCTTTTAAATACTTGAGAGAAAAATTTCCTACATTAAGTGATGCAAAAGTCAAGGAAGGCATCTTTATCGGGCCACAAATACGTCAACTCGTAAAGGATCCTGCGTTCGACCTAGTTTTGGAAGGTAAAGAAAAGGAAGCTTGGGAAGCTCTTAAGGGAGTTATGCATGGATTTTTGGGAAACAAAAGAGATGATAACTATACTCAGTTGGTGAATATACTTCTACAAAAATATCATCAACTCGGATGCAACATGTCCCTAAAAATACATTTTCTCCACTCCCATCTCGACTTTTTCCCACCTAGTTGTGGGGCTTTCAGTGACGAGCATGGAGAAAGGTTCCATCAGGACATTTCTGTGATGGAACGCAGATATCAGGGCCGCTGGAATGAAGCAATGCTTGCGGATTACTGCTGGTTTGTGTGTAGGGATGCTCCAGAACTTACATATAAGAAAAAAGCCAAAAGACAGCGATCTCAGGAAGACACCAATTGATCCTAATTAGATCCAGCTACTTGGTAGGTGTTCTTTCACCAATTTAAAATAAAAATAATATAAAAATCACACTTTTGATGTTGTTAATATGTTTAATTAATCATATCATTTTCTATTAATCCTTTCAAATGAACAATTTTCACCTACTGTATATCTTAGAAACTAGAGCTAATAAAAATTTTTCATTGTCATATTCGTTTTTCTCAACCCAAAATTAGTAAGAATTGACTCATAAAGTGAAGGAAACAAATTATTTATTTTTTTTTGTTGCGCAGTGTAATTAGTGTCCATTTACACTTTCCCTAGAAGTGTTTTGTGAATAGGTCTCTTTATGAAAGAATTTCACACATTTTAGGTCAACTGCTAAGAAAGCTTTTCACGTCGTCGTAATGCTTCCTGACAAGTGGTAGGCTGGTGGGTTTTCTCCAGGTTAGCTCAATTTCGGCCTTCGATTAGCGTTGTGGGCCAGAATATAACAACTTTAATACATATGACATGTGTATTAAAGTTGTTGTTGTACATATGGAACCTATTGTTGTTGATTGATGTTCCGAGCGTAACCGAGGATTAGCAAGCGGAAAATTGAGCGTAAACATGTTACGACGCTCTAATAAGCAAAGCTTGGCTCAGGCCCGGGGAAAATTGTTCGCAACCAGTGTCTAATGTGTTCCATAATATTACCTTATTAAATTCAGTCGCTTTCACTACACTTTGTCCATAGAAGACAAAATTTAGAAAAAGTAGTAGTAGTAGTACCTAGTACTTAGTAGTAACAATATCTTTCTGTAGCATGACATTTCCACGTTGAGCGAATTTTTGCAAGATCTTATGCCCTTGAATTATTTTTTATTTTTAACTATATAACAATGATACCTACCTGGGTACAGTGAGTAAAAAAATCATAACGTAAAACGGAATTAAAATATGACGAACTCGACCGTGAAATTAAAGCGACGGAAAAATAATGAGCACCCAGTTCCGTAAGCAACAGGCAGTTTCAAAAGCTAGGCTTCAAACAAACTCTATGGGTAGAGGCAAATTTGTTGCCGACAGAAATTACGCTGAAATCTTCTTTTGACTGCACTTTTACGTCGAGTTTAAATTCAATTGTCGTTTAAAATGATTTGATTTCTGAAGTGGTCTAGATTTGTTGAAAATTTTCGAAAAGTAAAAATCTAAATCTATTTCTATAGCCAGTCTGGTATGCCCAGTACTGACATTATGGCCCAGTCTGGGAATAGGCTGAGCATAGAGGATGGTTGTTTGTGGCGATTGTTGAAGAGCTTTGTCCGTTGTTTGAGACGATGACGACGATGATTATGGCCAAATATAGTTACTTAACCGTTTATTTTTACTGCAGTTGACGTCACAAAGGATTGTTAATCCTCACTGAAATCTATCTTGAATTTTGTTAATAAGTATACTTATATCTTCCTATTAAACACTTTTACATTTAAGTTCTTTTCTCAGTTTAACTCGTATCACAGGTAATTAATATGTTAAGCAATTCCTCTAAGTATAATATTATTTTTAAGTGTATACGTAATTCAAAATAATTGTGGCCAATAATTGGGAAACTTTAATCCATCTAGATTCCAGATCAATGTGATTTGTTAAAGTAAAAACTATAAACTTTAGCAGCTTGGGATGCTCTTTTAGATTTGACAACCATTATTCTCGGTCAATAGGTATCCACTAATTTTAAATGGGGCGTTAAAATTTGCGTGAAAATTTGGAAGGGCATAATAAAAATGTTGAAAGACACATACCTAATAGATCTAAATATCGACAAAAATAACCTAACAATTTATTGATTATAATAATAACTAATAATAATAAGGAATTTCTAAGAATCAAAGTTAAATAAGAAGCTAGTTAGTCACGGCTAGTCGATCGCGAAAAAGCTATATCAATTATATTGCTTTAATGTTTCAATTGTGGTGATTGGTTGAATTTATGGCGCTCTTGCTGTAGCAATGCATTGTAGCCAATAGTGAGTCGTTCGGCCATTGCGATAAACAATATTACAATAATTTTTAGACAATCCTGCGGCTGGTAGGCTGGTGTAATCTTTCAAAATTTGTGTATGAAAAAGTGACTCTTAAGAGTAGGTAGGTAGGTATTTTTTGTCCTTGTAATCATACTTATTTCATAATCACTAAGCCTATTGTTTTCGCATGACGAATCTACCCATATTATTGTAATGTACCTATCTGTCTATAAAAATGTACTGTGTAACCTTAATAAGTGAAGGATGCAAGTTTCTTAATTCCCTAATCCATATTAATACGTACCTACTATATAATCACTTCAAAATTCTTATTAAAGTACCTACTACTCTCAAAGAATAATAAGTGTAAATTAAAAATTTAAAACAACCCCGACATGTGTATCTACGGTCGAACTATGTACGATATACGAGTATATCTGACATCCTATTACCCAATTTTCTCCTTCATTATCAAATCTTCTTCTAGTTGTATATCATATATATATATTATATATATATATGTCTTGGAAATAATTCGATGTAACAGTACGTACACCAAATTTGAAATCAATCGCACCAGTGAAAGTTCATAAAACCCTTTAATCATGATTTTCAAACACCTCATCAAAATCGTAAAATTTTTTAGGGAGCTACGAGGGAACAGATAGATACACACGTCAAACTGATAACGCCCCACTTTTTTGTCGGGGTTAAAAACAGAGACGTTCGAAGGATCATACATAACATCCAAAACAAATATAATTTTACTATGAATTCTTTTTTCGCTAAGGCTAATGTGATAAACGAATATTGGTTCAGATTTAGAACGATACGAAATAGACTTATCAGCGGAATACTTTGCATGAGGAACTGCGCGAGTAGCGTGGCGTTATAGGTACTTCTACTTCACCGTCAAATCAGTTTACTGGACTGCTAGAGCCCGTATATTTCGAACATGAATCATTGTCATGCATCATGCCGTACACAATTTATGCACCCAATTTCGTTATGCAATGCATTTACAAATTCGATAGCATTAAATTGCACCATATGTATGTAGGTAGTAGTTAGGTACGTAGCAATTCAGTTAATGGTAATCCCTGAAATCGCCAACTGTAGGTACAGTGTACACAAGCACCTATTAGGTAGGTATTAAGAACCTAGGTTCTGTTTCTTATTTTCACCTTTTCTATAAAAATAAACTGGAGCAGGTAGGACGTAAAGACTCCTGAAGACATGTCTGAAGATGCACCTAAGTAGGTATGACTTTTGTGGGCGAATTACTCGTATTATATATATTATTATTTATACGTAGGTAATCCAGTAAACACAGGAATGTCCTATATCTAACAAACTCGTAGATATGGTCTGATGGTCTGATTCAATTCCAGCTTCCTGAAATAACATGTATTTCAGGAAGCTGGAAGAATAATTAATTCTAGAAATTGTGATCACTTCGAATCATCGAAGAACAGATGTAAAGATCTTAGAACATTCCACCCAAGTAAAGATGCATAGAAAGATCAAGTAGGCACCTAGATGATATATACCTACGTAATCGCTACTCGGAGGAAGCACAATCTAAATATATAAAAGGCAAAGGTGACTGACTGACTGACTGACTGATCTATCAACGCACAGCTCTAACCACTGGACCGATCGAGCTGAAATTTGGCATACAGCTAGCTGTTAGGACGTAAGCATCCGTTAAGAAAGGATTTTGGAAAATTTCAACCCCAAGAGGGTTAAATAGGGGGTTAAAGTTTGTATGAAAGTCCGTCATTTTTCAAGTTATATCCATGAAACTTAGTATTTAGGCTTCCGAATAAAAATAAAGAAATACGTGTTTCACAGATTTTGAAAAATCCACCCCCAAAGGCATCAATAGGGGATGAAATTTTGTATGAATGTTTTTCATTTTTAAAGTTGTATAAACTTTGTATTTGGGCTTTCGATTAAAAATAAAGAAATACATGTTTCATCTTCTTAAATATATAAAAGGCAAAGGTGACTGACTAACTGACTGATCTATCAACGCACAACTGAAACCACTGGACCGATCGAGCTGAAATTTGGCATACAGGTAGCTATGATGACGTAGCCATCCGCTAAGAAAGGATTTTTCAAAATTCAACCCCGAAGGAGGTAAAATAGGAGTTTAAAAAATCGAACCTAACGTGAGCGAAGCCGCGGGTCAAAGCTAGTTTAATAATATTTCTGAAAAACGTTAAACACAATACAAACTTAAATATTAGGTAATGTTACCCGTTTATCATGTTGAAGACATATGTTTGATGTTAGTTCGCGTATAATTTACCGGAAAATAACATATTTTATTTGTATAACGAAATTTATGGGTATTTTATAATAGCCCAATTTTATTTCTCATCTTTGTCTTTTTGGGGATACCGGGATACGCTATTTGCGTAGATTTTAAAGTTCGAAAATGTGTGTTCCATAATCAAAGGTTTCATATAAATACATATCAGCCTTTGATGTTAAATGCCAGTTATTTATAATAGAGTGCTAATAGGATCGTTCTCTAAAGGCTCGTACAGACAAGGATTTTTATAAACTGTTTTTGTGTGTTTCGTTTCGGTATGTGTTTAATAATGAAATATTTGGAAGAATAATTTTCTTAAATTCCTCGTTATATCACCTATCTCAATTTTTAATGGTACTGCAATTGTCTTAATTTAGCTTAACTAAAGTGATTTTATTATGTCATAACATTGTCGAGCGAAGTCACGGACATTTGCCAATTTCGTTTATTGATACACATTGAACAAAATCTCATAACAAAGTTATATCACCATACTGCAACACTATTTCCGATATATTTCCACGCTTCGCAAATCGCATAATAGGTTATATCATGGAATTCGTAGTGCACAGTTGCAGTGTATTGAACTCGAATTGGAATACCTGTTGATACTCAGTCATCGGGCGATCAACAAGATATTTAACTGTGGGCGATCGTGTTTACAATGCGCTATTAATGGCCGCTACTTCACACCTGACCCAATTTCTTCATTGCTTTTTATATTTTTATGGCTCACTAAAAAATGCCCGCAACTACGTTTCCGTAGATTCAAATTTAAAAAAAGAAATGTTTTTATACCGTCTTTACATCCGGGGCCGGATTTTAAAAACATCCTTCTCTAGGGTACAACGAATCTTTTCTCCAAATGTAAAATCTCTTGGTGCACCGTTGTAGGCTCTACAGGAGTAGTTATAGTAACGTTTTTTTGCACTGGTATATAAAAGAAGGCTATAATGCTTGTGACTTGTTCATCAAGGAAACTTAATAATTTCCCGGAATAAAATGTAGCCTAACTTCGCCTCCTAAGATGCGCGCCACGAGAAAATTTTGTCTACATTTTACTCGTGAATCTGTATAGAGATTCACAAGATTACTGGTAAACGTGTAGGCATAATTTTCTCGTGACGCACATGTTAGCCTTACCTACTGGATGTAACTCTCCTGTCTCAGCGAGTATGAAGAACTTGCTTTCTAGAATTTAGGGGCAATAGCTAGTTTTAACATAATATACAAACTTATTTAAGTAAAAATATAATATGTAATCTACATAGAAAAAGTAAAAGTGCCAAAATTCAATAAAAAGAAGGTCACATACCTTAGTAAATAGGATTAAGCAATTAACCACCCACAAAGCGGCTTAGTACGTCAGTCTATTTCCGGAAGTACCTATCCAGTGAAACCTTGTTTCCTCGCGATCGCGATTTTTAATCAAGCACCTGTTGCTGCTGCATACACAGCGGTTTTACGCGTCGAAGCCTGCTTAAGAGCTTAGGCCTTGAAAAAGAATGTCAAGTTGTACTTAAGTGGTTTTTCTCCGTTCACGATATACTTAGGCACAATAAAATGTTGAATCTTCGAACTTCCTTTTATGAAGGGAGGAACAAAAATTTTTATGATGGAATCTGAAGCATGAAGAGTCCATGATGTATACTAATCACATGCTTTTAATGTCTTCATAAGTTACTTATATTTGGTACATTCATTAAAAACTCTTTATTATGAGTCTGATTACTCTTCACCTTGAGGAATTTTATGCATTATGTAAATAAAATTAGCATTATCATAGTTTTCATCAGTTTTCGCCATAAATGTTTTTCTGTCACGTTTAGCACTTCTGTTTCTTGATAAACCATATCGAATTAGTTCAGATGAACTAGATGTTTGTATTTTTAATGCCTCTTACATTAATCTTCATCTCAATTGAGTTCTCTGTGTTCGGCATTACTAGATCGAATTTCATATGCCTTGACTGTAAATTAGAAACTGTCAGCGCAAATGATCATGTTTCTTCTAGCTATGCATTCCGTCAAAACCTTTGCTAATGTTTCAACTTTATTTATCGACGCCTTCGAAACATTTGCCCAATGATTGAACCAACAACAGTAAATAAGTACATCATTGGTCCAGTCATTGGCACCAACATATGAAGCAGTGTTATGTTACTGTCACTGTGCAGTCCAGTGACCCAATGGCCTCATTTTACTGAATCGATTGTGTTGTCCTACAACTAGTGTGGTAGCAAAAACTAAGTATGCGGTATCATTCTTTCGCAGAAATATTTTTGTATCAATAATTATAACTCGAATGTTGTTCTATAAACGTACAAATTAATTGTTATTCTTATACGTTTCAAAAGAGAATATCATAACATGCTTCTAAGAACTCGTTGTTGTAGTGTTCAAATTGGACTGAAATTTGGTTGATAGATACGTATGCCTTTCGATGACAAATAACGTTCTGATATCACGGACGATCTAATTTTAAAGATGAAAAGCTGGCACTTGCTCATAGTAAACAGATTCTCACACTGATTGTAATTAATTGTGCCATTAAATTATTTCATATTGAGTAAGTGTAGAGTATAAAATTACCACAAAGTTACATAGTTAGGGCCTCATTATTTAATTTACCTATCTGTCAAGAGCACATTTACACACCTACATATACAACTGTCGTTGGAAACAAATTAATTTTAATTACACTCGCATTTTACTAGCCTATTATGTAAACGAACATTTATAAAATTAAAACCGTACCTATCTAGCAGATGCTGTGCCAATGTATGTTACCGCCAATCTGTATAATGTCGAGTATTGTATAGAATACCGAGGCATTTTATAGAATACCTAAAACATTTAGAAAATATATAAAATATTATTTATTTCACACTTTACTTAGACATTTTGTACAACATCGAATGTTTAACCAGTAAACATCCAGCAAAGCATTAAATACAAGGTAACGGAATAGTAGGAGGGCGCGCACAGACCTAGCCGACAAACCCATAGAGTTATGAAGATTTAAAGCCACCGGCTTTTGTTGGCATAGGTATTGCATAAAGCTATTAGTTCCGTAGCACGTACAAGTATTCTGTGTTTACATTCTCTTTGACCCACCTACAAGTATAAGGAGCTTTTGATGAGCAACAAAAACGTTAACAGCATTTTGATGCACATTTAGTCTTGGCAATAAAGTAATCATGAAATTATTGTGTATTTACCAGTCAGCAACAATTATGCCATGTACGGTAAGAGGCCGCCACCCACATACGCGGATGGGACTGTCCTAGTATTTTGCTTTCATAAGGTTTTATTCACACCTACTCAACTAAAATGCCGTAGAATCGAGAACGCGATTGAAATTTGGATTTTGAGATACGACTTTGATCATGATTAGGTATGTCGTCAACGTCCTCTCAACCGAAAGACGTCCATTGCAGTTATAATAATTGCCACAGAACATGATCTTGTGCTCTTGTATCCAGTGGCTGTCCACGACTCGCTTGAGATCATCCACCGATCGAGATCTACCTGCAGGGATTACTTCCGACGACGGTGCGTTTCCCGTTGCAAGGTTATTGACAAAATATAAGCGTGGGTGCAAGATAGCGCTTGCATACGAATTGCAAAACTAGAGATTCCTAGCTTTGTGTAGGAGCTAAAAATGAATTTTCGACACTATGTTGCCTTTAACTACTTTGATTGTCTGTCACGGTAATTTTATGTTTTTTTACCTCTAAATGTTTTATTCTGCAAGTAAACTTTAACTTACTTTAATGCTACTCGCCCTCAGCGATCCAATCGAATCACAAAATACAATACAATTAATAAAGAATTTTAACTGTAATTATATTGTACTTTGTGGTTCGACATAACACTTGTTACTAAAAAAAATACTGATACACTATACTTTTTTTTTTTTACAAAAACTATATGTTTCCTCAAAAAAAATTTGTGTAGGTAAACGAACTTATTTCCCGATGTATATCTCAGTGTAAACTTTTACAATAAGCCGTCAAGGGGTTCACTTTCCATACATTGAGACGTTTATGGCAGTGGCACACTGACTACCAGCCTGACTACGCTTTTTTATTCAACTGCAGGCAGTCGCTACCAATTTGTCATCACATATGGATAAATCTTTACATGAAGCGTTTCACTCCGCAAAAACAGCGACTGTCCGCTTTTCTGATCAAAACATTTTATACCCTCGGTGGAATTAGAAATGTGTTGTTTTTTATATCAACCTCAATCTTACTCACTCTTTTGTTGCCTTTCTGCATCATCAGCGGAAAAATACAATTTTCATATGAAACATTATCGAGTGAACACCATTTATATTCTGCTAAGATATTGTAGACAGTTTTTCCCCATGCATATAGCGGAAAGTTTTTCCCCCATGTATATAGGGGAAAAGTAATTTATACCTTGTATATTAATAAAAAGCTAAAGTATACATAAGTTGCAATGCTATTTATTCAAAGACTAGCTTTGGCCCGCGACTTCATCGGAGTGGAATTAGATTTTTAGAAATCCGGCGGGAATTATTTAATAAAGAATGAAAGTAAGTAGGTATTATCTGGATTTTTGGTCCCTTTTGAAGTGACATTAACCCGACGACGGTTCCGAAAAGATTTTCTTAATTAGCTAGTGATCACTTGGAAATTAAACGTTGATCATTTTCAAATTGGGTTGCAAATTGCATTAAAAGATTAGCCGGGTCAAACTAAAGCTACGTAAAGTTTTACAGGCTTTGTCATTCCAGTAAAACCCTGTTATTTATCGAAATGGTAGTGGTCAACTAATATTTAGCAGAAAAAGTCAAAGCTATTTTGACTAAAACTTATTTATAATTTATACGCCAGTAATTACTTGGTTATTACTAAGTACAAGCACTATTCTAGCATCGCTCAACAGGTTAACAGCTAATAACTATTGTGCCCGAAACGAGCAGCTATTTGCATTTGTATATCTAGCGTTAGGCCATTATCTCAGGTATATTTACGATAGTTAAATAACTATTTACCTAAGCTTAGCGAATTTTTGTTCTTGGCATTAATTTCAATACGTTAAGTGTTTTTAAAAGACTGATTGTAGGTAGGTTTACTATGCTTTTAATTTTCGCAACAAGCCTCCGACTTCCCCATGCGTAGGTCCCAGATTGGTCGTAATACCTATCCAATTTCGGACAAAAGAACAACACTATGTACTATCCGGTAATATCGAATTTTTGTGTTGTTTCTACGATCACGTCTGGTTAAAGTTGGGAACAATTTAATACCCAGTTTAAACATCGGAAACACAGATTTACTAAATCTGTGATCGGAAAGTAGTCTTTGATATAATTTGTAGTAATACGACGCATTCGACCGAAATTCTGCTCGTATTTTTCTGCTACGTTTATTCCTGGAACAAATACATGTTCAGCGCCCTATACATTAATTCAGTTTCGTCATTCTGTACATATCTACTTACTTCCTTGGTACTTATTCCCTTTGGGATTCTATTCAGTCAGGCTCAGGGCTATCGTGTTTGTGGAAAAGGAAGCTCTGGTCAAGCCAAAACCAAGAGAAGATGTGATCGCACTACATGTATTAACTAAGAAAAACTAAGCAATTAAACTTGAAGGGTGTCAAAGAGGAAAGAAGCTCAAGTAAGAAGCAACATTCACATTTCACGCGCCACTTCTGTTAAAATAAGCATATTACTCATACTAGTAAGTACTAGTTATATATAAATAGAAACAGGGCAATCTAAACTCAGTAAACGATGTTTTATGTATAATTATGTTATTATTGGGTGCATAATGGACGTGTTGTAGTTCAAAAACGAATTCAGCTCTACGAGTCTTAGACTGCATCAAACGACTTATTTTTTTACTTAGTACCTAAAATGTTCAGCCCTTTTTATTCCAAGGGAACTGAGAGCTCTATGTTTTAAAAACTAACTGAATTTAGGTTTTAACTGTAACATTCTTATACTTATTTTATTATTACAGTTATTGATCAAGTATTCCGAGGTTAGGTTTTACAGTTGTAGGTACATTCCGTCATATTCAAGTCGCAACGAGGTCGGAAAGGAATCAATGTCACGTTTGTATATTAGTATAGACAAGTCTCCATCATAATGGGTGTTTTGCCTTGTAAATATACGCCCTAAGAGACTGTACTGTTCATTTTGAATTGTGATCATGTCAGTCGTGCGTTGGAAATCACTTTTTGATGGAAGTAAATCGACGTTTTGGCTACAATTGGAAGTTAAGGTGATTTTGAGGTGCAATCGATTATCCGTATAGCCTAATGGTTAAAACTTTGAATCCCAAAAGTTGGACTTTTCGGAATTAAGCGCGTTTTGCTCGATTAAAATGTATCACTTGCTTAAACAGTGAAGGAAAACATGGTGAGGAATTTTGTATGCCTGAGAGATTTCTATAATATTTTCAAAGGTCTGTAGGTCTATCAATTCGCACTTGCTGGTGCTTGCTAATGGTCTCATGTTGTGTGATGAACTAATCTCTTCTAATCTGTCTAATCTAATTATTATTCTTCTCATTCTGGGACCTAAATTAGGTGCGTAGTTAAGTGGGCTGGCGATGTAAGGTTATTTATATTTGTGTATAGGTAGGTATAGGTCTTTCAATTCATGAGGGCGCGTGAGCTTTACCTATGGTTACGTTGAGTACATGCACATTGCGTAAGTGTTTGTGCCTGTCAGGAGCCTAGGTGGGAGCGGTCAGGCGCGAGAAAGCTCTCGCTCACACTTATATATATACGACACACACAACCATGAGCCACGCACTTTCGTGAGTTGAAAGAACTATACCCAAATTGATTTTAGTTTAATTTTAAAATTCCGCTTTTCAGGTAAGTTACAAACTATAAAATTTAATTAGAGATTAGACCTATGTGTGAAGCTAAATAGGTGCCTGTACAATGTACACGATATATCTATCTTTACCTCATTAGGTAATAAATATAACTACGAGTAGAGTGGATATTTATTCTGTCCACATTCCAGAGTTAAGTTTGATTTTCGTTGAAACGAATTTGAAATCCAACCAAACATAAGAACGACAACAATTGAGGGTTATTGTCCTAATTGTAAGGTTCCTTATTCCGGGTTACCATAACGGGTAACGGAAATTAGACGACAATCGCCCCGTGCAGAAACTCTTAATAAAATAATAAACAATGACTCATCACTAGGTATTAGCTCAGTCTTTTATATGTATTCATCTAAAACTTAAACGTCTTGCGATGCTTGCTGGTCAATTCATTCATGTAGAAAAATATTATATGTTAGTAAATATAAAAAAGGAGAGTTCTATTTCTAAAAGCGCATTTGTTGCGTAAAACCAGCGAGTAAAAGTGAATTTTGTTTTGCATTTATAATAATTCCGCGATCAAGGCGAAAACTCTTTGGCGCTTGATGATCTTATCTTTTTATAATTTAAGCTGTAGGCACTTAAAGAACTAATTAACGCTCTAGAATCATATTATCTGAAACTACCCAATTATTCGGGGAATATTTCTATAAAAAATCTCGGTAAAGTCAGCTATCTACCAGTGAAAGTCTCGTCAAAATCGATTCAGCCGTTCCCAATATTAGCGGCAACAAACAAACGGACAGACAGACAGACACAAATTATTAAAATTGTTTTTTTTTTTTGTTATAAGTACCGTATTTATATGCAATTAGTAAGAATCTGTATTTATATGTATGGACTAGCGGCCCGCTCCGGCTTCGCACGGGTATAAAATATATAGCCTATGTCATTCACTGTTAATGGATGTTATTATACATATAAACCTTCCTCATCAATCACTCTATCTAATAAAAAAACCTGCATCAAAATCCGTTGCGTAGTTTTAAAGATTTAAGCATACATAGGTACAGAGAAAGCGACTTTGTTTTATACTATGTAGTGATGTATATAAAAAAAATCCTTGTCACAGGTGCGCGTCCGCGAGTTCTACATCGCGATGCAGCGTTGCCCCTACATCCACGAGATGAAGGAGCGGCTGCTGGGCGCACCAGTCGACGGCGTGGAGCGCGACCAGCGCGCGCAACCCGAGCCGGGCCCCGACCCACAGGTCGGCACTATCGTCAAAGTTGGTACCACGTATAAGTACACTACACAATTGCACCACTATAAAGCGGCGCCAACACTGCCTTAAGTCGTGGAAATGAAGAAAAATGTAACATTGTAAGAGTGGCTGCAGGGTTACAATTTCAAGTTGGACAAGTAAATCGCAGAGTGTTACCATACGTCACTATGCCTATTAATGTAGTAGGTATACTCAATGATTCTAGTTGTCCAACTTGAAACTGTAAGTCTGCGGGAGCTTTAAGGCTTACCTAGTAGATTTTGTGACTTGGGACTATAAAATAATGCAATATTCCTTACATACTTGGGATTGATTTAGGATGTTGCAATTTTTATTCGAGATTTAGACACAATTATTTAATTTTTATTTGCAAAAATAAGTTAATAAACTGTAATTTAACACTAACATAGCCAAATCAATTTTTTTTTTTGATCGTTGGAGTATTCACCCATTTCTTTTATTTTACCATATTCCGCGTTCATCACTCCACATTTATGAATTACTAGCAACATGCGAGGTCGTTCAAAAAACGGGAAATTTCATCTCTATAGAATAAATAAATTTGTACAGTACTTAACCTATTTTTCACTTAACCGAGTGACTTTCACTGGGTCTTGTAAATCATAAAGTTTTATTAGGAAGTCAAATTACTTAATTATGTTTAAACATGAATTTTCAAAGCGGTTTTGCCTGCTTACCTGTTTCTTTAATTGTACCTACTTACTTAACACATTTTCTACTCAAAATAATAATAATTAATGATCTCCCTAATGTTAAGGGGCAATTTTACTAACATGGAATAATTCTTACTCAAGTATGAATTAGCAGAAAAAACTATTTAGGAATATACGTTCAATCTAGCCTTATCTAGTCTATACACTATTCACTAGGTACTATAGTCTAGTTAAATATATGGAAAATAAAATAAAATTCCTGGTATAGTTATTCTCGAGAATAACTTAAGGTCAAATCGGATTTAAATTCAATTTATTCTTTACACTATTAAGACAGCTAAGAAAAATTGATTGTAGGTGAATCGTTTGAAGCTTTGAGCCTGTATTGTAGCTATTTGAACTACATTATGCTAAGTTTTCAATTTATCCTTCTAGCTGAATTCCGACGGATACGGGTCACATACGTCGCCGGCGCGAGCGCCTCTCGTCACGGACGAGTGCGAGGCGCCGGCGGACGAGACAGACGCCCTCACCCCCACCGAGGCAGTGCTCCGGTACCGTGCCTGCTGTCAACCTGACACCAAACCTAAAAATGCCAAGTAAGTTTCTCTATCTGGTGTCTACAAAATGCGAACACTGTCTAAAACCGAAACTTTGCAAACTCATTCCATCCTTCAGGTTGGTGTGCAAAAAAAAGTTAATTATTTTGCTATAATCGCGAAACCAGAAAAAAATTATATTATAGTACAACAAGTCACTCGCCCTGGGTGTACCTACACTGGCACTCTTCTAGTAGTAGAACAAGAACATGAACAACGCATAGGCAACACCACAAACAAATACAAAACCTCCAAAATTCACCCTAATCCGTAATTCAAAATTCTGAAGTCTGGACGACTAGAAATAAACTCTAAAATTTACCAATGTGTACCAACTAACTTAGTCCGCCCACTAAACTCAGGTTTTAACTGACGTTATCTCAAAAGATTCTTAAGGTCGGCTTCAGTAGGTATTTGGAGTAACATTTTTATTCCATTTAGTTTTTTCACGTCGTTGCAATCATGCCGTATCGATCAAGATTACAGTTAGATCAGCCGGGTTAATGGACAAGTCGTTTTTAGACCATAGTATCAATTTGATACGATACGGATTGCAATTTCATTCACGGTTTTAAAAATTAAAGATATTCTAAATCGATAAGTATCTAAAGTTTTTTTTTAAACTTGTATTTCATTGGCATTGAACCGTTGGATAGGTACATTAAGGAAGTAAGATATATCCTGTATCCATTAACAACTAATATTTATAATATTTGCTGGAGTATGTTACGCTAGTACTTAATTTATTGTTGTAGATCAGCGGTCAAGTAAGTCATAAATTGACCTATTAAGTCATAGGGGACAAAATAAAACCATCACAAAAAATCTTCAATAGACAATTTAAAAATAAATAAAGGGGAGGAAGTTGTAATCAAAGCACATCCACGTATGTAGAATGGATGGTCAATCGATTAAATGATGCCTACATACCTACATCAAAAGAACACGTGCGGTTACAGATTATTCGGAAATGTGTTTAATTGTGAAGGAGTAGAGTCCTCTTTGCAAAAGATAACTTTGGATACGTATGCCTGTTGAGGTGTGATGGATGGATGTTTGTTACTTAATCACGCTGCAACGACTGCACCAATTTGGCTTATTAATTTTTATCCCGAAAAATAGAGAGTTGCCACGGGAATTAAAAAACCTCAATCCACGCGAACGAAGTCGCGGGCATCAGTTAGTTTTGAATAAAGTTCCAGTCAACTTCACTTAAATGTTGAGTATTAAAAAACGATACCTACTCGATAACTACTTAACGTTTTTTCTAAATTCTGTTAATCCGCATCAGTCTCAGTCAAAACTCACTTTACATTCGCTTACGTAAATAACAATACTTTATTCCTGTAAACTTATTCAGATTGATTTGAAAGTCAATCATGTACGGCGTATTTTTCATGATATCAGAATATTATCTACTAACAGAATTCTATATAATATCATCATCTTCATAAATATTTCATGTTTACGTCATTGTTTCTCATGTTTCATTAATGTTATGTTGTTGTCCGTAGCAATGAAAGACATGAACAAATGTTCACTCAATTTACATAATATTTATAGGGGAATTATTTTCTTCTGTCCAACATAACGAAATTTTTAACGTTTTATCAACAATCTTCAGACAGTACGAGGAATTCAATCGAAACATGTTCGAAACACTCTTGAAGTTAACTTGACATAAGCAGCAGACTATGTATGTGTGTATGTAAATAAATTGTTGTAGTATCAACTGTAGACGACAAATCACGTAAATTAAAAGAACTGTGAAGTTTAAAGTGGGATTCGCTTATAAACAGTTAAATCTTTTTAAGCGAATGAAACTACTCATACAATCTATGACAGCCTGTTCGATGATCTGAAGGATAAATATAAACTATGTGATGCCTTTTATGATCGGCCAGTCTGTAGATAGACTTAGAGCCAGACACTATAAAGCATTGTAATGATGTATTGTATGCAAGAAACCACAAGGTTACCTGTATTATGTCACTGGCAGGATTTAACTTAATTAAAATAACTACGACGTTATAAAAGCAATTAAAATGGCTATCAGGTCGGGGTATTTTATTGATTAGCTGAAGTTGCTAACACTGCTTTGTTATATGGTGTTTGCAGTTAGTTTTTTAATGTTTTGTTATTTAGTCTAAATCTTACGATTTTTAAAACCATCTTGTATGTTTTCAAGCAATCCTTTTCTATTTGACTGACTCTTCTATCCGTTCATAAATTATAAAATTATGCCTTATCTCGTTTACATCTTTTATAAGCATCTTTTCTCATCTTCTTATAATTTTCTCATCTTTTTAATTTTATGTCAGTGCTAAGTCGCCCATTCATGGGTATTTAGAATCTGCCTTATCAGGTTTCGTCAAAAGATCTCTTTGATCTTCTACTAGGTACAGGTAATTTAATGGTCGAAAGACTTTCATTTAACTTTAAAACATTGTTCTAATACCACTTAAAAACGATCTAGATCTATAATAAACTAATTCAACATAATTTCTTTTGGTAAATTCCCGAGTAAAATATGCTGATGGTCGTGTCTAATTAATTCTCATCCCTTAAGCATCTAGTTAAGTATGCATTTTTTATCATCTCTATATTTAGTTGAAGATACTGGATTCTCTTTTTTATGAATAGATCTCATTTCTTGTTTAAAGCTTTGGCCTTTGACCATATATAAAACTAAACAGGTTTCACAAGTCGCTGTTTAGAAGGCATGTGACGATATTAACGTATCGACCTAAGAAGTGGAGCACTGCTAATTAAACTAATGCTCGCTTGTAACTAAATACTGACTTCATGTTGCACAAGAGTTAATAACTATTTTAATTTTGACCTTAGGCATACATTGTTACAGGAATGCGAACATTAACCGGGTTATTAAATTCTGGGTTAAGCATCAAAAGTTGTGGACAGCCTTTATAGGCATGATATTTTGTTATATCTTACAAGCTGACTACGTCTGCGAGGCTTTATTTTACAGAATCTCCTGGGAACTCTTTAATTTCCCGGGATAAAAAGTAGCCTATGTCACTTTTCAAGTGCTCAACTATACTTATGCAAAAAATCACGTTGATCCGTTGCGGCTTGATTGAAGGACAAACCAAGAAACAAACACTTTCGGATTTATAATATTAGTAAGGATTTCTTTTGTCCTATTCAGTTTAAATATTAAGCTTCTTGGTCCTGTCCTTTGATTCGCTGTTTTTTTTGTCTTACTAGACAGGCTACTGCCTATGAACATTGTTCTCCGGCAAGTGGCAGTCTGTTAATGACCTCGCTGACAAAAGCCTTCATCTTTACAGAGTTAGGTAAACGTTTTAGTCCGCGAAAAGAGTGCTCGCTTAGTTTAGCAGCATTTGATCATAGTGACGACCGATAAGGTTTTTAAAAACTGAAATTAACAGTGATATTTCGACTTAAGCAATCATGCCGAACCCAGCTATAAAGTCGATGGCTATCGACGAGTTATAATTCTAGAAATTGGGAACTGAATACGTAACCAGTCGATTTATCGTATTTACCCATATCGCTTCTTTCTGATTTGTGAAATCTAGGTACATCCATTATGTGGACAAGAAGTTAAAATCGAACTTTCCTTCTATCATTCAACCAATCATTTGCAATTACATCAGGCGAGATGTTGTTATCTTCAGCTAAAACAAGTCATTCGTTGAATGATTTTCTCATCCATTTCAACTCATCAACGACCCACTATTAGGTAAAGGTATCTCCGAACGATAAGAGTTTAGTTAAGCCATGGCCCACCACGCTGACCAATTGCAGATTGGCAGACTTCACACACCTGAGAACATTATAAAGAACTTTCAGGCATACAGGTTTTCTCATGATGTTTTCCTTAAAGCAAGTGATATTTAATTACTTGTAACGCACATAACTCGGCAAAGTCAGAGAATCCTGGACACCCTGAAAGGAGACCTAAGTCTTAACCACTATGCTATCACCGATTTTAAAACTACTGATATTTATTAAAAATGGCTACCCACTTCAAAAAGAGACGTAACTTAGTTCTTATCTTTCTTGTCTGCTGGCTATTTAAAATAGGTGAGAGTTTACCGTGTGTTGTGCTTGTGATTGAGTTCAGCGACCCGTTACGGTCACTATTCAATCTGGATCGAGCATGCGCGACGCTTTCATCCTTTGAGACACCTATTATGTGAATTTTAGTCGTAATATGCGACTAATAGCTAGTAGGACATTGAACCATGCGCGTGCATTTTATGAGATACCAATTAGGGCTGGCACGCATTCGACAGATGATTAGGAAGTTAAGAACTAAGGGTGTTTTGGGTGTTTCAAACTTAGGCCGGGTCAGTGGGTCGCGCAGCCTCCCGTAGCGACTGGGAGAGACGCGTCTCTATCGACCGCGTGCCGCCAGATTTAGGGCTGACAGTTTTTGATATTTCTGCGTTTCTCTTATTCAAATTAGTAACTAGTACTAAACCAAAAATTTACTCGTTTAAATGTTAGGTATTAATACACGTTTAAGGGAAGAAGTATTCCATTTATAAAGAAGTGCCCAAAGTTTAAAGAGTTTGAAACTGATGTGAATAAAAAATGTTGAAATGCTATACCTAATTAAAGAGTCTTCTACGAGGCAGTTTGCAAATAGATCGTTAATAATTTGAAAGAAGAAACTAAGATCATACATTTTAGAATAATGCACAATACACTTCTCATGTATTGTACAAGAGTTCCCCTCATGACCACCCCATGGCTATACAATAAGTCCCTCTCGCTATTAGAAGTGTAATTTATAATATAGGGGCGTCGTTGCCGCCCCTGATTTTGGTGATCTTGCGCGCAGCATCCATTTCTGCGCAACTCCCGGCGCACTCTAGCCGCGGGTACAGACCAAAGCCGCACCTTCGTACTTCCGGAGTCTCTTGTCTAGAAAAGGCTCCTCGCGAGCCCTTCTTAACCCGCTTCTTATTCCTAACCCAGTGTCCTGTGCTATGTCCACCTTTTTGTGAAGTGTCCCCGAGTTTCTGTGAAGTGCCATGGGCAAGGATAAGCACCAGCCCACTGAGGCTGAAGTGAAGGTGGCCACAGTGGAGCTGGATGTCGTGGATAACATGGCAACGCTGCCAGTTGGCCAACACCGACAACAGGGTAGTGATATTGCCATCGCCGAAAAACATAACAACACTAACAAAGAGATGGAGTTGAAATGCGTTCAGCCTAAGCCATCAAAGAAGTAGGTCTTGGTTTATAGAAAGTTTTATTTCTAAACGAAAATCATAATCCACGAAACGAATTGGTTGCAGATTAATTTATACATTTTTTGCTAACTAAACTAAAATTTTATTGAATTTAATTCTTTGTTAAAGTTGTCTTTCATTCAAAATAATACTCTTAACCAATAAATACCCATAATGGTAACTAAAATAAACTTCAGAAAGTTACACTTTGCAGTACGATTAAAATTTGTGATTAAAATTTCCATAGCGGAGCGCTCATCTTGCGCTCTACTTTTCACCTTCTTTTGTCCATGACCCACTATTATAATGCTGCGGTTTTAGTTTTTACTGCTGTGATTTTAAATGAAAATGTTTTCAGTTTTATGCTTATTTATTTAATTTAAAGAACTTGAACGTAAATTTAAAATGATTGTTTTAAGAACTTTACTGTGAATATTAATTAAAATTATATTTTTGTTTATTTTGATACGGTCTACGGAATCTCGAGTTTTCTTAATTAAATACTTAGTGTATTTGTGATCTTAGAAGTTAATAAAAATAATTAAAGTTTTTTTATTTTATTTGTTTCAGAACTTCGCTATTCATCATTTCAAGTTTCATCTATGCGAAACTTCTGGTGGTCGTGTGTATTGCCTACGTTATCAGTGACGTCATCACTCATAACCTACCGCTTTACTACTATGAAGGATTTTTCACATATTTATATGGCATGAGTATATTATTCTTGCTGTATGTGTTCTGCTTTCTTTTACAAGGTATATCAAAATCTTACTCTTTTATGACATTTTATATTGTTTTTTTATGGAAATTTGACGTATATTTTAATTTTTTCTTTTCTAGAAAGTGCATGCTGCAACGGGAGTCCTCCAAAACCTAAACCACCACCAAAAGAAAAGAAACCGAAGAAAGAAAAAGAGAAGAAGACCAAAGACAAAGAAGGCAAAGACGGTAAAGATGGAAAGGATGGAAAGAAAGACGGCAAGAAAGATGGAAAAAATAAAGACAAAGACAAGAAAGAGGATGCTGGAAAAGACAAGACCAAAGAAAGCAAAAAGCAAAGTCAATTTCAGGTACGCCTTTTTACTAAGCGTGGCCAACAGCACATCACCAGCACATCCAATACATTGTTTATAACATATTTGTCACAGCCATTGTCTTTTCTTAATGTCGTTTTGTGTTAAATGACTAATTTATTTAGGAATTAATTCAAAATTACGTGATTTTAGCCCTTTTTGTGAATTACTAGCACTCTATCGCAATTTTTTATTGGCTTTCCACTGAATCCACATTTTTGTAAATGCTTTGTTAGGAAATTACTGGCGCATGACCCCTTTTTGTTTATGCTGCCTACTTTTTGTTTTTTCCATATCATTTGGGCAGGAGGTGTATCCCCGTAAGATGCGTGATAAAGTTCGACAGCAACAATTGCAAATGCAAATGGCGCAATATTATGCCTCCGAACAGGTGAGGTATATTTAGAAGAATCCCGCTTTATCGTTTGCGTATATTATGACCACCGAACGCTTTGGATGTGCTGTTGTACCTTCATTAATTGCAAACATGTATCCAATGTAATTTTAGTCGCCTATTTCACTGTTTTTGCTTTGAAACTGAATAAAAACTAAATCACCAGGACTATCATATCAAGCTTTTAAAAGAATGGATTTGTATGTAGTCCTGTTTATTTAGTTTAGTTGTACTCTGTGTTCTCCAGAATCGGCGTTTACTACAGAACGAATCGAAATACTTCTTATGAATGTTGTATTGTTTACGCTCTCGTCGTTATAACAATTATTATTTATTAATATGTAATTATAATTATCATTTAAAATATTTTAATGCATTGACATACTAATAAAATTGTGGTAAAAACTTAATTGAAAAACAGTGCTTAATTATAAAATATCTACTGTTCAACAAAATAAAAAGAAATAGTTTTTGTTAGTGCCTGTCAAATATAAATTGATTTATATTTTTCATAAAATTCAATTTGTACCGTGTTGGCATGACAAAAGCCGTTAAACAAAACTACAACAACAGTTTTTTGTTTGTTCATATTCATAAGAGAAGTTAAAGTTAATTATTTTTTCTAAGTGTTATTTTATTCTGTAGCAACAAGATGTGGTGGAGCTTGAAGCGGGACCAGTCGCAAGACCTATACGCCGTCGCAAGACTTCCCAGAATGAACACAGTCATGGCAGCTTTTTCCTCAGAATTGGTGCTATTGGTAAATAAAAGATTTGATCATTCCAAAAAAATATCCTTTAAAAAGTAATTGGTTTCTCAATTTAACATGTATCAAAATATAATACTTATAATATATTTTTGGTAATTTTTAATTACAGCGTTTGGGCTTGGTACTATGATTTATAATGGATTGGAGTTTGGGACATTCTTTGAATTGCCACTTGATTCACCCTGCTACCTAATTCTGAAAGGTGTAAACCCGGTCCTACAGATGGTTTTTACATTCATGCAAATGTATTTTATATTCATGAATTCCCGAGTGAGTAATCTTTATTTAAATAATACTAACTTTTATTCTACAAATATTATATTGACCGATTTTACTTTCTTTTATTACAGTTAAATATACATCGATTTAAAGTTATCGCACGTTTTGGTTTAATGCATGTTGTTGCTACCAATATTTGCGTGTGGATACGGACACTGGTGCTAGAGTCGCTAAAAGAAATCACTGACTATCATGTGAGAAATCCCCAAGGTGTTCCTGGAGAAGGCGTACTTGGCAGTATGTTTTCTTTAATTTTTTTTTTTAAATTCAATATGGATTCTACTTTAATTAATAAAACTACTTTTGTGCACAGAAGTTATCCGAAAACATACCTTAAGACATTCAGGGAAAGTTTTTGGTGCTGTTGCAACTGCTACGCCAGGAATAACTACTACAGCTGCCACAATTGCTAAATCTACAGGAGAACAGATATTAAATGCGATATCATCGACAGCTGTACCTACAACTACTCCAACGACCAGTTAGTACCAAGAAAGTTTCTTTGTTAGATTCGACACGTTTGTCCATTATTCTTGTACTATAACCCTTCATATTGCATGAATGTTACTAAAAACCTTGGACTAACTTTTCAGCGACTACTTCCCTGCCCTATCATTATGTCGGTGGTGGTTCCGTTACTAAATCTAAAGTAATCGACTCTATAAAGGCTACTTTAGGGTATGACAATGGAGTATCCTACGATCGGAATTTCAAAAGTGCATGGCCAAACGATAATCCATTCACAACTACATCCACAATTTCACCAATCACTGTCGAAGGCGCGAAAGTTACACAAACACAAACAGCAATGTTGGAAGTATTCCAATGGCTGTATTCATCGACTATGAAACCGATTATAAGCACAATGTCCACTTTGGTGGCTTCAACTTCTGGATCACTGCCCGAAAAAGATGAATGGGGCAATAGTATCGGAACATATCGTGTAGATGAACCACCACATTCACCAGGTTTGTCGACGGAGTATCAACTACATCTTCACATTTGGTTCCACGCCCTTGAAATTTTGTTTTGCGTATTCTGTCATTTGTGTTTTTACTAGTAGGACTAAGTGCACAGTTCATTAATTGAATCGATTGGGTTTCTGTATAAGCATGTTTTTGTTTAGTTCTAATTGCACAAAATAATTTAAAAGACTTACATGTATTATTTCAGTAGTAGATAATATAATTCACAGTGTTTACAGTTTCTGTATTTTATATTACAGTTAACAACTCTACAGAGATTTTTGAGTCTTATGACTCTCTAAATCCTGCTGCATTGATTGCCAACATCGATAACACTACTGTTTGTGGAAGAAATCCGATAATGGGCACAATAGTCTCGGATTCAGCTCCTTATCTCTATCCTTTTATAATTGAATATTCATTAATTGGAGCGGCTGTAATATACGTTATGTGGAAGCACATTGGTAGATATCCCAGGTAAATATAAACATTCTTAGTATTTTCTTAAAACGGTGTTTAAACTAACGTAGTTAACCAACCAACCAATAACGTTTAATGAATAATAATCATTCAATATTAATACATAAATATTAATTTACTAAGGACAAAAAATGTAATAAGAAACATATAATAGTACAGTAATCTCATCAGATATTGCACGATTAGTATAGCATTATCACCAAAACCATCGCATACGTTAATGACGTGTGCGTTCGCGTTTGGTTGCAGCGTGGCCAACGATGAAGATCTGGAAAGACGTCTGGAAGCTGTTCTGTCCCGCAGGGCAGCGGCGTTGGCGGCGGCTCAGCGAGGCAATCGTGTTGACTGCGCTGGTGCTTCGAAAGGACTCTTCTGCGGACTACTTCTCCTCGTCGCTTCTCTCATCTGCTTGATCCTATTCTTCGTCCTGATAAGACATCAAGAACTAAAACGCCTGTCTATTTACTTGGCTGATGTTTCTCATTGTGCTCTGATGGTGCTATCCATTTTGGCTATACTGATTGGATTTATACGGTAAGTTTTCAAAACAATTTTTGTACAAAAAAAATTGAAGCTTTTAAGATTTTAATACAAATACTTTGAGTAACTATTTCACATAGCTATCGATTTTTCTTACATTTTTAAACTTAATTATGCCTGAAATTTTTGTAGAATTTCAAAATACATGTACCTACTCACAGAGTTACTTAATTTTGTTTTGTGTTTAAAAAGCTCGAGTTTTACATTTTAGTTAGTTAATTGTCTATAGTTTTGTGTTTTAAATTATTTGTTTAGTATCCCTTTTCTCAATAGATTTTTTGTTTTTCCCATGACCCTACCATTCATTCCTTTTCACTCTTGACTTTTCCAATCCCCTTCCAACAATTGAATGCTCCACCAACTTCCTGCATAATTCATGCATTTCACGTCACATTAAAATATAATTGTGATTAACTTTCCTGTATACACTTAATGATCACTTTTCAACATTATTGTTTTACTTTGTTTTAACCTTTATGTTCACCATATTTGGTTTTTCTTATTATCATCGAGTAGTGGTAGAAAAATGAAATGGAGCTCAAACCCTTCCTCCTGTACCGAACCTCTTCGCAGGGTACAATCATTGAAGTTCCGCTCAGAAGAGCAATCAGATCTGAATGATATACTGCTACGCGTCTCTGCATTTGGACTCTTCGTGTACGCTGTCTTCAGTGTGATCGCTGGCGGAATGGGTGCTTTTACTCATGAACCAAATCTCTTAGTCATGATTACTGGATGTCTGAGCGTTTTTCAGGTTAGTATTTTTATTTAACTTATGAAAATGTATAGAATAGGTTAAAAATTCTTTAGAAAATATTTCCAGATGCATTTTTTAAAGATTCGAAGGAATTGTATTGCTAGTTCTAATTTGTTTTATGTGAAAAAATTACATTCCTTGAATTAGAAACGAACTTAAATATTTTATCATATATTTTTCAGGTTGTTCTGCAGCTATTATTTATTGCGGATGTATCCCGTCGTCGCGTCCATCTTCCAGAACAGGAGCGCAGCAAGCCCGCTCGCCAGGCTGTTACCTTTTTGCTGATTTGCAACGTCACCATGTGGTTGATTTACACTTTTGAAGCTCAAAAAGTCCTCGCCAATCCGGTAATAACCTTTACCTAAATGTAATGTTGAAGAATAAATAACTGATTTTTAGACGTAAGAAATAATTTTCTCACTTTTATTACTTACTGTTTCAGGTTCAACTAGATTTCTACGGCTTTGTCGCCTGGTCGCTCGTTCAACGCTTCACTCTCCCGCTTTGCATTTTCCATCGTTTCCACTCAGCTGTCACCCTTGCTGAGATTTGGAAAACCAGCTACAAAGCGCGCTTAGAGTGAATGACGTCAGCTACTGGATATTAAGTCCAAAATGGATCGCCCTAAACTAGGGGAGTAAAACTGATTTCGTCCTAGTCCGGGACAGCAATTTTAAAGTTAGAAGAATATCTTGCTGGCAGTTTCAAGTTTACTATAGTTGATTTTTCATTAGTAGTTCGTAGATAACGGTAGGAGGCGATAAAAAGAATGATATACTTTACGGTAGAGTCGAACTTATCCATAATTGCTCTCCCGGAAAGAGTTGTTCACAACTGAACACGGCGAATATCGCAAAATGAACCTAGCAATCGAACTATTAATCGTGATAATTTTTATGTAATTCGGATTTTGTTTTTATTTTGTATCACATTCCATAATACAATAGTTTTGCATTACATTTAGTTATTGTAAAGACTGAATGAGCAGATCTTCAAAAAACTTCACCTAAATACGTATTAAAGTTGCTCATGGTGAAACATTAACAAAATTGTATAATCTCCAGTTGTGAAAAGATCCCTCCTTTTTTATTATTAGACATAGTTTGAGTGCCATGGTTATTATAGAATTTAAGAACTTTTTAAAAATTGACAATATTTTACAATTTCATTTACTCGTCAGTTAGGTTCACCAAAACAACATGCAAGCAATAGACTACCTTGGAAGCCTTAATTTAATAACGTCTTTAGAGTAGAACAAAATAATTTCCAAACTATAAAGAGTTTCCGTATTTGAGAAGCGTAGGATATTTTTAAAATTAGGATTAATATTGCTATTAAAGTATCAAAAGATTTATTAGAGCTACGTAATTATTTGAGATAGTCGAGTAGGATAATTAAATACGAATATTATAATAGTTGACGTGTCGAAAGTTAATATCTTATTAATGTACTTAAAGTAACAGTAACACCAGATCGTATGAATCAAACCTACGGAATACGGAAAGCAGTAAACTGCTTGATACGGATGTGTTGGATATTTAATTTTATCGCCAGGGGCCATAAAAAGTCTAAAACATTTATCACTGTCGCACTCTTCTGCATTGCGTGTATTTTTAGCATTTTTGGAATAAAGTTTATTATTCTAGATATTAAAGGACTTTTTGGAATGAATGTTAGTTTATTAGGTGTGAAAAAAGAATTTAACTTCTAATTTATGGTTTCTCTGTAATATTAGTGTTTCATAACTACATACTTTTGATTATTTTTCGTTGAAATCTCACTGCAAATATTTTCGTAACGAATTTTACGTGCAATCTATTTTTATAGGCTGACTTATTTTACATTGAAGGTGAATATCTGTGTGTATTGAACGCGTTATGCGCGAACCGCGATATCATTTCTACTTTACAGATTTTGTATAAATAGGTCATATGAAATTATTTATAATATATTTATTAATTTTGTAATTAGCTTTAAGGTTTAATCGTATCTGATTGCTCTTGAATCAGAGAGTGATGTGTGCTCACTTTGTGAGGTTTCGAGTGAATGAAGTGCGGAGTTTTTGACTGCGTATGATAGGTATTATTGTATTGTTAACATTTCGTATACATACTTATAATATCAAAATTGAATTATTTAGTGTTCGCTATAGTCATTGGGTAAAGGTACATTTTTAAAGCGTGAAAAAAATAAATTAAATTTCGTACATTTCGTAAACTTCGACATATGGACAGGGTGTATTTACAAAGAACTGTAAATAAGTTAATAGTCGCCACATAAGCGATTTTGCAGCCTTTGTATGAATTAGCAATCTGATTCAAATAATATGCTTTCAAAACTGTACCTAACTTAACAAACAAATTAACATTAATTTTCAGTGTCTGACAGCATTCAAATCAGAATGTATGATTGGCTTGTTAAATCACTGCCGTATTTAAACCACTTTTAAGTATAAGTCTTTGATAAATCTATACTATTTCTAACTTGTTCAATTTTGTAGTGATATTTACTGTGTACCTAAATGTTTGGAACAAAGTGTACCGATGTTTGTATCTTTAGGTTTAAACATTATTATGTGGATACTCAGTCAGTGTTATAGATACTTACCAAAAATTAAAATTTGGAAACTCTACATAATTTAAATATATAATTAATATAAATGTCTATTTGAATAAATTAAATATCTAATACTTATGTGATTGTGAGTTTTATTTGTGTGTATAGTAGAAAGATCCACCATCTATCACAATGGACTAGGATAAACTATAATATTGTTCTATACATGTAAATAAAAGCAGTATCTGTTTGTAATATTAAAATTACAGCTTTTTACTAAGTGCACATTTAAGTGAATATGATGCTTATAAAAAAAAAGTTTTAAAATTTTTGCCTGTCTGTCTGTTTGTTTGATGCTGTTAATCTTGGGAACAGCTGGACCTATTTTGATGGGACTTTTACTGGTAGATAGCTGATGTTATCGCGAGTAACATAGGCTATTTTTTAACTGACTTTCGAAAAAGAAGGAGGGAGTTGTGTTTTTATATAGGTATGTATATCAATATCTCCGTGATTTCTGAACTGATTTGAGTGATTCTTGTTTTAATCAATAAGTAGGTAGGTACAAAAACTTTGAGAGATGCTCCGATAAAAACTTCCAGTTCAAATTCCTCAATCCTGATGCTGATTTAGGAACTGTCGACTATAAATAGTTATTGTAGGTACCAAGTAAAGACTACATCATTGAATTCCAGGACCCAATTCCTCAATTCTGATGCTGCAAGTGTTCTGCCCACATAAACTGTAGGGATTTAGGAACTGACGATTGTGAATTGAAGAAGCGGACGAAGTCACGGGCGTTCGCTAGTCTCAAATAAAATCTGAAGAATTAACACTATTATCAATTACAAATTACACATACCACATACTTACCTAATATGTAAACACCAACAAAATAAGTTTACAAATAGGTAGTTAGTTTTATTATTAGTTATACTTACTAAGTATACTTACGATTGATTCTTGTTAAATTATATTATAGATCTTACCTTGGCTGGCGACCGGTATTGAAGCATAGAAGCTTAACCACTTAGCTTAGGTAAGTAATGAATAAATGAATTTCGAATTACTAGGAAGGTAAAAATTATAGGTAGGTACACAAAACACAGTAGGTAGGTATAATAGGTGCCCATTTATATTTTGCTATTGGTTTTTGACCTGAAACTGAGATTAGGGCAAGATTAGGGCATCCCTTATGCGAAAATAAAAATAAAATTAGCACTGCAAACATTGCAAGATGAAAACCACAAAGACAAAAAGTGGCGCGAATTATAAAAAAAAACAGAAAAAAAAATTACATTTTGCTGTCAAAATATAAGGCTGCGTTCGAAAAAAAAAATATACCGGCCGAATTGATAACCTCCTCCTTTTTGGAAGTCGGTTAATAAAAATAACGGCATTAACAAAAATATCAGCACAGTTCAGGGGCCCAAGTCTGCTATTGCAATGCTATTGCAATTGTAGTTCAATTGTCTATCAATGACATCCCAATTGCTACTTTTAGCAATTTGACTTGGGGCCCAGGGGTTCAATTGTCTATCAATGACATGACAATTGCTAAAAATAACAATTGTCATGTCATTGATAGACAATAAAACTACAATTGCAATAGCAGACTTGGGCCCCAGTTAAAGTGAGTAACTTTAGTAATATGACAAACATTGTGGATGATGGTTAATAATAGGTTATTTTAAAAACAGGGGCCCAAGTCTGCTATTGCAATTGTAGTTACATTGCCTATCAATGACATCCCAATTGCTACTTTTAGCAATTTTGGTAGTCTACTAATTCAATGGCGTCACAATTGTTTTCCGATGGTTTGCCACTGACACATTTAGCTTTGAATCTAGCTTAAATAAACGTTTTTAATATGTAGTTTTTTTTGAAACTCATTTCGGCAAACGCTTTTTAAGCTAATAGCAATACCGAGGTATGATTGAATTACAATCCAATTATAAGAAATCAAACGACCATTGTGAATTTAGTAGACTACGAAATTTTGGACCAATGATAATTGTATTGTAATTGTATTGCGGATCAATGACAATGACATGTAAAATAGCAGACTTGGGGCCCTGTATTTATTTGTAGTAGACGTAATTTATAATTATTGAATACCTAAATCATATAAAAACGTTCTCTCGGGGCATATTACACTATACTATGTATAGAATCCTATGTCGTACCATAGAGTGTGATCCTAAGGAATAAGTAGGAAATATATATGATGATCTATATAGAATACAGTCTATGGTACATCATAGGATCCTATATATAGTAAAAAATATGCTCCTTAGAGAATACACCTTACATGTTAGGTACTTCATTATAAAATAATTTTTTATCGCAGATTTCAAAACCAAACATTTATTTAAATTGGAACAATGATTACTATGGAACCAAAGAAATAACAAAGCATTATACTTACTAACTAAGAATAAATGCTTTTTTTTTAATTTACCCTCAAGAAAAAAATGTAAACCTAAACTAGTCTACGGAAAATTATTATAATTAATATACGTCATAATAAACATAACGTATTATGTATTGATTTTGTTCATATATGAAATGTAGCTTTTTTCAAATCTAGCTTAGGCACTACGGAACAATATAATATTACGTTAATAGGCGTTGCTAAAATCATAACCCTTCCTTGTGGCTTTGCTGTCAGGTAAAAAGCACACAGGACGCACTCTACGAACTGCTATTTTGACGTCATCAAACTGTCTATCACTTAAATTAGGTATTATGGTCTTTTAGTTCATGGCTGTAAAACTCGGAGGAAAAAAAATTTTGTGTTTTAGATGGAGACGCCTTGACGTCTAATTTCTTTGCAAAAAAATCTGTCAATTACGGTGCGGGGCGAGGTAGCACACATAAACAATTTCTTACTACAGGTGCATTTTTCAATCACGTCGCTATGCACGCACACGACAAAACTACCAAACACAACCTTAAAGTATACGCACACAACCAAATTCACACACAGGGACGTTCTATCCTTACACGAAACAATCATGTCATTTATGTAAGCAATTTTGGGCTGCGACACTATCGATTATCGACTTTCGATAAGTTCTAAATGAATTAATGAATGAATGAAGTTCAACTAATAGTATAAATTAAAATATTGTTAAATCAATTTAGCAATCAATTACTGTTCGTTGGTCTGGCTAAGACTTAAAAAGTTTTTAATGAATTGTATAATATGAGAATATAAATCTAAATCGAATGTTCTGAATCTAATATATAGGATACTTTTTATCCTAATAAACAATAAGGTTCATCCGCGATAGGGGATGAAAGTTTTTGAAAAATACTATTTTATTCAATTTTGGTGAAGATCTAATAAATATTATCGGAGATAGAGGACATACCTTCTCGCGGATAGTAGCAAGTTACTCTAAACTACGCCACGCGGACGAAGTCACGGAAATCAGCTAGTAAATAAATAAATTTAAGAAATGCCACATACAATTTTGTAGTCGAGTTTATAGTTTTTAAACTTTTATCCATGTTTTATCAATGGATAGTAGACATTTGTTGGAACACTAACTGGTTCTATAAGAAAATTAAAAAATACATGATGTACCTATACCATACACACCGAAAATATCAATATCGATATAATTTCTGCTTCCAGCCCTAATTTTCTTGCAGTGTGACCAACTTCTTTAAAATAAAATCCTCATTTTTGAACAAAAAACTACCTTAAAAATACTGTTAATGATAAGCTTATCCAACTTTATGAATGGGTACAATACCTATTACAATTTAATTTTTCATAAACCGAGGTGGCACGAGGGCATTTAATTGTGGCGATTGAATATTAATAAGGCTTTTTAATCACAAATCTGTGTATGTTTGTAATGATTTTTGCGCATGCAATTATATCGGTTACTTATATTATACTAGCGGCCCGTCCCGGCTTGGCAAGGGTGGATATTTATTTTTTAAACATTTTGGCATAAACGCACAGTAAATGCAGGACATACTTACCTAAATAATAATATATTTAGCAATAGTGTATCGCTGGCTCCCTTTGGGTATGGGACTTGATGATTGAAAACAAAATGATAACAGAATAAATTACATCAATGAACTCGTAATATCTTTCGAATGGAATGTCCGATTTTAATAAACTAAAAAGTAATTTGCAGGTATTTAAACAGCCTTGCTTGAAAAAACATTTATTTTGGTAAGGATTAAGGCAAAGGTATAAATAACTTGGTCTGATTTTGGTCGGATTTCTATTAAATTTTAAAATGTTAAAAAGTAGTTATAGTGACATAGCTACAATAGTAGCTCAGTTTACTAGTAAGAGTTTACTACAGATAATGATATATTTTTACTATGCAAGACCAACAAAATCTCAGTCACACGACAAGAAAATATTATAAAATGTTAACGAATATTCTACTTAACTCAGTTTTGACGAAATGTGTGACTCGTCCTTTTCAAAATAACCGATTAAATTGTTTGCCTAAAGTTTATAAATTAATATAAACATAAACCCCCAACCTTTCCTATTCGATCGTAATTTTAATTGTATGTAATCAAATCATTATGCAGTTCATGATAAAGGGCTCCAATCGAGTAATAAGTAGATTGGTTAATTTTTTAAAATTTCCCGAAATTATTTCTTGTACGATTCCGTAGCAACATTTTCGGATCAACAGTATTTTTAAGTTTTCTCCTTAAATAGTGCATTAATTGGATAAAAGAATATATCAGGAGAAAAGTAATGTTATCCTTTCATAAACTGGATATTTTTGGTATTTTTTTTAGAAGGAAAATCACTCATAGTCGGCATATTATACCGGCACCCTGATTACGTAAAAATTTGCAACAGCAACAGCAATAGCAACGCGACAGCGATCGGTCGCAAAATGTCACTAAAAATCGTATTACGGAAGCCAATCGCACGTCTATTGTTCACGCGTCGATACTAGCGCCACTCGCGATAGGACGGCAATAGATGGAAACAAAATACACAGTTTTTATCGTCGTCAGCGGTTGAATTGTTATATTTTTTATTTATTTTGTGTTGTGGTCTGTAGTAAAACCCTCTCGAAGTATTTGACTTCCTTTCTTCTCCATCAAGCATCTCTAAAGAAGAAAAGTACATTTTGCGATAGGCGCGCGATTGGCTTGCGTAATACGAATTTTAGTGACATTTTGCAACCGATCGCGTAGTGATTGCTGTCGTGTTGCTACTGCTGTCACTATTGAAATTTGACGTTTGAAAAGTGACGTTTGACAGCAGAAGTGACGTTTGACAGCAACGATTGCGCAATTTACGCCTGTCGCGTACCTGTCGCGAGATACGTAATAACCCTGCGGAGCTCATCCTCCGCTAACCATACGTTGTTGACAGGCGCGTGACGCGAGTCAAACAGTTTTATATAACGGGTATGACCGCTGGGCATACCCGTCAAATAAAAACTTACAGAGGGGTACGCATCCTATGGCCACTCCAGAGCTTAATCCACAAACATATAAGAGTAAGCAGACCTAACATAATTTTCACAACTACATCTAAACGAATAAATAATATCTTCGCTTGCTTCTCTCCAACAAAAAATATATGATTCTATCTCTTTTACTTCTGTTGTTGCAACACTTACGCACTCATAGACATAATTGAGCTTGAGGCAATTCGTAAGCTACAAAAAAATTCTTTTCAAAAAACCGACTTCAAACGCCACTACAAAGTATAAAAATAATTTTATTTTGTACACGTTTGTTGAAGTCGGGCGGCTTAAATAGAAACGATGAAACTGATACGCGATGCTCGCCCGATTTCAATAAGCGTGTCTCTTATATGTCACCATAAGGTAAGCGTCGTGCATCGATTTCATCGTTTCTAGTTAAGCCCGCCCGACTTCAACAAACGTGTACAAAATAAAATTATTTTTATACTTTGTAGTGGCGTTTGAAGTCGGTTTTTTGAAAAGAATTTTTATTTTAAGCTTTTTAGTGGAGCTTGTCCCTGCTCTCTTTCTCCCCTCCCTCCAACGCTACGGTACTAATGTAGTTCTACACTTGGTACCTACAGTATTTATTAACAATACACAAGAGCTAGGACTAGGAGCTCCATGATGTAGTCCATGGTTGGTACCAACAATATCAGTTCGAAAGCGTCAGTTCGTAATTCCTCCAACTCTGCAGCATCAGGATTGAGGAGCTAGAACCTTGAGCATTATGATGTAGTATATGCTTGGTACCAACAATATCAATTCGTAAACGACAGTTCCTAAATCCTCACAGTTTAGGTAGGCAGTACCCCTGCAGCATCAGTATTGAAGAGCGAGGACCTTGAATTCTACGATGTAGAATATGGTTCATACTAACAATATCAATTCGCAAGCGAAAGTTTCTAAATCCTCACAGTTAAAGTGGGCAGTACCCTGCAGCATCAGGATTGAGGAGCTAGAACCTAGACCTCGATGGAGTAGTATATGCTTATTAAATACAATAACAATTCATGATTAGCAGTTCCTAAGTCTCTATAATTTAGGTGGGCAGTACCCTGCAGCATCAGGATTGAGGAGCTAGAACCTAGACCTCGATGGTGTAGTATATGCTTATTACATACAATAACAATTCATGATTAGCAGTTCCTACATCCCTATAATTTAGGTCGGCAGTACCCTGCAGCATCAGGATTGAAGAGTAGGACCTGGAGCTCTATAATCTAGTATATGCTTAGGCCAAGCATACTAATTCGTAAACGACGGTTCCTAAAGTCCCATAATTTAGGGGGGAAATACCCCTGCAGCATCAGGCTTGAGGAGTTGAAGGTAAAAATTTTTATGGGACCATTTCGCGAGCTTCTTCTGTCGATTAAAAAAAAAATCTCGTGAATCGGTCCAGAAACCTCGGAGTAATCGGCGGGCATACATAGAAAAAAAAAAAAAAAAAAAAAAAAAAAAAGATACCGGCCGAATTGATAACCTCCTCCTTTTTGGAAGTCGGTTAATAAGAGCAGTATGGTGCAATATGTCAATTTGTCAAAAACAACAACATAACCTGCGAGTTGTTTATTCTTTTAAATTTGCTTTAAAATCGAGTCTAAAGAATCAAAAATTCTGAAATAAAATGGTGAAGTGTTGTGCACCTCTGTGTGGCAATTCTCCGTATAGGAAAACACCTGCAATTACTTTTCATCGGTAAGTTTTGATGTGCTATAGACTCGTAATTTGGTTATATGCTTACTGTGTGATTATTAATAATCGTTCGGCATTTTTGGAGCAGTCACTAATTATTATATACGCAAAACTCGTAGACAGTTATAGTAATTTTGGTTCTAATATATTCCTGTTGCAATATTTATCAATTAATTAATATCAGGATCTTGTTTGTCGTTTCATATACTTGTACAATTTGACAGGGCCGTATTCAGGCGCAAGTTTTGTTTAGTGGGTATATTTTGATTAAATAATTAGTCTGTTTTTGCCTGCCTGTTTTAAGATGTATTGGATTGTATTAATTTTTATTTGTATTGTATTGGACTTAGGAAAATTAATCGTGGAAGCAATACATAGCATAGTTTCATTAAATATTGTAAAATTTTTACTTTTTTTTGAAAAGAGCGACCGCCGAGTTTCTTGCTGGCTCTTCTCGGCGGGAAAGGCATTCCGAACCAGTGGTAGATTCATTGACGATTCAAAAGTGCTTGTGAAAGTTTATTTGAAATAAAATATTTCTATTTCTATTTCTATAAAAGTAAGGATAAATTATAAAATTAAATCATTTTTCAGCTTTCCAAAGGATGAAAATATAAAAAATGCCTGGTTGATGCAGACGAATAAAAAAAATTGGCAGCACAAAACATCGAGTGTGCTATGTTCTGAACATTTTGAAGCACATTTAGTGGATTGCAGTGGTTTTCGTACCGTCCTTACTTCTAATGCAATCCCAATGATTTTTGATTCATCATTACAAGTAAGTTTCTAGTTGTTCTTATATTTAGGTACCAACCCAAAACATCTTGCCATTTAAAGGTAAATATTGACAGCTATACCCATACATATATAGCTGTGTACCTATTTGTATTACCTATTAAATTGTTAATACTAGACAACTGATAATTTATTACTCTTGTTTTGAGCATATGTCTACATCATCAGTAAAAGGTCCAGTAGAAAGAAAAGCTACTGGAGATCAAGTTTTGATGGACTTGCAAAATTTACAGCCTAGTAATACTATTAATAAAGAGTATAGAGTAATACTATTCCTTATTACGTTATTGAAAAGACTGAGACATATGGTTTATTTTGTTATTTTTATAAGTTTAAAATGTGTAATACTATTCTAATAAGGTTATTGAAATGAGTGATACAGGCTGAATAGAATGTAAGAGTTAATTAAACTACTGTTGATGTTATCGTATTGTCAATGTTTGTATTTCTAAAAGATATTAGAGAAAAAGTTGCTTTTTGATTTTGTTTTATTTATCTAATAGATATATCTTTTGGGTAGATTTTGTAAATCATGTTTTGTTTTGACTTTATTAAATATTATTTTGTAACATTATTACTTGTTTGATTACAAAACCGCGAAACTTAGCACATTAGAATCCATTTTCATAATTAAGAATTAATTTATAGAATTAAGTTTACAGAATGTAAAATAAGGGTTTAACCTACAATTTGATGGCAACTTTCCGTAGTTTCCATATTATTTCAAATTCCAGATATTAAATACTCTCCAGTCCCTTCAACCTCGCTGAACCTCGCTTTTCGAAGTCCGGCTCTGTTTACTGTCAATGTGTGCGTGAGATTTGTATGTAGGCGTAATTGGAACGCCAATTTTTTCTTATGTTAGGTCTGCTTACTCTTATATGTTTGTGGCTTAATCCTCCTAGCTGTAAAAGAAATTTTGGAACGCAGCTTAAACGATTATAGAGTACCTAATTAGACGAGACGTAGGTATAGAGCATGAGAGATTAGGTACCTACCTAGGTAGGAAAGGTAGGTACGTCATTGTCAAAGTCAATGTTTAAAACTGACTCATCTGTGGTTATAAAAATAATATGATCATATTTTGTGATTCATTCTCATCTCATTGAAATTATTGAATTATAGCAAATAACAAATAACAAATATATATCGTATTGTTTTAAACCCAAAATGTAAGTTTTTACTTAATTATATTATTAATTATTCATTTCAATATTTAGTTAATCTTTTGAAGCGCACGTAAACTATCGGCGATAAGTAAGTTAACCCGGAAAAAACATTATTTTTACAGCGTGCATACTTGCAAAGAGGATAAAGCTACTTACATCAATTGCATAAAGTATACAGTTGATTCCCTGAATAAGAGGCAGAATAGACGGATGCATTTGGAAATTACTCGTCTAACATGATTATACGCTTGGGCATTTTATTGCTCTTCTTAACTTGTGTACAAACAACGAACTATTATAATGATGTGGAATATAGTGCATACACAGATAATAATTATGAGCTACCGTCTTACTCTCAAAGTCTTAAAGCTCGAAAACGCGAAGCTGTAGCGCCCTTAGCTCCGCCAAATGAAATTAAAAATGATACAAACACAAAGAAAGATGTGATAGAAAATCCTAAACCTGAAAGATTGCCAAACGCTATTGGCCCTAGTGAAGGTGGAGGTGCTATTCCACAATCAAAACCAGAAGCTAATAGTACTAATACTAAGTCTGACACAATTAAAGTTGAAAATAAATTAGAACCTCAAAATGGTGAGTTGACTACTACATGTATACTTTTATTAAAACTGTTGGAGTCTCTTGAGCGTATTGTGTGAGTGTAGTGTTGAATACTTGAATTGTCCACACTATATTATGTAAACAACCGTAAGCATGATCCTCCTGATGGACAGCGGGGCATGCGGCGAGTGACGAGGTTGCACAATGCGACGTAATTATCACCTTAAGATCAACTACATCCTATGATATTTTTTAAAATGAAATACATTTATTTTCATTTCATTGCAATTTTTCAATGAAAAATTGGCTGTTATTTGTGCAAGTCTAGATATAAAGTACATAAGTGTGTCTGTACCTGTGTATCCTCATAACACAATGAATCATGGCTCTACCTCTAAAAATTTTTCGATATGAATTGATTGGTACCTCATTAATCAAAATCGGCTCAGTAGTTTATTTACTATAGTGTAACATTCGTAAATAGTCACATACATAAATAGACGGGTAAAATTATAACCATTCTTTTTTGCTCTGCCATAGTCGGGTAAAAGAACAGAAAGTTAAACTTTTAATGTGAGTTTTGCGTCTGCATATAAATCTTATTTGTGTAGGAAGGAATGGTCATATTCCAGTCTTTGATTGCATCATTGCTTACCTCCAAGTGAAATTGTAGTCGGAACTAACAAAATAAAAAAACTTGTTAATTTTTCATTTCCAGGCAAAAATATTACTTCAAACAGCACTGTCACTGCACCAAAAGGCAACGAAACATTGTCGATAATACCTAAACAAAACGAAACAGATGTAACCAGTTCTACTACAACTGATACAGAGAGTGCACTGCAGAACCCTGGTGTAGTGAAACGAGGTCTCATTGTTTTTGGTGGTTTTGCTCTCCTTGCTGTTGCCTACTTTGTGTTTTACAGGTAAAGTATTATTTGTGTTTCTTACTGAAAGAAATAATTATCTATGCTACTATTATAAAGAGGAAAGATTTGTATTTTTGTATGTTTGTAATGAATAAACTCAAAAACTACTGGGCTGATTTGGCTGAAATTTAAAATGGAGATAGACTACACCTTGGATTAAAACATAGACTACTTTTTATCCTGAAAAAAATTATAGTTCCCGTGGGACTCCAAAAAAACCTCAATCCACACGTACGAAGTTGCAGATATCAGCTAGTGGATATAAAAATTGTTTTCTTGTTATACAAGAAAACAATTTTTAAAATTTCCATCCATTCCAATCCAAAAAATTTGGGTTCCAACTCCTCAATCCTGATGCTGCAGGGGTACTGCTCCCTAAACTATGTGGCGATTTAGGAACTGTCGATTATGAATAATTATTGTAGGTATCAAGTAAAAGACTACATCGTTGAATTCCAAAACCCAACTCCTCAATCCTGATGCTGCAGGGGTTCTGCCCACCTAAACTGTGGGGATTTAGGAACTGTGGTTTGTGAGTTGCAGAAGCGGCGGAAGTCGCGGGCGTCTGCTAGTAGTATATAAAATTGGAGATGATTACAGACAAAAATATCAATTTTGTTTTAAATTAAAATATTACAATAACAATATTCTTAAAATATTCTTATAGCTATTTTAATTTAATCACTAAAACCGAACAGCCAGACAGACCAGCCAAAGGCTTTTTTATCATTTACCATAAAATCTTAAATTCTAACAAAAGCCAGACAGGCCAGACACCGTATGATTTGGCCGGACATACAACCAACAAAGCTTGACTGTGTCTGGCTTCAGACACCTGGCAACGAAATAATTATTATAACATAATTATACTGATTATTATATTTTCAGGAGAAAGAGCAAGAATTATGATGCAAACAATACCCATAATACCAACGACACTAATCAGTTTAGATATGGTGTACTCCAATCAGACGATCGGAGGGACAACCTGGAATTGTCTCGAATTCCTTTAACCATGGAATCCGACGAGGACGACGAAGAGGATTTGGAGATCTTTGACTTGGAACAAAAGAAAAAATCCCTTTCGTATGTCAACCTTCAGACCAACGACGAAGATCTTGTGTTGCAAAGCTCGAAAGATGAATCGAAGAATAATCTCTTATTAGACATAGAAGATGGACCGTCAGACACATTGATTAATTGGTCGAATACTGGTAGTAATTCCATATTATAATTGGTTTTTGAAGGTGATATAAGGTCTCGTACAAAGCTAACAATGTATGTATCACAACAGTTGGAAATGAAGGGTACAGGGGCAAAACAAGGAATGTCACAAAATTCAAAAAGTTTTTTTTTGATGGCAATATTTTCATTTTCCCGCGTATTTTTATTTGGCATTATAGAAAAAGCGTAAAAACAAATATAGTCAGCTTTATTACTCAAGTCTCAAAACTGTATACAGGAACAAAACAAGGAAGGTCCATAGTGTACCGGAACGTAACAAGGAATGTCCAAGCTGTCAAAATACTTATGTCAACTTTAAAGTTATGTCGAGTGTTTATTTGGAGCGGCTGTGTATGATTTCGAAGAGATAGTTGTTTTTTAACCGACTTCCAAAAAGGAGGAGGTTATCAATTCGGCCGGTATCTTTTTTTTTTTTTTTTCTATGTATGTCCACCGATTACTCCGAGGTTTCTGGACCGATTCACAAGATTTTTTTTTAATCGATAGAAGAAGCTTGCGAAATGGTCCCATAAAATTTTTTACCTTCAACTCCTCAAGCCTGATGCTGCAGGGGTATTTCCCCCCTAAATTATGGGTCGTTTATTTTTATTTAGGTATAATAGCCAAAAGTATAAGAAAATATATAGATAAACTAGATACCTACATTGACCTCAATATCCTCCAAAAACAAGCGGCTATACACACATCAATTATACTCAGTAAAGTGCTAGGAGATACTGTATTTGACCATAATACACAACCAGATCAAAACACACAAGAACCATCTAGTACACTTACTGCGCTAGACTTATCAAACACACAAAGCTTAGCAAATACACACGCAGACCAAAACATACATGAACCATCCAATTCTCTTACTGCGCCAAACTAGTCAAACAACAACTGCCTCAAAGAAGAAGAAGGGGACGACGACCAAGAATGAACACAGAGCACATAGCACATACATAGACAAACACACACTAATGTACACACACACGCACACACACACACACACACACACACACACACACACACACACACCACACACACACACACACACACACACACACACACACGTTATATTCAACTTATCAAAATAAAATGGAGACGTAAATATCTTTTTTCCTGTAGGTTTCAGGACGAGTTATTTATTTTAACCGACCATGTGTCGAGAGAGCGAAGCTCACATCTTGTAATTAAATATTAATTATTAAGTTAATTGTTAATTAACTTAATAAAATTATTAAGTTGGACATTCCTTGTATGGGATACAGTGGACATTCCCAGTTTTTGCATGTTTCAAAAGTGAGTTACTTTAGTTTTTTAATTATTAAAAAATATATATTTTCATTTCAATATTTTATGTTCTTAAAAATAAGACTTTATAAGGTAAACTAAAGTTCCTATTAGCAGTTTATAATTTTAAGTGACACTTAAGAAAGTTATTAACTTTGAAAACTTAAAATGTTAATTACGCAACTTTTTGTTTTTGTGACATTCCTTGTTTTGCCCCTGTACCCTTCAAATATGGACTGCATAGTTTAGCGTAAGCTAAAATAGGACAACATGTTTGCTGCAAATCATTTGAATAAATCGATTTTGATAGTATTTTGGAACATCACCATATTAAATGTTTGGTACTTTTAAAACATTTTATTTATATTTAAAATCAAATAGTTTGAATGATCACTAAAACGTAGTTTCCAACTTTTGTGACACATATAACTGAAATCTATTTATTCTTAGCTGACTTAGCTGATTGCACCATTTAACGGAGGAATATATTGGGGGGGCTTTGACAGTTTTTGGACTGAAAATCTGCCAAAATGTCAAATTTTGGCTCCGATAAGACTTATTTTATATTAGTTAAATCGCCTCTTAAAACGTAATCAAATTGCAGAAAAGGTTAGTGACAGAGACGTCGTCTCTGCGCAGTTAAGGTTGGCCGACTGCCTTGCTTTGCTCAGTCCTGTGTCTGATTTCTCACCGGTGGTGTTGGATTCCCTTCATATCGGACTGCTATAGTGAGGGAATAGAGAGAGAGAAAGAAAGAGAGAGAGTACCTGTGTTACTGGTACACTGGCACATATTATTATTTTAGAAACGATAGTGTATGGAGATTGGCTGTCACAGTCCAACCCGGTAAAAAAAAAAGATTTTTAGGTCAGCTAAGGAAAAATAATATTGTAACATTCTTTGTTGTTAAAAATTCAGTCTTGATATAGTTTACTTATGAAAAGCTGGCATGTGAAATGACAAATGAATTTCTATAAGATAGAAGTTATATTTTGCATTACAATTATTTCATTAGAGTTAAGTGAATTAGGTAGGTAAGATTAAAAATTCACTAGGGTTGTAACAAACAACTGTTTCACTTTATATTGGTGTTAATTCATTTGTGCACAAAAACAAAATTGATAGGTCTAAAAATGTTGCTATCTTTTTCACAACAATCTCAATAAAGGTTAGCATTACATTTAGAATTTAGACAGTTCATTTTAGTTTTAAGAGACTGTGTACAACTTAATTAGCACCAGTGACGTGAATGATCACAGAAATACATATTATATCGAACAAATGACACACTAAATTAACCAAAAAAAAATTTTTTTTGATCTTAATTTTCAGTAGTGATATCATTCTGAATATTATATTATTTAGAATATATAGATGGAATATTTTTATAAAATACCTAAAAGTACAAATACAATATTTGGCGATATTTTACAATGATATATTTTGTTGTTTTGTACAACCCTGAAAATAACGCAACAATTAAAGTCGAGGAATACTGTATTAATGATAACAATTTCAATTTAGATTTATGTTCTTTTTGAATATGGTTGAAATTGGTATAAAATGAACAAAACATTGGAGACACGTAAACAAGCGACAGCGTCTATAGATGTACCACGTCACTATCCCAGCATGTATAGCCAGCAATATCATTGCTGGCTATACAGCCAATGGGGAAGTCCCACACAAAAAAACAAAGTAAATATAGTCGACTCTGAGTTGTTATCAAAAATAGACTGTGCCTCGGCTATACTTAGTTGGTGAGCGTTGTGCATTATAAGTAAGTTAACATATATATGTTTTACTTTTAATCCAGTGATTTGACTTAATTAACAAGTGTATCTTAGCTTTCCTACTTATTGTTTTGTTGTGTAATATTAGGATTCTCTGTTAATAATAGATAACCTATTTAATAATTTATTACGGAGATACTCCAATAAGTTAAAAAAAAAGCTACTTACGTTTGCTTTTATTTTATTACATGCATTTTCTATTCATTAATTACGACTACGAAAGATTGTTATAGTACTAATATTGTTCGTTAATATGGGTTCTAAAACGAATGACATCCTGTTCACAATGTTTCACATAGGAAATTATGTGATATATATTTTAGTGATGTCAATTTTTTTTTGTACAGCCGTATATAACATCTATTATAACTATTATATTTTACCAATGGCGTATAATACAAAATAGGCTTTTAAAACTATTGACATTTAATTGCATTTGTTTAATAGTGTACTTATTTTGTAAGGACTTGCGAATGGGAGATGCGAGTTTATTGACTTTGAAATATGGTTGAAATTAAATTTTTAATTAAATTGAATCAAATATAAAATCTAGAGGGCGGTTCGTATTCTCTTTGTTTTCACGGCAAAGTAAATAAAGATGAATTGAAGTTGTATGCCCGGAACAATACATAACAGAACCTTTTTTTTTTTTTTTTGTAAAAATGATTTATTTATAAAGGGTTTTCAGTCAAATTTAAAAGCCTATAAGTTTTACTAAAAACAAACGAAAAATAACATATCACTAAAAAGAGTTTTATTAATGTCAAAACATTCATGAACAATGTTATTTTCTATCTCAGGATGGTGCTAATTCGGTTATACAAAAAATGAAACTAAATTGACAGTTCTAAATGTCATACAGTCCTTTTCCAAAGATAATTTTGTAAAAAGATAGCACTATTTGTAGGCCATTCGGCTTAGATTAGAGATTGCGTAAAACAGAATTAGCACCTACATTTTCATGATATTTTATAAGTCCTAATATTGTTAAGCGCTTTATATGTTCTATATTGTTGGAAATTAAGAGTAGCATCGTTCCGTACTATGTTAACTAATATTTGTCTGTACTGCAATTAATAATGTAATGGAACAATCGAATCTAATCTCTATTTTTTTTTTGTTACAACTACGACTCTATTCTTCAGTCTTCACGTAAAAGCTATTAAACATTGCCGTGTTGCTGTTTGTTGTCGCGTGTTGCCGCGATTGAAAGCATACATTTATATTTTGCAGCTCCTACCTGTGTTTGCTCTCTGGTGCAAATACAGATAGGTGTTCAGATAGAATCTGGTGGTTCTAAATCGGAGCGAGACCCGATTGGTCGATAGCGATTGTGTATAATGCGATTCAAATGACAATAGAAGTGAGAAGCCGCCATTTTCTGTTTCTATCTCACTCAGTGTAAACCGCGTATGAGCAGGACAGAAATATAAAATGGCTGTTTGACAGTCCTGTTCTCATTTGAATCGCATTATAAGTGTGACACATCAGTAATGTATCTGCAGCTAAAATTTCCGTGGCGAAAGAAGCGACCGCGCGTTCGGACGAACTAAATCAAACTAAAAATGTTTAGTTTGAATCCTTTTACAACATTGGCTTCGAGTTGCTTCGACTCCTGCAATATGCAATGGTTTATTGTTTTGTTTTTAGTTTTATTTCGTGATCTGTAGAGTAAAAACTGTAAACAAATCTTTTGTGTTCTCGATCTACTCGTTTTGGTGTCTTAACAGGTGGACTGCATTTGGACTGCAAAATTGCAGTTTCAAATCAAATCAAATCAAATCATTTATTCATACAAAAATATCATACATATACAAATGGATTTTGCCAACAGCTAAGCTAAAATCGTTAGATTTTGTGTTTTGTTAGTTTAGACATGTATGAACAATACAACATCGGTTCAAGTATAGACCTAGTCGAACTTGTCGGCAATGTTAGCCTATGCCAGTTATATCAACTGCAATAATATGACTTCATCCAAATTGCAATTTTGCAGTCAGTGTGCCGACCGTCTGTCTGGACACTTATTAAACTTTGGACTGTGATAGTAGAAGAGACTAGATGTATTGTACAAAATATATTTTTTCATCACTCAACACTATTGCTCGCGTATTGTGATTGTATGGTTAAATATTATGTTCGCTCTACTTCTTATGCCTAACTGTTAATTACTTGTAGGATATAAGAGCTTATTTACTATTGCTTTGTTACCGATCAGTGCGATCCTAAGGATCATCACTCCCGTATACCTCATCGCCACATAGTTCAATAAATAAATAATCGAAGACAATAAACGCGGCGTCTGCATTTAGAATTGCAGCTCTGATCTGCACGACGTTAATGTTTGTGTTTTCAATTTCAAAATGTTTTGAAAATTAAATTAGTTTTACCAAGAAAAGCTAAAATATGTACTATAGTTCTTTCAATTCACGACGGCGCGTGGCTAATGGTTGTGTCGTATCTGTATAAGTGTGAGCGAGAGCTAGCTCGCGCCTGACCGCTCCCACCTAGGCTCCTGACAAAATGAAAATGTGCAAAGTGTATGTACACGACGTAACCACAAGTAAAGCTCAGGCGCCCTCGTGAATTGCAAGAACTGTGATAAGTAGAGTCTTTCAAAAAGAGAACCGTCGTGCGATTGGAGGGCGCCACTGTGCTTAATTACCTTTTTGGTTTACAATAGCGCAATAAATAGCGTAAGTTTACTGTTTTTACAAATGTTATTCTCACGTGTTACATTTTCGATTGTAATTAATGCGAATATTCACATTTTGATAACAACAGTCAAATACCCGATTCAAGCCGAGCTGTGGCTGCCCGGCATGGTGTGGTATAAGTGAGTGACAATCTTTATGTGCGCTTAGGTTTCCACTTTCCACTCGTAATTAAGGCAAGTGTAAATAGGCAGTAAGGCTGTTTCTTATAGATTAAAGAGATGTCTAATATTTTACTATGTTGTTTTACTTGATGATTTCCTTGAATGAAATACCTACCTAATAAATAATATAATTGCTGAATTAAATAGGCCTCCTTTTATGAGGAATTTTGATATATTTTATAAGATAATCACGAGAACATGTGCATTGTACAATTGTATATAGATGGTAAAATATCTTTTCATAAATTAAACTAATACAAACGTAGGTATATAATATAGACAAAAGACTGACGGGGTCTAAAAATACAGTTGGGCACCTAGTGAAAATGTTATTTTCAATCCATTTCATATTTCCCCTGTGATAAAGAGGTTGCGTTTAAAACTGATTGATAGCGTTCCCCTTGAAAGAGGTAAGTAGATATAGGTATAACTATAGTCTACTTACAAAATATGTAGACACCCCATAGAGTACTCCCTATCATGAAAACAAAACAGCCTGCGCACACAGTTGATTTGGTAAGTGTTAAATGACATAGAACTTGATTTCGATAGGGAAAGGGGAAAGTACGTTTTTACGTTTCAGTGGCTTTTATCTACCTGCCTAACAATTGAAAAAGTACAGGAAGTAGGTATATACCTGCATAAGGATAATTATTTTTAAGCTATTGCATAGCTTCTATCGCGGGCCAGCGTAGAGACCGAATTCAGAAATTCCGTAACGAAAATAACCTGACACGGGACTCCTCTATGGTGAGCCGCTAGATGGCGTTGATAAAAAATACTATGCAATAGCTCTACCGCGGCAGTCCCCGAGTGCCACACGTCTTTTTTTTATTCATCCAGGAAATAGGTAGATGAACCGGGAACATTACCTACAGCGTATAAAAAACTTAGGTACCTACCACGTAAACGCAGACTTATGACACAGTCGAAATTTTCTATTTTCCCTACACGATCGGACCTACCGCATCTTGCACTACCTTTAAGTAACTATGAGTTTGACATGATGTGATCTAAGTAGGAAGCTTCTAGCGATTATTCATACAAACTCATTTTTTGTATAAATCCAAGTCAGACATTCAATCAAATTAAAAAAAAACAAAGTTCCACGTCGGTCATCACATAGGTCATAGGTATGTAACTAATTAAGGTTTTTACAAGTTAAATGAACACTTGGCTCGATATAACTAGGATGTAGAACCTTTTAGGCATAATTTATGGGTTTAATTTTAACTGTCATACAAGTTAGCCCTTTAGCTTCTAGGACTGAATCGTCACTTATAATTGTGATGATAGTCAACTGATGGTGAGATCGCAGTCAAGGTGTATCTTGTCACCGAATAAATAAAACTTAGTCTATTATTCCTTAGCTGTCTTAAAAAGTAAATAAATCACAGAAAACCTTTTGGAGAAACGGGTAACCGACGAACGGAGTTCAGGCGCTTACGACGTTATTACGTTTGTTTTTTCACTAATAGCACGGTTTTATTGTCACTGCGGTAAGAACGATCTTAGATGTTGCGCGCGCTGTACCTACTTAGTAGAGCGAATCGCCTAAAAGAAAAAACGTGTCTACCTTTTGCTTTTAGGTTACCTTATACGTCCTTTTTTTATGACTTGCGCCAACAAGGGAGGCCCGCGGGCCGGAGGGTTGCCGGACCGGGCGGAAATGAAAAATAAACACGTCCGGACGTCGCATGGCGCCGGCCGCTGAAAATGGAGGGGAGCGGCGTCGCGACTGCCACTGGTTTACGAAGTGCGAAGTATAACTTGTTGGCTGTCACTCACAAATTTTCTTCTTATAAGATCTATGAGGATACTTATAAATCGAACTCTATTCCCATTAGATTACTCCATCTAGCCAAGGCCCGAGCTCACTCCAGAATCCAAGCAGGTCGCCTAGGTCACCTAGGTCACCTAGGACCTTGTCGGAAATCGAACCCGGGTTTGAGAAGCTAACTTACCTTAACTTAATATTGTACCTAAGAGTCAACATACCGAACATTTAATAAAGACTTATTATTTATAATTTGCATAAGAGCTATACAATTAATTCAACCAACTTAACAACAGCCGACCGTGTTCCGTCAAAGCTAATTAATTGCAGTGATTATTCAATTGATCACCACCGATGATGCCGTGTTTGATATTAACAGAATTAATTGAAAGCTTTCATCGAACACAACGAAGATTATGAGTTACGTAGGTAGGTACTACGTGCGTAGCGTAGCAAAAAAGCGTAGCCCAGCGTAGGTACATCGTAACCCTTCTTCCTTACTAATTTTAAAAATATGAAAGTGTGTTTGTTTGTTGGTTTGTCCTTCAGTCTCGCAGCAATGGATCGACTTGATTTTTTACGTGATATTTGTGAATTTGGAGAGTGAGATAGGTTGTTTTTTATTCACGCAGATATATCTCATTTTATATCCTAGGATAAGATGACAGAGTATAGTTCTATTTAGCTTACTTAATGATTTTAAATGAGCTGCAGTTATTTTGAAATCACAGACAGACACTTCACTTTTATTTATTTGTATATACTTATTATGTACATATCTACCTAATACCTATTTAGTTGATAAATACAGGTTTAACATTACCACTACATTAAAAGAATAAGAAATACTACTAAATACAACTCCTAAGTACAGTACTAAGTATTAGTAAGCCCTATGCTTACTTAAGAGAGGCTAAAGGGAATATTAGTCATGTTCAATATGGGTCATAGTATAAAAAAATATAGGTAATTAAAAAATAGTATGGGTGGTCTATGGTAGGTGCCATTGTTCTCATGTTCTACTGGAATTTTATTCTTAAATGTTGAAGTAACGCTGTTTGTCGAAGGTGTTCGCCGCAACTCGTCTAGTTTGTGTTGCCAGCAACTTTGATTGAAACTCTCTTTATTCTGGGAAATTGGTAAAACTTCCCCGATTGCTTTTCTCTGTATATTTTGTGACTACCTTTTGAGCGTAGGGTTGCCAGATGGTCGGGGAGCGGGATTCATCTGGATTCTCCCAATGTACTTAGTGAAGTCCGGACTCCCGAAAACATGCTAAATCTTTCTCATATTTTTTGGTTCCATTTCATGTATGAACATAGGTAGCTACTTCAATTTTGTTGTATCGCCTGTATTAATATTTAAGCACTTGAAAATGTAATTGAAATCTCATGCAAAGAACAAAAGACAGTGTAATAAATAAAAAATATAAACGAACAGCGGACTTTTTGTATGGCTGGCGTTCGTCTGCTATTGGAAGCATTTTAATTATCTTTCGATATACGAGTTTAAGAGCTAGTGCAGACGACCCCCATAAAAAGTTAAACGGAAAGCGAAACAGGACACAGGACATTTACTTATGCATAGCTTACATACATACGGTAAGGCTTTCGTTTCGTAGATCTGGTAGAGTTGATCTTAATCAACTGTACCAGAACGACGAAAGCCTTTTTTATTAAAATAAACTTTTTTTTTTCAAATAAAATTTTACCAAGTACTTTCGAATCCCCAAATGAATCTACCACTGGTTCGCCTTACGATCCTTACCACTTAGCCTTACGATCTCCCTTAAATGAATTTATGGTACCTAATCCTGCTGTCAGTGTGCACTTTAGTCAGCAATAAGAGTATCAGTCCGTCAGAGGTGATTGCAATAATTACAATTTTTTAAAAAACAACTGCAGACTGTCTCCTGGTTTTTCTCGGTTGGAATAGCATTCAACAACTTCAACTTGTTTTGACGACTTTATTGACTTGATTTCAAAAAAATTTTCTCTTTGTTCAAGTATCAGACAAAAAACGGTCGTCTGCGTTGCCGCTGAGGAGAAAATAATGTGCAAAAACGACTCACAATGAGAAAATAATAGCGGGCGGATTAGCATTGCGTTCTTCAGTGCTCGGGGAACTATGAGAATGGTATTATTCAATGTTTTTATTGAGCAATACCGACTCGTGCATTTCTTTCTTTACAATTTGCAAACGTATTTTGCTGAAACTAAATATTTGCTGATTAACTAGTTGATGCCAGTAACGTCAGCCGTTTGAATTTAGATTTTTAAATCTCGTGGAATCATTTTCCACGATATTTATATCGTAATTAAAGTATCCTAGGTATGTTTTCGAAAAATAGCAATTAGCACTTCAACTTCTTAACCAGGATAAGCTAGCTTGCTGCTAATTTAAAAAAAAAATCAAAACTCGTAGCTCTTATAACACGTCAAGGCTCTACCACCGGTTTGGAATGCTAAATTTCGTTAAGATCAGTTTTGCGAATGAGGATTGAAGTTCATAAAGTTTTTTTATGTAAAACTAAATAAAAGATTAGACGGAAGTAAGCCATAGAATATAAGTCAAGCTGAACTTAATTTAGTCTCTTCTCCCTTCCAAATAAGCGGATGGCTTGTTTTCGAAGTGTATAGGTAGGTACCTACGACTGTAGTGCAGCGGTTGAAGATCCTGCAACCTTTCAGTTTTCACTCCGCCCGGTTAGTCGTAGGGTTATTGAGGCTATTATGGTTCTTTTACCAGCTTTTACAGCGTAGGAATAACATTTAAGTAGACAGACTAAGATTTCTGTCCTAGGTAGGAAACAGGATGCTTCGTTAAAACTTCTCAGAAAATTTTCCAGATGAAAATCGTAACAAGATACTAGGGCTGGGGGCGCATTAAAATTAACTTTTCCATTTCGCCTGCCCCTTAAACCCCTACATTACCTCGAAACACGACCAGAGTTGAACGTCGCTTAACATCGCTTTGTTCGGATTTGTATGAAACGTAAGTTGGTTGTTCGTTTAAAATTTTGATCGCAAAATTTTGTAGTTGGATTTAGGGACCGCGCTTAACTGTTGCGCATCGCTACGTAAAAGGTAACTTTACAATTCCGAGCTAAAGCAGAACAACAAACTAATAAAATATTATGTTGAAATCGGAATTGTGCCTTTGTAACTTTGTAGTTATTTTTAATGTTGGTAGATGAAGCTTTCGTCGATATTTGCTTGCTAAGGGAATGGACCTGAATGACCAATGATAATACTTATAAAATTATCGTAAATTCCTAAATTACCCCATACTCTACCGGCAATCATCTCTGGGTCAACATTCGTCATCGTGAAGCAGTAAAGCAAAGAAAATGAAACGTATTAAATGGAATAAATACTTCCTATGTTTTTCTATTCTATCAATTTTATATTGATAAAGAAGAAGGATCTAATAAGATTTTATGAAAACGTTTCAAATGGCCCTGAGAGCCTTTCACGTCGATTACGTCGGAAGGACACACAGTTTCTACTGCGGCCGATAAGTTAAATGCTCAATTGTCCGGAACTAAGTGGTCAGCTTTTCAAAATGCCCCGCATCCAACCAATAATAATGATGAAATCGAGGAAAAATAACAATCATAATACACATTCAAGATTTATTTGAAAGATAGACCTAAAGGAAGAAATAATTTATTAAATTATTTACGTATTTTAGTTTATATTTTAAAAGTAATTTAATATTAATTGTTCATTATTCAATCTAAAACAGTTAACAGTCAGAAACAGACTAGTTTTTGTTGGCGTTTACTTCTCAGCATATTTTTTATTATTATTATACAGGGTGTCCCTGGATAAAGTGCAAACCCGAAAGGGGGTGAAACTAGACCATAAATTATCGACAAAAAAAAAATAGAAAAAAATTCTAAAAAAATTATTTTTTGGGTCGATTACCCACTAATTTTGAAGAAATCGTTTTTTTTTCTTACATAACAAATAAAAATCTTAATTCGCTAATAAAAAGTAAAATAATTTTTTTAGAATTTTTTTTCTATTTTTTTTGTCGCCAATTTATGGTCTAGTTTCACCCCCTTTCGGGGTTGCACTTTATCCAGGGACACCCTGTATTATTATTTTTGATTAGGTACCTACTGTAGAGAAAACGGTACGATATTACGTTTCAATAAAAAAGAATGATGTAGATCATACCTACGTACCTACCTCTTGGTTGAAATAACGAACAGATTGTCCAATGGCCAAGGAAAACTTAAACTATTATAAGAATAACTAACAAAAAAGTGGTCCAAAGTTTGCCGACTTGGGAACTAAAGCTCCTCGTTATTGCCTTCGGACAATATTTTTGCTGCGGATTGAGACGGGAAAACATTGTTCGAAAAGCTATTATATCTGTGACAAATTAGTTGAATTATTGAGAACATTATTCGATTTACTTTCTCTATGAAACCAGGAAATGGAAGAATTGGTACGTAATAGGTATGTCTCAACTAGTTCAACTTTATTATAACCTTATTTTATTACAATATAAAAGATTTATTAATGATTTGTTAAGCCTTGGGAGTGATGTGATCGAAAAGCTAATAGTTCTAATAATAATACTTAGTCTAAACAATATTGTGATAAAAAGAATAGCTGACTTGAGTTTGTAGTGCGTTTCTCAGGCTGAAATCTATAGACCGCACTTTCACTCTGCTCAGACTCAAGACAGAGTTACAATGAGACAGATTTATATCAGAGCATATTTGCATCTCGTTTTAATTCTAAATTAAGTCCGAGCTGAGTCAAAGCACGCTCTACAGATCTCAGCATTAGACCAGTGTGGCTAACATGCGCGCCACGAGAAAATTTTGTCTACACTTTACTCGTGAATCTCTGTAGAGATTCACATAGAGACTAAGAGTAAACGTGTAGACAAAACTTTCTCGTGGCGCGCATAGCGTTAGCCCTACAGGGCGCGTTTGGAACCCTTGTATCGATTTGATTTGAACAGGTATTATAAAAATGCCTACTCCTTCTTTTAAATAATAATTAATATGTATTTCCATCTCATTGTCCAGTTGTAATACTCAACCAAAGTAGTCAACAGAATGTCCAATATTCAACCAAAACATATGACGTACAAAAAAGTTCGGCAAAGTTTGACAACTCGAGAACTAATGGTGCTCGTTATTGCCTTAGTTGGACCATACTTTTGTTACAATATAATAAAGAGACATCTGAATCCTTGTAATAATGAATTAGATAATAGAAAAATGATTTGAACAGAATTTAAGATTCTTGTTGGTTTAAGATTTTGTTTGGATGAAATAAACAGATGTGAAATTAGATTTGGGTATGAATGGTGTAAATGGATTAGTAGGTATCTTCTCCTTCTTTATCAACGGACAGATGTCAGAAGTAGGAAAATAACCAGATTCCAGACCACTGGTCTGGAATCTGGTTTTTTCCTACTTAGAACTTGGTAAGTATTACCTAATGTTATGGGCGAAAAAATAAGGGATAATGAAATGAAATGAAAATGAAACGGATAAACTTTATTGTACACTACATCACATATCTCTGTTTTCAAAAGCCTTTTTTCTAAAAACTAGTTTAGCTTTACATAAAAGTGTAATTTCTCTCTAACTTTATCAATTTTCGTTTATTTGCATAGTTCTTTTCTATAGATAGGCAAAAACTTCAGGAACAAAATGTACCTACTTATTTTATGAATTCCTGATTCAGTTCCAATGCCACTGACCTAGTCGTACCTCCTTTTACATGGCTAATTAAAGCGTTCTTAATAGTCTTCTTCTAGTCGTCAGCTCGTTCTCGTCGTTAATATAATAACGCAGAACTCCTGCCGGGACAAAGGCTGTCAGTTGCAGGTTACCTCCATCGAACAGGTAGATTAATCTGAAGCGCCCTAGCTCTACTTGAGAGGACATGCACTTTTTATTGTAAAGCGCCAGATTGAAGATGTTCTTTAGCAAGTAGGTAATTTGTAAAATGGTCTGGGAAAGCTTTTCTTTTTTTCTAATTTTTAGTAATTAGCAATCTACGCACGTGGACGTGACAGCCACGTTTATTTAATCAAAGGCTTTGCATAGTCAAAAAGAAAATTAACAGCTAGTATACCTAAATAAAATAAATGAAGCCTTAACGTTACCGTTAATACTACGTTTATGTTATGGCTGTACCTCAAAACATAACTAGGTAGTTCTCAGAAGAAGTGATTTAAGTTTTGACGAATAGATAGATAATGTTGTTTCACACACATAAGTTTTATATATTTAAAAAAAAAAATACTAAGTAGGTACGTAAGAAGCTTAAGTTAAGAGTGGTACGCTAATAGTGCAACGGGTGTGATAATATTGCAACGGATGAGGATTAAACTGTCGACCTTGTCAGTTTTTATTCCGCACGAAAAAAATACGAGCTTCAATCGCTCAATGGTTAATTGAGCGATTGAAGCTCGTATTTTTTTTTATATGAATAGCGGGCAAACGAGCTGGCGGGTCACCTGATGTAAGGTGATTACCGCCGCCCATGAACACTTGTAGTACCAGAGGCACCACCAATGCGTTGCCGGCTTTTCAGGAACTTATTGGTTCGCCCCTTCAATAACCCCATATTGTCACTGTCGAAGGGAGGTGATTCCACAATTTGGTAGTACATATGTGGAAAAAAAGATCTGAAGCAACGGGTGGTCGAAGTGCTCCAGGCACCCAGGTGGTGAGGGTGAAATTGTATAAAGTATAAGTAGGTATATGGTAATTAAACAGTAAAATTCAGCCGAGGTGAACCAGACAGTGGCAGATAAAATAACGTACCTACCTACCTAATTATGGGTCAGGACCAAATAAACATCGTAAGCTTAGCGAAACAGATAGCCAAACTTTGGATTTCCCCATGTATCACACTGGTCAGGGTTTGAAAGTGAGACTTTGTAAAGAAAAACAAGGGTTGTATCTCCTCATTGAGTCCCGTCTCACGAACTCACTTTGTTAACAAAACAGCGCCCGCCCTTTGATCTGTCGGGCGGGCGGTTTTTTAATGCATATCTTGGATATCTTGTTGGGAATTATTGATACCTATTGGATAATCGATTTAGAATCGTTGACTTTGTATCCTTCAGTATAGATCTTGCTTATTTTTTCTTCTTTCAGACCTCTAAGTTAAGGAATCTTACATTACGTATATTTATTTTCGATTTCTTAAGAGATCGGTAGCGAGCTTTTTTATAAACGGCCTATCTAGTTCATTAATTGAAAAATACGCTGAATATCTACTACTTGATACGCCTGCCTTTACAATCAAAAATTCTCAATAAAATTAATCGAACTAATAGACTTAAACTTTAATGTACTTTTCTATACAAAATGGAAAAAAATACCGAAAATATATTGCAAAAAATGTATTTTATAAAACAATAATTATAATGGAGGGAAAATATATTGACGAGCACACCCGTTTTATTAGCACAGCAATAATTTTGAACTGGCAAACTTAGTTAAGCGGTCCCAAATGATAAAAGTGATTTGTTTGTAGCTATTGAATTATTTAATTACGGAACCATCAACGCGCGAGGCTGACCTAACTTGGTCGGTTTAATTTAAATAGACAAACGCTTTCTACAAAAGATTGAATGGTGTAAATAAAACTTGAAGTTCTTTAAAAAAAGTTAACGCATCAAGAAAAATAATTTTCGTAACTTTCTGAATCCTAAAGAATCTCATTTGAATATCCGCACCATTGTTTAGCTAATTCAAAAGTTGCAGATTTATTCGAATAATTTAAACGGAGCAATGCTTGCGCCGAGCTATCCCAAAGGACGTTTTCAGATTGAGGGCATATTTGCAGCGGTTTTTTTTAAATAACAAAAAAGCACACAAAACAGGAGAAAAGTATTTTGTTTGTTGATTTGTTCTTCAATCACGCAGCAACGGAGCGTGGATTGGCGTTATTAATTTATGCATGAATATAAGGCCTAGGACAGTGCCTAGACTTTTATTCCGAGAAAACTAAAGATATCCGCGGGATCTTTCAAAACTAATAATTTCTTTTGTCGATGCTAGTAACGCCCGATTTCTTTATTGAATTTAGTTTCAGTGTTATTTATATCAAATACTTATATATTATAACAAAATGGACTTTTTTATTAATAATAGCGTTACTTAAATGGTACATAGTACATAATGATAATGTTTTTATGGAAACACATTACACATTGAGCTTTTTTATCGAAAAGGACAAGTTTAGCCTGATGTACGTGTCAGGATGACGCGATTTTGATAATAATCTATACTAATATTATAAAGCTGAAGAGTTTGTTTGTTTGAACGCGCTAATCTCAGGAAGTACTGGTTCGAATTGAAAAATTCTTTTTGTGTTGGATAGTCCATTTATCGAGGAAGGTTATAGGCTATTCAGAATCTCGGTACAACTCTTAGAAACCGAGCAAAAAGAAAGAATAGCGCGGACGAACAATGCGATGCGGTGAGTCGGTGGTCAAGGGCGGTCTCTAAAACTAAATCCACGCGGGCGAAGTCGCGGGCAACAGCTAGTTATTAATAAAACTACTCTCAATCTAAAAATGCCTTTAAGTGAAAAGTTAAGTTTTTAATGAGTAAATACCAGTAGGTAAATAACCTTACTTGCTGGTATAGAGAAGGTTCGATTCCGATTCTTACCGCTCATTCATTAGCAAGTTCAATCATAGGTTCGCAGCCTGTGGTTATTTATTACCTTGCACCGGCCCTAACAATATTACGGGGAAGGGAAACTTTCTCCATTACTGGCCCTTGGGAAGGCTTTCATACAAAAAACGAAATTGTACATGTTACCGTGCGCCTCGTAATGGATTTCCAATCTCGATTTCTATTTCGCCTGTAATCGATAACCGGTACAGTGAAATATATTCATTGGATTTTCCACATCAAAGATTTATATTTTTAAGTGATATATTTGTGCGCCGAAATTTATAAAAAGGTTTAAAAATAGCAACAGTCAGAACTCACACAGAATTTTAATAACCTTTTTATTGGATGAAAAGTAAGCTTTTGGGTACGTCTAACTAGAAAGGGATTTGGTAATTTGTTTAAACTCTACCCGTAATCGCATTGAACCGGAACGATTATACTGTCGTAGTAGCCCGTCTTTGCCGGTAGAGTGATAACAAGTCATGACCGAAGCCTCTCACTGGACCAGAGACGATCTAAACGTTAATAAATTCCGAAATCTCTCAGTTATAAGATCACAGTCATTAATGTATAAACCACGGCATAAAATAATGCACAAAGCATTAAATAGGCATTTAGCACATTCCCGTCGCGAAATTATACTCGTAGCAGCTACGACGCTGGGAGCTACGGCGTGACTTTCCTTTGCATAAAATGCGAAATATAAGAGTCTGTTCTAATGGTTTTGTTGACTATAAGTCTGCTATTTCCGAGGCGATACTAATACGCCAGTCACATCTACGAGTGTGGTATCGATATACTTTTTTCGATATTGTTAAAATTATCACTAAAATTTCCTAGGAAAGAGATAACTCCATATAGTTAAATCTCTGCGCTAGAACTTCTGCTTAGCCGGAATTTTAGCAGATTTGTTAATTTCATTGTAGAAGCCTTAATGTTTGTCTTGTTTTACTATTTACATCTATGTTGTCAGTCTACTGTGATTACTTGTTCGACATCTGCGTCGGTCGTTTTGTGTGGAATCATGCTTATATGAAATGGGAAATTGCCTACTATAAATTGTCAAGTGAAATCAGAAATGTTATGGATTCAGCTGAAATTTTCTGTTTATTTTGTACGCAATTTTTCACAGGGTATAAAACAACAGTGCTCTCATTGTTATCATGAATAATACTTATTTACGTATTTTGAGTTTTCTTTTTGAGGATTTCTATTGTGGGAGGTCTCGGGTTCGTTTCCGAATACTTCAAACGCCTCTACAAAGTATATCAATTGTGCCTATATTTTTTGAAGAGTTCCGTCGATTTCTCCGGGATCCCATCATGAGATCCTGACCTGATGACAATGGAACCACCTGGAAAGTATACCCTTTCAAATAAAAAAAGAACTTTCCAAATCGGTCCAGGCGTTTTCGAGTAATCGGGGAATATACATAAAAAAAGATTCCAGCAAATTCAGAAACTCCTCCTTTTTTAGAAGTCGGTTAAAAACTTGTTGACCTACCACACCCTGTTAATTCTGACAAGTGGATACAGTCTCTCACTTTTCTTAATTTCAGTTGGGTAGGTACTTAGGTTACGTAGAAAATGTACTGTTCATTTTAAAAGACAAGAAAATCGTTAGAATTCCCACGGAGCAGATTATCACGTACCTAGTTTATCTCGCGCAGAATTCTCTCAGCGTAATTTTGCACAACTGTAGGTATTCCGTATTACTTTACTAATGTAGTCGGTACATCTGCGGTGTTTCAGCCCCGGGCAGGAGTCGAACATTCAGGGGGTGAGCACCTGCGTGATGTTATTATCTCATTAGAGGCCTTTGCCTTTCCGCTGTTTGCTACAAACACCTGTATTAATATAACTTCTCTTAATCTTTAAGGCATTATTCGTGCTGTAACGATATATCGTTATTACCAAATTGGACGTTAATTTGCGAGTACTAGTAGTCGCAATTTAGGCGCATCTCACACTCTCGCCCCGCCACGGTACGCGGGCCTGCGTGTTTAAAGTTGTTCGGAAGTATCAAGTTTGTAAGTATTTATAATATAAAAATTCTTTTTACAAAACCGATTTCAAACGCCATACAAAGTATATCAATTGTGCCTATAAAATTCGAACAGTTCCCTCGATTTCTCCAGGATCCCATAATCAGATCCTGATCTGATGACAATGGGACCACCAAGCAAATATACCCTTTCAAACTAAAAAAGAATTTTCCAACGGTCCAGGCGTCTTCGAGTAATCGGGGAACATACAAAAAAAAAAAAAAGATTCCGACGAATTGAGAACCTCCTCCTTTTTTGGAAGTCGGTTAAAATTACGCATGATATTACACATTAACACGTGATTTTTTGCATCGTTATAATTGAGAACCTGCAGAGTGATATAGGATACTTTTTATCCCGGAAAATCAAGAAGTTCCCATGGGATTTTTAAAAACAAAATCCACGCGGACGACGTCGCGTCGCTCGTTAATTAAAATAATAAATACACGAAAACCAAACACAAAACCTAGGGATATGTATCCCTAGGTTTTGTGTTTGGTGAGCCAATACTCGTAAAATGAAACAACAGTCATATTTACAACGATTGTTAGGGTCCTTATTGCCGTAAGTTGGACAGTTAAAATTGTTGGTTTAAATTCGTTTATGCGCCCCATTTCGACCCGGGGTTGGGCTCGATCGCTCCCGTGACGATCGGAGTTTCAGGTTAACCGTACCCTGGGCTTAGCATGAATTGCAATGACTCGATAACGGTAATAGATTTCGAGCATCGAAACAATATGATGTCAAAGTAAAATGGACCCAAACTATCTTGTCATAAGACTCGGTTAGTCCATACATCTACAACTAACACCTGAAGCGGAAATATTGTGCAATAACTTCGGTAATTAGGTATTTTTAACAGTGTCCTAGACTGCCCTTTATCGAAGGAGACTGGAAGGAGCTATATAAAGTTGGAATAAAACGCAGGCAGTAACTCCGTGAGGCGGTCGTATGAGGGTGGCATGTTCATTATTATTGAACAACCCCTCCATAAATGTTTTAGATTAAAAAAAAAATATGAATGAAAGACTCTAAAATAATGCACTGTTACACTTGTGTAATAACAGATCTACCGTTTTACTCAGACAATCAAAAACAATCAGCGTGGTAGAGATGGGAAAACTCGTTCTACTCTACTGTTATATTGAGAAAATTAGGGCAAGTACCTAATAATGTCGACGCTAAAAAGCGATTTTGCTGTATCTTGTATATGCCACATATGTATATCAAATAGGTACAGCAACCAACAAAATCGCTTTTCAGCTGTATGTTGGCTGTTAGCATAGAATTATAACGCTTAGAAGTGCAATAGTCGATATGGTGAGAAGTCATTTTTAGTATAGTTCTTGCGTTTCACGAGGTCGCGTGAGCTTTACTTGTGGTTACGTCGTGTACATGCACATTGCGTAAGTGCCTGTCAGTCGCGGGCAAGCTCTCGCTCACACTTATACAGATACGACACACACACAACCATGAGCCACGCGCCCTCGTGAATTGAAAGAACTATTAATGCTGTGAAGGCTGACTACGCAATATCGTCGTGTCGGTAGTGTACGACGAGCTCGGAGAAAATTATTATAACCGGTTAAATGCGAGTCGGACTCGCATAACCAAAAAACGCCGAAAGAAACACTGTTCTAGTAGGGGAGCCCTTTGATTTTTTAATTTATTTTTATTATTTGTTATAGCGGCAACAGAAATACATATAGGTACTCTGAAAATTTAAACTCTCTACCTATTACGGATCATAAGATACAAATCGCTGACAGACACATGCACGGACGGACGAACGGGCGGACAGCGGAAGTTTAGTAATAGGATTGCGCTGGTTACCCTGCGGATACGGAACCCAAAAATGACATACTGTGCTGTGGAAGGATGTCATGATTCATCACAATAATATTAGATATGATTCTATTTTCGAATTGAGTGCAGGTAATGTAGGCGGTATGTCGGGTTTTGTCTAACTTTTTGAAACTCCGCACTCAACCGAAAACTTGAGAGCGGCTATTAAACTTTACGAGACGTCGTGTCGGTAAACTTTTTAATAAATTCATCCATCCGAGCTCAGCGACATTACCCGCAGGCTCGGAACGATAAAGCCGACGCCATTTGAAAGCCGTTCCCTCATCTATCGGAGTGACACACAATCAAACAATACAATCAAACCTCTCTACCGAAAATACTTGAAAATAATTCTTCATTTAAATTCAGGAGGGACGAGGCAGCTAGTGTGTTAACAAAGACTGGAGGTAATACCCGCTGGCTTCCTGTATTGTGCACGTTTCGAAAAACGTTAGAATGCCAGAATGAAACAGTTAAATGCATCGAAAGCACTTTAGTGGATTTATTTCTCAAACTCACGAGATGTTATACTGTGAACCTTCTCCACATAATACCTACAGCACTGGTAGCATGGGCAGGAGATAAAAGTTTTATCTCCCGATTTTATCCACTGACAGGGGATAAAATTATCTTTACCCTATGCTAAAGCAGGGCGACAGAGGAAAAGGCGATGTATATTTGTATAAGTATATCCACTGAGTGTTATTTTCACCACTGTGCCCATGCTCGACGGGTGGATAAAGCTAAACGTTTTATCCTTTTCCCGGGGATAAAATTTCTCCCGCCCATGCTACCAGGGCTGGTCCGGAAATCGTGTTGTACTTAGTAATGTACTTTGAATGTCTGTGAAATCTTTACAGGGAAGCATTGATGGACAGTATTTGGGGTCATTCCCACTAGTACAACTGATTAGTTCAACCGTTGAACTGTCTCAATAGCCCAACGGTTAAAGATGCGTACTGAAAACTAAAAGGTCGCAGGTTCGAGCCTCACCCGTTGCACTATTGTCATACTCACTCCTAGGCCCTAGCACAAGCTTTTCGCTTATTTGAATATACTAAGTCAAGTTCAGCTTGGCTAATATTCTTTTTAATAAAAAAAACTAGTGTGGCTTTTCTTTTGAAGTACAACTGTTATAAGGATTTAGACGCCGTTGTAGTACCTACTGGGGCAATTTGAACTTCGATAGGTACTACTACAAGTGGGTTACTGTAGGTACTAAAGGTAAAGGTAAGGTACTGGAAGATGGTTCGCAAATTGGCGGACATCTGTTGAGACCGCCAAATGTCTAATTTGTAGCTATATGAGGCTATATGTATAATCTGTGTAATATGATGGGTATATCTAAGTACCTACAGTTATGGGTATGGATAAGGTATGGTACAAGCAAAAGCCCTAGTCACAGATGCCAGCGTCGTTATACTTCGGAACTCATAACGATAATTGATCTCATCATCACGGTCATTATTGTGATCGCTTTGGGCTCGCTCCACTTAGGTTCAAACCGAATTGGTTAGAATCATTGGGTTCAAATCCCAGGCACACATCGCTCATTAAGGACATTAAAAAAAAATCTTTTTTTACAGGACTATTAAAAAAACTGAAAACATGATTTTTTCCCATATTTTTATTCGATAATACATACATTAAGTTCATACAATTTTAGATGCTGTATTTTTTACTGCATCTTTGAGTCCAAAGTAATCCGATATGATTTATGATAATATGCTAGTAATCCGATTTTTAAATTTTTTCATTTGTCGCCTTTTAGTATTTAATGAACGACATACTTTCGGTCACTTGCTTCGGTGAAGGAAACTTGCATATGTGAAGTCTGTTGGCCCTTGTCATCCTGAGATTTGACATTCATGGTGCATTCATACATATGATTTAAAACGCAGGCAAAAAAGAAGCACCTTTGTTGTGCGAAATTCCCAATAAAATCTATCTGATACATTGTCAAAGACTAATTCGAAGGTGAATCTTTTTATTTCGATATTCGGAGTCGTTATTATCTACCTATTGAGTATAGGTACCAGTTCTATACAAGAAGTAACAAGTACTTTAATTCAGCGATTCTTTCCATCAAACAATGTCATTATGCTACTGGGTCGAATCGAGTCCCGTTCCATATTAATGCCAGTTCCGGTACCAAGTGAAACGATCCCTTGTGATTCATATCCATTGCCGCTGTTCCGGCGATGGCGATGATAATCGCCAGCGTATGCAGATTACCACGATTGTTCTGGGAATTATGTACGTGGATCATGTACCTACATGCAAATTACTACTTAAATATTCTGAGCTGCCATGTTTGGTGAGAGATTTTAAGAGAAGACTTCTCAAGCGCTTCCGAGCGTGCCTGATGCAAACGAAATATTCTTCTATTATTTTTCTAGTATTTATTCTTATTTTAGTTTTAACCAATGAAAATTTCGACATAGTTCAGCGAGTCGCGACTCGCGAACCTGAAGTGGAAATGTGTGGGAGTTATAGTAGGCATCACAAGTTCGGAGAAATTATGGTCGTTGGGGCCCCAAGGTGCTGGAGTAGCGAGCCCGTACAGGAAAGCGCAGCGTTGACACTACATCAAGCGAGTCTCAGGAAGCTGCTGTATACAGGCGGCGCAAGATCGAGTCCTGTAAAAGTCCATACAAGAGATCTTTGTACAATCGTGGACGTTTATCGATTGATAAGAAAGATGAATCAAAATTGCCTTCATTGAAATTGTCGTTTGCAATTTCTTCTTTGCAATTACCTAGAGGTAAAACCGGATAAAATTCATGTTCTACATACCTACCTACTTGTACTCGTATCTATGCGATACTGATATTGTAAGAAAAGGTGTAGGTGTTCTTGTTTCATCTTGAGAGTTGAAACTACGTTCAAGATTGTGAGAGCTCTTAGTTTCACGTCGAACAAAGGTTTTCCTCCATTTTCTTGGCGCTGAAAAAGTATACGCTTTTACAAAAGGTTCATATTTTATTAGGTGATAAATAAGTTATTAGAGGTTTATTGGTATCAAAACTTTGTTCAATTTGTAGTATATAATATTGATATTTTATTTGTTCGCGAATTGCGACTAAGATATCATTCAAGATTGATAATTAATAATAGCTTAGTAGGTTAGGTTAGGATTTTATTTTTCCATATTAATACTATAAATGCGAAAGTAACTCTGACTGTATGTTTCTAACGCCTAAACTAAGCTTATACTGGATTTGACGCCAAGGCTTACATCAGGAAGAAGAAAGAGAAATTTTTATCCCGGAAAAGCGCAGAGTTCCCATGGGATGAAAAATATAATCCGCGAGAACAAAGTCATCGGGCGGGCATCTTAACGGCTAGTACCTGCTATTTTATAGATTATTTATTTATAACATAATAATAATAATCTACTGATAGTTTTCTAGGTGAATATACATTTTTAAAAGTACGCACATAATATGTACCTGTATTGTTAAGAAGATTCCCAATCGGGTATCAGACGATATTAAGCTCTCTTGAGAATATGTAGAAATTAGATGGGTCTACCATGTAACGCTAAACTGTTTTTCATTGAAAGTCCTTATTGTTTTAGGTATAGAGTTCATAATTATTATTGAATATTGTGATTCTTTCGGAGACTAGTTCGTAAAATGATACAGAAAAGGCGATTACAAGTAATGATTTCGATCCGATCTTTGATAACTTTCTTGTATAGTAGGTATTTAAATAATAAATAAGTTAAGAGTTCATATGATATACCTACGGGGTTTTTAAGATACTGAGTATATATTTTTTTATATTATATATAGTATAGTTACCCTTAAAAAAGAATTAACATTATAAAAAATATTTTATGCTAGCTCTTGCCCGCGATTTCGTCCACGTAGAGTTAGGTGTTAAAAATTCCACGGGAACCATTTTTATTTACTTAACCAATATTAGCCAAGTCGTTCTTTACTAATATTCTCCCCTCCCCTTCAAATAAGTGGAAAGCTTGTGCTTTAGGAGTGGATACGAAAGAAGTGCAATATGTGGGATCATGAGACCTCTCAGTTTCAGTCCTTTAACTGTTAATGCATAAAGGTATTTCACAAAATTAGATACAAACGTTCTCTCAAGGAACGAAAATAATTTAACAATTCTGTAAAAACATAAAACAACGAGCTCTTCAAGAATTACTGGTACATTTTAAAATAGAGTTTTCTAAACGTTGAGAGAGCGTTTTAATTTAGAAATACACGAGAATTTTACAATTGAAATATAAATGTAACTGTTTTAGATATTCTTGTTCAGTTTAATAATATAAAGCAAACACTAAGTACTTAATTTTATTCAATTGTGAAATATTTCTCTCAAACTCAATCCAACGTGTTGACATTCCGACCGAATTCGAAAACGAATTGAAAACGGAGCGTAACCGGCAACTTCAACGGATGCCAACTGCTCAAGAGATATTATAGTGCACAGATGTCTGCGCAATCGCATCGCATCGCAGTAACTGTATTTGAAATACACGAAAATGATAATCCTATTATCCCATTTCCCACTAATATTATAAATGGGAAAGTTTGGATGTATAAGTATGGATGGATGGATGGATGTTTGTTACTCAATCACGCCACAACGACTGAACCAATTTGACTGCAATTTGGCACAGAGATAGATTATAATCTGGAATAGGATACTTTTTATCCCGGGAAATAAGAGGTAAAAGTCTTAATCCACACGTACGAAGTCGCGGGCATCAACCAATATTATGCAGGATGGATGGAAGTTTGTTACATCTTCACGCCACAAAGAATGAACCGATTTGGCTGAAATTTGGAAGGAAGATAGCTCATATTTAGGATTAACAAAATTAAGTAGAACAGAGTTCCCGCGGGAAACTAAAACCCTTAATCCACGCGTACAAAGTCGCGGGCGTCAGCAAGTAGGCAATATATCCATTTATTGTATTACAAGAAAAACTATTTTTCGTTCACCGGCCGTTACTCGTACATGACGACGTCGAAATATTATATTTCATGGTTCTTCCCCTCTGTAGTGCATATTGAATCTGAAATAAACCGCCCGAAGGGGAACGGGAGCCTACAATGGTGAAAATGACAGCATAGACCCAAACCAGCCTCTCAGGTGGGTAGGCCTTTTTATTATTTACATCGCATTTTCAACGAGTGTTTGCTATGAGCTTTACTTTGATTTTGGGAAAGTGGTGAAATGTAAACGTGTGATCTGAATACGTAGGGCCGCTATTATATTCCGTTTTTATGGTAAGTGCTTGCGTTGTGTGCCGGTTTGTTTTAGTGCTGGAACAAGGTGCTTCTGGTAATATCCACTTTCGGAGCGCTGATTGTTGTGTGTAGGCAGGTGTGCTTTCTTTTGTTTCACTGTGTGGAGCTCATTACTGTGATTATATTGAGTGGGTATTAGATTCGTAGGGGAGTATTTTTACGAAGAAAAATCAGTGTAAAGTGGGTGGTACTTTCCTATAAGACAAAGGTTACTTTTACTTCGTTTTGAGCTGTAAATAAAAATGATTTAATATTTAAATCTTATTACTTAAATACAATAAAAATTATGCCTGCTAGAATGACTGCAAGAGTACCTACTGGCTGCATTTCCGCTCAGTCAAGATTTTTTGCGTAAAATATTAATGTTTGTGGTGCAAAAAGAATAAATAAATAAATAAGCTGGGCCCTTCTGTCACCAGATAATTTTTTCGTAGGTATGAATAAATTGAATAGTTATTTAATAAGAAGTTTATGCAATAAAATTAAGATAGTTTCACGATATACCGTGAACATACTAGAACGAGAGCGAAATCAACTGTGATTGAAGATGCTTTGTAATGGATGATTTAGAGTGACCGTGGACATACAATTTCAAGTTGGTCGACTATCGAACAACTAAATTGCGTACTTTGACAATTTAGTCAAAAGCCTATATTTTGTGCATACTCGGAAGGCCATTTCGATTCTGTTACGATAAGTGTCTAATTAAAATGATATAGTTGGACTTGGACGATTTATTTGGATAAGAAGTGAAAGCTGTCTACCATAAATCACTATGCCTATTAGTCAGCTTAGTATACTCCGCGATTTAGCTGCCCAACTTGAAATTGTGTCTGCGAGTACTCTTACACTGCACTTTGTATGGATGGGTTCATTCTTCGGTAATGGTTTGGAAGATGATTTCAATTATAATTATTATTTTTATTACCTCAACTTTTAAGTGTATTTTTCCATTTGATAATTAGCTGAAATTGATCAAATTATTATTTAACAAATTAGCCCAACCCAAGTGAAACCGAACCGTGTGAAAGTTAGACAACACGATCGTTGGCACAACTCACTGAACATATTCAGGACAAATCGAATTAGTTAACACGTGAAATCATGCCAGTTATTTATCGTGGCAACTTTGCTGGAACACGATGTTAAATTCCAAATGAATAGGCGAAGTAAGAGAGCTTTAAGGTTACATTCAGACGACTATATTAATTTGTCTTCACCCATACACTCACGTGTTTAGCCGACTAAGGCAAAGTCAAAAGGGAGGTGATTATAACAGTATATATATGTAATGTATATGTATGTATGTATGCATGTGTCTGTTTACATGTTATGTTCCACCGCAGCGCCTAAGATACTGGGCCAATTGGGTATTTGACTGTTTTTAAAATTTGGATCGAAAAATAGAAAAAAAACATATAAGTTGTAAGCTGTTTTACTGCAACTGTATCCGTCCCTTTCTAAAACAAAATTTTCTATGGAGAGTGTATGGAGTTACTAGATTAATAACGCTCTCTTTGTCTAACAGGAAACTTAAAACCTCTACTTCTTTCGAGATTAGTTAAGATATAAAAAAAATCAAATACCCAATTTTGATGAGTGAGGTGTCGAATTCGTTATTATAGTATGGATGACATAGAATACACTTATTCTTATACGAACAAAATCAATATTTCGGATGTTACATACAATTTTCGTAGTCGGGTTACAGTATTTAAACTTTTGCTTGTTGATTTACCGGCTACGTTTCTACGACATAATATCGCATGAAATGTACGGTAAAATGTATGGCCGTCTGAGCATAGCCTTACTTGACGTCGCATGAAGTACTTACGGAAACGCGCTTCAACGCGCCGCAATTATTGTCGGGAGATTAATGAATTTTGCCTTTTCGTTGTATTATTTTGTATTAAGTATTAACATTTTATTGGGTGTGTGCTACTATTTTAATTGACTGTCTGGATGGTCAAATTAGACACTTCATTTTTTGGGATTTTTGCTCTCATTTTCGAGTTTAGTTTTCGAGGCTTCATCGATGAGTCATAGAAAATGAACCGTGTAAACACCGACCGTTCACCGTTCACAGGCGATTTTACCGCTACGGCGCAAGGTGCACTGGTATCGTGCAATGTTCATCGCAAAAATGAACGATGATCGGTGCACCGTTCTTAGAACTTTTCACATTTAAGATTTTGTTTTAATTAGATTTTAGTTAAGCAGGTAGTAAGTATTCGACGTAATAATATGTTATTGAATAAAAAACTTTCTAACTTAGAAATAAATTATGGTTTTGTTAAATCATAACAATTACTAGGAAGCTTGAGATTTAAAGCTAGCTAGTGGGAACACCGTTCCATTCGCTGTTCATTTGCCACTAAAATCACAAAATGCTCACGATCGTCGAAGCGCTGCGCGGCCGTGATGCTTTCTGAAAGCGTTATTCAGAAAATTGTTCGTTGCAATTAATGTTGAAAGTTTCCACGTCTATAACGTGCTGAAACATTGTATTTGAGTGGGATTTTCGAAATTATTTTATCACGTTGGCAGGATTCTTTTGTCGTTATTTTAGAAAGTTAGTGGATAATGTACCTACCTTTCATAATTCGATTTTTCCCAATTACGTCAATGATAGAAGGCATTACGAGTATAAGTTTTCCGGGAACAGCAATTTATTGTGGATAGAAGTTAATATGTCTCCAACGTAGGTAACGGGAAAACAGACGATAATAATATTAAAGCATTATACATATTAGCGGGACGCTGGCGCCGACACGGGTTTCATATTATTAGAATTAGCCTCGTCTACGCAATCATACATATTTATAAGAAAATTATTATGGATGAATTTGTATCATGTGAAAAGCAAGTTCTCATTGCTTTTTGATTGGATAAATAGTTAAATATTCCTAATAATATCTACTGTAAGTATATTATATTTTCAGTGTTAATTCATTTATGAAACAGCTGTGTTATTTCATTAAACATTCTACAGTAGTTCGACCTGAAATTTTCAGCGAAACTGTTTCTCAGAATTATCGTTCGAAGAAGCCCACTGGTTCCACTAAAACTGAAATTTCATCTTAAAACCCTATAAACTAAGCATAAACTAGTAGGTACTTTGACTAACTGACAGACAATGTACAGTCTATGTATGGACCTCGAGACAACATCCTCTTAATACTTTTTAGAACCGCGTTGATCTACAGGGCTGCAACTTCGCGACCAACGAGAGAATAAGCTGTATTACATATACAGCTTATTCTCTTTTAATTATTGTATTACATATTCTCTCGTTGGTTACATGGCCTGATCGTATTGAAGACACCGTGTCTTCTTTACCTGTGATCAAATAGTATCAAGTAGGTGTCCTGGACAATTATTTAACAATATTTGATCACAGGTTCGTACCTACACTGACCGCTATATTTAATCTATGATAAACACTGAACTTCTTCTTCAGTGTGTAACGAAGCGTTACAATTGTTATAATTTATAATTTATATTAAGGTATATACATTCGTTTTAACTTAATCTTATTAACATTACTTGAATATGTATACGAAAACTATGGTATTTTATATTTCATAGCGCTCGAATTCGTTTACGTTTTTGTATCGCGAGCCAGGGCATTGACCCTGAGTCGTTGCACACGGCACGGACAGCCCATTGTTCGAGAATCGAGACGCGCGCGCATCGTTCACCTTCGAGTGACATTCACGTCCCGAACCGTGCTAGGCATCGGACGTGTTGCTTGATTGGTGTGTCCCCCGAACGTTTTAGTTCGTAGCACATTCGTAGTTTTCTGTTAATTATTTAGAAGGTTCCTAAACCTGGAGTCCTCCCGTTCTAGGGTAAGTTTTGAATGGCACCTTAAATAGTTACAACACGTAGTTTCTACATATTGTTATGAGTATATTAAATCATTGTTTTATTTCGCATTCCATAGCTTTTGTTCTAACTTTCCATTTTATTTTATAGCTAATTGCGCAGCGTGTTGGTAATAATTACTGTACTATATTATAATTTATTTTTTTGACAAACCTCTTTTCAATATTTAGATTTTTCTTTGAGTTTCATTGCATAAAGTTTGTCTTTAATTGTATATTTTTGCCTTCAGCTTTTCTTTTTGCATTTTCATTGTCTCATAACTCCGTTCTGAGTTCTAACCACATCGGCAATGCTATCCACGCTTATGAGTACGTCCCTGTTTGACTAGTGCCAGGGTTGGGCTCAGAACGGAATTGATATTACCAGGCAATAACATCGGTCGGTATATCAATTCCAGGATCACGGCTCCGCTTAAATCTTTCACCGCTGCATCACCACAACCATCACCATCTCGGCTAGGTCACCAGATCGCAACGGTCGACGTTCCTGTGCGCATTAGCTCGGGCGTCACTACGTCTGCGGGTCCGCGTGCCAGCCATCACCCCCAGCGACTCCGAGGCCCCCACCAACACCTGGGCCTCTTAACCAGGGGAGTACGATTATTAACTACTACCTAGGTCAGGACCGGATCTTGGTAACTCCACGACCCAATAAATTTGTGTACCTACCTTGAGCTAGCCGCGGTAATAAAACTGTGCCGTTACCTTTAGACCAAATAAATACTTTTGTTACCGTGGGCCTATCTTTTATTTTACTCCCGGTAGTCCCGGTACAAGTGAAGAAGATGAAGAACACTGAACTTGTTGCTGTGATTTCTTTTTCTGACCTACTTCATCTGACCTCTATGTTTAATCCATCGTAAAGCACAGCGATTGCAATTTGAATGTATTTAGTTTGAAATGGCCAGTAAATGCGTTTCTTCGATAGGTAAATCCTTGCTAATACTATAATTGCGAAAGTGTGTTTGTTTGTTGGTTTGTCCTTCAATAACGCTGCAACAGAGCTACGGATCGACGTGATTTTTTGCATGGGACCTGGAAAGTGGAAAATTAAAGAGTTCCCGCGAGATTTTAAAAACTAAATCCACGCGGACAAGTCGCGGGCATCACCTAATATGATAGTAATATGGTAGAGTAGGCTTCCGAAGAGTTTTCAAATCGCCATTGCTATGAGTTTCGTGTATTATGTGGCTCTTAGCCTCAGGGCGGGCCGCTATTCCGTGCAATGCAATATTTACAGAAACAGCGATTATTCAGCTCATGTTTATGTGATTAAAGTAGTAAAACATTTTGCTGAACGAATAAATCGACAGCGCATATTTTAATTAAAATAGTTTACGGACAAACTGAATTCAATTCGTATATTTAATTATACTAACATAATAATAGTAAAACTGTCATTTATTTCATTAAATAGTGACGTAGGTACTCATGCCAATTTATAGCACTGAGTTTGACTATTACAGATAGTAAGACAAATTTAGGACGAGTACCATATTTTGAGTGTCTGCTTTAAATGTGAACCTGATCTAGGTACATTAGCTTTGTTATGTGAAAATTCAGTCAGTTTCAGTTGCTGAAAAAATACATAGGCTCAGATTATATCAATTCAGAACGCTTAGCCTAGGAGCTATTTTCAAATTTCTTTAAAGATAATTTAATTGATAAATCCCGCAGTAAAAAAGTTGTGGTTAAAGAACTTTATTCTCATTTAGAATTACAGAAATTCACTTACATGAAAAATTAAGAATTTTTAAACAACATAAGCTTGCTTTAATTATAATACTTATTTATACTTAAAGAACCGCGATTCTACAGAAAAACAAAGTGGGTAGAAACTAGAAATGAAATTACAAAGTAAACAAAGTGGTCGTGTGCGCGGATGACACTCTACCACTTTGTTTACTTAAAATATAAATTAAATTAGTATATTATGCCCGCGACTTCGTTCGTGTGGATTGTTTTTTTAATTCCCGCGGGAACATTCTTATTTTCCGGGTCAAAAAGAACCCTTTATGTTATTCCAGATTATAATCTATCTCTGTGCCAAATTTCAGCTAAATCGGTTCAGTTGTTGCGGCGTGATTGAGTTAAGTACAAACATCCATACGTCCAAACTTTGGCATTTATAATATTAATAGGATAGTAGAAATAATAGGATCAGATTTATTTCACTTTAATTTTGCATGAAACTGTAGTGTGTCACGCACGAAATTAATTTTCACGCTTTGAATCTGCTACATACCTACAAGCAGCTGTGCGCCAAATTGCCGGACAATTCTTGGCACTAACAGGAAAGGGTGCCGACAATTTTGGCAATTTCAAAATATCCGTCCCGTATGGTAATTTTCCGACCGGCGTCAATTTATTGTCGCTCTAAAACAAGCAGTTCGTCCCTTCACATCTCCCTCCAATTAGCGGCTGGCACTAACTGCTTTTATGTCTCAATACAACCTTTATCTCTGATAAGCACCGCCATTCAAACCGTTTCATACGGATAATGGGTCCTATTGATTGTAATTGATTGGATTGAACCGTCTATTTAAAAATAAAACGCCTTCAAATTAGATTGGTGTCGCAAATGGTTTTGATAGGTTCTGCGATTTAAATTGGACATCGGTGATTACATATCCCAATAAATCGAGGGGAGATTTCTGTTGAAAATTAAAATTTAATTTTGTTAAGAATATAAATTAGATCCTTACCATAGCAGACCAGAGTCGTCAGGCATTGTCCAAATAAGTCCAATCCTAGAACTACGAAATTACAGTACCTACTTATACTTTGGTATATTCAAGTGCCATGAAGATGCCATCTGTTCCTTTCTTGTGAATACAGTTCGTTTTGTTTTTCGTAAGTTAGTGTTTGCGAGTCTTGATTAAGTTTATAATAAAAGAAGTTTAAGTTCTAATTTTAATATATTCAAAATGGATAACTTAAATATTAATAAATATTTGTTACAGCGGTATCTATCCCTTAGAGATCCCTTAAAGATAAGGAAATATCATCTCATTTTTACTAACGCAATTTCAAGGAAATTTTTCCTACATTTAGGTTTCTAAAACGCAACACTGGTATTCCGTTGAAACATTAAATAACTCAAGCAACTTCAAAGGAGATGCGCTTCGTGCTTTCAAAAGTAAAATGAACCAAATAACTTTACGAAAAAAAGGGAGACCTGAACACACTCGCTTAACCGTGATTTAGGGATGAGACACATTATTTTGTAGTCTCAACGTAGATACGCGTTAAGGTTTATCGATATGTAACGTTATAAATTTTTTTTTTGTTGTTTTGCGTAGCCAAATTAGTAAGTTGCTTTTGCTGGCGACTTCGTCTGTGTTCAGTTAATTTGGTAATCTTGCAATAAATAAAGATACAACTTAAAAATGAATTTTCTATTTTAATTTATTCAACGATTTGTGAAATTCAACTTCACGATATTTAAAACAAAATGCTCTGCCTAACTAAGCAATTTGCGGCTTAAAGTCATGGCGGATTTCGTAGAGCCCCAGAAGTTTTACAATGTTTCTGAAATTTTTCCCGAAAGATTGTTCGAATTCTCGGTAACAACATTTAAAGGAAAGTAGCTTGACCTTCTTTTTTATAAGTTTCCTTTTTCAAAAGATTGATGTTCGCGGAAATGGTTTTAGGGAAAAAAAGTTTTAATTCATGTTGCGGTTGAAATCTTTCAACTTAATATATCACGCGTAAAGCGGTTTCGAAGTGGCTAAAGTAAAATTTTGTATACGTCGCTATTACACGAGAACGTTATACATTAGGTATACGTAATGTATTATTATGAAATGGCAAAGTAACTTTGAATACCAAGTTGAAGCTGAATTATAATTAATTTACACTAGTACCTTCCTACTACTAGACTGTTTCAGGTACTTAAGGGTAAAAGCCCTTTAAAAGCGAGTTACAATATTATGGAGCATCAACTTAATCATGCCTTAATTAATGCTTTGTTGTTTAATAAAAAAGTTATTTGAGTTCTTTAGAAAAATATTAAAATACAGAAACGATTTAATTTAATCCATCGAGTAGCGTAAGTTATAAAGTTAAAAAATAAATCGTAATGCTCTGTTGTAATTTAGAAATCATCTATAAATCGATGTTAGAAATGCATTAATTTCATGCTTTATAATGATCATAATTTAGCATATCAGTATAAATTAATTTTCAAAGCCTTATTATTTATTTATCAACATGCTGATGTGTGATGAATTATCAAAATTTATAAATGCGAAATATGAAAATTAATAATTGACGAGTTGGCATATTGCAAACGTAGTAAAATAAATTGTTTTCATTAATAGTTATTTCATTAATGAGATGCTAATGTAACATTAGCTATTGCTTACTAATGCGATATTTTAACCATTAATTATTTATTTATTGAATGTACGCGAGTGCCAAACAGGTACCTACCAGTGACAACCATATAACTTATGTAATAACCACTACCATGATTCAGGAGATACGTCAACCGACTTCCAAAAAGGAGGAGGTTATCAATTCGGCCGGTATCTTTTTTTTTTTAGTGTTACTAGTTCACCATCGCAGAGACGTTACCTTTGACGTTTTGGTAGATTTTCAATACAAAAAATATACAAAAATAAATCTATCCATATAATAAAATTGTAGAAAAGTGGTGTCTGTACAATGGAAATATATAAAAAAAAAGTAGCAGGGGTTGTTATTATATCGATGCCGAACCCGAAATTGTAATTAATTTTTTTTTTTGTCTGTTTGTCTGTTTGTCTGTGTGTTTGTGCACGCTAATATCAGAAACGGCTTATTCGATTTAGATACGGTTTTCACTAATATATTGTAGTAAGCTTCACTTAACATTTAGTGTTTATTTCATGTCAATCGGTTCATAAATAAAAAAGTTATGTCAATTTAAAGAATCACGGCAAACATTTTTAACGTACAGAGTACGTACCTACTACACGCCTCGCGCCTGAGCGTCGACGGTATATGTAATTCAAAATATGCTGCCCGAAAAGTCACTATTCCACGCGAACGAAGTCGCGGGCACAGCTAGTGAGGTAATATATTCATCGGTTAAACGTGACTCGACGATTGAACGACTCTAAAATTAAATTAATATCATCATTTAATTTTTAGGGTTCCGCACCCAAATGGTGCCAACGGGACCCTATTACTAAGCCTCCACTGTTCGACCATCCGTCTGTGTCCGTCCGTCCGTCTGTCTATCAGCAGTTTTTTATTCATTTTAATCGAGGTGTCCATTTCGATCTTACATCTAAAAAGTCAAATAACGCTGAAATCCGTAGCAAAGCTATGCAAAAAATTAAAATTTTTGCTATATAGTCTATTTTTAATAGTCATGAAAGATATGTCTCGGAAATTTACGGAAATATTAAATCACGACGTTTAATTGCCCGTCCATACTAAATAACAGCTTGACACCCTCAACTCGCCTAACTTGAAAATAATGAGAACGAGTTAGAACAAAAGATAAAATAAATAAGGAGTACTGGAGTTTAAGAGATAAGCAATAATTGTCATCAAAAGCGTACCGAATAAAAGCAAAGGTAGAGAGAAAAGAGTACATCGAAAAAAAAAAGGAAACAAACATTAAATCTCAATGGATTTGTTCGCCGTTTGCAAACAGAAAAAAACGCACAAAGAAAGAATCCAATTAAACAAATTGATAGATCGCAGCGCCCGGAACGCGATTCCCATTCTTCGATACGCTTTGTGATCGCCACATCTTCAGCTATCGTTCGATACAAAGGATCTCTGGGATTTTTCTGATTGTATCGGCAAAATTCGCATTAGCATTATTTTTTAAAGATTCATCGCGTTATGGCACATTTATATAATCTATATATATAAAATTCAAAGTCCTGACTGACTGATTGAGATATGAACGCACAGCCTAAACTACTGAAGTGAGAAACTTGAAATTTTTACAGTTGGTTCCTTTTATGACATAGGCGCACACTAAGGAAAGGTTTTTGAAAATTCAACCCCTAAGGGGGTAAAATAGGGGTTTGAAAAATCGAACTTAACGTGAGCAAAGCCGCGAGCCAAAGCTAGTTATGTATAATTGTATAGCTTTTACACTCAGGTTAAGTTTGATTTTTGAAACACCTATTTCACTAGGGATTAAATATTCAAAAATCCTTTCTTAGCGGATGCCTACGTTCTAATAGCTACGTATCTGTATGCCTTTTAGCGCGATCCGTTCAGTGGTTTGAGCGAGCAATAGATCTGTCAGTCTGTCATCTTTTCCTTTTATCATCATCATCATCATCGTCTCCAGCCCACATGCATCCAAATTTGCCAAATTTGCCTATTCTCTGCCTTTCGCATCCAATCGATGTCTGCCACTTTCCGGATAGTAGGCAAAGATTAGTGATATAGTACCATACTGAATTAAATTCTTCTTTTATTAACAACCAATTACTTGATATGTAGTAAATAACCGGTGATGGATTATAACTGCTTGTATACAAGCCATTACATACACTAAGCACTACTACAAGGTACGGGTCTTCTCTCAAAAATGAGAAAGGCTTAGGTCCATAAAGCCGAGTAACGCATGTTGGCAGACTTCACACATCTTTGAGAGCATTATAGAGAATACGCAAGGTTTCCTCGCAATGTTTCTACAAGTTATAGCAAGTGATATTAAATTGCTAAAAACCGCACATAACTCCGAGAAGTTAGAGGTACGAGGAGAGCAGTATTCATGAATAACATTATGATGCTGGCGAAAATGGTTCGGGTACAAGCGGGTTCAACTCATGCGTGATTGAAAAATGGGTAACACCTTGCAATGTTCCCGCTTGGCGTATCCATATAAGGTCTCGTCTTTTTTTCACATCATAAATCTAAATACCTGAATGTTTTCATAAGAAATTTAAGAGTAAGTATGTCAAATGAACATATTATCTATCTACTTTGGTTTATTTTTGTTTCTGCTACTACATGCCTCGAGATTAAAAAAACTTTCTTATAAACCTTTGTCCGTGTTCACAAAAACAAAACACACTGTGGTATAATTTGTAAACGATCCGGGGCAAGTTACAAGACCTTTTACCGGGAAGCCAGGGAATACTGTGTAACAAGTTCTTAGCCCGCGGCGAGACGTGCTGTGAAAACTTGAGGTTTTCGGGCTAATTAAGAGTGCGTTTCCGCATATCGGGTGACTTTCGGTACATATTGTGACTAAGTTAAACCAAATAAGATGGAAATAAAAATTGCTACACATAGATTGGTCCTTAATCTCCAAATCTTGGGAGTTGATTTTGTTCAAAATCTCAATTTTTAGTACTATAAAAATTATTTCCCGTCACCTCTTCACACAAAATTCACGATTTTGGGGCGACTTTAGGTACATTTCTTGTATATAATATACCGGTTTTATGTAATTAAAAAATACTATCTGTTAGCCGATATGTTCAACTCAAAATCTTGGAGAGAAAAATATCAAAAATAGTACAAATAGTATTAAAAAAAATATATAGCATCGCGTGTAATTTTTTCACATATTTTGGTTTAAACCGAATCTTAAAATAATGTGCAATAAGGCTTATTTTGATTTTACTCGGTCACTGGTTTGATTTATTTTCAAAATTCAAAATTCAAATATCAATCAGTCGGCGTTTGACCGCCTTTCTGAGTGGTAGCTGCGCTGGATGCAAGCAGATGCTGGTATCGAAAAACATCGCTGTACGAACACGAAATAGTTCATAGCAAACCAAATTGATACTTTATATATTTTGAAAAGAAAGGTAAGAAACTAAGTACTAGGTACCTATGGTACCTTCAATATAATAGCATTATTTTATTATTTGATAGAATTTCGAAATTTCTTGTAAAGTTATATTCCCCGAATGTAGTACTGACCTGCATGTATACCTCGAAAACTTCTATTGGAACTCCTAGATCTTTAGAGTTAGTTGTATCGAGTTTGGGCTCGTTTTGTAAGTTATGATGAGATCTTACCACTGGACTTGTTAGAGTGACCTGATGGTATACTTCGAAGACTACTACTGGATCTTCTAGACGGCTACAGCTAGTTATATCGAGTTTGGGCTCGTTTTGTAAGTAATGATGAGATCTTACCACTGAACTTGTTGGAGTGACTTGGTGGTATACCTCGAAGACTTCTATTGGAACTCCTAGATCTTTACAGCTAGTTATATCGAGTTTGGGCTCGTTTTGTAAGTAATGATGATATCTTACCACTGGACTTGTTGGAGTGACTTGGTGGTATACCTCGAAGACTTCTATTGGAACTCCTAGATCTTTAGAGTTAGTTATATCGAGTTTGGGCTCGTTTTGTAAGTTATGATGAGATCTTACCACTGAACTTGTTGGAGTGACCTGATGGTATACTTCGAAGACTACTACTGGATCTTCTAGACGGCTACAGCTAGTTATATCGAGTTTGGGCTCGTTTTGTAAGTAATGATGAGATCTTACCACTGGACTTGTTGGAGTGACTTGGTGGTATACCTCGAAGACTTCTATTGGAACTCCTAGATCTTTACAGCTAGTTATATCGAATTTGGGCTCGTTTTGTAAGTTATGATGAGATCTTACCACTGGACTTGTTGGAGTGACCTGATGGTATACTTCGAAGACTACTACTGGATCTTCTAGACGGCTACAGCTAGTTATATCGAGTTTGGGCTCGTTTTGTAAGTTATGATGAGATCTTACCACTGGACTTGTTGGAGTGACCTGATGGTATACTTCGAAGACAACTACTGGATCTTCTAGACGGCTACAGCTAGTTATATCGAGTTTGGGCTCGTTTTGTAAGTAATGATGAGATCTTACCACTGGACTTGTTGGAGTGACTTGGTGGTATACCTCGAAGACTACTACTGGATCTTCTAGACGGCTACAGCTAGTTATATCGAGTTTGGGCTCGTTTTGTAAGTTAGGATGAGATCTTACCACTGGACTTGTTGGAGTGACCTGATGGTATACTTCGAAGACTACTACTGGATCTTCTAGACGGCTACAGCTAGTTATATCGAGTTTGGGCTCGTTTTGTAAGTTATGATGAGATCTTACCACTGGACTTGTTGGAGTGACCTGATGGTATACTTCGAAGACTACTACTGGATCTTCTAGACGGCTACAGCTAGTTATATCGAGTTTGGGCTCGTTTTGTAAGTAATGATGAGATCTTACCACTGGACTTGTTGGAGTGACTTGGTGGTATACCTCGAAGACTTCTATTGGAACTCCTAGATCTTTACAGCTAGTTATATCGAGTTTGGGCTTGTTTTGTAAGTTATGATGAGATCTTACCACTGGACTTGTTGGAGTGACCTGATGGTATACTTCAAAGACTACTACTGGATCTTCTAGACGGCTACAGCTAGTTATATCGAGTTTGGGCTCGTTTTGTAAGTAATGATAAGATCTTACCACTGGAATTGTTGGAGTGATTGGTGGTATACCTCGAAGACTTCTATTGGAACTCCTAGATCTTTACAGCTAGTTATATCGAGTTTGGGCTCGTTTTGTAAGTTATGATGAGATCTTACCACTGGACTTGTTGGAGTGACCTGATGGTATACTTCGAAGACTACTTCTGGATCTTCTAGACGGCTGCAGCTAGTTATATCGAGTTTGGGCTCGTTTTGTAAGTTATGATGAGATCTTACCACTGGACTTGTTGGAGTGACTTGGTGGTATACCTCGAAGACTTCTATTGGAACTCCTAGATCTTTACAGCTAGTTATATCGAGTTTGGGCTCGTTTTGTAAGTTAGGATGAGATCTTACCACTGGACTTGTTGGAGTGACCTCATGGTATACTTCGAAGACTTCTACTGGATCTTCTAGACGGCTACAGCTAGTTATATCGAGTTTGGGCTCGTTTTGTAAGTAATGATGAGATCTTACCACTGGACTTGTTGGAGTGACCTGATGGTATACTTCGAAGACTATACTACTGGATCTTCTAGACAGCTACAGCTAGTTATATCGAGTTTGGGCTCGTTTTGTAAGTAATGATGAGATCTTACCACTGGACTTGTTGGAGTGACTTGGTGGTATACCTCGAAGACTTCTATTGGAACTCCTAGATCTTTACAGCTAGTTATATCGAGTTTGGGCTCGTTTTGTAAGTTAGGATGAGATCTTACCACTGGACTTGTTGGAGTGACCTGATGGTATACTTCGAAGACTTCTACTGGATCTTCTAGACGGCTACAGCTAGTTATATCGAGTTTGGGCTCGTTTTGTAAGTAATGATGAGATCTTACCACTGGACTTGTTGGAGTGACCTGATGGTATACTTCGAAGACTATACTACTGGATCTTCTAGACAGCTACAGCTAGTTATATCGAGTTTGGGCTCGTTTTGTAAGTAATGATGAGATCTTACCACTGGACTTGTTGGAGTGACTTGGTGGTATACTTCGAAGACTTCTATTGGAACTCCTAGATCTTTACAGCTAGTTATATCGAGTTTGGGCTCGTTTTGTAAGTAATGATGAGATCTTACCACTGGACTTGTTGGAGTGACTTGGTGGTATACCTCGAAGACTTCTATTGGAACTCCTAGATCTTTACAGCTAGTTATATCGAGTTTGGGCTCGTTTTGTAAGTTAGGATGAGATCTTACCACTGGACTTGTTGGAGTGACCTGATGGTATACTTCGAAGACTTCTACTGGATCTTCTAGACGGCTACAGCTAGTTATATCGAGTTTGGGCTCGTTTTGTAAGTAATGATGAGATCTTACCACTGGACTTGTTGGAGTGACCTGATGGTATACTTCGAAGACTATACTACTGGATCTTCTAGACAGCTACAGCTAGTTATATCGAGTTTGGGCTCGTTTTGTAAGTAATGATGAGATCTTACCACTGGACTTGTTGGAGTGACTTGGTGGTATACTTCGAAGACTTCTATTGGAACTCCTAGATCTTTACAGCTAGTTATATCGAGTTTGGGCTCGTTTTGTAAGTAATGATGAGATCTTACCACTGGACTTGTTGGAGTGACCTGATGGTATACTTCGAAGACTACTACTGGATCTTCTAGACGGCTACAGCTAGTTATATCGAGTTTGGGCTCGTTTTGTAAGTAATGATGAGATCTTACTACTGGACTTGTTGGAGTGACCTGATGGTATACTTCGAAGACTACTACTGGATCTTCTAGACGGCTACAGCTAGTTATAGTGAGATTGGGCTCGTTTTGTAAGTAATGATGAGATCTTACCACTGAACTTGTTGGAGTGACTTGGTGGTATACCTTGAAGACTTCTATTGGAACTCCTAGATCTTTAGAGTTAGTTGTATTGAGTTTGGGCTCGTTTTGTAAGTTATGATGATTAGATCTAGGAGTTCCAATAGAAGTCTTCGAGGTATACCATCAGGTCACTCCAACAAGTCCAGTGGTAAGATCTCATCATTACTTACAAAACGAGCCAAAACTCGATATCACTAGCTGTAGCTGTCTAGAAGATCCAGTAGTAGTCTTCGAGGTATACCACCAAGTCACTCCAACAAGTCCAGTGGTAAGATCTCATCATTACTTACAAAACGAGCCCAAATTCGATATAACTAGCTGTAAAGATCTAGGAGTTCCAATAGAAGTCTTCGAGGTATACCACCAAGTCACTCCAACAAGTCCAGTGGTAATATCTCATCATTACTTACAAAACGAGCCCAAACTCGATATAACTAGCTGTAAAGATCTAGGAGTTCCAATAGAAGTCTTCGAGGTATACCATCAGGTCACTCCAACAAGTCCAGTGGTAAGATCTCATCATTACTTACAAAACGAGCCCAAACTCGATACGACTAGCTGTAAAGATCTAGGAGTTCCAATAGAAGTCTTCGAGGTGTACCATCAGGTCACTCCAACAAGTCCAGTGGTAAGATCTCATCATTACTTACAAAACGAGCCCAAACTCGATATAACTAGCTGTAGCCGTCTAGAAGATAAAGTAGTAGTCTTCGAAGTATACCATCAGGTCACTCCAACAAGTCCAGTGGTAAGATCTCATCATTACTTACAAAACGAGCCCAAACTCGATATAACTAGCTGTAAAGATCTAGGAGTTCCAATAGAAGTCTTCGAAGTATACCACCAAGTCACTCCAACAAGTCCAGTGGTAAGATCTCATCATTACTTACAAAACGAGCCCAAACTCGATATAACTAGCTGTAGCTGTCTAGAAGATCCAGTAGTATAGTCTTCGAAGTATACCATCAGGTCACTCCAACAAGTCCAGTGGTAAGATCTCATCATTACTTACAAAACGAGCCCAAACTCGATATAACTAGCTGTAGCCGTCTAGAAGATCCAGTAGAAGTCTTCGAAGTATACCATCAGGTCACTCCAACAAGTCCAGTGGTAAGATCTCATCCTAACTTACAAAACGAGCCCAAACTCGATATAACTAGCTGTAAAGATCTAGGAGTTCCAATAGAAGTCTTCGAGGTATACCACCAAGTCACTCCAACAAGTCCAGTGGTAAGATCTCATCATTACTTACAAAACGAGCCCAAACTCGATATAACTAGCTGTAAAGATCTAGGAGTTCCAATAGAAGTCTTCGAAGTATACCACCAAGTCACTCCAACAAGTCCAGTGGTAAGATCTCATCATTACTTGCAAAACGAGCCCAAACTCGATATAACTAGCTGTAGCTGTCTAGAAGATCCAGTAGTATAGTCTTCGAAGTATACCATCAGGTCACTCCAACAAGTCCAGTGGTAAGATCTCATCATTACTTACAAAACGAGCCCAAACTCGATATAACTAGCTGTAGCCGTCTAGAAGATCCAGTAGAAGTCTTCGAAGTATACCATCAGGTCACTCCAACAAGTCCAGTGGTAAGATCTCATCATTACTTACAAAACGAGCCCAAACTCGATATAACTAGCTGTAAAGATCTAGGAGTTCCAATAGAAGTCTTCGAGGTATACCACCAAGTCACTCCAACAAGTCCAGTGGTAAGATCTCATCATTACTTACAAAACGAGCCCAAACTCGATATAACTAGCTGTAGCTGTCTAGAAGATCCAGTAGTATAGTCTTCGAAGTATACCATCAGGTCACTCCAACAAGTCCAGTGGTAAGATCTCATCATTACTTACAAAACGAGCCCAAACTCGATATAACTAGCTGTAGCCGTCTAGAAGATCCAGTAGAAGTCTTCGAAGTATACCATCAGGTCACTCCAACAAGTCCAGTGGTAAGATCTCATCCTAACTTACAAAACGAGCCCAAACTCGATATAACTAGCTGTAAAGATCTAGGAGTTCCAATAGAAGTCTTCGAGGTATACCACCAAGTCACTCCAACAAGTCCAGTGGTAAGATCTCATCATAACTTACAAAACGAGCCCAAACTCGATATAACTAGCTGCAGCCGTCTAGAAGATCCAGAAGTAGTCTTCGAAGTATACCATCAGGTCACTCCAACAAGTCCAGTGGTAAGATCTCATCATAACTTACAAAACGAGCCCAAACTCGATATAACTAGCTGTAAAGATCTAGGAGTTCCAATAGAAGTCTTCGAGGTATACCACCAATCACTCCAACAATTCCAGTGGTAAGATCTTATCATTACTTACAAAACGAGCCCAAACTCGATATAACTAGCTGTAGCCGTCTAGAAGATCCAGTAGTAGTCTTTGAAGTATACCATCAGGTCACTCCAACAAGTCCAGTGGTAAGATCTCATCATAACTTACAAAACAAGCCCAAACTCGATATAACTAGCTGTAAAGATCTAGGAGTTCCAATAGAAGTCTTCGAGGTATACCACCAAGTCACTCCAACAAGTCCAGTGGTAAGATCTCATCATTACTTACAAAACGAGCCCAAACTCGATATAACTAGCTGTAGCTGTCTAGAAGATCCAGTAGTAGTCTTCGAAGTATACCATCAGGTCACTCCAATAAGGCCAGTGGTAAGATCTCATCATAACTTACAAAACGAGCCCAAACTCAATACAACTTACTCTAAAGATCTAGGAGTTCCAATAGAAGTTTTCGAGGTATACATGCAGGTCAGTACTACATTCGGGGAATGTAACTTTGCAAGAAATTTCGAAATTCTATCAAATAATAAAATAATGCTATTATATTGAAGGTACCATAGGTACCTAGTACTTAGTTTCTTCTTTTCAAAATATATTATCAATTTGGTTTGCTCAACTTAGACTTAGATTTAGAATTAAACTTAGACTTAGACTAAGTCTGAGTTCAAATCTAAGCCTAAGTCTAACACTAAGACTAAGTCTAAGTCTTAGTCTTAGTGTTAGACTTAGGCTTAGACTTAAAGAGACTTAGTCTTAGTCTAATGCATTTCCCAGTGGCTTAAAAAAGTCTAAATCGAAGTCTAAGACTAAGACTAAATCTAAGTCTAACTTAGTGTACAGCAAGTCCGGACGAAAATAAAAAATAAAAAAATAAAACATAAACAATTTATATCCAAGTATCAAAACAAGTTAATTCACTCATTTTTAACGCAGCTTGCCCGCGCCTGTGTGTGCGTGTGAACGGTGCATGTGTAGAAGTGCGTTTTTATACCTACTCTTTGCGAAATCCCGTCCTTAAGCACACACAACTTTCAGGAACCCCCAAAGTTTCCTATAAAAACATTTACGTGATGTTCATGTACAAAACAGCGAAAAAAAAAATGTAGAGCCAGATTTTCTACATTAAAATCGTGTGACCCACTGCAATTTTTAAACCTCTGTGAGTTTAAACCTAAATCCAAGCGGAATAAGCCGTGGGCATATTCAGCTGTTTAATAAATAAATAATAATAAGCCGCCGATAAGGCCGCCATTTGTGCTCACATTCCTTTAATTTACTTTAAGTTAATTTTATCTTTTATTCCTATGTAATGTGGTGTACAATAAAGTGTATTCATTTCATTTCAAATAATTAGTATCATGCGCTGTCAGAGCTGTACCTACTGCCGCCGTCTTAACGGAAAAGTTCTGAGCAATGTCATAAAAATAAAGAAGAACGAATACCTGGCTTAGAGAGAGGGCAGACTGGCTTCTTTTAGCGGCAGCGATAGACATTATCGCGCATAAAAGACGCCGAAACGCTGACCTTCGCATCTTTTAGTTGCGTATTGAACGCTTTTGAGTGGATGTAAACGCAAAGCACCAATCGCTGCCTCTAAAAGATCCCAGTCTGCTCTCTCCATAATATAAAGGAATATTTAAATAATTTCCGATTGCATAACCATAATATATTTTATTTATTTCCAATATTTTTCGAAACGTGAAAATCTTGCGTAATGTTATTAATACATAATCCGAAGTAAGCTTTTAATCGATAAAATAAATTGTCCCATATGACTCCCATGGCGGCGGGCTGGCTCGTTGTGAGCAAAACGTCAATTTTAATTTGGCAAGCTACAGCCAACAATATGTTTACGAGGAAAAGCTTTAAAACTAATTGACTGATATCGACAATTTACCGCGTGTAAAAAAACTACTGCCAAATTGAATAGTCTATCAATCCCATATAACTGATTGATAAAAGACAATAATAATGTTATCTAATTAATAATAAAATTTTACTCAGGGCCGATTTCACCAACGTAAAATATGTCGTATCCGAACGTTTTGATATTTTGGCATGATTTTCAATACAATTACTGTTGAAATGCCTCAATAGTCCAACGGTTAAAGGTGCGGACTGAAAACTGAAAGGTCGTACCGTATTGTCGTGTCGTCGTGCGAACGAAGTTGGGTGGAACCATATAACTTTGTTATTACTTTAACAGCACGTACTCTCGGTGTTTAAATGATAATGGAGGTACTCATCCCATAATTTTCCAATTTGATTTCAATTGGGACAAATTACAGAAATATTACATGCAATTGGGCGATGTTAATTGAATTAACAAAAGCATTACACAGTAGGTATATTTTTATTGCATAAGTATACCTTTATCTACATACTTACTGATGTCAGCAACTTTGTCCGCGTGGATTTTGGGTTTTTAAAAATTCCTCGTGAATTCTTTTCATTTTCCGACATAAAAATACCTATGCTTTTCAAGATTTGTTCAGCAGTTGGGGCGTGTTGTAAAATGTGTAAGTAATTATTATTTTTTACCGGCCGTGTTTGTGTTCTCTTTCGTATTCGATTAGTATTCGTATTCTTAAAAAAAGTATCTGAAGCCACTGTATATCTAATCCGATCTAAATCTAAATATATAAAAGGCGAAGGTGACTGACTGACTGATCTATCAACGCACAGCTCAAAACACTGGACGGATCAGGCTGAAATTTGGCATGTAGGTAGCTATTATAACGTGGGTGTTCGCTAAGAAAGGATTTTTGAAAATTTAACCCTTAAAGGGATAAAATAGGGGTTTGAAAAATCGAACTTAACGTGAGCGAAGCCGCGGGAAAAGCTAGTATAAAAGCAAAAGGTGACTGACTGACTGATCAATAAACGCAGAGCTCAAAACACTGGATGGATCGAGCTGACATTTGGCATACAGATTGCTAGCTATTAACACGTAGGTATGCGCTAAGGATTTTTGAAAATTCATCCCTTAAGGTGGTAAAATACGGGTTTGAAAAATAGAAATTAACGTGAACGAAGCTGCGGACATAAGCTAGTCGTAAATGTATTCAGAAAAAAGGGAAAATAGCCAGCAAAAAGGTATTAAAGTCTCCTTTACGAAGTAGTAATTTTTAAACATCAGCTTTTACCGTCCCTCGTTCTTAGTTTTAGCTTTTTCTGTTGTTTCGATGTTAATAATTTATCTTTTCTTTCATCGACCCTATACATGATTGACATACTCGTAGCTAGGCTACTTTTATTGAATAGAATGTGCCTGACTTGTCAGTTAGTAATAACATGCTTTCATACTGTAGGCCTTTCTATAGGCCATTGAGTTAGAAACTAAAAAACACTCGGTGATTGAATCGCGTACATAAATATTATCTATTCTAATAAAAAAATATTTAACTCTATTTAATTCTTAACTCTTAATACTTACTTAATATGATTCTTTGATGATACACGCATCTGTCTGTCTATTCGTCCTGACTGAACCACTTTAAAAATACAATTCGAAGTACAGTTCATAAAAAATGTAAGTACGTTTGTGCACTCATTAGATTCTAAGTTTGATTCCATCCGGAATTTAGTTATTGAAAATCTTGTAAGCTGTGTAGAGTGCGGTAAGAAAACACGAAAAAAAATTGAGGACATGTCACGTGTTTCAGGTTGGTTCCTTGTCAGATAATGTCGAGCGATGATAGCGCTGCATTATTGCCAGGGGACGGACGCTTAACGACAGAGGAAACTCATTAAATACGCGGGGATTTATGACACGCGAGGGCATGTAACGCTATAACAAAATTTAGGTAACAACACCGTCTTCAAACTCGTATATTATTACGTATTTTAAGGAAGGTTTAAGGAGTTAATGTAACGCGTGCCGGCATCGACTCCAAAACCGTTGACACTGTGGAACCTCGCTAATGATGTTACGCTCTATATTGATACGTGTTTCAAACAGTTCCTTTTTCTTCTTCTTCTTTATCAACCTTTAGATGTCCACTGCTGGACAAAGGTCGCTTGCATGGACTTCCACAGGAACTCGGATTTGCGCCGCATATATATAGTGACTCCCTGCAACTTCTCTGACGTCATCATCTACCAATATCTTTTCTCATCTTAAATATCTATTTTACAGCAATTTTTACTTATTAGGTAACATAGGACCACGCACTTCCTCAAGTGCGCAACTGTAAGGCGGGAAAAGAAAGCAGTTTCTTTGAAATATGAAATCGTTTGCTCGTCAAACTATTTTTTCATTTTCTATAATATGTTGTTTAAAATAAGGAAAAGGGTGTGGTCAAAGTCACAAGGCGGGCCCAATTTTACCTAACAATTTGTGTATTCCGACCATAAATTTTGATCGATCGATTCCAGATAAAACAAACTGAAAACATCTAAAACAAACAGATAATTATTATTCCCCTTACCTAAATTAACCAATTCAACTTACCTCCGACAGCGGCAAAATTACGATATCAATTTTCCTTTACAAAAACGTAAAAGAAACGACTTCGTTATTTACATCAACGATCGGTGAGCCGAAGATAAAAATCTTTTATCTGCCTCTGAATGGGATGTTTTTACCATAATTTCAAGGAGAATTTCACCTAATTACTGGAAATCTTCCGGAGCTCGGGTTTCCTTTGTAAAAGAAACATTTTTTTTAAATCATAGATGCTTTCTAAAGTTTGCTTTAAAAAATTAGATATTGTCTTGGTTAAGTATACGTAGAATATTATCAATTCTTTAAAATTTCGAATTAAGAATTTTTACATTTTCGTTAAAGCTTGTTCTTTAAACATCAAAAACATTTTGACTTCCCGCAACTTCTTATGTAGTCTTTGAAGAAAATCAGCCAAGTCACTTTAGAGAAACATAACACTGCATACAGAATGCAGTGTTATGCTCCCCCCCCCCTCCCCCATTGCTCTGCTAATAACCCCATCACAATTAGTCCAGTCAGTGCGAATTTGGTTAGAATAGTAACAGGAAATAAATTCAGATTTCAGATTCAAATGCAGATTTCAGTATTGTAGGTATAAATGTAATTGAAGCTTCCATGCAATAATCTAGAAATATATTTGGTGTTTAGGTTAGTTACGTAGTCACGTTCAAAGCCATCAAAAGAAAAAACTACACCAATATCATAAAACACCTGCAGTGGAGTTTTACCCGAATTCAGAACATTTACTTATTCGTAGAGCTTCTTCTTCCCCAATGCGTATTATGTGATGTTAAATGAGACACGTTCAAAAGTTAAATTGCTCTAATTTGTGCAACTTATTGCACACCGGCCTCCCCGCTTGAAAGCCGTTGCAGAGCTATTTTCTTTAGGGATGTGCATTTGTTAAAGTCGACAGTCACTGCAGCTTTGTCCTTTCCTGGATAAATGATAAAATAAATACCGAGATGATGTCGTATTCTAGCATATTTTTGATGTAGCAATAATTGTTGAACCATTTTTTAATAATATCTGAAGCCGATACAGATACTTGTACCTAATTAAGTGAAAATTTCGTATTTTAATGTACGTATTTTAATGCCTCTGGATATGAAAATTCCGATACTCTTCAAGATTCATCAAGAGCATCATTATAAATTATAAATACTTATAATATCTCATTTGATTTTCAGGAAAGGGAAAATATGAAATGGAAATAAATATGGTTTATTGATTGAGTCGTGTTAGCTGTCATTTTCTAATCGATAACATTGTAGGTTGACTTTCACATGCCTTTAACCACGGTTAAGCGAGTGGGTTTAGATCTCCCTTTTTTGCGGGGCTATTTGATTCGTTTTGCTTGTGAAAGCGCATCTCCTTTGAACTTGCTTGAATTATTTAATCTTTTAATAGAATAACAGCGCTACGTAGCCGCTCCGTACTATCTGATGCGCATTTAGATACAACTCCCCCCTGTATTACCTTATAGAAAATCAGGAATTTTCTTGATACCGTTTTGAATAGCTTTAGACTTTATATCTTACAACTTGAAATATTTTTTCTTATAGAAAATCAGAATCAGAAATGGCGATGAATGAATACTTTGCCACAATCACAACGATGAAAAAACAATAGTCTATAACTACAGGCGAAAACGTTGCTTTTTGGTAGTGATTTCATACCGATCAATAGTTCTAGCAACTGCTCAAGCTAAAGCAAACTTCATTAGTCGCAATCAAAGTGGGATAAGTAGTTAGAGAGTTTCAAACTCACCGATAGATTAGTTAGTCTTCTCAAACAGTTGAATTCCACTTCTGGACATAACTTTCTTGCATGAGGTAATCGTCAATCTTCCATCCACTCAAGGTGGAATTTTTGCATTCAGCGTTTCCCGTTACGAGGTCACCATTAAAGTATCTTGGGACCCCGACGTTAATCGGTTGTTTAAAATACATTGATGCAGTAAGACCGCCATAAAAAAGCCAGTCAAAGGCGATAGCATTAGTCACAGTAGCAATCAATTATAGGCAATCCTACCTACATCATTATTTTACATGAATATTGGTAGGGAATGAATAACTTTCTTCATAAATTGATCCCATTGAATCAATTAGGGTTAATAGCACCCGTTATTACTTATTCATATTAATGGCATGAATGGTGGCTTACTAAACACAAAGATTTTCAGACTTAAAGCAGTTAAAGGCGGCCGCTAATTGGAGGGTGATGTGAAGGGAGAAATTGGTTGCTCTATGACGACATCACATTGACACCAATTCTAAAATTTAACGTGCCTGCTTATTAGAAACTGCTAAACTGCTGTTTAGAATTTACGTGTTTATTAATAGGATAATTTTTGATTGGGTAATAGCTGTATGAAGAAACAGTTTCCATTTATTGAAATGTAAGCTGATACCTACGACTCTTCCGAGTAGATTTAGGTTTAAAATGAAAACTCAACAGTTAATAAGGTGGCAACTTTTACCTTCTCTAAATACTGTACTCAGCTGAGAAAATCCCTTAAACTTTATATTAACATAATATCTTCTTTTTCCGTGAGCCGTGAGATTTTTACGATATAATAAAATCTTATACCTATAGAACTCATAGTAGGTACTTCAAACAGAAATCTAATCTAGATAGATATTCTCAATCTAATTAGGATATCACGGTATCTAATTACGATATCTAATTAGGATTTTGCAGGTGACTTCAAATTCACGGCCACTATACCAGTGGCCGTGAATTTGAAGTCACCTGCAAAAAAACATTAGAAACACAAAGTTGTCCATTAGAGTACTTATTTAACTTTTCGATTGATAACACAATCGTCATAGGTAGTTATGCGAAGTTCAGCCAATCACAAGCTGTACCAAAGCAAGGGTGAACCGCTGACACAAAATTGGGGTTATTTAAAGTCACCTGTGAAAATCTATGGGAAACACAAAGTTGCCCATTAGTGTACTTATTTAATTTTTAAATTGAAAACACACAATCATCATAGGTAGTTATGCGAAGTTGGGTCGATTACAAACTCTACCAAAGCAAGGTTGAACCGCTGACACAAAATTGGGGTTATTTTAAGTCACCTGTGCAAAATAAAAATAAAAATAAAAAATAAACCATTGGAAACAAAAAGATGTCTATTAGAGTACTAATTTAACTTTTAGATTGACAACACATAATCGTCATAGGTAGTTATGCGAAGTTCGGCCGATTACAAGCTCTACCAAAGCAAGGGTGAACCGCTGACACAAAATTGGGGTTATTTGAGCGTGACTATAAATTAATTTCGGTGCAGGGCATTGCAGTTAAGCCTCCATACATTTTAATTGCTTCCATTATCGGCTGTTCAGCGAAATGGCGTTTCGGTGACAATGGGCTTAGGTTACCCTTATATATTTTGGCATAGGGATACAGCCTTCAGAATAACCTTTGTTAAAGCTTTACACGCGACTTAGCTTTTGTCATATGTAATTTTCAGCTATTCTTTTGGGTTTTCACTATTTTTAACCCACCCCTGTAATAGAGTGGATATAAAAAAAAATTCAAATCGGTCAAGCCGTTTTTGAGTTTTAGTCAGACTGACGAACAGCAGTTCATTTTTGTATTAAGAAGACTAGCTGGCGCTCTCGACTTCGTCTGTGTTGATTTCTAAAATTCCTTCTTTTTTATTGAAAATTTTTGGACTTGGACTTCCACTGCCATAGGACTCTTTAAATGATCTACACAGAATACGGTCTTGAGCCGTTTGTAATCTGCGGCCGCATTCTTATAAGTTTACGTAAACGGATACGCTTCAAATTAAAATGGATGTACTGAATTTGTGACTTTAAATCAATATCGCATTAGCGTCAAAGTAAAATGAACTTTAACTAATTTCACTTTGACGCTAATATCATCGAATACGAATACGATCAATCGAATTAAAACTTATACTAAACCCATTCTGCCTACACCTTAATTAACAAAGAAAAATAAAGGTCCATGTGAATTTGCTTTAAAACAACAAAAACGTTTCAATTATATCAACTGACGATTTATTCCCTCAACAAACTGTTTCACTGTTTTATTCAAACAGACAGGAATGGAATAATCCTTTGTGCCTGTAAATATTGCATATTGTTTTGCATAGGTTTGTCCTGAGGCTGGTAAAGCGACGCAAATGACATTTTCTCATCGTAGTCCCCTTTCTATTCGGAGGGTGTTACAACATTTGACTAATTTTTTATTTATCTACCTTCTGTGTTGGGAAAATATTCACTCCTCTTTTGCAAAAATATCATCATGTGGGTTCCAAAATCTATAATGAATAAGGAACTATTTCCTTTGTTAACTAACAAAACGTTGAAACCCCACAAAATGACGAGCGAGCATCGTACATCGGTTTCATCGTTTCTATTTAAGTCATCAGAGGGCGAGCGTCGCGCATAGATTTCATCGTTTCTATTTAGGCCCGCCCGACTTCAACAAACGTGTACAAACTAAAAATATTTTTGTACTTTGTAGTGGCGTTCGAGGTCGGTTTATTGATAAGAATTTGTATATAAAATCACATTCGTAACTTTAAAAAAAAATTAAAATTATTAATTTCAGGTTGACCAACTTGTGTCCCTTATGACAAGCCACTTTACCGCCGGAAAGCAGTTTTTGCTGAAAAGAGCCGGCAAGAAACTTAGAAATTGCTGTATAGTACCTATGCTTGTGGTAAATATTTATCTAGTCTAGTATAATAAGACATTAATGAGAGCCGTATCTACCAGCATGAAACATATCCATGGCGCCAGCCCCCTAATACACGAACTAGTAAAATCCTTTATTTTGTCCCTTTCTATACATTACCTCTTCGTAAACACCATGTTTGCCATGTTAACTTTCACCCATAAATAAATTACTGTTCCCGGAAAAATTATCCAATAAATCCTCTCCAATGTAATTGGAACCAGTCAAATTGTATTAGTTCTTCCCTTTTATTATGTAACTTCAGTATCAATGTACAAATAATATAACCTTTCGTTACTTCTTATAGATCTTTATATACTTACTTCTTGTTTTCCCTAAATAATGGACCCAACTATCGCTAAACTTTTCGAATAACCAGTAAAATGGAGCCTACTAAAACATTTGTAATATTTAGTATGAAAATTGATCAGGGTTCTTTTTTGGAGACTGTTAGTGATTTATTTACATTTATAGATACATTATAAAAAGCCATAGCAGAAAAGTTGCCAGTATTTAAAATTTATAGAAAGATCGATCTTTCCTAAGTTTTAAATCCTGTTGAAAAGTCAACTATTCACTTATTAGTCAATTATTTAGTCAATTATTCACTATTCAGTTGCCGATTACATAATTTTAAATAAAGTGTTCCTGCACACAAAGTAATCGACATACATATAGGGAGCATAGGAAACTGAAACCAAATCTTTGACGAACTGTATCAATGTCCAAGTGTCAGTCAAATTAGAGTAAGTAGGAAATATGATGGCAGAAAAATAAACATTCTAAAAACAGTCCTTTAACCTGTAACTGTTTTCGATCACCATGTGGGAGGAAAAAAAAGGAGGAGGGCGAAGAACACATTAAAAAAAAGAAACGAGATTTTATATCGGTACTAGTACGAGTATGGAGGAGTTTCATTTAGATTACTTCAAATACAGGCCCTTATCCCTTAAAGCGGAAAAACTTGATAGAACTCAGGACTAGCTTTAACTTTTTCCGTTATCCGAAATGTGTCACTAAGTACGGAACCCTTTTTCTTTGACAAGACAAACTAAGAAAGATAAAATGTTCTTTAACAGACATTAAAGAGCTGTTGCCTCGGAAGAAAGCCATAAAAAGGCGTAGTTCCGCGGCCCGTGGGGACCTGAGCTCTGCTTAGCTTTCACCCGCTGAACCAAAATAATAGAAAGACTTATCAATCTACGAACACTAGCTGATATATATCACTTCGTCCACAGGGTTTTTACAATATCGTAGTAAAATAATGTATCTACCTTTATATTTTAATCCAGTTCGTCTATCCCACGAACAGACAAATCATCAACCCCAACTAAAATAATAATTACCGTGGTACGTACTTGTAATATTTTATAACAATTATGCCACTAAACCACGAATCAAGTCTAAAAACACTTTCGCATTAATAATATTAGTAAGGATTTTCTGTCATGAAATTCGATACGAAAATCTCAGTGTTATTACAGGGGCACGCTCTAATTTTCTCAATTGTTAGCAACGTACGGTTAACCTGAAACTCGGATCGTCACGGGAGCGATTGAGCTCCGCCCGAGCTCTCAATGGGAGGCATAAACGAATTTAAGCCAGCAATTTTAACCTTCCAACTTCTCCGTAATGTAGAATTCCCAACAATCATCGTAGAAATGGCGGTTGCTTATGTACCTAACTTGTTTAATAGTTCTGTTTGTTATGTTGTTATAACAAACAAAGCTATATGACATTACTTGCGCGGTTTGTTTGTGAAATTCGGAATATTTACGTAAGTAGTGTACTTAGTTAAAGCAAAGCAAAGTTAGTTGGAACTTGGGAGTGTATTACAAAAGTAACAAAAGAGATTTTCACTTCAATAGTTTACCTGTAATGTGTCAGTTAATTTCGTAAACAATATAAAAGTGAATATTTCTTAGTAACTTAATTAAAAGATATAATGATATTGTTTTTTTAATATATAGACCAGCAGTTCACTACGATCTCGCTTGATGGTAAGTGAAAATGGTGTGCGCTTACCCAGAAGATGCCTATTCACCCGAACCGATGGTAGAGCCATGACGTGTCATAAGAGCTACAAGTTGGCCTACACGAAATAAATAATTTTGAATTTGAATTTGATTTAAAGATACACAAGTTATAGTTAGTTAGAAAAACGGAAGCCAGAAGGGTAATTTCAATTTAGTGCACACACTATCTCGACCTACCTATACTTACGTATACATGTTGAAATTTTATTGGTTGTACTCCCTGAAGGAGGTGAATGTGCTCATGAAACTGAACAACTTTCCCCAGGGAACATAGGTCGAAATATGAAAAAAAAAAATTGGACCCTCCATACAAAATTGTCGATCAGCTGATTGATTTACTATGGGAGTTCCAATTTTTTTTTTCACATTTCGACCTATGTTCCTTGGGGAAAGTTTTTCAGTTTCATGAGCACATTCACCTCTTTCAGGGAGTACAACCAATGAAATTTCACCGTGTATACAAGCTATAGCTTGTGCTATTTAGGAAATTTTCTTTGAGTTCCCTAGAAGTGTGCTTTCGTTATTAATTTTTTTTAAACCTAAATCCACTTCATAATTGTCATCGTCTAAAGTCTAAACCGGTGACCTAGGTGGTCTCTGTATCCAGCGGTTGCTAGAGGTCTTTCAATTCTGCGTGTTCCGGTACGAGGTCGTCACTTCAACCCACTTGTACGAGTATGTGCTGAAATTGTATTTTCCACGACAGTTGAGTCGTAAATTAAATAACACTCGTCGTAATATAACAATATACATGTAATAAACGGCCACGCGCATTGTAGGATTCCGTAGTTGCCAATGTTTGGTAGTTGCTTTGTTATATTATTAGTATCGTGAATACTTTTCACATATATAAAATTAATAGTTTAGTTTTTAGAGGGGACGTCGACGACGCCCTTAATATTTCAAAAAAAAAAATCATAACTCCTTCAATACTTTTGAAAGATTCTTCCAACAATATCACACACGATGAAATAGACGAGTAAAAAAATGTCATCCCCCTTTACATGTAGGAGAGGTACCTAAAATAGTAGTTTTTTTCAAGATTTTGTTGTTCAGCTTTGTCGGCGTAGTTAATTTATATACACTTTCCAACTTACAACTCTTTAGTACGAATAGTCTCTGCGCTATGATGCGGACAGACGGACAGACGGCTCGGACTTGGGGAAACTATAAGGGTCCCTTGTAGTTTTACTACGGAACCCTAAAATTGGCGCCTCCGTGTCTCAGGTGCAGGAGGAAGTTTTCAATCAAATGAGCAAAGTGGGCGCTGAACGAAATGTACGGCGTTGACTGATTGACAACATTGTAAGGAGAAACATTTCCTCCGCATTTTCTTCCAAGTAATTCAAAAACTCTCGAACACCCATTTATTTCGAGTGATGAAAGCCTGATGGATTTTTTCTTGTCACAGATTTCACGCGTTACCTACATAAAAGAGATTGAGTTTCACAACAAGTTATGTTTTTTTTAATGCACCGCAAACATTTTGGAATGCTTCTCCGGCTTCCGTTGTTTTTCAGCTTACTATAAATTGGGTACCATTAAATAAAGAGTGAATAGGCATCTTCTAACCTCTATTTTAGATTGCATCTTCACTTACCATCAGATGTGATCGCAGTGTAGCGCTAGTCTATATATGAAAAGATTCACGAGTCCATAATAAAACACATTGCATTAAACGACACAAAATTTGAAAATTGCCGCGATGTAACACATTCCCTAGCCAATTCTCATTTTAAATATTACTCCCCATTTATTTATAGTCTACAGAAACTTTAATACCGTGCTATTGTTCAAGCTTATCGTGTATCCGGACACTTTTATTTTTAGCAGCGCTGATTAAAATTTCAGAACAAAGCGAGAAGCATTGCACTTTGTACGTGAGCGGGAATAATTTAGCCGGGGGCATCCCCCGTCTGTCATACGCTTTGACTCGATGATTACCGGATAAGGACTTTAGTGATGGGTTAAAATAATGAACATGGGACCTGGATGACACATCATTTAACTGCTCATAGACATGGCATACGTGTGTGTTATAACTAGTAAAAATATATTTATACTATGTATAGTTCTTGCTATTCACGACGGCGTGTGGCTCATAGTTGTGTGTGTATCCTATCTGTATAAGTGTGAGAGAGAGCTTGCTCGCGTCTGCACCGCTCCCATCTAGGCTCCTGATAGGCACGCACACTTACGCAATGTGCATGTACACGACGTAACCACAAGTAAAGCGCCCGTAACTTCGTGAGATAAACGTACTATACCATATCGACCTATACGCAGAATAGAGTTACTTCTGCAAAATCCTTACTTTACAGGAGAGCGATTTGAAGTTTGTCTTGCCTGTAACTTTTTTCGTTATTTTTCTAGAGAATTGATTCTCATAGTATACTTTTGGAACATTATTATGCATTGATTACTATCAATAAACTCAATGCAAAACCCATAATTTGGAATTTAGGTGTTTCTATATGCATATGTGACGATTTTTTGCGGATGTCTCCATGTTCTATATGTATATGTAACCTTATACTTGGGAAAAGCGTTCGTACCATGTCTATATATAACTTTTTTTTATGGAAATACTAATCTTCAAACGGTCTTATTTGCTGTAAAGAAAGAAATATAAATACAAAATAAACAGTGTTTCTTATTTCATAATAACACATTTATTAGTAAAAAAAATTCAACATAATTTGACTAATTTTTTTAATTACTAAGCATGTACCTACTATAAAATTGTCTTACAAAAAAATGTAAAAATTAATAATAAAATAACTGAAAGTACTTTGTATTTTATATAGGTAATACTAGCTTTTGCCCGCAACTTTGCTCACATTAAGTTCGATTTTTCAATCCCCTATTTTACCCCCTTAGGGGTTGAATTTTCAAAAATTCTTTCTCAGCGGATGCCTACGTCATAATAGCTATCTGTATGTCTTTCAGCCCGATCTATCCAGTGTTTTGAGCAATGTGATGATGATGAGTCAGTCAGTCAATTAGTCACCTTATCCTTTTATATATTTAGGAAATTAAATTTAGGAACTATTGTGTAAATATGTAAGTAGAATGTATTAATAATCCTACTATAGAAACCTCAAAATGAAACTAATAAATAAATAATATAAAACATAAACATAAATAACGTATTAGGAACTATTATTTAGCATTAATAATAATCCTATTATAGAAAACTCGAATAAAACCAACGAAATAAAATTGCTACAAGGACAATATATAAGTTCTTTCAGGAGTTTTAAAAATAGTACAACCGAATATTGGCAAACAAAAAGGTTTAAAAATATTTTCTCTATTTTCCACAATTTTTCTGTGCGATTTATTATTGGCAATCAATAAGAAATCAATCATATCTAAGTTCTTCTTCGACTGAGCGTTATCCCACTAGGTGGGGTCCGCTTTCCGGCATGCTTTTGCCCACTTTTCCCGGTCTTGTGCATCCAATTTTCTTAATTTATTGGCTCTCATATCGGTGCCTACAAGGTCCAGCCAGCGCTTTCTTGGACGGCCGCGAGATTTAGCTCCAGGGACGGCGATGTTAAGACATCTATTACCGACGTAGCTTTGTGGTTTCCGTGCTACATGACCATACCATCTTAGACGGGCTTCTTGCAGCTTATCTCCGATGTCACGGACACTGAGCCTGCCGAGGATGTGATCGTTGCGTTGGCGATCGCAACGTGTAACATATCTAAGTTATTTATGTCTATATTATTAATATTTTAATTGAATAGATATTTTAAATCACGAAGAAAATAATATTGTGGTGGGAGAGATCCACTGGGTACCGCGCAAAATGAAAATTTTAAATTAATAAAAATAATGAATTTGTAAAGAAGATGCGGCACATCATCATCTCTAGAGTCGTTAGGTGCACTGTAAGAGTTAGTTGTAGATGGTGATTGCGTCCAGTGATCATCATATGGTTAGAATAAAAGGCATCACGACAATTTATGCGTATTTAACGGAGAAGGCATGGGAGTCGGTACATATTTTGGTGATGATATTCAAGACAAATTCCCAAAGCTAACAGCAGGGGAATTTTCAAAGTTGGACCGAGTTAAAAGTGTTAGGTCTAGTTGTTGCAATTGCAGGCGACGGTAGACATTATTTATTATCTTTTATAGAATTTTCAGCAACATGGTGCAGCCTTATGGCTAGTTTTGTCAGTAGCAAAAACTGGTATTTATCATTATATGCCGGCTGCAGTATAGATAATCGACTGTCTCTTACAGTTCCATCTGATATATCAATCTTCCCATATATCAGGGACCTCTTGCCTAATTTTTTCAGCTCCCTGTGATAGTGCTGTTATTGTAAAAGCTCCACTACTGACACTGCCATTTTCTGAAAACAAAAATTAACATCATTAAAACGTTAAAGCAATTAACTACAGAAAACAGGTCTAAATAGTTTTATGTAGTTTTTTTATAAATACTTAACATAAAAAAAATTATTAATTTTAGGCTTTTATGGTAGTTTTCAGTTGAATAAGGATATATATCTCAATGTCAAACCAAGAATAAATGAATATATACACATATACCTCATAATTTCAAAATAATTTCCCTCGAACAAAGTAACTTGTGCACATTGTCCCGATATTTTTTACATGATTTCCGAATAATAAAGTAGTATGGTAAAATAATTAATATTATTGATTACTTATTAAAATGTATGAATTAATGTTTAATAGGTGTAATGAATTGATATTTCTTTTTTTGATTGTTTTTTGTAGTAAAATCTAACATTCCGAGGTATAATGTTCTATATGAATGTGGAACCGTTTAACTTAATTATTTAGCTTTAAAAATATATATCTGTAAAAATTATTATATACAACTATCTAAGAGCAATCTATGTAATATAATTACAAAGCTGAAGAAAGAAAATTCCATTCACTTACCTGGAACATTCATTTTTCCATTTTTTTTATCTCCACGGCATTTGTCGTATTACTATATTCAATTTTTTTTGGCTTTAACGAAGGGAAGATCATATGTTTTGAGCGTGTATTTTTAAGTTTGAGCACATATAGTAAAAAATAATAACAAAATTAACACGAAAATAGCAGATAAAAGTGTGAGCGTGTGCACACTATCATTTCGGAGAACATGAATACAACTACAGATGTGACCCTCCGATCGCGCTGATCTGGACAGTGAATACTGACACTTGTGCTGTCGGGCCCTTCTTCTTTGGAGAAATAAATTAAATGTACCTTTATTCGACTGGTATCTTTGGATCTACATAACTTTTTAAAATTTTGATTTCACTAGTAAATATTAGAGATCTTTTTAGGCTTAAAAATGCAATAAAAAATTTTTGTGCCATAATCATATATAACTCTATTCTACGTATAGGTCGATATATGTGTAATGGGTACGTATCAGTTGGATTTGAAAACATCGCGTTACGTTTTAAGCTTATTAATTTAAAAATATAGGCCACAAGTGGGCATTGCTGTTCGTCCTTAGGTTTATGATTTAAATATATCTTGTTAATGTCTATTCTGAACATTCTCTGCTCCTGAAAGAGTAACGTCTATTGAAATCTCCATAATATAATGGAAAATATCTTACAATTCAAGTGCGCACTCACGCTAACGTTATGATTTTTGTACGCAATCCCGAGAGTGCAACACGGGGTGAAAAGTACTCTTTGCGTATGATCTTGCATAGTTATAATGACAACACTCCATCCAGCCATGCTTTTATTTTGTGCATAAATTCACATACATACGTCATTTTGTATAAAACTGTATTTTTGAAAGCCTTTTCATTTTTACTATGGATTTTAAAATTTAAATTATTATTTATAATCTATACAGAGTATAAGGGACATCCTAACGAAAAATTACTGTAGAGATTCAGTAGGGTTAGTATAGATTTAATTCGATTGATCGTATTCGTGTACGATGACATTAGCGTCAAAGTAAAATGAACCTTAATAGTATTTAGACTTAAAGTCATAAATTCGTTTTAATTTGGGGCGTATCCGTCTACGTAAACGTATAAGAATGCATCCACGAAATTGAGTTCTAATTCAATTCTTTTATAGTTTTTTTAATATAATGTCATCGAATACAAATACCATCAATCGAATTAAATCTTACACTAACCTTACTTATACTAAACTTAATTTTGAGTTGGAGGTTTTCATCGGTCTTAACTTTCTTTAAGCTCTTAACAAACGGATTTTGAGTCAAAACCTACTGTCAAATTTTTTGACAGTAGCTTAAGATGATGATGGATGATGAACTTTAAGGAACAATCAAACTTAAAGCTTCTTCAAATCATAACAAATAAACCGTAGAGCACCCAATATTAGATTTCATTAATAGTCATCGAAAATAAAGTTATATTAAATTGTACAATGTTGAAGGTAATAAATTTTGAGGGATTGCTCTATAGACGTATCGAATTACGCACTCTGGTGTGTAGTGTACCCTCATAAACGTCAAAGGTGGACTGGACGTGGGTTCGCATCCGGTTTCACGCCGTCCTTCGTTAGGATGAAGGTAAACATTGTAGGTGTATTGTTTTACCATAAGCTTGGAAGATATTTTTAGATTCTATCGCCTGATTCACTTATTCTGCTTTAAGTGATGTCTGAAAGATTTAATTTGCGGCGGGTTTCATACAATTTTTTTTTATAGTACACCACAATCTTTTCGACTGCTCTGAAGAAAGTTTTGAGATCCACCAATGTATAAAAGAGCTCAACTTGTAACTTAGACAAGCTTGCACACGATATAAAGTACGCGCGTAGAGACGCTACGTCTCCCTGGTACCTGACGTTTTTTTGATAAAAGTTACAACTTCTAACGAATTAGCAAATTAAAGTCGTTGGAGCGATGCCTCTTGGAGCCGTAAAGTCTTAGGAGACAGCGTACAAATAAGCACAGTATGGGGTGCCCTCCAGCACGTTGTAATACCTACTAAAGTGGCAGAAAAAAGCTGGATTAGGTAGGCTGGAAACTGTAGTCCATAGTCTCGCAGATTAAGAAAGGAATGAATATTCCTGTAAACTGTGGACATCTTTAGGCTGATGTGATGATGATGATGACTACAAGTGCCGCATGCCCATAATATAAAAAAAAAATTATGCATAGGTATACATTAGGATTGTTTGGAGCTATGCTTGGAGTATCCCTGTGAGAAATGAGTGTTAGTATCAGAAAAAGAAATCCGTGGGAGAATCAAAGTCACCGACACAGTTCAACGAATCGCGAAATTGAAGTGGAAATGGGCGGAGCATATAGTTCGAAGAGTTGATGGTCGTTGGAGTCCCAAGATGCTGGAGTGGCGACCCCGCACCGGGAAGCGCAGTGTTGGCAGACCTTCCACTATGGTGGACCGACGACATCAAACAAGCCGTTGGATTCAGGCGGCGCAAAACCGAAGTCTGTGGAATTTGAAAAGCCGTGCAAGAGACCTTTGTCCAGGAGGGGATGTCTATCGGTTGATAAAAAAGAAGAAGAAGGATTGTTCTATTTAGATAAAAGAATAAAAAAGTACCAAATTTACATTGTCTCCTTAATTTAAAAACAGAAGCGAAAGAAAAAGCGAATGATTACAAAGTGTATATAAAAGTGCCTTTCTACGAGCGCGGTGTAAATTGCATTTGTTATCAGCGAACAGTCCTGCGTCCACTTCAAATGAAATGTTATCTAGAAATCTAAATGTAGGGGGGATTGAGAAATATTGCACGGAAAATAGCTCTCGATTGAAATATAGAGATAAACGCGCTCAGTGGACTGAAAAGATAAGTTCAATACGGAAAGTTTAACTCATTTATGTTTGAATGCTATTTTATTAGCAAAGCTCTTTGTATAAGCTAAGCTAAAGCTCGAATCCGGCACGGCGGCCAATCTCCACATAGATTAGCCGTCTGCGTGGGAGATATTATAGTGCACAAGTGTGTGCGCAAACACAGGTGCACTCTGTTCCCTTACTCTCATAGTCCAACAGACGGAAAATCCAACGACCGGAGAAAGTTCAGGCGCAGGACTGATGGCTTTACGTGTTCCCCAAGGCACGGGGGTGACCCACGACCAACTTCCTAACTCCGGGCTAATGCTGAGAATTTCTTGACAGAAAAACCCAATATATTTTTTGACCTCGTCATCCACAGTCGAAATTTCTAACCCCTAGGCCTAGACCAACGAGGCAAATCATATAATATTATGTTACTAGAGGACAAATTACCAAGAGCCTACCAGAGCTTTCATCCAATCACTCTGAACATCATAGTATGGCTCGATTTTTCCCTATTACATCACATTGTACCTGCATTCTGGTGAATAAATAAATTATTATTTTATTAATATATATATAGCTACTCGTGCTGATTCACTGACTGACTCACTCATTGATCACCTCTCCTGTAAAATTTTGTATGAAAAAATTTTTTTTCACTCACGATTTCGTATAGAGGACAAAAATTCATTCAGAGGAAAAATATGGAGAGAACTGATGATTGAGGATTTCGGAGACGGGTGAGGAGCACCGGCCAGGGTATCGAAGATAGGTGGGGGGTGTTCAAACAAATGTCACTCGAAACCTCATCCAATTGGCAGAGAGCCGAAAAAAAACTCCAAAATGGCGGATTCAAGATGGCGGCCATACAAATTTCGTCGGTGTCTATCTTGGAAACTATAAAAGATGGAAGATTGGTTTCTTGAAACAGGATGATCAGGATCCGAAGGTCCACTTTATGAATAGAAAAAAAATTCAAGATGGCCGAATTAATTTTTTTCCATACAAAATATACGCAAGACTTTAATTGGTTCTTTTTCAAAATTTCTGATGGTTTCGTGGAGAGGACAAAAATTCATTCGGAGGAAAAATATGGAGAGAGCTGATGGTTGAGGATTTCGGAGATGGGTGAGGAGCACCGCCAGACTATCGAAGATAGGTTGGGAGTGTTCAAACAAAAGTCATTCGAAACCTCATCCAATTGGCAGGGAGCTGAAAAAAAATCCAAAATGGCGGATTCAAGATGGCGGCCATACAAATTTCGTCGGTATCTATCTCAGGGATAATAAAAGATGGAATAGTGGTTTCTTGGAAAAAGATGATCAGGACCCGATGGTCTACGTGATGAATAGAAAAAATTCAAGATGGCGGATATTTTTTTTCATATAAAATGTATGCAAGACTTCGATACGTTCCTTTCCGCTGATGGTATCGTATAGAGGAAAAAATTTATTCTAAGAAAAATATGGAGGGAGCTGATGATTGAGGATTTCGGAGACGGATGAAAAGCACGGCCAGGGTATTGAAGATAGGTGGGTGATCCTTAAACAAGAATCACTCGAAACCTCATCCAATTGGCATTGAGCCGAAAAAAATTCCAAAATGGCGGATTCAAGATGGCGGCCATACAAATTTCGTCGATGTACTTATACCTCAGAGACTATGAAAGATGGAAGAGTAGTTCCTTGGAAAAAGATGATCAAGACCCGAAGATCTACTTGGTGCATAGAAAAACCGCGGTTCGCTTTAGCGAGCCGCGCACCCACGCGCCCTACTAGTTATTATTATGCAAATCAGTTTCTACTACTCAATCGCTCTACATCAGTTACCCCAGCGGCCATCATTTCTCCTATAAGCGTAACTTGTCCTCTGTTACGTCTACTTGGTCATTTTTTATTCATTAATTTTTATTTGATATATATCTGACATCAATTCAATAAATCTTCAGCCAATTTCGCTTACGATTACAGGCGAAATTGAAATTAAGATTGGAATCCATTACATGGCGAATACTAATGTTTACCTACGATTTCTTTTTGTATGAAAGTCTTCCCAAAGGCCAGAAATGGAGAAAGTTTTTCCTTCCCCGTAATTGTTAGGGCCGATGTAAGGTAATAAATAACCACAGGCTGCGGCCCTCTGATCGAACTTGCTAATGAACGGAGCATAAGAAACACGGAATCGAACCTTCTCAATTCCTGCAATGAGGGGGTCGATCTCTGAGAAATGACTAAAGGAAATCGCATTCAGCCGCAAAATCCGCAAAACCGAATTTGCAAGAGCCTCATGGCACATTCCCAATACTTTACTCAAGCGAACTGATTTGATTAAATATCTACTAAGGTCAGGTGGGGTAAGAGGGACGCGGGGGGAAGAGAAACTGTAACTAGTAAAAAGAAAACTATAACGGCGAGCTCTATGGTCACTACGTTGATATAACAGTATTAGGCGTAGTTCATATATTCTTGGATAGTTGGCGCTACAACACGGCAGATAAGCGAGTAAAAGAGAGAAAAAAAAATCAGTTGTCAAACTAAAAAAACCAAGACCTAGCGGCGTTCCTTGTTTGTGTTATTAAAATATTAAAAACATCAGTTTTGCGGTTGATTGCTATGGTAAGTGTAATTATTACGTTTAATCTTTATTTTCTACGTATTGTATTGTTTGTAGTGTGTGTTTTTAGTGCTTTTTCGATGTCAATAAAAACATAACCTTCAAAATGGCAAGCTGGGAAAGAGGAACGGCTATACTAGGTTAAGAGAAACATATGTTCCTCTTTCCCGGTTTCAGGGGGTAACAAACATTTTTAAAATCCACTAAAATACCGGCTGACTTTTTAAGTACTGGCCAAGATTTGTAGGATAAACCTACCTATGAATATGAACAACTTTTTCTATGGGACCAACTTTCGTACTCGAAATAAAAAGTCAGCTGTTCCATACAAAAGTATCGATCAGCTGTGACCAAAATGTATGAAATACTTAGTAGATTTTTTTTTTCGAGTACGAAAGTTGGTCCCATACAAAAGGTTAAGGTTTATCCTACAAATTTTGGCCAGGACTTAAAAAGTCAGCCGGTATAACACGTTCCGTAAATAGCCATGATTTGTTTAACTGTTTATTTGTTACAGAAAAAGCAAAATGCCTCGAGCTTAGGCTTAGGGCATAGGCTTCATTTTAACCGATCACGGGACACTAAAGGGGGTTCATGTTTTGAAAAATTGTGCCAAGCGCGATATAACCAAAACGCGGACGAAGTCGCGGGCGGAAAGCTAGTTTTTAATACGTTCATTTAATACCAGAAAAAGTTTAGCACCTCTGACCTTACCTATATGTTCCTGTTACCCCAAATTTCGTTTTTGTATGCTGTCAGCCTAAATAAGACCTTATTTTAAACGAGGTAAGGTTTTCCTACCCTTAACTCAAAAAAAAAAAATTTAATACATGCTATATAAACACTTAAAAACACGAGTTATTACTTAAAAGTATCGAGTGTTCCTCTTACCCCAAATCTCGGGTAAGAGGAACATTTTTATGACCTAGCTTTGTTGCTCAATTGTGCCGTAATTATACGAACAATCTAGTTCTGTATCAAAAAAAATGTTAGTATATTTCAAAAGCGAAGATTTGTTTCAATTAATATCGAAATAAATGTATAATTTTGATAGCTGAAGGCCAAAATGTTCACAAACCAGTAAAGTATGTTTCTCTTACTTCCAAAAAGGACAACTCTATAGTCTGCTTATACAGTAAAACTTAGTTACTAGATTTAGTTTTACAAGGTGCAAGTCTCATTTTTTTCCGTAAAAATGGTTAGTAGTCTTTGTGTTAGGATCTCGTTCCTGACACTATACTAAAATGTATTTTCAATATTAAAAATGTCTGGAACAGAAGTGTAGATATAACATCGTAGAAATGCTGATGACATCAGCCTAACGTACCTGGTACATGTACCTTAAGAGCCGCCAAACCCTCTGAGGGTTTGGCGGCTCTTGCGTCCCCTACGAGTCTTGCAGCTACGAGTGTATGCGATCACCTTTATGCGGAGACTCGGTAAAGTTTCAAAAAGAATTGCAACATTTAGAGTAGGATTTGAATAAATCTGAAACTTTTAAATTAGCAAAACAGAGGTATAGCCATATTGATTTGAATTTCGTTACTGGCTTCGGGGAGACATTTGGTAGAAGTATTTGACGTTAATTTGTATGAAAAATGTTTCAATTTAAAAGTTTGGTCACATTCAAAAGAAGTTTGAAACAGAGGTAACAATGAAAATATAAAAATGTAATATAAAACAATATACGAGTAAAATTTTTAGAAGTCAATATTGTTTTCGATATCTATGGTGAGTAAAAATTATAAAATTAAGTAATAATAAGTAATGCGGTGTGCCTTCTAGCAACGGAACTTGCAGAAGTCAGCTACGGCAAGTAACTTGCACAGTGCAATATGCGAACAATTTGGTCCGAAACAGTTTTATGAGATTTGCTGAAAGTTAACTTTCACTCACAAAAGTCACTTTCAGTAGAAAACTTGTGCCCGAAATTGCAGAATGTGATTCATGACTATGACGACCTCCCTAGCGTATGGTGAGCGCTGCGGTCTTATAATTGATAAGTCTCGGGTTCGATTCTCGGCGGAGACAATTTGGGAATTAATGATTTCTGAATTGTCTCTGGTCTGGTCTGGTGGAAGGCTGTGTGTTTGGCCGTGGCCGTGGCGATTTAGCGTTCCAGCACGATGGCGTGTAGAAACCGGTTAGGGGTATAGGTTGAATGCACCCCGCCATGCCCCTTCCAAGTTAGCCCGCATAGACGACATCGTCACTTACCATCAGGTGAGAGCGCAGTTATGGACTATCTTGTCGTCGAATAAAAAAAAATTATAAAAGCAAGCGAGCATCCATTTATCTTATTCAGCCACTATCAATTCCCTAGACTAAAAAGAACGCGTCGAAAACCCGCTTGCCAACACATCAAAGAGCGGGCAGTGGTTTCCTAACTCGGTCTGTTCGTGAGACGGGCGCCAATGAGACTGCCTTTATGTTTATTTATAACGACTCACTTTTAACCTATGCCCAGTTCCCACCAGGGAATAGATACGAAGCCTACGTCTTTCGTTGAACGCGCAATATCAATATTTACGTGTAACACAAAAACATTTGTCTTTTCGTCAAGATTTGTCGCACTATTGGCTTCAGCATTCTGAACTTATAACATTCTTTCTCATATTTTTGTGAAAGTTTATTCTTCGTTATGTTTTATTGTTTGGAAGCATAGGTACATTTAATTAAGTTAATACTCATATGATTTTTTTAAGAAATTTTGCGAATAGGTACCCTTTGTATTTCTGGGTCAAATAAAACTTAAATTAGGCTATAGCCTATGTCACTCTCGAAGTCCTCAATTATACTGATTCTCAATAATTACACTAATTGAAAAAAATCGGTAGTTTTGTTGTACCTTGATTGAAGGAAAAACCATGAAACAAACAAACATTTATATTTATAATATTAGTAAGAATTGTAGATACGTTTAGGAAAAAAACACTGATTTGCGATCAGTAGATACTAGAATCACACTAATATTATAAGGCTGAAAGTTTGTATGTGTATGTGTGCATATATTTGGTACTCCTTCACGCCACAACAAATGGATCGATTTGGCTGTTGGGTGGAGATAGCTCATACCCAGGATTAACACATAGGCTACATTTTATACCGGAAAATTAAAGAGGAAATTGAAAAAATTAACCACGCGGACGAAGTCGCGCGCATAATCCAGTTATAGCATAATATTTATGAGAAGATTTAACTTTTCTATTTAAAACAAAAACATTGTCCAACTAAGGCAATAACGAGTTTGTTAGTTTCCAAGTTGGCCAACTCGGCTAAACTATTTTTCCCGGTCACAAGAACACAAGTTTGGTCTGCATATTGGACAATTTCACTACTTAGTAGCTTCTTTTGTGTTGTAAACTTTATATAAGTAGGTATTGGAAGATTTTTTAGAATAATTTTGTTCAAATATTAAAATACAAAAATACATTACAATTTTCAAGTTATAACAAACTGTAAGGTTTATTTATAAAATAATCACATTAATATTAGAAAGGCGAAAGTTTGTATGTGTGTGTGTGTGTGTGCGTGCATCCCATCGTTTTTGCATCGGGTTTAAAAATATGGCACTACTAGACTTGTTGATATGGTATAGTGATTTGTATTAAACGAATTAGCTGATACTTGCTTTTAAATGAGCCATAAACGCTTAACTAGCTATGTTACGTTACATTACGCTATCGTTATTTATCGTTATAATAAGTTTCGTTTCATCATGCCTTTCTAGCATAATACATAGAGTTCAGCATTTCCTTTTTCTCTTTCTTGGAGGAAATAACGGACTGCCGTAATTTTTTCAACAAAGAGATATCAAAACAGTGTCTCCCATCGTACTGATACCGCAGTGTCACTCTTGGTGGGCATTTGATATATAACACCAAATCCTTTCACGACCCGTGTCACTCAATTCAAACTATAAATAATCGTGAGCGGTGCGAAGGAAGCGCTGACTCGTATATTAGCTTTGTGACTTGAATACAACAGAAGCCGACAAATTATGTATGTGATACGTCACATACTTACTACATTTCGCCTAAAGATGTTTTTAAACGACTTCCAAAAAAAGGAGGAAGTTCGCAATTCGTCGGAATCTTTTTTTTTATGTATGTTCTCCGATATGAACTCGAAGATGCCTGGACCGATTTGGAAAATTCTTTTTTTTTTTGAAAGTAAAAAGTATTTATACGTTTATATTACATATATTACCAGGAAATACAAACAATATCTAAAAAAGAGTGTAAGCACGCAGGTTCAGTGTTGTTTGATGAAATTACAATAATTTAACGATTTTTCTATACATAATATACTATATCATAGATTCGATTACACAGAGATACAGAGATACAACAGAGAATATTATTAATTACAAGCGATTAACGTTTGATACATTTTGAGTATGTTCAACATACCATGGAAAGGAAAGATGATTTTTTATAGAGCCAATGTTTATTTGCCATAAAACAGGGCAAAATCTTTATGATTGGCAATGCCTACAGGATTTTATAGCTCGCAGTTTATGATAGTACGTGACTTGAGCGACTAAATAATACTTCTTAAAACGATTGTGTACTGTAAGAGTATGTGAAAATCTGTTGAAGGGCATCGAAAAGAATAATGAAAATAACGCAAGTGCGGAGTTACGACTTTCAACATGAATCATATTAAAATATTATGATAAAGTTTTTTCGGTATAATGTATATCAATCAATACACTTATATAAACTTTCCTTAGCCAGAAAATTTCTGCACTAATACAAAAGCGTTATTCATTCATGAAACTACTCAGAGTATTCAGAATTAATGTAACAGGTTAAAATGCTCGGCAAAGCGGAGCAGTTCATTTTGATTCGCTCGCGGCCACTATCTTCTTACGGTACCAATGATATAAGATTTATTTGATAAATACAGTGCCATAAATAGCTTTTTCTGCGCCCTGTGCGAGTTTCTATAACTGCGCCCTGTGCGAGCTTCTATAACTGCGCCGTTGTTTTTTTTAGATATTATAGGTACCCTAGCTAGAGCAATGCTATAGGCCTACTTAATTAAACATAAGGACCTTGGGTGTTGGTGGACAAATCATCTAACATTTTTGAAGAAAAATCTATTTTTTAAAGAACTAGAACTAATGTGGGCAAACGAGCACTAAGGGCGCGGCGGGAACTTATCAGGAGCAAACCGAAAAAATAATAGTCCTGCCTGGTCTGGCCATTCTTGCGCCCCCCAGAGTCTACGCCCTGTGCCTGGGCACCGGTGGCACGGCCCTATTTACGGCACTGGATAGATATGCACCATCGAGTCGCAGGGAGATGCTGGACTTATGTAGATAGGTATATTGATGTTGTTGATTGGTAATGATCTATTTTTTTTTTCAGTAATATTCAGTCAATAGAAATCCATTTTGCGTGACGAGTCTAGCCTAAGCACAAACATTGTAACTTTCGAATAGTAAAGGTAAAGTTAACGGCCAGCAGGAAATTTTATATGAAAATCACAGGAGCGGATCCCGTCATTTTGTTTTGTGATGTTTAGAATTACGAATGGTATTCTTAAAAAACAACTGTTACTTGTCAGTGTTAAAAAGTTCTGCTTCGGGATTGTCTAAAAATAATTGCATCAGTGTGATGATCGCAATCGCAACTGATTGGTTCGTACTGTCTCGTTTTTGATCCAGATGCATTGATGCAGCAAGAATGCCATAATTCAGCCAATCATATTGTTTATGTTTGCGATCCTAACACTGATGCAATCATTTTTAGATAATTCCACAGTGGAATACAATAAGGAATGGCGGTATGTACCTACCTATCTATGCGTTTCATGTATCGATGTTAGGTCCCGTAGGTCCCAGTCTTCTTTAGCATTTTCCAAAGGGGCTTGGTGAAGCTCGCCAGTATGGAAGATAAGTAAAAGTTTGTAAGCCACGAAAGTTGTTCCGTGCGGTAAAATGAAGTGAATATTAATTTGTAAGATAAAGTTTAGGTTAAGTTGAAGTTACGTAAGATAAACTGTTACCTACCTTCGGTGGTCTATTGTTAACATTATTTTCATTTAACAAAATATTATCTACTAGCTGATTCCCGCGACTTCGTCCGCGTGGAAAAAGTTTAGAGTAACTTGCTAATATCCGCGAGAAGTTATGTCCTCTATTTCCGATAATATATTTTAGTAGAGCTTCACCAAATTATGACAAAATATTTCTAATAGTACACAATTTATAATAAAAAAAGAATTATCAAATTTGGTTTAGATTTGACGAAGTTATGGAGCAAAATCAACAAAAACTTTCATCCCCGGGATCAAAAAGTAGCCTATGTCACTCTCTAGGTCATCCACTATATCCAATGCAAAAAATCACGTCGATCCGTAGCTCTGTTGCAGCTTTATTGAACAACCACTTTCGCATTTATAATATTAAGTAGTTTCCTTCTGGTGGGAGGCTTGGCCGTGGCTAGTTACCACCCTATCGTCAAAGACGTGCCGCCAAGCGATTAAGCGTTCCGGCACGATGGCGTCTAGAAACCGATTAGGGGTTTGGGTTGAACCACTGCCATACCCGTTCCAAGTTAGTCCGCTACAGCGAAGCACTAAAACTGTGAATGACGTGGTCGGCGTGGGGTGATGCTACCTAGAGTTATTTTTTCAATCTACCCTGCTCTGAAATAAAGTGCGAATTGGCGAGTCTATAACGTGTAATTACAATGTATAAAATGCTAATATCGAGAACGAAGCTCGAGAATAATCATCATCAACGAATAAAAAAAAATTCACACACTGTAGTCTGTATGTAGGTACCTATATTTGACCAAGAGCTCAGTCTGTTTGTTCCAATCTCCTTCTACGAACAGTGCTACTTAAGCGGGACTGTTTGTGTAAGGTATGCGCCGCAACTCTGTTTGTGTTGCGAATGTCTTTGATTGAAACTTTCCTTATTCTGGAAAATTGGAAAAAGTTTTCCAATCGGTTTTATTCTTATTTTCAGAATAAACAACAATAAACTTATGCAACAAGTGTATAAGGCATATAAAAAGTAATATAATTTGTAATTTAAAATTAATTAATATCAATTAATTATAAAAATTACTAGTTGATACCCGCGACTTCGTTTGCGTGGATTAAGGTTTTTTGATTCCCGCGGGAACTCTCTTATTTTTCGGGATAAAAAGTAGCCTATGTGTTATTCCACACTATAATCTATAGTCGTTGCAGCGTGATTGAGTAACAAACATCCAAACATCCACACTTTCACATTTATAATATTATTAGGATATTAGGATTAGGATTAGGATATTAGGATAATTGTGGAGCCTGACGTCCACGAAGTTTTGATGGCAATTGATTTAGTTAAGGCTTCATCAACAGGTTGCGTGTTCCTATCACGTCGGGGTCACCAATATAGATTGTAATGCTTCTGTAGACTCTTAGTAATTGGATCACTTAAATAAAAGTCCTGTGGTAGTTCAAAATAACTTATAATGAAATTTCCAGGATAATAAATTATAATAATAAGTTCAACACATGCGGTACAGTCGACTGCTCAGATCAAAGTACGAAATAGAATTTGGTAGCCACCGACAAGGATGGTTGCTACCGACTCAAGGAATATTTATAGGTACTGAACTGCGGCACATGTCTAGAAAAATAGTTTTTAAAATTGCGTTCTAAATTTAAATTAATAACGTCAAACTCTTTGAAATGCGACAGCCAGTTCTCTCGAACAAATCGTCAGCTCTTCGTAGACGTCAGACTCCACACAATATCAGTTCATATTTTAAAATATGGGTTAATTAAGAGTTAATATATTTATCTGAATAATTAAATATAGTAAAAAAATGGCAGATCTCTACTCTAATTTCCTTTTTATTGCTTCTTAAATTTCATTCGGCTTCTTTTCAAAATCAAACTTCCTCACTCTAATGTTTCTTTAAAGACTCAACTGAAGTATTTACTTACAAATGTACATTCCGTTCACCGTTTCTCAGGTTTATGAGAAAACTAAGATTAGGAACGGATTAGGAAACTTTCTGTTCAAATTTCGCTTAATGGAACGGGGGTTTGTTTCCAAATTAAGCATCGGATTGAGTCTCGATTGGATATCTGATTAGGAACAGGTTCTAGATGTATTTCTAGATGATTTCTTTTTGGTAAGCTTTCAGTATTGTTATCTCAGTAAAGAAAAATCAAAAGCTTGCTTAGTGGCCTTTTGTGGTCTACAAACGTAAACATATCCAAATATCAGTCCAGACGTAATAGGTAATTAATGCTAAAAATAACCGGTCAAATCTGAGTCGGACTTGCATATGAAGGGCTCCGTACAAAAAACGCAGAAAAAAAAACAAGTTTCTAGTAGAGGAACCCCCCTTAATTTTTTTTTTCAACAGAAATACACTCTCTACGCGGACGAAGTCGCAGGCATCGTCTACTAGTTGATATAGCAAACAGCAAAATTCCTTATACTTTTTATAAAGTTGTGGAATTCTTTGCATTTGAATTGCTATATATTTCAAGCGGTACGATCTCGAGAACAAAATAAATATTTGAGTTCGTAAACTTTGTCAATTCAATTACCCACTCGCCGTGTATGTGGCCAGCCATTGTAAAATAAACCTTTAGTACTCCACCCGTGACCGTGTATTAACATTTTATTGTACACTATACCTAGTACAAACGAACATTTCATACCATTGTAACACTTATTTTTATCAAATTAAACGACACATTCGGTTGTGCTATTCGACTGTTATGAATATGGCTCGGGGCTGTTTTTGTTAAAACCCATGTGGTGCCGTACGTTTTAAATTAATTTTATCAATTATTATTTAAAAAGCTTTTAATGTAACTCGATTAATAAATAATTTTAACGTTAATATTGTATAAAATATAACCGCATTTTTGGCTTTTTTAATGGAAAGCTTTTGGCTTAACGCCGTATAATGTTCACTTCATTGTTATTTATAATGCAGTTTTTATAATTTCTATATTATTTAATAAACACAATTTATTGAGTCTTGTAATCTATAACTTACTTGTAATGGTTAATGACTGAACTCTATCTCTCTAACTCTTTGTCTCCTTGTTGAGGGTTTCTATTAATATGGTATTGAAAGGCTATTTTCACTGGATTCTTACTGTAAGAAATTTTTTATTATTCTAAAAAAAAAACAATTCCATTTATCACAGCACTAGATGATGCCCACGACATCATTCGCGTGATTCTGGTTTTCCGGGATAAAAAGCTTAGGTATATCACTCTCCATGGTCATCTACTATCCCCATGCAAAAACGGATACAATGAAACGCAACAGATCTACGGATCCACATGAGTAGATCCGTAGCTTGTTGTTGTTGTTGTGCTCTGTTGCGGCGTGATTGAAGAGCAAACCAACTATCAAATACACTTTCGCATTTATAATAATACTAGCTTTTGCCCACGGCTTCCCTCAGGTTAACTTCGATTTTTCAAATCCCAATTTCAGCTTCTTAGGGGGTGAATTTTCAAAAATCCTTTCTTAGCGGGGAATGGAGATAGATTATACCCTGGATTAACACATAGGCCACATTTTATCCCGGAAAGTTAAAGGGTTTCCGCGGGAATCAAAGAACCTTAGTTCACGCAGACGAAGTCGCGGGCATCATCTAGTATTTATATACTTATTAAAGATTAATTAATTAATTAATAGGAATGGTAGTGTACCCACTGACTGGTATAAATACTACACGGAGAAAGAAAATATTTCTTTCTTCGAAGGAATACCTTCAGTACCTATAGAATCGTCATTTCCCATTGTTACGGTAAAAGTGTGCTTAAATATAATTTAGTTTCAGTCCATACAACGGATGTGGTTTTTGTGCAGTCGACTCTATTTGCCCGCGGTCAAATTCAGTTTCGAAGCCCTCTAATGTTTCTCTTTGAGCGAAATTAACAAAATGTACAAATGTTGGTATTGGCGACAACGAACGGTCCAGTTTGTTTGTGTTATAAACTCGCAGCTAATGAAATACTAGTTGAATTATGCTACTAGTACTAGTTGGCTAGTTGTGCCGGTATAACCACAATAGCGTTGAGAAAATTTGAAGTATTAATTGTTTTTCGAAGTTAATAGTTATTGATTATCCTATCCATTTATACAAATCTACTTATTACAAATATTGCAAAATTGAAAATGATTGATTTTTTCTTCAATCACGCAGAAATGGGGTAACGGATGACGATTAAGAAGGGTTTAGGCCACATTCATCCTGTCCATAAACGAATTGGCAAACTTCAAAAACATTTGAGAAATCACAGGTGGGCAAGTCTTCTCACGATTTTTTCCTGCAGCAAGTGATATTTAATTGTATATAAAACTCACATAACTCAGAAAAGTTAGAGTTACCTGAAATTCGATCCCCCGAAAAGTAGATAGGAAGACGTAACCACTAGACTATCACCGTACTAGTACGCATATAAACCCAGCTACAATACTTTCTCCAGCGAGCGTTGTCTAGCTGTAGGCTAACTTACAAAGTTGTTGTGTTCAGTTTTCCTTGTTTATTTCGGTGCCCGAAGCTAAATTTTCTACCTCGAGGAACGTATAAAGACTAACTTCTTTGAAGGTATTCGAGAAACGAGGGAACTAGAGTAGATAACTGTTTTAAAGTGAGGTTAAACGTAATTTATATTCTACAGCTATTTTTGTAGCTGAAGTAAGCACAATTGTTGAAAACTTTACAATTCTTTCCTAACGGACTTTTAAAATGGGAAAAGTTCGAATTCTGTATGTACTTAACTATATTCATATCGATTACTCTGGGATTCTGAGATACATATGTGTGATATAGAACTATTTTATTTTAATATTGTATTTAAACCTTATGCATGAGAAAATTACAATCCAAATTGAAACGGACAATGGACGTTTGTTACTCCTTCGCACCATAACAAATGAACCGATTTGGCTATTTAGAACGGTGATAGCTTATACCCAGTATTAGATTACTTATTAGAGCATAGGATACATTTTATCTCGAAAAATTAAAGAGTTCCGGCGGGAATTAAAACCACTCGGACGAATTCACGGGCATCATGTAGTCTATATAAAAGGCAAAGGTGACTGACTGACTGACTGACTGACTGACTGACTGATCTATCAACGCACAGCTCTAACCACTGGACCGATCGAGCTGAAATTTGGCATACAGGCAGCTGTTAGGACGTAGACATCCGCTAAGAAAGGATTTTGGAAAATTTCAATCCCAAGAGGGTTAAATAGGGAGTTAAAAAATCGAACCTAACGTGAGCAAAGCCGCGGGTTAAAGCTAGTAACTAATAAATTAGAAATGCCTGGATACTGAGGCTGAAATTTATAGACCGCACTCTCACTCAGCTCAGACTCAAGACAGAGTTAAAACGAGACAGATTTACTTCGAAGCATATTTGTGTCTCGTTTAACTCTATCTTACGTCCGAGCTAAGTCAGAGGACTCTATATAGATCTCAGGACATGATTCGAATTTCGGATCCCCGAAAAGTTGGTTGACTTCTTAACTATACGTACAATACTAGGTTATAATATGTTCATACAACATAAAATAGATAAACTCTCAAATATAGATAGTTTTGTAGCCTTGGAAGATATTATATCCTCCAAGCTTTGATTATAGAATTCTTTGCCTCCAAGTTTGTAGCACACCATGACAGGTAAAATAACAAGCGCCTTGAATTAGAGCATTTTATTTTAATTTGGTATGAAAACTAGATACCGATTCGGAATTTGACAAATACGGAGAGTGTGGATTTCAATCCATTAAAAGCTTTTAACTGATAACGAAATAACGTCACATGTAGATTATCTTTAAAGGGGAAAGGGTCAAGCCTGCGTGTGATGTATGAATAGAGCGCCCTCTCTTTGTTTAGATGAGATAGCCGCAAAGGGTCTCATTGTCGCCAGCGAATTTATCATAGCTGTCTGTCGTATCTACAATGTGGAAGACAAATGTTAAATGTTAAAGCGATTATTTACTCAGTATAAGAGATATTCAAAACTTGAAACTGGTGTAGTTCTTTTAATTCACGAGGGCATATGGTTCATGCTTGTGTGTGTGTCGTATAAGTGTGAGCGAGAGCTTGCCCGCTCCCACCTAGGCTCTTGACAGGCACGCACACTTACGCAATGTGCATGTAAACGACGTTACCACAAGTAAAGCTCACGCGGCACGCGCCCTCGTGGATTACAAAAACTATAGGTAGGAAAATAGATCTACATTTAGCTCCAGAACGTAATCTGTTTCAGTTTTACGGGAAAAGAGAAATTCCACCCGGGAATTGGTCCGGGAAACAGGCGTTTATGTCATAACTCACAATAATTAACCTTTTACATTGTCCGCAACGTTAGCGCGTTCATGTAAGAGATTGATCAACCGACAATCCTAAAATTTTAACACCAATTAGGTGACACTTAGTAATTAAGTAGTGTTTAATTTTATTAAAAAAATTTAGTCTTTGCAGCGTGATTGTAACCCCTTGTAAAATAAGAAAAATATTTTGTGGTATGAGGAAAACAATATATTCTCTTCTAACAAGGATTACTATCGCATCTTCCGATTGGATGAAGCTCATTTTTCGAGGGGATCGCGGTTCACGCTCCATATAGCAAAATATTGTCTCTCGAGATGATATCGGAGGTGGTTAAATTAATACACTGCTACGAGTATATAATTTGATTCATAGTCAACTAGGATTTTGATTGTACGTTTTTTTTATTCATTTAGTATTTTAATAAAATCTGTGACTATGTCTCGCTTAATTGAAAAAAAAAAGCAACGAACTAGCTGTATAACAAAACTCCTACACTAAACTATGTACAAATAAAAATGATCCGGAATCCTTGAACGTATTGTTGAACATTTATACCCATAATACACTACCTATACCAATATAAACCTTTTCCCTGTCCCATTAATCATATGTGAGAATAAGCCATCGTTTATTAAATTTACTGTCACCTACAAATAAATAATAATAATACTTATTATTTATTCGCAGACTGTCACTGTCACAAACAAAGAAAGTTCTGGATTTCGTCTATTTCTTTAAGTTAGCGATCATAAAAGTCCAATAAAAGTAACAGGTTTAACGCGAAACGGGTACGCCGTTGAAAGATCATTGCTCGTCAACCTTATAAAAGAGAATAGCAGAACACGTTTGGGTCAAGTCATAAGTGATTTTTAAATTTTTTTCCTTAGCTGTCTTAAACGGTAAACAAGTTTTTTCTCCAACAGAAATGCGAAAGTGATGCACTAAGCACAACGACTAGGACTAATGCTGAGATCTATAGAGCATGCTCTGACTCAGCTCAGCCTCAAGACAGAGGTTAAAACGAGACACAAATATGTTCTGACATAAATCTGTCTCGTTTTAACTCTGTCTTGGGTCTGAGCTGAGCGAGAGTGCTGTCTATAGATTTCCGCCTTAGTTACTTACCGCTCATTGACAATGAAGCCGTACTTGTACGCTTCTGTACATTCCCTATGCTGGGTTGGTCGGGTGTAGCAGAAAAACTCCTCTGAAGATTTCTTCTTCTTTATTAGGTAGCTATGAGCCGCTACCGCTTGCCGGTGAGAACTGTGCCGGCATACGATTTTGGCTCGATATTTATACAAATTTTGGGCAAAAAATGTAGGCCCTCTGATTGGCGCATTTCGCCGGCCAATCAGAGAGCGTTGTTTTTACCAATTACAAATCGGTTATTATTATTAAATAAACGACGAGTATAGCCGCGCCTTTCTCTTTCACTCATTATTACTATTATTTTAGCTAAAGAAGAGAGTAGGCGTAGCTTTGCTCTTTCACACAATATTTCTTATTTACGATTACAGTTTTATGACTATGTGTCTTATTAAAATAAAGTATAATAAAAACTAATCATTCTATCAAACTATTCACTGTACACATAGCACACTGTTCGCTAACTATTTTCACTGTTTGCACACACATTACACTATTTTTTATGGAAAGTTTTTAATCGTCCCGCACATCTCTCCCGCCGTGCGACCGTGTCGCATCACTGGTCGGTGCGGGCGCGTCGTCTGTAGACAGGGGCAGGATCACCAGCTTCCTCACCGGCCGTCGCAGCACTCCTCCCTTGGTCTGGATGTCCACCGCTCGCACGACGTCGTCTGGTCCCGGGTACGTAGCGATGACTCTGCCTCGGATCCACACGTTGCGTGGCAGGTTGGCGTCGATGACTTGCACGAGGTCGCCGATCTGGATCGCTGGTCCTCGTCCGTGGGGCTCCCGCCGGTGTTGGAGTTCCGGCAGGTACTCCTTTACCCAGCGCGTCCAGAATACGTCGGCCAACCTCTGCGCGGCTCGCCAAGTGGATCGGGAGACAGCATCCTGCTCGTCGAATGTACCTGGCAGCGGTACACGTCCCGGGCCACCCAATAAGAAGTGATTGGGTGTCAGTGCTTCTGGATCTTCGGGGCTGACTGAGACGTGTGTCAGCGGTCTGCTGTTGACGGTGTACTCTGCCTCGGCTAGCAGAGTAGAGAGGACTTCTTCTGTAGGGTGACGTTCGTGAAGCGTAGCCGTGAGTGCAGTCTTCACGGAGCGAACCATTCGCTCCCAAGCTCCGCCCATGAATGGTGCTCCTGGCGGTATGAAGCGCCAAGAGATCGTCTTTTTCGCTGCCTCTGCTGCTGTTGCGCTGTCCATGACCTGTCGAAGCTCCTTGTCCGCTGCCTTTAGGTTCGTGCCATTGTCGGACCAGATCTCGGACGGACAACCACGGCGTGCCATCATCCTTCTCAGCGCCATCACTGCTGAATCCGTGCTGAGTGAGCCTGCTATTTCCAGGTGTATGGCTCTCATGGTGAGACAGGTGAAGATGGCCACGTATCTCTTCTGTCGTGTCCGGCCGACGGTGACTGAGAGAGGTCCGAAGTAGTCGATCCCAGTGAAGGTGAAGGGTCGCTTGTGGTGAGCTAAGCGACACCCTGGCAGGTCACCAGTCCTGGGGTACGGAGGCTTCTGCGTCTTCATTCTGCAGAACAGGCATCTTTTTATTATCATTCTTGTGACCGGACGCAAGCGTAGCACCCAATACTGTTGTCTGCACTCGTTGACTGTAGCTTCGACCCCGGCGTGATGTAGCTGATGATGTACGGCCTTCACCCAGAGCTTGACTGTTGGATGATCTCCGTCGAGTACCATGGGGCTCTTGAAGTCTTCTGTTACGTCTGTTGTTGCTTGAATGCGGCTTCTAAGTTTCACTGCATCGCTGATATATTCGACGCTCAGCTGATGTAGTCGACTCTCCTTGTTGAGTGTCTTGTTGTTTTTCAAGTCTTCTATTTCTTCTGCGAAAGAATCTTCTTGGGACGCGCGCATCAGAAGCTCTTCGGCTCTTCTGAGCTGTTCGGCGGTGACTGGGAGAAACATCCTGCTCGGCGATGTTATTTTCTTTACTATTGGCTGTTGTTTCTTCGCAGGCTTGTTTGTTTTCTTCCAGCTCGGATCCTTTTCTGCGTTCTTTCGCGTTCTCTTATAGTTGACACTTTCTTTGTTAGCTCTACAGAGTTGGATGAACTGTAGAGCTCGGGCTGTGGTGTACCGAAGTCTGTCCCAGCTCGAGAAGCGTGATGGTTCAGGTAGCGCTTCTGCGAGCTTCTGTTTTGTTCTGTTTGACGTGACGTGATGAACCTTCTCTTCACCGGAAGCTTCTTCTTTTTCTGTTGAGGTGACTTCGACAGGCCATTGATCTTCTGTTTGGTAGAGGAAGTCAGGTCCCTTGTACCAGCGGTGATTCTTGTCGAACGATGCTGGAACGTCTCGTGTCGCGTCGTCCGCCACGTTCAGCTTGGTTGGAACCCAGCGCCACTCGGTGACTTTGGAGGCCTCTTCTATTGCAGCCAGGCGATGCGCTACGTATGGTTTGTATGAGCGCGCTCCAGTACGTATCCAGGTGAGTGCCGTCTTGCTGTCTGTCCAGAAGACCTTGCAGTCTGGCTTCCTTTCGTGCTCTTCAATGACTGTTTCGGCGAGTCTAGTTCCCATGACTGCCGCCTGTAGCTCCAACCTCGGAATCGACGTCAACTTCAGCGGTGCAACCTTCGCTTTGGCCATGATGAGAGATAGGTTAACTTCTCCATTTGGATCCACTGTTCTCCAGAAGACGACTGCTGAGTAAGCTGCTTCGCTGGCGTCGGTGAACACGTGTAGCTGTATCGAAGTGGCGTCGCTGTATTGGAGATATCTTCTCGGGATCGTCACGTTGCTGAGGTTCTTCAGGTGAGCCATCCAGTCTTGCCATTGCTCAGCCAGGTCTTTGTCCAGCTCGTCATCCCATGATGTTCCTCTTCGCCATACTTCTTGCAGCAGCTGTTTCGCCCTTATGGTGACAGGCGACGCGAAACCGAGTGGGTCGAATAGTGACATGACCACTCTCAGCGCTTCTCTCTTCGTAGGTGTCTTCCCGTCGGTGAGCGTTGGCGCGATGCGAGCTAGGTTGAGGTTGAAGGTGAGCTCGTCTGTGTTGAGCTTCCAGATTACTCCCAGCACTCGTTCTGTCTTCTCTTCTGGCTTGTAGATCTCCATGTCTTCTATCTGTTCGCTTTCACCGAGCGCTTCTAGTAGCTGTGGTGAATTCGATTTCCACTGTTTCAGTTCAAAGCTGGCTTTTAAGTGCACTTCACGCACTGACTTGGTGATGCGTTCTGCGTCTTCAAGGCTTCTGAAGCTGTCCAGGTAGTCGTCGACGTAGTGCTTCTGTACGATGGCAGCTGCGGCTTCAGGGTGAGTATCTTCATGCTGTTTGGCGTTCAGGTTCTTGATGTAGATCGCTGTAGACGGAGAACTTGATGCGCCGAAGATCAACGAAGTCATTCTATATTCTTCAGGTGGCTGGGCGTCTCGTCGGTCTCCGCGCCACAGGTAGCGGAGTGCATCTCTGTCTTCGGCTCGCAGCTTCACTTGCATAAACATTTCCTTGATGTCTGCTGTGACCGCTATCTCGTGTTGCCGGAACCGCATGACGACGCCAGGTAGTGACTGTAGAAGATCAGGTCCTTTGAGTAGCATGTCGTTGAGTGCTACTCCCTTTGTCTTCGCTGCTGCATCGTGCACCACTCGGAGCTTCTCGGGCTTCATCGGGTTCACCACTGCGAAATGTGGTAGGTACCACGTCTTGTCTGTAGTCTTCTGTTTCGGAGCGGGTTCAGCGTATCCTTTCGTGATGAGAGCTTCCATCTGTTCTGTATACTTCTGTTTCAACTTCGGGTCTCGATCAATCTTCTTTTCGATGTTGAAGAGTCGCTTCAGTGAGTTCTCGTAGTTATTAGGGAACTTGACATCTTCTTTGCGCCAGAGAAGTCCTGTTTCATATCTTCCATCTTCTGTTTTCGTGGTGGTCTTCTCCAGGATTCGAAGTGCTCGTTCCTCTGGATCTGTTTTCGGTTTCTTAGGCTGTATGCAGAGCGCGTCCATCTCGAAGTACTGCTTGACGAGGCTGTCCAAGTTGTCTTCTGTTTCTTCTGTGACGTGGGACACGAAGTCGATGCTGCGGCCGACGGCGCGTGTCAGGCTGCCATGTAGCACCCACCCCAGCGGTGTGAGAGAGGCCACCGGTTGATTGCTGTTGCCTCTTCTCACCTCTGTTGTCAGCAGAAGATGCCAGTTGTCCTGCCCAATCAGTACCCTTGGCTTCACGTCTGCATATGTTAGATGATGGCGGATGTCGGCTAGGTGTTTGCACGTCTCCACCATCTCTCTTGTCACCCGTTGTGATGAAACTTGCAGATTCTTCACTGTTCTTGCTTGTGCTTGCTCTTCACGATTGTTGAGACCTCTGAGCTTGATGTTCACTCTTCTTGAAGCTGACTCCGAAGTCCTCAAGTCGTTGATGGTTTCTATCTTCAGAGGGTCGACAGGTCCTGTTGCTCCGATGCATTCGGCTACGCTGTTGTCGATCAATGTTACTGTTGACCCGTCGTCCATCAAGGCGAAAGTGTTGAGAGCTCCTTTGGGCCCTTCGACTTGAACCGGAATAATCTTCAGATATGACTGCTTCTTGTTAATAGTCCACGCGGAGTTGATTACTTCTGTAACTTCCTTGTCTTCTTTCTTCTCCGGAGCCTTGGTGTGATGCAGCATCTTGTGGTGATAGTACTTGCAGCTGTTAATGCCGCACACCTTAGCCCGGCAGCTGTGTGTTCTGTTTCTGTAGCGGAGACATCGGAAGCATAGGCGTTTGGACTTGGCTACGTCCCATCTTCCATTTGAATCCAGGTTCTTGAACTGTTCACACTCCGGTGAAGTATGCTCTTCCTCGCATACGGGACACTTGGGTGTGTAAGTCTTCTCTGTTACGTTGTGGATCTTCTGTGGTTTCTTCTGTTGAGTGGCTGGTACATGTGGCGCCACCTGTTCAGGAAGCGCGTATGGTCCGCACAGCTCCGCTTCTCTCTTGAGGAACTTCTCCATCTTCAGTAGGTCTGGATCCTCCTTCGGCTGTGTTGCTGCGAAGTCGTAGTATCTGTAGCGCAGCGTCGGTGTGAGCTTGTCCACTATCGCCTTTGAAACTTCAGGGTTGTACATGTAGTTCATGCAGCTTAGAGTCTTCAATGTTGCTACTATGTTGGAGACCTTCGTCGAGAAGATGCAGATGTCGCGCGGTGACTCGGTGAGGCGCGGCAGTCCACGAAGCGATTCCATTTCCATCATGGCTATTGACTCTGGTCTTCCAAATCTTGACTCCAAGGTCTTCATGACTTCTGTAGGGTGCGCGCTGGTGATGAGCAGCCCCTCTACTGCTTCCTTTGCTTTTCCCTTCAGGTTTCTTCTTAGGCGGTTAGTATTCTCCACTGTAGTGAACATCTTCTCCGTTTCGTAGTATGCGGCGCGGAACGGAAGCCACTCTTGATGTGATCCTCCAAACGTAGGTAACTCGATGAATTTCGGTCGCTGCGCTGCTTTGACGGCGCGCGTGATTGCTTCAGCTAGGTCTGCTAGGCCAGGTTGTGCTCCCGCCGGTGACTGCCCAAGTAGCACACGGAGGCTGCTTAGCAGCTGAATAACGAATTCCCGTCACGCTTAAAGCTGTATAAAAAAGCTGCATAAGGGCTGTATACGGCCGTATACAGCTCTTATACCTCTTAAATGGGCACAAATTATACAGCCTTAAGTTCAAATAGCTGCTTAAGAGCTGTATAGCAGCAAAATAACAGTGTTATAAAGGGTAACGACAGTACTATGCGCTGAATAACGACTGAGTAAAAGATAACAAGTTACTCTTTATTCAGTTAAAATTACGTCATGTGACACATGACGTAAAAGTGAAGTAGCAAACTTTAATCTAGCAAATTATAACCTTGTAGCTTAAACACAATTGTCAATTTCGTGGAGTGAATTGAATACGTGGCTATATATATTCAAAGTTCCCTGATTAGTAAGAAAAATGGTTGGGAATGTAATTTTACTGACATTATACATATATATTACCTAAGAAAATTTAAGTGCGCCACGAAAATATTCGGTTTTTAATTAGTTTCGTGATATAAATATGCCGTGATGAAAACTTGAATAAACAATTTTTAGTGCTTTGAAAAGAATTATAAGATAAAAAGTTATTATTATGATATACGGAAGTAAAAACTAATGCAATCCATTCCTAATTCATACACAAAACATAAAAGTTGAAAAATGAATCAGTATATTTATGTGAGGTTATACAATAAAATGGTGGATTCATGTTATAGTTAGAGAGCTGGTGATATGATTTTAAAAGCCTATAGCTTAGAATAAAGGCCTATATAAAAAAAGAGTGTTCGTCCGAAAAAAAGTAAATAAAAACGGATCTTTATAAGTTTGTCTGGTGTAAGAACTGCGTAATATTAGTACGTAAAGATGAAACCGACAAAATACATCATATACGATCTAGCAAGGATATAGAGAGATTGGTGAATCTAGCCACCACTAAATGAAGTTAGGTTATATTTACTAACAATCGACAACCCTCATAATGCACTAAATGAAATGATTTCGTGGACAACGGAGAAGTAACAAACCCTTCGGAGAAGTAACAAACAACTTGTGTACTCTGGATGTAAACATAAGTCTCAAGAACTTTAATTGCAATAGCAGACTTGGGCCTGAATACATAATAAAGAACAGCTCGAACCAAATTCATATTGTCGTTGTTACTGAAGCTAACATAAGGGTCACAAACTCAAAATTGTTTCAAAGATAACTACAAGATGTTTTCACAGCTACTGAATCACCGATGAAGTAATGGTGTAATCCCATTGTAATCCTCTATGTGCATAAAAGTGTATTGTTCTACAGGTTAACAGTGAATACAAGCTACTCTGAATCAGTTATTGGTGAAATTGTCACAAGTTTCAATTAAGTATAAATTAAGTGTTTGTGCATTGTACTGACCTCTGAATACTAACCAAGTATGTTTCATACAGGAACTTAAACAAATAATCTCTCAATTTTCAGGTAAAAGTAATCTTGTAATTAGTGGTGATATGAATATAAACATAATGTTAAACGATCCCAGTGTAAATTTATACTTAAATTCTATGAGTGAAATAGGTATTGACTGTAGTATAAGGCAGTATACACGGATAGAACCTAAAGGGGATAGGATAACTAAAAGTTGTATTGATCACATATTCATACGATGTGTGGACAATCCCAGCCAACATAGCTTATGTATACAAACAGCAGTTATAAACAATCCTATAGCAAACCACTATTTTACCAGTTTATCCACAACTTGTTACAAACCTGTATAAGTAAGTATTGTACTAAAATAAATCATAAAAAATTGCTAGAAGAATTATATAGGTAATGTTGACTGGGGACAGGGGTTATATTGCAGGGGGTAGGCATGTTTATGGATAAACAATAAAGCCTTTAAAATGTGTATTAGGAGAGATAAACTATTTAAAATATGGAATCAATCAATTTCTTTATTGCGAATTTGGGTAATATACAGGTGTTTACAAGTAAAATAAATGGACAACCAAACTCTGCTTAAATACAGCATGCAACATTAAAAATTAGCTTAAAATCTATTTCATTACATTACTATTAATTTATTACAATACATTATTATTAATTTATTTAAGTTAGAAGCTTTGTGTTTACATTGCAATATTATTTAAATGTCTAATATAAAATTTCTTATTAAAATGTCAAAAGTTCATAATTAAAATTTTTCCATGAGGTAATCACTGGTTTTATAGTATGTCCTGTCAAAAATTTAAGCCTTTTTTTAAAAAGTGGTATTTCTTGTGTTTCTATAATATGTCTAGGCAAATGGTTATATAAAAGGGGCCCAGTGCAGAAGAAACTCTTAGAAAAATGTGCACAACAACTGGGTGGTGGATGCAGTTCAATTAGGTACATGCCTTTTGCTGTGACGATTTTGAAATAAATTCAAGTTACTTTTGACAAATATGACAGTTTCATATACATACAGACATGGCATTGTAAGAATATTATATTGTTTAAAATAGGGTTTACAACTATCAGTCGATTTTAATTTAAATATTGCCCTTAAGCATTTTTTTTGTACCTTTAATACAGCCTCTTTTTAAGTGGAATTACCCCAGAATAAAATACAATATCTCAACAGCGAGTCAACATAGCCATGGGAAACAGTCAGTAACGCTGACACATTTACTGTTTTCCCCAACATATAAAGTGTGTAGGAGAATTGATTTAACTTTGTGCAAATATGACTCAAGTGTTCTTTCCAATTTAGAGTAGAATTAATATTCAGACCTAAGAATTTTGTTACATTGACTTCATTGATAGTTTTCCATTCATAATTTACATCTAAAGCAAATGATGCATTTTCTCTGAGCTTAAAAGTCATTAAGTTCGTTTTGTCTAAGTTAATTATGAGTTGGTTGCGATTCAGCCAGTGTAGATAATAAAATTAAACTGTCAGTCATGTATGAAGAGTGGGAGCATGTGAGCTCACTAACAAAATACAGTAGATCGGAATACTTAAGACAACTTAAAAACTTGCCAATTACAGCAGTACCTCTGGAAAAATGACTTGGGAATACATGCTTCCTTTACTGCTCAATGAACTGCCAGCTGATTTATTATTTATTTATACAATAAGATACAAAATAAAAAGAACTATCACAAACTTTATGATTAAATAAGGGTGATTTTGAAAATAATTTATATATACATATTATATTACATAATTAGAACATAATATTATATATTTAAAGATATTATTTGCTAGAATTAATTTATTTGTGTTTTTTTAATGTAATTAAAATGTAAAAGTATACTATGTCTGCGCAAAAACCCTGCGTGGTTTATGTGGAGGCTTTCACAAGAACCTTGTAACAATTTCTCCTTTATGTTTGGATAATAAAGATTAAAAAAAGGTATCTTTTTGGCTTTTTATGATCATTTTACTTAACTTCATAAAAAATCTTTTGAAAAAACCTACTTCTTAACTTGTCCCTGCTCTCTTTCTCTCTTCCCTCCAAAACGCTACTAATGTAGTCTATACTTGGTACCTGTGGTACCTACTTATTAACAATCCACAATTCCAAAATCCCCGCAATTTATGTGAGCAATATCAGGGTTCAGGAGCTTGAACCTAGAGCTCCATGATGTAGTCTATGCTTGATACATACAATATCAATTCGAAACTGACAGTTTAGGTAGGCACTACCCAGTAGCATCAGGCTTGAGGAGCCAGGACCTAGTTCTCCTTGATGTTCTCCTTGTTCTTGATGTTTCTTAGGGTATAATTATCACTATTAATAACGTCTGCCATGTGTGCTGATCATATAGAAATTTTGCTCGCCAGCTCCCTAACTATTAAACAGCTACGTGAATAGTTAAAACTCTGATATTCTGCCAAAGGCTGTCTAATAGTTCACACGTGCCCCCTTAATAAGTCAGTGTAATAGGAGTTCACAAATACCTTCTTATACAGCATTTGGCGTAATTTTATCCACTAAACAGCCCTTAATCAGCCTAAGCTGTTTAAATATCACTGACAGCTATTATGCAGCTGTAGGATCACCAGTGTACTCTTAAAAGAGTCTTAATACGCTTAGAGGTTCAAATAGGTCTAAAAGTGAATACTTACGCAGCTATCTGTGCTACTTGGGTGGAGTAGTTGTTTCTGTTGTCCCGCGTTGTTGACCACCGGCTCTTCTGTAGGGTAGTGCGGCACGTCGGCGATCGCCAGCACGGGGCGTGGGGGTTGCGTCTCCAACCAGTTGTCTACTCGTTCGTTGACTTCGGCTCCGGAGGGGTCGAAGGCACCGTCCTCTTCTATATCTTCATCTGTATCTTCGGTTTCCATGGCGGCGATGCGGGCGGCGGCTAGCTCGACCTGCAGACGTAGCATTTCTTCTCTAGCTTTCGCTAGTCTGTGAACCTTCGCTCTGCTGTGCGTCGATCCACCACCCCCCTTCTTGCTGGAGGGGCGGGGAACCTGTAGTTGCGTCGGCTCTTGAGGGTTGACAGTTCTCTTCCTGACTGTAGACGTGTCTGCATCCTGACTACGCCCCTGTACTGTAGCAGGTCCCTCCCTGGCCGCGGGAGGGGTCGGCCGTGTCGCGTCGGCTGGCAGCGTCGATGCGGTGGCGGTGGCGGGCGTAGTGGAGCGTGCGGAGCTGGCGGTGACAGTAGTGGCAGCGGTAGCGGCAGCGGCAGCGGCGGCGGTAGCGGCGGCGGTAGCGGTAGCCTTCTGTTTCACTGTAGCAGAGGATGCCACGGCGGAGCGTGTCGATGCTCCGGATGTACCCGTGGCCCCGGTACCCGAGGTCCCGGTGGTCCCGGTGGTCCCGGTGGTCCCGGTGGTCCCGGTACCCGAGGTCCCGGTGGTCCCGGTGGTCCCGGTACCTGTAGTCGTCTCCCCGGTCCCCCCGCTGGTATCGGTCCCCTCGGAGGTAGTCGGAGCCTCCTCCTTACGGCTCTTGAGTTCCTGCCGTGTGACTGGCATCCTCGCTGACCCGACGAATTTTCTTCGAATTTCCCGCTTTCCCGACGTATCCGGCTCGAAGGACCATTCAATGTACGCTTCTGTACATTCCCTATGCTGGGTTGGTCGGGTGTAGCAGAAAAACTCCTCTGAAGATTTCTTCTTCTTTATTAGGTAGCTATGAGCCGCTACCGCTTGCCGGTGAGAACTGTGCCGGCATACGATTTTGGCTCGATATTTATACAAATTTTGGGCAAAAAATGTAGGCCCTCTGATTGGCGCATTTCGCCGGCCAATCAGAGAGCGTTGTTTTTACCAATTACAAATCGGTTATTATTATTAAATAAACGACGAGTATAGCCGCGCCTTTCTCTTTCACTCATTATTACTATTATTTTAGCTAAAGAAGAGAGTAGGCGTAGCTTTGCTCTTTCACACAATATTTCTTATTTACGATTACAGTTTTATGACTATGTGTCTTATTAAAATAAAGTATAATAAAAACTAATCATTCTATCAAACTATTCACTGTACACATAGCACACTGTTCGCTAACTATTTTCACTGTTTGCACACACATTACACTATTTTTTATGGAAAGTTTTTAATCGTCCCGCACAGTACTACAAGTGAGAAACCAAACTTAAGAACGTCGTAAGCACCCGCCATCGTCGGTGACATGTTTCTCCGATTTGTTTACTTTTTAAGACAGCTGAGAAAAAATGGTCTAGGTATATCTATTTGATTATAAACGTGAGAACGCGAAAGCTTGTAATTTAAAGCTCGTGGTGCGAAACCTTTTGGGTTATTCGGAATTCGGGTCACGAGTTCCGGTGATGGGCCGTGTCCAATAGATGGCTGCTTATCCCAGATCAATCGGAGGTGTGTCTAATGGAGATTTTACACGTGATTTCCGGGATGTTTCGGCTGATAGACACCAATTTGTAAAGGTCAAAGGAAAGTAGGGCATTCGGTTTAGGAAAATCATTTTGGCAATACTCAATTATATTATTACTAGCTGATACTCGCGATTTCTTCCGCGCGAATGTAGTTTTAATTCTCGTAGGAACTCCTTAATTTTCAGGGATAAAAAGTAGCCTATGTCACTCTCCAGGTTCTCACGTCCAGAATCACGTCGATCTGTAGGTCTTTTGTGGCATGATTGAAGGACAAGAAAACAATCAAACACACTTTCGCATTTATAATATTAGTAAGGATCACTCCAGATTAAACTCCATTTTTTTAGGTTATGAACCTATGATTTATGAATCATCTTTAAATTTTAACCCAGCATTTTTAATTGACAATTTAAGTTTTACTCAATTAGTTAGTATAGTCAGTGTTGGTTTATTATAAAATAATCTAAATCTAAAGAACTTTAATAGTTGACTTGTTCCTATATTTAAAAACCTTTTATAAAGGATAATTACGGGCTATTTTTTATAGTAGTGGGTATCTCTCGAAGTAAGCCACTTAGGTTTTTTTGCATCGACAAAGCGATCAAGCGATTTAACGTTCCGGAACGACACCCATTAATTAGTGGAGAGATTTTTTAACTTGAATTACCTATCTATTACAAAATACGATGTGTAGTTATGCCACAGTAAGCTTTAGCATAAATGACATTACGGATGCCGCTGATTTCTCTTTATTTTTGGTTCAGGTGATGGATCACTACTTACTTCTGTAATTTCCGCACACTAATTGCCGCGGGCATCCGTCACGCGGAAAATAAACAAAAAGTATTCCACTAGCATTTCACTGGCTGCGAGCGAGAAGCAAAAATAAAGCGCTGGTCATGAACAACGCGCGACGGCAGTGAGACGGTAGTTATTCCAAAGCGAATCCAATACGAGCTTCGTTACCGTGGATTTAAGATTTTTAATAGTTTAATAATATGTGAGTTTAATGTACAAATCTCTAGAACGACGCATCATTACTCATCCTGCAGAGATTTCTCGTGTCGATTTATACCTAACCACTTTCTTCGTTTGATTATGACTTAAATGACCGAAGTGGAGGTCAATCCTAAATATATAAAGATACCTAAAATATTTTTTTAGAGGCTAACGTTTAAAATTATTAAATAAATTTTCTTTCCTTGTCCAGTAATATTAACGGAAAATATTAGAAAAGCTGGCGACTGCCGAACATTAGTGGAGCTAAAGCGTAATATTAAAAGATAACATTCCGGAACCGTTGCGAAAATATTTGATTGGCTCAATATTATATATATATTATTGGATTGGCTCGGAAGTCCGGGAAAAGATTTTCTTTGTGCCTTATTCCCTGAATGCTAGACGCTAGTGGCAAGTAATATGCATTATGATTTTTTGAAAGTAATATAATTTAGTGCGAATTTTTCCCGGGCCACTCTACTTCGCTGAATAAAAATTAACTGAGGAGTAAGTAATTTTGGCCTACTGGCAGTTTTTCTGTTGAATATTTGCCAAAATATCAAAATTTCACGGTTAAGCGCTGGCAATGGTGAAATTGGTACTTGAGAACTCAATACTCTGCACGCTCTATCGAATTTAAAGAGAGTGGAGATAAGTTTGACTTAATTTGCTGGACACATAATTATAATAAGTTGCATCATTCTGTACAACCGCTATAAAAGGGTTTCTGGATAACTTTGAATTATATACTTACAGTGATTACCTACCTAATTGTAGGTAGGTAATCTATGTATGAAACCAAACAAACTTTTACACTCTTTTTTTGGGACTTGATTAAAGGACCTTAACTCATGCACAGACAATTAATAGTAAGATAGAGGGACAACTGAGTGGTTCCGTAGGAGATTCGTTTTCCTATTTTGAGGTACGGCACCCTAAAAGTGGCAAAAATAACGTGAACACAATATTTTAGTTCGGCTTTGGAAAATCAATTTTATGAATACGCAATCCGCATCTAAAATAATAATCAAGTGCGGGGAAAAGTTTCACAAAAATGTAAAATATATCACATAACCATTATAGGAATACGTGGATAATGAAGTCAAAACATTATATTAAAGATCACGTTTCTATGGAAATGATTTTTGTCGTAATGATCTCTTTGAAGGTTTGATGTTGAATTTCAAGTAGACTACAGACGGTCTTGAATTGATTCTGTGATCTTTTATTTGCATTGAACAGGGCAAAGGCGGACTTTGTTCTGGATCTAGGTACATAGTAACTTCTAATGTGGTAGTTTCGATATGTAATTACAGAACATAAAATTATTACTACTGTCTACTAGGTAATGAGACTAGGCAGAATCTAGACGTGTCATAAAAGCCACAAGTTGGCCTGCATGAAATAAATAATTTTGAATTTGAATGTTGGTAGGTTAGTAGGTACCCAAGTGCCTAGTAGTAGCAGTAGTAGTGGCATGATGATCGAGACTACGTCCGCGTGGATTAAAAATTTCAAAAACTAAACTGAAAATAAAACTCTTTGGTTGTTCAAATAATCGTAAGAGGTAGAAAGGAGAGAAGAGGGAGGAAGAAAAAAAATCACATACAAATACTTCAATTTGTTTATTTATACAGCTGTACTAGTTATGACCCAAGAGCTCATAAGAAATATTGATAAAAGCTAAAAGTTTGTAAGGTGATTCTTCTGTTTGTAACCGGTGCATAGTATATAATATATATAGTATATTATGAATAATAATAATTAATCTTCATATTTTCTTATCGAAGAGAAAATTCTGCAATATCAAGGAAAGTTTACAATAAATATTCAAGTTCCGTTAACTTCATAATTTAAGTAAAAACGATTCATAAAGCAAAATTAAAATGTGTTATGAATTATTCAACTATATGATGGCTTGTACTCACAAAGTCAATTTCAACTCGGCGAATTTTAATGAAAATACTTTCTTTTCTCATTTTTCGCGCATTTTTCCGCTTTGAATTCGTTTCTTATTTCATAAAAGAGATTAGGCATTCTTCAAATACAAGAATCATTTTTTGTTGATGCGTAAATAAATTGTTTTGGTATTAAAATAAAATGTTATGTTCTTTACCAAGTTCGTAATGCTGAATAAGAGTTAAAAAAATGGTTGGAAGAATTTTTAAAAAGTATTTTTAGCAAAGTAAACAAATGCTTTAATGAAACTTGTGGAACTGGTTTAGTATCATTTAATTAAATAAGTAAGTCAATTTTCACCAAGTTTATTATGTGGCAATGTTATATTGAAAGAAATTATACTTTTTTAAAGATTTTTGTACATGTACAATTGTACATTGTATTTCAAATTATTATACTTTTCAGGACCGGGAGAGTAACAAAGGCTACTTTTTATCCCGGAAAATCAAAGAGTTCCCGCGGGATTTTAAAAACTAAATTCACGCGAGCGAAGCCGCGGGCATCAACTAGTAATAATATATACAGAAAAGTGGTTTTTCTTAGTTAACCTACCTTTTTACTGTTTGTAGTAACGATGAGTGTGAAGTTATTATGGCATAAACATTTTCTACCTTATTTTTAGGTATTAAAATGTAACCTGCAGCCACTACCTGATTTGGCTCAGCATAAAATAATAACTCCTAATGTAATGGACCAAATTCCCGGAGCCAAAAAAAAAATGTATTTTATATAATGAAAACTCATCCTCGTGGGACTAACGCTAATTCCTGAGTCGGTAAACCTTGAAGTAGATACCTACTCCAAGGTTTACCGTACCTAGTACGAAAAAGCTTAATTAATTTTTAAATCCACCTTTTTCTACGCAACTAAGCTTGACACATGACTTGGAATTAGTAAGGATTGTTAATAATATAGTAGTTCTTTCAACTCACGAGGGCGCGTGGGTCATGGTTGTGTGCGTGTCGTATCTTTATAGGTGTGAGGGAGAGCTTGCTCGCGCCTGACCGCTCCCACCTAGGCTTCTGACAGGCACGCACACTTACGCAATGTGTATGTACACGACGTAACCACAAGTAAAGCTCACGCGCCCTCGTTAATTACAAGAACAGTGCTGATTTCACGAACGATGAGTGATTTTTAACCGAGGAATAAATTGGGCGTTTGACAGTTTTTGTATTGAAAATCTGTCAAAATATCAAAACGCTCGGGTTGCGGTAAGACTTATTTTATGTTAGTGAAATCGGCTCTAAAAAAATAAGGTTTGGGATATAATAATAATATAATATATCCCAAACCTTATTTTATATCATAAATGTCCAATATTTAATTACATCGATGAAATTGAGGGAAAAGAACTTTTCATTTGTAATCACTTTTCATCTTACGTGGCGTAACAAAGGTCTCCGAAAGGTTAGACCTTCCGAAAACAACTTTGTTATTGGACTCATTCCCTTAACAGCCGAAGTCATTCCTGGCGGCTAACACGTATGTAGTTACAGTGAAAACATATCATTATCAGCGTTTCGTTCCCGGGGCAAATGGGGGTTAATTTCATTAGCGCGAGACCAACGAATCGTGTGATAACTTTAGTGATGTTATGTGAAAGGGCACCCTGGGGATCAAAACGAATCTTTGCAAGTAAATTATACATACTGAACTGATGTATTCATTAGCGTTAAAGTTCATACAAAGCAAGGGTAAACTTTGTTACGCTTATTGCCATTACGTAGACCACGGATCTCACTGGATGACGCATTCTAAGGTAAAAGCTCGGTAAAAGTTTTCGTAACACAGGATTTTTACAGCGTAATAGCAAGTGTTCGTACCCCTCATGTGTCTTAGCCTGGCAATACACGTCCGATTTTGTTTCCGATTGTCTGATCAGGCTACCGGATCGTATTTACTCGATACACATCCGATTTTTCCGTCAGGCTTTTTCTGAACTCAGTCGTTCCCGAGCTATCATCCCGAGTGCTTGCGTTTGGAGCAAAGCAGAAGAAAAGAAGATGGATGACGAGTTAATAGAAATAGAAATATTTTTTATTCAAATAAACTTTTACAAGTACTTTTGAATCGTCAATGAATCTATCACTGGTTCGGAATGCCGTTCCTGCCGAGAAGAGCCAGCAATAAACTCGGCGGTCGCTCTTTTGAAAAAAATTTTTTTTACAATAGGTAACAAAACTATGCTATGTATACAGTGTTTCCACAATAAAGTTTCAAAAATGCAAAATAATCCAATGCATGTTAAGACAGGCAGGCAAAAGCAGACCCATTCCCGTTGGTGGCACCCGTTCACGAGCATGACGCAGGATCCAGCCATTGCTTCGCTCAACCATATTTGAGGGAACGTAACAACCCGCACCACACGACACCACCACAGAAATTTTAAAGAGAGGAAAGAGAAAGAAGAAAAAACGTCGCTATTGGATTCATCCAATCAATTTGACAAGACTTACTGAGAGTCATTTCTATTTAAAACATCCAAAATAATTCATAACAATAATAATTTTATTATTATGAATTCTTTTATTTTTTATTTTTTTTCATAATTTTCGCCCATTATTCGAACCACAACGATGCGTCCACACAGTGTCAGCGCTAGATTTTTTGGGCCCTAAAAAATCCCAATAAGCAAAATTCCGCCCTAAATTTGGGGCTAAAAGCCCTAACTTGGGAACCCTGACTGGCAAAATCGGAAGGAGTAACCGGATGTCTATTTTGTCTCATACTAGAAGTATGTAGACCGTGCCTTCAGACAATCGGACCGACAGTAAAATCGGAAACGCCTCGCGCCCGTTTCCGACTCGGACGTCCGATCCGGCCACCGGATCGGACGTGTATTGACTGTTCATACAAAGTAATGGCTTCAATGCCTTCCGGTAGCCTGATCAGGCTACCGGATCAGACTATCGGATGAAAAAACCTGACGTGTATTTCCAGGCTTAGCCAGGCAATACACGTCAGGTTTTTTCATCCGATTGTCTGATCCGGTAGCCTGATCAGGCTACCGGAAGGCGTTGAAGCCATTACTTTGTATGGACAGTCAATACACGTCCGATCCGGTGGCCGGATCGGACGTCCGAGTCGGAAACGGGCGCGAGGCGTTTCCGATTTTACTGTCGGTCCGATTGTCTGAAGGCGCGGTCTACATACTTCTAGTATGAGACAAAATAGACATCCGGTTACTCCTTCCGATTTTGCCAGTCAGGGTTCAAAACTTAGGGCTTTTAGCCCCAAATTTAGGGCGGAATTTTGCTTATTGGGATTTTTTTAGGGCCCAAAAAAATTTAGGGCTATTTTTAGGGGCATAAATAAATTTTCAAGCGTCACATAATTGACTAACCAAAACGAGTAAATAAAGCTTTTGCTTTATTACCATAGACGTTTTCGTCTATGGTATTCCGGAATAATATGCTTAAAATCGTTTTATAGCTAAAGCGTTTTGAAAATATTTCAATACATTAGCGTTGAACACGCTTTTTCGATATATAATTCCTTTTTCATTTTTAAACGCGATGGTGGATCTTGCGTTACTTTTACTCCATCTCCAAAAAATGTTACAGTTATAATGTAAACATATTCTTATTATATATTCGGAATATCATATTCGGAATTCTTATAGTCATATGACTATAAGAATTCCGAATAATGTTAAAATGATTAATAAATTTAATGAAAAATTAAGTTATATTATTTTTATTTACCTCAATAAAACGGGAAACTTATTTAAACATTAGCCTTGAATGGTAACAAGATACAGGGGTGTTTTTGGGGCTTTTGAATATTGCATTTAGGGTTATTTAGGGGTATTTCATGTTGATGTTAGGGCTAATTTTTTTTAGGAGTTGGTAACCCTGTTGGCAGTTGAATCTAGCGCTGACACTGTGTGGACGCATCGTTGTGGTTCCAATAATGGGCGAAAATTTAAAAAAAAAATTTAAAAAAAATAATAAAATAAAATAATTCATAATAATAAAATTATTATTATTATGAATTATTTTGGATGTTTTAAATAGAAATGACTCTCAATAAGTCTTGTCAAATTGATTGGATGAATCCAATAGCGACGTTTTTTCATCTTTCTCTTCTCTCTCTTTATTTTTTTCTTTTTCTGTGGTGGTGTCGTGTGGTGCGGGTTGTTACGTTCCCTCAAATATGGTTGAGCGAAGCAATGGCTGGATCCTGCGTCATGCTCGTGAACGGGTGCCACCAACGGGAATGGGTCTGCTTTGCCTGCCTGTCAAACGCAAGCACTCGGGATGATAGCTCGGGAACGACTGAGTTCAGAAAAAGCCTGACGGAAAAATCGGATGTGTATCGAGTAAATACGATCCGGTAGCCTGATCAGACAATCGGAAACAAAATCGGACGTGTATTTCCAGGCTTAGATTCAATTGTTTTAAAATTACAACACTCACGTTAAGATGCCTGTTTGTTCGATAAAATGGCGTGGGAAATCTTTCGCTACATCAAACTACAAAAAAGACTACATAATTTTTCATCGGTTAATAAATAAAAGATAAAACATTTAATTTTTTAAGAGCTCTAGTTATTGTGGTGGCTGGTTAGCGGGGTGTGGCTTGTGTATCTGGTCGGTCTCGTTCTGGCACCTATTTTTTTATACTGATATTTCTGGCTAACTCTGTTGTACACAATTCTCTAAAGTCTAAAATAAACTAAATTGACATTGACAGGTTTTTTTCGTGTTATCCTTTTCATGATGCCCCCTGTGGAAAAACACTTTGCACTAGATTTAGAATTGTTAGAATTGTTTAGTTTACTTATGAGATTTTGTACTATAGCCACAATGTATCAATAATATCGAGGCTGTAAAATATTAAATTGTATGCCGATAGCCTTTAACAGTATCTATAATTATGTGCAAATATATTTCAAACCATGTGAGTATTCTTTATAAAAAATTGTTTAAAACTTTTTATCTGAATATACTTTTAAAGAAAATACTTCGAAGTATTTTTTCGTGCTTGGGTCATATTTTTAGCAAATCAGCGTTATACCGACGTTAATTAATTAATTAGATACAGATTTATGAAAAAGGTACTTAGCGGGGAATTTTAAGCATCTATTCTTCAGAATCGCAATGCCCTGAAAAATTAGAGAGAGTTGGCAGAACAAGCTGTCCCCCCTCTCTCTACAAATAGGTAGATTAATCTTCACTTTCATAGTTAGTTAAATAAAATATGTAAATAGTATATCCCTGGGGGATATATGCCCCCAGCGTACGTTGGCATCCACGTGGAACTCTTCCAAGGATTCTGATAAACAGGCGAAATAATGATGTAATTATGTGTAATTTACACATCAGTTACATATTATTTACAATAGTGTTGTGTAATTTACACATCATGTACATAAATATTTTCCATAGTCAAAAAAGTTTTAAAATGTTACTCTATATAACAACATAAAATGCTACGAGTTCATTACCATAACTGATTGAACGAAACTATTGTCTCGAAAATGCTCGCAGCAATTACGGAAGCACACTGTATCCCTACGTGCCATGTAATTATTGGACAGGGACCGAAACTTCCTATAAAACACCGCCAAAGCCCGAGCGTGGACAAATTAAAATACATCCCAGTGGAATGTCGACAGATTTCGATACACATCATTAATTGACTCGTTCAACTATCACTTGATTTAATCCCAAAGAGTTATTTTCAACCATTACGAACAAGACATTCAAAAATTGTTAAGCGGATCACGTTTGAGGACCTTAATTTACAAATTAATGAGATCGTGGCCTGACCTCCTTTGAGCTAATCAATACCTACTATAGTTGCTAAATTAAAATATATATTATATTTCTAGCTAAGTATATAATTTTGTTTTATATTTGATATATTAAAAATCATTATCTTCATCATTATCAACTTAGCTGGACGTAGGTCTCCTGCTTGGACCTCCACAAGTCTCGGTCTTGCGCCGCCTGAATCCAGCGACTCCCTGCGACTTGTTTGATGTCGTCGGTCCACCTAGTCGGGGGTCTGCCAACACTGCGCTTCCCGGTGCGGGGTCGCCACTCCAGCACCTTGGGACCCCATCGACCATCAGCTCTTCGAACTAAAAATATATGAAATGAATTTTGATTACACACTGTGAAGTGGAGTTATTGTATATTTTATAATAATTTAAGTTCCTTCATATTCTATTAAATAATAAGCTACTAGTAAGGTATTCAAGGTATTATTCGATCATCAACAAAAATCTCGATGTAACAAGTACATTTTTTAAAATTTATATTTGTAGGTATTCAGTTTAACTCTATTTTTGATTGCTTCGTGGGTCCATTGGTTAGCTTCTTCAGTTGCGGATCATGAGGTCTCAGGTTTGAGCCCCGGGCTAATATTCCCTGTACGCCTTCAAATAAGCGTAAAGATTATTCTTTGTTTTATGAGTGTGTAGATATGGAAATAGAGCAATTTATAATATTAGTGTGGTGTGAAGTGATTGATTATTATTGTCTATTAAATTGAGGTCATTTTCAATACTTTACAGACCACAAAAACGTAACTACCAGAAGTGCTATTTAGTCCGGTATTTGCCGCTGTTCAACAAATATCCTCATGATCCTCTTTACGTCATACACAAAATACCAGAGTGCCAATTTTGTGCCCGCTTTACCAACAAAATTCGCATTACAGGTTCAGCATTATATAGGATTAAACCGCAAACATGCTGAAGTTTGGGTCTATACATGAATAACTTGGAGACATTACGTCGTTCGCTAATAGCCAATATCTGACGCCGAAATTGCCTCACTAACGATATTTCTGCAGCTAGTAATAAAACCAGTAATCCTATTAGGGACCCACTGAAACAGTTTTCGTCTACGTGTAATAGGAGGTAGGACTGATACTTATAAATGAATAGGACCAAGTTTTGACTGCGACTCTGTGTGGAGTTTGGTTTCTTAGAAATCGTGAAGGAACACTTTGTTCTCCCGTTGTAAAAAGTATCCTATGTACAATGTACATCGATGCCTATGTCATTGTGGAGGTAATCTGTCGAGCATAGGGGGCAAGGGAAAAGTCGTACTGAAGAAAAACTACAAAGAGAACAATATTCTATGAAAAAAAAAAAGACGTGTGGCACTCGGGGACTGCCGCGGTAAAGCTATTGCTATTGCATGCATTGCGCCATCTAGCGGCTCACCGTAGAGGAGTCTCGTGTCAGGTTATTTTCGTTACGGAATTTCTGGATTCGGTCTCCACACTGGCCCGCGATAGAAGCTATGCAATAGCTTAATAATTTAAGAGAAATAATCGCATAATACCTATATATCTTTATAAAATACAATACTTACCTAATTTTTTTACGCAATTTTTTAAATTTATTACACTGTTGAGCGGTTTTGCGTGTTTTTTTTTTGCTGAAATATGATAATTTTTCAAAATAGTAGATACTTCAGAACATTATCCAGAACAGTTTTTAAAAATCGGTCATCCTACCTATTAATTATTATCAATTCTTTATTAATATGTACCTTAAAACAAATAGATAAAGTAAAAAGTAATTTCAAAATTCATAAATAAGTATTTTACAACACAAAGTCACAATTTTGTGAATTTAATTTCAATTTAGCTTGAAAGTGCTCGGCAGTTAAGTCATTAGAGCATTTCCAATATTACTTCCTTAACGATGTTTTCGAGGCAAACAAAAGCCTTAATTTTATTACCCGCGACCCGCATCAACCTCATTATTGACTGGTCTGGGACAGTCAACAGCGCCGTCATTTGTTTATAATTGGCGGACCCCGAGAGGCGACCCAGTTACAACTACTTACAAATCGGCTGATTTGAGAGGATGTAGTGAAACACTTCGTTTATATGACAAAGTGGAAGGCTTTGGCTGTGGCTAGTTACCACCCTACCTTCAAAGACGTGCCGCTAAGCGACCAATAATAAACCGATTAGGGGTATGAGTATACTGCCATACCGCTTCCAAGTTAGCCCGCTACCATCTTAGACTGCATCGTCACTTACCATAAGGTGAGATTGCAGTCAAGGACTATCTTATCATCATTTGTAATATCTCTAATTAATTTTATAATTAACTAGCTATTGCTTGCGTCTTCGTCCGCGTCAATTTCTGTTATTATGATCGCGATTAAGAAGTTTTTAAAAGAATATATTTTAAATATGGATAATTTTCCCCGTTTTTGCAACATTTTTCACTGATGCTTCGCTCCTATTGGTCGCAGCGTGATGTTATATAGCCTAAAGCCTTCCTCGATAAATGAACTATCCAACACAAAAAGAATTTTTCAATTCGAACCAGTAGTTCCTGAGATAGCGCGTTCAAACAAACAAACTCTTCAGCTTTATATATTAAGTATAGATTGTGTTATAGCGGCAATAGATATAACTACATATTCTATGAAAATTTCAATTCCTATTACGGTTCATAAGATACAGCCCGCTGACAGACAGCCGTACGGACGGACAGCGGAGGCTTAGTTATAGGGTTCCGTTGGCACCCTTTGGCTACGGAACCCTAAAAAATATAGAGCAAATTCAACAAGATTTGACTAAGTAAAAAACCGATTTCAATGGATTTCTCAGTAGGTACTTATCAAGAAAAAGTTCATATCGACGCCAGTAAGCGATTAAGCTACCTCATTTACCTATCTATGGGTACTTATACAGTAAGTAGGTACACTAGACTTTTATGTTGTTTTCCTGTCTATAATCTATTTACTTTAGACACGATTAATATTTATCTACTGCTATCTAGTGTTAGTGTGGTATTCAGAAAGAAATATCTTTTTTATTTTCTACCGACGAATAAAAAGGAGGAGGTTCTCAATTCGTCACGTAGGTATATTTTTTTATTTTATGTATGACCACGCGTAACTTATCGCAGAGTCGTCCGATTTTGATGATTTTTTTTTTAATGAATAGGGTCTACCCCAAAATTGGTTCCCATTGAAATTTCAAAAACAAATTCTATATTCTAATTCTTAGTTAGTAAGACTAAAAAGATTTATATTTTATTTTTACCTTTTTCAAGTCAGTTCAGTTTTTTGTAAAAAGTAATTATTTGTTTACACTTACTTAGTTTTAAAAGAAATACCTAACAATATACCTATTAAAGAAAAAAAGATAAATGTTATTAGATCCAGAAAATTGGGCGTCAAGGAAAATGATGAATGAAGTTGTACAAAAAATATATTGCGGATTGCGAACCTTAGTTGGTAATAAGAAGTGATGTATTATGACTTACTCCAGATTTATTACAAAGCTTTTTTTCTGAATAGTTTACCTTTAATCCAATATTCAGGGAAAATTGCAAAAAACATAGAAGTACTAGACAAGTAATGATAATTATTATTATTAATAATATTATAAATGCAAAGTTTGTATGTTTATTACTCAATCACGTCGCAACGACTGAACCGATTTGGCTGAAATTTGGCACAGAGATAGATATAATAGGACTAGGACTAATAGGACATAGGCTACTTTTTATCCCGGGAAATAAGAGAATTCCCGCGAGAATAAAAAACCTCAATCCACGCGAACGAAGTCGTCAAGTCGCGGGTATCAGCTAGCTATAATAAAAATAAAAAGCTATAATTTTTGGTATCGACACCAAGAATTATATCCTACTAGATTTTCTTGAGTAAATCCCGGTTAATTACCACCTAAATGCTTAGTCGAAATGAGAGAACAAGTCCATCAAAGTAACTAAGAGGGTGAAAGAATTAATAATGGACGTTTTTTTTGTGAAACGACCACACCTTGCCTTCGCTGTGAGATTTAATATCATAATGGACAATAATTTTCGCAAATGGACGCCTTTTGTTGTCTATCAATACATTAGAGCCTTAAAAATTAATGATTCAATTTTGTGGGGCAAAATTTTCTTCTAAAGTAAAAAGAGCACTCAAGAAAAGTTGTTTATTTGTTTTTCGTTAAAAATCTGTGACAAAGACTGGCGATCTACAATAGAAATCCTTGTTTTAAGTTCTTTTGAGTACAATCAAATGTATGGACGTGACTTTAAACATCTCTATGCTCTATGAATGTTGCTTTTAGAGTGTAACATTTATCTATTGGGGAGTGGAGATGGACTTTCTGGTTTTCAAGTTATTAAAATATTATAATGCTCGATGTTATAATTAAGTTTCCGTGAATGTGCGTTGGAGTGTTTGTGCGCAACTTAGACCATTTAGATTCTCTGCAATATTTATTACCCACAATCATCTCGAACGATATCACCGACTTGTTCAACATTGCGAAGTTACGAATGAACGTTAGGAGACCTAGAATATAAAGCAGAAGAATTTAATTTCTTATGAAGTTTGCCAATTATGTAGATAAAATTAATTATCTGTACTGCAATTTAGCTATGACTGGTTATAATAAATCTATGATAAGAAAGTATGACCATGTTTTGGATTCATAATTCATCACTGGTACACGCCGCAACGCACTATTCGAAGACTTTGCAATGTTGTCAATAAGTCTAATACAATTCAAACGAAAGATAAAGCTATTTGTGAACGCGTTGTAGATTCTTCTCTCGTTCCATGAAGAAGCCCTGTCGCCGTATCCAGCTACATACAAAATGGGGAAAAGTCCTAGACGTAAATTCAGAGAATTGACAAAAACGCTTTGTCTTGGGTACCGGCTGATTGGGGGAGTCAAATAAACCCGTCTCCGACTCGTGTTCACACACGACGTGATCTGACTGTCGAGTCTATGTATTTATACTGAGAAAAGAGAAAAACTCTTTTATGTACCTACGCCTTGATTTTATTAGATAAGTTAGAGGTAGGTACGGTGTTTTTGTTGATAATAATATAATAGAGGTAAAAATAATATTTACCTCTGGCCCGTCATTTATATTTATTTGAGTAAAACTCCTTCTATTTTTCCGAATTTTTCGTCCAAAAATATACTTATTGGAATTACGTACAAACATGGTTAAGAAAAATACAATACATTTTAAAAAGAGTCTTCTCAGAATAGATATAACATTATTATTAATGCCCATTATATTAATTAAACTTAATGGCTATAATATAAATATAGAATTCCTTTAAGCCAGCACCACCGAACCAAAATGTTACTGATACACTTTATCTATCTCATCGGAAGGTTTGATTGGGAATAATTTCCTGACGATTGCACGCTTTCCGTAGTAGGTAAGTGACGATGTAATCCAAGAAGATCTTCAAGAAGATGGTGGAAGTATAATTTTTTTTAATTATATTAGCCAAGCTTAAGTTGACTAATATCTTCCTATCCCTTTCAAATAAGCAGAAAGCTTGTGCTAGGAGTGGGTACGACATTAGTGCAACGGGTGGGATTCGAACCTGTGACTTTTCAGGGAGCTCTTAAAGCATCAAAACTTGAAATCATAATAACCGTACTATTAACTACCTATTACCGTACCGTACTATTTTAAAAAACCGTACCATTTTCCGGGCGATGCTGAATTTTCTCTTATTTTTCGTTAGGTACATAACAAATGCGGCCAGCAATTAGTGTGCGGACATTACACAAGAAAACAGCAATCCATCACCTGCTCTAGAAAAAACGAAGCCCCAAATCTGCGGCCTCGCAAATATCATTTACGCGGAGATTTGCCGTGACCCAACGCTAAGTAGCCTTTAATTACGAGTACAATATTAGATAAAGGTACGTATAGCGTTAATGAAGCACATTTTTAGTATTCCGTAGTCCGTATTACAAACGTTTCGTACTTCAATTACTACTTATAAAATACTAGATGATGATCTTGACTTCGTTTGGGTTAAATTCCCGAACTCCCGAACCGTAGCCTATGCTTTAATCCAGGCTATGAACTATCTCCATTCCTTTCAGCCAAATCCGTCCAGTAGTTTTTGCGTGATAGAGTAAAAAACACACAACAACAAAAACAAACAACAACAAACACAACACACACACAAACACATACAAACTTTCATCTTTATAATATTAGTGTGATGCTAAGTAGATAGTAGGTACAGTAGTTAAGGAACTAGCTATCGCCTCATAGACTAGTGGATAAATCTTAGAAAGCAGAAGTTTTAGTATATTATAATATACCAAAACTTCTATTATATGTATGTACCAAGTACCTAGGTGAGAGAATAAAAGTGAGATTCGCGAAATAGATACATACTCCTTCGCGAATGAATTTGCTTGTTAGTTATTTTAAATCATTATTAAAAATAGATCGATCGAATTAGGTACTTATTTTTTCAATTAAGAAAACTGTTAAAATATTTTTGAAAAAAAAAAAATACGGGTTATGAAAAAAGGCAGCACTAGAATTCACTTACAAACAAATTAGCTAAGCTCTTTCGTTCAAGAAATTAAGAAAAATAGGTTAATTGTCGCCAAATTAAGAATAGGTTCATTGAAAGTTTCAATGCTGTTAGGAAAAGAAGAAAGTTTTTAACGTAATTAATGTACTACTTAGCCACAATCCAAACAACGAGGATACGATCTCATTAAGTTCTTAATTAATGTTGTCAAGCGTGAACGTCGTGCCAATTTTTTAACTCACGATGTTTGAAAAGAGCTCTTATGGATTCTGAATCAAGAGATAGTTGGTCTGAAGGTCTCTTTCGCAATGGTTGAAAAGAGCTCTTATATAGATGGTGCATGAAGTTGAGTTAATTATAATGAAATCTGTTGGCTTTTTGTTGTTTGTAAAATATATGCAGAAATATGATTTCAAAAACAAAATACTAATAAATCTACTATCTCCATAAATTGTAATATATGATACATACTATTTAAAGATATTATATTGAAGTCATGATCAATCATGGCTGAGATCTACAGAGCGGGCTCTGGCTTAGCTGGGACTTAAGATAGAGTTAAAATGAGACACAAATATGTTATTACATAAATCTGTCTCGTTTTAACTCTGTCTTGTGTTTGTGCAGAGTGAGAGTGCGGTCTATATCTTCAGCCTTAAAAAAAATAGATTAAAAAAAAAAAACTTCAGCCTTAAAGTTTACTAAATGTATATCTATGCAAAAATGCCAAGTTGATGCTAAGTTCTATGGTTGAATTTCTGTTTACCTTGTAAACATTTAATTTTGGCCCCAGCACTGGTAGCATGGGCAGGAGATAAAAGTTTTATCCCCCGATTTTATCCACTGACAGGGGATAAAATTATCTTTTCCCTATGCTAAAGCATGGCGACAGAGGAGAAGGCGATGTATATTTGTATAAGTATATCCACTGAGTGTTATTTCCACCGCTGTGCCCATGCTCGACGGGTGGATAAAGCTAAGCGAGGGGATAACAATTTTATCCTTTTCCTGGGGATAAAATTTCTCCCGCCCATGCTACCAGGGCAGGAGCGTCCTTTCAGATAACATCAGTAAAGTTATCACACGACTCGTTGGTTTCGTGCTAATGAAATTAACTCTCATTTGCCCCGGGAAAGAAACGTTGGTAATGAGATGGCTCACCGTAACTACATGGCTAGTCGAAATACTTTAGTTGTAAAGAAAAGAGGGCCTAATATTTTATTCTAGGTATTCGCTTATATTGGTAACTCAGCCCACCTAGTCCTCTGGTTAAGTCTTACTTAGGTAATCGCAATAAGGTCTTCACGATATAGGGTTTTCTAGTCTGAAGACCAACGGCAAAACAATTGTATTTTATACTATTTGGTAATAAAGTTATTTTTATTTTTTTATTCATTGTTTAATACCTAGTATAAAAAAGAGCGGTTGATTACTATTAAAATTTACAGAGATGGTAAGAGAAAATGCAGCGTAGAATATGGAGCGCGCTTGCCTACAATATGCCTTAATAATGTCCTAATATAATAGTATTAGGTTCTAGCTTTTGCCCGTGACTTCGTCCGTGTAAAAGGTAACCTATATCAGTCTTCAAGTCTTCAACTTAAGCATGCAAAAAATCACGTCGATCCGTTGCTCCGTAGCTGTGTGATTGAAGGAAAAACAAACCCACTTTTCCAATTATAATATAAATAAAGATGAATACAAATTCGACGGAGTGTAAGGTTTTTTATGTGATCGTCGTAAAATGTTTTCATACTTTTTCTTACATAAACGTCGTCTACATGCTAGTGCTCTGAAAGTGAATTTTTAAGCTAGTAAAAGCACAAAGACATAAGACCGGAGGTTTGACGTCATTCGTGATAGTTTTCGACAAGTTTCCGATGTGCTAAGAGCAAGCCACAAAGGCTATGAACATTAAGTACACGAAGTGCATTAAAAGTAGGGCCTTTGGAAAGTAAAATGAAAATATTCAAGTTAATAACCAGCACCAAAGCATTTATGTATTTTTTATCAATTTTTTCAGGTAACTGGAGAGTTCAACGTATCTGTAATATTATATTTTACATGGTATTTCGACCGAAAGCTTTAACAGGCCCTAAATATTTGGGTATTTTTTTAAATTCCAAAGCAAATCCTGCTTGAGAAAATATAAAAAAAAAATGTAAAAAAGATATCCCTATCAATAATATTAAAATAAATATAAAATTATATATAAGTCTATCTGTCTGTCTATTTAATTATGTCCTTATGTATTTAATGACGTCGTTTAAAAAATTCTAAATACTACTAAAAAAATAAGGTACATACCTTCAGCGTACAATTTTATTTCGAAATAGGTTTGCATTTGACAATAATTAAATAATCAGAGACGGAAAGCATTGATGAAGTCTAGGTTGGAGCGCGCTTGCCTAGAAGATTACTCACTCTTGCCTTGAGGGTAGATACTGAAGTTGTACGTGGCTTGAAACACGTATGCCGAAAGGCCATTCCACATCAGGCTACGTTTCTAAAACGAACTATATCAGAAAAGTTGAACTTAACAACATGATGAAAAAAAAATAAAAACTTGAGAGGTGTCAAGGGACACCCGGATGGAACGAAGTTCAATGCGAAATAGAAATGAAAATATCTGGCTTGTTTTCTATAAGAGAGAGAGAGAGACAGACGGAGAAACATGCGACGCCGATAGCAAAAAGTGTCGTGACAACTTTTCGTAAGAATTTTTTCCGTCTAGCCCCCTTTCACAACGCGCGATAAGGAACTCCGTTCCAAAAAAAGACGTGTGGCAATCGGGGACTACCGCGGTAAAGCTATTGCATAGCATTTTTTATCAACGCCATCTAGCGGTGAGAGGAGTCCCGCGTCAGGTTATTTTCGTTACGGAATTTCTGGATTCGGTCTCCACGCTCAAGGCGCGCGATAGAAGCTATGCAATAGCTTAAAAAAGGTATCTAATACTTGGTCAGATCACCGAAACGGAAGGTAAGCTTTGAGTGAAGATAACGTTTCAGGCGCAGACGACTCTGAAATGGCACTGGATTTAGAAGAGGCCCTATTCTCAAATAGTTCGAGATCGAGTTTGAATTTCCTATTAGGCTTTTGGATTCGAAAGAGGATTTCCGCGAATATTTAGGGCGTGTAGTCGTGAATGAAGAACTTTTCAAAAGTAGAAGAGTACAAAGTTGACTTGAATATAGCTTATTTCTGAATAGTCGCATTGGGTCGCAATTTTACGGTTCGAAAGTATCTGCTCTAACTAGAATCCCAGATATGACGTTTGATACATTAATGTAAAATTTTATCTTTGCTGTTGCGTGTGTGATTATTTATAAGTTACCTTCTTGTTAAAATAATAGGCGTGCAAAAAAATGTGCTCAGTATTCCTTAGTCTATGGATTTAGTTTGTAATAATTATGGTGGTCAAAAAGCAATGCCACACTGTATGTGGCACTGGAAAGTAATAAAAATTTTACCAAACAAATTAGCTCTGAGTTTTGTATGGTCGTGCTTACTCCTAGCACAAGCTTTGTAGGGGAGAGGACAATATCAGTCAAATTCTGTTTAGTAACAAATGATGTTAATTGTTGGATTGAGAGAGCTAAAGATAAATACAATACTTTTCTTACAATTATATTATTTTCTGCGAAAAAATAAGGTAGCTAATGAATTGTTAACATAAACCATTTATCACGTAAAACGATAATTTTATCGCTCAGTTTGGTAATAGCAACAAAAGGCTGAACCGGCGGTTTCGCCCCGGGACACGGTCTTTATGCCTTTGTTCTGTTGAATTAACTGTTTCTTATCATTCACCGCAGCTTATCGCTATATCCACCTTTGACCTGTAGTTAGTTACCTGGCATGAATACGGAAAGCAGAGGTACTATATTAGTACAAAGTTTGAATTGAAATGAAAATAGAAAGGAAGCTTTGACGGTCGGATCATTTAGGGAAAGGGCAAACTGGCTACTTTTAGCGGCAGCGATCGACGTTTTATGGCTTTTAACGCTAACGTAGGCGCACAAAAAACGCAGAAATCCGCGAGCGATCTAACCTGATGGTAAGTAATGAAATCTTGTTTCTACACGCCATCGTGCCGGGACGCTAAATCGCTTGCCGTCACGTCTGACGGTGACAACTAGCTACAGCCAAAGCCTCCCACCAGACCAGACCAGAGACAATTCAGAAATTATAAATTTCCAAATTGCCCCCGCCGGGAATCGAACCTGGACCTCCCAGTTATGAGACCACAGCGCTTACCACTGTGCCAGGGAGGTCGTCAAAAAAGTTTGTTCAGCATCGAATTAATTCAAATAATTAAGTGCTCGTTAGAAAAACAGTCTTAACATTGTTAGAGTCAATTATGTCTACGTAAAGGAGTAGGTACCTTAGGTAAGATGAATACAAAACAATCTTTCAATTAAACACAAACACTGGTTGAATACTGAGTAGAGTATTCACAGGCGGCTAATAAATCATATGAGTGCGGTTTGGTTACCAGTTTCAATTTAACTTTGGGCTAGGCGCGCAACGTGACGTCATAACTCCCTACTGTCGTTTAGGTCTATAGTTTCAAACTAATTGTTTAGTGCTAAAATTTCCATAATCATAAAATTTTAGGTATACCTACAGTAAACGTAAATTTCCAGAGTTCGTGAACTAATTTAGGTAAATAATAGTCTTCCAGTCCTAGTAATATTAAGAGTCTGTACTTATGTGAATTATTCCAACCAATGTAACATATGGAAGCAATTTTGTGCACAAAGGTTAAGTTAAGCTACAGTTGCTGAACGGTTGACCTCTGGTTACCAATAGTTGAGAAATATTACCAAGATATTCATCAGATCTTCATCAAATGACCAACCTAACGATACGGCCTTTCAAATAAAAAAAATATATTGAAATCGGTTCAGATTTGACGAAGTAATGGAGTAACATCGCCAAAAAAAAAACGTGTTGAATTGAGAACCTCCTCTTTTTTTGTTTTTTCAAAAGTTTTTTGAAAATTCCAACGCTGAGCGATTCAGAATCATGTACCTACTGAATCACTGGTTTCAGTTTTCGTTACAGTGTCCTTAACATCCTGTATAATCTTCTTCTTCTTTATCAACCGATAGACGTCCACTGCTAGACAAAGGTCTCTTGCATGGACCTCCACAGGCTTCGGTCTTTCGCCGCATGAATCCAGCGGCTCCGTGCGACTTGATGTCTGACTTGATGTCGTCGGTCCACCAAAATGGGGGTCTGCCAACACTGCGCTTCCCGGTGCGAGGTCGCCCCTCCAGCACCTTGGGACCCCATCGACGATCAGCTCTTCGATCAATGAGTATAACTCAGAAATGAGGAGATCCGTAGGAAAACCAAAGTCACCGGCATAGCTCGACGAGTTGCGAAACTGAAGTGGAAATGGGCGGGGGACATGGTTGCTATGTAATATGCCTATCGAACCAATTATGTACTGCGTAGGTTAAAACACACTGAAACACGGAGTTACGGTTTTACAAAATGCAACCGAGCTACGAGACCGGAGTAAATAAAGGCTAAAAGCTAAAGCCGCATCTGTATTGAGTCCATTACGCGCGCACCGCAGCCGTCCCGCTCGCTGGTAATACAACCAGTCTGATGCTCTGATGGACCTATGATTTTGGCGGGAAATTTTACTAAACTCGATTTATAGGAAGTTGGCGTACTGATGGCTTCTATCGATACGAATATTTCTACTTCATCACATCACACTATCATCCTATCACATCACATCGCACTTTAAATTACACTATCACACTAATGTTATAAAGGGGAAAGTTTGTATGTGTGTATGTTTATGTTACTACTTCACGACCCCGAATGAACCGATTTGGCTGTTTGAAATGGAGATACATACTAGCTTTTGCCCGTGACTTCATCCCCGTGGAGTTAGATTTAATAAACCCGCGGAATGGTTTTCAGGAATGTTAGGTCTCACTCTCCAGGTCATCAACTATACCCATGGAGAACGTCACGTTTATTCGTTGCTCCTTTACTGCGTGAGTGCATGTGACAAACCAACAAACAAACACACTTTCGTATTTATAGGAGTTAAGAAGGGTACTGTACATAATTGAATAGCATTCATTTAATCATAACGATAACTCTTCACTGATTCTCCTAGATAAGTACACACTAAGTACATAACGAATATCCTGCTGCTTTTATCTGGACGTAGGAAAGCAAAGCTAAAATAAACAAAAGTTAAAAGCCAAAACCGCATCGGTATTACGGCCATTACCAGTGTACCGCAACAATGGACCTCACCGATTACGGTTGCATTAGCAGCCGTAACTGTAACTGCTTTAATATTTACTTTAACTTTAATATTGCTCGCTGCTTTTTGAAAAAAAAAAGAAACAATTAACAAATGTTAGGTACCTTTTAAATAATATATTTTTCGTACAAGTAACTATAATATGAAGTATGATTTTTAATAATGTTACACTATATATAAGTCAATGTACACCACTAACCATATAACATAAAGAACAAATACAAAAAATAACAATGTAGGTATACAAAGGCGGCCTAATTGTTACTAATCGTTCATCTCTCATTATTGTAGCAATATCTTATTTCTTCTAGGCTACTATTAGTACAAAATATCTAACATACGAGTAGCTATATGCACTCTCCAAAAAATTAGTAAAAAAAATCACACGAGCGAAGCGAGCGTGAAAATTTTAAAGTATTTGAGTTGTGTAAGATATTTTAGAAGATTTAATTTATCGACAGTAGAAATTCTAAAAACACAAAAAACACAGTAATATTTAAATTAATATTATGAAAATAGAAGTTAGATATATGATGTCACTGTTACCTATCTTAAAGTTTAGCAATTACGGTGTGATTGCAAATCAAATATCGTTTACAAATGTCCATCAATTGTCTGTGTAATGATAGCAATCTGGGGCCCAAGTCTGCTATTGCAATTGTAGTTACATTACAGTTACATTGCCTATCAATGACATCCCAATTGCTACTTTTAGCAATTTGACTTGGGGCCCAGGGGTTCAATTGTCTATCAATGACATGACAATTGCTAAAAATAACAATTGTCATGTCATTGATAGACAATGTAACTACAATTGCAATAGCAGACTTGGGCCCCTGTTTCATAGCATTATTAAAGGTAAGCTCCGTCTAATCGTGGAAAAATACACATTGGAAAGGGTAATATCAGTTGAATTCCTCGCTTTTATTCTTTCTGCGGAGGATTCAAAAACGAGGGTTAAATGATCGCATCTCTCCTAGACGTTCAAAAATTTACAGTTCAAAGAGTATGGCAATCACTACTTGAAAAAAAACCCTGACACTTTTTGTAAACAACAATAATTGCAACCCTTTACCTATCAATTAAATAAACCCCTTACCTACCAGACAGAATACCTACCTATAAATAATATTAATGCCAAACTAATTTAAAAAGCCTGACAAATGAGTTCGTAAACTTTGGACGATTTATAAAATAAAAATAGCTAAATCCGCCAACCCAGTCAAGATTTACGAGATTTCCAATCTTGTAAGCTTTTTAGTCGGACCACCGCCGAAATGCTTTTACGTCATTTGGTCATAGTTCACTCACTGGATAGCACAATCCTTTTAGGGGTCGAAGCACGCTGTATGTTTCCATTATGAACTAAAAATGTCCGGGATAGATAACACGAGGCACATAAGTTACGTTACTACGTCGATAGCTATAGATAAAAACCAAATAAGTACCAATATTTAGTTATTTTACTTATAAGAGCGAAAATATTTTAGTAATAGTAATTGGTCTCTAACTAACTAACTCAGTCAAAATTCTGTAGATTATTACGTAGGATTCAAATATTTACGCCTTCAAGTTTTTTACTTTTAAGATCTTATGTTACCCATATTCTTGCAAATAAAAACATTTCTTTTCAATCAAAAATCATCTATGACTTAACCTATCGCTGGGCCACAACTAGTATTAGGTCTCCTTCGAATACGATAAGGGTAAAGGCCACAGACCATCATGCTGGGCAAGTGCGGTTTGGCAGATTTCACACACTTTTAAGAACATTATTGAGAACTCTTGATGACCTCCCTGGCACAGTGGTGAGCGCTGGTATCTGGAAGGCCTTGGACTTGATTCCCGGCGAGGACATTTGGTAATTTATAATTTCTGAATTGTCTCTGGTCTGGTCTGGTGGGAGGCTTTTACCGTGGCTAGTTACCACCCTACCATCAAAGATGTGCGATTCAGCGTTCCGGCACGAAGCATGTAGAAACAGATTAGGGGTATGGGTTAAATGTCCACTACCATACCCCTTTCAAGTTAGCCCGCTACCATCTTAGACTGCATCGTCGATTACCTGCTCGTAATCAGGTGAGATCGCAGTCAATGACTATCGTGTAATTGAGTAAGAAAAAACTCTCAAACATGCAAGTTTTCTCATGATGTTTTCTTCACGTTCAAAACCTTATATTTAAATAAGGTTACTTTATACGGACTTTTACGGACTTTATCTCGTAGAACGAGATAAAAAATGCCACTTACAAAGTGTTGATCTGAAGTGGTAGTAAGCCCGTAGCGCCATGACAAATTGCACGCGTCTCCTGCGTACCGCGTCGTTAATTACACGCCGCGAATGGAAACTATTGTAAATTGCGTTTTACGTATATAATTAAGGACGTAATTATTTCACATTGATTGTCATGTTATACAATTGGTTAATACAATTAACGATTGTGATTGGTAGCGTTGTCAAATATGAAAATGCTTTTGAGAGGATTTCAACGTTTTGAATTATTTTATTATTTGCAATGCATCAGGTCTCCGCATCAAATGCATAGATTTATTCATCAGCAAGTACGTTCCCAGGCCATACTCCATATAATATTAAGCCGACAGAAAGGTTGACGATTCAAACAGTAAAACGAGATAAACGTTGTGCCCTCCTCAAACTATAACGTCGTTAACCAACATTTGGATAAATACGATTTTTAATAACCTATCTACTTTCTTAGAAAAAATTCTTTATCGATCCATCCAATCGGTATTCCCTTTACTGCTGTAGTTTTTGATATACCAAAATGAAAAAAATCATCATTTCTTTACAAACTGCCGATTTTTGATCATAGCTTGAAATATAGTTTTGCTAGTTAACGACACTTTAGCTTTAGGATTAGTGCTTACGCTATAACTATTGTTATACTTACTCCTAGCACAAAGTGTATGTTTAGTTGGAAGGGAAAGGGCAATATTAGGTATGGTATGGCTTATATTATTTACTAAAAAAAAATCGAGAAATAACAGCGGTGCTGCCAGTGTCGGTGTTACACTTTGAATACTAACCGGAAGTAGCAGTATCTAGGACCGACTGGTCGACATACCAATTTGCGATAGCAACGCTCCGTACTCCGAGCATTGACATAGTAATTAGCCCTGCCTCGTTTGTCACACCGTCAGTTCTAATTTCCGCTAAATGCATGCTTTTACGCTATCGTGTTAACGAATGTTGTCAATTAATTTTATTTGTACGTTTTAATTTTAAATAATAGTCTAGTAGTAGTAGTTAATATAATAGTCTAGTAGCTGATGCCCACAATTTCGTCTGTTTGTAAATTTTGGATTTTCTGTAGGCTCTGTCTGTAGGGCTATATTTTTTGGGATACAATGAAGGTAATGGTGTTAATTCTATTGTGTACAATGTCTTAACTAAGCTACTTATTTAGTTTAGTTTAGACACCTCTAAATGCTGCTCTCTGATAAATAATTATTATCCTTTTTCAGCTTTTAAAATGGATAGCAATATGTTTTCTTTAATTTAGCGATTGTGTACACTAGAATTACTTTGGATCTATGTGGTCTTTAGAATGCACGCCAGACATTAATATATCACAGAAATAAAACCATTTTTCGTTTTCATCACAGCTATCGGTAAGTGCTCGTACCTACATAAAATATAACTTACGTATGCATGTTTTATAATGTACGGTATTCTTTTTCCCATGATTTTACAATTGTGGTCCTCTCGACCGAATCCGGCCACGGCGGCCAATCTAAACAGAGATCAGTCATCTGCGCGGGAGATATTATAGTGCACAAGTGTATGCGCAAACACAAGTGCACTCTCTATTCCCTCACTCTCATAGCCCGATGGGACGAAAAATTCGACACGACCGGAAAGAGATCAGGCGCAGCCCGCGCAGGACCGACGGCTTTACGTGCTCTCCGCGGCACGGGGGTGACTTACCACCGACTGCCTAACTCCGGGCTAGTACTTAAAATTTCCTAACAGAAAACCCAATACATTTTTTGCCCGACCCGGGAATCGAACTCGGGACCTCGTCATCCGTAGTCGTACTTGCTAATCACTAGACCAATAAGGCAGTTACAATTTTTTTTTACAATTAAATAACATGCAGTCCCCAAAATTAGAAAAGTTTATTTCCAGTAATATTTGGAAGAGATGAGATGATAAAAAATGCTCTTTCGAGCCCCTGGTTGCAATATTAAATAGTGGACAATGAGCGTGGTCTAGACACAATGGGCTTACTACGGACATCGACTTCCCGAAAGAGCTAAGCTAGAGTGGCACAGGACTTTCGCTTACTGCAGGAGTACCTGGCCTTAGTTAATGAAGGTACTTTATTCTAATTAAGGTTGTATTAGTTGGTTGGCTCTATTTGATGTAGATAAGTTTATAGCAAATAAGGCGTATTTTTAGTTGGTTTTTAAAATATTATACAAGTGCAAAACAAATGTTAAGATAAATAATTGTCATAGTTACCAATACCACCCTACCGTCACAGATGTAGCACCAAGCGATTTAGCGTTCCGGTGCGATAGAGGGTGGAAACAGATTAGGGGTATGGGTTGAATGTGCACTGCCATATCCCTTTCCACCAGACTTGACCAGAAACAATTTTGAAATTATAAATTCCCAAATTGTCCCGTCGAGAATCGAACACGAGACCTCCCAGTTACAAGACCACAGCGCTCACCACTACGCCAGTGAGGTCGTCAAAAACCTCGAGAGTTGTGTATAAAGCACACAATATAGCCTTATCTATAAAGGTTTAAATGAAAATCTACAAAATAAAAATGAGCATTGTTGTGTGATCCGGAATAGAAATAAACATTGTGGTCACGAAATGCAATAGATTTCATATAAAGTTTGAATGCAGTTAATCTGCACTAAATTCACGATAAAGGATATCGCGGTCGCACAACTAAACACAAGTCTAGCAATTACTTTATCGTCTAAAATATTAGACTGTGTAAATATCTGCCTGAAACACAGAAATATATCAAGATAGAAGAGAAAAGTGAGAGGGGCATGCACGCCAACAATTCGCAATATAGTGTAATAGTTATCAAATAAAATAAAACCCGTGAAAATGCCGTAATACACTATTCCTGACTACAGAAATAAAAACTTAGAAATTAATCTTAAAACATTTCCTTGCACAAGGGGAGTGTGTATGTTCCTACCGATCAGAAAGTCTAAGTAGTAAAAGGTTTTACTGCGTGAAAGCCTAATAAAAACTATGTATTTCTAATTAGCGAAACATCCAACAAAACGATCATATCTATGGAAAGATCTATAAATATGTACTTAGTAAAACTTCTAATGAGCGAATTGTCAGTATGCCAACACTTATGAACATTATTTGCAACAAAAACAATATTCGCAAAATTCGGTACAATTCAAAATTATTAGTTATGTAGGCCAACTTGTAACTCTTGTGAAAGTAAAGACTCTACCTCTACGGAAAGCAGACTCTGCTGAAAATCGTAAACTATTGCTTTAAACTCGGTGTTTTGTCCACAAATAGGTCCATGAATCCTTAGTAAAAAATGATGTCAACCGTTCTATCTCGATTTGATTTTGTGGCCTGCAACTTGAGAGGGAATCCAAGCGGGGAAGAGACAGGTAACATCGTAGTTCAGACTGCGGTTTGGAAACTGGACATCGGCTAGACGATTGGGTGGTTCAGCCACATTGGGCTGAAATGTGTCAGACTTTACCATGGATTAAGTTTCCTCTGTATCCTACAATATTTAAGTGTCGCCATTCTTCGATAAACGTAATTAGTTTTTCCCAAAAAGCTCGTAAGATGTTGTTGAGATATACAGATTCCAGTTGACCCCCTAAAATCTGAACCATTGAGTTGTAACTTCAGACTTTACCATTATGACAAAAATTACGTCAATCCGTTACTGTGTTGTTGCATGATTCAAGGACAAACCAAGAAACACACTTCACGTGTAGGAATTAGTTAGGTTGGTATATATATCGAAATACTGATAGGTTTAATGTTAATGTTATTTTAAACCTCTTCCATTATGTCGTTTTACAAAGCGTAAAGTTAACTCGAATAGTTAAATTACGGCTTCAATAACAGAATCTGATTTAAAAACCAATGACATAAAAGTATATTGATGTAACAAAATTTTATATTCGTCTTTATTGATCCTCGGGTGCGAACTAAATATATGTTCAATAAAACTCACCCCTGCAATAGGAAGTCACGGATTTATCGAACCGACCCCATGTAAATAAATAAACTGGTGGGGCATGCATTTCTCATGAAAACTTCGCTGCGACTACTGGCGGTTAGGAAAACTGTCAATAAGTGTCTGCTGTAACTAGATCAGTATATACTTTTGGATTTATTACTTACATATAAGTTTTTTACACATACAAGTACATCTATATATAAAATTCAAAGTCCTGACTGACTGAGATATCAACGCACAGCCTAAACTACTGAAGTTAGAAACTTGAAATTTTTACAGTTGTTTCCTTTTATGACTTAGGCGCACATTTAGAAAGGATTATTGGAAATTCCACCCCTAAGGGGTTTAAATAGGGGATGGAAGTAACTCCGTCATTTTTTAAGCTGTTTCCATCAAAGTTGGTATTTGAGCTTTCAGTTAAAAATAAAGAAGTACGTGTTTCATAGTTTTTGAAAATTCCACCCCAAAATCTAATTCCACGCGGACGAAGTCGCGGGGGCAAAAGCTAGTTTAATATATATATTATAATTGTGTTATTTGATGACACATAGCTGGCTCATTTTTTGCGCAAAGAATCAACCTAGCTGTTCAATGCGAAGTTGCACCTATTATTCTTGGCACTATTTCATGCAGGCAGATAAAAGATTAGTATAAGAGATAATAATATAGACTGCATAAAACAAAATATTGCAAAACTTTGCTATCGATTAGAAGTGTTCATAACTGGTTGAATTTTTTCAAATAACATTTTTTAAATTTATAAGCCAGCGCTTAGCTGCAATCTCACATAATGGTAAGTGAAGATGCAGTCTAAGTGTCATACTACACGGGCGGTTCTCCCGCCGCGGGAAACCGCTTCTGAACCGCTCTAGTCACAATTTAATATGAAAGTTGTGACTTAGATTAAACTAGATTTAGACTAAAGATTTAGATTAAATTAGTCAAGGTAAATATTTATTAGCTAAATTCCTAAATTAGAGAATTCATAATCCGTGGTGTTTAATATAGCACTTCTTATTCGCAAGTCTCTTTGGATTCGTTAACTTAACATTAAATGAACAAAAAAACAACAACAGTGGAACAATTTATCTAAGTCGCAAGTTCAATCAGATTAAAACACATTTAACATTGGATAAAAGTTCGGTTTGGGAAAGCGGAAAAGGAATATAGCGCAGGTAGCGAGCTTTCAATTCAATCAGCCTCCCTTTGCTACCTTTCGCCGCCCGTGATTTGATGAGATTGTTGGAAATCAGAATAGCTTGAGAAAAACTTACCGTATCGCCTGTAATGGAAATGCCGTGTCGGGCCGAGTAACTGCTCGATTTACAATACGATCCAGTTTGAACATTGTTTAGTATTGGAGAAGGATTCGAATATTGGATTTTGCGATATTATTTTCAATATTATTGGAGCATTGGGTAAATTCTGGGCTAGAATAACGGTTCAAATACTACTTTTTTGGGCACTCTGAACTTGGAAAGCGATGTGTTCACTGTCAAGTAACTTCCGCAATTACCTACTTGCCTTGTCTACCCATTTTACCAGCCATACCTAAATCACTCCCTAAGTAGGAGTCTCTTTATGTAAGTAGCCCCTAAATGCAATCACTTGCCCAATATCGTTTTCGCCTTTAGGTTAGGAAACGAGGAAACTCACATAAATTAAATATTAGTATTCTCATTCTACGGCTAAGCTAACGGAACAATTTCTAACAAAAAAATGTGGATATCAGATGAGACTAAACTTTATAGTGTACAGTTATACAGCGTACACATACCATCGTAAAATATAAGTGTCTATTTTTCCATGGAAATCGGAAACGGATCCATTGGAAGTCGTGACCCGCGACTAATTTATCGCTATTGTATCGTTCCTGTTTGCGTAATCGAATGAAATATTGCATCGCTGTATCCGTAAAGATCGAACAGCGAAGAGGCGGGACGGCCGGTCTATTTGTCAACATCATTGCGATTACGTGGATGTCGCCCAAATAAATTGGTTTTGGTTTAAAGATGCCACGATTAACTCAAAGGTCATTATTATTTCTGACGAGCATTTTCCCGCAACTTTATCCACGCTAGTTAGAAGTAGTTAGGTAATTAGGTTTTTAAAGTTCCCGCGGAAATCCTTTGTTTCAAAGCAAAAAACACACAAACAAACACACAACATCTAAGACAAACTGCGTTATGTACCGTCTGTGTACAAATGCTGGTAAAAAGTACCTTTTTTTTTTTTTTTTTTTTTTATACATTATAGGCACACGCTTGACCACTACCACACCTGATGGAAAGTGATGATGCGGTCTAAGGTGTAACGCGTTTGCCTAGAAGATGCCTATTCACCCTTGTTTTAAAGATACCCAAATTGTACGTGTTAGGAAACACAGATCTTGGAAGAGCATTCCAGACCCTAGCCGTGCGAATCAGGAATGAAGACTTAAAGCGCTTGGTGCGCGTAGGTGGAATATCAACGACGTAGGGATGGAAGCTCACCCTATGTCTTGCAGTGCGGTGGTAAAAAGGTGAAGGGGGGACAAGATCGAAGAGCTCCTGAGCACACTCACCGAAATATATCCTATAAAACACCGACAAGCCGGCAACTTTACGGCGGTGATCGAGACTCTGGAGTTTACTTAAAAGTGGTGAGTCATTGCCAATGAGTCTCCTAGCCCGACGATCTACAGCATCAAGTGCTGCAAGTTGGTATTTAGCGGAGCCGTCGAAAAGGTGACTGCAGTACTCCATGCACGACCTGACCTGAGCTTGATATAGAGTAAGCAATTGTTGTGGCGTGAAGTACCGCTTGACCTTGTTAAGGATGCCTAGTTTTTTGGCAGCAGTCTTGGCCTTAGCTTCGATGGCTCTTCCAAAGTTTATAGTTGCTGAGATGTCGAGACCTAGAAGATCAATGTGGTCGGTGATTGGAACGGATACATTTCGGAAAGTGGGAGCCAGGTTAAAAGGGCTCCGCTTAGCTGAAAACAGACACGCCTGTGTTTTGGTAGCGTTAAACTCCACCAAATTGGCTACACCCCAATTAGACACATCTTGGAGGGTGGAGTTTACACGTTCTACCATCGCCTCTCTGAGTTCGTTGATCTCAGTACTGTTTGAGCGCGGACTGGATATATATCTCTCCGTTACAGTGCTGTCATCTGCATACCCCAGGATTCCGGGTATTAGCAGATCGTTGATGTGCAGCAAAAAGAGTGTAGCGGAGAGAACAGACCCTTGGGGAACTCCGGCATTAATAACCATAAGATCCGATACCTTTTGCAAGTTATCTTGTTGCATTCCTTACTTTGTTGGTTTGTCTTTCAATCACGCCACAAAATAAATGCTAGGCATGGTTTTTTGTATTTGACATAATATGTAGACCAGTAAAGGGTTCCTATAAGGATTTTTAAGATCTAACACCACGTGAATAAACTTAACAATCTGGAATATTCATACAACCCCAGGCAAGTTTGCCAAAACAAACAGATTTGAGACGTGGCTTTGTTCCAACGGATTCAAAGAAAACTGCCCGCCTTCATCGTCAATTGGGGAAAACAAACAAACTGTTACATATCCCGTATTTAACGCATTCCAAACACATCCAAGGGGGCCGTGTCCCAACACTATCCCTATATCCGTATCCCTGTGCCCGTGGGCAGTACGTGGTCTAAATGTTTCAGTTGAATTTACATCCTTATATAACACGTTACGAGGCAAATATTTCCGTTCTCAGCGGTAATTGTAATTCCGAGTTAAGTTAACGGGTTGCTCTTACATCTACTCCGTTCACCCTTGCTTTTATTTTGCCAATGATACCTACCCATGTAAACGTTACGTTAATAAATCTTTCTTTCTAGTTCCATCTTTTTTATGGGCGGATCAGACTACGATATAAAGTAATACGCAGACATACCGTTTAAAAAAATTATTTGTATAAAATACGTAAGTTAACAGTAAGCTACACGTATAGCGTTTAAACAGGATACACCTAAGCACGTACTGTGTTTGAACTTTGAAGTCTGTTAATTTCGTTTAGAAAGTATACAAACTAAAAAATATATTACTTAAAAATTTATAACTTAAAAATAAAACTATAAATTAACTAATTCCTTCAAACAAGGCCACACAATGCACCCATAAGTAGATACCAGACCTCACACTAAACCGTGCGTTACCAACTGAGAAATCCTCAAAACTTTTTTCGTGATTTTGTTTTCTTAATACATCCGTTTCACTCAAAGAATATAATAAGGGAAGCAACAAAATACTCTTGAAATTAGGAAAACGGCCTCTTTACAAAAGGACAAAGGCCTGTGGGCTCCAGAGGGCAATGAACCGCGTACAATTGCCCATTTGTAAAGTTGGTAGGAAGGTACGCGGATGGGACGCTCATGGGACTGTATGATGAGCTCTCGTTTATGCGTAGACGGTGGACTGGGATTTATTTATACGAACGAGCTTAGCTACTGAGATCAATGAGCTAAACTTGTAAACAAAATTAAAAATATAATCCATATTTTAATTTAAAAAATATTTAAAAAAATGTCCTGAATGTGCTGCTCCAAATTGTTTAGTGGTCTCTGTTATGTTGAACATTCATGAAATATGTGGAAAATGAAGCGCATTCCATTTTAATTGCCAAAAAAAAAACTGCTAAAAATTTCAGGAAGAAAAATTTCAGTTTGCGAACTCAGACAACACCGCTTATGTTGACTGAATTTATGAGTAATTTATAACAAAATTATTTAGCTTTTACATACCTACGTGTACATCTACAGTAGGGAATGCAATCTCGATCTCGCGAGATCTCGTTTTCGCGAGATCTCGGCCTTTTTCAGCGAGATTGATCTCGGCCGAAAAAAGGGCGAGATCTCGCGAGATTAACGAGATTGCACTCGAGCATAAAAAAGTCTTATTCGAAGCGCGGACTGACACGGACGGAGTTGCGACCTGTCGGTTTCGTTCGGTGCGCGAATTAATTTTTAAATTACTAAAAGATTTGCGTTTGATATATATATAAGAGAAGACTGGTTGTTTTTTTCATTTGTTATTTCAAATTCAAAATTTATTTATTTCATGTAGGCCAACTAGTAGCTCTTATGACACGTCATAAATCTACCACCGGTTCGGAATGCAGATTCTGCTGAGAAGAACCGGCAAGAAACTCAGCAGTTGCTTTTCAAAAAATAAAAAATATTTTTTTTTTACAATGGGTAACCAAACTGTGCTATGTATACACTGCCCTCGTAATTGAAAACACAGTAACTTAAAGGTAACTTCTATTTAACTTTGTTTTCAATTACGAGGGCAGTACAGTGCTTCCACAGTGATTTGATTGATACGTACGTCAAAGTTTACTACATAGAAGTTTATTAAAAAATTATAGACAATTTGATTCATAAAAGTCTATTGAAAAAATTCGTGAAAATAAATGTTATCTTATAATACTTATAATTTTTATTATTTTTTTTTCTAATTTATTCAAATATTGTGATTATTTTCAAAAAAAAACACACAAAACGGCCAATCTCGCGAGATCTCGAAATTGGCGAGATCTCGCAGTATTGTTATTTACAATCTCGCGAGATCTCGCTTGAGTCCCAATCTCGCGAGATTTGCATTCCCTAATCTACAGCGTCCGAACAATTTGCCCTTAGTAGTTCTATCGAAATATTGAGTTACGAGTAAGAGTATCCGCAGACTTACAATTTCAAGTTTAGTTGCTCGATTGTCAGCCAACTTGAAATTGTACGTCTAAATCATTTCGCTAGAAAACACAAAAAAAAGGGATTTTTAAAAACTTAACTCCATGCGAACGAAGTCGCGGGCAAAAGCCAGTACTTAAATAAAACGAATCTTTAGTATAACACGCAATATTTCAAATGAAAACTATGTAACTCTAGAGGGTCACGGGTCACTTTGCGGAGTTTATTCCAAATTCAAATTTTGTACCCAAAAACACAATGGAGTTGAAATAATTAATATCTGACACGAAACTAAAGTAGTGTCGCGCGAATGATAAATCTTGTACAGCAGTCGTGGGGTCGCAGATGGCATGGATATTTTAGCAAATGAGGCCTATCCTCGAATATATGGAGCTGGGAAAAGGCTTAAACGAATGGTTATTTTTTTTGTTACAGTGTAAATTTTACTCACCTAAATAGCAAGTAAATTGCAAGTAAACGCTCTTTTACATAGTTTCACGTATTAACTTAACCATTAATTTGTTCTATATTTATACCTTTTAATGAATCTCTATTCTAGTACTTATACAGAATTCCTAACGTGATTATAACCGTTTTGAGTTGCATAATTAGGAGATATAGATTGATAGAGATATAAATTATTGATAGTCATAAAACTGAGGTAAACTGAATGCACACACTGCTGAATACTAATATTATCATCTTCATTTTTCACTCAACAACTCATCACGAACTTATCACGAGAGCAATATTTGGAGCCCTTAATTAACTAGCTAAATATTAACTGATCCACTCCAGCTTTGTTGTGATAGAATGTTTGATCTTATATCTTAATGGCCGGTCACCTTAATAAAAAAACCTGTCTCACCATTGTCTTAGATTTTTAAGTAAGCAGAACCACCGCTTTTAACTTATTCTTGCAGCCAATCAAAAAGTTTCTTTTTTATCCTGTATAGAACAGATAAAATATAACCAATGTACCAACTTATAATTGTAAAATTATCAAAGTTTTAAAGATATAAAAGTATCAAAGGTTTCTGCATTCCGGTTTTCAAACCTATTGTTTTATATGGGTGTGAAATATCATATACACAGTTCATACATCAAACAACAAGCATTTGACGTCATAACTCCGTTAACGAAGAGTGGCATACCGCATCCAAGCCCGACGTACATTCAAGTCAGCAACTGCCATCTGTCACTGGAGGCGGGACGCGGTGAATTACGTGCCTTCATCATCCCGGGACTGACCTGCCGCGTCCGACTCGGGCTCGAGTTATGTTCAGACGCTTTTATTCCACATGAGTTATATCCCTACGATATTAAGTGAAAGGCATCTGTTTTATACCTAGTTGGTTTAATTTGAAGTACATCGTTCGGGAAGCTTCGACATGTTTTCTCGTCCAAAATAATTTAGTGCCTCAAGACCTAAGTCTTCGAACAGATCATGTTGCCGGTCGCTAACTTTGGGTTTCAGCTTCGAAGTTTCGAGCTTCGAAGAACGATCACACCTTATAATGTTCAAAGACCATAATAGTGACAAAAATTGTTTTTAATTGATTTGCCTAAAATAAAACAATGATAAAAAAAATTAATTTTAATCGAAAATAATCAGAGAAATAAACAAGATCTCTTTCCATGAAAGGGGACACCCCGTTATAAAAAAAAAACTATGGGTCTCATAAAAAGGCTCATAGCTGCCAAATTGTACAGCGTTCGGGTAGTTTCGAGAGGTCTTCTCTTCCAAAATGCTTCAGTGCCTGAAGAACAAAACGATCTTCGGACAGTACAAGTCTAGGATAAATTAGTATATCGAACTACTACTTCTAGAGTCAAGGATATAAACTTTATTGAGTTCAAACCAAGTAGAGTAGTCTAGGAAATGGTAAAGTACAGAAGTACATAATATCCGAATCGACGTCTGAGCCGGCATCTTCTTCCTAAAATAACGTTTGCATCTTCGTCAGGTGTAATCTCGCAGGAAGTTTTCTGTTTATTTTCGCTTCCAATTTCGTCAGAGTGCCTTCCGAGGTGTTGTCTGACGTCGCATTACAATTTGAGACACACGGACTAGTTGTGTAGAAAACCTTCGTTCTCATCCAAAGTTTGTCTGGTGGGAGGCTTTGGCCATGGTTAGTTATCACCCTACCGTCAAAGACGTACCGCCAAGCGATTTATTTCTTCCAGTCTACATTTTTTTCATCCAAATCATCGTCAGGTCACCTACTTCGATAAATTAAGCTTCATTTAAAACTGAATGATCAGCAGCAGCTTCGCTCGTGGTAATGAATCAACCACTAGAGTAGGCTGAAACATTCAGATGGGAATTCTGATGGGATCGGACCTCGACCTTTCAGATTTCAGTCCACGTTTAACTGTCAGGCTATTGAGACTTTATTCAAGGGATTCTCCATACGGTAGCAAAAGTACAAATCATACTAACACATTTTAAAAAGTTGAGATGTTTGATATATGATGTATTATTGTTTTGCTTTAGGTATGTGTATCACTGTTTTGCTGTACGATATTGTGCATATAGTTCGTTGTGGCGGTGTGTAGCGAAGCTAAACCAACTTTAAGTTTTCTAGCAGTTTCACGCCAATGTTCAACTTTGTTTTTAAAATTTTACAACTTTACCCCATCTTTTAGTTTTCTTTAAACTGAACATTTCTTGCAGTACCTACTTGAATTTCATTTCACGTATACCTCGTTCATCTCCCGTTCTTATAATAATGTGAATAGAGACAAAAATGCTCTCAAATGCACTCCTGTATGCCAGAACTCGATTTACTTATGAGTAAACACAACGTTTCCAAAAGTTCGTTACGAAAAAAAAAAAATAAGAAGTAATCAAAAAATAATTAAAAATTACTTAATCATAAAAAAATCAGATATCTACCTACAGGAAGTGTTGTTTGTTAGTTGTTAAAAAAATAGTTCTTAAAAAATAACTGACTTCAAACGCCCCTATAAAGTATAAAAATTATTTTAGTTTGTACGCGTGTTTGTTTTAGTTCGTACACTTGTTTGTTGAAGCCGAGCGGGCTTAAATTGAAACGATGTAACCGATGCGCGATACCGGTCGAATTGAAAGCCTCCTCCTTTTTTGAAAGTCGCATAAAAAAAGAACGATATGAGTTAAAAAGTACTAGTACCTACTAATAATTTTTAAATAATGTAATGTGTGTGAAAATAAATGGTAGTAGGTATAAAGGAATTCAAAAAAATTCTTACTTGACTGATTATATTATTCTTACGTACCCGTTTATTTACCCAATTTACCCATAGTGATGGGTCAAAAAGCCGATTATTGGCCGTCTTTGGGCACGAAAGAGCTTTTGCGTGTAATCCACTAATATGAACGACTTATAGGGGTAGGTACCCAACTTTGGGCATAATAATTTTAATCAATTGAGTTCCGTTCGACATGTAGGTACCATGAATGGAAGTACGGTATTGTATTCATGGATTTATGTATATTGTTACAGACCTGAATATCTATTACGTAGGTACCTACTTCTAAGATGAAGTAAATAAAATATAAGAATGTCTTAATATTATTACAAAAAAAAAGGTGATTTACATGATAGGTAATTGAGAAATCCAAATAAGCTCGTGATTCCTTGACTACACCTCAAAGAAGTCCGAAACTCGTTTGTGGGAATGGGCGTGACAGGGAGCTTTTAATGTGCCTTGAATTGACGAAAATGACTGTATTATGGAATAAGTACCTACAGCGGCCTGATTCTGTAACTCAGTGCCTATCAAAAAATGAAAGCACTGACATATATTTTTTTTCCATTGAATGTTTACTATGAAATAGTAAATGACATTTCTCTTCAAACGTTCAATGGATAAAAAATGCCTATCATCGTTGATAGGCACTGAGTTACAGAATCAGGGGGCTGGTATAGGCAACAAAGACAAATAATAGCAAGTAAATAATAAGCACATTATCGAATGATCAGTGTTGCATGTACAATCCGTCCTATCTCCCTAGTCTCACGCCACTCTCTCAGCGTATTATCCAGTAATAATGAAAATTTAAGCCTACAGACAGACGACTGTTGAGACGTTTGTTACAGATAATCCTTGTACCCATTAGGCTTTGAACAGAATAATACAAATTAGATAAATGGATTGCTTCGCTCTGATCACTGTGAATGAAATAGGAAATTAAAGACACTCATCAAGTTATAAGCAAGTGTTCACTTTTTTGCGTTTTAAAGTCAGATGCGACTGGACTATTGCGAATCACTTTTTTTTGCGTATATTTTTCACCTTGTTGTAGCCTTGTTGTTGACGCCATATTAAAAAGTCACTAACAAAGTTTTTTTCTTTTTTCACTGTCTATCGACACATATAGTTTATTTTTATTTTTTACATAGTACGTGTCCCTAACACGTACGTAGGTAGGTAGGTAGGTACGTTGCTGTAGAGCAAGTACAGATTGAATACAGCTATTGTGTTAAAGAAAAAGCAGTAATTAAAACTTTAGCCACATTTAAGGTCCGGGGTTCGATTCTAGACATGCATCTCGGATTTTTTGGAGTTATGTGCGATTTATCAAATAAATATCACTGGTTGTAACGGTGAAGAAAAACATCGTCAGGAAACCTACATGCCTGAAAATTTTTCAGTAATAATTTATAATATTCTCCTATCCCCTCCAAATAAGCGGAAAGTTTATGCTAGGAGTGGGTACGACAATAATACAACAGGTTGGGTTCAAACCTGTGACCTTTCAGTTTTCAGTCCGCACCTTATTATCCATTGGGCTATTGAGGCTTGTATAATGTTCTCAAAGGTGGGCGAGGTCTGCTAATCCGCACTTGTGCAAGCCTGATGGAATATGGCATAAACCTTCTCATTTCAGAGGAGACCTGTGCTCAGTAGTGGGCTGGCAATGAGTGACGAATGAATGAAAATATTTTGATTAGTAAGTTATGCATGAATATATTATTCACGCAGAAAAATGGAGCATGCATAAATGTTCCAGAATGGAACAATGCAAAAAGCTCTAGAATTGAACAAATATAAAAGTTCCACATATGCATATTACCTACCTGCTTCATACATCGCCGAGTTTCATAATTAAATAAAGTTTCAGGTAGGCAGGAAAGTTTTAATATTCATAGGGCGTCCCGGTCCTTGTAAATGTTTTATTCGTTAATAGACCAGGGTAGATCATTTTTAAAACGAAAACAAATAGTAGTAGGATGAAACCTATTAGAAAAGGAGGGGAATATTATAAAGATGAAAGGAAAAATAATTTACGGGCGATCTGAGGTCGGGAAGGGGTGGGGGTGAGTTTTTAAGGGGGAAAAACGGTTTTTCTCGATTTCCGGCAAAACTAAAAGTCCTATCGAAAAAAGTCAAATGGCAAAGTTGTAGGTAATAAAAAGATCTAAAACTTTTGTATTTACACTTTTTTCACATAACCTCAAAATTTATGTGAAAAATTCAAAAAAACAAGTTTTTGGTTTTTTATTTTTATCTTTTACAAAAATTATTTTTTTTTAACGAAATTTGGTGAAAACTTACCTTTTTATGTCCCAAATACGCTGTAATTTATTTGATTAAAAATATTTATTTTTTCACCTTATTTTGAATTAATATCTAAAAAATTAGGGTAATTTTCAATCGAAAAGTCACCCGTCCAAATATCAGCTTTTTTCAAAAAGTTGGTATGTTTTCTGTTCGTTGAAATCTCTACTTTCCGATGGTGAAAAAAAAAATATATGTTACTACAGTAAATCTTCTCAGAAAATAATTTCAATCTCTAGGTTATGTTACGTTAAGCATACTATTTTTTAAAGAAAATATTAGATTTTAATGTTTGAGTTGATTGATACAGATAAAAGTTTTTGTTTTATTTTTTTAAGTAAACTTGTCACAATTATCTTCAAGAAAATCAACTCAAACATTAAAATCTAATATTTTCTTTAAAAAATAGTATGCTTAACGTAACATAACCTAAAGATTGAAATTATTTTCTGAGAAAATTTACTGTAGTAACATATATTTTTTTTTCACCATCGGAAAGTAGAGATTTCAACGAACAGAAAACATACCAACTTTTTGAAAAAAGCTGATATTTTGACGGGTGACTTTTCGATTGAAAATTACCCTAATTTTATAGATATTAATTCAAAATAAGGTGAAAAAATAAATATTTTTAATCAAATAAATTACAGCGTATTTGGGACATAAAAAGGTAAGTTTTCACCAAATTTCGTTAAAAAAAAATAATTTTTGTAAAAGATAAAAATAAAAAACCAAAAACTTGGTTTTTTGAATTTTTCACATAAATTTTGAGGTTATGTGAAAAAAGTGTAAATACAAAAGTTTTAGATCTTTTTATTACCTACAACTTTGCCATTTGACTTTTTTCGATAGGACTTTTAGTTTTGCCGGAAATCGAGAAAAACCGTTTTTCCCCCTTAAAAACTCACCCCCACCCCTTCCCGACCTCAGATCGCCCGTAAATTATTTTTCCTTTCATCTTTATAATATTCCCCTCCTTTTCTAATGGGTTTCATCCTACTACTATTTTTTTTCACTTTTTATTATTTTTAAAGGGATCTACTCTGGTCTATAACGAGTCGACGGGATTAGGGTAATCATGTCACGTTGTGTGTTGCGCATAGCCTTTCAACTGCTTTCAATTAAAACTCATCATCAGTTTCATATAGTCTACCAAAAAAAGGGTAGGTAGGTACATAAAGTACTGCGAAAAGATAAACTTTAGTTTTTTTAAATATGATGACAAGATGTCCTTCTGCGATATCACCTAATGGTAAGTGATGATGTAGTCTAAGATGGTAGCGGGCTAACTTGAAAGGGATATGGCAGTTTACATTCAACTCATACCCCTTGGCGGCACGTCTTTGACGGTAGGGTGGTAATTAGCTACGGCCAAAGCCTCCCACCAGACCAGAGACAATTCAGAAATTATTAATTCCCAAATTGTCTCCGCCGCTCTGCAAAAAGTATCGTAGTGAAATCAATATTATTTTTCTTTACTTATAATAAAAGTGTTAAATTTTAATATTTGGAATATAAATAGGTAACTAAGATAAGAATTATTGTACAATTGTGTCTTATTATGTGTGTTAATTCTTCGGTGAAATAGAGCAATATCTTATGTCCTTTAAATGATATTACTGCCAACAAAATGCTGATGCAAAAAGCTTACTTACACTTTTTAAAATGTTCGGGTACCACCGGTGCAGTAAGCCGTTTCTCGTCGCTTGTCGGAAATCCCATTAGAATAGCTCGGAAATGCATCCTTCCTCGCCGCCAACGGTAGAGTAGCAAAAAAGTATCCAAAATACATTTGTAGTTCAAACATACTAGTTTCTATTACCATACCTACTATTTCTGTATCACACATTAGAATCTAGAAAATACTATCCAGCTAATATTAAATATTCTGTTGCTTTTGAACAAAATTTTGCTCAGAGATAGCTTACAACTTGAAATCCATTTCCAGGATCTTAGATATCTATGTGCATAGATTATTTTTATTACGAAAAGCTAAAGAATTCCAGGATGTTTGAAAGACGCGATCACGAATTCTTAAAATCCTAGAAACCTGCTTAGAAGTCGTTTGCGATTTATTCTTCTTCGTCTCTTCTTGTCAACTTATAGAAACACCGTTAACCATCCACACATATCTACTCATAGATCTCTTGTGTAGACTCCAACATTGTATGGGTCTACCAACACTGCGCTTTCCGAGGTCGCCACTCCAGCACGTCGAGACTCCAACGTCTATCAGTTCTTCTATGTGCCCAGTCCATTGCCACTTCAATTTCGCAACTCAATCAACTATGTTAAAGTAACTATGGTAAAGGTTTTCCTAGGTAAGCATTATGAATTAGATACTCGAGGTTCAAGAATTTATTTTACGTGTTACCTTGAAAATAACACTGAAAATCCAGCATGAAATAATGAAATATGTGTAGGTACACCCCCTACACATGTACAAAGATGAAGTAAATTAAAATAGAATGAGCGCGGATGGGCCTAAAGGAGAAGATAATATTGTGTTTCATTACACATATCCTTTCATGACAGAATATCTTAACACATGCCTTTCGTGGAGTATATATCTCGAAAACCGCAAGCTTCTTAAATATTCAGTGACCTAGTTATCGGAGTAAGTTGGCGTTCGCAGCGATTACGCTAATAATCCTTAATTAAATTCGTTGCCGAGGCGTGTTTTGCGTTAGCAATGTAGAGTAGAAGCTTTTAAATGCTAACCACGTTCCTAAACTAACGTTCCTACTGCGTGTATTTAAGACTCGGGGAGCTTGTAGATGCGAACTAAGTAGGTACATACAAAATGCTATTGTGGTAGGGAAAATAACAACTTTACTAATAGAGCCAGTAGAACTCGAGAAGGCACAACCTGCCTCAGCCCATGAAGCGCATATTTCTCCGTATTTTCACTCCCAAAATACCCTCAGTATGAGATAAGAATGAGTTTCCTACCTACTGATTGCGTCAAGTCGAGACAACTTAGCCTGAGGCTTCTCAAATGGATATGAACGTTAAGAACTGCTATTTTACTGTGCTTTATGATTATATGACGTTGATTTACGCCAGGCTCCTTTTATTGCATTAAATTCAATGAATTTCCTTATCTAGATTCCATATCATAATATCTTATGGTTCGACAGAATTCGAACATGATTTTAAAACTGAAAGTTGGACGAGGTATATTTTTCCTACTAAGTTTTCCAGTTAATTGTGTAAATTGCTATAGTTCCGCTTCTTTTTACAGCAGCGAAACAAAACTGTTCTAATACAGGCATTTGACTATGCATCTATCTATTATGTGCTTCAAGAAAATAGTTATAGTAAGATAACTCACTCTATAGTCGTGTGGTTTTAAGCCAGCAAACTTTGTAGACTTTTATGACAAAAAGTTCCACAAATAAACCGACAGCTTAAAGCCTTAAATCAAAAGATACTTACAACAATAAAGCCGTAAAAACTTGAAATTACACTTGGCCTATTGTTAGCGTCTCCGTCGAAGTGCTCTCAAGACTCGTACCAGACAATATGCATATTCACGGCACCCTTAACAATACGTGCGTTGCAATGCCGCGCGGCGTAATATACTACGCTATGTACAGTCACAGGTACAAGGTAGTCTTCAGACTTTGAATCTTGTTATGACATCAGGCTGCACTATTATCATATTCTATGTAGTAAGGGTTACTAATCGTAGTAGGTTTGTAGGTTAGGTTAGTCATTTTAATCCCCTACGCAAAAAGGAGGGGTGTTATAATTTTTATCACTTTGTCTATCTATGTGTGCCAACACAGTGCCCAAATGACTGGACTATTTTGTGTGTGGTTTGTTTTACAAAAAAATACTCATTTTATTCATTAGCTATTTTAAGGACAATCAGCTCTTCTCTTCTTTTATGGACATAGTCAGTCATCTGAGTCAATTGATAATAATTATTACTTCCATTTATCTAATCGATCTTATACACTGGTATCTACAGGTCACGATGCGTCTGGGTATTTGGTCCTGATGGCTTATATACATAGTGTAATCAGGATTTAATGATGGACTAGTAGATTAGTAAATGGAATTGCATTATGTGGGCAAACCGAGTTTGAACCTTGGTCCTTTCAATTTTTAGACTATCGCCCTCTGCATTATTGTGGCTTCTAAAGCTTTATAAATGTCACATGAAAGAGTCAAGAAGCTTTCGGATGATGTCAGATATCCCTTTATAGATTTTCTCCTGAGACGGTACCTCGCTATCTCGCCGCTCCACGCATATGGCAAACTTGCAATAACAAACTGAGTCGAACCGTTACAGTAACCCCACGATCTACTTAGCCGGCATTTATATTCATATCACCGTATATTTACATTTCATCCCGGGAAAGGTCTTTTCCAAGGGTCCGCCTTTTTACGGTGAAATTCTTTGGCAAATGGAAACATGCCGATAGAGGACTAATCAGTGAAATCTTTGATATTATTCGGGTAAGGTCTTCTATTGTGGGTGTAATGGATGTGGTCATAAAAATATCGGATCATAAATAGATACAGAAATATTATTGGGATTATTTTGGATATGTCTATTAAATAAAGATCTTGGATACAATTCTTCTCTAAATTAACTATAGAAGTGGTATTATTGTAATGTAGATTAGCTCCGTGTTTCAAAAGCAACATCAGTACAACAACAAATCTTTAGGCAGTTTTTATACTTTAGCTATTCTGTTTTAGAAGTAAACAAGCGTATCATGTATGAATATTGCATACAGAATTTAATATTGCGGATAACCACTTGAGATGTCTTCGAAGGAATGTTATAACAGAAAACATCTTAGCGGTTCGATTTATTTGGTTCAAAGTATACGAGCTACAATATTGCAAAATGTACCTATGGATAATATAATATGATAGTTGGTTTTTATTACAGTTTTGTATCTAAGGGCGCAAAACGAGACTTTATAGTGGATAGGTAAACATTGGCATAAAGAACTTAAACACTTTTCAACGAACGCCTCATTTACCGAGCATCGAATGCAAACAGTGAATAGTTTTTTTGCGCCATCCTTTCAGACGCTTTTAATGGATATTAAAAAGAAAAAGACAAATAAGAAACCATGGTTCGATACTCCCATAATAGAAGATGGTGATAATGGATTTAAGGCAATATTAGTTACAGGGAAACAACGTTACAAAAGCAATTTCGGCTTCGCATATTGGCTATTAACTCGCGTTTGCGATGTTTTTAGGGTTCTACTATAAAGACATTAAATTGTAAAGGGTTTTATGAGTCAACATATTTTTAATTTTTTTTTCTTGTTTTACTTTTTCTCTTTATATGCTTTTATTGTCTTCTGTATTTTTTAATTTAATTATGTTTGAAAAAAGAAGAAGAGATTTTAAATCTTTGTCTTCTGGTTTAGATTGATTAAAGTGATTATAAGGTTTAGTAGCTATCTATGTGTGCATTACATTGACACATTTCATGCAATCCAATTCAATCATGCAAAAATTTTAAGAGTAGATACCCATTTATAAATTTCCCATTCATTTTAAACCTCAATTTCTAAACCTATTTCAAAGCTTAAGCAATAGAAAAGATAGAATATACACTTAATGCCATCCATTTCAAAGTTTAAGCAATAGAATATATTTAATTCCAGTGAAATCAAGAATTTCTACGGGTTTTTTCTCAAAAATAGTTCTCATAAGCTTGTGTAAAATAACAAAACTGTAATGTAAAGTTACTTAAATTGCTACTAGTAAAATCTATAGCTCCAAAATATTCCATGTAAAATTATGTTTCCATGAAATTTTCCCAACTCAATTTTCCTACAGAGATATGGCGAGTTAGCAAATCGTCAGCACACCTGCGCATGAATAACGTTTCTCAATTTTCCTCTAATACCTTTAATAAATCTAAGAAAGTAGAGAAGATATTCATATTTTATTTGTTAATGGAAATAAGGACATCCCACACAGCAGTTTTTCTACAATGTGAGGCCCCGAATGATTTTCAACACAAAAGAATACCCAAGTTGGTTTTACTCATTTATATATTTACTAGCTTTTGCTCGCGGCTTTGCTCACGTTAAGTTCAATTTTTCAAACCCCTCTTTTACCCCCTTAGGGGTTGAATTTTCAAAAATTCTTCCTTAGTGTGCGCCTACGTCATAAAAGGAACCAACTGTAAAAATTTCAAGTTTCTAACTTCAGTAGTTTAGGCTGTGCGTTGATATCTCAGTCAGTCAGTCAGTCAGGACTTTGAATTTTATATTTATACATTTTTTATTATTATAATATTATAAGTATTTTGTTATATGAATTCAGCATTCCATTTGTTTTAATGTATTACATAGAGGGGAGGAGGGGTCTATATTTTTATTCAGATTAATAAGCCGCGGGCATCACCTAGTCTCTTTATATTTTACAGCGAACGTTTTGTTTGATTTGGACTCACAGATAAAACTTCTACAATTTTACTAAACGTCCCTAAAGATAACCACTTATGTATCTCTCATATTTCCCTATCTCGAATGAAGGGACTGCCCATAATGTTAGAAACCCGCCCGCTAAGATGTGAAACACTCTTCCAGCATCTGTGTTTCTTGCCACCTATAATTTGAGTACTTTCTAGGCAAACGCGCTCCAACCTAGACTTCATCAGTGCCATCCAGTTCTGATTTTCATCAAGCGCAAGCCTATTCTGGATAAATAAAAACTATATCTTGAAAATTAGGCGGACAAACTCAACGCAACTTATAAATATTTGCGGAGATGGAATTTTTCAATTATTAAAATCTTATGTACCAATTCGTAAATACGAATCGTAGTTATAATACATGTCCCGTTTCGATTGTAAATAATAGTTTACCATTGCAGATTATTATTGGATTACAAAGCAGATTACTACAAAAATTTTATCATGAAATTCGCCGAATTTGCGTTTTCCGTTCGGTAATGATAATAATCCATTTCGTGATGTATCCTCATCATTAAATTTAATGTGGGAGTTTTTAAATCTTGTGCAAGTATATTGGCTCCATTATCTTCATTGTAATGATTTTATTAACAACTAGCTTTTGACCACGACTTTGCTCACATTAAGTTAGATTTTTAAAACCCTTATTTTACCCCCTTAGTGGTTAAATTTTCAAAAATCCTTCCTTAGCCGATGCCTGCGTCGTAATAGCTATCCGTATGACTTTCAGCCCGATTCATTCAGCGGTTAGAACTGTGCGTTGATAGATCAGTCAGCCAGTCACCTTTTCCTTTTATATGTTTAGAAGACTAGACGATGCCGGATTTATAATATTATGTATAATTCATTTAATATTATTAGATACCTATGTATATGAAAAAAAAGTAGCACGATCATTGTTCCGAATGTTACTCTAATGTAAGAAAAAGTTTTTTTGAATAACATAAATGCAGGTAACTAAGTATGTAAATTATTTACCCTTTATCTGTAATTTCGTAATTCTGCTATCCCATTTGAAGGCTTTGTTCATTAGTCAGATAACACAAATTAATTTGAACATGTTAACGTGAATTATTTTACACGTGCGACATTTCGTTTATTACATTTTAGCCAATGCAGAGTTTGTGAATAATTAAAATTGTTGAAATGTATGTGCGTACGTTGACCGCATAATTTTAATGCGTGCCCCATTACGGTCATAAATAATAGCTTACCATTGCAGATTATTGGATTACTATACGAAATGAACGAGATTACTGTTAACATTTAATCAGCAGTTTCCTGAGTGTAAGTTGTCATGTAAATAAACTGTCACACGGAGTTTCGTTAAACTGTTAAAATTATGTGGAGATTTAAAATTACGACGTTAACTCTTCTATAGTAAGCAAATGGCAGATTTAAACTTAACACTTATGTTACGTTGAGTTAAAAAGTTCCACTAACCTCAGTTCGATTGGCGTTACCTACATCGAAATAGCGCGCGAAAATATATAAAAGGCAAAAGTGACTGACTGACTGATTGACTGAATGGCTGACTGTCTGACTGACTAACAAACTATGAACAAAGCCGCGGGAAAAAGTTAGTAATATTATATATGCGAAAGTGTGTTTGTTTGTTGGATGGTTATTTAGAGAGCAAAATGTAGATGAATAGGTAATTCAGAAAATAGTAATTACGATATCCCTACCATAACAAACGGAAACAGTAATCAAATTACCATATTAAATGATCCAAGATACATACCAATATATAACAGCGGCCGATCATTACCACAATACCTCGTTTTGGCCATTAATCAAAGGTATCACACGTTTTTTACTACCAAAGGGTGTGTTTGAATGGCACCCCTTCCAAATATTGGTTTTTGTCCTATGGTCCAGTAAGAGCAAACCCGTGTTTTTCCATTTATAATGCGCGCACGTTCGCGATATCTTAGCGTGGAAGCCTTCAGTATAGTGCTTTATATCACAACGTCATTAAGCATTGAACGTAAAGTGAGGGAATGACAAAACAGGAATTAGTTTCAGATATGTCGCACGGTACGTTGAACACCCTCGTGTAGACACACTGTTATAAAAACTAATATTTTACTACGTTTTTGGCATTTCTTACAGTATGTAAAAGTAAAAGAGGCCAATAATTCCATAAAATGCCAAAACAGAAGTTATTTCTTCTTTATTAAGGCGCTCTAACTTAACCTAGATGTGAAAAACTTAAGTTGTCTTGATGAAATTGAAAGCCATTGGGTATTGAGGGACAACCTCGCACCGGGAAACGCAGCGTTGGAAAATCTCGTTCTAGGTGAGCGAACGATCTTAAGCGAATAGCTTAAGGTTCATGTTCTGGGGCGATCCTTGAAAGCGACCTAGTTCTAGCTGTGGACTTCTATAAGCATAAAGAAGACGAAGATGATGATGAATACGTCTTGTATTTAACTATAAATTTTGCTTGCAGAACCACAAAGCAGTGTGTCAGCAATAAGTGCGATAACAGAACCCTCTACACGGAAATTAGCTCAATTATGTCTCCCTAACAGTGGCTTTTTAGCTTATTTATCAATCAATCTAAGATCAAGACGATAAAGTCACACCTTCCGTAGGTATAATTCATTGATGGTATGGTTAATGCATTTCACTCATTATCCAATTTTACCTTGTACAATTTTGGTTAACAAAAGTGCATTGTGCGTGAATAATCTATAATTATATAAAAAGGCTTGTCCTGACTGACTGACTGACTGACGATCAACGCACAGCCTAAACCACTGAAGTTAGAAACTTGAAATTTTGACAGTAGGTTCCTTTTATGACGTAGGCGAGCACTAAGAAAGGATTTTTCGAAATTCGCCCCCCAAGGGGGTAAAAAGGGGGGTTAAAGTTTGTATGAAACTCCGTCATTTTTCGAGTTATACTCATGAAATTCGGTATTTAGGCTTTAAATTGAAAACAAAAAAGTACGTGTTTCACAGTTTTTAAAAATTCTACCCCCTAAGGGGTTAAATAGGGGTTGAATGTTTGTATAATAGTCCTTCGTTTTTCAAGTTATTTTTCAAGTTACGTTTATGAAACTTGATATTTTGGCTCTTGATTAAAAATAAAGAATTACGTATTTTACATTTTTTTTAAATTCTCCCCCCAAGGGGGTAAAAAGGGGGGTTAAAGTTTGTATGAAACTCCGTCATTTTTCAAGCTATACCCATAAAATTCGGTATTTAGGCTTTAAATTGAAAACAAAAAAGTAAGTGTTTCACACTTTTAAAAAATTCTACCCCCTAAGGGGTTAAATAGGGGTTGAATGTTTGTATGATAGTCCTTCGTTCTTCAAGTTATTTTTCAAGTTATGTTTATGAAACTTGATATTTTGGCTCTTGATCAAAAATAAAGAATTACGTATTTTACATATTTCGAAAATTCTCCCCCCAAGGGGGTAAAAAGGGGGGTTAAAGTTTGTATGAAACTCCGTTATTTTTCAAGCTATACCCATAAAATTCGGTACTTAGGCTTTAAATTGAAAACAAAAAAGTAGGTGTTTCACAGTTTTTAAAAATTCTACCCCCTAAGGGATTAAATAGGGGTTGAATGTTTGTATGATAGTCCTTCGTTCTTCAAGTTATTTTTCAAGTTATGTTTATGAAACTTGATATTTTGGCTCTTGATCAAAAATAAAGAATTGCGTATTTTACATTTTTTGAAAATTCTCTCCCCAAGGGGGTAAAAAGGGGAGTTTCAATATTCATAGTTAAGACAGGACAACGTCTGTCGGGTCCGCTAGTTTCCTATAATTTGGGTCAAAATTAAACATAGGCCATTATACAGGGTGTGATTGGATGGCTTGCAACGGAGAATTTAGGTTCAGTTTCTTTTTCTCAAAATTATAAAGCGACTCAAAAGTCAAAACTTTGGCACCTTTCTGGCACCTTCTGACTAGCACTTGGCTGTGATTACATCTGATGGTAAGTGAAGATGCAACCTAAGATGAAGCGCGCTTGCCTAGAAAATGCGTATTCTCTCTTGATTTGTAGGTGTCTACCCAAATTGCAGTTACCTAGTAACAGGAGCACGGCTATTAAAAGAAAAGAAATATTCCAAGGACCAAACAAAACAAACGTAACAAAAACTTTAGAAACTGTAACCCGACAAAGGAAAATTGGATATAATTTTATCCTTTATATTGATTGTGTTACTATGAAGTGAAGCTTATGTCACCTGGACCATAATAATGAATCGATTGACCTCACCTCATTCATCAAAATTGGCTCAGTGTTTTAGGCTAGGGTGGAACATACGTAAATACAAACAAACATGCAACCCTTACTTGCATAAAACCCTTGTCTATATCGTAGTCGGGTAAATATTTCTGCAGTAGTTTTCTCTAAATCTCCGATCCATACTCCTTTTATATGAATTCCGTCACTTTAATGGAATTCGGATTCATACGTTTTCTCATATTATAACGCATTTTCCCGTATGCTAATAGAAAATTGGTTGGTAATGTGCAATTCGTGTGAAAAATGTTGCTATAAATATAAAATATATTACCGTTTCCCATTTTTAGGCCCTTTCATACATAAGCACCTACTTCCTTCCTTAAAATATTTGAGGGTCACCCTAACGTGGCAAATTTTTGTAGTAGAAATACTACTTTCAGCAATATTTTACAAATACCATCAGATTCATTAGGGTCTAATATCGTTTAACTAGTTCACGTCGATCTAACATTTGCAGAATCATATTGAGAGAAATATTTTCGCTTATTTTAATATCCTATTACACTTATAATTGACATAATTATTTTTCGTTAGTTGGAAATTGGTAAAGCAATTATCATTCACTGAAAGGGAATTTCTTCGTCATACAATTCTGTCTTGCCGATCTTTTTTTGCCTTATCGAGTGTAGTATTTCGTCAAGTTAGCTTTGGCCCTTCTTACTTACCTACTGCTGTAGTAGTTATCGAAATAAAATAACGATTCGAACTTACTCAAGCAATTTCTCAGGTGTCAAGTTATGTTGAAGAGAACCGATCTTCTAAGTTAGCATAGTAGTTATAGTTTCAAGTCGTTTTCGAGTGTACTCTTCCCCTACTAAAGTATTACGTCTCCAATTAAAATGCTTTCAGAATCTGTATGTTTTATACTCTTCGATGGCTATATAATAACTATCCGGCTATAGCATCACGTGCCCGCCACGTGCCATAAGGAGAACATGTCATTAGCTCAACGACGTTCCCCGAGGGAGCTTTTTGTACTGATTTTATGTACAACCCCAAATTGTTGGCGGAAAGCATTCGTTTCACAGAATTTTTAATATCGTTAATGTAGTCTACAACTTCTTCAAGTTATATCTATTGGATATAGAGTAATTGGTTTGTGCAGACATATTTGTAATACTGATTTGTAATTTGTGTCTCAAGATTTTTCCTTAGAGATAGATACAACTTTGGGGTTCAAAAACAAATTGGGTAACTCGCAATCAATGATGACCTTTAACACTTGAATATAGAGGAATTATATTATGAAAAAAATATTGAAAATGCACAGTGCTAAAATGCATGTAGCATTCCACTAAAATTTTGCAGAACGTCGCACACGACACAGAAACGCTCCATGCGGCATCGCTCTAACGCAGCTATTCAAATAGAAGTTTTAATAATAAGAGCTGTATGATCTTTACTGGCGAGCGCGCCTCGCTGCTATCGCGCTTTAGTTAGGTACATATTATGTGTAAGCCTTGAGAGATCCTACTTGATATATAGGTATTTATAGTTCCAGTATTCTTCCCCAATTAGTACTAGTCCAAAAGCCACAATCATCCCATAATGCGGGCTCCATAACGATTTGTATTTATCAGTGACACGGAGCCAATTCACGGTCAGAATCCAATCTATCGTGTCACCTGAAAATCTTGATTAATTACTTTGTGTCCCCTTAACTACTTAGGATTAGTACGTGCCGATACGGTGATCAATGTTATGCCTGCTTACACATTGGTATATAGTTAATAAAAGTAATAATCTTCTTCTTCTTCTTCAACTAATGGACGTCCACTGCTGGACATAAGTCTCCTGCATGGACCTAAACAAGCCTCGGTCTTGCGCCTAAAAAGTAATAATAAGTAATAATAATTACGTATTGGACAAGTTCTTGAACTAAAAATAGGATATGCTATCACGACTACTAATTTTGTTGTAACTGTCAACTCCTTTAGGTTTGCAATGGATTTGCACAAGAAATCTTTACATGACGTTGAAAGCACTATAATGAGAAGAAAGATCAGCGCTCAGACATATTTTTAGTTTTTTTTTTATTTATTGATCAAAATCTGTTTAAAATACATTTTTAATTCTTTTATGAATGTCGTGTCCGAAAGACTGATCCACGCCTCAGGTGACCAAAGAGCTGACGCTTATTTAGCCCAACGGCTAAGCCTCGCTATCCAACGAGGGAATAGCGCCAGTGTTTTGGACACCATGCCCATAAACGACCACTTGGACGGCATGTATTTTTTGTTAATATAAGTAGTGGTAGTTTTAATTTATTTAAGTTTTATTTTGTTGTTTGTTCTGTATTTATACTTTCTTAATAAAATTCTTTTATCCGCCAGTTATTTTTCAATGTCAATATATATGTAGCCTACCGTATATATGATGATTATTTCTAATATGATGAAGGAGGAAAAGATAAATCTTTACGAAGAATGGTGGAAACCACTGGAGGATGAAACGAGCTATAAATATCAGAGATATCTCGAGTTCTATGGAAATTACCTTTAATAAAGGCTGTCTAAGGATAGTTTTTCATCTGGCAGACATAATGCTCGATTAACACACCATAACGGTCGAGCGGAAGTTCGGACACCATGTTGCCGCGAGATAGCGGAAATATATCGCCGGAAGTCGGCGGCCATTATTCAGGAAAGGAGCCTTCCGTTGTCACTTCATAAGTGCTCTTATTTCGGAGGTTTGATGGTGTTGCTTACATGGTCGGGGGTAGATGACCATTTATTCTGTGTATTGGTTTTGTTTATGCTTACACTTATTACCTGTACTGTACAGGGAAAATTATTTGATGCCGCCTTACCTCCAGTATTCCAATTTACTTGTTCTATTACTTTCATATTATTTAATACTAGACGATGCCCGCGACTTCGTCTGCGTGGATTAAGGCTTTTAATTCCTACGGGAACTCATTAATTTTTCGGGTTAATATTACTAGACAGAAAAGCTTTTCGATCGAATGTCGATCTCATTAAAAAATTATCGAAAACATTTGTTTTTGTGCCGAGTATGCCAACTAAAGTTCGGCCGTTCAGAGAATGCGTTCCTGACACCTATCAGTTAGTCACGACTAGTGATGGGCACAACATAACACTGAGTTCGTTACCGTTCCTCCAAAATGAACCGGCGCATTATTTTAAGATTATTTTCGTTTTAAATTGGCGGAATCATTTAAAATTTATATTTTAGTTATTTAAGTAGAAACCAAAAAAAGGTAATATTCATATAATAAAATTGTTTTATTTATTCTTTGTTACAAAGTTACAATCTGTATTTCTATGCAATAAAGTAAGTACATTGAATTGAATGTGCGTACAGAATATTAATCAGACTCCGATTCGCTTGAGGAGGTGGTGTCTTCATCATCTTCGCCTACATGTATAATTATATTATTGATAATAATATAACAGAATCAATCCTCATATCTCGGTCAAAATGTTCCAAAATCAGATTTTTAGTCTTCTCAACAACCTTTGCCCAGTCATCTCTTGTGACTTCCCCGCAGGCTTCTTTTAATAGGGGCATCATCTTTTTCTTTTTCATTTTTATATTTCATAAAAGTTATCTTATAGTCCATTATTTTCAAATTCTTAAAAAGAAAAACAAAGCGTATTATTTTATATTATAAGTATAACTGTATAAGAACAGATTACGATACTTGCCTGTTATTGCACAGCACTACAAATATAAAGCGCTGACATAACCTTGTAATAGCGCAGTATAGATTTAGAAAAATATTGTTTACCAAGTTATTTGATACTCAGTTTGGCACAAAATTATAACATTCATTGATTATTAATATAATAATGTTGTTTTAATGCTCATCAATTGTTAAAACGGTAAACAACCAGCAAAAATATTTTTATCGTAACTGCAACGCCATTACAAAGCTACGTCGTCAGTTCAATCGCGACATGTCAGGAACGCATTCTCTGAACGGCCGAACTATAATTAACGTCATTATTGTAATGCTAAAAAAAAGATACCGGCCGAATTGATAACCTTCTCCTTTTTGGAAGTCGAATGATGAATAATTCTAAGTTTTCTACGATGTGTTTACCTTACCTACCTTACCTTTTTAAATAGATAGGCAACAAAATCGCGCAACTCAAAGGCGATGGAAGTATATATTATTTTGAATGCAACTTATTAAAATTCTAATTAACTTAACAAGAGCTTCATGCATAATTATATGAGAAGCATTTAATAAGTCCTGCATAATATAACACTGATTTTGACTTATGAAAATGAAAAATCCCCCACTAAAGTCTCAGTTTCATAGTACGCAGACATCATTGTTCGCGCTCCCTTGTCTAGCATCTTTTGTTGTTATTCTTGGCTTATCTCTAAACAATAGGAAATTGATGCTCAACAAAGATGTAATTATTATAAAGGAGAATTTCTAGACAATTACGAGCATCTGAATTATAATTTAATTATAGCAGGTATGTTTTGAATATAACTTATATTCCACTCAGATGTGTCAATTCAAGCAGTCATTAATTTAAAACTGATTAATAGCTCTATATCTAATTTTATGTCATACAACTGTAATGCATCAAATCACTTAACCTAAAATTAATTAGGTATTATTATTTAATTTTTGCTAAGTTACAAAATCCAATATAATAAACAGAAATATAATAAACAGTTCAAAAGCAGATTTTTCTGAAAAGAGCAGACAATAAAATTAGAACGTATAAGTTGAACTAAAATTGACATAATTATTATTTGTATTTTTGATAAGTACCTAGTTTATAATATTATACTAGCTTTTACCCGCGGCTATAAAATAACCAATAATGCATGCTAATATACTACATATATTTGGTAATAAACAATTACCAATATTGATATTTCCGATTTTCAATCTATTCTTTTGGATTTTTGGATTTTCCAGGTGTTTTCGAGTTATAGCCAGACTAAAGAACAGCAATTGCTTTATATAATCTATATATCTAAATATATAAAAGGCAAAGGTGACTGACTGACTGACTGACTGACTGACTGACTGACTGACTGACTGACTGACTGATCTATCAACGCACAGCTCTAACCACTGGACCGATCGAGCTGAAATTTGGTATACAGGTAGCTGTTAAGACGTAGACATCCGCTAAGAAAGGATTTTGGAAAATTTCAACCCCAAGAGGGTTAAATAGGGAGTTAAAAAATCGAACCTAACGTGAGCGAAGCCGCGGGATTAAGCTAGTAAATTATATAAAGAAATAAAGTCACAATGGAGCGAAGAAATGCATCATTTTTACTTGAGGTCATCGAACTGTAATTCGATGCGTGGGTACTGTTTCAATGAGGCCTGCTTGCAGAAATACTCCAGTTAGTATCAATTACAGTCACTTGAGTTACCAGTCTATAATTTTAGAATTTCTTTCAATGACTTTCTTGCATAACCCGTCGTCTTTAATTTTGATCCATACTATGTATCTGTCATTTATGTTATTCTAACTGTAGGAAAAAATAATAGGATCTTTTTTAAGCCATAAGGAACATGTTATGATTCATAAGAGTGGGTAAACGAAGACAGTAAATTATTTACTTCTTGTTGCCTAACCTGTGACTCTTATGACAAGTTAAGATTCTTAACTTAGCTTGTGAAAATCGATATTATTAACGTTACGATAAGAGTGATTTTCAAATCAAACCAAGCGGTGGTAGACTACCATGATCTACCACTGGTAGAAACTTCATTTGTGTACGAAAAAAAAATTTGTAAAGACTGCGTCACTTGTTCGCGGCCATGCGTAGCAACGCCAAGCCATTTGGAGTCATGCGGGCTAGATACGTCTCGATGACGAAAACGAGACAGATTTACCTATGTTGGAACAAACTATTTGTGTCTCATTTTATCTCAAGTCAAAACACACTCTACAGAGTTTAGTCTCAATTTCCAGACGTTACACAGGTAATCCAAAAGCTAAGCCGGCTCAGACGCTATTACTTGATAACCTTATTAATAAATCATTTATCACGCGAGCTGACGTTCGTATGAGTCAAACGGAATAGCAAATCGTGTAACACGTTTGGACTGTAGGGTTTTTAATCTAATATTCATACTGTAATGTGAGCGCAGGTCGTATTGTAGGGAGAAAATGTAGGTCGTATTTACATAACTGCTGGGACTCTGAAAGTCAAACCGCAAACCGCCGAGGAATTTTTGTACCGAGCACTCTCCGTGGTTGCTGGGACCCATTACGTTATTTGAATTCAAATCAAGCCTTCAGTACATAAAGAATTACTTAACTTAACGTGAGGAAACATCAGCCCGCCATTTGCGTAAACCGCCGAAAAAAAAAAACCAGCTTAGTGAGTAGGTATTTTGCAACGGATGGGGATTAAACGGATGGTGTTTTCAGTCTGTAAAGTATTGGGTTATTGTGGCTTAACTAATAGGTGTTCATTTGATAAGATGTTCCAAAATAATAGAAATATTAAAGCGTATAAAATCGAAAATTCCCAGACATAATAGTATGTAAAATATGCAGATATGGAAAACTGCAGGATCCAACTCGGCTGGGTAGCGTTCGGGGAACTACGAGTTGCCTTCCCGTCAATAATCCCTGAATGCCTGAAGTTTAAACAAAGTCTTCGAACAGTGTAAACTACCAGCAGACAATAATTGGCGATAGAAAGAGCCATACTCTTGTTTAATTGCGTCATTAAATCAGGAATGAGGAGACCCGTGGAAGAACCAGAGTAACTGACATAGTTCAACAAATTGTGAGGAAGTGCCAATGGACCGGGCGCATACTTCGAACAAGACATCAAGTGATAAAAAGTCGTTTCTTATTTTTTTCTTTTGTTGGTCTGACTTTTACGGCGTAGTATACAAAAGAATGTGGACAAGTAATATGCGTTCCTCATATACGATTTCATGAGAATTTAATGTAATATGGTATGCTATAAAGCTTTTTAGCTAAGTAAGAGCCTATCTCACAATCGCCGTGTACCGTTTAAGCTAGGATTAAATTCGACGTTCTGTCAGTTTTTGTACTGAAAATCTGTCAAAATGTCATAAGTTCGCCAAGGGACAAAACTTCATGATGGTGAAATATATCCTTATAAAGATTAATTTTAGTGCTAGGCAATGAGAAGTCAACACATATCCCACATTCAAACAACTATGGAAATATCCTTTCAATTAGATGCGGCGTTTCCACTGAAATATTTTCCACAAGTTTAATAAGCTAATTTCCAGAATTCACTGCGTGAAATCTTTTAAGCGGTATGTACGAGTATGAGAGGCTTAATTAAAAGCGTTCTTAATTAGGCTGAGGACGGCACAATATGTTCCAAAGTTATAAGACAATAAGAAGGAAGTAATTAAAACATTACCGTACAAAGTCAGAATGTTTTCGTCCGTTTATAACATGAGCTCAACAAGTTTGCCTTCATTTCTGAAAAAGAAACTTTAACATTGCCTCCAAAGGAATTCCAAACACGTGCAAGGAGTTAAGATAAAGGTAATTACACGGATTCTCCACGCCAACAATACATTTCAGTATCTATAATTGTTGTTTGGATCTCTATACTAGAATACCAACTGTTTTCCTTAGTTGATTACTATAATTGAAAATATAATCAAAATTAATTACTTATACCTTGTTGGTAAACAAGATCATTCAAAAATCATCAGGTCAACCTTAGAGTAATGTAATGTATATGTACCTAATATATCGAGTATGTAATGTATGAGTAAACCTTATACTTACTCGGTCTCAACCGATAGACGTCCACTGCTGGACATAGGTCTCTAGAACACACATCTTCTTAAAGAACACGATCTTGCTCAGAGGCTCGCTTCAGGTGGCTGAAAAAATGGAAGCCGCTGACATACTTTTTTATCCATTGAAGGTTTACTATGAAATAGTAAATGACGTTTCTCTTCAAACCTTCAATGGATAAAAATGCCTATCGTCGTTGATAGGCACTGAGTTATAGAATCAGGGGGCAGGTCTTTCATTCACGTAATGGAGGTCTATGTCTTAACTATCTACCTACCTGTATATGATAAAAAGGAAAATACCTTATAGGTACATACACGTACTTGTCACTTTGTATTAAAAAATAGAGTTTGGATTTAACACAAATATTTCTATGTAGTTTAACCAGAGTCCATAACATTTTAATTTATCACGTACCTACCCGTAAATTATAACAAACTAACAAAGCGCTAATTTGTTCGATTATTTTAAAAACAACCAACAGTATACCAATGATATACATTTTCAAACAAAATAAAGGAGCTTATAGCTCTACAAATGTAATATGTACCACCATTTTACAAGGTATTTTTATAATGCAATATTGTTCCGAACCGAACGTACGGTACAGTCGCTGTCCCAGTGTTTAGCCACGTGCGTTTTCCCAGGCAACTGTTATTCAGCATTATGGTAATTCCGTGCACACACCGCGTATTATTGTTTCTAACTTTTGTGCGTCATATTATCCATTGATATACATACGCAAGACAAAACAAGACTTACGCGGAAGTGCAGCCAGTATTCTTGGCACTATTCCACGCGGGCATGATTTGTTTAGTAATTTGATTAGTTTAGCTATAAGTTTTATAAGGTGTAACATTTAAATTAAGGTGGTTGTAAATTAAGAATTCAAATCATCCCCGATCTCTGTGCCCAATACACGAGTTATCATACACCTGACATCGTACAACTTCCTTCTGTTCCTTCCTTTAGTGGTCTGATGATAAGATAAATATCACTTTCTGAATATAGAGCTTTTTTGTTTTAAGAAATGTGTAACAGGTATTGCTTAATATTATTATTTTTTAAATTCGAATATATAAAAAGAAAAGTTCGTATCTTTTTGCTTTATGATATCAATGTTAATGTTACTCCATAGTCCATACATTTACGGTTAGAGCGTTTATACTGTTTTAGCACATTGTTTACTTGCAGTGCAGTCTGCTGTACAAAATACCGTCTCAAATTGTAAATACTTAACTTTGGCATTGTTTCTCATGTTTTCGACAAAACTTCTTTACGTCTTGAAAGTATTTTGAAACTTGGGCTTTGCTGTTTTATTTTGTAGCTTGTTATTGTTTTCAAGTTTTGTGCGTGATTTATTTATATACTTCAAACTTTTTTGCTTGCCATGCATTTCCTAGCTTTGTTTGAGTTACGCGTTTTGGGGAATAATAAATCCATACTTTACTTCCTTTTTTCCGGGTTAAAAGTAGTATAATATGTCACTCTTCAAGTCCTGAAATATATATTTTTTTAAAATCAAGTGGATCCGTAGCCCCGTTGCGGTGTGATCGAAGGATAAATTTACTTTTCACATTTCACATATAATATTATAAAATCTGCGACACAATCAGAATAACCAGGATTTACGCTTAATTTTAAAGGAAAGGAAATTATTAGTCTTTACCAAAGCTAAAATCCATTTGTAAATTCAAAATATCAAATTCAAGTCAGCGTATAATTTTCCAGTAAAATCGTCAAGCAAATGTAACTTACGTAAATAAGCCCTTGTGATATCGCATTTGGGCTATAACAGCGTGATTAATTACTTTCAAAGTTGTAAGTAAACAAAGGTATAATAACCACAATAACTTATCCACTAACTGTCAAAAACAGAGCTTCTCAGCGGCGTGTTGATGAAGTTGAACTATACAGTGGCGCAGATTCTATTTACTTTTACTAAGTATTAGTCCATAATGTTGTTTATGTTAGCGCAGAAAGGAGTCATCTTGATGAAACGTTTGTACACACCAATAATTTTAAAAAAGACGTGTGGCACTCGGGGACTGCCGCGGTAAAGCTATTGCATAGCATTTTTTATCAACGCCATCTAGTGGTGAGAGGAGTCCCGTGTCAGGTTATTTCGTTACGGAATTTCTGGATTCGGTCTTCACGCTCAAGGCCCGCGATAGAAGCTATGCAATAGCTTAATAAGTTTAAATATTTCTACAGCATAAAGAGTGTGTATAAAATATAGGAATGTGCAAAAACAATAGAGGCTTTATTATTTACATCATTGTTGGAAAATACGCTTGTAGGTACTCATTGGCACTGTGGTAGTAGGCTTCCTGGATAAAGTGATTTAAATCCGATTAAGTATTACTTTATTACATGTAGGACATTTGGAGCAACAACCGATTCAACTGTGCTTATAACAGAGTTGAGGCTGAGTTATTCCTAGGACATATTTTTAAACCGTTGTATTTTAACGGCGAACCTATTTAACATAATTGTTTTAAAAGGCGGAAACCGTAATCGGAAGGAAGGTATGGAACGGCGCATTATAAAGTTTGTGGTCTAACTCATAGCATTTTCGCTAGAATTATTTTTTACAAAATCGCTTGGTTGGTTGTAAGACGTAAAACGTACTTATTGCTACCGAAAGGAATTCCTATTCCTTTCGGTAACAATAAGTAATTATGCATGATATCAAACTAATACTAGTGGTTCGCCCCGAACGGAGACCTCGCGATATCCCATAATTCCCAAAAGTTTTAATTATATATTGTAATAATTAACTTTTAACATTAGACGCAATAAAAAAAAAAATAGTTGACATAAAACTGTTTTACTGACACAGCGCCATCTATTAGCAATTATTATAGTGAAGCTATTAGCTTCACAATAATGCTAATAGATGGCGCATTAAAATTAAATAATTTCGTTTCTTTATAACATTTATCTAATTTTAGTATTTGTTGTTCAAGTACAGGATATAACTGAATTTTCAACCAAGTTTCACGTTCTAATATTCAGTAAATCAGAAGTTATAGGGCTCTGACAGACATTTATACGGACACACTTCTCTGTCTAGTAGGCAAGCGCCCTAGTTGACTCAGAGAACTCGCTTCGCTCGTTCAATTATAAAGGCAAGGAAAGTTTGTATGTGTATGTGTGTGTGTGTGTGTGTTTGTTACTCTTTTACGCAAAAACTACTGGATGGATTTGGAATGAAGATTGCTCATACCTTGGATTAACACATAGGCTAAATTTTATCTCGGAAAATTAAAGAGTTCCCGCGGAAATGAAAAATACTTAATCCAGCGAACAAAGTCGCGGGCATCGTCTAGTAAATTTTAAAAATAAAATACCTTTAGATAATTATTATTTACTTTCCATACTTATACTGTAAATATGATAGTGTGTTTGTTTGTTGGAGCAACTGATCGACGTGATTTTTACATGCAGTAAAAAAGGCAGTTAGTTGAGGACTAAAAAATGACGTTGGCTAGTTTTATCCCGGAAAAACAAACCCTTTTTGAATGCCTGGAATTTACAAAAATTCCATCTAACTCTACGCGGAAATCGTGGACAAAATCTAGTTAAAAATATATCACGTGATGATTCAACAATATTTTCATCAAATCCGCTATCACCTTATAACGTTGACCCAAAGTCGTCAATAGCGACGTAGAATGCTAGGGAGCATTATGGGCTGTCTCATTTACCACAGACAAGAGAAAGGTGGAACGCACTTATCACCCAACTCCATAATACACTTACTATTTTTTTAAAGTAAAACTTAGGAACAATGATGTAAAATAGTTAGTATATAAGCCAACGAATACAAAAAAAAGTTTTGATATCCACGAGAACCTTATTCATTTGCTGTTAAAACCGAGTTTGAAAAGTATTTAGAAAAATTTTTGCAAATTGTGTGCCAATTTGTTTGTTAGACAAGAATAAAAAGACGTGTGGCACTCGGGGACTGCCGCGGTAAAGCTATTGCATAGCATTTTTTATCAACGCCATCTAGCGGCTCACCGTAGAGGAGTCCCGTGTCAGGTTATTTTCGTTAAAGAAGTTCTGGATTCGGTCTCCATGCTGGCCTGCGATAGAAGCTATGCAATAGCTTAAAAGGACAAATAGGTAAACCAGTGTTTCAAGAGGAATTAACTGCAGGCAATCGACTTTCTTCGTCCAACAAGATCGATGGTATTGAAAAGTAGGTGGTAGGTAGGTATTCATCTTCTTACCTGCTTATTGATGATGACTTGTTGACTATAAACCAACCAACCTTGGATAACTGCACCAGTAGGTAAACTGCAAGTACCTATTACCATCCCCATCCGAAGCAATTTTATTAAGGTGGAAAAACAGCCCACCATGATCTTCTTCTTAAGGTAAAACTAAAACCTTCTAGATCTTAAGGTAAAACTTATTTTACACTAGAAAAGTCGAGGGTACCTAAATGCTAACATAACAAATACTTACTATATTACTGATCAAGGACCTATTTTTGTAATTATTATTAAAAAACAGGCAACCATCTCCTCACTAGTAAAATACTTTTAGTGGGTTTCTTTTAGACAATGCCTTTTGAATTTACCGTTTTTGTACAACGCTAACAATGGGGGGAGGGCCCTGTGCGGTTGCGTAATAATGTGGTCTGAAATGAAGTGCATCGTGCAATCCCTGTTCGCTAGGCCATATGAAAATAAGAGCTTTTTAAAAGCAAAAGTAATAACTAACTTGTCGACTAGCGAAAACTATCTTACCGTCTATTCAGGACTTTTGCCGGAGCGGAAAACAAATAGGCATACGAGTAAGTATGGGGCCGCTCATGAACTAGAGCGACGTTGGTCGGCGGTAGAGTTGTTAAAAAATGCTATAAATCAATATCATGCTACTTACTATAAACTATAAAATTTTAGCATGCTATAAAAAATGCTATGCTATACCAACTTTAATTAGGAAGCTTGTAGGCGGCCGGCGCGCGCGCTACGTCTTGCAACACGCTAAATCACATAGCATGTTTATTGCGAGTTGCGATAAATCCATCTGCTAACTGCCCGGCCGCCTCAGCGCCGCTGCTACGCGCAGTGTGCTACACCGCCTTCAGCGCGTGATATTTATAGTATCGTAGCACCACCGCGCCTACGTATGTAGCACTTGCTGTGTGCTATGGTAAGATAGCATGCTGTAATATGTTGCTAAGTGCTATATTAACCACCTCTAGTCGGCGGTAGCGACGTGACGTAGCGTATAGGAAATTCGTTAATTTTTTCGCTACTTAAATGACTACATAAAAATATGTACATATGTACTAGTAATATTAGGTGGATCATATTTGCCAGTGCAATAAATTAGCGTAGGCGTCCCTGTTTGTATCAGGTATTAATTAGGTATTATTTATTATTTGATGTAGACTGTTATGATTATTCCACCATCAGTGGTATTTTTAATTATTAAGGACAATAAGTCTTGGATCTGATGAAAATTTTGATAAACCTAAATTCATACTTACGAAATAGCGGGCAAGAGTTATTGAGTTGAGATGTTTAGACTTTAGGCAATTTTTTTCTGTGATAAGCAGGTATATCAAGTTCTTACGTAGGTGTACCTCCTCATTAGGTGTGGGGTAATAGGTCGGTAGGGTGCACGGCGGGATTCATTCACCACAGACAAGGAAAGGGCGGGGCGGATCCGTCACCAGGAGCGGTGACACTATTTACGATTGCTATAGGTAGGCTCCCAGTAGGAGTATTCTTTCGATTGATACCAATAACGATCAATCTCGTTATGGAAAGGTATTTATTTCTTCGTAAATACTCTGCCTTCACTACTAATATTCAGAACTATAATATACTAAATTTTTTATACATATCAGCTACTAGCTCTTGCCCTCGACTTCGTCGGCAAGGAGTTTTGCGAAATACCGCATGGACTCAAAAGTATCTCAATGGAATTAAAAGTAGCCTGTCATTTGCCTCAACCATATCCATGCAAATCACGTTGCAGCATAATTGAAGGATTTACCAACAAGCGAATACAGTTTTGCGTTTATAATATTACTAGCTTTGACCCGCGGCTTCGCTCACGTTAGGTTCGATTTTTTAACCCCCTATTTAACTCTCTTGGGGTTGAAATTTTCCAAAATCCTTTCTTAGCGGATGTCTACGTCCTAACAGCTATCTGTATACCAAATTTCAGCTCGATCGGTCCAGTGGTTAGAGCTGTGCGTTGATAGATCAGTCAGTCAGTCAGTCAGTCAGTCAGTCACCTTTGCCTTTTATATATGTAGACTACGGATACTATGTCAATACATTGAAAAATATTTACCAATCTCATAAGAGGCTTAATGATGTAAAAATTGCTTTAAATGTAGACGAGTAACAACAAAATGATTTTAGTAAAACGAGGCACTAAACAGTGAATAGACAGGAACAAAAGCAGAAAACCATGCCCAAGATTTTCATCTCGTCAGTAAAATTGTTAAATGGTACGTGTCAAATCGTCTCATTCCAACTTATATCCCAGACACGCACGCAAGACGCTTCGAGGAGGCGACATACACAGATTGTGTCTATTATTTATTGCAAGCACACGACCCCCGCAATTTCGTTGCGGAACTTTCCCTCCGCTTCCGTCCAATTTCGGAACGGTAAAAAAAATGACGATATTATTGGACGGAACAAGTTATGGCTCGAACAGCACCAGTGGTCAAGCGGAAGGGGTGAATTTTTATTCGCAAGAACTCACCCCAGATTGTAATGCCTGCACGAACAAATTAAATATCTGTGAGGAAAACGTGTAGGTTTCAAAAATGAAATTTATATATTACTAGACGTTGCCCGTAACTTCGTCCGCGTGGATTAAGGTTTTTTTAATTCCCGCAGGATTTGGAACGCAGGAAGTGATTTAGCATTCCGGCACGTTGGCCGAAGAGAGAAACCGATTGCCATACCACTTCCAAGTTAGCCCGCTAGCATTTTAGATGCATCATGGTAATGCATGGTAAGTGTACCATCAGGTGAAATCGTGCCAGGGGCTATCTTCTCATTGAATATCAAAAATGAAAACGAAAATTCTTTGTTCGCTGTTTTGTAGTACGATTTTTTGGCATAACAATAAAATTTCATATAAAAAATTGGCATCCCTTCTATGTGGAAGAAAATTTAATAAGTATCGTCTATGATATTGAGTTATTTGCTTCGAAGATGACACCCAAACGCTTTTTTAAAAATGTGGACGTATTTTTTTATATTTTTTTTATTTTCGTAGTATCCAAAAATAAAAAAAAATTAGACATAAGAAATAGGCACAATTTATGCTGGAGATTTTCAATGTTTACTTAATATATTTTTGGTAAAATAAAATAGAATAGCTTCTAAATTTCATACTCTACTAGCTATTCTTGGTATGATATTGGAGTCTGACCTGTTTCCTTAGGAGCGAAGAGAGCTGTATTTTTGCATGGACCGCATATTTTGAAGTCACCATCACTTACATATTTATGAGTTTTGTTCCAAGCGAGAGCCGCGATCGCAGAAAGAAATTCAAACATTAATGAACGCTTGAATATTCTGAACGTAGGGAAAAAAAATGGATTTTTACATCATAATAAAGAGAACCCACTATCAGGACCCATTGGAATGTAAATTAATCGAAGGTGCTTGATTATAATCTAACTAATGCTTTTTCTTCTTCAAACTAGAATTTTCCAGGAAGGTAAACCGGCGAGGGCTAATCTATAAGATAAATTACCTTTACGAGTATAGAATTCGAAGTAATGACAAAGAATTCTTTTGTTCTTTAGTTGGTTATAAACTCAAAGGTTCTTTAGGACTTTAGGTATATATTTTTTTTAATATTATTTATTTACCTATCGTTTATCATATTATTTACAATTTTAAATATAATATTATTTACAAGATATTGTACCTACAATACAAAAATATATTATGCACAGTACAATCAAGGTACAACCCACCAAATTAAGTAGAATTTACAGTAGGATGTTATTTAGCCAATAGATGTCTCAAAATTATGTAATACTTTGAAAAAAAAAACTTTAAAAAAATATTAACTTGGCTAATAACTTGACTTATATTCTCCTCTCCCCTTCAAATAAGCGGAAAGCTTGTGCCTAGAGTGTGTACGACAAAAGTGCAAGGGGTGGGGCTCGAACCTGCGACCTTTCAGTTTTCAGTCCGCACCTTAACCGTTGGGATATTGAAGCTTAACCATTTACAGCTTTTATTCGACTTTTTACTAAACAGGTAAGTACAAAGGTATAGAACTTGCCTTAGTTTCAATACCAATTTAAAGGCATGGTGTGCTATCTGATGTGAACCGGACGTTCTCTCTTTGAGTTATGGCCGACCAATTCCGGTGAATGTATTTCCGGTGTGTGCCCACACAGTGTGGTTGGATAATCGCCCAATGAATCATGGTTAATCAGCTTCGGACTTAGCAACCGTGGTAAGTTAGCAATGAAGTGTTTACTAAAATGTTCGTGGATAAATAATTAATACATACTAATAGTAAAAATGTGATAGTGTATTTGGTTGGCTCGTTGGTTTGTCCTTCAATCACGCAACAACAGAGCAACGAATTGATATGATTTTTAGCTTATTGGATGAGGAGAGTGCCATAAGCTATTCTATATTAAGCTAGCTTATTATTTAATATGAAGTAAAGCATCCTCATCATCCTCAATAAACTAAGCAGTTTTTTTTTCATAAAAGTGAAACAGAAAAACAAAAGCAAAAAATCTGTTAAAAATTTTATGTCCTTCTACAACCTTTTACGTAAATTCATTCATTTTATGGCTCCCTAAAAAATCGTCTATACAACGTTTTAAAGGGACACATCACTAAATAATTACCTCCGTGCAACTCGGCCCTCGACCTAATCTTAAGGAGGAACTTCATCCGTGCGTAACAGCTTGCAGTAACAATTATTTATGTGCCTTAAGAAAAAAGATTTGGGCTCTGAAAAACTTTTTCCATTCCGAAACTTAGTATAATGGGCTGAACAACGGAACACGACTCATGAATAGTAATAAGTGAATTTAGATAGTCACTTGATAATTAGATTTTCAATAAAAAACTTAAAGAGTTAGTGTTACCGCAATAAATTCGTTAAGGCCATTGAGTGATATAATAAGTTTATGATAAAGGCAGTAATCTGATTAACGATCTCCTTCTGATTTTAAAATTCTAGTATGTAGTAATGCTGAATTGCTATTTTATTTTATCAGGCGTTATTTTATTACACTTATCGCTGAGGCATAAGGTTGTTTGTGGACACTTATGCTTTGCTGCTATAGTTGTTAATAATGTTAGAGGTCACAGTTACATTATTAATGATAATAAATTTTCTTTAATTTGAAATTGGCTTAAAAATACAGGCTCCTGTTGGGCACCAGATGGTACGCGGTGTCACCACCCTGCTCTATAAATTATGGTTTGTCGCGCCCTTGTTGCTGGCGACTTGGCACTGTAATAGGTACCCATTAAATTTCTATATTTACACAAATCTGAATATGCAAATATTATAAATATGAAATTTTTAATGGATGGATGGATAGATGGATGTTTGTTACTCAATCACGCCGCAATGACTGAACCGCTTTGGCTATTTGGCACAGAGATAGATTATAGTCTGGAATAACACAGGCTACTTTTACAGGAAAATAAGAAAGTTCCCGCGGGAATTAATAACCCTCAATCCACGCGTATAAAGTCGCGGGCAAGAGCTAATATATACATATAACACCACTTTATAGAACTACCGTGTACCCAGTTGACTAAAATCCCTCACTCCACAGCTCCACATATTAAAAGCCTGTAAAAGTTACTTGAAGTCTAAGACAAATACATGAAGGATAAGTGAAAGTAACTGACAAAATATGTGCCAAGTTAAACAAGAATGCTGTCTAATTATGAAGATTGGTTTGGCTCATAGTCGCGACATGACTGAAGTCTGAGCAAGTTTATAAGCTACGATAACGCTCCAGGATTAAAGTTATATGGAAGAGACTAATGTACTTAGTAAGTTGCTATTGAATTTACAAGATGTTAAATGAACATTGGTGTAATAAGCCACCTTACAAGAAGAAAACTGGACTTTTTATGAAACGTTAAAATGAAAATGAAATGTTTTGATTCTGTGAATGTAGAGATTCTAAACATATGAAATTAATTCACCCCATGTAAATTACACGGTCGCAACTATAAAGCGTTGTTTATGATATTTATTTAGCAGATTAACCCATGTTAACTAAACTAGAAAAATTACTGAAAAAGCCTTTTCCAGAACTACTATGAAATGTTACAACTACGACAATTTCCCGAAATTGTTGCTCACAATTTGCGGCTCGGTTTGGTGCTTAATTTAATAGTTTATCTTCAATTGCGCAGTTTGCGGGAGTCAAATAAATAACTGAGGTATCTCTAATGTCTAACGGTCACAAGTTTAGCAGCCGTTTGCGGTCAATGGCCTGTGAATCAAATGAGACGACCTTCGAGGCGTGAAGTGCGAGGGATTGTGGTGTTACAGCTACGCCTTTGTGTATTGGCTTGATTACGACTTGTGCTTTCCTTATTAAAGATTTTTAAGTGTTAAACCTTTGGTATAGTTGCAAATACCTAGAAATTATCGTGAAAAAATATATACAAAATAAATCCACACAACATAATTACATTATACCTCTGGGACCGAGAGGCAATTTTATTTCTCTAGTAATCCACGTAGCCCCGACGTTAAAAGGCAATGAAAAGATATTAAATTTCCTTTAAGTCTACAACTGGATACTAGAGTAATTCAATTTGAAAGCCATGGCAAAAATAATAAGACGTCAGCTTAGCTTGGAGCGTAAATGCTAGAACATTGGAGGCTACGAGGCTACGAAGGCTTCTATCTCTAGGGACTTGTAGCGCGCCAGCTACGACCCGTAGCGACGTACTGGCTACGATAACGAAGGTAGAGCTACAATTATTTGAAACACTAGAGTTGCCGTGGATATCGCAGTATTTGGTCTAAATGAAAAATTTGTATTTCTATGATAACAATCCTCAACGTTTAAAGTTTAAGTATCGACATTGATACTTTTTAATATAAGAAACCCTAATAATATTTGCAAAAATAATTAGTATTTTTTAAATTGTTTTGCTAACAAAATTGAGTTTGATAAAATACATTGAACTGTCTAGGCTCAACAAATAAACTAACAAAACAAAGAAATATAAAAATGCTCTCAGTATGTAGAATATTTTCTGTTAAGGAAAAGCAATATTGCAGAAGTAAAAATTACAGTACCTATACACTGAACAATCCTTTCCACGTGATACAATGTAAACTATAATTTGATATAGTCTGAAACACAACTGTTCCTTGAAGATAATTCTATATTAAAAACAAGACATTGTAGAAACTCATTTATTCTGTTTATTCTATACAATCGTAAGGCTCGAATGGAAGGTAATCAGTATCGCTCATCGCCCCACGCAACCGGTAGTTGGATTTCTTGAACCGTGAAATTTTATCAAGAGAATTAATCTCGTGAAACTTTCCCCTTGGACATCCCCTCCCACTCTTTTATTTTTTTAATAAGCAACGAATTGATTCCAATTTTCCAAACAACAACATTGCTTTGAAGTTATGTTTTCGCTTAGAAGATCAAATAGGTACGTTTGTTTAGGTAGTAAAATTGTAACTACTATGTTTTTTTACCTCCACAAAAAAGTGGTTTTATGTTCATCTATATATATAAAATTCAAAGTCCTGACTGACTGACTGACTGAGATATCAACGCACAGCCTACTGAAGTTAGAAACTTGAAATTTTTACAGTTGGTCCCTTTTATGACGTAGGCGCACACTAAGAAAGGATTATTGGAAATTCCACCCCTAAGGGGTTTAAATAGGGGATGGAAGTTTATATGAAACTCCGTCATTTTTCAAGGTGTTTCCATCAAAGTTGCTATTTGAGCTTTCAGTTAAAGTTAAAGTAAAAATAAAGAAGTACGTGTGTCACAGTTTTTGAAAATTCTACCCCAAAATCTAATGCCACGCGGACGAAATCGCGGGGGCAAAAGCTAGTTAGTCTAATATTTGTTAATTCTCAAATGGCACTCTTGAAACCTTAGAGCATGGGCAAACTAGTGAAACGTCAGGTTAACGTTTTAAAATTGTCGTAACATAATGGTATTACCATTAAATCTGGTGATTGTGACTTCTCTCTGTTCTCTCTTACAAAGGAAGTACCTAGTTGCCCGGTTTAGGAGCTCGAAAGTTCTTTAACCGGCCACATTGGGAGAGATTTTTCTTCATAGACTGTAATTTCGGCAGTATGGTAGCAGGTAGAGAATGATACAAAGCAGATAATGGTCTTCTGTAGAACCAGAATTAATGACTTAGAATAAGGCCGCTGAGCGGATTTGAAGTGAAGCCGATGATGTACTGAAAAGAGGATGCTGGAAGGCGTATTTTCAGGTTAAGGGATTTTAGGGTGTTGTGTAGCTGGCATCAAAGCTCTAGTAGTTCTTTAAAATAACTGTGAGAAGACATTGCTGGCTATGCACCATCCTCATTCAAGAACGTTCCTCCGAGATGATCCCAACCAATGCATTTTCAAAGATCTTATAGCGCTTCCAAAATGCATTAGGCCACTGAGGGGGTTTTTCTGGTTAAAAACCCCTAAACAAATCCCCCCCCCCCCTTCCCGCAATGCCAGGCTCATGCCCCCCCATCTCAGGCAGATGCCCCCCGTTACCGAAAAAAGCTAAGAACGTTGAAATTAACTAGAACGTGAACAAGAAAGGTAACCGTAATTTCCCGCAAAAACTTTGAGCAGCAAAAATATAGCTTCTTTAAGGAAGCATGAAGCATGTTATTAAGTAGGCACATACAAGTAATTACGACATGCAAAAGGCGTCAGTCTGAAACGTGTAATATTTTATTTTCCAGTAAAGAAGGCAAAGTTAGGTACCTACAATGCAAGTGAAACTTCGTTTTAGTTTATAGTGTCATAACTTGCTACATTTGCATAGCGTCATTACTTTTGTGTTTTGAAAAACTTCTGAGCTACTTAGACAAAGGCATTCATTGAATTATAAAAATATTTAATGAATCAATATCATTATTATTATTACTTAACGGAATATAATAAGTCGACCAACAAAATTTATTTTTTGGCATCAAAACCTAGCTTCTAATTTAATAACTCTGCAACGGGAAAATGATGAAGCTTCTAATATACTAACTCGGCTTCTTCACAATGGCCACAAAATATTCCAAAGAAAGCATCAAATAAAGAGCCACTATTTTTATTATTGTCCACTGCCACTGCACGATTTGGTGCGAGTGAGATGGATACGACTGGCCATTTGCACGATTTCGTTGGTGCGAGTGAGACGGATGCGACTGGCAATTTGCACGATCTCGTTGGTTATGGCTATTTGCACCAATCAGAGAGCGCCATTCAAAACATGCATTTGTTTTTTTTGTTGTTCTGTTGTTAGTGTGTTAATATTGCAATTATTTTTGTATAATTTTTTCTTTAAACTAAAGTTAGGTTAGGTTAGGGTTATACATGAATATTCAGGTGCCCGGCCGAAGGCCGGGCACTTAGGTTCTGTTGGGATCGTAAACCTACCTAAAACTAAAAAAAAAGTTGAAAAAAAAATTTGATTTCTTTTTTCAAAAATGTTATGATGTTATGTGTAGGTATTTATCTTGAGTTAAATTTAAAAACAATCATTTTTTTAATTTCATTTTATCAAAAAAAAAAAAAACGTTTTTTTATTTAGTTAGAAACATTTTTTTATTTCATTTTTCTCACAAAAAAAATAAAATTAAAAATGTGGTTGAAGATTTGGTGTATTATTTGATGCTAATATTTAAGTATTTTAGGAGTTCACGGTTTGAAGCTAAGTTATAAATATAGATGCTAAAATTATATTTTTTAGAGGCTCACTAGTTGAAGCTGACTTAGTAATTTAGAAGCCAATAATGGTATTAAATAGAAGCTCGTTTAATTACATGCCTTACTTAACTAGCAAATGACTTAATGATCCGTTACTTTTAATAGTTTTAACGAAACATTAAACTGACTCTAATAGTAAAGTTTTGAAGACTATACTAAAGGGGATCTTTAAGTAACTGTAAAAATACAACTTTACGCGACTTAAAAAAAAACGAATATTAGCCAAGCTGAAGATTTAAAACAACATACATATTTATTTGAGCAAAAAATCTAATACATAGTCACGATTGAACACGCAACCAACAACAGATTTCCCCAATCATCCCCCGGACATCCTTACCCCATCCGATAATGGCGGAAAATTTATAAAATATTCACATCTTCGACCTTATTTATGTGCCCCTTTATGCCCGGGACAAAAGCGTTGCGCCCAAAATATCCGTTTGGAAACAAAAATAAAAGCAAATGAAAACGTTGCATTAATTATTTATGATTATTTGTCTGTTTTTTCGTTGTTTTTTTTTTCATGATAAATCCTATAAATATAATAAATGCGAAAGTTTGGACGAATGCATGGACGAATGGATGTTTGTTAATCACGCCGCAACGACTGAACTGATATTTTGACTGAAATTTGGCACAGAGATAGATTATAGTCTGCCCTGGTAGCATGGACAGGAAAAATTTTATCCCCGGGAAAAGGATAAAACGTTTATCCCCTCGCTTAGCTTTATCCACCCGTCGAGCATGGACACAGTGGTGGAAATAACACTCAATGGATATATTTATAGAAATATACATCGCCTTCTCCTCTGTCGCCATGCTTTAGCATAGGGAAAAGATAATTTTATCCCCTGTCAGTGGATAAAATCGGGGGATAAAACTTTTATCTCCTGCCCATGCTACCAGTGCAGGGATAACACATAGGCTACTTTTTATTACGGAAAATAAGAGAGTTCCCGCGCGAACCTCAATCCACGCAAACGAAGTCGCGGGCATCAACTAGTGCTTTAATAAAAAAGTAGATTTCTTATGTACTCAAAATCAAGTATTTCGGTTTTCAATTGTTTTAATATTAAAAGTCGCTGTTCGTTAGTCCTTCCCTCCTTCCATATGTATGTACTAAGGCAAAACAAGGAGTAGGTAAGTTTACGAAACCATATATACTAATCAGTACCACACCACACCACTAATCAGTTTCTACGTGGCATTCGTACCGGAACGCCAAATCGCTTGCCGGTTACGGCATTGCCGGTAGGGACCAGAGTAAACTCTCTGGTGTGTTTGTCGAGTCTTTGTCAGCCACGTCACTGTTTTATAGTTGTAGAATCTATAACTAAAAATCTATATCTATAATAATAATATGAACTTTTTTATAATGTTTTGAGTCTACATTTGAAGAAGTGTTCGTTAGAAAAATCAATCCTATTATACATCCTATATTAATATTATAAATGCGAAAGTTTGTATGTTTGTTACTCAATCGATGTTGCAACGACTGAACTGATTTGGCTGAAATTTGGCACGGAGATAGATTATAGTCTGGAATAGGACATAGGCTACTTTTTATCCCGGGAAATATGAGAGTTTCCGCGGGGATAAAAAAACCTCAATCCATGCGAACGAAGTCACGGGTATCAGCTAGTATTTATAATAAATAAATAAAAAATCCTTTTCAAACTATACTGTAGTTAAAATTCTGTAGTGATATTCAAAGAGGATCGCTTAGCAAACTCACAAATACGTTTTTTTAGGCGATCGGCTCTGATCCGTATCACCAGGCGACTTATAAAACATTCATGAACACTTTATTCATTCATGGCACCTCGGATCTGTTCAAAGCCGGTAACGTGTTGGTTATTCTTTGCTATTCGGTACTTCAACAGTTCATAGAATCTATTTGAAGACGTCCTGACGCATTTTAGTGAGAATTTGAAAAAAATACACACACAAAATTTGTCTAATTGAAATATGTTTTTTGAAATTTTTCCAAAACTACTCGACACTAGTAGTGAGCGACTAGTGGTGTAATCTTTTACTGGTCTCGTCTTCAAATCCTGGAACATGAAATTTCTGAGTTCATAAGATCCCTTTATAAGTCATAACTCTTGTCTGGAGGGGTGCTTCGACCATGGCTAGTCACCACCCTATCAGCAATGCCGAGCCGCCATGCAATTTACTGTCCCGTACGATGCCGCTTAGTAATTCTGCTTATGAGTTAAATAAAATTGGATTTTACCAAGTATTTTCATTAGGTTATTATCAGACACCACAGTTTATTTAATTTTTATATCAATATCTCCAGTAGAAAACATCACGAGAATTCGGTAGAAAACATTATCAAATTTCTCTTCAAAAGTATTTTCTTAAGGCGAACGGAGCCTATTTTTACGGTCGCAAGGCGATCCTCAAATAACTGAAAATCCACGCGGAGACGTCTAGAATTTTCATTACTAAAGGGCGGTACGAATCGAAAATCCTCGAAGGGCGACGGATTATAAATGCAAGCGCTCGAGAAGGCTATATTGCCAACTTATCAAGAAATATTTGAAGGCGCAACAGAATGTTCAATTACTTTGGCATGTGTCTGGCTGTCTGCCGAACGAGATTGGATTATTCTTTTCAAGATAATTACTTCTGCATGCCATACCACGGATTGTTTTAGAAAATATTGTAATTTGATATTAAAATAGTCTATTCGACAGTATTCCCACTTAATTACTTGTTCAAGGGGCGCACCAATAAGTTCCTGAAAAGCCGGCAACGCATCGGTGGTGCCTCTGGTACTGCAAGTGTTCATGGGTGGCGGTAATCACTTTACATCAGGTGACCGGCCAGCTCGTTTGCCCGCTATTCATATAAAAAAAAAAAACAGAAAAATATGGGTAAGTATAAGTACCTATCAATTTTTCAGTTGTTTAATAATTTACTTTTTTAATGAAACCCTATCTTCAATTTTAATTAATATGTTAAAGAGTCTCTTAATTAACAAAAAAATTGAAGCTGTAAAAACCCTTTTTTGCATTCATCGTTCACCTTGCTTCTTAATTCTACCGCGGTCTAGTTATTAATAAAAATCTTTTCATAAATTAATTATAGTACCTGCTAATTTGAAATTGTAATATTTTGTCTATTTCCCATTTACTATGCATATCGAACCACTGGAAAAAACTAGTGGACCTAATGGCGTTCATTTTGTCAACCATACCTGAGAGACATCTTATGTACAGACGAAGCCGAGGGAAAAGATAGGTCTGTTCATAAAATACTAAGTTATTATTCACCTTAATATTTAATATCTTCATAAAATGCAGGGAGTTTGATACTGATAAAATCGTTGCAATTTATTACTCGGCCCTAGCAGCGAAAATTTTTAATTAATTAGCATCCTTTTATATGAACCGGCACCGCTTTGAAACTATTTATTTGTACGTCGAAAAGGCAACTCCATTAGTCGAATGAGCGTCAGCAGATGAATAGAGGTCATTCAGGAGATGTCGTGTGTCATAAAGAGGTGGGAGGTGAAAGGAAACAGTAGGTGCGAGATGGGGAAAGGTTCACCTTTGTGTGTGAGAGGAAACTGCGATTATTTGACAAATAAACGTGAAATAAGCAAAATGAACTACAGAAATGAAGGTGTAATCAGTATTGTATATATGTTTCATCTAAATTAGAATCTGAGATTATAAGTTAGCGGCTATTTAAAGAAATGAAATCATAATTTTTTTTTATAAAAAGAACATTAGACATATTCACCTCTCCAATCCAAGTAAGCGGAAATTTTTGTGTTAGGAATGGGTACGACAATGGGTGGGGATCGAACCTGCGACCTTTCAGTTTTCAGTCCGCACCTTTAATCGTTGGGCTATTGAAGCTTAATTGCAAAATATATGTGTCATTAATAACATTGTCGTTGTATAATAATTATAGTTATTAATTATTCTATGAACGCATGCTTTAGAAAGGCATCTGTGTATGTAGTTTATATGGTAGAATATAAAATTCAAAGTCCTGACTGACTGACTGACTGAGATATCAACGCACAGCCTAAACTACTGAAGTTAGAAACTTGAAATTTTTACAGTTGGTTCCTTTTATGACGTAGGCGCACACTAAGAAAGGATTATTGGAAATTCCACCCCTAAGGGGTTTAAATAGGGGATGGAAGTTTATATTTGAGCTTTCAGTTAAAAATAAAGAAGTACGTGTGTCACAGTTTTCGAAAATTCCACCCCAAAATCTAATTCCACGAGGACGAAGTCGCGGGGGCAAAAGCTAGTATGGTAGAAGATAATACTACGTTTATGGGTTCATATTAACTCTCGGTGTTACATTATTATCTTTTCTTGCTACGTAAGGAATGAATAATAGATATAGTATATATAGCAGTGGATATGATAATAGTAGAACGGGTGGGGTTTGAACCGACAACCTTTCGGTTTCAGTCCGCGCTATTGCGCTATTGAGGCTTGAGGTGAAACCTCACAAATATTCTTCGCGTATTCATACCTGATACCTCTAGCGGCGAGATACCGTCTACATTTATTATCGACGGTAACCCGATAGTATACCATCGACGTGTATTTCAATATACATCGAAGGTTTTAATACAGTACAATATAAAGTCTCGATTGGCCGCATGCTACAAAATCGATACTCAATGTAAGCTTACAATCGTCTCATCCCCAGCAGAGCACAACTGCACAGTCGAACACGGATATGCGATAACGAATGCAATTTTCCACCTCTCTGAACAGAGTTTAGGCGGGCCTCCGATTCCGGAATCTTTACCTAACTACCACCTGCGAAATATCAGCTCTTTTATGTTTATTGAGACCCTATTGCGCAGGAAATAAGGTTGATGTTGATCCCAGAAAAGCTGTGAAGCGTCCCGTAGAATTAAAATATTTCGAATACGTGATAAAAAAGTTTTGTATTCGATTCTTTATTCAAATTGTAGAGATTTCTTTTTTTATTTTAGGAAACAGTCAAACGGCGTTTTTTAAGCAAATGATACTCGTATACTTTACAAATGTTTTTTTTATTCGATGATAAGATAACCCTTGACTGCGATCTCACCTGATATTACGAGAATATTACGATGCAGTCTAAGATTGGAGCGGGCTAATTTGGAACGTGGATGTTATTATATAACGAAATAGATCATGCTCACTTTTATTCAACCAGGAATCGAACCAGTTAAGTTGCAGGGAGCTGCTGGATACATGCAGCGTCAGACTGAGACATCTGGAAGTCTATGCAAGAGATCTTTGTTCAGCAGTGGATATCTATCGATTGATTAAGAACAAGGAGAATCAAAGAGTGCTCACTTTTGTCAAAGGAAATAAGTATATAATGTGTAAGCAATAAGCATAATTACCTAAGTTAGTAGGTAAATTCAATAACAAGCTATTGTTTACTTTATTGAATTCTATTGAGTTTTGAAAGAATCGATATCCCCTACATCACAACTTCTATGTGGGTGGACAAATGTACATTTTGACAAAAGAATTAATACACTGGGGATCACTATTTAGTACAGGATAATCCCCCTTTATAGAAAAACGAATCGGCTGGACTTTTATGTAAATTAAATTAAGGAGATTATTATTATTATGTACGACGTTATTATCCTGGATTTAGTACAAAGCCATTATTTTTGACGAAATTACGCTGAAATCCGTTGGTAGGCCTTGCCAGCTGTTCTAATTACTGATTTGGTATCCATTTAATTTTATTGAAGGCCCTTGTGTGAAATTTAAGGTATATTACAACAACAATAGGTATTCATCATAGTAATTGTAAAACAGCAAATTATTCTCATCTCATTTTATTTATTTATTACTTATGTACTTACCACAACTTAAACTAAACATAGAAATGCTGTCGTGCGCAGCTTATCCGATTAATATCCTATGCAACTATAATATTATAAATGCGAAAGTTTGTGAGGATAATGTATGCAGGATGGATGGATGGATCGATGTTTGTTACTCCTTCACACCCCAACGAATGAACCGATTTGGCTAAAATTTGAAACAGAGATAGCTCATGTCCAGAATTAACACGTCATTTTATTCCAGAAAATCAAATTGCGGTGAGAATCTATAATCCATAATCCGTGCCTACGAAGTCGAGGACACCAGCTAATGTCTTATATATTATCTAAGAGAGAAACTTCTTTCAGAAGCCCTCATGAGAAACAATGAGACTAAGATATTCTAGAGGTAGGTGTTTATAAAATTTCGACATTAACTTATTATGAAAAATTAAGAGTGTTCGTTGAAAACAAAAAGAAATCTGCAGCCCCAGCCAGTGAAACACGTTTCAAAAATATATCCGACTCTAACCAGGAAATCGATGAGGCGTCGGTGTACCCTCCGAGGAAGTTTCTAACGACATAACCGCCTGCAATTGATATGCCCCCAGAGTAGGCCCATTGTAAAGAAAGGAAAATCCCGATCCGAAAATCTTGGGTGAGTTAGGAGTCTCCAGCCTTGCATCTGTATTCCGCTCGCGACTCCGCCCGGTGTCGGTTGTACCCACCCCCTTGTGGTAAACTCCTTCAGTAATTTGACTTTGTTGTTGTAACTCAGTTTTAGTTGTTTGTCGTTGTTGCCAGATTTATTAGTTTAATGAAATGTGCCACTTAGAGCACGCTATTTGCATAACTGTTATGATACACGTGGGCGCGTCAGCGTAATTAGTTTACACTGTAATTGTTATTTTTGTGAGTATTGAAATAAGTTTCGGTAAGATACTCACGGAATTGCAAAAAGGTTCAAATCTTCGCTATAATTTTTTGTTAATTAACCGACTTCAAAAAAAGGAGGTTCTCAGGATCTGATCATGGAATCCTGGGGAAATCGAGGGAACTCTTCAAATTTTATAGGCACACTTTATATACGTTTGAAGTTGATTTTTTAAAAATAATTTTAATGTTTAAGTATATTATTTATTCGATGTGAACCTCTTTTTAGTGTGGAAGCCACTCTGAATACTACAACGATGCTAATGTGTTCTTTTAAGAGTTTTAAAAATACTAACACAAGTGTTTACGGCTTATGTATTAATTACTATTACATATTTACTACTAGCTTTTGCCTGCAATTTCAAAATCCGCGTGGTTTTTTAAAACTCCATGGGAAATTTCTGTTTTTCCCAGATAAAAGGTAGCCTATGTTACAGTTCTAGTCAGTGGATTTGATTTGCTAACGCAAAGTCAAAACGCATTTTTTCAACAATGTAAAAATATTATGACTTCCACAAAGATAATAAAACTTGCCGTTTGTAGTTTTAAAAAGAATATTATACAAGTAAAATCGTAAACCCCGCGTTCAGCACGTGCTCCCAAAACAAAGTCTGTTTCACTAATCAAAAACACGGCGCGGTCGGGCATCGGGCTAGTTTTTGGATTGGTTCCATTAAATCACAGCATTGTCGTGGGCAATCCTATTGATTCTCAATAGCGTACACCGCGTTGGCTTCATCAAATTGCATAGAACGAACGTTAGAGCACTCATCGAGCGTACCCAACGAGCTGGGGGTAAAAATTTGAATAGAATAAACCAGTGTTTCTCAAAGTTTACCCGCTACTGAGCTAAGAAACAAAGTAATGGTGGTTTATCTTTTATTTTCGAGTCAAATCCTATACATTTGTTAGCAAAAAATTTTTTTTTTTAAGCTATTGCATAGCTACTATCGCGGGCCTTGAGCGTGGAAACCGAATCCCGAAATTTCGTAACGAAAATAACCTGACACTTGACTCCTCTCACCGCTAGATGGCGTTGATAAAAAATGCTATGCAATAGCTTTACCGCGGCAGTCCCCGAGTGCAACACGTCTTTTTTTTTGGTATAAAAAATTAATTTAAGTCGATGCAGGTGCTACAACTGTTGTGTTCTCTTAACAATCTACTCCTTGCTGACAGTTGGCTTATTTGTACACTCATATAAAGATATTTCCATTGTAGCCTTAGTTCGATACATCTATTCTCATTAGCGAGTAAAATCGTAGTTTTAGAAACTTTTTCTTTTGCTGCAAGCATAGCAGAGCATAACAAGACAACAATTAAGACGGTGACGATATGAAAATTACAACTTTCGTGCTAATGGAGCTGTTACATTTTTTAGTGCCCTTTATTTTCCATATTACTACCAGTCGTTTTTTAAATAGGTATCCTAGACTTCAGAAAAAGTGCAATTGTGAGTTTGAAGAGTGTAGTACAGATGATACTCAAGGATAAAAGTTACTGGGCCACGGAATAAAGTTTGGATAGCGCTGGAATACTGGAATATACGTATAGGGAGAAATGAAAGGCCAGTGACGCCCACTACGCTCTTCAGGCGTACTTCCGACCACTCGGACGGTGGTCACAATGGACCGGGCAGTGCACGGACTCGATCTGATATTGAAATTGCAGCTGAAACGGCTCTGATATTTCCTTAATAACAGGCGGCTTCTTTAGTGATATTAGGTTTTGTAGATTGGTCGGGCTAGAAGATTAGGGCTTGGGTTCCTTGTTAGGTCAAGTTTTCAGATAATTATAGTGTCAGTAGTAAGTAGAAGAAAACTGTCTTTTTCTTCGTCTACTTCTTATCAACCAATAGACGAACGGAGGATGAGGGTTTCTTGTATGGACTACCAAAAGCTCGGTCTTGCGCCGCTTGTATCGAGCAACTCTCTCCTATGTCTCCTGACTCTAGTTTTCCTGCTCAAAGTACATTAGATTATTATTGTTTGTTCAGTAATCAAACGAAAAGACTTCGCTTTTTGACAGCCAGTTATTTTCCTTTCATTAAAAAAATGACTATTTTAAAGTCTCAATGGAATGCATTACATTATCGTATTCAATTATTAACAGCTATTTTCCTTTCTTTAACATCTTTAACGAAATTTCATTTGGACAAGCAGATATAAAAATAGCTTCCTTGCAAACTTCCGAACCTACGTGATCAGAATTCCAAGAAGCCTATTTATATTGACTTTTGAACTTTCAATGTAAATACCTATTACATGTACTACGGATTAAACCGGGTGTGCGTTGTAAGGTTGTTATGAGTATATTATCTGACTCTTCTCTTGCAGAGTTCCTATACTTAGACGTATTTCGAAACTCTGCAATAAAACTGCGCATTTGAGCTGGTTATTTACACAATAAATATAATCAAAAGTACATACAATCCTCAACAAGTGTGCAACCTGCAGTGCACGAGTACGACTCGCATTTAGCCAGTTATATTGTTTTACCTTGAGGTGCAATGATACAGGCGATTCTAGTAAATGTGTGGCAAATCTTAGTCAATTTTCTCAGCGATTGTCACAGCTGATGAGATGCATTCACAGTATCGGAGGGTCTGTCATCCCCCCAATTGTGACCCTCGCTGTGATCATTAATGATGGCATCCCTCATACGATGCAATGTAGGTTACTGTGCAAACAGAAATGTAGGGTGATCGGCCTTTTGGGATTGAACTGTGTCAATTGTAAGGTTAAGACAAAATACCTACGGCTCGTTACGAGCAATGGTTGCCCAGTGGTTATAGGACTGCAATCTCCTATTCGGACAGTCATGAATTCAATATCGGGCACGCACTTCTGACTTTTCAGAGTTTTGCTTAAATTTTAATTGCTTAAATGCACATAATTAAACCATTTGATATCACATGCACGATTATGGAATATATCCAAAACCTGAAACCTGCACGTCTGCGTGTACACGTGATGATGATCTACAGTGTCTACCTAGGTACTTAGCAACTTAATTGACCTTTGCTAGTAAAGTTAAATAAAATTATTAAACAGAAAAATTTATTTGTGTTTAATTGATTTTTAATTTTGGAGTAAGGTGAATGAATGCTTGAAAAGTTAAGTACATATGAATAAAGTTAATTATATTCATGATAGAAAACGTCTTTAGAATACATTTCACATGTACCAGTTTACTCTATCGGTAGTACCTATAACCTTAATAATAATAGAGTTACTAAACAGATCTCATCTTATCATCTAATTTAAATTGCAAACTTTTTAATTCAAATATACTCGTATATTCTAAAAGCAAACATAATAAATTTATTTATTTTTTCTACAGCAAAATTTATAGCCGATGAAATTTAAAAAGCTGTTTAATTGAGCTTATAATATTTAAGATTTTGTTGACAAAAGATTATGTCGTACCCTTTCTTGAGCTATAAATTATGAGCACTTGTGTACTTAGTACAGACGCATGTCTCGAACATTAAACACCCTATGCAATAGATGCAAGCACAAATCATTGCCATTACAGGATATGCATCTTATTGGGAAATGAACAAATGATATGAGACCTTTTGTTTAAGGACGTAAGAGCAAGTTTAGATTAAACGTAGTGTACCAAAAAATGTTAGTCAAAACCAAGTTTTATGGCATGCAACAGGGTATGAAGGGATATTAGAAAGGGATAGATAACGTGCTGACCTACATCTCTGGAGACAGACTAAGCAGCATTAGCTATATCTTCTGGGAATAATATTTATAGGGTGCATTATGCACATGACACTTTTATGTTTTTGGCATTGCGTTGGTAGTAAAATGGTAGTGAAGTATTGTTAGATTCCTTTTCATTTGTGAGTTATTAGTTAGTTTTTCCGGTTCCGGTAAGAGAACAGTGAATACGTACGATTGTGACGCTCGCGAATTTTAATCGAAATAATTTGTAAAACTTTCGAACAGTGCACAAAAACATATGTAAAACAAAGAACAACGTGTCAAATATCCGCTTCGTTAAAAAAAACAGTGTTTGACGAGAATTATTAACTAAAAGTTGAACTATAAAGTGTAAAAATAAAAACGGTCAAAACATTTATCTAAGTTAAATGTCAAATAATACAATAGTGCCAACCTAACGAACTTGTTAACGCTAACTTCAGATCGCGAAACCAAAGACAATATAACTTAGACTCTACCATATTGAATCAAAAAGTGTTGCCATATACAAAATTTTTCCCCAAAAATGGACATGAAAATTTTGCTGGAAAAAATCGATGAAAAAATGATTATACAAACAACTACAATAACTAATGCTGTAACCAAAAATGTCATGGAAGCACTTGATGAAAAGATGAAATACCTTATGGAGGAGAACAAACATCTAAAAGATAAAGTGGAAAAACTTGAAGGAAAAATAAGCTCCATGGAAAAAGAGAAGAGGAATAACAATATTGTTATATTTGGAGTGGAAGAAAATGAAAAAAATGAATGGGAACTAGTAGATCGAGCGAAGGAGATTATCGAAGAGACTGGCGTTAATATAGAAAGTCAGGAAATCAACAAAGCGTACAGGATCGGCTTTAAATCAGACAGAACGCGACCGGTAGTGGTGTGCCTTACTACTAGATGGAAGAAACATCTTATTTTGAAAAACAAACGGCATCTCCCCAAATCCTATAATATTAAAGAAGATCTACCTAAGGAAGTACAGGCCATTAGGAAAAAGTTGCAACCTAAACTAGAAGAAGAAAGGAAAAAGGGAAATATTGCGTATATAAAATATGATCAGCTGATAGTCAAAAGTGCTAAAGATAATATACGCGAAAAAAGGAAGCGCGAGACCTCGGACCCTCCTAAAACGCCAAAGATACGAAATACAAAAGAAGATGCTAGAACAGAAGAAGAAAAGAGAGCAAACAAAACGAGTATGGCAGACTACCTGTCTCGATACGTATCACATTCAACAACAACCCCAAAAAACTAATAAAGAACCTCGGCAACCGGAAAATCGATTTAAAAACAACCATAAAAAATGATAAATCAAACCAAATTCCTCCATACCGGCCGGTCACCGAGGGGGAAATATTAGACCAACACCCTCCATCCACATTTAAGAATTATAAACAGAAAAGTAGAACCAAATCAAAATATCTATATATAAATGCACTAAACACGCTCACACTGAGAACCGAGGAGAACCTTAAAGAGTTATTAATGGCTTTAGAGAAAGTAAAATGGGATATAATCGGACTCAGTGAGGTGAGAAGAATGGGAGATCAGATAGAAGAGTATGACGAATTTCTTCTCTACTACAAAGGGGAAACAAAAGGAAGACATGGTGTAGGTTTTATTATTAAGAAACACTTAAAGATTTATATAGAGGAAATAGTGGGAATTTCTGAAAGAATTGCAGTTTTAAATATAAACTTACCTTCCTTTAAAGACAAATGGACTATTATCCAGATCTACTCGCCAACAGAACAGGCAAAAAAGGACGAAATAGATAACTTCTACCAACAACTAAATAAAACAATAAATGAATATGGATCCAAAAATTTAATATTAATGGGTGATTTCAATGCCCAAGTCGGAAGCTGTCTCCAGAGCGAAAAGAATATCATAGGACCATACACAGCCGGTAAAAGAAACAGAAATGGTGGTAAATTAGTAAATCTTTGCCTCGAAAATAACCTTACCATTCTAAACAGTGTATTCAAAAAGAGGAAAAATAAAATCTGGACTTGGTGTTCTCCTGATGGTAAATACAAAAACCAAATAGACTTCATTCTCTCGAATAAGTATAAAGCATTTGACGACTGTGGCGTGGTATGCAATTTAAATTTCAATACAAACCATCGAATGGTAAGGGCCAAACTTAGAATAAATCCACTCAAAACCTCCAGAAAACATATAAAAATCGCACAGCGCCCAACAAAAGGAATTCTACCACAACTAAACATAAACTTAAAAGATAAACTTACAAATTATAGCACTGAAACTAAAAATTTAGGCCTCCAAGAGAAGTACGACTATTTACAAAACATATTCAATAAAGTGCTGGCTGAACAAAGAAATAAAACAGAAAGGAAAACTGAAGTATCGGACCAGATTTCTAAACTATGGGAAGAAAGAGCGCAACTCATAAAGATACCTAATAAAACCAAAGCCATTAGACAGGAAATTACAAGTCTGTCGAAGAAATTAAGAACGCAGATGAGGAGAGAACGAATAAATCAGCGACAAAAATTATTGGAAGATAACATCATTAGAACTGGAGGTATTAAAAAAGCAATCAAAAGTCTAACAAGCAAGAAAGACTGGATCCCAAGAATTAAAAGCAAAACAGGAGTACTAATGAGCAGTAGACCAGACATAATCAACGTAGCCACGGAGTTCTACAAGGAACTTTATTCGAAACAAACGGAAGCAGACAGTTCAATAACCATTGAGGACGAAACCAGAGTTGCACCAATACTCACAAGGGAGGTAGAGAAAGCAATAACAAGCCAGAAATTAGATAAAGCCCCAGGGTCTGATAATATTACCAATGAGTTTCTGATTGGAACACGAAGTGCACTAATTCCAACTCTCACCTCCATATTTAACGACGTGCTGACATCTGAAATAGTCCCCACTCAATGGACAGTGTCCACTATAGTACTAATACATAAAAAAGGAGACAGAACCGACGTGGGAAACTACCGACCGATAAGCCTGATGTCCAATTTGTATAAGATATTTGCTAAAGTACTTCTAAATCGTATAGAGAAAGTTTTGGACGAAAACCAGCCTAGGGAACAAGCAGGATTTAGAAGCAAATATTCGGTTGTTGATCACGTTCACGTTGTCAAACAGGTGCTGGAAAAATATGAAGAATATGGTCTGCCATTTTACTGTTGCTTTGTGGACTATTACAAAGCCTTTGACTCCTTGGAACACGACAAAATATGGAACGCATTAAAAAAGCAAGGAGTAGAAGGTAAATACATCAGAATAATAAAGAATATTTACACCGGCAGCACAGCAACGGTAAAATTAGAAAGAGAAGGAGAAAGGATACATATAGAAAGAGGTGTACGCCAGGGAGACCCCTTGTCGCCTAAACTTTTTACGGCAGTGTTAGAAGAAGTATTCAGACAAATCAAGTGGGAGCAGCATGGTCTGAAAATCAACGGAGAATATTTAACAAATTTAAGATTCGCTGATGACATTATTCTCTTTGCTAAATCCTCACAGGAATTACAAGAAATGCTCACAGATCTAGACACCCAAAGTAAGAAAGTTGGTTTAAAAATGAACATACTAAAAACTAAAGCCATGACTAATAGAGAGGAAGAAACAATTACAGTAAATAATAACGAAATAGAATATGTGAATGAATATGTATACCTTGGCCAATTGATTACAACTAAGAAAATATCAACCAAAGAAATAGATATAAGAATAGGGAATGCTTGGAAACAATATTGGTCATTCAGGGAAATAATGAAAGATCCCAAAATGAGTGCAGTAATAAAGGGAAAATTGTTTAATGCCTGCATTCTTCCCATACTAACATACGGCTGCCAAACCTGGGCGCTCACCAAGGCTCATTTATCAAAACTCCGAACCTGCCAGCGGAGCATGGAAAGGAGCATGTTGGGGAAGCGCAAATTAGACAAAACACCTCATGTAAAAATAAGGAAAGTTACACGAACCCAAGATGTGACGCTTAAGGTTAAGCTGCTTAAATGGCGATGGGCTGGCCACACCATTCGGGGTGGGGATAAATGGAGCAAAGCAATCAGCGTTTGGTATCCTAGGGAAGGAAAGAGAAGACAAGGGCGTCAAATCAAGAGATGGCAGGATGAAATAGAAGCGATAGCCGGGAAAACATGGACGAGACGAGCAGCCATAAGAAAGGATTGGAAAGGATTGGAGGAGGCCTTTGCCAAAGGGCACACAGGCTAGCATTATAAACTACGAAAACAATAACAACTATGAAAAACTGTTACCTAAAAACTTATATTGCTGTCTGACAATTAGGCTTAATAAATAAATAAATAAATAAAAAGGGGACTGATTGACTGACTTATATAAAAAGGGGACTTACAGACTGACTGATCTATCAATGAACAGCTCAAATCACTGAACGGATTGAGCTTAAAGCTATTATGACGTAAGCATCCGCTAAGAAAGGATTTTTGAAAATTCCACGCTTAATGGGGTAAAAAAGGGGTTTGAAAATCGAATTTAAGGTGAGCAAAGCTGCGGGCAAAAGCTTGTTATACAATATAATATGAATGGCATAAACAAGAGTTTGTGTCTGTAGGTATATTTCTCTGTTACCTTATATCGGCTTAATAGCACCCACGGGGTTTTCAAAAAACCTGAATCTATTCTATGAACTCTTGAGTAAAAATTAGTATTGAAATAAAATTTTTATGCACAATTTATTCTGTCAGTTATGGGAAATTGGTTGCTACCAATCGCTCTGGGACCTATCTGGTCCAAAGACTGTCTACCGCCATACAACGCGGCAAGCTACGAGGGCACTTTTGGGCCGGGGGCAACCAGGGACTTTTTGACAAAATTCATTTTTGACGATGAGGCGCACGGATTTATTTCCTTATTGTTTGTTTTAATTTTGTGACTTTAAGTACTTACTTAAAAAAAAAAAATTGAAACAGTTTACAATATAAACCTTCTTCAGTATCAAAACAAATAGGACAGTGCTGTAAGTTTAAACAATTTGGACAACGTTACAAGAAATTTATTGTTTAACTCTTGTCCCTTCTTCACCGGGGACCAACGCAGCTGACTCTCCATTGTCTGCCAAATTACTATTTGGTTTTCTACAGCGTTATTTGCACATGCAAATCAGCATTTTGTTTTCATTCTGAAATGAGATGGCGGTAAGACAAAGGCCTGGGAAGCGGGGTAAGGGGTAAAGGGTACAATAAACACGGAGCGGTTGACACATTTGCATAAACTATTAAGAATAAGCAGCTGAGCGCGATAAATTTACTCGCTTTGCGGGTCAAAGTCAGTTTTGTTTTTGTATTGTTGTCATTTAAATTTAAATACATTTTGAACCGTTTTATTTACTTTCGTTTCGCATTAAGCGCGCATATGAAACTAATTTCAGCAACGAAGTACTTACGAGGTTACTATTTCAAGTAGGTATAGACATTTCAGTTTTTGTTTAAATATAATTAGACTAGAGCTTAACTGTGATTATACCTGTTGCTGATGATGCTTGCCTATTAGATGCTTATTCTGTACCCTGTTTGCCCCAAAATATATCCAATACCTACGATGCTAAAAATTTTCAAATTAAACCAATAAATTCCGTGTTGTATGGTATGGAGATTTAATAACAACTTATCTGCTCGCTTATAAAAAAATCCCTTTCAATCAACTTTCAATAAAATTAAACAAGGTTTACAAAACAAAATCCACAGCCGCTGTTTTTTTTTTAATTCAATATCGAAACTTTGTGTTACAAAGAGCTGAAATCGTTTTAGCTCTCCATAAACACGGCTATCGGCAGTCGGGATGGGCGATGGGCGAAAATTGGTAAAAATCAATAAATATTGCGTCCCCCTAATGCAATGATGGATGATGCACACTTATCTGGCAGCGACATCGCTAACAGCACATTGTACAAGATTATTTTTGCCATTCCCTTTTGTTAATGCAGACGTGCTTGATTACTTCGTTAGCTAATGCAACTAAATAAATAAGATCGAGCTGAATATGTTAAAATATTCCTTTATATTTACCAATATATACCAATATATATGCACGACTACGAACATTAGCCCCAAAGACCGACTATGGGATTTGTAGACACAAATGATTGCTATATAGCAAGAGCGTTATAAATTTGATTGCGATTGTCACACTGTAACAATCAGCTTTAGACTTACCCACAGCTGGTATCGTAATTCGTAACCCAAAACGCATAGCACACTCGGTCGTAGCGACCCGCGACGCGACGTCCATAGCTACGTCTCTACGACCAAACTCTGTAAGTTTTGTTTAAGTAACCGCTTGATTGTATGAGCTTCTGCGATCAAGTTTGTGAGTCGAGTGCGAAGTCCCTATAATATGCTCGTATATTATAGGAACTACTACTACTACCACTGAGTACTAAACCTAAATTGGTTTACCCAAACTTATATCGGCATGCACGTAATCGCAAATAAGAGTGTCAAAATACGAGTTTACATGCACTGAAACTATGTCTTATATGCATTAGCCCTTACTTTTTTTGAAGTATGGCATTATAAAGGTTCAAGAAGCACTGTGCATTTTTCCATATTTAATGGATTTGGATTCAGCAGCAATATATTACCGTTTCCACCTTCACGTTCGTGTCTAGGTGTCATATGAGGGGCGAGACTTACTAGGAACTTTAGCAAAACAACTAAGCCGTACAGACGACAGCACCTCCTAATTTATGTCAAGTATGCACGCACCCTTGCCTGACTCTATCAAAAAATATATTGGAAACCAATTAATCAAATAAAATTAAATTAAATTAAAGGTAGATAGATAGATAAAAACTTTATTGCACACAAGAAAAAAACAAAATTAATACAACTTAAAACTACGCATGCAAAGGCGGCCTTATTGCTACAAAGCAATCTCTACCAGGCAGCCATTGGCGATAGGAGTGAAATAATGTGTGAGTAAAGGTAAAGGCACTGTTATGATATCATTTTGGGAATTTAAATATTAATTTTAATCTTCACCCTATTGCACATTAAAATTAATTTCATGTAAGTTTGATACTTAAAAAAAATTTGTAAGTTATATGTTTTAAAAAAATTGTATGATTTGTATCATTTTATTAATATACAACATTGCTGAGCGTCGATTAATTTTAGTCCACACTCTGCCTAACACCTTATATTATGATTATGCCTTTTTTTTGTCCATATCATTTATTATGTTCGAACGAACGAAAAAAAATGACAAATACCTCATTGACTGAAGCTTCACGTTTTTTCGTTAAACCAAAAAATAATTTAATAACTTGTATTTTAATAGTAACCTAGTATTTATTTGAAAAAAAAAATAGCTCTTGTTACGGAGACAAATTTTCGCTCTCAACTTGTATATACGAAATTGCCACAATTTGCGACTTGAGAGCAACTTTGAAACTTTCCGACATAACAATAAATGGCTAGGTCGTCGCTCGTCGGAGATTACCGGCATTGTCGACTACAGACTCAATTACTCAGGAACTTGACGACATTAAAGTTCTCAAACTTTCCTGAAAAACGAGCAGAGCTTTACAAAGTTATTTAAAATTACGTCTTAAAATTATTATCGACAGATTACAGACCTACCGTACCTAATAGTCAATTCGTTGCCATTAAGAGTTTATTAAGTTTTTTTTATTTATTTAGAAAAGAAAAGTTTTTTATTACAAAAAAAAAAAACTCAAGGTGCTTTTGAACGTCAAGTGAATACTGGTTCATAACGCAGTCAAAGTTGGTAACAGGCTAACTTAGAAGGGTTATGATAGTGTAAACCCTTAAACCCAAGCCCCTAATCAGTTTTACATGCTATACCGGAACGTTAAATCTCTTGACGACACATCTTTCACGATAGGGTCGTAACTAGGCACGTTCAAAACCTTCCCACCAGATAAACCTAATAATTGAGCAAAACTATTTTGTTAGATATAACTACCTACCATTGAAGATACTAATGGTGCAGCTATTTTATATCTGAGTATAATATTTCAGCCTCAATGGTATGAATGTCGACGCATAGCTTTAAGGCCTGAATGCCTACCGTCCCTCCCCGTTTTAATCAAGAATTTTCACAAAACAACGCCCCACAAAGAAAGTGTCGGTCTAGCATTTTTCACTTATTCAAAGAGGAGTAATGCGCGGCGCACTTAATATCTTTAGTAATACCAGTAACCCATAGATAATCCCCAATGCTACCCTTCGATATTAACCCGTCCGAGCTAACGACTGCTCTATCGCTCATGGGCACACACATGGGTCTGACAGAACTGTTATTACATCATTAATAAAATTACAAAACTGTATGGCACGGGCCCATGTGCCGGGCAACTTTACGGCGTATCGTCGCAAAGGGTTAGTGGAGTCGCCTTAATTAAATTTGAGCAATCGTCATTGCCAGTTCATGGGACGCTACTGTCTAACAATGACTGTGAATTGAGTGAATTAGGCTGAATCACGTATGCCCATAGCTTTATCGCGTGCTGCAAGCGTCATGTATAAAATTAAAATGTGCATTCATTTAATTTAATTACACTTGGAAACGTGAATTTCTTTTTTCTTTATTTATTTACAAGATCCTTCTTTCGATCTCTTTTTTAATTACTGCATAAATATTCTGTATAAATGAATTATAATTATGCTTATTTACTTCTGTAACAAAAGCCACATTTAGTATTTACATTTATTAATTATTTATACATTTTTAAGTTATTCTACCACTTTTGCACACACATTCTTCTTTGGTATACTTATTAATAATTTTCTCTTTCAAAAAAGCTCAACTAAAAATGCTGGAGGTCTATACGAACCCTAATCACATATCAAAGCACGTGTTTATCAATTACGTAAAGGCAAACTTTAACAGTTTGAGCGTCGAATGCCATTAAAAAGGTAAAGAACATTATAAGAGATCCGATGAAAGGCCTACTGAGGGTACGATATTAAAAGGCTTAGAAGTGTTGGGCCCGAAAAGCCTCTGAACATCTCTGTGCCTCGCCCACTTAAGCACAGTATTAAGGGCACTTTGGGCTTAAGGGCAGCCGTATATTATCCTGCCCTTTTTCCTACATGAGAGGAAATTTTATATGCGTTTTATGTTTTCCTAATTAGACGCAGACGTTAAATTTTAAGTAGGTAATTAGGAATACGCGCGAAAAGTAGAAAATAAACGTACGCTAGGGTGTTGCTTAACTTTTTTTATTAACATGCGTAAATTTTTGCTACATACATGACTGAATGACTACAAGAGCTGAGCTAATAAGCTTGATAAGAAGCAATTTTTACGAAATGACCCTTCAATTTTATTTATTTGCTTTATATTTTTAGATTATTTAGATTATTGGTAGATTCATTTGACGATTTTAAAGCACTTTGTACAAGTCTATTTGAATAAAAATTATTATTTTCTATTCTATTCTATTGATTCGTAGTAGATAGAGTCACCATTCCGCGCTAGATGTGTGAAAAACATTTTTTTCCAAAATATCCCCTCACTCATCATATGCGCAGTCAAAATTTTTATCATTACGACGTACAACATAAAACAATAACTCACGCTTCGTTCACACACACACACTGATTCTAACTTTTCGTTGCTTAAGGCAAATCCATTAAAAAATCAATTTACTTTAAAAAAACTACCTGAACCTATCTGAACGATCGTCTACAGTAAGTAGTACATAAATTACCGTCAAAATCCATCAGAGTCACGGGCCAGTCTAACAAACGTTTCCCATTACCAAAATTGACCCTAAAAACGCCACACCTTCGAAATCATATTTCGGATAATAGAACAAAACACCCCTCGATGAGGACGCAACTTAATCAAGCAATTAATTCTTAATTGAATTATATCCGTCACCGAATCGCCGTGAGTGGTTGCGGACCCTGCTTTTAAAATACCTGTCTGAGTAATTGCTTGTGTAAATAGCTCTATGCGAAAGTATTTTTCACGGTATGAACAAAATTATTCACTTAACTACCTAGTTTTTGCCAGCGACTTGGGGGTTAGGTTGTTTAAAATCCCGTGGAATCCTCTGTTTTTCCGGAATAAACAGCAGCCATATCATATTTTTTTTAAATTAATTTCATACTAAATAACATACTAGTGGTTCGCCCCGAACTGAGACCTCGCGATATCCCATAATTCCCAAAAGTTTTAATTATTTATTGTAATAATTAACTTTTAACATTAGACGCAATAAAAAAATAATAGTTGACATAAAACTGTTTTACTGACACAGCGCCATCTATTAGCATTATTGTGAAGCTATTAGCATTTAAAATTAAATAAATTCGTTTCTTTATAACATTTATCTAATTTTAGTATTTGTTGTTCAAGTACAGGATATAACTGAATTTTCAACCAAGTTTCACGTTCTAATATTCAGTAATTTTTGACATATGGCTCAAATTAAAATCTCCACTTTGAAACCCCCCCATTTGGTCAATTTTTAGGGAAAAATTAAAAAAAATATATTTTTGTACTCTGTTCAAAGTCGTCTTTAAAAAGATATATCGCAAGTCTATGTAGAGCAACAAACAAGATTTTACTTCAAATACGCTTCTATGAGAGCCCCCCTGAAATAAAGCTTTTTATATTTTTTTATACAATGTTCGGCTGAAGGCCATCAGTTTACATATTATATTTAAATTTGAAGTAATTACGTTCAGTAACTCAGAAGTTATAGGGCTCTGACAGACATTTAGACGAACACACTTCTCTGTCTAGTAGGCAAGCGCCCTAGTTGACTCAGAGAACTTCGCTTCGCTCGTTCAATAAATGAATTGAGATGGCATTGCGCTTGCGACTCGCCATTTCCGAAGCGACGCTATGGTGCGCGCGCGCGTCCTTCTACCGTCACAGATAATAACAAACTGAGAACTGTGCAGGCAAGCTCGCTGGACGCCACACACGCTCGGTTATGCTCGCGCGCAAACGTAACCGAGCGGCAAAAAATATCAATTTTGATATTTGCTTGGTTGCATGTACATGCGCCAATAACTGTACAGTTTTATCACATACACGCTAGGGTTTGCCTGTCGGTTATGCATGTACGGCTAAAACCATCATGCAAACCCTAACGTGTATGGCCTCCATAAAGTAAACCGTTGTCCGCACGGTTATGACCGGACTCTCAGGTAAAAGACGGTAGTCTGCGTTAGCTTGATGTCAACAAAATACGTTTCACATTTTTTTTTAAATAGTGGAAGCTCATTGAAAATAAATTTCACTTGCATTCAGCGGTGCATATAATTTTCTAACGGAAGAAACATTTTCCTAGCCCGGCGCACCGAGCCCGTTGATCAGTTAACTTTTAAAGCTCATTAAAATTGATGGTTCATTCAGATGGTGTAAATTTCCACGCTGGCGGAAAATTAAAACGATACCCGAGGCGACCGCGCCCTCCACAGTCCACATACTATTCAATGAAAAAATATGAAAAAAAAAACTGGAACGAAAGAGAGAAACTTGGCGTTTATATTCATAGACGAAGCTTTGCCCGCAGTTTCACTCTTCTAGAATAGTTATTTACGATTGCCAGTAAGTTTACTGACTAAATGGCAACATTGTGTACGTTACATGCAACATTTGTCGTCATAGACACAATCCACTAATTATCACATTAGCATTGCTACAAATAAGCGTCCACTGCTGGAGATAGGTGTCTTGAAGACTTGCCTCAGAAGCCGATCATGCGCCGCTTGTGTTCTCTGTGCAGTGACTCACACCAATTCGATACATTAGATTGCATCTCAACGACTTCCATATTTTTTCAGGAGAATTTTAGCACTACGTATATATGGAAAAAAGAAAATACCTAACTCTGTAATGGAAACAATTTTTACTGAAAATATGAGCGATATTTTTAAATTTTCGTATTTGAGCATTAATATTACTTACGTAACAGAAAACAGACCTATAATAAGAATATATATAATTATAGAAAATAAATAAAAAAAGTTGTTAAAAGTACAAAATATATTTTAGGTGCACAACAAAAAATATTTCTCCAACAGTTTTTAAATAGTACAGATTTACTTCGCTCTAGAAACTTTATCGGTTTCATAGTATAGATTCGCATGGATTTTGTTTTTCTTTTTCAGTAAAACCCTGTTTCAGCGCGGGCTGTGCAAAAATTCAATGTATGTACACGATTTTCCTATCTCGGCCAAATTGTGCACATGCGAATATTCGATTGATTCGCTGACACGGGTTTGGACTGGGAGCGTCGCTTATTAAATTCACGTATTAGGAAGATGCAATTCATGATCTGTGTTGATGTTACCTTTTATAAGGGCGTGTACCACTAAAATACTTAATTATTTTATTGGATACATAAATTGACTCGTCTCTCACTTACATTAAGTTCTCTCGTACAGGTTGCCTGGAAGAGATCACATCATAATTTTGTATTCGCAAGGAAGAACAAACTTAGTTTGCTATAATCCGTCAAACTAGAAAAATGTGTATTTCCTTGTTATACACAAGAATTGCGTATAACAGTGATAGTGATAGTGGAGCTCCGTAAAGTGACGCCTGCTTCTATCTAATATTATTGTAATTTTCTATTTTTTATTTATGTAATAATACTGAAATTGAAAATAATTCATTTCACTCTTGTAGAAAGATTCTACTACCAGTTCGGGAAGCAGATTATGCTGTAAAAAAACAGCAGTTGCTCTTCTTATATCAAAGCGTGTAACAAGTTAGTTTTATCAACTTTACAGATTATTATACCTACCTACAATTTTTTCGGCACTTGAAAGCAAAAGTTTTCATACAACTTTCTTTATCAATCGCATACTAACTTCGACTAATAATTTATTAAAAGTGTCTTTAAACATTGTCTTTTCTGTAATGAAAAATCTAGAAAATCTTTCAGAAATATATATTTTTTTCTATAGATACTGTGTTAAATTATGTATAACATCATGTGGTTTAATTTGTCGCCTCGCATTTTCAACGTGCGAAGCTTTCACATTGTCTTGTCTAGCGCGTGTGAGAGTCCTTAATGAGCTTAACTATGTTATCAGGCGTTTACAGACGAGCCGACCGGACCACAAGCGGATGCTAAATATCCGCCATCCGCCAATAACGTACTTACGACGAGTGTCGAACCGAGATTTGGCTTATGAATTGCCGCTTCATAAATTGAAATGTGCTGACAATAGCACAGATACAATGCGGATACATTACATTCGTTTCAATTTAATTTCTCTTTATTTATTCAGAGCAAACCAACGATTGGCTCGTGTGGTCGCTTTGTTTATTTAATCATTTCGTAGTGAATTGTAAATTGATGTTTATTGAAAATTAATATTGATATGAAGCTAACAATTGTGTTCGTTATTATATCGAAAAATCGATTGAGCAATCAAAAACTTATTTATCTTAAGTCCAGGAGTAGAGCTCACACTGGGGAAAAAATGCCTTTAGGTATCAATAGAAGCAGACATTACTTTACGGAATTCCATGATTTACAAGGAAAACAAATTCTTTTGCTACTAATATAGTTCTCCAAACTAGAAATAATCTGTATGGCACAACGTGTCGTCGGCTTTGTACACTGAATGTTCTTTCAGTACTAGAACAAATATAGTCGGAACAACGCACCAACAACACGTGACACCACAAAATATATTACTCTAAGCATGTTTCATTCCGATATCTTGGATCTGAGATCTTGGAATCCACAATACACAATTCCAAAGACCTTTTTAGCTTAGCCTTTATCTCAGAAAATGTTGTGACATTTTTCGATGCACCCACGATTCTAAAGACACTGAGCTACTTTTTCATTCAATATAAAAAAATTAAATTAGACTATTAAATACACTTGAATCTATAATTATTCGTAGACTTGAATAGCTTTTAGTCCTGAATAAGCTACTTACAAAAAGTTTATTTTCAAATTGACTATACTACGGTAAACTTCCGAGTAGCAATACCACTGCACAAATCTGTATAAAATCGACCTTTATCTTTGTAGATTTTGGATATAAAGTTTATTGAAAGTGGTCGTCAAGTGTAATATAACCCTCCTAACACTTATCAGGTTATGGTGACTGTTTACGCTACACAGCCTACGCTTAAAGCAGTAGGTATTATTTCAAAAATGTTTTGACATATCATACCTTACTTAAAAAAATGTGACTTTTAAGCAGTTATATTAATTATATTTCTTGCTTTAACGGTGAAGGAAAAATATCGTGGGAAAATCTGCATGCCTGCGAGTGCACAGTGTTCTCAAAAATGTATGATGTCTGCCAATGATCGGCACTTGGCAAACGTGGTATGCCAAACTTCTCACTCACATATAGTATGTGGTATGTGACCTTTGGTTGCTTTTTCTGTTGTTGTTTCTGAGTAAGGGGTGTTAAATAAAATTACTTTTCAGTTAGTAATTTAAATTATTTTATTAAAAATAGGTTTTCAAAGACCGTTACAAAATTAAAATAGGGTCTTGATTATTGAGACGTTATTTATATTTCAATGTTGCAATAACATAACCGCATCCTTACCAGTTATCACACACAAAAATAGGCCTTTACATAATAATTACTTTATAAAGTATATTTTTCATTTTTTGCGTATAAACAGTTCTATAATAGTTTTAAGTATGGTCATCAAATTAATCCTTTACATAATTACTTTACTGAATTCTCTATATCATATTTAATTTATTACTGTTACAACTAGCTACAAAGTACTTACAGGTTATGGGTGTTTTGCGTAAAAATAGTTCTGTGAAAATCTTATAGGTGATTTAACTACCACTTTTATAAGTTAAGAAGGAGTCAAGTCCATCTGCAGTTGTCAAATATTGTGCACATTTGTGCCTATAATATCATCCTCATCCGCTATTAGTTCTTATATAATTATAATCAATGTAACTTATTAAAGTGACAGTATTTTTCATATGTAATGCATTATAATGACTATGCACTCTACGCCATGCCCTGATTTTGAATTAATGCAAAGAGCAACTGCTAATTTGAATCGACTTCTTTACGCTTCCTATTCAATTTTGTACAACGAATTGAAAATGGCTATTACCAACACTGAAGAAATTAATTAATGGTTATGAATTCGACAAAATTTTTTTTAAAGGGAATTCAAAAGTTATTTATCATAAAATTTAACAATGGGCCAAAATAGGAACTAGATGTTTTGCATTTTTTATTAGGAAGGAAACATATTTTATATTTATAATAATCTATAATCCATATTTTAGGCCTTCTTTCGACTGAAAAAATTTAAATTGAAATAAGACCTCCCTTTATATTGGTACCTATTGCGTAAAATGGGGATTCAATCTTGTGCGCAACTTTAAGGGCACGATCTTCGGCCGCAGTAGGTATTTTAGAGCCACTTCGTTCCTCGCACGGTGAGGTCTCGCTCGCGCTCATCAAATGAACTCGCTAACCCCGCCGCAGCGCAAATTTTACGTCATAGATTAAATAACCTTATGATACCTAACAGTAGGGCAGTTCTAAGGTTTATGAAATATTTATATTGAAGAAAGAACAAAACATGCAGTTTTAAACTGCTAAAGCTCAAACAAGGTATTAAGTAAGTTCGATTAATATTTTACTTACTACATATTTTGTTCAGTTTTTTTTTTTGTTATTAGACCGATTTCTTTCAAAATCGATATCTGGGGATCCCTGTGCTCATAAAAGAGATAACCACTGCCAAAATTAGAAAAAGTGGCGGCCATTTTCTATTTTCTCGTTATGGGACCGATTTCTTTCAAAATCGATATCTGGTGATCCCTGTGCTCATAAAAGAGAACCACTGCCAAAATCAAAAAAAGTGGCGGCCATTTTCTTTTTTCTCGTTATGGGACCGATTTCTTTCAAAATCGATATCTGGGGATCCCTGTGCTCATAAAAGAGATAACTACTGCCAAAATCAAAAAAAGTGGCGGCCATTTTCTTTTTTCTCGTTATGGGACCGACTTCTTTCAAAATCGATATCTGGGGATCCCTGTGCTCATAAAAGAGATAACCACTGCCAAAATTAGAAAAAGTGGCGGCCATTTTCTTTTTTTTCGATATGTGACCGATTTCTTTCAAAATCGATATCTGGGGATCCCTGTGCTCATAAAAGAGATAACCACTGCCAAAATTAGAAAAAGTGGCGGCCATTTTCTTTTTTCTCGTTATGGGACCGATTTCTTTCAAAATCGATATCTGGGGATCCCTGTGCTCATAAAAGAGATAACCACTGCCAAAATTAGAAAAAGTGGCGGCCATTTTCTTTTTTTTTCATTATGTGACCGATTTCTTTCAAAATCGATATCTGGGGATCCCTGTGCTCATAAAAGAGATAACCACTGCCAAAATTAGAAAAAGTGGCGGCCATTTTCTTTTTTCTCGTTATGGGACCGATTTCTTTCAAAATCGATATCTGGGGATCCCTGTGCTCATAAAAGAGATAACCACTGCCAAAATTAGAAAAAGTGGCGGCCATTTTCTTTTTTTTCGTTATGGGACCGATTTCTTTCAAAATCGATATCTGGGGATCCCTGTGCTCATAAAAGAGATAACCACTGCCAAAATTAGAAAAAGTGGCGGCCATTTTCGTTTTTCTCGTTATGGGACCGATTTCTTTCAAAATCGATATCTGGGGATCCCTGTGCTCATAAAAGAGATAACCACTGCCAAAATCAAAAAAAGTGGCGTCCATTTTCTTTTTTCTCGTTATGGGACCGACTTCTTTCAAAATCGATATCTGGGGATCCCTGCGCTCATAAAAGAGATAACCACTGCCAAAATTAGAAAAAGTGGCGGCCATTTTATTTTTTCTCGTTACGGGACCGATTTCTTTCAAAATCGATATCTGGGGATCCCTGTGCTCATAAAAGAGATAACCACTGCCAAAATCAAAAAAAGTGGCATCCATTTTCTTTTGTCTCGTTATGGGACCGACTTCTTTCAAAATCGATATCTGGGGATCCCTGTGCTCATAAAAGAGGTAACCACTGCCAAAATTAAAAAAAGTTGCAGTCATTTTCGTTTTTCTCGTTATGGGGCCAATTTATTTCAAAATCGATATCTGGGGATACCTGTGCTCGTAAAAAAGGTAACCACTGCCAAAATTAGAAAAAATGGCGGCCATTTTCTTTTTTCTCGTTAATTGACCAATTTCTTTCAAAATCGATATCTGGGGTTCCTTAGGTTCATAAATGAGGTAACCATGGCCAAAATTAGAAAAAGTGGTGGCCATTTTCTTTTTTCTCGTTATGGGACCGATTTCTTTCAAAATCGATATCTGGGAATCTCTGTGCTCATAAAAGAGATAAACACTGCCAAAATTAGAAAAAGTGGCAGTAATATTTTTTTTTGCTATAGTTAAACATTAGTCAAATATTAAAAAGGCGTTCTTATCATTATTTACTATTGGATAAAATTCTTTCAAATTCGAGATCTCCGCTCCACATTACTGTACTAACCAGAAAGTAGACAAACATTCCCGTTGGTGACACCCGTTCACGAGCATGACGATCCAGCCGTTGCTTCGCTCAACCAATAAGGGAACGTAACAAATAAATTCCATAACAAGAATAAAGAAAATGGCCACCACTTTTTCTAGTTTTGACAATGGTTACCTCTATAATGAGCACAGGGATCAATTTTGAAAGAAATTGGTCCCTTAACGAGAAAAAAGAAAATGGCTGTCACTTTTTCCCATTCTGGCAGTGGTTACCTCTTTTATAAACACAGGAATCCCCAGATATCGATTTTGAAAGAAATCGGTCCCATAACGAGAAAAAAGAAAATGGCCGCCAATTTTCTAATTTCGGCAGTGGATATCTCTTTTATGAGCACAGAGATCCCTAGATATTGATTTTGAAAGAAATCGGTCCCATAACGAGAAAAAAGAAAATGGCCGCCACTTTTTCTAATTTTGGCAGTGGTTATCTCTTTTATGAGCACAGGGATCCCCAGATATCGATTTTGAAAGAAATCGGTCCCATAACGAGAAAAAAGAAAATGGCCGCAACTTTTTCTAATTTTGGCAGTGGTTATCTCTTTTATGAGCACAGGGATCCCCAGATATCGATTTTGAAAGAAATCGGTCCCATAACGAGAAAAACGAAAATGGCCGCCACTTTTTCTAATTTTGGCAGTGGTTATCTCTTTTATGAGCACCGGGATCCCCAGATATCGATTTTGAAAGAAATCGGTCCCATAACGAAAAAAAGAAAATGGCCGCCACTTTTTCTAATTTTGGCAGTGGTTATCTCTTTTATGAGCACAGGGATCCCCAGATATCGATTTTGAAAGAAATCGGTCCCATAACGAGAAAAAAGAAAATGGCCGCCACTTTTTCTAATTTTGGCAGTGGTTATCTCTTTTATGAGCACAGGGATCCCCAGATATCGATTTTGAAAGAAATCGGTCCCATAACGAGAAAAAAGAAAATGGCCGCCACTTTTTCTAATTTTGGCAGTGGTTATCTCTTTTATGAGCACAGGGATCCCCAGATATCGATTTTGAAAGAAATCGGTCCCATAACGAAAAAAAGAAAATGGCCGCCACTTTTTCTAATTTTGGCAGTGGTTATCTCTTTTATGAGCACAGGGATCCCCAGATATCGATTTTGAAAGAAATCGGTCCCATAACGAGAAAAAAGAAAATGGCCGCAACTTTTTCTAATTTTGGCAGTGGTTATCTCTTTTATGAGCACAGGGATCCCCAGATATCGATTTTGAAAGAAATCGGTCCCATAACGAGAAAAACGAAAATGGCCGCCACTTTTTCTAATTTTGGCAGTGGTTATCTCTTTTATGAGCACAGGGATCCCCAGATATCGATTTTGAAAGAAATCGGTCCCATAACGAAAAAAAGAAAATGGCCGCCACTTTTTCTAATTTTGGCAGTGGTTATCTCTTTTATGAGCACAGGGATCCCCAGATATCGATTTTGAAAGAAATCGGTCCCATAACGAGAAAAAAGAAAATGGCCGCCACTTTTTCTAATTTTGGCAGTGGTTATCTCTTTTATGAGCACAGGGATCCCCAGATATCGATTTTGAAAGAAATCGGTCCCATAACGAGAAAAAAGAAAATGGCCGCCAATTTTCTAATTTCGGCAGTGGATATCTCTTTTATGAGCACAGAGATCCCTAGATATTGATTTTGAAAGAAATCGGTCCCATAACGAGAAAAAAGAAAATGGCCGCCACTTTTTCTAATTTTGGCAGTGGTTATCTCTTTTATGAGCACAGGGATCCCCAGATATCGATTTTGAAAGAAATCGGTCCCATAACGAGAAAAAAGAAAATGGCCGCAACTTTTTCTAATTTTGGCAGTGGTTATCTCTTTTATGAGCACAGGGATCCCCAGATATCGATTTTGAAAGAAATCGGTCCCATAACGAGAAAAACGAAAATGGCCGCCACTTTTTCTAATTTTGGCAGTGGTTATCTCTTTTATGAGCACAGGGATCCCCAGATATCGATTTTGAAAGAAATCGGTCCCATAACGAAAAAAAGAAAATGGCCGCCACTTTTTCTAATTTTGGCAGTGGTTATCTCTTTTATGAGCACAGGGATCCCCAGATATCGATTTTGAAAGAAATCGGTCCCATAACGAGAAAAAAGAAAATGGCCGCCACTTTTTCTAATTTTGGCAGTGGTTATCTCTTTTATGAGCACAGGGATCCCCAGATATCGATTTTGAAAGAAATCGGTCCCATAACGAAAAAAAAGAAAATGGCCGCCACTTTTTCTAATTTTGGCAGTGGTTATCTCTTTTATGAGCACAGGGATCCCCAGATATCGATTTTGAAAGAAATCGGTCACATAACGAAAAAAAAGAAAATGGCCGCCACTTTTTCTAATTTTGGCAGTGGTTATCTCTTTTATGAGCACAGGGATCCCCAGATATCGATTTTGAAAGAAATCGGTCCCATAACGAGAAAAAAGAAAATGGCTGCCCCTTTTTCTAATTTTGGCAGTGGTTATCTCTTTTATGAGCACAGGGATCCCCAGATATCGATTTTGAAAGAAATCGGTCCCATAACGAGAAAAAAGAAAATGGCCGCCACTTTTTTTGATTTTGGCAGTGGTAATCTCTTTTATGAGCACAGGGATCCCCAGATATCGATTTTGAAAGAAATCGGTCCCATAACGAGAAAAAAGAAAATGGCCGCCACTTTTTTTTATTTTGGCAGTGGTAATCTCTTTTATGAGCACAGGGATCCCCAGATATCGATTTTGAAAGAAATCGGTCCCATAACGAGAAAAAAGAAAATGGCCGCCACTTTTTCTAATTTTGGTAGTGGTTATCTCTTTTATGAGCACAGGGACCCCTAGATATTGATTTTGAAAGAAATCGGTCCCATAACGAGAAAAAAGAAAATGGCCGCCACTTTTTTTGATTTTGGCAGTGGTTCTCCTTTATGAGCACAGGGATCTCCAGATATCGATTTTGAAAGGAATTGGTCCCATAACGAGAAAAAAGAAAATGGCTGCCACTTTTTTCTGATTTTGGCAATGGTTCTCAAGTGCAGGGAATTCGAGAGTCCAGATCGATTTCGAAAGTCTGTCCAAAGATTCACAAGAATTAAAAAAAATAAAGTAGGTAAGGTACAGAATAGGTACAACATTTGTATTAGAAGGATCAAACTTACCTTATATTTTGTCTAAGCTTTCGTAATTTAAATCTGGATATTTTGTTCTTTTGTTTATTTTTAGTCCCCATATTTTCACTTTATTATATTCTTAATTAATTAATTTACTATAAGAGTACCTAACTTACATTAATATTTACAGATTTAATAATACATAACAAGATTTACACACTAGAAGATAATAGGTAATAATATTTACACACTAATTTTATTTTGATTATCTATGATAAGTGAACACAAATAAATAATACTCCAATAGTTCGTCTGATCAGCGGGGATCGCAGTGAGCCAGCTAGAGCGATACGTCCTCCCTCGATGATACCTTGCGAGCTACTGAAATGAGGCGCCCGAGCCACTTTGTTATAAAGAAAGTAAACCAGTCATGATTAAAAAAAAAGAAAGCTTTTTAGAGAAAAATTAACGGCAAAATATTATTCTAGAAGCTTTTGCCTATTTTTTGTAATTTTTTTTTTTTAGTTTAACTTTGATATACTACACATACAACCGAAACCCAATTGAAAACTACACTGTTTTCGGAATATTATTTCATCGAGTGAAGTTCAAAATATGGACTTTTGAACGGCAAAATAAAGGAGGTGGGTTGATAAGGCCCAAAATCCGCCCCTCATACACTCGAAAAAAAAAGTTCCAGATTCCGACAAATTGTAAATGTATTTATATACTTGAAGATATAAACTTTATTCTAATATAAAGTTTAGGTGATAAAAAAAATAGTAAGTTACAGAAAATATTACCCAAAAAGAGAGTGTTTCTTTTACTTTTCTTACATTTTCATACATTTTAGTCGTTTTTTAAGCTTTGATTTAATATTTTAGAATGAGGCGCTCCATGAACCAAAATAAATTAATACTCATATTATAAAAGCTTATAAAAAGGAGCATCATTATCAGTTACGTTTACCATGGTTCATGGAGCGCCTCATTGTAAAATATTAAATCAAAGCTTAAAAAACGACTAAAATGTATGAAAATGTAAGAAAAGTAAAAGAAACACTCTCTTTTTGGGTAATATTTTCTGTAACTTACTATTTTTTTTATCACCTAAACTTTATATTAAAATAAAGTTTATATCTTCAAGTATATAAATACATTTACAATTTGTCGAAATCTGGAACTTTTTTTTTCGAGTGTATGAGGGGCGGATTTTGTTGCCTTATCAACCCACCTCCTTAGAACGTGTATTAATCTACAACATATATTTTTAACCTATCAAAACAATGAATATTTGATTGTTTACTATTGAATCCAAAACAGGCTGTTTTCGGAGATCCTGCCGTTAAGGTACTTAGTAGTAGTAGCAGCTAGGTACAATACAACAAGTTTTAACATTTTGATATCTATCATTAGATGTTAATAACACAATATTTAAAGAAAACTTACTGTTTGTGTTAATATTTATGTATTTTACTTATAACATAAAGTAAACTATCGTATAGAATGGTGCTTCTTTTGTGGCAGGTAGGCAATCTTTAAACCGTTGGTTTATTCCTCAAAGCTCTAAACTGAACTGAACTACATGTCTAAAATGTTATTATATTATCCTTTTCCGTATTGAAAAATATGACAAGGTACTATTTTAGACATATTTTAGTGGAGTTTAAAAATTGTACAACACTGACTAAGTATCTGAATATGTCCGCTGCAAGGACCCTTTCACACTTGTAAAATTCCACGTCACCGTTGCCACGCTACAATATTATTGTCTCAAATGAAATTTAAAGTCAAACCCAAACCTCTATCAAAGAAAAACAGACAACTTTTATGACGACCACATACGTTTGTGACAGTATAAATGTTGCACTTAAATGTTCAATAAAAACAGTAAAGTGAGACGGGTAAATTTTTGACGGGCAAACTGTGTGCTCAAAAATACTACCAACGCATGCCTGTTGTAATGAGGTGTTGGGTGGCAAGAGGTGGGAAGTCGCTAGTGTGACAGGGCCTTAAGTCTTTATTTTCATAAATACAATGTATTTCCCATTAAAATGCATACAGTTTAACAACGATTTTGTATTGTTTATACGACAAACAAAATGATAAATTGAAACAAAAGCGCACAGATTTTTATCGTAGTATAAAACGCGATCAACTTGATTTACATATTTACAACAGTTGAAGAGTATGGCCACATTTGGCGGGATCTTATATTATGACATTTTCATTTTAATATGTAGATAGTGAAAATCATGAAATTGAAAAATATATATATAGACTTATGAGAACTGTCAGAATGTATATATAAGCCGAAGCTTAATGCTCAAACTTATTACACAAATAATAATAAACTTTTGTAAAGTGTTTCAAAGTTACACACTTATGCTGTCATAGTCATATACCAGTTCACCATAGAGTAAAATAATTTGAAAAATTGTCCTACATAACAATGGTGCTAATTTGGTTCTATACAACACAATCTCTGAACAAATAATACTATCCTTCTCGCGCTTCCCCTAAAAAGTATATTGATATAAGTTTAATATTACATATAATATAATGTCATATTTACGTTAATGTTATATTTAATTTACATACTTTTCACGATTATCAAATATTTTGATGTTAACACTAGATGTGGCCATACTCTATTAAGGGTGACTACGAAGACAATTAATTAGACTCATAGCAGCTATTAAATTAACATTTTGCAATTTGTTACGTACCTATATATGATATGCAAAGATACAAGTAGTGCTATATTTTATAACAAGTGGCTATACATATCACATTACCTTACGTAGTTTTTTTAGTTATTTTTTAGTTAGATTCCTCTGAATTTCATTTCACAACTCCAATGTTACTTTGCTACAAATAGGAAACATTAATAATATGGCACATGTACAAATTATAAATATCACTAAGATCGCTAACAAAATAGATACTTTTCTACGACGTTACTTCAGAAGTATTTTTAAGTTAGTTTTTTTAGTTTTGTGTGACTGAGACTGGAAAGCAAAAACAAGTGATAATTACATTAAATGCTTTCTAATGACAAAGTTTATTAGTTAGTTTTCAAGCTACGTGTAATTAATACTCGCTTTCGTCATCGGTTTCAAATCCTAATACATATTTGGGTTTATATTTTGTAACGTTTTAATCTTTATTATTGCCATTTTTCTATCTGAATTATAGGTACAGTAAAATATCTAAGTCTCTTTCACAAACCGCTACCACATGGATGATACTACATAATTGAAGTTTTATCTAAGTAATTATTTACACTATAGTGGATTTTATCTTTACTCAATTTATTTATTGCCAAGCGTTTACTCATTCAGTTGCTACTTGAAAACTTAAGCTAGTGATATATCTCACAAATTCGTTTATTGATATTCTGTGGACTAAATTAATTTTATTAATCCAATCAATAATACGATTAACATTTCTTGTCATTTACATAATTGTTTTTCACTTTTACCATAAGATTTCTCAATAATCGACTAACAGTAATTTTATTTACATATTTTACAAGTGTTTAGATAAGACTAGCTACAATTTCGATAGAACGATATAAATAATTATCATACGCAATAAAAATATATAGTACAAAGTGTTAAAATATCAGAAAGAAAAATTAGGCTCAAAACGAAGAAGAGTTTACAGTCTTTCATAGTTAGTTAAATTATAGCCAAAAAGCTTATAACATATCGCAATATTAGTTTGTGTATAGAAAGTCTTTACTTGTACACAATGTTATCTTTACAAGGTGCGGAAGAACAGTGATAATAACGATGTCACTATTTGTAGTGCACTATAAAGATACATCGGTCTATACGTCCGTTTGGCACAAGTCGCCGAAAACCGGCAAGGCGTGATACTACCGCGTCACTGAGTCGATTCGTGGATGAGGGGCGGCAGGAGGATGCGTAGGCGCATGAGATCCTTGTGTACCATTCATAACATTCTGCCCGTGTCTAAAAGAGGTGAGACGAGCTAACGTTCGCGTAGCATCGTTGTCAAAGTTAGGCCTTTCGTATTGATGCTTGGGTCTTGTTCTTTGTGGTTGCATAGCTTGTAATTCATCATAACCACAATCGTCACCATAGTTCTCATCTTCGGACTCGTCTTCGCCAAATGCTTTGTACGTAGTTTCAGATTCTGAATTTTTTCTAGAGTTGCCTCCGTAACTTCTTCCAATGAGAGATTGTGTTGCATCTGTATTAACTTTTTTGTCAGGCTTTCTCTCTTCTAAGCTCTGATTGTATCTGATTTGTGCTTTTTGAGTCTTCTCTAAAGAAGGCAAATCATAAAATTTAAGTACATTAGGGTGACCTTGAAAATATTTTTCACTATAAACATTTCTATTGTAATATCCTCCATTGCTTGCTGGGTATAGTTCTTCATCTGGTGGATATCGGCTTTCATAGTTATCTAAATTCTTGCTTCCTGGAGGGAACCAGCCCTGTTGAAAAATCACAGTTTTTTATACGTCTATAAATATACTATAAATTCAAAAGTGCGTCGGTTTGACTGTTTCTGCTTTACCTACATCTCGATTATTATTTATTTGACTTCAAAAAAATTCAGAATATTGACATGGTGATAACTAATTATATATGGAAGCATCCTGGAGATGGGATTTAAAAAAGAACATATTAAATAAATCCATCCGGCTCATTTTGCAGGCAAAAGATAGTTAAAATAAACTTAACTATAAATGAACAGGGTATATTATACCGTGTATAAAATACAACTTTTATGTTATACGGGGTGAATAAAGTACTTACCAAAGAACTGACGCACTGTCGGGTGTTGGCTACTAGTGTAACCGAAGCATAGGCAGCGGGAGAGGTTGCGGTTTTGCTCGTATTCCATTCATTTCCATTTACTCTGGAAGTTGTTACTTCGGCATATTCAGGCAGTTGTTGGGTCACTTTATCGTATTCGGAATTGGTTTTTTCTTTGCACTGACTCGTTTGATTGCCAGACATACACAGTCCAGGCTGATTTTCCATCCATAAAAGAGACTCAGTTTTCGTAACTGTATTTTTGTTGTAACAACTACTGAGTGGGTGTGATAAAGAGACAGCCGCTTTTATGTTCATCTGCGTCACTAAACTTGTACCATTTGAATCTGAAAGAAACAAGCGACTGTATTATCCATATTCAATTCGATCCTACATGTTAACTACGAGATCGAATAAAATATAAGGTAAAGGTACACAAGCCACAAATAAAGTGAATAAGATTGGCTTAAAGGTAACTGGGTGAATCAACAAACGAGAAAACAAAATAAAACATTTACATTTACTGGGTCTTTATTTTTTGGATTTGTATCATTCCTTTGTGCCTGCCAACATGAATGCGAAATGAAAGAGATCCACTGCGCTAGGAAGAGAGGAGTCGTGCTACCTTTCAACTTGAAAGTAATCTAGCATCCTCCCACCCCTCGCATGGCAAAACCTCCATCAAACAAACGCTCGACACCCTTACCACCCTACGACACCGGTGGAATGTTTTTAATTTTGAAATACTGATGCTGATTCCAGGGAAAATTTAAGAACCGCGTCGTAAGAGTCGTAACACTATGTCATTCTTATTTATTTCGATGATAAATCACTGCGAATGGAAAAAATTAAGTTTTCATACCATAGATGTTTGGAAGAGCTGATTTTTTCGCAAAAATATTGTGTCTTCTAATGTAAATAATGCCACCGATAATTATAATTTTGAATAAAACGATAGCGCCAATCAACAAGTAAAACCATGTCTCCATTACAAAATCTCCAGCAACGATTGAGACTTCTCCATTATTGGGATATCTAAAAAGTAACATGTAATAATTATGTACAATTGAAATTGAAATAATGATAGTATATTATTTTTTAGTAAAGAAAAAAATTAAAACGTACCTCGATAACGGATCTAACCCAACTGATCGAGAATCTATATTCAAATAAACTTTTTGACTGAAAGGTCCTAAACCAACTATCGTTTCTGCTGCAATTTGTACTGAGTAACTAACGCCAGATGTTAGATTAGTCATGATAAGGCTAGTAGCTTGATGAACGGTAGTATTTATGGCTACCATAGACTTGTTAGCTGGTATATCTAACCAATTTAAAACTACGTTATATCCTACAATAGCCCCATTTTGCAAATTAGGTTCTGGAGGGTGCCATTTGAGATGCACAGTTGTTGAATTATAAATATACATTTCAATGTTCGTTGGTGGACCATCAGGTACTGAAAATAAAATAGTAGTATTAATAGTTAAGTAGATAATGCTTGACTCAATAAATAATCAACTGTTTTTTGTCCTTTGTAATCACATCACATTATATTAAATGCAAATAAAGAAATACTAACCATCATCTAATGTTTGCGCCATTCTGGAATTTGATGGCTTACCCTCAAATTTCTTATAAAAGGGTACAAGGAAGAATTCGTATCTTGTATACTTTCTGAGCGATGTTATTTCATATCCAGAAACATCGTTGGAATGCAAAATAGTTTTCATTTCATACTCAATCGTTTGGTTGTCTAAAGGTCTGAAGTAAATGAAAAGTCCTTCGAGGTAGTAAAAATTAAGTATTTCCCACATAAGTTTAATGGTTTTAGAATCAATTGGCGTTGCTTCGATAAGTTCCACAATATTGTCAGTCATTATATTTTTTCTATACTCGGTATTATTTGAAAATATTCCCCCTTCCCATAAAGAATTATTATCTTCGCCAACCGTCACGGCGTCTGAAGTTGGACTTGGTCCTGATAGACCATGAGAATTTTCTGATCTTACAATAAACATGTATGTTATCCCGGGAATTAAAGATTTTACTATGAAATGTGTCTGATGAACTCTTTTAGATATAACCACCCATCCTCGTGAGTTTCTAGGAGTGTTATTTCCTGAAAGAGTCTCTCTTGAAAACATCTCCACTTGATATCCAATAATTGAAGAAGAACCAATTTTATTATTTTGATTCCAAGTTATAGTCACGCTTGTATCTGTGATGTTATATATTTGTGGTTTCGTTGGTGGGCCAGGTAAGGCTGATGTATCAGCTGCTCTGAAGAAATGAATATTCGGATTTGTTGGAGTATCAACAATCAATACTCCACTCCAAACGTATTTTCCATGCTGCGAAGAAGCAACACATGTGTAAGTACCGCTGTCATCTTTATCCAAGTTTTTTAAAATAAGTGTTCCATCAGCGGAAATATTTCTTCTGTGATTTTGTATTAATGCTTCCCCTTCAAAATACCACGCAATGATTGGTTCAGGTGTGCCGCTGGCCATACAGGGGAAAACTGCCATCGATTTTATAGGTAACGTTTGGTTAGAGGGACCGTTTGTTATGATTGGCGGTGGGCGGTCATCGTCTGACGTCACGCTTAGTTTTCCTCTAACAAACGAACTGCCAGCAAAGTTAACCGCTGAACAAACTATTGTGCGGCCGCTATCATTTTTATTTGTTCCATTAATCGTTAAAACCGTTACACCATCGACTAGAGCTGAAACATGATATTTTCCTTTGGATGTGCCAGGTAACATAATAGTTCTATTGCCTTCTAAACTCCAGAACATTGTTGGCTCGGGTTTGCCCGATGAACTGCAAGTATAAGTGGCAGCAAAACCACTTTCTACAATTACTGAATTTGGTTTCAATGTTACCGTTGGTGGATCTAAAACAAAAAAGTCTATTAAGTGCGAGACGTTTGTGCTACAAGATTTTTCACAATTTTCAGGTTAGTAGGTCACAAGGAAGTACACTCTAATTTTGATAATCACTGTAATAGTATTATTTTTCATTAAAAATACAAAAGAATCTCTTTACTAGAAAATAGAATTACGTATATTTACAACAGTATTGCGGCTAAAGATTTTAGTTTTCGTTATCAGTTCGTTATTTATCAAGCTTTATTCAATAAAAATGGTTAGGGATAGACTAAAGAATGATCCTATAAAATCACTCTTTTTTACCGGAATAACATGCCATTGTTAATATTAATTAAATGAAAGGTAATATTTTCTCAATTAGTCATATCTTAAATTCATCTAAAAACAAAGTAAGGTTTTCTTATTTGTCAAAGTACGCTCACCGTAAACGGTCAAGTATCCACTCGCACTCACAGCACCGACTGCATTGTCAGCTTCGCATGTGTACTCTCCCTCGTCACTTAGAACAACATTGTCGAGCCTGAGGCTCCTGTCGTCGAGGACTTTGACACGGCCGAGTGGCATGCTACCACCGCCGGCTGTCCTCCGCCATAGCACGTCAGGAAGGGGATCGCCGCCCACTCTGCATTGGAAGGTGACACTCCCGCCGGTTTGTGCGATGACGTCCTCCGGACCAGCGATTAAATACGGCTTAACTGCACAGAAAATTTACTTTTTTAAGGTAGAGTAAGAAAATTCAATTAACCTACCTTTTCATACATACACACTCGGGATCGTTAGGTATTTACAACATTAACTCAATTTCAATAAATGATATTTCATCAATCAATTAATGGAAGCAAACAAACATAGACTCAAACTAAAAAATATATCAGATAAAAAACGCTAAATTTTATTATCCTATTAATATCCATGGATGAATGGGTGGATGTTTGTTATTCAATCACGCCGCAACGACTGAACCGATTTGGCTGAAAATTGGCACAGAGATAAATTATAATCTGGAATAACACAGGCTACTTTTTCTTTAATCCACACGAACAAAGTTGCGGGCATCAACTAGTGGTCTAAAATGGAAACTATATTACTATAAAAATGGAAACTGTATTACTCGTAAAACAAAAGATAAAACAAAATCAACTGAAAATTACACTTTTTTTACTCTAACCAAACCGTTTCGCAATAAATGATTATGTTAATATAGTTCCTCTGCATTAGTCTTTGATTAGATTACTTGAAGATTAACCTGATAGCACAGAATACCTACATAATAGTACTGCAGGTAGTATAGTAATTACTTACTGTGTATTCTGAGTGTGGCGACAGCAGATTCTCTAGTGCCAGCCGCATTCCTTGCAATACATTGATATCTGCCAGCGTCAGTTTGCCTCGCGTCTTGTATTACGAGACTTCCACCGTCTACTAAATGCATTCTGAAGCAATAACGTACAGTTCATACAAAACCATATTAAACAGGGTCTTTTTACTATGCAATATTATTAAGGTTATTAAGGTTTTCATTTTCATTACATACTTCGTTTTCAAACAAAGCTTAAAGTAACAAAGTCATTCAAATATTGGGCGGAATAATTCAATAGGAAATTAACATTTAATAAAGGGTCCGGTGAGTCAGAACTATTCAGATTTTTACTTGATTGCTTGTCGAGCTCTTCAAATATCCCCTTCTTTATGACTTTGATGTAGTCTCCCTACTGTTAATTATTTTCATGCTTCGCTATACTCGACGTACCCTCAAGATGTTACCTAGCACCATGCCTCATAAAAATTCATAGATAACAAATGGAGATGAATTGGCAATAAAACTTTTTTGCAAAATTCAATTTTATGTTAGCGGAGATTGTTACTCAATAAACCGAAAATATGCCGCGTAACCTTACGAAAAAGGTGCGATATTATTCTAATCTATCAATAAGTCACTTCTAAAGTTTGAAATAGTTTATAACGTAACTAAGTGTTGATTCTTCGCCAAGGTTGATTGACAGAGAGACCTGCTGTAGGTACTCTATGCAAATGAATTTTTTTTTAATTTATTTACATGCTTGCCTAGACGATGCCTGTTCACTCTAGATCTAAAGTTCATAAGTATCATAAGAATTAAACGAAAAAATATGTTTCTTTTGATTCGACATCTTTTGAGATGTCGAATAAAAAGAAACATGTTTTTTCGTTTTAAGAAGTTTGCTTCTTTAAATATTCCATTTCATCGCACTTCTAAAACTATTTTAGTATTTTTACGATAGGTGTAAGTGAAACTTGTAAAAGGTGAAAAGCATCGATTAAACTTTTAATTCACTCACACGACATCATGCGACTTTATTCGGTAGAGATTCACAAGACTATCGTGTTTCCACCATTCCATTTAACTCCAAGTGCTCTTACCGACTACCCTCGATTTCTACGTTAAGTGCGCTCTATCGAACTGGCGAGCAACTTTCATTTGATATCCCAAAGCTCCACATTTTAATATATCTGCCAACTTTGGCAGCTCTCCGCAATCCAAAAGTTTGTTACGAATGGTCGTTTAGTGCCCACATAAGTTATTCACTTGGATATTGAACGAAATTTGTTGACCTACTAAATTATTTCAATATGAATTTGGATTTAGACTTCAACCATTGTTCTTTTAAATCACAAATGCGTAGGTAGTAAAAGCTATATATAGCCAGGCCTGAGGCCTGTGTTTTTATCACTCCTTAAAGAAAGACGTGCAGCCAAGCAATTTAGCTTTCCGGTACATTACCTTGTAGAAAACGATTTGGGACGTGTTAGCCCGTTTTCACATCTTCACTTCATCGTCACTTACCTCCAGGTGAAATCGCAAAAAAAGAAAAATATACTATCTCTAATTATATTAGGACGAATAATGAAAGTGCATTTTCATTACCTTGAGTCACCATCAAAGTGTAAGATTTCTCTGTTCTTTTTCCAATACACGGTCGGTTCAGGAGAACCTCTGGGTGGGGAACATTCCAGTATCACTGTTTCCCCCTGGGCCGTCTGCGTTGTGACTGGTTCCAATCGGAACTCTTCACGAATAACTATGAAAATAAAATTGGCATACATAGCGGAGGATTTAATTAGGTAGTGCACAACTGTCCTTCATGATTTAAGAACGAACATTTTTTTTAAACATAAATTTTCACCAAGTACATTTGAATCGTCAAATGAATCTACCACTAATTCCGAATTGCGGTCTAAACGAGAAGCACCAGCTAGAAATTGATGCTCTCGTTAAAAAAATAAGAATTACTTAATAACTGTCACATGAATTCATATCCATGCTTTTGAGTCTGTGTATTTTATCATTTATATAATCTTTATTGCTTCATATGCTTTGTTTATGAGCACAATAATTTCAATAGATTTCTTAAACTTGAGTAAAGGCAAGTCTAATATTAACTCTAGAGTAATTTTATTAAAGAACATCACGCCCATTCTCACAAAAGATTTTCTGACTATCGGACTCCAGTAAGGGATCCTTTGGATGCCTATTTCTCATTTACCTATCATGTAAACTAAAAAAGTATATCCCATAAGTAGATTCTAACTTACCAGCGACGTGCAAAGTGGCATTGCGACTCCTAGCGGTCCCATACGGATTGGTAGCTTCACACCAATACACTCCTGCATCTGAATGTGCCCTTCCATGTGTTGCTCTTAAGAAGAACAGTCCTCCAGCTGGTAGGAGGCTTCGATGAGTATCAGATACTACAAGCACTCCACTTTTGTACCACCTTATGGTAGGTGCTGGGGATCCACCAGCTCGACAGTTAAGTGTCGCGGGTTGGTGTCGAGCGACCGTCACATCAAGAGGTTGCTCTATGATGTATGGGGCTTCTCCGCTACTCATGTAGTCATCGCTTAGTCCTCCATCTACAAAACCTGTTGAAAAATCGGAAAATTTTAGTTGACGCGACGAAACTTTAACCATATCAAACATCAATCTGTCTATCTATATTCTATCTATCTATCTGTAGTTGGGGATTGTTTAAGCTGGTTTAAGATATCTGACAATGTGCAGTGCAGAATTGATACCCTATCCTCTCTCAGGTATTTCATATTTACTATCATTACCGATTTGTTCATGTCTAATATGTCATGTTAATTATTATTATAAAAGAAGCCACAATTTCTCTAACACAATATTGTTTTAAAAGCGAATTGTTACAGGACCAAAACTTGTGAATGAAATTCCACTTCAGTTTATGTAAGTGTACTAAGGTATTATTTTAAACTCAGCAAACAATAGACCTTGGTAGGCTTCCACATATATTAATAATGGGTGGAGTGTGTCATTCTCAGCTACTTTAAAGCGGCGCACAATAATAATGAGCCATAAACACAGGCTACGTCCCCCAGGATTCTGTATGGGACCCTCACTATTTTACTCTGTTTACAACGAACAGCGCAGATGTTAGTTTTTGACACTTGAATTGATGTACGCCTTTTGTGCCTCAAGCTATTATTATAGCGGAAACCTATCGCTGAAAAAATTTGCCGATTTCGTCCAGTATGAACCGATATTGGGACTCGATATTCGTGTTACAAAACAGGGATTGCCTCTATTGTGCAAAATAATTGTGTTTATTTATTCACGTACCTATTAAGATTTACAATTGTGTGGTGTGGTGGCACGGCTAATCTATAATTGAATCTTGAACACATTTGTTATCTTTCGATTTTTGCCCATGTTGATATTCCGGATTAGGTACTTTATTTTTACTTGACCTAATTTTTATTTCCTCCGAAAATCCGTTACCTAAACACGTTTTCATTCCACCTAATAAGCGTGAAAATTTGTCACGGGTCTGATTTGATTTATGAAAAATTGATGATTACGACTTATGGCTTCTAAAATCAATTTGTTTGAGACACAAACTATTTAAGAGCTTTTTTCATCATAAAGATAGTAAGTAATACCTACTCGTACCTACGTTTATAGTTTGTGGTTTTTATTGTTTTAATTAACTAACAAAAATATTTTTTTTTATGTGCTACCAAGTAAATAAAAACCCTCTAAGATTTTGCAACTTTAAAAATTGTGTGTTTTGAAAGGTTTCCTAGGTATACTCGATCTTGTGAATGGACACTTACTACCTATCGAAAGCCAAAAATAAAACAAAGAATTTTACAGCCACTTTTAGCTTAGGTACTCTTAGTTTTAGCTTTTAAAAAAAATCTTTGTTTTTCCGAGATAAATGGTAACTTGTGTAACTCTTACGCCTTAATTAAATACTTGTACGACCTATAAAAATCCAAAAAACCAAAGAACACTTTTGATATGTATAACAAACAATTTTATAGTTAGTGTATAGCTAGCAACATTATTATAAATAATGACCTAAGATCGTACCAGCAAAAAGAGACCATAACGATAAAAAGATTTAGCCAAACCCATAAAATATTGTTTATATTGATGTCGATACGTTATTTTATTGAACATAAAGCTAAAGTTTATGGCTTGAACTATCGATACGGATATCGAATCCCGATGCGATAAAGTGAAAGTAAGTAAAATATTCTAGGTATTAGCACTTCCGAAACTTTTTTAAAAGTATTTAATGATTTTTCAGCCTAGTATATACTTCCTCTAAAAGTACATAGACGTATTCATAAGTATATGATTTATGTATTAACTTTGTACTCCCAGGCTTCTTAAACAAAAGCTTTCTGCGGGATTTTAATTCCAGGCAGACAAAGTTGCGCATAAAAGTTAGTAATAAATAGATGTATAATTATATCAATAAGCAATAAATGCCAAAGTTTGTATGTTTATTACTCAATCACGTTGTAACGACTGAACCGATTTGACTGTGCACAGAAAGATTATAGCCTGAAATAGGACAAAGGCTACTTTTTATCCCGGGTAATAAGAGAGTTCCCGCGGGAGTAAAAAAGTATCAGCTAGTATTTTATAAATTCGAAAGTGTTCGTTTATTGGTATGTTGATTTGTCTTTCAATCACGCCGCAACCGAGCTACGGATCGATGTAATATTTCTATGGGTATATTTGAGAGAAACTTAGAATTCCTGCGGAATTTTTAAAAACTAAATCCACGCGGACAAAGTCGCGGGCATCAGCTAGTCAATGTTGTAAATGTAAAAAGAAAAAGAGTGTCCCAAAAGGATTTAAGTTCTTTGCGACCACAAAGCTTGAAAGTCTTAATGTCAGGAAAGAACCGGACAAAACAAACTAAGTTCAAACTGCTAGCAGCTACACTATCGAAATATCCGCTCGGCGGCTTAAATGCGAAACCCGTGTTACTATAACCGATTTTTTATTTATTTTTTTTCGCGACGCGTGTCAACATGTGCAAGTAGTCTAAATTAGCTGGGGGACATAGCGCTCCCTCGCGAACTTTTTTAACAAAGATTTTTGAACAATAGCACATAACTACACGCGTGCAAATGAAAAATCCCTCTACCCCTCCCTTTGCTTGGGCGTCTTTTATGCCACCTCTGAAACACTTGGATTTCAATCATTAATTTGCTGCCAGCGATCACTTTTAATATTTTTCTTGTCGTTTACTATTTTCTCCTACTGTTTTGCAGGGTTTTTATTTTCTTTTTCAAAGGACCTTAGCCCGAAATGGTCATATTAAAATGTAAACAATAATATCTAAACTTTCGTAAAAAAAATGTATGCAGTATATTTCAAAAAAGCTCTCAAGGAGCCCTATTTTCGACTTAATTTGAATAAGTCAAATTCTAGCAGTTCGTAATTTCTTCTTACAAATCAGATTAACCATAGGTGAAAACTGATTAAAACCCCCTAAAGTAGTTCTTGAGATTTACATGCACAGACGGACTAACTAGCTAGTCGGAGGGAGTTTTGAGTCAGGTGTAAAATAAAAATAATGGAACTGAAATACTTCTACAGCAAATGTTTCAAGTCGTCTTTGAACTCTCGTGTTTTTTCTCCTTGTATTGATTGCTTGTTGTGCTATCTTTAGCTTTAAAAGAACAGGATTACGTTTGGTTTAAATTCAAAATTAGGTTAACGATATTTAGTAGCCATCTCTTTGAGTCAAAGAAAGTTTGGTCTCAAATCTCTGCAACAAACATGTCGACGTGGTTGTTTGCCTATCATGTTTCTTATTTTGAAATTAGGATTATTATTATAAGATGCGTAACATCTTGACGTCCTTGCAGGCATAGTGATGAACGTTGTAGTCTAATAAAAGCTTACGGGTTCGAATTCCGTCATAGACAATTTCGGAATTTATTACTTCTGTTCTAATCATGTTTTGTCGCGCTTGGTAAGTGCCATGGATTAAAACCTAAATCCTTTTCATTCTGGAAGGTCGAAGGAGACCCGTTGCCAGTAGTTAGCTGGAAAACTGAGATGAACAAGTTGATGAGAATAATTATTTATTGTATAATTTCAAACCAATTAGGGGTATGGATATACAATATTAGCTTGAAAAAATATTTACTTCGATTTTAATTAAAACTGGCACATCCCTTTATCCCTTCTACTTTATCACCAGTTGAAATAGCAGTCAGGGACTAACTTGTCATCGAAAAGAAAAACGTTTTTCTTTTAATTTTCTATTAAAATAAAACTTTATCCGCGTTGATCCGTTTCAAATGCTCTTGACTTAAAATCGCGGGCACTCAGAGTTTGTCAAAAATTAAGTGGTTCATTCATTTTTGCAATTTATGAAATTAATAATGACGATGAAATTTATAAATGGAATCATGATTTCGGGATTTTTTTTCAGAGTTTATGAATTAATAATATTATAAACAAGAAATAGACTTTCATTTTCATATTTTTTCATTTCTTCATACGAAACATTCGCGCTCTAATAAATCTGGTTCGCGTGTGAATTTGAAATATAAGTTAAGCTCTTAGGTGTGATGATACTTAATCTGAAAGTTTAATTTCTGAGATTCAGAGGTTCGAAAATTGCAAAAAAACAAGACCTACTGATTTATCATAACTATGAAGCGCTTCCCGTTTATGTTTTACTTACCTAATAGTATTCATTTTTGCAATATTTTAAGACGTAGAAATATAAATATAAGAAGGTATCAGTACCAAACTAACACTATCAATGTCTTTATTTTTTCAACTGTCCACGCGTCGGAACGCTGAGAAAACAAATTGAGAAGAAAAGAAAGAGAAACATCACAACTGTCGTCAACGTTTCCGTAAACTCCTACAGAAATGGCTACACTCCCACTACTTTGAAACTTTACTTCGCCAAATTGTAAAATGCAAATCCCTTCAGCCCTATTTCAATGGCACAAAGTTCAAAATTCAAAGATAATCTCACACAAGCTAGCAAAATTGGTTATGTCCGTTTGTTTGCTGTAAGGCTGCCCCCATTACACGCAGGTACGGGGGCCCTATGAAAGATGATACTGTGTCAACAATTTGTCCCTACATTAGAAGAACGCCTGTTAAGACAAACAGAGTAACTCACGAAATTCATATTAGGCTAAGCCGACCATCCGTTGCGTAGAGACGGCTAATTTTCAACACATGTGCGACAGCGTGTGTTTTGTTTTTTGCATCGTAAAATTTAAGTGCTATTTCATTAGCCGTGACATTTCTTGAACTTGAAGATATTATTTTGTATTTGAGAAGTCACCCTTCAAAGCGTTCGAGCGAGCCCCATACAAGGCGAAGTTAAACTTCGTTGCTTTTCTTATTTGAACCAGTTTTAAATTTGTAGTACCCCTGTGTCAAAGACCTCAAGATTAACATACAAAAATCTTTGATTCTTTGTAAGTTTGGAACTACATATTTTACGGGACCCTCAATCATATTGCTACATACCTACACAGATATGAGTGCGCCTATACATATTTCATTGCGTGTAATTAGTTATTCTTAAAATAAGATTAAAACTTCATTTGTATGGAGTGCGCTTGAAAAAAACTCCTCATTATGCAAACATTTATCAATTACTTATTTGTTTTTCATAATAAGAGATACGGTTTGGTTAAAAGTTATAAAAGAATATATTAATTTGTACATGAAGAATCTTATAGACGAAGTAATTTTGTCAAAATCTGTTTTGCACAGGAGAATACGCGTCGTTAGTAGCAAATGGTGCTAAATGACGCCAATTATCAAACGTTTCTATTATATAAAATAGCGTAATAACGGGCCAGCGTCATATTGCAGAGGGTCCCAAAATTTGAACACGTGTTCAAAATTCGAAAAATCATGATTACCTCCTTAGGGAGCCAATCACGGTCATTAGAATTAGATATTCGAAGTTCAAACGACTATCGAATTACGTAGGGTGAGTCTCTAGCCGATGTTAGGAAATAAGATCAAAATGTATCTCTTGATAACTAGAAACTACCTATTTTTTTACATAGTCTCATCAAAGATGCTAAAGATAGTATTTTCGATGAATAAAATCAGAGAGATAAAAGTGTCGTTGGTCCTCCAAAAATATCTATGAAAATTAAATTCTCCCCACGATTGATAAGCTATTTTCAGTAAATAAACTTTTTTGTGTGCTAATAAAGTTGTAAGAATTCTAAAAAAATATTCTGTCTGTATCTAAAGTTAAACTTTAATATAAGTTTGATGGAAAATGTATTTTTGCATGGACTTATTTTGTACTGATACTTTTTAAATAAGATTTTGTATTATAACTTTATGAAAAACCAATTTATGCGAAACATTTTTCAGGCTAAAAAAAAGATAACAGCTGAATTGAGAATATCCTTCTTTTATGAAAGTCGGTTAAAATTAAAGTATTCCGTCAAAACGCCAAAATTTAGACTCCATATTAGAAAGAAGTAAATAAAATTAAAATAAATCAAACAGAAAGCATTTAAAATAAAAAAATAAAAACACCATTTGGCATTACGTAATCAGAGATTCAGCAAAAAACGAGCAAAACGCACGAGTATATGGCGGCACCGAAAACACTTAAAGCAATCTATTTTTCGTCCTCTATATATCTCCTTCTGAACTGTCTCCATTAATACCGGCAGATAAAAGGGTATAGTTTGCAAGCTGAAAGCTATCTGATCGGATAAGTGCTTAAAGCTACACAAAAAATATTTTAGCGATCGACCATTCAGATAAAGATTTGCTTGTTAGCAGTGACATGTGTATTTAAAAGAACACAGCAATTCTCAGTGATGGATAGAGATTCCCACTTGCCAATACAGAGTAGATTATACTAGAGAATGGAATGGCATACAGTTTTATTGGATACAATCCCATAAATTAGTTGAAAAGGCTATGAATCCGACTACCCTACTACAGTCCCACATACTTAAATCCTCCATTGATTTGTCTGCTCTATAATCTCTATAACTATTTGTTACAAGTACTCTTCTCTATATTTGGTGGTTTATTATTTTCTCTTTCAATCACGCAGCAACTTCGTCCTTTCAAATTATTTTTTTTTTATTGAAATCGGTCCAGATTGGACGGAGTTATGGAGTAACATGGCAAAAAACGCGTTGAATTGATAACCTCCTCTTTTTTTAATGTCGGTTAAAAATTAAAGGGTTTCCCGCAGTATTTTTAAAATCCAACTCGACACGAACACATATCGTCGAGATCGAGTCGAGAGTATAAGCTACTAATCTTAAATTTATTTCTTCAAGGACTAAATCGATATTTTCTTTGAATAATCGTTTTCAAAATGCAAAATCATTACGAATAAAAAACACGTGGTGCCTCGTATTCATTCGAAAAAGCTACGACCTCAATTTTTTGGATTTCGATTTCATAACCTCTAATTTAGGACTGGCGCTCCTTTGATCAAACTTCCGTTTCTATTCAATAAAACAAGTCACTGTTGGATTCCAATCGCAGCTTTTGAATCAGATATTAAACATACAGTAAATAACAGTAATAGGGGTCAAAATTGTCAATATCCATAAAAGTCACTTTTGTTCGAAGTCAGATCGGAGATACGATTCATTTTTCATGTAATATCTCATTGCTTACAATGACTTATACTGCATGCCCATTGTTGGAGTCGAGTACATCAGGCGATTGATTCTTTTTTTTTTCTTTGTTTTTTTTTTTTAACCATATTTCACGCAGCATCCATCACACATTAGACACAAAAGATAGGCGTCGTTTAACATTAGCTTAACTTCTTTACGGTTTGATAACCGCCTGGGGCGAGGCGTTTTTATTCATCGATTCCCGAGCCACAGTCTAAAATAAATACTGTAGCGTGACTTCACTAACTGGGGGGATATACATCATTCTATTTGGTAAGTTTCTAGTCTGTTCCAAGTTCGGTTGATTGTAAAATATGTGCAATAGACAGATGCGTCACTAAATCTCTGCATGTGTGTTTTGTTAAACTAATGAGTTTTGTCAATAAGTTACGCTTTCTTTTACATTTTTATAGAACCCAGGGGATTAATTTGTAAGTTAGACATGGTTTATATCACTTGGGAGTATCTTTTTTAAATAGAAAAGGAAAATTTATAAACGTACGATTCACGACACCATACGAGTGCGGCACTATGGTGTTTAGAATTAGGGATAGATATGGTTTCCATTTACACTGACATACTCCTACCACGATAGCCAGCTACCATCTTAGACTGCATCGTCACTTACTGTCAAGTAACATCGCAGTCATAGGATTACCTTAGCCTAACCATGCTTTTACAAATATACGCTTGGTTTGCACTTCATAGTTACCAATTAACCAGACAGTATTACATCACCATCATTAAGATCATGAGCAACCTACAGAAGGCTCACTACTGAGTTAGGCAATAGTTCACCACGCTGGCCCAATGCGAATCAGTAGACTCGACAGTATTAAAATATACCTACAATTCGATAGTATAAAATCTATCGGGACTACGCTTAAAATTCCCTTAACAACGCTGAGGATATTTCCTTCAATAAGTCATTTTGAAACGGCGACAAATTGGAGGTAGGTAGAGACATATTTTTCTAACGACATTCAGCTAAGTGGTGGCTCAAATCCAAGATGGTACGATGTGGCACTAAATATCGAATAGTGGATAGGGTTGCCAAATCTAGCATAATTTTGTCGCTGTCAAGTATTTTTATAGTTGAAGAATTAATATGATACACAAAAGGTTTTCTAATTTTTAATATAATTTTATTGTCTTATTTCTTCTTTTGACAATAACTGTTGACTCTTTCTTAAAAAGTTATGGCGAAGACAATATTAATAATAATATAATCTCTTTTTCCTATATAAAGTAGTACAATCGGTCAATAAACTTATAAGTAGATTAATAAAAAATTTGATTCAAATAATATTTACGCGAAAATGAGTAAGCTTGTTTGCTGGTTTGGTCCACAATCATCAACCACGCAGTAAAAAAAGCTAATGATTGACTTGATTTTTTGCACGGATATTGTTTAGACCTAGGAAGTGGTGGTAAATAGATACTTTTTATCCCGGAAAACTGCAAGACGTCGAAGTCCCAATCAAAAGCTGGTTTGGGTCATTTTTTCAACGTCTCTTACTCAATCGTCAATCGTGCCCTCAAAATTGTATGTGTGGCTATTTCGTGGTAAGTTGACAACCCTACGATAGTGCGAGGGAATGCAACCCCATGGGAGGGCGACTATTAGCGCGACTGGAACTTTGACTTCGCCATGAATTCTTTATTCCTACGTAGGTAAGTCATATGGAATGAGTTTTTGATGGGAAGTATTATCTTTATTTTCTGGGCGTTTTGTTTAATCTTTTAATGGATTTGCTTTAAAGAAAATAAAATAATACACCTACGAATAGATATAACGTACTAGCTTCGTACGCGTGGTTTGAGGTACCTTTATATTATAAAACTTAAATAAACTTACCAAGACAGAATAGTCCCAAGAGAGCAGTAACCGCAGCCAACGAATCCATACTGGCTGTTCACTCCCACATATTCAATCTTTCCAACTCTTCAGGTCTTCGAATTAAACTTCTAATCATATTTCAGCTCTACCATCTAAAACAAAAGTTTATTTTTTAGCAAGGTCAAAATAGAAATAATTACATGATTATTTTTTATTATATTTTTTCTTAGAACATTTTCGCGATATCAAACCAAGAACAGCTCATTATTATGTGACGGATATAATATTTTAAAAGAAATCCTATCGCTCCACGTAATTCATTATATTATTGGAAAGAAGCAGGCGTTACTTTGCGGAATTCCATGATAATACTAAAAGAGAAAATGATATTTTGCTGTAGTCCGCCAATCCAAAAAAATCTGTACGGCAATTGGCAACACGCGCCGCCCGCGCGTTTTACCGTCGTTTCTCTCGAATAGAAGAAATTCAGAAACAACACAACACCAACAGCAACACGTTGTTCCTGTGTTTCTTCTATTCAGGAGAAATGACGGTATACGGCACAGGCGGCGTAACTTTTTCTTTTAGTATTAATTCATTATATTATTAAGTATTAATTTTTTTCGTTCCCAAGATCATCGCTGCTCGATCATCATCAAGGTAAACAGAAAAGTTAATTTCTTAACGTTCTATTTAAATCGAATTACGGTTTGTTCACATACGAAATTATTATTATCGAATTTCCCAACCGCTGTCAGACCTTTAAAATCAAATTACGCAAACAGACGTTGATAAAGTAGCGGACACTTCCCGGACTGGAGATTTAATGTAAACAACTTTATAATATTTACTCGGAATATTAAGGAGACTGTAAACATCTGTCAGAGCGAGATTTGAAACTCTTAAACTTGTCGTGGAATGGCTTACAGAATTGAATACATATGACGCAATGTTTTTATTTCATTCCAAAGTTTTCTAATTGAATGTAAATAATTTTAGGAATCCAAATACATAACACGATAGAATTTTTTTTATTCGTTGACAAGATAGTCCTTGACTGCGATTTCACCTGATGGTAAGTGTCGGTGCAGTCTAAGATGGTAGCGGGCTTACTTGGAACGAATATGGAAGTGTAGATTCAACCCATACCCCCTAATCAGTTTCTACAATATGCCATCGTGCCGAAACGCTAAATCGCTTGGCGGCACGTCTTTGTCGGTAGGGTGGTAACTAGCCACGGCTAAAGCCTCCCACCAGACCAGACCAGAGACAATATAGAAATTATAAATTCCCAAATTGCCCCCGCCGGGAATCAAACCCGAGACCTCCCAGTTATAAGACCACAGCGCTCACCACTGCGCCAGGGAGGTCGTCAAATTTACTTACTATTTTTTGTATTTTTATTTATTTTATGTGGTGTACAGTATAACTGTTCATTCATTCGACCTTAGCTAATATTATAATTCAATATTTAATTGAATGATTGAGTACATAATAGTTTCCGAATAATTAATAATTACAGTATATTGGTCGCATTAATTGATATTAAGACGATGTCAAATGTAGCTGCAGCAGCTCTATTCATCATAATACATGACGGATTATGTCATGATCATGAATTACATACCACTTAAAATATTTAGTAATGAATAATTGAATATAATATCTAATACAATAATAATATTATGAATAGTTATAGCGTAGTGGTTAGGACTGCAGTCACTGTTTGGGGGATCGCGGGTTTGATCTCGGCCACGCACCTCTGACTTTTCGAAGTTATGTGCATTTAAGTAATTTAAATATCACATGCTTCAACGGTGAAAGAAGACATCGTGAGGAAACTTGCACGCCTGAAAGAATTCAACATAATATTCTTAAAGGTATGTGTTTCTTGTCAATTCGCAACCCGCATGTATTTTTTTTTGTTCGCTGTTTAAAAATTACAAAAAAAAATTGGAAACCCAAAAGAACTGCCGAAAAATCTATAAAATTGGTAATTAGTAATTTTTTATAGGAATCAACACTTCGGATAGCGGTAGCGGCTAGAAGCTAGTCATTTTCGATGTTTTATATTTTATATGTTATATATACATATTAGTACATATAGTTAGTAGTTACATATACATATTACATATATATAGTTAACTACACATATTATTGAAATATTCTATGACTATTGCATATTCTTGCAAGAAATTCGGACCAGTGTTATTAAAATACTTTTTAAATTACTTTTATGTTACTTTCCATTATATTGACTCGTTGAAACAATATTGTTAAGTATTTAAGTTTAACTTTGAATGACATCAAAATACGGGTTAACTTATGAATACTGACATTTCCTCACCCTTTCAGTTACCAGAACTATGTTATTAAAATTGGAAAAAAATAATAATTTATATTCAGCTTGAAATAGTAATTTATACTTAAACATCTGAATATCATCTCTATAGCAATTGGTGATAAACATTTTTTTTTGTGAATATGTTAATAATGTCACACTACTTGTTATTAATGTCACACTGTCACAACACTAAAATTATAAATGTGAAAGTTTGTACATGTGTCTGAAGGTGTATGTGTGTATGTTTATTACTCCTTCACTCCACAATCAATGAACCGATTTGAATTTTGAAATTCGGAATGGAGATAGCGCATACCCAGGATCAACACATATCATAGTATAGACTACATTTTATCTCGAAAAATTAAAGAGTTCCCGTGGCACCAAAAAAAAAACCTTTATACACGCGCACGAAGTCGCGGGCATCATCTAGTTTGTTAATAATAATGATATTAATGAAAACAATTTAATCTTAAGAGATCTGCGGGTAATATCACTATCTGTAACCCTTAGAGGATGAGTTTATTGGCTTATATTGTTCCACGAATCCATGACCCTGATTTAACTTATGACTGGTTAAATTACTTGGCTCAATTACTTTTGATGTAAACTTCCGTCATACTCTAGCCGCCTGGGGGCAATATACGGACTACGGTAGAGATAGAGATAGCTTGTAACATCGCAGGTATCTCTTTTACATACGACCTAGTTCTATGATTCTCTATAATAACTAAACTTCTATTATAGAGTTGACTGGAAGTTTTTCCTATTAAACAGCAATTTCATCATCGTCGAGTACCTAACTGACGTTTAACCGAGGAATAAAGAAGTGTGAAAGCCTAAATTCCTCGGTTTAAACCGATGAAGAAATTGTGAAGTTGTGTGTGTGTGTGTGTGTTGTGTGTGTGTGTTGTGTGTGTGTGTGTGTGTGTTGTGTGTGTGTGTGTGTTGTGTGTGTGTAAGAAATTGTGAAGTTGGCACTTGCTTTTGGTGAAATCAGCACTTAGTACTTATTATATTTTCTTTTCGATTATTTCTAGACTCTGTACAGCATGAGTAGTATTCCATACATATCATACATAATATAATATGATACCATATGTATTAACTATAAACTAGTTGTGGTGTTCTTATTTTTAAAAGCTATCGCTTTTAACTCTTTCATTATGGTATAACACAGAAAGCGACTTAATGTAACCAATTCATTATCATTTAAAAGCATATAAAAAGAGTCACATGTAAAAAGAACTCATAAATACATCTGCTTTTTTATAACATTGTAATATTTTTTGTTCGGGTTTTATAGGGCAATGATAAAAATATCCTCAGTAATAAGATGCTACAGTAGCCGCCAGAGATAAGGTTGGGACACATGTTATAAATATAAGGAGATTACGGGACAGCCAATAAATTCGCCTGGTATGTGATAACGACGAATCCTGGACTTTATAACGAAAATATTTGAGAACAGCTTGAAATATATAGAGCGGTGCGGTGCGGCTGATATTACTTGAAGATTATCGTATGCCTTCCAAGGCAATTTGTTTTAAACGTAAATGGTGCAAGTTTGCCAGAGACGCAAAATGCGTAAGCAACGCTGTGACGTATCACTTGGTTTATCGTGGGTCTAGGTAAAATAAAACACTTGTATGTAGTTTATCGGTACCGTGACACGTCCGTCCACGTTGATGTTCACAACAAGCATGGCGGCCGGGCGAGGCATGGTCACCTATGTTTATTGTAGATCTGTACATCACAAACGCCATTTTCAAAACTTAAAATGCGTCTGACGTCAGCATTAAGAGCACCTGTGATAGCATCAAAAGTACAATTTTTAATGGGTATACATTTGTACAACGGTATTGACTAAGCAGAAGTTACCTCTGCTCACGCATTTCAGGACACGCTTGCTCGTGCTGACGTCATTCTAATTTTCGCACCCCTTCGACCGCTTACTGGATAAATATAGTCAGGTGAAGTGGATTGATGTTAACACCAACATTCTAAAACCTTTTTGATTTTGTCACTAAAATAAAGGAACAACAAACTAATTTGCTATAATCCGTCAGTTCAGAAATAGTACAACCGACCTGCAGCATCCGCTATGTACGTTTCCGCTAGTAGACGTGCAAGCTAAACAAGCAAGCAGCACTACCACACAACACCATAATCCACCTTGATTCACGCCACTACAGGAGTATTCTCTCTCAATCGCAAAGATACATGTCGCAATATAAGTTGTTGTTCCTTGTATATCACGGACTTTTGCAAAGTCACGCCTTCTAAGGTAACATTGACTTTATGTATAACATGCATTTATCAGTACAAGCACTCTCCGTGTTAATATGGATAAATAGTCGCAAAAAGTTGTCGCATTGATCTGCTGCTAGTCATAACATAAACGTCGGACGAAATCGTGCTTCTATGGCATTACAGTTGCCATGGATATAGAATAGTAGGTACTATTACAACTGCTAAATTATACATCGATGACAGTAGCCATGCTTTCATGGCGCTATAGCAGGCCTTCGTCGTTCATTGTCTGTTAGCGTGCATCCGAAATTAAACAGCGTAACATTATAGTTCTAAAATCACACCGAATCCGCCCGGTAATGTCGAAATAGATAAACTAAATTCGTGCTCATTTTCGATTTTAATCAACAGCAATGCGCTGAGCCATGTTAATTCACCGGATAATGTGTTCGAATAGAACTTCATTAGTCTCATTCGAATCGGAAATCGAATCGAAAATTAGATACTGTATTGAATTTTGGATTGGCAATAACTGATTCTTATTAAACCGGTCAACACAATTTTGTAAGCGATGTAAAATTAATAATAAATTTAAATTGAATAAATATATACGAAAACATCTTTGAATGCGACTGACTACACGATTAGGTTTGTTTGTCAGTGGATGTGAATTAATTGTTGGCTGATTTTTTTAACGTTACAAATAGCTTAATATCATATTATAATATTTGTAACTTTTAGCATTTGCTACACTTACGCTTGCTACAAGAGTTGTGGATCAAATAATAATTGTAGATTTTTGTCAATGTGATGAAGGTCAAAACCGAAATGAAGTAAGATAAAATATTCCAACTTAGCATGTTTCTAGAACAACAAATGACACTTTGTTTGCTACAAACCCTGAAGATTTTATAAAATAGGAGGCGTACATACCACATAAGTAAACCGAAAAAATAAACATAACGTAAAATTATAGTTAACTGCAGCAATTTCCAAGTTCAAACCATTAGAGTTCTCACGAGACCCAGATGCTCTTAGAAACAAACGGTTAACCAAAACAAACGTGGCCAAGGTTAAGTTTATAATTTATTGCCACTTGAACGATGACGGGACGCCAGTTAACCAAAAAAATGTATCGCTCAATCCAATAAACAAAGAGCTCTTTCGATGAGAGGCGGCGCGCCGAAATGACGTGAATGTGAGCTACCTATTCGTCATATATGAATTTCTGACATATCCATATACAGTACTAGCTGACTTCATCCGCGTGGATTTAGTTTTTAAAATCCCGCGGGAACTTTGTGATTTTCCGGGATAAAAAGTAGCCTATGTCACTCTCCAGGTCCTCAACTATACCCATGCAAAAAATCGCGTCATCCATAGCTCTGTTGCAGCGTTATTGAAGGACAAATCAACAAACCGACAAACCAACAAACAAACACAATTTCACATTTATATATTAGTAAGTAAGGATGAATATAGCAAACGCTTTTTTATTATTAGAAGATTATATTATTAGATTTGTATAGATTGGAATGGTGTGAAAGAGAAAAACCTTTGGCCAGTTATGGACTACAGTTAGACCACAATGATATCGATGATTACATTAATAAGTTTGAATAATTTCAGATTAAATTTTTTGGACTAAATAAGAAATTCAGGACAATTCCTATGTAATTTAATGTTAAACTAAATGTCATCAATTTTGTAAGTCAGATAAAAATCTGTTTGAAACATTTTGTAAACAATAATTTTTGTATATACGAGTATGTAATTTTTCATGACAAAATACACAGATAAGTATTTTTTATCTAATAAAGGCACTACATTTTCCTATTTCAATATTGATAATACTGAAATTCTATGGCTACAAAAACATCGTTAGTGAAGTGATGACACTCAAAACCATAATGTGAATGTTGACATTTAACTTTCGAGGCGTCACAGAGATAACTTTAGCAAATGCACTAAGCTCTGGTCTTCATCTTGTTTATTTTTCACATACGGCTAGCTGCGTCAACATAGTTTATTAACATTCAAGATTGTGTGCGGAGCTGGTTAATATAACTTGAATGTGTACCGCATGAAAACATATTTATTTAAACGGATTCCTTGGAACATTTAAAAAGGAAATGTAAGTAGCGCTAGAGATGGTTATCAAATATCATGCGAAACAAATACAAAAATGAAATTTGGGGTTTCGAATGGTATAAGGTTTGTGAGGTAGTAAAGTAAAAGGTACAAGATTAGTAGTTAAATACTTCTCTCTGCCACCTTCTCGGGGACCACAGTTTTCTAGGCATGCATCTACGTCTTTTCAGAGTTATGTGCGTTTCGAACACTTAAATTCACTTGTTTTTGCTTGTACGGTGAAAAAAAACATTGTGAGGAAACCTGCATGCCTGAGAGTTCTCCATAATGTTCTCAAAAGTGTGTGAAGTCTGCCCATTCACACTTGGCCAATATTCGCTCAAAAAGTGAGTGAAGTCTGCCCATCCACACTTGGCCAATATTCCTGATTCAATAGAACTTTTCTCTCCGTCTCTTGAACTATAGAAGCTAGAATAGCTATAGAAGCGCAATATTTACTAACACCTACTCATGACTTTTTATTATAAGGTAAATGTCCTCGAATGAATTATGCTAACATTGAGTAATTCTTTAACAGTAGCCTTAAAAGTAAATAGAGAACTCTCACGAAGCCTGCGCCCAGCGAGATCACACGCGGTGATTTTATACACGTGAGTATTATTGTAAAAATAAATGAAAACATGCCTTTTGAGTAATGTTTGTTTTGACGACGGCTACCATATTTATGGCGGCGAAGCGAGTGTCGACGTTTAGACCCACACAAAGAAGGATTGAAAGGAGCCTTGTAAAATATAACTCGCTCCCATTTTGGAATTGATTAATTGTATGTTGCGATGCGAGAGTTTCAGTTCCTATGATCTAATATTAAAAGAGCTCAAATGCGTATTTGTCGTCAGCCAAGACATTAAAAGTAATTTTTTTAATTGTAACCGTCATTAATCATTGCGTTGATTTAAAATAACGATCTTGTTGATGGCGAATTGGGATGGGTGTTGATTTGTAATTGTAAGTTCGGGAGGAGGATTAAGCTCATTGTTAATTTTTTTTACCGACGCGTCGGTGCGTGTATGACCAAAAATTGCACAAGTTTTACCAAAGTTTTCGACAAAGCATCGCTCGTCTCACAATGGACTATTTTTGTTCGTGCGGTCTCAACTGACAGTTCGCGTGATGTATTGGGCTTTAGTAGAGGATTATTTTTACCCATTTCACGAAGTTTGCATGCATCTATTGTATATGCCGGAAGCGGCATCACAAAGCAGCAACGAAATTATTGTCGAGGGTACATTTTTTGAGTCTATGAATGATCGGGGCTTAAAAATAGTAGGTACAGTAATGTGAAGATTATGAGATTGAGAATGCATTAACTTAGTCAATTAAAAATTTTACTGCTATATTGAAATAAATTGTCAAGTAACTTAATATGTAATGTACCTCAATGTACGATGGACATGTAGATTTACATATTTTGCCTCGTGCGAACACTTTGATCATTTAACAATTTACTGTGCGGGTCGTTAGTTGAAAGTTTCTCAATATGAAATGGAGCTTGTAATGATGATATTAGTTTAACAACGAAGTTGAATGTTTACAATAATACTTTAAGGTAAAAAGACACATAGCAAATAAATGTCGACGACAGAGACCACGCTCTACAAAGCTGAGGCTGACTTGTCTCGTTTTGGGACTAGTAGGTAGGTATAATATCTACTCACTGCAGGATACTAAATAACATACTTGTAACCGTATTTTATATTGCTTAATAAACAAAAAACCTGCTTAGTAAATAACGTAGCAGTTTACGTTACTAAATTAATTATACACGTTTATATAAATATTACGCCAAAGTTGCTGTATACCTTTCAGTCAAAAATTAGTTAAATTTTAAAACGTCATCGGGAATTTAAAAACCGAACAAACAGTAACTTTGAAGTTCGAAATAGAAATGTCACAACGCAGAAATGTATAAAAGTTCAGTTTACGAGACTAGCGATGGCGCTTAACTTTGACGATGCGCAGTTTTGTGACATCGATAAAATATAAACGGTGGAACTTTCAAAGAAAACCTGAGCAAACTTCACAAACGTTGACATATTAACTACTCGTATGTAAAGATTTTCGAAGCAACATAAAGAACTTTATGTGCTTCTATTTTATTAGTGTAAAAATAGAGTCATAAGAAGACTCAGGATCTCTCAGCGGGCGATGGAGAGAGCTATGCTTAGAGTATCTCTGCGAGATCAAATCAGAGATTAGGAGATCCATAGGAGAACCAAAGTCACTTACATAGGTCAGCGAGTCGCGAAACTGAAGTGGAAATAGGCGGGGCACATAGTTCGAAGAGCTGATGGTCGAAGGGGTTCCAAGATGCTGGAGGGGCGACCCCGCACCGGGAAGCGCAGTGTTAGTAGACCCTCTACTAGGTGGACCGAGGACAGCAAACGAGTCGCAGGGAGACGCTGGATTCAGGCGGCGCGAGACTGAGGCACAAGTAATGGCAAAAAAAAAAAAACATTTTTTTATGTAATCTACAAAATATTTGAGTCGAATCATAAAAAAACATACAGATAATAATATGTCAAGAGACCTATGTCCAGCAGTGGAGACTTATGTCCAGCAGTGGACGTCTATCGGTTGATAACGAAGAAGAAGAAGAAAGATAGAGTTAATAGGAGTAACTCCTATTAACTCTATCTTTCTTCTTTACTATTATTAACTGTTAATAATAGTCCATTATAGCAAGTCATGACACAATATGATATGACTTAATTACGTTATCACGAGTAAAGGAACAGAGGAAGCTTTTGAATAGGTAATCGCAAATTGACTCTTTGTATACACATGCAGACTAACACCCAAAACAGTAGCGTTATTTTGAAATACAATGAACATAATATTATTATCCATCTCAAAATTGATTAAGTTATCAAACTAATAGAAATCGATAACCTGTTCTGAGATAATTCAGTACATTTTCTCAGAACTTTATCGATGACACCCACCCAGGAAGGATTCTAAAAATAAGTGTGATCTAATTTCTAGATACAAGGAAATGATGTTGAACTTTTGTTGAAAATGTTCCACATTGGGCTATAATAAATAATTTAATTACTAACGGTATTCAGAAATTGTACAGAACTGTGCAATTTCGTCACTACCGCCGGTCATTGTTCTCAAACGTTTTGTATTTCATAGGAATACTTACCTACTTATTTTTCACGAATTGGTGTCGCTATTCTAGGAAATGTCATAAATAAAAAGAATACTTTTATTGGACTCACTCAAACTCTACACTCGTGTGTTACAAGTTGACATTTTTCATCATTTTTTTTCAGTGGTTCAAAAATGTTTTTTTTTTTAATTTACCTGTTAGTCAGTTACATTTCTATCTGTATAATTTAGAGGATTTTAATCATTCTGTTTGATAGAATGTTAGTATGTTAATTTTCATATAATTTCAGTATTTTATGCTTATCTAAATTCAAATATATTAATTTTAGTCCATATATTCTTACCTCGCTGCTTTGGATTTTTGATAGGTCTGAAAAACGTATGTATACCTACTTACAACTATGGAAATCAAATTTTAATAATACCGATTTTTTATTTATAACTCTTTATACAGTATCTGCAAATTATAAATTCCCAAGAATCAGACAGCTGTGCGCGTAAATCTCTTTGGTTCGTCGATAAAACTGTAATTCAGTTGGATTCCGCGAGCAAATTGTCGAATTTTCCAAGCCATTGATGCTCCTTTATCCTTAAGTTGTCCATAGCTATTGAAATAAAATAACTTAATGTAAATCCATTACAAGCGAAAGAACAAATTAGTTACCATCTACAAAACTAAACTTTTTCAACATAATCATTTTATTAATTTTAAGATTGCAAATAATTATTATAGTTATTTCAATTCACCAGGGTACGCGGCTCATGGTTTGTTGTGTGTCGTATCTATATAAGTGGGAACGAGAGCTTGCTCGCGCCTGACTGCTCCCACTTAGGTTCCTGACAGGCACACACACTTACGTATGTGCATGTACAGAAGTAACCACAGTAAAGCTCACGCGCCCTCGTTAATTGCAAGAGTAAATGAGTCTGAATATTTTCGAGTAAACCATGAGGTAAATGATAACTGTAAACTGGGTCTTTTCGTATTCGAATCCCGGCGGAGACAATTTAGAAGTTTTTATTCGTTATGCTGTTTAAAGCGGGTCTTATAGGGTAAGGAAAGGTATTTTGGTGGTATAGGTAAATTGGTTACATTTTTTTAAAAACATCTCACACTCTAACCTATGCAAGCAAGTTGACGAGACGGCACTAGCAGGTTATCACAAGTGTGAGGAAGACAGACATATATTTCACATTTCTCTTGACCGCTCGAGTGTTTTGTAAACAAACTTTTTCATCGAAGTACCGTCCGTGTCGCCATTTTTTTAGTGTGTACGCGCTGTTTGCGTATTTTGACGAAAATAAATTAAAATAGTTAGTGTTCCAGTGGTAAAACGTACTAAATCTTTAAGATACAATTACTATTAATTAAAAAAAGCTGCTGTGAGGTGGTGAGAGATCTAGGTAAGTTGTTATTCCTTAAGTTTTGAAAGTCAATTCTTAGTGTTTATACGAAAGTTTTAGGTACGTTTTTGGAAGGCTAAGTTTGAATCTGATTTGTGTCTTTGCTTGAAATAAAATAGTAAAGTGTAATATAGTGTTCGGAACCTAGTATTTCTGGCAATTGGTGAATATATTTTAATTTAGATTTGAAGTACTTTTTTTTTATCGCCAATTTGCCTGTACAATATTTTTTCCTGTCACCAAATTACCTTATAACTTATTTTTGTTTCAGATCAGTGATGGAAGACAATAAATATAGAAAACCCAGACCAGCAACAACAACTAAACGATCAGAAAAAGCAAGAAAAAGAGATTCGAGTGCCAAATGCTTAACACCAATTCATGTGAATGAGAATGAAGAGGTTTTAACAGAAAGCTCTGTCTTAGCCTTCTACATCAGGAAAACCTGGTCAAAAAACTAGAAAAACTAAGGCTCAAGAAAAAGAAGATGATTAGGAGTGTGGGTTATGCGAAGTTTTGTACTCAGTGGATGTGAAAAAAGAAATGGGGCCAAATGGATCCAATGTTCCTACTTCACGCCATACCACGAGATATGTGTATCTGTTGAGGATGCTGACCTCGAAGAACAGCTTTATTACAGATGTGACAATTGTATATTACATTAATGAGTGATTTTCGTAACTTGAATAATAATATTTTGCAGTTTTAATTATGATTATTTGCTATTATTATAATATCACCAAATTTCCTACCTAGTGTCACCAATCTACCGAACCATATCACCAAAATACCATGGATTTCTTTATAATAAATATAAGAAATATTCATAAAGATATGAAGTTTTCACTTCTTCAAGTCTATTCATTTTATACCTTATGTAGTAGAATATTGAATGGTAATATACGAAAAATCTTTCTCGTAGCCAAATTCCTATCAAATCACCTTCACCATTTTTATCATCAATATACCTTACCTTACCCTACATGTAAATAAAGTTGAGCCGCAATTATTGCAACGACTGTCAGTTTAAATCCTTGTTGGACTATTTAATATGGTCGTACTAAACTACTCCAAGTACAAATTAAAAATTCGTACTGAAAACAACCACTCAGTAAAAATCCACGCTTGCTGTCCACATCAAATTAAGATGTATGTACTCGTAACTAAAACCCGCTCGCTCATTCATTCGTAACTGAAAATGCAAAACATCCTTTTGATAAAAGCAAAACAAGAATTTAGCAAATTCGCAGGATGTCAAATGTACTCGTAAAGCACATAACATCGTAATTATTTACGCAGATTAGTTAGTATTTGTCGCTAATCCCACATGAAAAAGTGCATTTCCGCGAACAACCGCCTTTGATGTCCAGGAATTTCTCGACTTGACGGCTGATTCACCGCAGCAGTTTATTTCGGTCTGCGTTGTACTCTACACACTACCTATAGTACAAGAACTACAGATTATTTTATTTCGACTAACGATTTCGCTACAGTTTTTTCGTTGTAGCATGATTCGGGTGACGTCAATAGAACGCAACTTGTTTTATGATGGTCCAAATTATGAAAAAACATATTTTCTGAAAAAGTTTTCTAAAAAAGAATAGTCTCTATCGATTTTAAAGATAATCATAATCAAATCTGAAATCAGATTACAATAAAAAATTTATTTAGTTAAAAAGTTAGGGCTTAAAGAGCTTTGAGTCTGGGCTTGCTCAAACTTCAGGAGGTCTCGAGGTTAAAAAAAATAAAAATATCTTAAGATAGCTTTGGTTAATAATTACAGAAATGCGCTGAACTTGAATATATGAGTAGTTTACTCAGCAGATTACCATATGCACTCACCTACTTTTCGTTCCCAAATTACCACAATGTCAAAGTCATTATCTCCGAGCATACTTGTCCATGGCATGTAAATTGTAATATTTTAGGAGCGTAGCGAAAGCGCAGCTTCGTTTGTTTTAGCCGTGCGTGCCGTTAGCCGCGGCGATTAAACAGCTACATACATTGGACGTTGCACAATATTTGACCACATGTTTTTACAATCCCATCGTCACCGCGCTATCAAAATATTGATCCTCTTATCCGCAACGACGCTTTGTGGCGCTTTAATACTCACAAGTGTGCCCACCTTTTATTTGCTCACCCCATTAGCTTCCACTTAATAGCCTTAGCGCCCATTAAAAAAATATTTGACTAAGTAGCGACGCGCATCAGCGGCGAATCAAGCGAGGAATTTAATTTTATCAAACTCGCATTGAGGCTACTGATGATTTTTTGCTTCAAGCCTTCATGTTATGGTCATTTATTAAGGCCCTTTTTGTTGAAAAGGACGAATTTAAACCATAAAGGGTGGCCTTGCCACAATTAAGGAGCTGTTAGAGCTAAAAAATGTCACCCTTTTAAAGCGTTGTTGCGACCGAAGCGCCGAAAAAAGTGGTCAATTTTTTATCACCTGGGCTGGAAGTCACAAAATGTTTATCGCCGCTCAACGACATGTTGATTTATGCTTCCACCCCATTGAGTACCGGGGCCAAAATGAATTAGATTGTTTAATTGGTCATTTATTCTGGGAGATAATGTCGGTCGCCTGTGTCGACTTGTCGAGTGTGCGAGGTCACTGAAGTGGCACTTCAACGATAAGCTGAAATTGTTTTTTAATCTGAACCCTTATTTTATAATTTGCTCCATTAAGCGAAATTTACGTATCCGTTTTTTGTAAGTACATAATATATTATGTAGTACATGCATTTAGGCATCAGCTGTTGCTCTAACTTCAGATTTATTACAGATAATTGCTATGAAGGGAACAGCATCTCATGCATTATGGATCACCTTCGAGAAATATGATGTGCTTTAAGACAAAAGGTATAAAAATGGATTTACAAAAGGTGGCTAATGACCGGCCTACACTTTAAAGGCCCACCCGTAACGAAAAATTAAAGGCTTATCTTAAATTATGCTTAATTGGAGGGTCTAAAAATACAGATTGAATTTCGAAGCTTTGATTGATGGCTTCAGGTCAAGGGAGTATTGGCCTTAATGTTATGTATCTAAATTCCAATATTTTCGACGCCCAACAATAAAAGTTACCTTATCTTACAAAGATTAAAACAATAAACATACTTAGAGAGACGTCGCTTTATCAAATACCGAAGCACAGTTAAGTCGTCCGAGTCGAAGTACAATGAGGTATTGTTTCCAAAAACCACTAACAATAGCGCCACTGTGCGACCATTCTTCCTAATTCCCACTAAATTAATCCTCTAAATTACCCGTTCGAGAGGCAATCCGTGAATTTCAATAACAAACGCTCTCAAGAAACAGTATCGTTTTAATTGATTTAACAAAAACCAGTATGAAAGAAATGCTGGCTACACAGGCAGCCCCTTCATTGTATAGTGCAGCTGCTTGCAGAAACAAAACACTCGACTCATAAATGTGCCACTCAATATTTTTTTACGCCATTTACATGGTTCATAATGCACAACCTTGTTGAAATATCGGTTACAATCCGTAAGGTCGAAAATTAATATTTTACATTTTTTTTAACAAGAAAGTATTTTTGGGTTTACTGAACTGTCAGAAACAGTATCTACTTACTGCTTCTTGGAAAAAATTAAACTACATATTACAAAATCTAATTAATTTTATTATTCACAGGAAGACTTACATAAAGATTATTATTTTCTAGTTTTTCAATGCGACTTCATCTGCGTGGATTTAGGTTTATCAAAATCATACGAAAACTTTATTTTGCCAATAAAAGTAACCTATACTCTCTGTGTAATTCTCTATTGCCTGTCGAGTCGAGTGAGAAATGCGTTCAACTGTTCCGAAGATTAGCCCTTTAAAACAGAGAAAAAAAAGTTGTTTTTGTGTTACGTGATAATTATTATTATTATTGAATGATTCCGCAACATAATAAATGTTTTTTTTTTTTAGGTGACTATTATTTCATATCAGACATACGCTTAATTTCCCTATTGGTATAAATATAAAATTCAGTAATCCCATCATTTGTAGCTTTCACTAGACATCGAAATTGCACCCTAGACTAAAATGTAAAGGGCCATTGGTCCTAGCCAAATTCTGGACAATGTCAATGGATTCAAATTGAGACGGTCATCGGATGTGGGCGGGAGTGAGACAGTTAATTCTAATTACCGTCGTATTGTGAGGCGAAATTTTATCGCTATCTCATTGGTGTGCTCATTATGGCCGGAACGTAATTGCGCTCTATTGTACCCTATTCCAGGCCCATTTTTCTGCGAACCGTGTGAATCTGGAGCGTTCGCCCTAATTCGCAACGTTCACGCTAACTTACGAATTAAAAAGGTTTTCAGTTGGCGGAGTTGATTATCCCATAGTATATTTTAGACTAGTTTCAAAGTTAAACATACTAAAAGATTTGTATAGATTAAGTCTATTATTTTAAATATACGTAATTATCTTAAATATGTAAAAGGAAAAGGTGACTAACATCAAAAAGTAACATTTTGAAAGCGGATCCATCCGTTGACCGGAGATGGATTAATACTTGATGATAAAACATAATCCTTTCACCGCAGTCCGAGGCACAATGTTCATCAATATGTTAAAAGGATAGAGTGGGTATACCGCTATTGTGGGCTTATTTTAGAAACACACGATGGCCTTTTAGACAACCACTGATGGACTCTAAAGTTTCATCGCGGGCTGGTGGAGCGATTAGCGCCCTGACAGCTAATTTATATACTCAACTTACCGTTCTATTCTCGGAGGGATGTAACCATAGATTTTATTTTGTCCTAGATACGGCAAAAAAGATTTATGAAAACCTAAAAAAAGGATATTTGTGGCCATCATAACGGAGGCAATATATTGTTTGTCCGTTACCAAAGTTATTGGACCACTTTTTATTCCTATCCCTCTCAAACATTAATTGATTTTCACAGTGAAGGAAAACATTGACAAACACCTTCATGCCTTAGAGTTCTTCCTAATGTTCTCAAAGCTGTGTGAAGTGTGCCCATCCACACTTTACCCATCCATACAGAGCTTGGTGAGCTATGGTTTAAAGTTTAAACCCCTTCCATTGTAAGAGGAGATCCACGGCCGTAGTCCGACAAAGAGTTGAAATGATGATGATGATGATACCGAAACAGAAATAACCAAATATGTAATATGCTAAATCACCTAGGTATATTTAGTGCCGAATAACGACGTAGTACCGACATGTTCGATCGATTTACACGATGTTTTATATTCCAAAAACATTCAAAACATATGTATGTAATCGAATCCCAATCCAACATATCCCTTACATCTATGAATATAAAGAAGAATAGGCTTACAAAATAAGCCAAAAGAAATGTTCTGCCGCCTCTAAAGATTACCATAACCTCGACTGGCATTGTTTCAATGGTAACAACAAATTGTATTCGGAACCCTTCGACTCTAAATCTGGAAACGATTTGGAGTATTCTCTCTTGACAAATAATTTGAGTACCAAATTGTTTCAACGATTCACCTACTTAATGGCCTCGTTAAGGCCCTGAATATTTGACGCACCATCAGAGAAAGCTATTCAAAAGGAAAACAAATCTAATTGGCTACGGTAATTATTAAAGTGTGGAAAAACCACGTTAACTAGATCCAGATTATTTAGAGCAAACCAGAATGGAGAAAAAAGTAAAAGTAAATAATAATTATCATACACTGACTAATTCTATTTTCTCAGAATAACAGGTTTTGTTTTTCCTTTATTTGATAAGAACTAGACGGTGACTACGTATTCTGTGAGTCACTTTATTCAGAAAAGTTGGAATGAGACGATAAAAATAATTTCATTTTGTTCTAGCAGAATGTTTCCTTTCCCAGTTATGCTAATTAATTACATAATATTACGTGCTTTAAAAATAAAGTAATAAAATAAGCATAAAATGGAACAACAGTCGGCTTGTATCCTATAAAGAAGTAATTTTATGTTAACAATTAGTTACACACATTAAGTCGCGTCTAAACGCCAAAGGCAATAGCTTAAGTGATGCCTATTTATACGTCACTTATCATTTTTACGGAGGCATAAATTTAAGGAATCGTTGTCTCGAATGTGCAATGAGCCATCTCCCTAAAAGCTGCATTGCATGGCCATAAATTATCTGACGACGCACTAAAATAGCGTAACACCCCATGCCACGGGAACGTCCGCGACCCCCAACTAAAAGACTACAAATCTGTCGCGCAAATCAAAGAGATATCCAGTCATCGGGGCGACGATTAGAAACGCCCGTTCAATAAACAATTTATGAAGTTGAAGAAATATCTCGAATGATAAATGCATCGCCTGATGAAAGAGCTGGGTAAATTGGAATGAGACTACAATGGCAGCGCAAAGGCCGGAAGCTTCGCAGATTTTTCCCCGTGAACCCAAACAACAATAGCAGTCATTTATACCTAAGCCTGCGGGGCGTCCTTTGTTTAATTAATTATCCAGCGGATAGAATAATTAAGCTCAAATCTGAAGCTGCGATTACAACCCTCTCTAAAATATTTATATGAAATTTTTAATATAAAGAGCTTTATTATTTCCTTTTACTCATCAACAGGTAATTTTTGTTTTATCCTTTTTAAACACTCATGAAATACAGCTATCGGTATACTTACTATAGCTGAACCAATCTTAAAAGAACTAAGCAAAGGTACTCCTAGCTTAGGTACATACTGAAAATGGATGTAACGTCCATTGAAAAGAAATTGTTTACGAACAAATATTACAGTTTCATGGCACCAGTCACCATCAATCAGAGCTCATTCGCAGCTGATAATGTATCGTCAACAGCCCAACATTTAATTGGTGATGGATCGCCATAAACTCTGACAGACGAATTTCACGAGCGAATATCATATTTCGTAGACTCATTCGCTCCAACCGTGCATACATTCGATACGGATTTATTATTTTCGTCTTTACATCTTACCCTCTTTTAGGTTCGGAAGCGATACGTGAAATGACGGAAGATATGAAGGGCGGTAATGGGGGAAAATTGTACTTTATTCGATTTTGATAGACTTGATGATGGATTTAGGTGCCGCCGTCACTCAAGGATTTGGACTGCCTGTAACCGAGAGTTTACCCATCTCCTATACATCATTGGGAAATGAGCTAGAACATCTTTTTTTTTATCTGAATTAGCTTTATAATATTATGAACTCTTCTCCGGAATGAGAGGTATGCATTACCCACGAATCGTCTTCAAGATGCAAGCTATCTCTGTGCCAAGTTTCAGCTAAATCAGTTGAACGATAGGCGAACGATAGAAAAACGGACTGACGGACAGACAAACAACTTTTTTTTCATATTATATTTACCACTGTGTTATTTTAAGAGAGCGGTTGAGATGCACTCGCATCAACCATGCTGGGTGTTCCGTAACTATAAAAGTTATTACCTATATTTTTTTAACTCAGCCTATCTTGGATACACAACAACTACTGAAGTTGCACTTAATATATTTGTTAATATAAAGATAAGCTTTGTTAAGTAAGCATACTTGAAACACTCAGATGCCGCTGTTGAAAAAAAAAACATTTGTCAGAGCGATTAAAGTTATCGTGAAGAAAATTACTCATTAAATCACTTTGTCGTTGAAAGCATACGTTAGAGTTAAGATGGTGTAATTTAATTTATAGTTACGTGTTGGATATCACTATCCGTGGTTTAGGATCGCCTACGTTACCAATTACCTATTCGATAAGAGACTTATTTATGACCCCGCCGAGCCGGTCGGGTTTAGCGCAGTATTAAAATTCATTGTTTCTCTTATCCCCGAAACGTACGATATACCGAGGTCACGAGATATCTTCGTTTTATCTGTGACAAGAATAGGCTTTTAAAGCAAAGGGCCCCCGATAGGAAAGCCGGGGTAGTAATTACGTGACCTCTTCGAATCGGAAAATCCTTCAAGCGGCGCTCGCTCCATTGATCCATTTGCCATAAAGTTAACGTAAAAGTATCGGGTTTCTGAAAATTAAATCTAAAATTGGACCATCCTTGGCATTTCACGGTAGATAAGAGGTCAATTTTATAGTCCCTAGGGGATCGTCAGACGAAGATAAGCTTTAGTTGATAGGGTGACTTAGATGGTATATTTTTAGACGGCGAATGACTATATTTATTGCCCAAAAAGAAATATCTTCCCTCGACAAAATGAACCAATTGAGACCAACACTGATAATAATTAGTGAAACAGGATAGAGGGCCCTTAATAAATTTGCTTCTTCATAAAATACAAATTATTGGAGATGGGGAAATCTATTATTTAATTCACTCAGCGGTTAATACAGAGAAGTAAGCCCGGAGTAACCTAGCATAATCAAATCAGAAAAATGGAGATCCGTTGGTGAACCAGAGTTACTAATGGAAATGCGAAGTTGAAGAATTATAAACGTTAGGAACCTAAGGTACTTGAATGGCGACCTCGTACCAGAAAACGCTGAGATAAGTGACCCCTCAGAAGGTATATGGTCAATCTCAAGCGCTTCGCAGGGAGCCGCTGGACACAAGCGCCACTATCGCGCTCTGTGGCAATCCTTACAAAAAAATTTAACTAAGCAGATTTAATTCAATCTCTAGACACGATGTATCTACATAAGGAAATTTTGTGTTCTTTCTTTTGTCATAAATCTAAAGAACTGAACAATTTGTAAGACAAACTAACCCTTTTTATTAAAAATTTCAATTTTTTTCAACCGGATACCTGCAATTTTGTATGCAAATAGCCAAGAAGGTAACCGTAACGTTCGACATATGCGGCTTATAAATATTTATGTAAATGTAACAGGCGTCTTTAACTTTTTCGCTTCCTGCCGTTTTCGCAAACAGAGGAAGGCGCTAAGTATTGTGATCCGTGTGGGTTTGAGTTTATGGGCATCTCGTATGGTCTACACTACATTGTATGTTAAACAACGTTCGGGAATAGATGGGATATATCCGTTTGGTAACCGATGACCCCTTTGACACTGGATTGATACTCAGTTGTTAGAGTCCTCTATACACAAGCGGTTTTCAATCGCTGCAGATATGCAGCAATATGATACGCGCAACTCGACGGACGTGAAAATGGTCGCGTGACGTGACATGCCTCACTTATGTCACAAGTCTCTATCTCTGTCATTTCTAGCCGGAATTCAAAAATGTTTGCTCTGGTCTGTATTATTATATCAACACCACGAAACTTCTACATCATATTATTATTTTCAACCTTCATCAGCGCGAATAGCATCTACATATCTCGGCATCAATTCTGTCTTAGTGCCATCTAAATATTGTAGCTCTGGCCTCTGACGCGACAAGGCAGTATTTATGCTCAGAATCTGCTTGTGTGAAAACACCTTAATATTTGTAGCGCTTTATACTCCGTCCTGACGAACAACTAATTTCATAGTATTTTGTCCTTGTCAGGGCGTGCTTTTTAGTGGATAGGTATGCATATGCTGTCAAATACTCGTTCATAGTAATTTGAATGTTAAGGTGAAATTCGGCAGGACGAGTTGATCGTTATTATTGTTCCGCAGAATTTCACACACGCGGAAGTTGCGGCTGTACTTTGTACTATGGGACTGCACAGACTTATTACGAGTATTTTTTGATGGGATTGTAAGCGTAGAGTAGTGATGAGGGCATTATCACTCGTCCACAACGCGTTGCTTTGAACAGGTTTCTCCCATTGTAACACAAAATATAACCACAACGGCCGCCTGAACCGCGATCGACACATCCTGCTGAACTCTACTAAGTATAACTAAATCCTTGTAGCTTTTATCTCTCCTCTAAATGTAAACATACCTGCCAGGGGACTTTTTAAATTCTTACACGTAAATATTAAACTAAATGTTATTTTTTATGTCGTCTTAGTTAGGTGGGTTAATGCAACAGCCAAATGTATCATATGACACTGCTACAAGAAGTAATGTTTCTTTCTATTTGTGACTACCATGTTTCCGGCTTTTACTTTTCAATGTTGGCTCTAAGTAAAAAAAGATTTATGTTCGAGTTAATATGAAATATAAATTTACTCGACGTCCCGAGAAGACGTTCTTCAACATAACTGTACCCTAATTAATTGCAAAGTAATATTAAACTCCCTGCATAACTCTACGGGGTAAAATAAAATACCTCATGAACTATGAGGGTAATGAAATGAAGTTTTATTAAATTTTTGATGATCCCGTAATCAAGTTAAAACACTCGTGGAACGTTGAATGAACCTATACACGATATGCGTTTAATATCCGTTAGTAGTTCAAATAACTCAGCCACGATTAAAATAAAACATTGACGTCGGTGAATCTGTGAGATTGATGGCCAAATACGGGGTATTTTTAATAAAACAAATTCCCCAATCTCGCCAAATATTTATCCACCTTATAGTTATGGTAGGTAGGTAAATTTTTTCGTAATAAAACATTGTTTCGGGGCTCTATCTGAGATAGTTAGTCGTTTTTATTTCAGTATTTGTTCCGATTTTCATTCGTTGTTTGTTTCTGATTGTTTGTAGTGGCGTATTTGTATAATTTGTTTGATTACTAAGGATTTATTTGACTGCTTTTTTTGTTAAAAAAATATTGTATGTCATATGATGTTTCCTTCCCGATTATCTGCGTAATTTCGAAACCGATTTGTGTGAGTCTTTTTTAATCGACACAAAAACTTTGTTTCCAACTCCACAATCCTGATGCTGCAGGTGTTCTGCCCACCTAAACTGTGGGGATTTAGGAACTGTCGATTGTAAATTGAAGAAGCGGACGAAGTCACGGGCGTCCACTTGTCAATAATATTAAAAACTTGGGTCAAATACAAAAATAAAGATTAGTGATAAGAGAAGCTAAATATATTTCAAATATGCGTGAAGCTATTTGTGCTAACTTGTGAAACGCTGACGAAGTCACGGATAAAGTACCTGCCTATTATGTTATAACTCTAGTTCGAAGTAAGCACGTTACTTCATACTGTATGCCACATTCCACCCACTGTAAACAATGGTCTGATAGACGGTAATGTTATTACCGATTCCGGGATAAGGGAATGCTATTATTTTCTCCGTTGTGTTAATTTGTACCGAAAATAGAATATGTGTACCTACTGTACGGTGAAGTTCAACTTTAATTCATACGTTAATAGATTCATTAATTTCTAACGTCGATGGCTGCGTAACCGAAGACGTGAACTCTTTATAGGCAAAAAAGGCATTTCCTTTAAATTTTCATCAAGACTAAAGAAAAGGTTGCCCATATATGATTTGATCTTTTTATAATAATAAATAAAATTTAAAAAAGTTTTCTGTGAAAAAAGAATGAAAGTATTTTTTTTTTAAGAATATATTAGCCAAGCTGTACTTAACTTATAATCTTATCTCCCGTTCAAATAAGCGAAAAATAACAACAAAGTAGATTTATATTTTTTTATATTAAATATTGAGTAGGTAGGTAACGTAACATTTTGCTAAAAGCAAAAAAGTTGGCGTCTATTGCCCGAAAGAGTGGAAAAATTGAGAAGGTGTTGATAAAAACTGAAGCACAGGTATTTCCGTTGCATTGAATTACCTGCGCATGGTAAACTAGACCTGCCAGCCGGACCAACTTTCAGTTTTTATGAAACGCCTAAAAATTTTTTCAGAATTTTTTTTTTTTTATTAAAAAGGCTGTCGTATATGTACGGATACTTTGAAACTGTGGGCTAGCGCAAACTTGAGAGGGAAAAAGAATTTTATTAATTCATTCATATCGAGTCCCTTCCACCCATTCTCGGCCCACTACTGGGCACAAGACTCCTCTTGAATGAGAAGAGCTTAGTCCACCACGCGTACCAAGCGCGGATTGGCAGAATTCACACACATTGGAGAACTTATTTAGATGTTCCTTCGCCGTTAAAGCAAGTAAGTATTCTTCTTCTTCTCAATGGGTCACTCTTGTCAAAGTGGTCGTGGTCGCTAAGATGATGCGACATTAGTCGTCGTCGGTCACCTTAATAAAGCAAGTATGTATATCACACTCTAATTGCTAAAAATGCACATAGCTCTAAATTCAGAGTAGGAACCAGCCTGAGATCGTACTCCGAACCCTCCCGAAAAGGAGACCGCAATCTTAATTACTAGACAATTACTGATCAAAAAAAATTTGCTAATTGAAGGAAAAAAAAATCCTTTGCTATAAATCCGCCAAATAATAAAAATCGGTGTGGCAAAAACAGGCCATTCGCGCTGTACTTACACCGTTGTTTCTCCAGGTGTAGAAGAAACTGTGGACTGTGGAACACCACAACACCAACACGCAACACCACACAAACTCCGAAAAACACTCTACATTCGTTTCGCACATTAGATTACACACATACAGATTTTTCTTGTTTGGCGGATTATAGCAAAGGAATTTCACTTTTCCTTCAATATCATGGAATTCTGCAAAGTGAAGTCTTCTTCTGTCCAAGAATTATGGTAATAACATACATCAAAGTAAATCTTAAAACTTTTTACGTTGAAGAGTATTCGAAACAATTATAGCATATCATTACGACCAGACAAAAAGAACACAATATTACTGTTACTCGACGCACGAGTGTTTAAAAGCGTTAAAATTATTCGTGCTTAAACGTTCTGCGAGCTTTTCATAGTTGGGGAGCCACATTCGTAAGTCTGTGTAAAATATCACCGTATCAAATCCTACTAATATTATAAACGCGAAAGTTTGAAAGGATGGATGGATGGATGTTTGTTACTCTTTCCCGTAAAAACTACTGAACCGATTTGGCTGAAATTTGGCATAAAGATAGATTATAGTGTAGAATAACACACAGGCTTTTTATCCCGGGAAATAAGAGAGTTACAAAAACTTTAGTCCACGCGAATGAAGTATTGCGGGCATCAACTAGTTACTAATATTGGGTATCGTATTCATTTTAACTAAATTGTCGTTAAATTTTCTTGTATTTTTAGAAAATGCTGGTCACTCAACGAGACACGACATCAAACGAGTCACAGGGAGTCGCTGGATTCAGGCGACGCAAGACCGAGCTCTGTGGAGGTCCATGCAAGAGACTTATGTCCAGCAGTGGACGTCCATAAGTTGAAGAAGAAGCTGGACACTTATCGATTTAACAGTGCGTAGAGTGCCAGAAACAAATCTACGCGATTGATGAAATAAAACATACCCGTGTGAAACGCGATAGATGCTAGCGTGTAGTAAGCGCCAAATACAGCATGAATACATGCTGTATTGCATGCAAATACAGCATAATAACTCGTAAGATATTAATTTTAAAAAAATGCCTATATTGTCTCAATATAAAATGTGAAAATGTGTTCAGTTAATGTTGCTTTGTTGGTTTGTCCTTCAATCGCGCAGCAAAGAAACAACAATGAGACATGATTTTTGTCTGAGTATAGTTGAGGACATGTAGAGTTACATCGGCTACTTTTATTCCTTTCTTATTTTATAAAAACAAGTTTCACACAGGGATTTTTAAATTCATGGCAAAAAGTTGAGCAAAACTAATACCTAATATGTGCATATAGAAGTATTGGTTTCAAGCTTTGTTTCAAGTGTAAAAACTGAAGATATTTTATGCCGAAACATAAATAAAATTAATAAAATTTATACCTATCAATTTTACTACTAAAATGCCAAATTTTATTTTATTCTGTTCGCTTGTTTCAAGTAAAACGTCCCTCGATAAAAAATTCTCAACTTTTTGATGTCACCCAAAAAATTGATGATCCGAGTTTTATTATAAAGGCTTGGTTAGACACAGTAGGTATGCGGCGGCAGTGCGTATGGCAATGTTTCCAATTCAACTTCTTGAAGTTTTAGCACAAGGATAATACAATGGATTAAATGTCTATATTTGATTTAAACATTGTTTTATACAAAGAAACACACATTTAAAGATTATTTTATGCAAAAAGCACTACATTTAAATGAAACTTCTATGTGAAAACGTTATCAAAATTGTTTGTAAAATGAAGCTGAAATTAATATCCTTAATGAAGGTGAGATGAACGAAAAAATGTTCCCTCGCACACCAGTCTAAAACGCGTTGAAATCACTGTTTATATTCATCTCATTTCTGTTATTTAAGATAAGTTCTAACCCATTTAGCTGAAATTTGGCACAGAGATAGATTATAATCTGGAATAACACATTACTTTTTATTCCAGAAAATAAAAGAGTTCCGGGAATTAACAAACCTTAATCTACGCGAATGAAATCGCGGGCATCAACTAGTAGCACATAACTATGGTGTTACGTGCTTGACCATACAGTTCACTTCTTCGTGCTATTCGTTTTACTACAAATCGTAGAGATGTTCAGCGTATTATCCTATCTAGTTGCTGCTATCTCGCGTCGTGTCTGTCCAGGCCTTTAAACTAGGTGGGATATATTTTCGCTAATTCATCGCTTCGTGGCCGCCAGTGATAAGTGGCGGACAGGACGGGTCGGGACGGAAGTCGTTTTTTTTCTTCCTTCTCAAACTCTTGAGAGCTTTGCAAAAATGTCTTCGAAAAACGACTTTTCGCTCTTAAGTACATTTTGACATCCCTTTTGCACTTATTTTTACAATGCTGTTCCACTTTACTCTCAACTTCACTCCCTTTCGTTACTCCCATTGAGTTTCAAAATAATGAACGCTCGGGATGACGAGCGCAAAAATATTGCAATGTAAATCAAAACTTTAAAGGCCTAATGGTAAGAAAATCAAGAAGTTTCGAGTTCGAATCTGATTTGGATCTTATTAATTTCTGTTAACTTAACTTTTCTAGAATTTGTGTGCTATCTTCTTTTTCCAATAAACCGCTATCGGTTACGTCTATACGTCCACTGCTGGACAAAGGTCTCTTGAATAGATTTCCACAGGTCTCGGTTTTGAGCTGCAGGGAGCCACTGGATACATCTAGTGGCTCCCTGCAACATCTACACCATGCATGTCCACCTAGTGGGGGCTCACCCTTCGAGCACCTTGAGAACCCAACCCCACGAGCGATAATAAGTTAAATGAAATCTCTAGAAGTTATAACAGAATTAGAGAATAAGTGGCGACATTCTACTGGTTATAACTTCAGCCTCCTTTCGGGGAGTCCGGGGTTCGCATCCTAGATCCGTGCCCTCTAGTAGAAGATGGGTTAAGATGATATAATGATGATGATGATGATTTAGAAGTAGAAAAGAAAAGGTATGTAGCTCGTGAACCATTATTGGTGAGGCTTTGTCGGTCTAAGCCTCATATAGCCTTGTATATGAAATAAGTTTGGAGAGGAAAATCGATAGGGTAAAACCTACCTACCTACTATAAATCTGAATAAAGGTAAAACAAACGAATTCGATCAATGGTTATTTATTGTTCCGCAATTTTAGTCCGATCGCGTAATAAAGTTAAAACGCTTTTTCATTTTATTTCCACGCACAAAAAGAAATTTCCCTAAACAACATACAGCCAGGTAAATTTATACATTATACATTTACAAAGCAAAAATACTTATCAAAAATCATATATTATAATATAGTCCCCATTAAGCATAATTTTTTTAAGGTCAATATCAGAAGCCTGTTTGTATTAACTTTATCCAGCATTTTCTAATGCATTTTTTTATTATAATATAATTAAATGATAAATCAATAAAAAGGGATAAATAATAGATTACTTGTCAATTAAACCACTTGTAAGTATCTACAATATCCTAATTCTAAAAAACAAAAACCAACACTGAAAAATTTATGAGTCCAAATTTCCAGTTTCGATGAGAAAAAAGCGTACAAAATACCTAACCAATTTGTTATAATTTGGTTCAGTAAAAACAAAACAAGCACAAAAAATTTAATTGATTTATCCCATTTAGAATTTGGCTTCGTGATGAAAGAAAAGCGTTTGCGAAAATTAAAACCAAATTGATTATGTGCGTTTCAACTTAATTGAAATAATAAAATAACTTACGTGATCCAATAAAGTCCAAAATTCCAAAGCGAAATGTTCCAAAACACCAAAAAAAAAATGTCAATGACAATCACTGAAAAACACGCTTCGAATTTAATTCACCCGCGTTTAAAAATTCGCGCCAACAAAATGGAGACGTGACGTCTACCCTCTTCCAGAGATTCAATAAAACTGACGGTCTGGCTGGCGGTCTAGACGGGGCAGATGGGCAGAGAGGGTTGCGGGGTAAATCAACCCTAGTGAATTTGCCCGAACTGGTGAAGCTCGTATGGTCGTAGAGTTGATTTTTGAACCGCACTATCGTCACTATCCAATACACTTTGGTTTATTATTGTATGGGTGTTGGGTAATTGCTGGCAATGTTTTCATTAACTTCGTCAATTCCGAACGTTTTTGGCTCTTCGGAAAATGTGAACTATGGCTTGTTTCTACCTGTAGTACCTACCTACCCTTTACAAATAAGCTTTAGCAGATTACAGAATAAACTTTAACGTTAATATTTAAATCCGGTTTAAAGCTTCCGGACCAAATTACAGCGTGCAGCATGTTGCGAAAACTTTAACAATTTTATTTCAGTCTAAAGTTTAGAAAGTTTTTCAAAATCCAAGCGTATCTAAGCTCTCTTCGGTATTATTTCCTTAAATAGAACACTCGTTGGCACAACGCGTACCTAGAAACTGCAGTTAAATAGACGATCTATTAATAAAATGTCTGCAATGTCTGTGCAGTGGATGCTGGGTATAATCCGTATCGATCAAGTTTAAATTTAGTTCCGTATGAAGCTCTGGGCATACAATAGGCAAGACAGCCCAAAAAGAGACGGAAAACTGCAGCCGTTGGATACCAACAACAGTAATTTTTAAAGAGCTTTTGATTTTTACATTTTGTATCTATCTAGTGGAAATGTTTTCATCTTCATTGTCCTTTATGTATTGGAACAAAGCAGCATAACTAATATCAATGGTTTTTTTAATACTTTATTTGTTTCATGGTTTTGCAGATTTACTTTACGTAAGGACCGTACCTAGGTACTTGTTTGTTATTACGAAAAAAATTGCTACATAAAAAAAATAACTTATTACCAAAATATGACGTGACTCTAATATTATGTACTTGATTGTTTTATTTGAGCCCAACTTATAGCTAAAGATATTAACTTTGTCTTCCAACCTTTATCGTCTATCGGACGTGACTTATAAGTTAACATTTCAATGCAAATACGAAATAAGTCAAATTGCAAAATTTCCAATGAATTTATTTTTCCAAGTTATTAAAGCTGTATATATAACATTAAAAAAATATACGCGACGAATTGAGAACCTCCTTTTTTCGTCGGTTAATTACCAAATACTAGTTTGAATGATATCTCTACACGCTTTGAAAGGAAAGTGGTCTATCTATGAAACTCACTTTGTAGCGTATGAGTTGTCATAATATCATAGGATACCTCCTCAGAAACTCAAGATGCGGGTAAAATGACAAATTGATGTTCACATGACAGGAGGTTTTAATGCGAGTGTTTAAAGTGGCACTGAGTAATAGAAGCGCGGTGATACGGCGTTACGGTATCGTATGACTAAATTATAGTACACTTACAATGACAGAGCTACAATGGGTTGTTTATGTGGAAATGAATTTTGTACGGAAGCCATGGTAATTAGCGATAATCAGGAATAACGCTTAGGTACCTATAATACAATTTAATGGTCATATATTTCAAATATTTTTGATTGAATTTCCGCAGACTTACACCATTCTGTGGATTATGTACAAATTAGGAAATTATTAAAACCCTTAAAATTTTATGCATAAAATAATAGATATAAAATACTAGCTTTTCCCCCTAGAGTTAGGTTTTCAGAAATCGGTAAATATTTGCTTTCCCAGGACAAATAGTAACCTATTTGTAGTTAATCTCCGGGGCATAAATTATACCCACAGTGATTACCCGGTGTAAACACACAGAATAATCTATACTATTATAATAAAGAGAGAGCGCGAATTTTGTGAGTTTGTATGTATGTCCGGAGCAAACTTTGGAACCACCGCACCTATTTCAAAAATTCTTTCACCATTTCAAAGGTACATTATTCCAGATGGTTATAGGCTATATATTATGCACATAAATGTATTATGGCTAGATATTATGTGCAAATTTGTTAAAGAAGTCGGAAAAATTTTCGACTCTCAAACGTTTTCAAGGCGTGCGCTGGGTCATATACTGTTATTGGATGAAAATGATGTATGGGTGAATTGTTCCTCTTAAAGAGTTCTAAAAAAAAGTCCGCGATAGCATATGTCTAGCTTCTAAGGATAACTTACAGTAACCATTTCTATCTTTCAAATTTTGATTAAAAATAATGAATTATTTTCGACCTTCTTTAACCGATGTGATGTCAATCTATATCTAAATAAATATGTTTATTATCGTAAGTGTTTAATTTAGAACATATTTGCCCTTTACACTATACAATTTAAATAAATATCTTAGAAGTTATTGGAAAATTAATATATCCGCGCGACAAAATAATAAAATGGTGCCAGCCGGCGTGGCGGTGCACGGTGGCGGGTTTCGGTGCGGGAGATTCCTGTGATTCCTGTGCCTGTAGTGATCTTATTTACAATCGTCTCCTATAAGAAGCTCTGTGCGATCAGTCCCGTAAAAACAAATATTTAAATTTTCAACCCGGACGAAGTCGGCGCGGGCTTCTAGTTAATAATATAATGGCTATGGCAATGCAAAAAATCACGTCGATCCGATGCTCCGTTGCTAGTTGCTACTGGTAAATCGAAAGTCAAACCAACAAACAAATATGCCTGTTTTCGCATTTATGATATTAGTATCCAAGTACATAAAGATTACAGACAGAGCCATCTAAATACTCTAAATTCGTAACAGAACAACTTTGCAAAATAGGTAGCTATAAAGATGGGTATTTTATTTCTTTATTTTCTTGTTTGTCAGCAAACGCGTAAGAATGAAATTACACAAAAATGTAGATTATTAAACATAAATTCGAGTACCATAAACGAGTACACCCACACAATCTAATCATACACAAAATTTTAACAAACTTGAGTAAATATTGGATATCTTAAAACAGCCCATCAAGATAAGATTACGCCTGATACGTCTTGCAAACATACTTAATGAGTTATTCTGGGAAATCTTAGCCGCCTTTCATGTTTTATTTATTTACTAGCTTTTCCCCGCAACTTAAACCTCATCGTGAATTTTTTTAATTGTACTCTATATCTCCTAGAGAGGTTTTTAAACAATAGATCCAGGCAAAAATACAAAGTCGCTGCCGAACTCTAAATCGCTAGTTGACACGACTTTGACGGTAAGGTGGTAACTAGACATGCCCAAAGCCTCCCAAGGATGAGCCGAAACCAAAAGAATAATGCAATACTATTATATTTACTACATTTCTTTGATCGCCCCTTGCCCGCGTTTGTCCTTATGAATAATAATGATGTAATTATAAAAGCGATTTTCAAGTAGATAGGCTAAAAGGTAGTGTTTCGATAAGAGATAAGGTCAACTCAATACAGGCAAATTGTGAAGTTTGCAGGTAGGAACTACAGTTTAAGCCGTTTAATTCCGAACGCATCGCCGGGTTAAGCTCCCAAAACATAGAGCTATAGAGATTTAAACTTTACCAGCCGGCTCCCCGCTTTTAATATTTTATGTGTGTTGATGTAACAATGAGACGATATACCTACGTGTATTGTGTGATACTTGAAGGATATAAGTATGTATTGCTTATTGCTTGACCGAATATCGGACACAGTGGCCAATCTCGGTGAAAATTAGCCTACTATATACTCAGGAGATATAGTGCACAAATACTCATAGATGCACTCTATATTTCTTCACTCTGATGCTGAGATCTACAGAGCGTGCTCCGAGTTAGCTATAACTCTATCTTAAGTCTAAGCTCAGACTTAAGATAGAGTTCTGCAGGAATACTCCGTTTTTCCGGCATAAACGGCCTACATGTTATTTTTCAAGTCCTCGACTATACCCGTAAAAAACGCGTCAATCCGTTACTCTGTTGCTGCGTAATTGAAGGACCAACAAACACACTTTTGCATTTATAACATTAGTAAGGAAAAGCCATCAGAGGGCGCTACACAGTTCATCAGCTCGGTTTTTAAAAATAATAATATGTATTTTAAGCTTTGTTCTCGTTTTATAAATTCTTTATTACACAAGTAAAACCTAGTAAAATGTTACATTAGAGCTTCTATTCTTAAGTTTATTGTGTAAGCTCATCTGCCTACTCGTAATCTTCATTCACTGCTGATTGCGGTATGTTAATTCCATGTAAGTGCGGAGAATTTCATTCAACATAATGTTATATGCAAATCTGAATAGGTACATGTAATTTATGGAATTGAATTAGGCACAATGATAATAAAGAAAGTACTTATTTTATTTATTTATTTATACAACGGTATAGAATATCTTGGAAAAGAACATATATGCTTTTGTTGCAAAAATTTAACTTGAAGGGGGTGAAATATTGTTTTGAAGATTTTACTCCATAACTTCGTAACTTACCCAATTTTGATAACTCTTTCTTAATTGGAAAGTGTATATCAATAGGTAAGCTTTGTTTAATTTGGTGAATATCTAATAAATATTAGATGGAAATAGAGATCACAACTCCTCAAGGATAGCAGCAAGCCACTCGCATAAGATTTGGAAGAATTTTTATATAGAACTAAATGAACGCGGACAAAGTTGCGGGAATCAGCTTGTTTATAATAAAATTACTACTTACTAGGCCTGACAGAAACATGGATAAGCTTAAAATCTGTTTAAAATAAATTGACGCTAATTGTCTTACAACAGAAAACACTTCTAAAGCGAAATGTAATAAATTGTTTTAAAATTCCACCCCTCTTACCCCATTAGCTATTTTCCAGGAATGTTTACGAGTTATTCTGGAATCGTTCCAAAGTTACACTACCCCCCTCATTATGGGAGTAGTGTTAATGCCGAATGTCCGTGAAATCTCTTAGTGAACACTCCACTCAGTTTTAATTCTGTCTCTTTATTGCTTGCTTCGTTAAAGCTGAGAGGTTATTTGGCTGAGGAGTGAGGAGGGACAGCATGAATCCACGCCCTCGTTCATGCTGAAAGAAAATAAGCGAACAAAGGTACTACGTACGGATTTTGATGTTGGTAGCTACTAGCTATCCTTAAATCCGAGTACATCATATTTTGATTTTATGCTTTTTCCATAATCGGCACATAACTAAGATAAATACTTTCATATAGGAAAATTATTTTACGAACTCCCTGGCAAAGTGGTGAGCGGTGTGATTATAATGTGAGAGGTCTCGTGATTGATTCCCGACGGGGACAATTTGGTAGGGGACATCTGGTGGGAGACTGGTCATGGCAAGTTAGGACACTACCGTCAAAGAAATGCTCCAAGTGAGTTAATGTTCTGGCACAATGTAGGAACCGACTAGGGGTATAAGTTTAATTAGAACTACCATACTCCTTCCAAGTTAACCCTAGTGGGTTAACTTGGAAGGAGTGAATGAGAGAAATTCAATGCCAAGATAGTCCGTGACTGCGATCTCACCTGATGGTAAGAAACGATGCAGTCGTTAGAGTGTTTTCTCGTCGAATGAAAATACAATTGAATATTTGGAATTTGCACAACATCCAACCGACATTTTCACAATCACGACGACACACTTTTACATAATATGAAAATTGTAATATTATGCAGTATTACTATTTCTCTAAGGATTTTTTATAGAGTCGGTTGCCTGATGATGGTGATGCCAATCTCTTTGAAGCCTCAATAGCCCAACGGTTAAAGGTGCGGACTGCGAACTGAATGGTCGCAGGTTCGAAACCCACCGGTTGCACTATTGTCGTACCCACTCCTAGCACAAGCTTTTCGCTTATTTGGAGGGGATAGGAGAATATAAGTCAAGTTCAGCTTGGCTAATATTCTTTTAAAAATAAAAAATCTCTAAAGAAAAAACATAATATACACCTACAGATACCTCAGACAGCTTGCATTTAGAAAATAAAAAACTAAATTTCATTCATTGTAAATGAGTTATGGTTTCTTTTATACAGTTCACAAGCAACCATCATGGCATGTATCGACACTATAATATTATTGTCATAAAAAAAAGGATTTGGGTAACACCATTGATATGGAGCTAATAATAGTAGCAACTCACGCGTCATCATCTACCCGGGGACATTAATTTTTTTTCTTTTTAAGCTTGTATTATCCTTGTTTTTTGTGTATCTATCGTATTTAATAAACTAAACTTTTGTCAGAAAAAGTTACTAAACATTTTCAGGAGTTATACAATTCAATGAATGGACAAAATATGTCCGAATAATATTTTATGTAACAAAAACTTTTTTAAGTAGGTATATATTTAACTTTCTTTAAGTAAGTCGTAAACCCTATTAGACATGCCTAAACTGCATAGATATTTTTAGGTACTTCGATTAGAAGATTGCTTTGATCTTCAAAAGGGTATCGCTACAAACGCGGTCTTAAATCCTAATGAAAGAAAACCAGAAGGTTTTGTTTCAAGTTTCAGTGAGGTAAAAGAAATTACAGAAATGTTTGTCAAAATTAAAAAAGGTTAGGTATAAAAGTAAATAATTTGCAGATATGAGATTAAAAAATAATTTTAATTTAGTCTAGGTTGAAAAAAGAAATTCATTCATATATTCATTTCAAACCATCACCGGTTTACTATTGGACAGAGGTTCTTTGAAATGAGAAAGTTACAAGGCATAGTCCAACACATTTGCCAATTGCAGATTGGCAGACTTCACACAGTTTTAAAAACGTTATGGAAAACTGACATGGTATGCAGGTTTCCTCAAGATGTTTTCCAAGCTAGAAATACTTATAAATACTAATTATAAATGAGAAAGTGTGTTTGTTTGTTGGTTTGGTGATTTGTTAGTTTGTTGGTTTGACTTTCAATCACGCAGCAACGGAGTAACCGATTGACGTGAATTTTTTGCATGGGTATACTTGGACGAGGACGTGGAGAGTGACATACGAATGGCTACTTTTTATCCCGGAAAATCAGAAAAGTTCCCACGGGATTTTTAAAACTAAATCCACGCGGACAAACTCTCGGGCATCAGCTAGTTTCAAATAAACTGAATTCCAAATAGACTAAAAAGTAAAACTGCATTGTCTAGACTCTAGATCGAGAGCAAAATCACCGAGCCAGGCCACAAAAGTCTTTCCCCGTTTCGGTCTGATAGGCGTTCTCAACAGAAATTACAGAAAATATTCAGCTGCCGGTAACAAAAGCTCGTTCCCAATGGTCAAGTTATTGTTCAGCGCCGGGATATACAATACGACATCATGGATCACCCGTCCCCGACAACAATACAACTTTGGTTTTGTAATAACTTTGAACCGATCATGGAGTTTGAGCAATAAAAATGTTTGAACAGTTTCGAACAGAGCTTTTTTGTCGCATCCTGACTGAAGATTTTTTGAGGAATAAATTAATCATTTTAGTACCACTGCAGGTGTATTAGGAATATGGACGCTACTCGTTACATGGGATAAACGATTTGAGTAAAACTGAACTTTCTTATTTTAAAATACCGTTGATGATAGCAACTAGGATAACATAAGTCCACGACAATATTATTAAAAAAATCTCTATATAAAAATGCCGTTTACTAATTAATAGGAATAAGGCCAACTAACCAAATCAAAACACTTTATCAAACCTCAAAATACGGCAGTATGGCAGCTTGTATGAAATGGTGAACTGTGACGTCATAGTCATTTGATTCACTAATTATCAAACTGGTATCATACTGTTATCAAACTTAAAGCTAATAGTGGACGTGTGTTTCACTTAACTATTTTGAACAATCTTCTATTTAATAAATAGGTAGGTATAATTTAACCGCAAAAAAACTTTTTTAAACACCGACTTCTCCAGGATCCCATCACCAGATTCTGACCTGATGACAATGAAACCACTTGGGAATTAGGTATACTCTATCAAACAAAAAAGAATTTTCTAAATCGGTCCAGACATCTTTGAGTCATCGGGAAACACACGTAAAAAACTTCCTTTTTTGGAAGTCGATTAAAAAGAAATACGAATCAAGCACAGCTGAATGACGCCTTGGCGCTTATAGTAAGTGACAGTTTTTCTATAAAACAAACTTTGCTTTGACAAAACTAAACTCAAATAAGTTAAAATTCGCGTGAAATAGCTTTTATGAAGCCCGAGCTTACAGAATGTTTTCAATCTTTTCCTGCTTATATTTTGTCTCCTCGAAAAGTATTAGATCGTCGATGCATGTGACGTTTTCGGTGAATGTGACATTCCCATACCGTGTGGGACGATACCATGATACAGTTTTATTTTGACAAAACTACAAAGAATTCCCTTTGTTACATTTGGGACAATATATCAGCATGTGACACAAGGTTTAGTGAAAAAAATAACTATTCATAGGTACATACTCGTAAATGTATCTTTTACTACGCCTACTAGCTATCACAAAAATAGTTAAAATACTAGCGTAAAGCTGATATAGTACGTAGTATCCATCAGCTTCCTGCAACTCGTCTGATATCATTGGTCTTCCTAGTAGGGGATGCTGCTAACACAGCGCTTTCCGACGCAAGGTCGCCACTCCTGCTCCTTGGGAACCAACGACCATCAGTTCTTCGAAGTATATGCCACGCCCATTGCCATTATGCATATCAAATCTATCCAAAAAAAAAAAAAAGAAAATTGTTAAATGATTTTATATTCGTGGAAAAGAAAAACAAAACCCAAACATTTCTTCGTACCTACTTACTGCTTTGACGGAATTATGTATTTCGTAACTTAAATCAAGTTTAAATGTCACAGCGTAATCGAAACAATTACCCAAACCGTTCCCAGTAATAACATGGAAGGTGAAGATTTATCGCATCATCAATAGAATTTCAATGCGCAAGACCACCCGCCACTTACTAACGATGTCGTTAGAGACAATGCTGGTGGCACAATGCAAGAATAACGACCTTCGAAGCTTTACACCATTGATCCCGGCACTGGCACTGGCTAAACAGCCAAAAACAAAAGACGCACATAAATCACACACCTCTTACCCCACAAGTCCCAATGCAAATAATGACACTTTAGAAAAATCGAAAACAATCAATATTGAATCTTACTACCGGGCATTAGGTCCTCTGTGGTCAACTGTAAGTTGTCATTCCATTTTGAATGGCCCGCACTTAGAGGTACAAACAATAGTCTCTGGACGTTGGGCTAACTTTACAACAGTATAACATAATCATTGGTCTATTGTTCGGGGAGCAATTCTCAAAAGTACATTATGGGTGTTAAATAGCCAAACTAGTATAGTGCTGGCGGACATTGTGGAGAATGTACGACAAAATATTTTAACCGCAGCGCGTGGCGAATTGATTACTATTTAAAAACAGCGGGTAACATTGTAATGGCTTTTTTTTTGCAAACATCTATTTAGCTTAAAGGCTTAGTGCTTTGTTAAACATCTGAATATATTTTGGAGAAAACGTTTTTCATTCTTTTACGTCGTAATCTTCCCTTATTAGGTATAAGGGAAGATTACGACGTAAAAGACGTAAAAGACGTAACGTTGTAATTTGTTACAGTTCTATTAGTAAAGTAATAATAAAAGTATTATTAACATGACATGAAATGTTTTAGAAGCCTAAAATTAATGACTTATTATGTAAAATGATTAGATAAAATAAGCTTTCAGCAATGATGCCGGCTCTTCTCAGCAGAATCTGCATTCCGAACCTGTGGTAGATTTATGACGTGTCATAAGAGCTACAAGGTGGCCTACATGAAATAAATAAATTTTGAATTTGAATTTGATGAAAGAGAATTATCATCATCATCATCATTTGCTGAAATCTAGCGAGGAAACCAAAAAAATGTTTGAGATCTGTTTTTTCTTTGGGTGAAACCCCCTATTGTAGACAAGTTTTATATTATAATGCTTACTTTTTATTTTTATCAAACATAGCTAAGAACACTCCCGCCACACACGTACACACACACACACACACACACACACACACACACACATACACATACACACACATAGAGACAGAGACACGTCAAACTTATAACACCACGTAGTTTTTGCGTCGGGTTTAAAAAACATTCATTGCTAAAGGAACAACAAAGATATAATGAAACCACAGGCCTAGCCCAAGTTCCTACGCCACAGTCACGGAACAGTAGGATAGGGAAAGTTGTCTGCCCCCTGGACAATTTACCGGGAGCGATCTAATCTAATTGCCGCTTCGCCTTGACCTTCCTAAATGCATTTGGTGTGTTACCAATTATCGCCTTCGCTGGACACCGTTCAACAGTATATACTTACCTAAATTATAAAGACACATACGTTGTATACAAAACTTAAAAATTAAAATAAAAAAAGGTGTTTGACAAGGTTACGGTAGATATCAAATTGATGCCCGTTTTTAACAACCATAGCTAAGTCATCACCTGAGTAGGATAGCCTAAGTAGCCCCTAAATACAATCTCTTACAGTACGTTTATCTCTATGTGATCGGCCACGTGGTCTTTTCCCCCACCTTGCCTACAACTATAAGTTTTTCCAGGTTATTAGGCAGGCATCGGATAATATGACCAAAATAGCTAAGAATTTTTTGGAAGCATATGGTATTAGTACGGTTAGCGGTCATAAAAATAAAACTTCTTTTAACTAAATAATAATAATCTACCAACACACAATCCACCTAGTATTAACAATGAGTTGCTAATATCCTCAGTCCTCACCCTCCCAGTCCTTTAATAGCTGTTTCCCATCGCATGACAAACTAAATTAACACATCAGATCTCCCTCGCTTCACGCACTGCCTCACTTTTAAAAGTTTTACGAGGAAAAACGCACGTTTCCAATAGTTAGGGAAAGTATTTCTGTAGAACACAAAGTTTCGTGTTGTGGAGTTCGTAATGGCTTAGCGGTTTTAGCTCAATGAACTTAATCAAAAAGTCGCAGATTCGAATGTGGCTCCCTCAATCCTCCTACTATAATATTATAAATGTGAAAGTGTGGATGTTTGGATGTTTGTTACTCAATCACGTCGCAACGACTGAACCGATTTAGTTGAAATTTGAGGGTTTTTATTCCCGTGGAAACTTTTTAATTTTCCGGGATAAAAAGTAGCCTATGTGCTATTCCAGACTATAAATATCTCTGTGAGTTTCAGCCAAATCGGTTCAGTCGTTGCGGTGTGATTGACTATCCATCCATCCATCCACCCATTCATCCATACATCCGGTATTTATAATATTAATAGGATTGTTATGTAATTTCCATTTTAACTTTAAAATTGTTAAAAAACTGAACAACATGGCTGTGATACACGCATAGAAATAGTCATTCTTTGCTTCAGAGGGAAGAGGGATATAAGACACACACAAGGGATATAAGGGAGTCATTTCCAAACCCCATTATGATAAGAGACCGTTCGTGTGCTAATCACAAACGTGAGAAGGAGTCACGACATAATTCGCAAAAGAGTATAGGAAATTTTTATATCGCGTGCGGGACCATCATACACGCGATAATATTTTCTTAATGAGAAAGAATTTCTTTCACATGACTGGGAAAACTGCCGAGGCGTTGCAGTACGGATGATGTAGGTAGGTACCTTTTTTTTAAGCCTCAATGGTTAAAGGAGCACACTGAAATCTGAAAAGTCTACGGTTCAATCCCCATCCGTTGCACAATTGTCGTATAACACAAACTTTCCGCTTATTTGGAGGGGATAGGCCCACAACAAAAAAAGGATTTTCAACCGGTACTGATACCTGTTCAGAGTTCAAGTCAGTTGGTACTGTTAAGGCTCGGCAGCAAATGACGTGCCATTACAAAAGTCGTCGTTTTCGTGAACTCTGCCGATGCGCCCGATGCAGACACATATTTTATTATGGAGCTCTTCTGCCATTCCAGTATTAGTTCTTGAATTATTGACAGCTCTTGGATTATTACCATATTTCATACCATATTTTTTTTTTTTTATTCTATGACAAGATAACCCTTGACTGCGATCTCACCCGATGGTAAGTGACGATGCAGTCTAAGATGGTAGCGGGCTAACTTGGAAGGGGTATAGCAGTGTAAATTCAACCCATACCCCTAATCGGTTTCTACACGCCATCGTGCCGGAACGCTAAATCGCTTGGCGGCACGTTTTTGACGGTAGGGTGTTAACTAGCCACGGCCAAAGCCTCCCACCAGACAAATATAAAATAATTTTTACCAATAACCATATTATAATTATCGCTATAGTAACTTCAAGATTTAAGTAGGTACGTACGTACGTAGGTAAGTAGCTGATAACCGCGACGTGGATTTAGTTTTTAAAATCCCACGGGAACTCTTTGATTTTCCGGGATGAAAAGTAACCTATGCCACTATCCAGATCCTCAACTATACCCATGCAAAAAATCACGTCGATCCGTAGCTTTGTTGCAGCGTAATTGAAAGACAAACCAACAAACAAACACACTTTCGCATTTATAATATTAGTAAGGATTATAATTTCTATTCGACCTTAGCATAGAAGTTAAAAATGTAGTGGCTCTGCTAATTTCTGCTTGGATAGGTACACATATCGGAACGTCCATTTTGTGCTATAGCAACAGCTGCACAATTTACATACTTCCCACTTCCTAACTATGACGGCAACGTTCCAGCAATCTAGAGTCTAGAGAACAGTTGCGTCGTTATCTAAAAACATAATATTAGCTTTATTTATAGCTACATTATACTTATAGCTACATTATACTTTTACAAAGCTTCTTATTTAATAATGTTGATGGTATGAATACTGAATACATCACTAATTAGGCTAATTAGTATTTTTCATATAAATAATATTTATTTATCCGCTACTTGCTGAAAAAATACGTAATAAAAATTTTGTAGGTATACAATGGATGAACCATTAAAAGAGATGTTTGGGAACAAAAATCTGTAGAGATAATTGTTTCCAAATATTTTTTTTTTCTATTTCAAAGTGAATTTAGATTAAGGACCCAGCGACATTGGGATATTTACCTAATTATGAGAGTCAGTGTAGCTGGTTCTAATGTACACAATCTCTAAACCAAACCAAATTGACATGTCTAAAACTAATGCTGTAAAGCTATTCTTTTCGGCGTAGAGCACTATGAAAGAAACAGACAGAGCTGTCAATTTGGTTTAGTTTAGATAATTAATTTTATTATAAAAGAACTAATTTGTCCTCGTAACTAAAAACTCTCAATGTCATATTAATTTAAATCTACTTTTAGGCTTGCACTCCACGGTAAAATCAATGGACGGAAAGCACTGATAAAGTCCAAGTTGGGGTGCGCTTGCCTAGAAAATGCCTATTCACTTTTGCCTCAAGTTATAGGTGGCTGGAAACACGGATGCTGGAAGGGCGTTCTACACCTTAGCAAACTGTCGAATCATAGTTGCGACGTAATCTTCCACGTGTAAAAGTACCTATCAGTTGCCATGTAATCTACGTATAAGTATAGGAAATTTCGATATCGCGTGCGTGGCTGGCAGACACAGACACGCGATCATTTCTTGCCGAGGAGGAAAGGCGGACTGATAATATTCTGGCAAGCTTCCTTAATAGACTCCACTGTGAAAACTAGGCTGCTTGCGGTGTGCATGTAGTGCTCTTTGTGGTAGGTCTGATTGTAAAGTACCATAGACTACCTACTCTTTGTGATCTGACTACTTCTATGCTATAGGGTACTAGTTGATGCCCGCAACTTCGTCCGCGTGGATTTAGTTTTTAAAATCTCACGAAAATTCTTTCATTTTCCGGGATAAAAAGTAGCCTTTGTGTTATTACAGACTATAATCTATCTCCGTGCCAAACAGCTAAATCGGTTCATCGTTGCGGCGTTCATCTCACGAAGTTACGGGCACTTAACTTGTAGTTACGCGTCGTGTACATGCACATTGCGTAAGTGTGCGTGCCTGTCAGAGCCTAGGTGGGAGCGGTCAGGCGAGAGCAAGCTCTCGCTCACACTTATAAAGATAAGACACCCACACAACCATAAGCCACGTGCCGTCGTGAATTGAAATAACTATAGAATCGTAAAATTGATTCTTCCTTTTATTCCTTTTATATGCAAATTAGAATGTGATGACCTCCCATCTAACTATTTCAGAAATGGCAAGCAAGGAAATTTGTTTTTCAGAACATCAGCGAAACTACCTTCTACGTTCATGTTAATGTTAGGCACTTAGTTGAATCAGATAGAAAAACAAAGTTTTAGAATACATTATGAAAATATTTTAGTGGTACCTAAATAGATTCACGAATACAATAGAACTGAATTAATTGTAATTTTTGCTTAATCATGTAAAATCTAGCACTGAAGGAATGTTAATATCGAGGTTAATAGCTTTTAGTACACAAGTGAGCTTGTTAACCTTTGAAAATATGTGCTCTTTAGGAAAAGGGTCTTGCATTCTTTCAGGCAATTATTTCTAGGTCGGTAGAGAATTGTTTTTTCAGCATAGCAACCTTGCTGATGTGGGTTACTCATCAAGTAGTTAAAGTAAACTTATCTTTAAAGTTGAATAGGTCTATTTTGACTATACTACACCTTTTCCATAGAAGTAGTTAGGTTTTTGAGGGCTTTGTTTTATATTTTTATCGAGCAAACGAGCAGGCGGGTCACCTGATGTTAAGTGATTACCGTCGCCCATGAACATTTGTAGCACCTGAGGTACTACCAATGCGTTGCCGGCTTTTCAGGAATTTGTTGGTCCGCCCCTTGAATAACCCCATGTTGTAATTTAGTGGGAACATCGTCGCAGGAAGTTCCACAGTTTCAAAGTACGTGGAAAAAAGATCTGGCACAACGGATGGTCGAAGTGCTCCAGACATCCAGGTGGTGAGGGTGAAATTGCTTATTTCTTCTTCGTCTCGCCTAAGGACCTACCTACTGGCTGTTTATTTTGAACGTATGAAATAAAAATGGATTTGGCTCTGTTAAATATTTCTGTTTGATACTTACCTAAAATGCAACCAATTTAGGAAAAGACTTGCCATCGTCAAAGGGCTCGTATCATAATATTTTCCTTATACTAATAATGCTTATTTTTGCTAAAATGTGTCTAAAAGCTGTTGTCTTAGACTGAGCTTTAGTTCTTGGTGATAGAGTGTTTTTTTGAAAAGCATGACTTAAGAGTCACGGGATCGTTTCAACTTGAGTAGGTCCATTTCTTTCGCCGCCCATAATAATGTTGGCGATTTATCAAATCGCAATTTCGTAATAGATACGCCCGCTTGATGTGACATCAGATAAAGGTATATAAATTGTTCGGATTGTTTCGGCGAATTGGAATCACTAAGTATACAGAGTGTATTGAACAATGAAGGAACAATGCTATTGATGCCTATACCTTAGATAAGCACTGACAAATTGTTTACAAGTTATTTTAATAGCTTTGTTATTCAATTATTTTTACTTTATGGGCTTTGTTTTTTTATTAAGATATAGGTAAGATTTGAGAAATTCTAACAAGATTTTTAAGAAAACTAAAACTACGTGATCGAAAAATTGGTCATCAATGTTATTTGTCAAAATGTTGATTTATTTTAAAGCAAACTTTTATAAATCGTACCTATAACGTATTTTATAGTGGCGTGTTTATTTGTAATAATACCTTTTGTCATGGTCCTTTGTATCGTTTGCAGCTATCTGTTTTATCAGAGACTCTTTTTTAGTTTTGACAAATTTAAAACTGCATCTATGATCAATAGAGATAATTCGTTTTATCAATGCAATAAGATTCAAAATCCCAAGCAACACGATATCTGCACCGCCTAAGTAAATTTGTTTAATAGGTATAGTTCACTTTAAAATCTGAAGGATGACAATGGATTTAAATGACTCTATTTCTGACATCTTTGTCCGGCATTGTCGTTTGTCCGAAATGCGTTGGTTGTAATTTATGTTCTTTTTTCTGTCTCCTGTTTGTACAAGTGCGTGATACCGATTAGAGAGATAAAAATATAAAAGGTGATTTGAACACCTATACACAATGCACACTAAAGCTTAGAAATGCATCGCACTGATACCTAGTTACAATTTTGCTGTGGTAACGTTTATGACTACAACCATAATTATTAATTTTATCAAGGCTATAAGGAACGCTAAATTAATGTTTTACTAGAACTGCATAAATTATACAAAAAAAAGTTGATCAAATATTTACTAAAGATTTCAACCAAGAATCGAATGTGGAGCTACGAGACTACGAGAGCTTCCAGATTCACCAGATCAGAGAAATCGATAAACTTGAAATAAATAAAATACGTATAAATAAAAATAAAAATAAATAAAATGAAGCTGAAAACATAATCCATTAGATTATCGAAACTAATGTCATAAAAATTCACAAATGTGCACATCTGTTTTTTTTTTCTCGGCTCTAGCAATAAATCGATCTTAATAATATTAATTGGCATAGCGATAATTTTCATACTGTAGACGGACATACTTACGACATAGCTATCGTACTATCCAGTATCCAGTATTACTCGTAGTATCCGTATATTTTTTGCCGGCTAATCGGCGTTTCTCGACGAGATTTTCTACAATAACTTTGTAAAATAACTATACTCGTAGCAGTGTGTAATGTCTATTTAGTGTTTGTCATTCATAAAAATATTATAAGGAAATGCGCAAAGAAAATGCCTGTCTATCTGTCTGCTATCTCTTCAATCCTCAACTCAATCTTTTCCGCTTCAACTTATTTTGACAAAATTTAACAATTAAGTAGATACCCATGAGCATGTGAGGAAAGACACTGGTTACTTTTTATTCCGAAAAAAATCAAAATATCAAGGATCTGGATATTTTAGAAACATAAATCGACGCGGTTGAAGTTGCAGGCATCATCTAGAATAAAGTACCATTATTAAAACTTTCTTAGTTTCTGAGAACGCCAGTGAAATAAAAGCTCTATAAAACTTTTTGAAATAGTTAACTCAAACTTACCTCAGAACACCAATTGCGACAAACAAGTCCAATCGCACCGAGTCATTCAAACACAGCACAGCACAACGTAAACCCGGGGTGGAAGCATCGCAAATCCACGAGTACGTACGTAACACCGTGGGCGGAACGTGGAAAATGCCGCCCAAACGCGTGCACCCTCTCCGGCAGCCGGAACCTTACTGAGGGGGAGGGTCAAAGCCTTCTGAGGCTCCCGAGTCCCGATAACAGTCGCGCGCATCCCATACCTTGAGTGCTCCATACATGCATGAGGGCCCTGTAATATCGGAGCTTGGAGCCAGGTAACGAATGATTCACATTGCTCTACGCTTTAACCGCTTTCCCGAATGTCATATTGTATATTATTACATAGAAAAAGGGCTAGGTCGGATCCACATGTTGGTGCCAATGCTCGTACCAACGTTGGCCGCATATTTCGTGAAGCTTCCACAAGTCATGTTAGCTATTAAACTAGTTCTGCCGCGTCAGAGCCAATTGAAAAAACCGACACAGGACGGTCAACTCTCAACGTTGGCGCGAGTGTTAAGGCCAATGCCAATTTCCCGTAACCATGTTGGCCCAACAATGTTGGAGTTAGCGTTGAGGCCAACGTGCGGAGGGGCAAACGGTGTTACAGGAAATCGCGAAAAATAAAAAGTGGAATTGAGTTTTTTTGAAGTGTATTAAACCTATTGCATTTTATTTTAGTTGTATTTAGGTCGTATCGAGCAAGATTTTGTAAGCTACATTTGACTACAAACCTATAGAATACAGCCGGGAATCCCACCCTAAACGTCCTTCTCATATTACGACAGTTCAGAACACTACGCCAAAAAGTTTATCTAACTTAAAACGCCTCAATAGTCGAACGGTTAAGAGTTCGGACTGAAAACTAAAAGGCCGCAGGTTTGATCCTCAATTTCCCACCAGTTGCACTAATATCACTGAGGGGAGAGGAGAATATTAGTCAAGTTAAGACCTGCTAATATTCTTTGAAAAGAAATATTTGTCCGGATTTCAGCTTGTTTGGAGGGGAGAGGAGAATATTAGTCAAATGCCTGCTAATATTCTTTGAAAAGAAATATTTGTCCGGTTTTCATATAAATATCAGATATATCATGATCAAGTCATTAGCAACATTAAAATTAAAATTTTTGTAACGTAGTACTAGTAATAATAAGCTTATATGTCAAAAAGAACATGTAAAATGCTCTTCTATCTCACTAAATAGAAGGAAAAAAGGAAGTAATAACAATAAGGACTACCTACATACTTAATTCCTTAATGGTCTGGAAAACAAACTGGTAGGGAAGCCTGTTTTTGCTCACTACCAAGTACCGTAGAAAGAAATACCTTTCGTCGCATCAGTAATGAAACCAAAATTCTATTGAGAGATAGCTGTAAGATTATAATAAGCTTCAATACTGTTGATGCTGTACTTTTAGATGTTACCATCGCAGAGATATTTTGACGTAGCTTCTAACGTATATTTTTTATAATTTAAATTAACATAAGCCAGATTGTATGCTATTTATTAAGTTCTTTGTGTCTGTTCTTTTCTTATAATCTGTGTGGTGTACAATAAAAGTATATATTCATTCATTCATAAGTTACTGAAAAAATCTTATTAATTAGTCTCCGATCTTCATATCGAATTACGAATAGGTTTCTAGCCATCCTTATTGGAAACGCTAGTTGCTTTTTATTGTGACTAATCCAATAAAATAGTAAGCATACATTTATAGACTAGTCGCAATAATTAACAATCGCAGTGATAGTAGAACATGTCGTATGGAAAATCCGTACGTAATACGGATATAGTGTATTAAGATAGGGCGATTGTCTCTAGGGCTACAATATGTTCCTCGGGAAAAGGAAAAATTACCAACAATAAAAACTGGAGGCTCTCGCAAAATTAACGATGTATGAGTTGACAGCGTAGACGGAGCTTATCTCTATGTTTTTAATGGGAAAGAAAGTTACGACGGTTTCCCTTTTTACGAGAGAGCATTAGCTGTGTTTTCTTTTAATGAAACGTTCTGTACATTTTATTTTTTTAGGACATTTTTATCAAATGTTTCTCTTTTGATATCCACCCCGGGATCCGGACGTAGCTAATTAATTATCATGTTTTGTTTGGTGTAAACACGGTTTCAATATTCTATCGTGAGTGGAGGGAAATTTGCGCCGCAATATTAGCATTCTGGGAAGAATGTTGACCGTGTTACGGATATTCTAAATTGGTGAGGTTTTAAAACAACAAAAACTTAAATCCCAATACAATTAAAATGATTATTATTGAATAGATGATGCCCGCGACCTTGTCCGCTTGCCATCTACTTTATAGGCCAAAAGCAATTAGCACTTTTGCCCTAAAAAGTACATAGCCTATGTTACTCCCTAGGTGATTCTCAACCTATCCTCAGCTATAAAACCACATCAAAACCATAGCACTTTTGCGGCGTGATTGAAGGGCAAAGCAATAAATATGGACACAAAAACATATAGTAAGTACGATAATATATTATATCACATTTTGCTTAATGCTGCAATTCCACAGAAACATTCAAAATGTTAAATTTCAACTGTGCGCCGTCAGAGATTAGGTTTCAAAACTCGAGAATTAGTTAATTAATAAGGTACGTACTTAAAGGGGAATGAAAAGGTTTAAGCGGGAAGTTTCCGACGAGCGTCCATTGACGTGCCCGTAATCCGGCCGTGAATTGGCAGAGCCTGAAAAGTGCACGTACCGTGAAAAATTCGCATTAATACCGATGTTATTATTTTGAAAAGTATAGATATGTCAGGTTTACACTCCATTTATTGTGATTCTTTAAAACAATTTAGTGCTTGCATGCTGTCTGAACTCTACCGGCTCAACCGCTTGGAAAATTAGCACAAGCTTGCATCCTGAAGACGGACGCAATTATCTAAATATATAAAAGGAAAAGTTGACTGACTGATTGACCGACAGAATGATCTATCAATTCACAGCTCAAACCATTGGACGGATCGCACTGAAATTAGGTATACAGATAGCTATTAGAACATAGGCATCCGCTAAGAAAAGATTTTTGAAAAATCGTACTTAACGTTAGCGAAGCCGTGGGAAAAACTAGCTAACAATATTTTCTTAAATCTAAAGTTTTAATAATAATAAAACTTCACGTAGGTAATTTCACTAGTTATCAATAAAGAAAGTTCCAAAGATATAAAATAATGTAACTGTAATTAATTATTGTTTAGACACCTACTCTGTGGGTGAAATACGCATAAATGCAAAAGTTAACGACCTATCTACGAGTATCTGTCTTTCTTTATTAATACACTCAGTATCATTGATTAATACTGTTCCATTGAAATAATGCCGGCGTAAGCGAGAATTGTCAATAATAAATCGATGTCGAAACCCGGCTTTACATTTTCGATTGTTCAGTTGATGTTCAGCTGCATAATGGGCAACCATTTTTGTGCACTGTATAAAACCGATCACTGAAGCATGGCGGAATAAGAATGTTCGATTCGTTGATCACCTTTGCTATTTTAAACCTTGACAATATGGAGACGATAGGTACACGTATGTTTTTTTTTATTCGATGACAAGATAGCCCTTAACTGCGATCTCACCTGATTGGAGGGGATAGGACGATATTAGTCAACTTCAGCTTGGCTAATATTCTTTAAAAAAAATAAAAACGGACGAAGTAGTAAGGGAACATAGCGACATTTTAGAATGTTAAATAGTATACGATTTCTGTTCCTAATGTTACTTTAATGGAATGGATTAAGTACGCGATGAGTTTTGGAAACAAACACCCGAACTTTCCCATTTATGGCATTAAAAGCACATAAAGTTATTTCACTAGATTGGTTAATATCGGTTTTAGAAACGAGTAGGTATAGATTTTACATAGAGCGGTGAACAGAAATGAATTATTCATAGAAACAAAGCGTGTATAAAATTGCATGCACCAGACTGAAACGTCTACAATTAAAATTTGAATTTCTTCCCCATCTCATAAGTTTCAAGCACCATACAAAGCGTTGGAAGGTGAAAACTCGAAACAAATTGCGTTAAAACGTAATAGAGGCCCGTTTCCCGTAAAAGTTTCCATCAGATTACGTTGCAAATTCAATATTTAAGATTGATATGGGCAGACGGAAGGGTATCAACGTCTTATGGAAAAGGGCGAAAGCGTGTTTCAGTACGTTTGCTTTGAAAACTATAATGCTACATCTATACATGTGTACATGCTCGATGTTCCACAAGTTATAATGCCGTGAGCTAAAATACTTGAAAAATAGTATTATAACCTCTAGTTACTTCTCAAGTACTTCAACGCCCGGCTTCAATCTAATCCAAAATCCAATAAAATTGAATATCCAATTTTATCTAGAAATGTGCAATATATTTACTTAACATTAACTCGAGACGTTGCAATGACATTTAAAAAAAAGTAAATAATAATAGTAAATAGTAAACATATAATGGATAGATAATAGTAGCCTTTCTTAACCCACTATATCTACTTTGAAAGGTGGAATTTTTTAATTTGGCGCGTAGGTACGTATTCTTTGTCAGCCAATAATAGGTAGCTACTTCTAATATGAAACAATACCTTTAAAAGCAACTACAAAACTCGTGACAATTAAGTATTGTTCCTGGGAAATAGACGGTTTTTTGTAACCTACTATTATCAGCTTAACGATCGAAAATGCTCTCGTGGAACGACTCTTTTCTCTATGAAGGAATAAGAATAAAATGGACACTTTAAAATCGATACAATTTACATATAAAGTAGACATCATGGTCTCTACTTAGAATGTTGGGATAGTTTTTTTTTAGGGATATTACGCAGATATGAAAAATAAAATTATTTTACTGTATTGCTCAGCAACTTAAAAAAAAAATTAACAAAGTGCAATATTATAAAATATTTTTATTTTATTCATAAAATCACTAAGCAGATTTCATAGAACAAAATGAAAGCATAATAAAATTATGATTAAAAGATTGACTTTGTTCAGTAAAAACTAGGTCAATTTAAAAATACATTAAGGACCAACGTAAAATAAGTCTTATCCCGGTGTAATTTTGGTAAATATTTATTTATTTGATAGATTTTCAATACAAAAAGTGTCAGAACGCCCAATTTTTTCATCAGTTAAACATCACTCAACGTTGGTCAAATCGACACTAGGTAGGATTGTAATGAATTACTATAACCTTACATAACTTAATCGTACCATAAAAAATATGTAATTCTTTCGTAAGTTAGTTGGTTTCCTCTATCAGAGACGATATTTAAACGCCATCCTTTTTACCACCCTTGCAAATGAAGCGTATAATGATTGCGTATGTGTGCGTACAAAAAATATACATGCACTGTCCAATCCCCGTTCTTTTAGTGACTAAACGGCCCGAGGCGTCCAATTTGCAGGAAAAGAATCCCACAAACTCAGTGTTACCCGCTTCACGTCACATCGTACACTATTTGAATTTCCTCCGGAGGGAGGGTAGAATCAATTTAAATTTTAACTCACACTGAATACACCCTTGTTTGGTGTCTAAGTGGTGTGTTTGAGGCACCCTCTGTTTGGAGCGTATAATAAGTTGGGAAGACAACAAGGCTGGTAATTCGCTGCATGAGTAGAAACTTGGCGTCTTGCTGCAATCGTGCAGTTACATTTAGGGTGACTGCAATAAATAAAACAAATATAAATTTATAAAGAGTTACATCTTTATTTACATCTGTTTTAAGCCGCAGCTATTTTTTTTAATTTTTTACTTAGGTATCTATCTATTTTTTTGTTTATTTGGTGTCCAATAAAGAATAGTTCATGTCATTTCATTTCAATTGAAATATTAATTAAATTAACGTTAACGACTAATTACATAATTATAAAAATTATCATCCCTACCTCACTACTAATATTTCTACTCTCTCTCTTATAATAATATTATTAATGCGAAAGTGTGTTCGTTTGTTGGTTTGTCCTTCAATCACATGACAACTTAGTGGATCGACGTGATTATTTGCAAGTAACGTAGGCTACTTTTTGTCCCGGAAAATCAAAGAGATCCCGCGGGATTTAAAAAATAAACCCACGCGGATAAACTCACAATTATCAGCTAGTAAATCATAAATCATAAATTATAAATGAGTGAATCATGAATAAAAAAAATGAGAAGATACCGACTCTACATCAAAGAGAGGGTTAACTCTTTGCTGCGTCCAAATAGAAATTGTAAATTTCCCAAACATGCCGCCGGCTTTGCTAACACCTATTCTCATTTTCTTAGATGACCCTTGTGTAAATAAATCTAGGCGTGCTGTAATGAAAATACCGGGCTAAATGGCTGTGTAGCATGTTTAGTGCTAAAATGTTGTTAACACGTGCATAATGCAAACAGCGAGACTCCCGGCGAGTGTCCAAATTAAAATTAAATACCGAAAATGAGCTTTGTGCTATTCGCGACACTTTCGAGGAATTTTCAAGCTCTTTCATAATTTCTGACAGCGAAAATTCTTTCATAAGCGTTCGCAAGAATTCAAGTCGTGGGTGTCTCACACTTATGATAATAACCTATTCTTATTTTGATTTTTCACAATTTTACTACTAACTAATAAATAGATGAATTTTCTAACCCGCTTAGTGAACTAGACACTAACGGGGATGAAAAAAAACTCGCGTAGACCAGCTTAATAGATTTGAACATGTTTGTTTGAGGCCCTTAAATCCAACTATACTTCAGAAACTGTGTTACATACAGTAGGGTTAGTACAAGATTTAATTCGATCGATCGTATTCGAATTCGATGACAGGGCATAAAATCACACCTCTTCTCAGCAGAATCTGCATTCCGAAGCGGTGGTAGAGTCATGACGTGTCATAAGAGCTACAAGTTGACCTACATGAAATAAATAATTTTGAATTTTGAATTTCTTCTTTTTTCTATTACGGCTTTGGCTGTGGCTAGTTACCGCCCTACCGTCAAAAACGTGCCGCCAAGCGATTTAGCGTTCCAGTACGATGGCGTGTAGAAACCGATTAGGGGTATGGGTTGAATTTAAACTGCTATACCCCTTCTAAGTTAGCTCGCTACCATCTTAGACTGCATCGTCACTTACCATCAGGTGAGATCACAGTCAAGGGCTATCTTTTCATCGAATAAAAATGAAAAATTCTTTACCGCAACGACTGAACTGATTTGGCTGAAATTCACACAGATAGATAATAGTCTCGAATATCAGATAGGCTACTTTTTATCCCGGAAAATAAGAAAGTTCCCGCGGGAATTAATCTACGCGAATGAAGGCGCTGACATCTATCTGACATCATGACTAGTGATGTATAAATGCGAAAGTTTGTAAGCATGGATGTATGTATGGATAGATGGATGTTTGTTACTCCTGCCACAACGCATGAACCGATTGGGCTGAAATTTAAGCTCATTGTTGCAGGATTAAAGCATAGACTAAATTTTATCCGGTAATATTATACAGTTCCCTCGGGAATCCAAAACCCTTAATCCACGCGTACAAAGTCGCGGGCATTAGCTAGTAATTAATAAAAACTTAATCGCATACTTATCACGTAAATACTTCCTTTTTGTGTTAGAGAACAACGTAGTGCAAGCTTCGAACCGACGAAGATAATCTCCAACATTAAAAACCTGCTTCAGTATTTATTTTTTGATCCCCACCCTGGTCTTTGTGCTGAAATGGTATTACCGTATTATGCTAAACGACTTGGGGCAATTGCAGTGCCTTGCTGGATGCAAGTAGTACTTTCAATTCAACGGAAAATTACGTCATTTGTATGAGAGGCTGTATTAAAACGGGGAAAATTCGTTTAGCTTGTTTATCCACTTAACCTTCAACGATATTTTAACGAGCCACTTGTCTTTACAGCTTTTTATACAGCAAATAGACAGCAAAGCTGTTTTTTATTTTTTGTCTGACTTTTTAGCTTTTCTGTAGAAATATTTTTATGAGTACTTATTTTGACCTACATTTAAAGCCTCAAAGTCACTTCAGCTGCTGAAGTTTCGCGACTCGGTCCCTATTACTACAGATCTTCTCAATGGATTTGATTACTACAGCCAACAGCAATAAAGGGCATAAAATTATAATATTTGGATATCCAAATGATCAAATTCCTACAGTTTGATTGAATTTATCATCAGTTTAGAAGCTTTTATTTAACTTGCAATGTATGCATGTATGTTAAATGTATGTTGAGATCAAATCTTGCAAGCTTAACTTCCCGGTTTCCTATTGAGCTAAAATTTTTCATGTTTATTTAAATCGGATGACAACGCAATATTATTATGACATGGAGTTGATCTGATGATGGACAAAAAGACGTAACCCCGTCAATTTTGGGCTCGTTTGATTCGTCTTAATAAATACTCTGTTCCTAGATGATATCCAGAGTCTGATGATGGAGCCGGTAGGTGAAACCGGAATTTCTGTAATGAAACAACGTAACCCCATCGAGTTTGGGGTCTTTTGATACTTTTTTTAACAATTATAATTTATTTTGAAAAGTATTATATTCCTAGATTATATCCAGGGTCTGATGATGGAACTGAGAGGTAGATTAGTTGAACCATTGACTAGTGGGAGTTTTTTTCCCAACACTTTTTTTTACAAAATTCAAAATTCAAAATTCAAAATTTATTTATTTCATATAGGCTAACTTGTATCTCTTATGACACGTCATAAATCTACCACCGGTTCGGAATGCAGATTCTGCTGAGAAGAGCCGGCAAGAAACTCAGCAGTTGCTCTTTTCAAAAAAATTTTTTTTTTTTTTTTATAAAGCTATGCTATGTATACAGTACTTCCACAATAAAGCTTCAAAAATGCAAAAATGCATACGTAGGTACACCAATCCAACGCATGTCAAGACGGGCAGTCAAAGCAGACCCATTCCCGTTGGTGTTAAAAGCTTATTTTTTTTTAATAAATTTTGTAATTTCCGCTTGATTTATCATACTTTTATTCAGATAATATGCATACAATAAGTACTTCCCATAAAGGTGACTCGGCCCGTCTTCACTCGTCGTTGTATTTCCCGCTAGAGTATTATCGCTTATCAAGTCCACGTTTCTTTTATCGTGTTTCACATTAAGATAGGATTATTCTTCTCCAAGTATTTATTGAGGCATTTAACTCTCGTGTGGGCGTGGGTGCATATGAAGATAAACTGCCCTTGAGATAAAGTTATCAAGTCCTAATTTTACTCGTTGAGCTATTTAAACTTGAGATATGAATGTGTTACTTGATAAGATATTTTGTCAATGAAAGTTTAGAAATACAAACTTAAAACTACACTTCATTGTATCTATAGGAGCTTGCAAACTTTGGACCATCGGATCGTCTAAAAAGTCTTTGTATTTTTAATAATAGATATTCTATTAAGTGCCGATTTCAATAACGTCGAGTGAAGTTTAACCGAGGAATAAATTGGGAGTCCAGACAGTTTTGAAAGTTTGTCAAACTATCAAATTTATACCACGGTTAAATGTTTCTCAACGTTGGCGAAACCAGTAGGTACTAATCCTTATTTATATATGCGAAAGTGTGTTTGTTTGTTGGTTTGTCCTTCAATACGCTGCAGCAGATTTCTTGCATGGGTATAGTTGAGGACCTGGAGAGTGACATAAGCTACTTTTTATCCCGGAAAATCAAAAATTTCCGCGGGATTTTAAAAACTAAATCCACGCGGATGAAATTGCGGGCATCAGCTAGTACATTATAAAAGCGAAAGGGTGTTACGCCTTAGCCGCGAAAAAACAAATCTTAACGAAAAGCACGAAGATACCTCTTTTTTTTCTCCAGGAGACCAGGATCCAAATAAATCAAAAGAGTTTCCATGAGTCACAGACATTAGTCGCTTTTACATAAAAAGAAAAAATACCACCATAAAATTATCTCTTCAATTTCTGTTCTCTCAAAAGGGAAGGGAATATGAAAAATGAACTTAAATATTAGCTTACATTATAAAAACTTTTTATCATCGTGAACTTTCTCTACTAGTTTTAGAAAATTTAAATCATAAATTCTGAACACACTACTAGTCTTCAAAAAATTCTTTCCATTAAAACAGTAGCTTGCAATTCCTAGATAAAAATTCAAACTGGGTTATGAAATAGAATTTCAAAGTCCAAATACGTAGAACAGTCGCTATGTCACGCAAATATGCTCCTCGCGACATGCTTCGCTTATATGCGACCGCCTTAGACTTGCGGTTTCATGTTTGTCGTGGAGAAACAGCTTGTTTTCCACTTGTAAGCTTATAATATAGCTTTTAGAATGAGCTTTAATGACTAGAACAAGAATCCTTACCCTAGTTTCACAAATGCGTAAAACTTTTTTTTTAAACTTTTATTCACAAACTGTTTGTTTGTTGGTTAAACCTTCAACAGCAACAACGATCAACGGATCGATGTGATTTTTTGCATGGGTCAAAGATCTAGAGAGTGACATTGGCTATTGGTTTGCAAGAGCAAAAATAGGAAATTTCTGTGGGACTTTTAAAAATCTTACTCCACGTGGTCAAAGTCGCGGCCAAAAGGTAGTAGAATAAAAAAATGGTGACGGTTGGCGTTGATGCTTACGATCACCACGGACGCTCCTGATCGAAAACGCTGGTCAATTTTTCTCGACTTAGTATCCTTTAAAGCGTCATCTGTAGAGTTCCTCAACAATTACTATAGAAGTATTATACCGATGCAAATTAATATATTAGTAGAATACTTAGTATAAACAGTCTCTAAGATAAACCACGGACAGACTGACGTGTGAATTTTACTACGGAACCCTTAAAATCACGTCAATTCATAGCTCTGTTGCGGTATAAATTGCGGTCAAATAAACACACTTAGTACGTATTTATGGTATTTTAAAGATATTTTCGTTTTCAGATCGGACTGATTGCATTCTCGGTCCATAAAAGATGTAACAGGGAATTGGTAAAAATTACACTCATATTTAAGCAAAGCTTGATATAGCTTTCATTTTCTTATCTAGTACAACGCCACCAACTTAAGGTTTTAACCTAATTCTTTGCAATGTTCCTAGGAAGCTACGAGGTTCTACTGCTGGCACGTGCTGTAGTATTTATTTATTCAGATTTATTCCCGACCCGGTGTAAGTAAATACACAGTTGCAAGTAATGTCGCGAGAGAATGTTCATACTTTTGCATAATGCTATGGCCATCTTGAATTTATTATGGCCGCGTGGACATTAAAAAGCAATTATCACATTTTAATACAACCAACAGTGCTGCCAAGCTTTACTTTACTAGCTGCTAAAGTAGGGTAATACGAGGCAATAGAAATGTAGAGAGATTTTATAAATTTTTTTTGCAACTTGTGCAACAATACCATCACTGACTGACTGACTGTCACCTAACAGACAACGCACATCCTAAACCACTCCTAAACCAATGAACTCTAGTTCATTAAATATAAGTTTATAACTTCTAAGTTATAAACTTATATTAGAAGTATTAAAATTCTTTCAGGGCGCGCACTACTAGAGGTACTATAAACCTCTTTGAAACTTCATCCCTAAAGGATTTTAAGGAAGAGGAGGTGGTAAGGTTTGTATGAAGAATCATTTTTCTAAAACCAAAGTCCAGGCAGCTGAATTTGTGGACGTAACCTAGTCAATCATAAAAGTATACATAGGTACCTACATACGTGCGTAGTCTTTTATATCCCGTTATACCACCTTTACAAATTTTATCTGATTTTATTTCAAAAAATATTCCGACATGCTGCCCATGCAATACAGTATTATTTATTAGTTTTGTTTCCTTGTTTCCTTGGTTTTTCCTTGTTTTTGGTGTCAATAAATATTTTTTGAAGCGTATTTTAAGGATTCTTTCATCAGAAAATATAGCAAGTAGGTCATTTATGGTAGTATGTACCATTAAGTGTGAAATATTAATTTAGTTCACTGGCACTGTAAAAAGCTTGCCGTTGCCAAAAATAAGTTTGAAAATTTGGCTTCGAATATGCAACAAAGAAACCGTTTGTAACAGTACTCATTATTTGTTTTTTTTTATTTAACGATCTAGTTTCAATCAATAATAACCTATTAGATAATATTCTTTCGATCTTCAAAAATTATCCTTCAAATAAAATAGGTGCTCATCTCATGATTGCGAACTTATTTTTTGTGGACTTAATTTTCACAGAAAATTTTTCAGCTAGATTTTGTACGGGCCTGCATATACAAGACTAGTAGGGCGCGTGGGTGCGCGGCTCGCTAAAGCGAACCGCGGTTTTTCTGTTCACCAAGTAGATCTTCGGGTCTTTATCATCTTTTTCGAAATCTGTATGGCCGCCATCTTGAATCCGCCATTTTGCAAGTTTTTTTCGGCTCCCTGCCAATTGGATGAGGTTTTGAGTGACATTTGTTTGAACACCTCCCACCTATCTTCGATACCCTGGCCGGTGCTCCTCACCCGTCTCTGAAATCCTCAATCATCAGCTCTCTCAATATTTTTCCTCCAAATGAATTTATGTCCTCGATACGAAACCATTTGAAAAGGAACCCTATCGTAGTCTTGCATAATATATTTTTTATGAAAAAAAAAATCCGCCATCTTGAATTTTTTTCTATTCATCACGTAGACCATCAGATCCTGATCATCTTTTTCTAAGAAACCACTCATCCATCTTTTATACTCTCTGAGTTAGACACCGACGAAATTTGTATGGCTGCCATCTTGAATCCGCCATTTTGGATTTTTTTTCAGCTCCCTGCCAATTGGATGAGGTTTCGAATGACTTTTGTTTGAACACTCCCCACCTATCTTTGATATCCTGGCCGTGCTCCTCACCCATCTCCGAAATCCTCAACCATCAGTTCTCTCCATATTTTCCCTCCGAATAAATTTTTGTCCTCTATACGAAACCATCAGAAATTTTGAAAAGGCGCCGCATAAAGTCTTGCATATATTTTGTATGGAAAAAAAATTATTCCGCCATCTTGAATTTTTTTTCTATTCATCAAGTAGACCTTCAGGTTCTGATCATCCTTTTCCAAGAAACCACTCTTCTATCTTTTATAGTCTCCGAGATAGACACCGACGAAATTTGTATGGCCGCCATCTTGAATCCGCCATTTTGGAGTTTTTTTTCGGCTCTCTGCCAATTGGATGAGGTTTCGAGTGACATTTGGTTGAACACCCCCCCCCTATCTTCGATACCCTGGCCGGTGCTCCTCACCCGACTCCGAAATCCTCAATCATCAGCTCTCTCCATATTTTTGTTCCGAATGAATTTTTGTCCTCTATACGAAACCGTGAGTAAAAAAAAATTTTTCCATACAAAATTTTACAGGAGAGGTGATCAATGAGTCAATCAGTCAGTGAATCAGTGAATCAGCACGAGTAGCTATATATATAGTAACTAGTAGGGTGCGTGGGTGCGCGGCTCGCTAAAGCGAACCGCGGTTTTTCTGTTCACCAAGTAGATCTTTGGGTCTTGATCATCTTTTTAGAAATTTGTATGGCCGCCATCTTGAATCCGCCATTTTGGAATTTTTTTCAGCTCCCTGCCAATTGCATGAGGTTTCAAGTGACTTTTGTTTGAACACTCCCCACCTATCTTCGATACCCTGGCCGTGCTCATCACCCGTCTCCGAAATCCTCAACCATCAGCTCTCTCCATATTTTTTCTCCAAATGAATTTTTGTCCTCTAAACGAAACCATCAGAAATTTTGAAAAAGAACCGTATTAAAGTCTTGCATAGATTTTGTATGAAAAAAAAATCCGCCATATTGAATTTTTTTTTCTATTCATCAAGTACACCTTCGGGTCCTGATCATCTTTTTCGAAAAAGCCACTCTTCCGTCTTTTATAGTTTCCGAGATAGACACCGACGAAATTTGTATGGCCGCCATCTTGAATCTGCCATTTTGGAGTTTTTTTTCGGCTCTCTGCCAATTGGATGAAGTTTCGAGTGACATTTGGTTGAACACCCCCCACCTATCTTCGATACCCTGGCCGTGCTCCTCACCCGTCTCCGAAATCCTCAACCATCAGGTCTCTCCATATTTTTCTCCAAATGAATTTTTGTTCTCTATACGAAATCATCAGAAATTTTGAAAAAGAATCGTATTAAAGTCTTGCATATATTTTGTATGAAAAAATAAAAAATCCGCCATATTGAATTTTTTTTCTATTCATCAAGTAGACCTTCGGGTCCTGATCATCTACTTCCAAGAAACCACTCTTCCATCTCTTATAGTCTCCGAGATAGACACCGACGAAATTTGTATGGCCGCCATCTTGAATCCGCCATTTTGGAATTTTTTTTCGGCTCTCTGCCAATTGGATGAAGTTTCGAGTGACATTTGGTTGAACACCCCCCACCTATCTTCGATACCCTGGCCGGTGCTCCTCACCCATCTCCGAAATCCTCAATCATCAGCTCTCTCCATATTTTTCCTCCGAATGAATTTTTCTCCTCTATACGAAACCGTGAGTGAAAAAAAATTTTTCCATACAAAATTTTACAGGAGAGGTGATCAATGAGTCAGTGAGTCAGTCAGTCAATCAGTGAATCAGCACGAGTAGCTATATATATAGTAATATTGTAGGACTGTAGGTACAATATTGATCGACTCGTTTGGCGATGTTTTATCTCTTATTCGTCTCGCCTTAATGTACCCTGGGGCAAACATCACACCTACCTGTAAAGTAGTGTTCCATGTTGCAGGATTTCACAAATAAATTGCCTGATCGCATACAAAGCATTTATGGATGCTGCAGCAATCTAGCAATCATCTTATATGAATACTAGACGATGTCCGCGGCTTCGTTCGCCTGGACTGAGGTTTTTTATTTCCCGCGGGAGCTCTCTTATTTTGCGAGATAAGAAGTAGTCTATTTTTTATGTCGGAATATAATCTATTTCTGCAACAAATTTCAGCCAAATCGGTTCAGTCGTATCGCCGTGATTGGCGGACAATCCATGCTTCCATCTCTTCATTCATACATCCAAACTTTTGAATTTATAATATTAGTAGGGTTAGTGTAATTAGTGTGATGTGATTGCTTAAAACCGATAAAATTTAAAGTTGCATGTGTTGTCGTGAACCCCCTGATCTCCAAAAGAGTAATTGAAAGTCCTAACTAGGTAGGTACATCATCATCACATAACATTAGCATCGCTATATCACTGAGATATAAAGCTTCATATTTTATTAGATTTAGCCTATAATAAATAAGTAGGAAAGTAGTGCAATGGGTGGTGTCGAACCGTAACATTTCAGATTTCATTCCGCTCCTTTGCAGTCGAGTTATTGAGGCATGGGTGTAGCACTTTAGAAAAAATATACTTAAGACCATTTAAAAATTTATTTTAGCGCAACAGTTCTGAACTCGGTAAAAGCTGAGGCGTGTTGCCGGGACAAAATGGCTCTTTCATTAGTCGGGGCAAATCTGTTTCTTTCCGCAAATGACAAAAGTTAGCCTCGAGTCTTTTGAGTTTTCTCAATAAATCTCTTTAATTTATTGAGACGAAGTCGCGTAGTAGCTACTTAGCGTTGAATTACTTACTGCTATTACGCTTGACTAATGTGCTTGCGTAATAATAATTCTCTGTCAGGTTTAAAACACCTACTTTTCTTTTGTAATCAGTCAAGTTACCCTATAGTCACTCTGCTGTAGGCGAGCGTTAAAATCTACTGGTATTATAAATATGACTTTTTTTAAATATATTTTTAAAGAATATTAACCAATCTTTTAACTAATACTCTTCTCTGCACTCCAAATAAACGGAAAACTTGTGTTAGGAATAGATACGATAGTAGGACAAAGGTGTTTGTTAAGAGTTGTATTAGCATTGAAATTTAAGGATTTGTACAGAGGAGAAGTTAAGATTTATAGCATCTAACAAAGTTTTATTACAATATTAAAAAACAATACACATTTAAATCAGAATTTACTCAAAATCACACATTCCGACATCGATCTTCAAATGCGATTTACACCAACTACAAAAATATCGTTTTCGAAACTCATCAATCGTTATTTGAATGCTCTTTACGTCTGCAAAGTCAAACAAATCAAACGAACCACTTAGCGTCGAAGCAAAGGATCAGTCTGTACAAGAAAACTTTAATTATTTCTAAAACTTGTTAGATATAAACTTTTTTTAATAAGCTTTGTTTATAGCTAATACCTAATATATTATGATTAACTGATACCCATGACTTCTTCCATTTATATGATAATAAAAATTCCGTGGAAACTGTGATTTTTCTGGATTAAAAAGCCGTAAGACAGAAAGTACGTTAGGTACTTCTGAATTTATATTACTCGTATATAGTACATAGTACATGTTCTATGAAATAAACCTACATTATACAGAACCCAATATATGATACCACTAACAAAGTAAAGCCTGCATAATAACAGTATACATACGAGAATGTACGGGGCTTAGTACACTCATTATGGCACCTACCGTTCACCCTCACGTATTATAATGTACCTACCAGTATTTAATTCTTATAGTTATGGCATTAAGACCTATATTCGTCGACCTAGTAATATGTAGTCTTGTTAGATGTCCATAGCTGGACGTAATTCACTTGCGAGGATGGCCATAGACACGATCTTCTGTTACTTGTGTCCAGCAGCTGTCAATTACAACTTACGATATCTCAAACTCTTTCTGAAGAGCTTTCTAAAAGAGCTTTTATATACCAGAACGCTAAATCGCTTGACGGTACGTCTTTGACGGTAGGGTGGTAACTAGCCACGGCCAAAGCCTCGCACCAGACCAATGGATATCTACTTGAAATATACATTTTATTTATGGTCGTAAATAAAGATGTTTCAATTTAACTTTTTGTCAGAAAGTTGTGCCAACTGGAACGCGTGCTGCGGTTTCATATAATGACCAAACGTTACATAAGTCTTGTTGTTTTTGCTAATTACGAGCGCATTTCCTTTGTAAATATGCGGCAATTCTACATTATATTTTATGAAAACTCATACAATTTTCTGCTTTTTGCCTGTGCACTTCATGGGTCTTTCGATTTCCGATTTATAATCAAACCAAAACTCTCTTTTTGTTTTGCATCCTTATTAAAATATTATAAATGTGAGAGTATGTTTGTTGCTTTTTCCTTCAATCACACAACAACGAAGCTATGGATTTACATGGGTATAATTAAGGACCAGGAGAGTGACATAGGCTATTTTTATCCCGGAAAATCAAAGATTTGCTGCAGGATTTTTGAAAACTATATCCACGCGTGTGAAGTCGCGGGCATCAGCTAGTTTATAATAAGTACCTATTATTGAGAATCTTCCATTAAAACGAGTTAAATTGGTTTTTATACTTACCTACTTTAAATACAATATTATGCTCTCTTTTAGCAATAATAACACAGGTTTTCGCTAAATATAATATTATGATATCTCAAACGTTAACGACAAGACAAGTGCTACGAAGTATCGAAAGATATTGGAACATCTCTTTTAATTGATACGAGAAATCAATTGGCTTCGTTGAGAGAAGTTGAAATTTAATTAGTATCGTTATCTTCAAGCCGACTCAGAGTTCAGTAGGGTTAGTAGGTATAAGATTTAATTCGTTTGACCGTATACGTATTCGAACACATTAGCATCAAAATAAAATGAACCTTAACAGTATTGATTTAAAGTCACAAATTCAGTACAACCAATTTTAATTTGGAGCGTATCCGTCTACGTGAACGTATAAGAATGCATGTACGAAATTGAGCTCTAATTCAATGATGTTATGGTTAATTTTACTGTGACGCTAACAACATCGAATACGAATACGATCAATCGAATTAAATCTTATACTAACCCTACAGACTAACAAGAACGTACTCGTATCTTCAGTTTCCAGACACTGAAAAAGCTCTGTAGCATGTAACAAATGCTGCCTACAACGTGCTACAACTTTTGCTATGATATACACAATAGGTGCACACGATTTTAGCCTGTATTATCATGGTGTAAAGACTGCTTCTGATTGATTATCCAGTTTTTATGTTTGGTTTTTAGTAGAAATAATACGAATTTCATTAGTACTGTTTTGTTTTCCAGACTCGTATTATTTATACAACTTCATTTATGTATAGAGGCTATTTTTAATAGGTTATTAATTGCCGAAGTAATATAAGCAGTATGGTTCATGTCCCTTTGATTAACTTTTGTTACCCCAGAAACCACTTTAGTAAAATGCTACCTAAGTCTAGTTGCACCGCAAACTTCCTAACTCCGGGCTAGTACTGAGAATTTCTTAAGAGAAAAATCTAACGCATGTTTTTGCCCGACCCGGGAATCGAACCCGGGACCTCGTCACCCGGAGTCAAACTTGCTAACTACTAGACCAACGAGGCAGTTTGAAGTCCCTCAGTGCTGCTTTCTAAGTTGTAACAGTCGTACCTAGAGATCTTTGCCTACAAACAACCCTAATGCAATGTGTACAACAAACACAAGTTACGTAGGTACCTAGTCTCGATAAGGTACGCCCAACTACAAAGTGGTGTAACTCATAAATGAATAGGAAAAAGTTTAATAACTGTATCCGACTACGGAAATTTTTATATAGCATCCGTCTATGTATGTAAATGTAGCCTATGTTATCATTTATCACGAATCAATTGACAACATTTAGGTACTACAGTGTCAATAGATAGATACATTCAGACTGCTAAAATTACAATCCTTCCTTTTACCTTTGCTGTAGTCGTATAAAAATAATGTGAATCTTGAAATTATTATGATAGATGTAGATTCAAACTCAGCATATTCTGAATGTTAAATAGGACAAAAAATATAGAAAAGTCATAAATATTTTGGAGAAAAGGTTTCGTCAAAAATTGTGCACATCTAAATGACAGATTTCTATTTTCTATTCATTTCAGGTTTTGCTCGCAACCTCAAGTAAATTCAGTTTGTACAAATTGTCTAGATGGATTGTTATTATAACAACAGGAGTTGTTATAATCTAATAAATTAAATTATTATTTTGGGAGCTGTTTGTGTAAAAAATCAAAATATGGCTTACCTCGTTTCGTTCCAAATGGGAAGACTTTACGGGGGTGAGTTAGCACGGCTCCCTAATGAAATGAAGACGTTGCCAGTTTACATGCCCTATGTTGGAGACGGGATTCACGGGTGGCTTTTGGCTAATTTAACGTTGCATGTGCTTGGGGAAAACGATTATTAGAAAAGTATATTGTATAGTAATTAGAAGTAGATAGGTATACCCAACATGCATGGTCTGGTGGGAGGCTTTGGCCGTGGCTAGTTACCACCCTACCGTCAAAGACATGCCGCCAAGCGATTTAGCGTTCCGGCATGATGGCGTCTAGAAACAGATTAGGGATATGGGTTGCACTATCCCTCACGGCCAAAGCCTCCCACCAGACCAAACCAGATACAATTCAGAAATTATAAATTGATAACAATATTCTACAAGTAAATTATATAAAAGACGTGTGGCCCTCGGGGACTGCCGCGGTAAAGCTATTGCATAGCATTTTTTATCAACGCCATCTAGCGGTGAGAGGAGTCCCGTGTCAGGTTATTTTCGTTACGGAATTTCTGGATTCGGTCTCCACGCTCAAGGCCCGCGATAGAAGCTATGCACTAGCTTAAAATCATTACAATGTATTCAGAAGTAACAATTTTGAAGATTCCAGAGAAGTTTTGCAAGTTTTGAAGTATAATCCGGCATAAAAAGGCAACTGTTGTTAAATATGATAAGCTTACGTTCCTCAATTTACATGCACACAAAGTCCTATTTCACCTCAGTAACTGCAGAGGGCTTAAGGTTAAAGCGCATAATTTTCCTCTCGTATTGTTGAAGGCAAACCGTAATTTCATTTGCTTAGAAATTTGTTTTATACGCAAACATTTTCCTTTTGATGTTTGATTCATGAAATACGCCGGATGATTTATTAATTTTATTACGGAATTAAACTTTTGCAAACATTGTTTGATTGGGTTGGGTTTTTATATTATACTTACAGAATATTAAACAGACATTTGTTTTTTTTTTTTTTGCAAATGAACATGAAACATATTTACAAAAGGAAGAGCTGGCCTTTTTTAACTAATAAGTATATTTTACAAAGAACGCTTTAATTTTTTTTCTTGTTTTATACGCAAACATTTTCCTTTTGATGTGATTCATGAAACATACTTAAACTTATTATTATTTAAGTGTCCATTTAATCTGATCTTTCAAAGTTTCGTTCATTTGTAATAATCTGTCCTTGAATTTTTTTTTTTTTTAATAAAGAATATTAGCCAAACTGAAGTTGACTAATATTCTCCTAACCCCTCCAAATAAGCGGAAAGCTTGTGCTAGGAGTGGGTACGACAATAGTGCAACGGGTGGGATTCGAACCTGCGACCTTTCAGTTTTCAGTCCGTACCTTTAACCGTTGAGCTATCGAGGCTTAATTAAAATGTAATAATGTAAAAATATTTTAATGTTTGTCTAACTGGGTATAGTTCTTTTAATTCACGAGGGCGCATGAGTTTTATTTGTGGTTACGTCGTGTACATGCACATTGCGCAAGTCTGCGTGCTTGTCGGAGCCTAGGTGGCAGCGGTCAGGCGCGAGCAAGCTCTCGCTCACACTTATACAGATAGGACACACACACAACCATGAGCCACGCACCCTCGTGAGTTGCAAAAAGTATACCTATAAAATCCTAAGGATGTGGTTACAGCTTGTAGTCTGTCAGTTTTACAGTCACTCTTTTTCACCTTTGTTTTTCTTTGTTTGTTGTCGCAAGCCATTGAGGCTCCAAAAAATTAAATATTTCTTCACCTGCCACCTTCGTCTTAAAGCTCTAATCCCCTACAACATAATCGATTCATCAAGCGATTATAGTTAGTCGGGAAATTGTCCTTCAGTATTAGGAAATAATCTCATTAAAATGCTGCCTACGAGTCGTGATTGATGCGAGTTCGTTTGTTTACACCCATTTTGTGACGAGTTTCAGAAGTACTTACCTAGTTTGATTTAAGGTTGTTCTTGTATATTTATAGCTTTATTAACTACTTATAACGATGTTTGACACGCTCCTAAACAGAGATGAGATCCTTCGTTGTTGGTAAAGATAATAATTTTTTCAATTTTTTTACTGATCTCTTGATGTATCACACATTAATAAAAATAGAACAGTATTATTGTTATACTACTAATACCTATCTTAAAATTACAGGTAATGCAAAAAAATCTTTTCTATCCGGGATTGACGGGACCCAAATGAACGTGGATGAAGTTACATGAACTATGAGCTAATATTTAAATATGCAGCATAAAGCAATTAATGTATAAATTATCATGTGAGCTACATACCTACCTACCAATTTTTTAATTTCGCACAATAATAACTAACATCAATCAAACTGTCATAATATATATTATAACGAATAAAAAATTCCCAAAAAGCTCACAAAATAAAAGTCAGCTTTGTGCTGGAAGAAAGTAAAATATTATGTGAAAAAAATACATCAGTCATTCACTACATTAGCAGGAAAATTCTTGTACCCTTTCACAGTATTACAAAAACTTTCACCCCTAAATAAATTGGCTTCTTAAAAGATGAAAGTTGTATTACTTAGTTTACAGATTTCAGACAGTCATAAATTTAGGTTTGAGAAGATTTTCACGAACGATAGAATCATTATCCTGTTATATCTTGTTATAGTTTGATGAAGGCATTTTCTATCTATCTTCTATCAATCCATATTAATTACAAGAAAAAAGTTTCAAACTTTCTGACAACGTGCATTAATGCAGGAAATATTTCTCGAGCATCCAATACATCTCTTACTTTTATCTTACCTTATGTTTTTATAATAGTTTTTTGATTTTTACTATCAAAATCATAATATATTTTTTTTTATTCTTCATGGTATTAGAACACCAGGGCGGTGCAGTGGATCTCTATCAGGTTAACGTGTTCTCAATAATAAAATTATACGTCATTAAAGTTGTCATAACATAGCTTACATTAATATTTAAAATAAATTAAGTAATAAGATTAGTAATAACTTTTTTTTTTATTCTATGACAAGATAGCCCTTGACTGCGATCTCACCTGATGGTAAGTGACGATGCAGTCTAAGATTGTAGCGGGCTAACTTGGAAGGGGAATAGCAGTGTAAATTCAACCCATACCCCTAATCGGTTTCTACACGCCATCGTGCCGGAACGCTAACTTAACTAATTTTAAAGTTTAATTCTTTTTAATTATCACTTTCTCTTTTTATTGGAGTTATACTGATCCGTTCAAACATTTACAAAGTTGCTTGGCGGTTTCGTGGTCCTAATTAGCGAACTTTGCTCTCTCTAATGGCGAATAATAACGGCTGAAATTCAAATTCATCAGAAAAATATTAAATATTCATGATTCAATTTTCATGACAAAATTAATGTTCCGGTTGGTATTTATAAACCAGTTCCAATTAAGCAAGTTTAATTATTTATGATGAGATACAAAATATTAAGTTGCTTTTGCTTTAATATCTGTAAGTTATGGTTGCTTTCGTGCGATATTATAACTGAGTCCATAACCTTTAATAACACTAGAACAGCTATTGAACAACCTGCTTCATGAGTTAGAATAGCTAGGTATAATTAAGTTTAAAAACCTGACTACGGAAAATTGTATCTAACATCCATCATATTTATTTTATTCGTATAAAATATAACTTATATCACCTGGACCATAATAATGAATCGATTTACACCTCATTCATCAAAATCGGCTCAGTAGTCAAGCCGTTACAGTGAAACATACGTAAATAGTCACAAACATACATAGACTGCTAAAATCATAACCATAGAACCCTTTTGGTGTTGCCGTAGTTGGGTAAAAATACACTTAAAATCTAACTTAATTAATGTTTGTATGTGTCATGCCTATGAAAGGCTCCTAACTCATATACTCGTAAATGCTGTGAATACAGATGTAACCACAACGTTTGGGTTAAATTCTCAGTATATTAGCCCGGAGTTAGGAAGTTGGCGATGAGTCACCCCCGTGCCTCGGAGAGCACGTAAAGCTGTCGGTCCTGCGCCTGATCTCTTTCCGGTCGTGCCGGATTTCTGTCCCATCAGACTATGAGATTGAGGGAATAGAGAGTGCACCTGTGTTTGCGCACACAATTGTGCACTATAATATCCCCCGCGCAGATGGCTAATCTCTGTGGAGATTGGCCGCCGTGGCCGGATTCGGTCGGGAGGACATTTATTAACCACAACGCTGTCATTCTGCTTGGGCCCAAACGAGACAAATCCATGATTTAATATAAAACTAGACGATGCCCGCGACTTCGTCCGCGAGGATCAAGGTTTTTCAATTCCCATGGGAACTCTGTAATTTTCCGGGATAAAATGTAGCCTATGTTTTAATCCTGGGTATGAGCTATCTCCATTTCAAATTTCAGCCAAATCGGTTCATTCGTTGTGGCGTGAAGGAGTAACAAACATACACACACACACACACACACATACAAACTTTCGCCTTTATAATATTAAGTGTGATAGGGGGTATAATATTATAAAAAAGAAATTACTTATTAAAATATTATAATGGTAACAAGCGTTCCTTACTGTTTTTAAGAGTTATTTCAAATTTTGTTAAGTACTTCAGAACATAAAACGTCTTATTTGTAATTATTATAATTTGGTAAAATTGCCCAGCACGCTATTAATACAGCCGAGGGTGAGACGCAATCTGTAATATGATAAACCTCTCCCCTTGCCTTCAATCCAAATGATTTCCCCCAAAAAATTGAATTAATTTCTGCTATACATTCAATATCCGTATGCATTGATTACATTTTGAACGTGATCAAATCATTTTTAACCGACTTCAAACAAGAGAAGGTTATCAATACGACACGTATGTAGGTATGTAATTTTATTGGAACTGCAAAATGTTCACATATGACAATTTATTAGGGCCACCAAATAAATGTACAAAATTTTATTGTATATCTGCTATATGCATGTATTTATGTACGTTTGTCCACGCATTTCTCCGAAACCACTAATCGAATAAGTGATCATTCTTTTCATATTTGCTCACATTTTTCTTCAACTTAGGGAACAATAAGATTTCATCAAAATTGCTTCAATATTTTTTGTGATATGGACACTTTTCCCTTTTCAGTAAATTTTTTATGTGTCGGTATACATTGAAGTCGATTTAATTTTTCTAAAATTACTATAGCTTGTTGAGGAGATTTTTTTATATTAATTGAAATAAAAATATATACTTACCTATATAATTATTCATTACACTATTAGCTAGTGACAGATTATGAAAATAGTTACTGGAGAAACTTTTATAAAATAAATAATCTTTTATTTCAGATATAGTCCATATTTCAGCATTATTTGTATCTAAGTCAATGTGTTAGTAACTTTATTCTTATAGTCATGTAGTAATTGTTACTAAAATATATGAAACGAACTAGGTAACCCAAAACGTATTTTTCAGTACAGAAAATACAATCACGCATCAACCGCACCAAAGAAAACAAAATGTGTGTGACTTTTAGTCCAGTTAAAAAACCTCAAAAATGACCTAACCTCCTGTAAAATCCGAATGTTTTGAAACTTTGTTTATTGTGATTTGGCCATGAGTATTTAGGGAATATACCAAAAGTAAGCAATGAGGACTTTTGATACATTCATTTCTAAGTACCTTCAAATAAGTGTGCAAAGTTTAAAAACTTTCGAACTTTTTCGGAGGTTAACCTTGTTTTGACTGGACTATTTAGCTGAAATGAAAACCATAGTCCACAACGCTGGCCCAATGCAATTTTTTCAGACCGTGGCTTCAGTTCAAAGACAACGATCGAATGCACACAAGCCTCACGCACTAAGCTATATCAACTTAATTGTCTCATTTTAAGACCCCGCTTATCTGTAACTACAGATCTACGACCACGCAATAAAGAATACAAAATCCGTCCCCCGGGCTAAACAATCGTTTAGTATTACACGAGATATCTCGTCTGTTATCTGGCGCGTGGCACGATACGCGCCTAATCCATCACCCCACAAACTCTTTGATGTCCCACATAATAGTGGGGAGTATTATTTTGGTACCCAGCTGCGAAACTACGTGCACTTTAATTTCATTGATCATAACATACCGAAGGTTCTATTTGAGAGACGATTTTGTCTGCGATTTATTTATATATGAACGATATCGAGGCATTTTTCGGTAATGGAATCTGATATTCACTTAATCTAACTATGTTCTCTTTGTTAAACTTTTAAATTGTGTTTGTTTGAAGATATTTTAAGCTATTGCATAGCTTCTATCGCGCGCCAGCGTGGAGACCGAATCCAGGAATTCCGTAACGAAAATAACCTGACACGGGACTCCTCTACGGTGAGCCGCTAGATGGCATTGATAAAAAATGCTATGCAATAGCTTTACCGCGGCAGTCCCCGAGTGCCACACGTCTTTTTTTCAAAATTTCAAGCATTCAATCAACATTTTTACAGTGTAGCTATCAGAAACTATCCTCTAGTCTGTAGAGACATGATATTTTTAGTAACAACCTCATTGGCATAATGATAAGCAGGTAATATATGTGGGAGGAATGAGTAGGTTCGTTTTCCACTTCGTTCGTTCGTTTAGTATTTCACAATTTCTAAATTGACGCTGTTGGGTTTGGTGGGAGGCATGCACGAGTCAAGGCTAGTAATAACGCTTTTGGATGGGACAATAAAGACCCAAAGATAAAATGTAAACGCTTCACAGTGTTTCGTTTGTTTTTTTACTCTTATAAATAATTTCAAAATAATATTAGCCATTTGAGCATGATAAATATATTCCCATGACAAACGTACTACCCTTTTAATAAGCCTACACCTTGTGTATGACAGTAGTGGAAAGATTGGGGATTGAACCGTTGACCTTTCGGTTTTCCTCCCGCGCCTTAACCGTTGCAGTATTGAGGCTTCAGTTGACGCTTAAAGCAATCCCTCTCGAACAAGATACATGAGTACATTTCTGGTGTAATGTTTTTATTTGATTTCATTGAGGGTAGAAAAGAGGGTGTCGCGTGTCACATTGACCGTATCATGTCCGTCAATTACGGGACATAAATGCCAATATTTATAGGTAATAGACACTGGGAAAGACGCGCGTTAAAGTTTAATGTTAATTGTATATTTCGCGAAGGAAATTCTTGGTTGGCTCACCGTGTAGTGTGCATTTTTGCGGTATACAATTAGACCTAGCTTTTAATAAATTTTGAATAGCACAATTGATATGTGAGTGCGTACTGCAAAATTACTAAATTGCACATTAAAATACATATTTAATATTATTTTACGTTTGCGCAGAGCAGTTATTTCACAATAATTAATTAAAATTTCTATTATGAGGTAAATTATTTCAAGTTGAAGTGCTTTGATCTGTATAACCATCACACGCACGATACATAAGAAATGGCATCAGATTGAGAACAGTAGGAAAACCTGCGTTAGTTAGTAAATCTCATGGAGTCGAGAAACTAAAGTGGCAATGAGGATCCCTCCTCATTTCTTAAAGAATCGATAAACGTTAGGATCCCAAGGTGCTCAAACAGTAAGGCCGAAAATAAAAAAAGTAAGGTCATATTGGAAAACCTCTAATTTTTCTCTAGCAATACTTTTAAAATCCCACGAAATGGGATTGCTTTCACTACATTAAATTAAAATTTCCTTTGACGCAAGGGATTAAATTTTTGCACACGCAAAGTTTGAACAATGCCTGACAGTGTCTGGCCATTTTCCCAGAAAAGAAATCGAGATAGCAAAACGCGTTAAACTGAAATTCTTTCATAGGTCTCCAAAGAGTCTGGCCACGCAGTTAATATACTTTCGCCTCTGGCAAATTCATCCAAACAATAGCGGCGACTTTGGCTGAGCCGTGACGGGGTAGCATAGTCCCTGACTACTAATGCTCCTTCCACAACGTCTGAGACATTTATATCTACTTGCCAGTCGACTACGTAACGAATGTAAGGACGGTGGCACACAAAGCGATATTGATGAATTGAATTTCTGTGATTCCAGATAGTCCCTGGGATTGCGAATAATATGACGTGGCAAGAATAGTTGTTTCAATATCGTTAAAAAATCTTTGAAGTTTTCCATTCCATTTTCAATTTCCATTCCATCAGCCTTTATGCGTCCACTGCTGAACAAGGGCCTTTTCGAACATCATCAATTACGGTCCTCCGTCTTCCTCATCCACCCGCTTCCAGCCACCTTAAGATCATCGGTTCATCGAGATATAAGTCGTCCTACAATGCGCTTATCAGTACACGGTCTCCACATAGCGGTGATAGAATTGTGGTTAAAACTTCGGCCTCCTTTTCAGGGTCTGAGTTTCGTTTATGAGGAACGTATGGGTTGTCTATTGCGTTCTCAAAAGCATTTGAATTCTGCTAATCTGCACTTGGCCAAAAATTAGTAAGGTTATTCAACCCAGCTACTCATTCCGAAGGAGACCTGTGTCCGGGAGTTTACTGGCATTGGGTTAAAATGAATGGTGTAAAATTTACATGAAATGCATATTTTTGTAATATTATGAAGTCACAACTCATTATAATGCCGCTGCAGGGAAAATATCTCTTCTGTCAAAGGAGGTAGAGATTACATCCGGCTTAATCCGACGGTGCTCCAGTGCGGATTTGCTGATTACGCTTATATATGCAGTTTTCTTTTGATGCTATATTTTATCAAAGGGTTGCAAAATAAATAACTTATTTGATAACCACTGAGGTTCTTGCCGGCTCTTCACAGTAGACTCTGCTTTCTGAAACGGTGGTAGATAAAGGCAAGTCAACCACCGTTATCATAGTCAAGTTGGCTAACATTAAATAAAAATCGAATTTGAATTTGAAACTCATTCGTTCGAATATTTAACGTACCTACTTAATCAAATTATTTAAATCTTTTATGTTATCAGTCGAGAGAAGCTTGAGAGCATTTCAAAAGTGACTGTTCTTGACATAATTACTGTATGGTCAACACTTAGTTCTTAAGAATTAAAATATTCAGTATTTTTACATAATTATCTCTAACTAGCTTTAACCCGCGGCTTCGCTCACGTTAGGTTCGTTTTTTTTAAACCCTTATTTAACCCTCTTGGGGTTGAAATTTTTAAAAATTCTTTCTTAGCGGATGCCTACGTCCTAATAGCTACCTGTATGCCAAATTTCAGCTCGATCGGTCCAGTGGTTAGAGCTGTGCGTTGATAGATCAGTCAGTCAGTCAGTCAGTCAGTCACCTTTGCCTTTTATATATTTAGATTAATTATCACACTCTCGTCGCAAGTCGCGGGCATCATCTAGTGTTTCAATAAAATTAATAATATTATTGTAATCTGAAATATATTTTCCGTGCCATTGTCAGTGAGTAGTGCACCTATAAACCATATCAACCGTGGCCGGAAGCCGGTGCAAGAATAACTGAACGCCTCCACGTGACCAGCTTCCACAATACAAGAGAATAGTTCCTTTCCAGTATAGATTTCCTGAGCATTTGTTGAATTTCACGGACATGTTAGCGCTTTGTTGTCGTTGATACTGATATTACCGATTTAGATACATTATTATTATTAGAGTTGCATCAACTATAATATAACTTATTGTAAGACATATTTTATGTTGATATCCACGACTTGCCCGCCGGAATTTAGTTTTTAGGTACTATAAATTCTTCAAACAAATACCACTCCTTAGGCAGTGCATTGTCTATCAGTCAGTCAGCGATTCAGTGTATTACGGTAGGTACTATTATTTTAATAGGTATCAATTTGAATAAACAAACAAGTGAGTAGGTAGATAGGTACCTACTGTGGACACGTCTTTTTTAACTTAAAAAAATAAAAATAAAAGAAAGGAGTGGATACAATAATTTCGTGGGCAATACATACGGATTATTTATAAAGCTACAAACAAGCAATTTTTCTCCGAACACCACAATAAGATGACTCCTACTCTAATTTCCAAGATTGATTATGGAAGAAATTTTTAGGCAGATGCCGTCATCAAAGCTTACAATGTAAATGAAAGATAAAATGAAAAGGAAAATCTTGGCTAAAAAAGAAAGAAATCTTCATTAAGTACAGTAATGATCTTTAAATAAAGAAAATTCTTATAAATAAAATATCGTTTATCGTTTAACCTTAAGCCTTAATATTTAACTAAACTTGGCAAGGTGAGGGCATACGCCTAAGCAAGATTAACAACCCAAGGCACTGGGGAAGTAATTACAAGCATTATTGGCAATCGATGGGGATCTCAGCAGATTTAGTACTCCAACTTACGAGGGATTTCAAAAAGCAGCCAATTTCGAAGACCTTGGAACCCGCTTTTTTGACGTACACCCAGAGATCTTTTAAACTGGAGGGATATGGAATAAGTTAGAACATTAACTAAATAATAGGTAACTCCTATCTCCTGGGGTTAATCTCCTTAAGAAATTCGGGCGGCAGACTCTATAAATATTGCATCAAATTGTTTCTGTATTCTTTTTTAAAGCTTAGAAGGAATAATAGGATTTATGGAATCAGAATCTAATAGAGTAACAGTTTCCGAGAGATCAAAGAATTATATTATAAATGAGAGCTAATAAGTAATTCAAAATAACTTTGGTTACTGCAGAAAAATACTCGTCTCGTTAGAATGAAATGTTACTAAAAATATACATTATTTGAAAAATGATAGTTATACATAGAATATTGGGATTTATTAGAAAGCTAAAAACAATTACAAAATTTAAATTTGATTGAATCAGCTATAAGTTAATTTTGTGATCTGCGACACTTCAGGTGTCAAAAGGATATTTTCCATATTCGAGGATGAGTCGGGAAACGGAGAAAGGCATTATCGATGGGTTTTCCGGACCATTGAGCGCTTGACGCGACGAATCGTGACGTGAAAAAGAGCCCTCTATGCTGACATTCTACATTGCTTTATTACTACAGTAATGCATGAATAATGCATTTTGAAAAGTGGTAAATTAGTGCAACATCAGCTCATGTACCTATACTGAATTTCATAAAATCATCATTATATATTCTACCGTTGTACATTATTTTTCCAGACTAGGAATCGTTAGAGTTAGGTTTTTAAAAGTCCCTTTGTTTTCCCGTTGCCTAAAACTTATGTCACTCTCGAGATCTTCAAAAAATGCAAGAATTAAAAAAGATTCGTTGCTGCGTAATTGAATGACAAACTAATAAACCAACAAACCATCAAACAAACACATTTTCGCACTGTTAATATTAGACAGGATTGAAAGAACATGATAAAAAATTAGACGAGAAACAATTTCAAGTTCTCTGGAAAATTAATCGCGATTGTATCATTTACATAACACTCAGAACAGTGAATAGGAGCCAAGTTTAAAACTCTCATGACTATAGAACGGTTTTATCCTTTTATTCAATGAATATCTGTATCCGTGACCGTATCCCGTATCCCATTAATTCAATGTTCGAATGTCCCAATCGTAGTTTTCCTTGCACTCGTTCAACAAGAGGTTTTTTTCTTATCTAAAGTGTTTCTGGAATAGCGCCAGATATTGCGAACGCTATTGGAAGCTTTATTTATTGCGAGTTAATAACTTGTATAAATTTATTATTTTACCGAATGCTTTACTTATTATTAATAAATTGAGTTTTCCTTGCAAGTTTTTTTTTTCGATTGAGAAATAACGTGCAAAGCTCTTTTTCTAGTTATTGCCTGAATTAATGGCGTTCTTACTTACTGCAACATTGCGTTTTAGCCAATAGCGAGAATCCATCGGTTATGAAATTCTTATTTGTCATTTGTCTGTACGTTGAACGTTACACTTCGACACTGCACCTTCTTTCTTGAATCATCCCTGACAAGAGCTACAAATACAAGTACCTAAAGAAGAAGTAACTTAAAAGAACACAATATAAATATCGATTTTAAAATTCAAAACTATTTATTTCATGTTAGCCAACTTGTGGCTATTATGACAATTCAAGACTCTGCCACCCGTATGGGAAACAGTTTCTGATGAGAACAGCCTACAGGGAGTATTTCCTTATAAGTTCTTATCAATTACATCAGTGAACAATGTCTTAGTTTAATAGTTCATAGTCTTAGATTAAAGTTTGAAAATTATGTAAGGAAAAAATAACAGTAACGCCAGAGTTTCTGCATGTGGTTCCGTATACATAATCTATACTATTATAATAAAGAGAGAGCGCGAATTTTGTGAGTTTGTATGTATGTCCGGAGCAAACTTTGGAACCACCGCACCTATTTCAAAAATTCTTTCACTATTTCAAAGGTACATTATTCCAGATGGTTATAGGCTATATATTATGTCTTAAATGTATTATGGCTAGATATTATGTGCAAATTTGTTAAAGAAGTCGGAAATTTTTTTGACTCTTAAACGTTTTCAAGGCGTGCGCTGGTTTATATACTGTTATTGGATGAAAATGATGTATGGGTGGATTGTTCCTCTTAAAAAGTTCTAAAAAAAAGTCCGCGATAGCATATGTCTATTTTCTAAGGACAACTTACAGTAACCATTTCTATCTTTCAAATTTTGATTAAAAATAATGAATTATTTTCGAAGCTTCTTTAACCGATGTGATGTCAATCTATATCTAAATAAATATGTTTATTATCGTAATTACTTAATTTAGAACATATTTGCCCTTTACACTATACAATTTAAATTAGTATCTTAGGAGTTATCGGAAAATTAATATTTCCGCGCGACAAAATAATAAAATGGTACCGGCCAGCGCGGCGGTAGTGTACGTTGGCGGGTATCTGCGCGGGAGATTCCTCTGGTTCCTGTGGTGATCTTATTTACAATCGTCGTACAAAAAGCTCTGTGCAATCAGTCCCGTAAAAACAAATATTAAATTTTTCAACCCGGACGAAGTCGGCGCGGGCTTCTAGTACACAATATTTATGTAATGTACAATACATAGTATTTGTGTATTATTTTTTGGGAAACTTTTCAAGAGGCCTATAAAGCATCATGCTGCCTGTCAATTTGTATTTTCATAACATATCCATCCTTAAACATAACTTTCGCAAATCTCTACCTGCAGAAAGCTCTTACTCTACATAGTTTAAGAGCCACAATGCCAAAATGTCTTCATGATTTGTGCCGCCGTACGTGCCCACTGTTCCGGAGCCCATCCGATAAATCAAATACTTGTAATGAAACGTCGGGGCTTACCGTACCGGAACCCGTTTTCGTACATAATGTAACATGCTCCTAGCAAGTTCTGTTTAGTCATGGTTATTGCTTGAGAATGTATTGGAGAGGTATGAAATTTTTCAGGAGCATAAGTGAAATATGTAAAGGGTTTGACTTGCAGTTCGCAAAAGAATAATATCCGCTGGATGTTACGTAAAAGTACTCGATTTCAATCTGACTAAGTACACCTACTTTACATGAACACTGAACACTAACAGCCTTATTCACAATGGTCGGTACCGATTCAGAGCAGTGATGTTCTCTAATTTTTCTTCTTTCTTTTAAGATTATTTTTACTAAATATATTTTTTTTACGATTTTATTTAATTTTTTATTTTTTATTCGATGACAAGATAGCCCTTGACTGCGATCTCACCTGATGGTAAGTAACGATGCAGTCTAAGATGGTAGCGGGCTAACTTGGAAGGGGTATAGCAGTGTGAATTCAACCCATACCCCTAATCGGTTTCTACACGCCATCGTGCCGGAACGCTAAATCGCTTGGCGGCACGTCTTTGACGTAATTGTAAAAAAGCAAGAAACAGTTTTATTACAGAAGTGATATGGTTGTTGTTGCGTTTTTTTGTATAAAGAGGACACTGTCTCCTGTAAAATACAGCCACCTACAGTTCTATATTCAAAGCTGATCAAAGAAGGTTGGAGAAATACCACTCGCACCTGACCGCTCCCACCTAGGCTCCAGACAGGCACGCACACTTATGCAATGTGCATGTACACGACGTAACCACAACTAAAGCGCCCGTAACTTCGTGAGATAAACGTACTATAAGATATGCGATAGGTCACACGACAGTTATAATGAAGTTTAATCTATGTTTGGCAATTTACCCTAGTGCGTATGTTTCTAATAGGTACGACTCACTTTCTTAGTGCTTAAATTTAGATTCAATTAGATTTCTCGCAAGTTTATTTTAATAAGAAATTCATGTCAACTTATCGAATAAAACTTAGAATAAGTAAGCATGTTCTGGGAAATATGCAGCACATTTTTATTAGTATCTCAACGATAGAAGGCTTGGGAAAACTTAATATTCCATGGAAATATACCGTACCAAGACGCGCAGAAATTACTTACTTATTATCGTGAAGAAGGTAGGACCCTTCTAAAAATATAATATTTAAAAAAGTAATTTTAATATTCACGGTACATAATAAAAAAGTAATAATATTCTTATCAATATCATAATTTCATTTGGGAAGTATAATGGGACAAGTTTCACTTTTCATATTAAGGGCCGATTTCACCAACGTAAAATAAGTTTTACCCTAGCCTAAAGATATTTTGGCAGATTTTCAATGCAAAAACTATAAGAACGCCTAATTTATTTCTTGGTTAAACGTCTCTGACGTTGGTGGAATCGGTAATAAGTAATTCATATTGCCAGTCCACGCGACCTCACTGCCGTTTGATGAAATGAAATTAACGAATACACTTTATTGGTTCCTGCATTTCACGACGGTGCGTGGCTAATGATTGTGTGTGTGTCGTACCTGTATAAGTGTGAGCGAGAGCTTGCTCGCGCCTGACCGCTCCTACATAACTCCTGATAGGCACGCTCACTTATGCAATGTGGCATGTACACGACGCACATTGTGAAATTTTTCCCAAAATCGGACATCCCTTTTTTATGATACTAATCGAAACTTTAAGCTTTTTTTAATGCTAGAGTAGAACACCCAGAAGTTAATTCTGTTTAGAACCGGAGTTATAATTTTTTAATTTTTTTTTTATGGTTACCAGAAAAAAACTAAGAAATGCTGTAACTTTCTACGTAACGAAAGTTTTCAAGTTTCAATTATAGCATACTATAAAATCTATTAAGTGCTATTTTTGGAAACATATAATTAATTTCTAAGTGAACAATAAAGGAAGATATGCTTTTTTAAAACTAATTTTGAAATTAATTTTTTTCTCATCTTTGTATAAATATTAGCATCTAATTTTCACATATTGTATTTATTAGTGTTATGTTAACCCGCCTGTATAATATCAGATACGTAACACTTAGGACCTCGGAGTTATTGAATTTTAAAAATTTCATTTTATGCAACTCAATAATAATCCCTGAAAAACATAACCCTCCGTTTTTACAGTCGGATAAAAATTCTTTCTTTCAGCCACTTTTTTAGAATTTTCTCTCGTACATTTGTAATTAAGATCTTTGTGACAACCCTAATATCATAGAAATTGTAAAATCTCATATCTCCAATGTCCTCATAGATTTCTGTGTGATTTTTTTTACTAGTAACAATACAGTTACGAGGTATGTTTTCAGACAAATATCTACTGCTAATCGTAAATGGTTTATGAGAAAAAAAAAAATGTAAAAATCACAAAATTAAGAATAATTACTTTATTATTAATACTAAAATTATTTTGTTTAGCTTATAAAATGCCCTGTATATAATGCCACTTTGTCCTGTAAATAATTGTATAAATATCATATGCAATTCTTTTATTTCGCCTTTTTCTGAAAATACAGAATTTTCTAAAAAAAAATATTACTCCGAGGTCCTAAGTGTTACGTATCTGATATTATACAGGCGGGTTAACATAACACTAATAAATACAATATGTGAAAGTTAGATGCTAATATCTATACAAAGATGAGAAAAAAATTAATTTCAAAATTAGTTTTAAAAAAGCATATCTTCCTTTATTGTTCACTTAGAAATTAATTATATGTTTCCAAAAATAGCACTTAATTGATTTTATAGCATGCTATAATTGAAACTTGAAAACTTTCGTTACGTAGAAAGTTACAGCATTTCTTAGTTTTTTTCTGGTAACCATAAAAAAATTTTAAAAAAATTATAACTCCGGTTCTAAACAGAATTAACTTCTGGGTGTTCTACTCTAGCATTAAAAAAAGCTTAAAGTTTCGATTGGTATCATAAAAAAGGGATGTCCGATTTTGGGAAAAATTTCACAATGTGCGACGTAACCACAAATAAAGCTCACGCACCCTCGTGAATTGCAAGAACTTATACAATAGACGGTCTTATCGCTTAGAAGTAATATCTGCGGGCAACTATATGATGATCTTTACCTGAAAAATTCAAGAACACACAGAACTAAGCAATATGTTCTCCAGAAAATTAAAATGTTTAATAATTGAAAATGAAAATAATAATCTCTATATGGATATAATTTCAGGACACCGTTCGGATCGATCACAGGCAGTGCAGTCGCGACGCCTCGTTAGAGCTACGTGATCGCAATAAGGATTGCCTATTTATACACATTGTCGGCTTCCACCGACGATGGCCCGGCGTAACCACTCTGCCACGAGCCCTGATGACGCCCAGCCAACCCCCTTAATACATTAATTGCCAACTTCTGAACCCCGGCGAAGGCTCTACGTTAATTGGCTTAAAAATGCAAAATGAAGCATTCCGTTAATTTGATCGAGCCTTTTGAATAGGGAAGCGAACTTAGTTGGACGTAGCTCCGGTATGAATAGAAGCTTTTTATAAACTGAACGCGAACGTTATTTAGTTTTTTTACGGTTAGTCGGGGCTAATGATGTAAAAAAATGCTATCGATACATTATTCCATATTCGAAACGATAACTTAAGATAGTTGTAGTACCTAATTGGTAACTTTTAATGAAAAAAATTAGAGTAAAACTCAGTCCCCAAAAAAAATTAACAATACATCTCTACTAGCATTATTATAGATGCGAAATTATGTTTTTCTTGTTGGTTTGTCCTTCAATCACGAAGCAATAACGCAAAAGCAGAATCAACGTAATCTTTTGCGTGGGTATAGCATAGAAGACCTGGCAAGTGACTATCGTTTATCCCGGAAAAACCAATTTTTCCGCAGAATTCTCAAAAGCTTTACTCTACGCAGATCGAGTCGCGAGCTGTTAGCATTGTGTATAAACATGTAATCTATAATTATATAAAAAGGCTTGTCCTGACTGACTGACTGACTGACTGACTGACTGACTGACTGACTGACTGACGATCAACGCACAGCCTAAACCACTGAAGTTAGAAACTTGAAATTTTGACAGTAGGTTCCTTTTATGACGTAGGCGAGCACTAAGAAAGGATTTTTCGAAATTCGCCCCCCAAGGGGGTAAAAAGGGGGATTAAAGTTTGTATGAAACTCCGTCATTTTTCGAGTTATACTCATGAAATTCGGTATTTAGGCTTTAAATTGAAAACAAAAAAGTACGTGTTTCACAAGTTTTTAAAAATTCTACCCCCTAAGGGGTTAAATAGGGGTTGAATGTTTGTATAATAGTCCTTCGTTCTTCAAGTTATTTTTCAAGTTACGTTTATGAAACTTGATATCTTGGCTCTTGATTAAAAATAAAGAATTACGTATTTTACATTTTTTTTAAATTCTCCCCCCAAGGGGGTAAAAAGGGCGGTTAAAGTTTGTATGAAACTCCGTCATTTTTCAAGCTATACCCATAAAATTCGGTATTTAGGCTTTAAATTGGAAACAAAAAAGTAAGTGTTTCACACTTTTAAAAAATTCTACCCCCTAAGGGGTTAAATAGGGGTTGAATGTTTGTATGATAGTCCTTCGTTCTTCAAGTTATTTTTCAAGTTATGTTTATGAAACTTGATATTTTGGCTCTTGATCAAAAATAAAAAATTACGTATTTTACATATTTCGAAAATTCTCCCCCCAAGGGGGTAAAAAGGGGGGTTAAAGTTTGTATGAAACTCCGTTATTTTTCAAGCTATACCCATAAAATTCGGTACTTAGGCTTTAAATTGAAAACAAAAAAGTAGGTGTTTCACAGTTTTTAAAAATTCTACCCCCTAAGGGATTAAATAGGGGTTGAATGTTTGTATGATACTCCTTCGTTCTTCAAGTTATTTTTCAAGTTATGTTTATGAAACTTGATATTTTGGCTCTTGATCAAAAATAAAGAATTACGTATTTTACATTTTTTGAAAATTCTCTCCCCAAGGGGGTAAAAAGGGGAGTTTCAATATTCATAGTTAAGACAGGACAACGTCTGTCGGGTCCGCTAGTACTGCTATACAAAAACTTAATTAAAGTCGGGGCCCAAATTGTTGAATTTATTTTTCAGTGAAATAACAATCTTTTTAAAAGACGCAATTGTACGTAGCTGAAGTGTAAAGGTCGAAATTGTCTCTATTAGTATTCCGTGTATGTAACCCCGGGTCCACAAAGGCACCGACTGCCTATCCTATTATTAGGCGGCCGCATTTAATGCTTCCAGCCACATCCTGCAATGACAGCCGACTGCCGTTTCATTTGACGCTACTGAATTGGCCCTTTGTGTAGGTAGCCGAAAGGTAGTTTAGCTATTTAGCCGTTTGTTTTGGTATTCTAAGGTTCATTATGAGCATAAATCTCCCCCCTTTTACAACCTTTGAAACCACCTTTGCGCATCTGTGTTCATTAATCTTTATTTCTAGAGCCAATTTCAACATCGCCGAATATAGTTGACGTTTTGATATATATTCAATAAAAAATTGTCAGAATGTGAATTTTATTCCTTGGTTAAAAACTAGGCGTTGATGAATTTGGGACTTAATAGATCTTCTAACTTTATCTAAGCCTCATTTACCTAATTTCACCAAATGTAATAAGTCTTCTTCTAACTTCGTCTTCCTTATTAATCAACTAGCTGATGCCCGCGTCCGTGTGGATTTAGTTTTTAAAATCCCGCGGGAATTCTTTAATTTTCCGCGATAAAAAGCCTATGTCACATTCCAAGTCCCCAACTATACCCATACAAAAAAATCACGTTGATCCACAGCTCTGTTGCAGCGTGATTGAAGGACAAACCAACAAACAAACATATTTTCGCATTTATAAGTAAAGAAATAAGGATAGATGTTTGATGCCGGTCCAACTAATGGGAGGTCTGCAAAGACTGCGCTTGCCGGTGTGGGGTCACGACTCCAGCACCTTGGGACCCCAAAAATCATCGGTTCTTCGAACTATAAAAATATCAAACTATCTAAAAGGTTACAATAAAAAAGCAAAACTTACTTAAACGCCGGGGTACTTGAGAGTCTTGAGAGACCTGCGAAAGAAAGTTTTACCAAAGATTCGCGTGTCTTTCGGATATTATCGTAAGTCCAACCTCCAGGGAGCTGACCTGCTTTCTGCCATATCCTTAAGTGGTACGCATCTAGGTTATCGGGCTATAACAATGAAACCGATACACTGATCGAAAATCGAATGCCATTATTTATATTGGGCTATTTGATTCGGTTAATAGAGAAAGGTGGAAAAGACTGGAGGAGGCCTTCGTCCAAAGGGCATACTGAAAAAAAAAAAAAAAACTTATAGTTTAGGATAAGGAAAAATGTTATTACCGTAGGTAGGTACAGTTTGTTTTAAATCAGTTTACGCAGTACTTTCAATTCTTTTTACAAATAATATTTTTTCCCCTTAAAAGAACGGAGACAATATATTTTGTATTCAGCGTTAGACGATATTCTTCTTGTACCTCACTAAAATAATCACACAGTCATGCACGGTCAATGTCAATCCAAGGCGTCTGTCAACGCAATCTCTGTCTGTGATAACAAAAAACCAATTTTGTACGACTTAGCACAGCTTCATATCTACCTTTAAACGCTTGTCGGTAAGACACCCTATTACATAGAAAATCCCTTGATAGTTGAGACTAGTTGCAATGTCAACTTGCACAATAAACAAATTTACATATACAGTCTATTTATTCACGAGCTGTTTAAAACCGACCTTAATGGTACGCAAGAAGAGCTAAAGAAATCTTTTGAAGAGGCAGATTTATGTTTGTTATACAAAATATTCTCTAATACTGGCACGTGGCGCAGACGCAGCCCTGTTTAATCTTCGTCCCATGCCTTTGATGTGAACGCGTCCCTTGGCTTGTCTAAACATAGCTTTAATTACAAGCTCATTAATTTTGGATTATTTACAGAAGTGATCCAGGACTTTGTCCTTGTGGAATGGACATACGCAAATGAAAATAAGCGCTTTGAATTTTATCAAAATATAACTAATTTTTGGTCAAACGTATAATAAATTATTCATTCATTTTTTTTATTCGATGACAAGATAGTCCGAGACTGCGATCTCACCTGATGGTAAGTGACGATGCAGTCTAAGATGGTAGCAGGCTAACTTGGAAGGGACGGTATAGAGACAACCCATACCCCTAATCGGTTTCTACACGCCATCATGCCGAAACGCTGAATCGCTTGGCGGCACGTCTTCGACGGTAGGGTGGTAACTAGCCACGGCCAAAGCCTCCCACCAGACAAATTAAATCATATATCAATTTTCTATTATTTATATACTTCATTGGTCCTAATTTATACACCCTTTTAATTTTATTTCACATGTTGCGAATAGGCTTTCACGATCATAAGACGTTGATTGCACATCCAACAATGTAGAGTTCTGAGAACTCTACATCGTTGATTGTTCAAAGTTCTGCGTTCACTGAAATCCATGCAATGCTTTAGGTTTCTAGTCACAAAATTAGTGAACGCAGAATAAAAGAATTTTTATGTAGACCTCTAATAATCTATATTGTTTTCCTTATCATAAACCTTGCCCATTGTTGTTATAATAATAAGAAAAACTTGTAAGGATTATTTTGTAAGTTTTGTACAACTTTACAGAATGCCTAAGGACCCATCAGCGTTGCAAGGACTGGGGTTCTAAATTGTGTTCGTAGACTCAATCGACGTCGCGGAGCAAGTTTGTACAAATACTTGTGTAGTGTTGGGGTGTCTAAGTGCTGTTTGTCGTTGTTATTTCTCGTTCCCTCAAACTCTAGGCTTGGTGTGTTTAGGTAATTTTATTATGCGGCTCAAGTAATTATATAGTACGAATTAATATTGCAATTTTCACTAGAAAAACTGTTGTCGATCTGGTATATGTAAAAGTTGTATTATAATTGTGTAAGATATTTTATCTGGATTTAAAGTACCAAACATAATAATATAAAAAACTTCGGCTCTTCAACATATTTTAAATAACTAATTTTCTAAACCTTTTTTACTCATACATTTGTCTCACCATTCAAACTCTACACCGATCGATTTGTAATAATGGTAGGTACTTACAAAGAAAACATGCGTTTAGAAGGATTGGACTTCAACAATGGATGGACAACATTGGATTCTTTTTATCCCGGAAAAAAGAACATCATTTAGGAACGAGATCAATCCAACCGGACAGAGTCACCTAAATACATAAGCAAAAAATCTATTTTATTTTAATAACAAAATTAATGCAACTTTTAAAACTAGCACCAATAAATAATATTTATCAAAAATTTGAAGTTTAATCGTTGGTAATATTTAATGCAAAACTCAACTCAGTCCCGAAATAAAGAACGATAAAACACGTATTCAATATTGTGATTCCTACTCGAAATACGATTGTTTAGCTAAAAACAAGATTGAATTTTAAAATGAAAAAACAGCGAAAATTCTTTTTCGTAATTTACCCGGGTTCTGCGAAGCGCAACAAATAGCTGCAGTTATTTCTTTGTTTTTGACACAAAACAACGCTACTTCCTAAGCGTCTGTTCCTATTTTGCAAACAAAAGCAGATACCTTCTTAATAAGATTTGTTTGCAATTATTAATTAAATTTACTTACAATATAATAAGTATTTGTTTTTTAAAAATAGGCAGGATGAAATAATATGTGTAATAAATACAGAAATCGATGGAGACCGATAGTGCCTTTACAATATTACGAGAATAATCGAAATGTGATTTTTATCACTATAATTTAAAAAATAGACCTATTTTGATGGCTCTTTGAATTGAAATTAAAAAAAAAGTTTCTTTGCCAGCTTTACAATTGATACAATTTGCTTTTGAACTGGTGGTAGAGTCTTGACTTATTATGAAGCCACAAACTGGCCTACATGGAATAAATAAAGATTTATTTTCCACAGCAGATAATAAAAATCACTCGGCGAACTGAACTGCGATCCCGATAATTAATGCTGAAAGTTCAATGAGACAAAATTACTATATCGACAACGAACTATAACGCTTAGAAGCGCAGTAGTCAACGCTAAGCCTTTTTTAGTAAGTAAAGGCCTATAACACAGTATCGTGGCGTTAGTACGACGAGCTTGCAGAAAATTATTGCGAAATGACGTACTTACTGTGCTGTGAAAGCGTGTCATAATTCATCACAATAACCTCATAAAGGTAATTATCAGTACCAGAATCGAAACGTAAATACATGGACACTCACAGGCGCTCACACATTCATTGGTTGTTTTGAGCTTACGTTTGTAAGAAACTTCTGTTCTAAGCATTATATAGTTCGATGTGTATGAAAGTATATAAAATCGATCTCTTAAGTACAAATAAATTGTTATTTCCTAGCATCTGCGACTGTTTTGTATGCAGGCAGGTGTCGTGCAATTACCGAGATTATTGCGTTGAGTCGCAGCGAACGTCTATTAAATAGGCGTGGAAATTCCTTCCGTGACTTGCTAAGCGGAGCGTGGCAAGTTACTAGTGTTTAGGTATCGGTATACGAATAATCTGTTATTGATGTTACTAATTTCCATTAGGTAACTGTTATTATTATCTGCGATAATATAATAAATATTATTGAAGCTAGTATGGGGACTTAAACTGGCAAAAAGGGAAACGAACGTGACGATAGAGAGCCGAGTTTTCTCAGATTGCCAATCAATTTTAAGCCTCAATAGCACAACGGTTAAAAATGCGGACTTAAAACTGTGAGGTCGACGATTCGATTTCCGCCTGTTGCACTATTGTCATACCTAGCTCATACCTATTGCTAACACAAGCTTTCTACATATTTGGAGAAGAGACGAGAGTATTAGTCAAGTTCATCTTGCCTTATTCTGTAGTGTTATTCTTTGAAAAAAAAAACGCACATGTCCATAGGCCTCCTTCACTCAGTAAAGGCGTGGAGAAGAACGCTGTAACGTTTTTTAAACTGCATCGTTTCTGCTAAAGCCTGCAATTATGGTTTACGGACTTGAGGTCGGTATCAACGTGGCGATAAAACGCACTTATGGCGAGACCACATTACGCTGACAGTTTTTGTTTACCTATCAAATGGTTTTGCATGAACAAAAGCTCGTCCTACTTACTCAAATCTATCACTGGGTTTTAAAGGTTTCTCCGACCAAGCAAATCAACAGAGCGGTCCCTATTTTTAAAAATTCTTCGTATTCACACTCTTATCTCCACGGCAGCAGGTGACAAAGTAAGAAAATAAAGTGAGCGCGCTTCTTGGTCATCGGGCGACATTACTCATGTTTATCGCGCTGGTGCCGCAATTAAAGGATTCTACCGCCATTCTCTTAAATAGCGCCATTTAAACTTCAGTATTTTGAAGTAATCCAATGAACGCTTCATAAATTTCGCTTAAGGCAAGGTTTTCTGTAGCCCACTTTATACAAAACGTACGCTATTATTGTATTTCTACCCGATTACTTCAAAGCCAAAAGGAAGAGGTGTGATGGTCATGAGTTTAGTAGTCATACTATGTGTGCAGTGCAGTAGAGCACATATGTGTGTATGTGACTATTTACGAATGCTCCACCGTACTACCTAAATTACTGAGCCAATTTTGGTAAATGAGGTATTAATCGATTCCTCATAAGGGTCCGGGTGACCTAGGCTATATTTGACATAAAACCAAATCAATAAGAAAGCTGTTAGGTTAGGTTATCCTTTTTTTTTATTCGAAGACAAGATAGTCCTTGACTGCAATCTACCATCAGGTAGGTGACAATGCAGTCTAAGATCGTAGCGGGCTACGGGCTATGGCTTGCGTATGGCAGTGTACTCATACCCCTAATCGGTTTCTACACGCCATCGTGCCGGAACGCTAAATCGTTTTGCGGCACGCAGGATGGTAACTAGTCACGGCCAAAGCCTTCCACCAGACCAGACCAGAGACAATTTAGAAATTATAAATTCCCAAATTGCCCCCACCGGTAATCGAACCTCCCACCTCCCAGTGATAAGACCACAGCGCTCACCACTGCGGGAGGTCGTCGAAATCCTTGTGTATATTGTTGAGTTTGAGACGATATGATATCACTTGTAAATACGATCTAATTAATGATTAAACGAACTTACCTCTAAGTGAAGTTCTATCATAATTATACGTAGACTTCGTACGAAGAATAAAAATTGATATGCTGTGGTTTGTTTGGAAATACTTTTGAAGAGAAGATAAAAAAAAACATTCTGAATGTTTTACAGAAGTAAAATAATAAGACAATATCAAATTGAATGAGTTATCATTTTTTGCAATGAAATCGTTCAATTAATGAGCGGGTAAAATACAAATTTTATATTCTGAAACGCTTAAAATTGGAAAAATACCTTCATATTCCTCTTGCTATCTCCGCAATGCAGGTGACAAAGCAAGAAAATAAAAATTCCTCTTTCCTTGTACATCGGATGACATTATTCATGTTTATCGCACATTGGATACCGCAATTAACCGGATTTTACTTCCATTTCGCTTAAACTCAGGTATGTAGGTATTTTTGAAGCTACCAATTTATTATTCAGACAATTTCACAGTATTTACTTACTAGTTGATACCAGCGACTTCGTCCGCGCGGATTAGAAGTTTTTGAATCCCGCGATCTCTTTAATTTCCCGGTACAAAATAAAGTCTATGTATTATCCTCATGTACACCTAAGCGCGGTTTTTGCGTGAAAGAATAACAAACATCCTCACAACTTTCGCATTTAATTATATTTTTCCACTAGCTTTTGTCTGAGACTGCGTCTGCGTGGAGTTAGGTTTTTAAAAACCCTTTTTCCGGGATAAAAGCCTATATCACTCAAGTCCTCAACTAAACTAAACTAAACTAAAAGTCTGAATTTTGCTAAAGCTCTCTGGCCGTGAAGCTTTAGCTTTACCGACGGAGACGTGTCGCCAAGCTATTTAGGTACCATCAGGTGAGATTGACAAAAGCCCACTAACTTGTGAAACCGGTACCTTTCAAATCTAAAAGTAACTAAAGAAAGTGGAAAATCCTCTGCTCTAAAATACTAAAGGAATAAGGGAAAATTCTCGTATTACTTCAGTATTTTAGAGCAAAGGTGATATAGTTAGAATATAAAGTGCGGCCACTTCTTCAACAACAGCTTGATTAATGTTAATCGTGCTCTGGATACAAATGCTGGCTTTTACCAATCTTACTTCCTATTTAAAACTTAGTGTGAGCGCAAAGGTGAGATGGACTTATAGTACCTATACGTGTACAAACACAGTTTTCTTAATTCCTATTAAAACATTTTTTTTTTAATTATTTATAGAGGGTTTGTTCAATAATAATGAAGAAGTCACCCTTATAAAATACTGGAACGAGGAATTGTGCCAGAAGTATAAGTTTAGCCATTCAGTAATGTTACTGAATGGCCAGACTCAAAAGTTGGCCAAGGTAACTATCAGCCCCCTGGTCACCAGGGGACTGAGACGGGATGACAAAGAATTTAGCATCATCGTCGAAACTCTTCTCTATGTTATCATATTTACGCGCTTGAATCTCTCTCCCTTAGTAGCCGCCGATGTTTAAGATTTCGTAAATAAAATTCTTAAGTTGTTAAGTAAAATTTAACATGAATTTGCTTGTTTTTAAAATCCTTCCATTCATTGTTATCTCCCTCTTCTTGCACATTGGACATTATTCGTGTTTTCAAATATTCACTATTTTTACCGCCATCCTCTTAAATGCTGAAGTTTTATTTTTCGTATTTTGACTGCGCTGATGCGAACAATGAAAAATATTATTTTTTATCTTTGACCAACTGAAAATACGTGGCAGTTTCAACGAAGTAGGTCAGAATAACGCTCAAATTCTGCGTAAATCGCATATAGTGTTTAGTATTGTTACAAACATTTAGCACAGCCTTAATAAACTTTTGTTAGTGTAATGCAACTTTGGACGTTTTTCGTTGTCTTTGACAGGTCTCATTGGTTTTAATTTGCGAGTTTTTTTGCCAATCTCTCTTACCGTTTGCGCTGTACGTATACTTTGATTTCGTCTACCGTTAAGCTAATTTGTAGGTATGTGTTAACGTATCAGAAGAAATTACGTACATAGGTAATGGCAAACATAATCCATGAGTAGGATACATAATGGCGAATCGTAAATAAAACACATTCGGTAGCATAGAATATTAATGTACCTACGGGCTAATGCAGACTGATCCCTTTGGTAGCCCAAGTACAATAGGAAGATTATACTCTAATTTCTCAGTGCTTATTGTCTTCGTCATAAAGGCTAAAATTCTCTAAATTAATTCCTCTCAAAGTTACCTACCGTAAGGATAAACCGACGGACACCAGCGGCCGTCTAACAGGATTATGCGACTTCGTTTTGCCTGAATTATTAATTAGATGGTAAAATGAAGAAGAAATCTTTGATTATACTTAATTCCGTAGTATGTTTTAAAAAGTTTTAGCAATAAATCAATTTAAAATAAACTTTAAAAAGTGGTATAATCAAAAAGTACCGTATTTTAATTACATAGACAAATGTTTGTCTCAATTAACCTTCTTAAAAACGTTTTTACCTATAAGGGTTGCAAATGTAATTACAACAATCGATGATTCCACCCTCAAGGTATCCTCGGAGGGTTGGATGTCGTGCTGTGATGTTTATTACAACCATTTGCTTCTATCCTCAAGTATACATACATATAGGCTAGTTTAGAACATTAAATATATCTTTTTAGAACATAATATTTTATCATATATATCTGCCATTGGTCATCTGAAGGGGTAACGCAATCAATGTTAAGTCTGAACATCTTAATTCCTTGGCGTAATGTTCTAAGATAATATTTTTACATATTTAAAGTTTTAATTTTTTGATACTTTTTAGATTCTTTTTATTTAGATTTTAGTTAAGTGGATTTTCCTGTTATCTTTATTTGGATTTATTTATTTTTAATACTTTATTTGAACACAATAACACGAAGTTAAGAATTGTTTTTCTTCTTTATCAACTTATAGACGTCCGGTGCTGGACATAGGTCTCTTGGATGGACCTTCACAGGTCACAGTCTTGCGCCGCCTGAATCCAGCGGCTCCCTGCAAAGTTAAGAATATCTTCTATCTATCTATATAGCGATCTCTGCTTAGTAACCTTAGGATTTGCAAGTGTCTTGACTTTTTAAAATTGATTGACTCCATACTGCAACTGCAACTGCTCTTCAAAATATATTTATTATTACAATTCAATAATTCTCAATCTCTGCAATTTTTCTCTTTTTTAGGTAACCAATAATGAGCTTACAGTTCTAGTCAAAAGTAATGATCAAGTAATTGAATAACCTCATTCAGCCAAAATATGAATAGAATGATTAAACCCATTTCGTTTCCTGAAAAGATCACGGAACGTTAATGCGACATTTGAAAAGAATAACACCATTTATCATTGCCAGGCTAAAGGGATTTCGGGGGCTACTTTATTCAGGATGAAACCAAATCTTTTCACGCCGCCCACCCCAACTCTTCAGTATATTGCAATTTATATCAGAATATAAAAATGGAACAGTAAAGGCCAGCATCTTTAGACACTTAACCTCGATTTTGAATCTCTCCATATCGTTGACATATTTTTAAAAATGCGTTTTATCACCTCTTGGGACAGAATAATGTATACTTTCAAACCTTTTCACAGTTAATCCATTCACCTTCGGGCTCCCACACAGGTTTTCTATCCATTGAGGAGAGTTTAGGTCATAGTCCACTAGCTGGGCAAGTGAGGGTTGTCAGACTTCGCATATCTTTGAGGTTTAGGTACAGGCTTCCTCACGATGTTTTCCTTCGTTGTTAAAGCAAGAATACGAAAAGGAGGACAATGTTTTAAGCATTAGGTTATCACAGCTTCCTAGATTATAACTGCTTCAACAATCCAACATTCGCAGTCTATTTCTAGGTATAGTTCTTGCTATTCACGAGGGCGCGTGAGCTTTACTTGTGGTTACGTCGTGTACATGCACATTGCGTAAGTGTGCGTGCCTGTCAGGAGCCTAGGTGGGAGCGGTCAGGCGCGAGCAAGCTCTCGCTCACACTTATACAGATACGACACGCACACAACCATGAGCCACTCGCCCTCGTAAGTTAAAAGACTAAAATTGAATTCATGTTATAATAAAAAATTTCAATATTAAATAGTAACTATAGAACATAAAAGTTCTCCCAAAAATATATACAAAATATTATTGTAAATAGCATCATGAATCTCAACAAATTCATTATTTTTTATATTGGTCAGTTTATTTGCTTTCGTAGGTCAGTTACCTTCATTTACACCTTTATTACCGAGCAACAAACATCCCCGTTTAATCCGTAAACACGCTGTTTAATCAGGCGTATTTTATTATTTCTAAATACACAAATACCGTCCAAAACCCTGTCCCTCCCACCCTTCCGTCTGGATGTTCAAATAAAAGGGTTGAATGTTAAATCTACGTTATTGGTACTCTACGGGGGCTTGAAATCCTAAATTTACGAGCATTTAGCCTCCTCACTTGATTCTTAAGCGGCTTACATACAGCACAGACCCATTGCGGTTTGGGGTTAGACAGTTTTTTTTACTCAACAATTGTACAATTCAGTCCTTGTATTGCTTACATTTTTTTATCCTACTTTAATTATTATTTTAATCCATTAAATAACACAAAAGATATTAGAAATATTATAGTGATTTTGATTAAGACAAATGAAAAGCAGTAAGTGACACAGTTGATTGGGAGAAAGTTAAAGAAGTTGCAATCGATATCGTCGATACTCGTATCAAATAGGTCTGGTCTACGAAAATTTCGTAGACTCTAGCAGTGAAAAGAAGAAGTACATGTTTTGTTTTACATTTCCCGGAAAATTTCTCATTATAGCGGTGAATTTAATCGTATGAAATAGTCTTTATATAACGCGTCTAAATAATTTTCACGAACGAACACGCCACAGGATTAATTTGAGCACGCAAAATCACAATAGGCTACGAGCTTGCTACGAGTTTCGAACTTGGTGCGATGGATGGTCGCAGTTTATTACGAACGGACGAATTCACAGATACCATTTCACAATAAGTACATACAATATGTAATATGTAATAGCATGATTAATAGAAATGCTATTAACATATTTTGTCCGCGACTTTGTCTTTCTAAACGTAAGTTAAACGTACCACCAGTAGGTAAACTCTTCAAATTTTTTTTTCTGAAATAAAAAATTGCCTAAATCACTATCCGGATGCCATGCAAAAAAATTAACTAACCTCAAACTCAACTCTGTCGAGTTGTTAAACTCAACGACGCATAAAGCTTAATAATTTTTCTTTTTATAGTGTTGCTGTTGTACCTTTAGTGTATGTTCTTAAGCCAAGACGTTCTTCTTCGTCCAAATTGTCTTTGTAAGAATTAAAGGAAAATAAAAAGGACGTTCTCTAAATGTAAAGAAATTAGATTTTGAATTCCCTTCTTAAATCGCAATCACTAGCTAAAAAACATTAAAACTCTGCACAACGAAAGACAACCCTCTTACAATTCTTTCAAAGTTCAATAATTAATTGGACGATCTTAAAAGGGGTAAAGGCAGGGTAATTCACTCAAAGCGAAAGCCCGTAGCATTCTTGAACAGAGCAAAGGCTAAGTTTTCGAGCTATTAATTAACTAAATAGAGAGCTAGGCTAGTTGCACTTGGATGTAGCGCTTTCAATATGTCTTATCTGTTTTACAAGCTTGACCAAACTTTAAGCTTTATATATCGTCCCTAATTTAAGAGTTTTTATTTTATAACAATTGATTCCTAATTACTTCCGGCATGTAATAGAGCCTCGATCACTTCTTGTATGATTCCACACGTGAGTGTGAAAATTTTCCAATCCAGTGCTACGTAATACTAATCCTCTACATCTTTTTTAATAGCGTAGTTATGAGACAAGAGATTTTATTTTTAAATCACTTTTATTCATGCATTCAAAGAAACCCAGTCTTTCAAAGAATGAAACGTTCGGAAAACAAAATAAAATATAATAATATAGAACACATGGAATTCTGAAACTAACACCTGATTTCATTGTAATATAGAAAATAGAAATGCGGAAAACTAAACTCTAATAAAAAACAAAAAGTTTTTTTATAACGGTTGGCAGCCAATAACTCTCCGGCTTCTATCACTACTAGATTTGTCCTCGTCACGTCTGCTTCCCCGCACGTAGCGGCACCAAAAGAGGTATTAGATTTATTCTCCACCGGAATGTAGCTTGTCGTAATTCAGACGTGCGTAAATCTCGTTACAAAAAGACAGCGAGGTTTTAGTTACTTACAGTCTTACACATAAAAAAATCTTTTTTCAGTCTCTTTCTATATCTAAAAGCGTAAAAATGTATCTCTTCTTTAACTTTGTAAAGTTACTCATAGTAGCTTGTTGTGAAACTGTATTTCACAAAGTTGGAATTACAACTCAAATAAAAAATTCAAGAGCAATGATAGTATAGAGTCTATACTATCATTGCTCTTGAATTTTGTATGTCCTAACTAGTAGTCTATGCTATAGACTAGTAGTTAGGACTGTGGTATATTATTCGGAGGGTCGCTGGTTTCGATCCCGGGAAGAAACAGTGAAGGAAAACATCGTGAGGAAATTTGTAGGCCCGAGAGTTGACCATAATGTCTAAGGTGTGTAAAGGCCTTCGTGGTGGACTGTTTTCCCTTCTCTGAGAGGGCGAACAATTAGTAGATTCTTATGATGATGAAAAACTCCGTTTAAAATAACATCTGATAATGTATAAATATTAAATATTACATACTAAAACCCTTATATCAGTGGGTATTTGTCATGGTGAATGCGAAATTAGTTGGACTATAATTAAACTTTAAACCCTTATAACGTCACAACACGTAACTTTACGGAGCTACTTGATTTATTCGGCACTCAGAACTTGTAACGTGCGTAAATCTCGTTACGGGTAGGGTAGGGAAAGCATTTTATACTGGCGTGAATTTTATTTTCAAGTGTCAAGTGCAGTTGCATAGAGTTTCACTTCGTAACTTTGGTGTTATACTTTTAAAGTTAAAGCCAGTGCAAGATTTCACGCTTTGATACTTTAAGTTTGTAAAAGTTAGATGTAATTTGAATACGTAAAATAGCTAAAAAGTTTCGTCATTGTACAGGAAATTTAAACGTTGTTTTGTAATTTAAATGTAGGTATTTGTACACCGGTACCGTTTGCTATTTTATTTAAATACCAGATGATGTGCGCAACTTCGTCCGTGTGGATTAAGGTTTAATCCAGCGGAAACTCTTATTTTCCAGGATAAAATGTAGCCTATGTGTTAATCCTGGATATGAACTATTTCCTCTCTACAGCCAATTCGGTTCAATGTTTATGGCGTGAAGGAGTTAGAAACATCCATCCATCCTTTCCATCCATCCTTTCATCTATCCATCCTCACAAACTTTTGCATTTATAATTATTGTTAAATGTAAGATATCGTATAAAAAAATATGTTATATTAGGTGTATCACAATATGTTGCTATTTGCTACGCCGTAGCATAGCTGCTACGACTAATGTTAAAGAATTGTTATTTTGAAGGGTATAAGGTATACAATATTTTACCGATTATTATTTATCCATATAAATATGGCAAGAGCACTAAACCCGTATCCCTTAACTCCCTCAAAAATTTAATAACAATAATAATAATATCAATATTTTTGAACGGAATATTATCTATATATATAAAATTCAAAGTACTGACTGACTGACTGACTGAGATATCAACGCACAGCCTAAACTACTGAAGTTAGAAACTTGAAATTTTTACAGTTGGTTCCTTTTATGACGTAGGCGCACACTAAGAAAGGATTATTGGGAATTCCACCCCTAAGGGGTTTAAATAGGGGATAGGCCACCGTACACCGTAATTTCTCCAAAATAGAAGAAACACAAGAACAATACCACACCAACAGTCGGATTTTTCTGGTTTGGCGGATTACAGCAAAATATTACTTTTTCTTTTAGTATTATCATGGTATAACATAACCTGCTTCTATCTGTGGAAAATTTTGTGCTGGCTGGGTGCTCGATGAGTTCAAAACAAAACAATGAGTTGTGGCACAGTAGTTACTTGAGTGTATTGAAAGTTAACGAAAGCGAATATATCTTTACACCATGGCAGTTCGAAGACAAGAGAGCGATCATTAGCACATAGTTGAATGAACTGTTGAATGACCGAGAACTAATTTTATGATCTTATGTTGCATTCCGAACACTATCCAATATTTTTTCTCATAGTTTTGTTCATTTCATGTGTCCCGGCAGAACGTATAAGGTTCTATCGAATAGGTGCAATGAAATAGTACTAAGGTATAACAAATCGCTTAATATTCAGAGCTATTTTTCACGAGTGGATGCCGCCCGACGTCGCGTTACTCGAGGGTTACAAAATTACACTTGCACCCGTCGCCTGCTGGCACATTCATGTAGGAAGCAAATGAATGTTGCCTTATTCCGCGCGGACTTTTAAATTGAGGTTTTATCCTACTAATATTATAAATGCGAAAGTTTGGATGGATGGATGGATTTTGTTACTCAATCACGCCACAAGGACTGAACCGGTTTGGCGGGACAAAGAGCTATATCTTAAAGTCGGACATAACACATAGGTTATTTTTTATTCCGGAAAATAAGAGAGTTTCCAAGGAAATTAAAAAACCTTAATCAACGAAGTCGGGGGCAGTCGGTATGATACTCGTAAATGCGAAAATGTGCGAAAAATAGTATTTTTACTTCACGCTTTAAAATGACTACATGCTCAAAAGAGCTAGAATACAGAGCTGTGAAGAATTAAAAAAAAATGCTCTAAACACGGCAAGTAGCAACAAAGCCATCTTTACTATTTATCTATGTTTTTGTCAATTGCCGGAAAAAATACGTCGCAATATTTTCCAAAATACAAAAAAAAATCTCGCTAAAAATACACTCTTTTTAAACGGCGGTACTTGAAAAATATAGCAACAAGGAACTTAGCACATCAGTGCACATCTTGCGAACAGCAGGTGTCGAGGGCGGGCCCCTAGCTGAGGGGAACGATATTTGCAGGATTTTTTGCCGATTTAGACGTCTTATGACTTGCTGAAAATCCATTATGACGATTACTCTCAGCCTGCGTTAGAACATAGCGAGTGCCTTCAAATAGCCGTTACTATTCAGTAATAGCAGCATATTTGAATAGTGTATAGTAACTTTAGTCTATACTTTCAAAACCTTAGTATAAGTACTGGCTACTGTGGTACGATAGTATCTAGCTACTATCTTATATCGTTTCACACTACTCTGATATGATATCAGATACTATAGTACTTACCTAATATTATAAATTATTTATTTTAAAAAAAAAATCTTGTACATTACTAATACAACATATACATATTTTTAGTCATTATCATAACCTAAAAACACAACGTTTGAGGGCAGCGTGGCACAATGGAACTGCAAGCAGGACGATTATAATACAAAAGTACTTCAATATTAAAACATTCATAACAATAAAAAACATAATTTCGAAATTAATACAGTCCTCGTTAAAGAAATAGGTCGTGTTGGGTTTCAGTACAGAATTTCGAAATGCGCACGCCCTAGACTCTACAATTCTACATTGTCTGTAAAAATGAGGTGAACGAGGTTTGTACATTAACTGAAAAAATTGGACCTTTGCAAAGGGAGCGAAAGTCACCCCTCATTTGGCATATTGCCAAACTTTTCACATGAACACTACATCGTTGTAATATACGAGTGTAACATGCACATGTTTTCATGGTAGTGCCACGCCTGTATCTGCATTGTTGTTGATGATGGTTAAGTCATTAGGGGAGCATTGCAAAACTACAACGTGGTAATATTTCAATCGTTTGATACGTATCATATGATGATTCAAGCTTCATCATCGTCTACAGCCGATGCACTCACTGCAGTACACAGTGATGGTGTCTAAGCATAGTATAACGTAAGTGCTTGAAATATTAATTGGATCACGTGTATCTGAGTGTATTGTCTATCAAACCACACTTGGCGAGCACAATGGACTATGGCCTAACTCTTCTCATTCGAGAGAAGACCTGTTCCCAGCGATGAGTTGGGATGAATGAATGATGAACGAATGCCTGTGTCTACAAAACACCAAAAAGTACCAGGTTACGTCTCAGGCTGAAATCTATAGACCACACTCTCACTCAGGTCAGTCTCAAGACAAAGTTAAAACGAGACAGATTTATGTCAGAGCATATTTGTGTCTAGTCTTAACCTCTATCTTGAGTCTTATGAAAAAATTGACCCATAAAAAAGTTATTTTAATTTGCTTTCATAAATTGGTATGAAAACTTCTTGCCTAAAGATCGTCTTTGAACTCCTTTAATGACGTCTTTGGAGAAAGTTATCACAAACTAATTAAATCAATTTAGACAAGTTGCGAAGTAAAGGTGTATACAACCAATAAAACAAGACCTGAGTTACATCGTTCAATACTTAAAGCTTCGAACCACGATGGTTCTCAGGAAAATGGTCCTCAGTGTCGGAGTATTTCGCTCAAGGTAATAAATCGAAGAACATCTATTACTTTTATCAGATGCGCAATTAATTTGTCAAGACTTACTTAAGCAAATTAACATTTAAATTGGTTACGAGAAATGTTTGTATTATTTTTAAGTTTAATAAGCTTTTTCAATAATCCAAATTATACGTAATTTACATTTCAATGAGTGGTTTCAATTATAGTATTTTTATTACAACTTTTTTATTATTTCGTGACCATTGAATATGCCGCTATTACAGCATCTCATAAGGGGCAAAAAATGTAACTCTATCAGTCCGCCTGTCACCTTTCCACAGCTCACAGAACTTTAAGAACCTAAACTATACTAGCGAAGTCGCTGTCACCAACTAGTAAATCCTATTTTTTTTTTTTTGAAGAGAACCTATTTTCTCTTTTTTGTAAATACAAAAATGCACACGAAGAAAAGTCAAAAAGTCGGCTACATTTCCGTTGCACTCACGCAGTGGATCAGACCGTTGATTGCCCTGTCAATCATTGCCTAGGATCCGATGGGACTATCGCGTACACTATTCACCTCTTTTGCACTTTCCACACTAAAGAAAAGGACGCCAAAACGCATAACGGGCTCGCTTGGCACCGGATATTCGTCCCGGAACTTATTTACTGGTTCAACAGCGTGCCGACGCGATTTCATTTTCGTGTGCATATTAATGTGTACGCGAACATGTGAATCTGACGTCTTCGCAAGGTTTATTCAGATATGAAGCGGTTTTATACATGAGCTTTGCATATACGATTGTATTGTGGTCTATCTATAGCTAGCAAATTTTTATATTTCACAATCGGAGGCTACATTTTATCCCGGAAAAATAGAAGGATAGAAATCGCGCATGAACCTTCTATTTTTCAGGCATAAACGAAGTCCAGGTGGACAAAGTACAATAATGTGTGTAAATGTGTTTAAAAGTCACCTATGAACCTATGTTACTCCCGATGACATCAGCTATCTACCAGTGAAAGGTTCGTCAAAATTGGTCCAGCCGTTCCCGAGATTAGCGGCAACAAACAGACACTTCAATTTTAATAGATGTAACACTATCATTCGTAATATCGCAAGTTAAAATAGGTGGCGCTAGCTGTAGGTTTGCACGCGATGTAGCTAGATGTAGGTTGGTTTCGTTAATACCTTCCATAAGACGCTACTACATCAAAAGCTTTTCATACCAGACACTTCAATTTTATTTATTTGTATACTCCCTATGCACAATGTTACAAAAGATTGCAGTAAAGAAAGCAATGTAGATAAACTCAGTTTACTCACTCGGAAATAGAACTGGCTATCAATATTCAATGAACTAATTTGAGCTAACAACCATAACTAGCCTTAACAAGCCAGTGAAATGACAAAGTCTGAAAGTATCTTGCATTTTACTAAGAAAATAAACTTTATATTACTCTTATACCACTTCAACTTTTAAACTTTTTTCTATAATCCAAGATAAGACAAATGGATCTTAAGTAGAGAAAGGACGAAGACGTCTTTTGTAAAATAATTAAAATCTTTAATTTCAGAGTTAAGTAATCCCTTTTTTTGTTGAATAATAATAATTACTTGGTTTTGTCGAGTTCAAATAAATTTGCCCCATATGTTTCTTGGTGAAATAGATTTTAAAATTTAAAATTCTGAACACGTTTTGTCTCTAACTATCTTTATCTTAGTTAATGGTTATAATAATAATAGTATTGTAAGATAAAATCCATCGACGACATCAAAGGAGTCGCAGGGAGTCGCTGGATTCAGGCCGCGCAAGACCGAGGCCTGTGGAGGTCCATGCAAGAGACCTATGTCCAGGAGTGGACGTCTATCAGTTGATTAAGAAGAAGAGATAAAATATTCCTCTTTATAAACGTGATAAATACTCAATCAAGTTACTATAAACCGTTAAGTACTCGTAGAAAAACTTAGAGTAGAGAAAGTCTTTATACTTTATAGGGTAAATCAACCCGTAAGAATTTTTAGATTTGTTATTAAAGTGTAAAACAATCTTAAATATCGAGGTATTGCATTGCTACTATTGTTATATTGATTTTACATTCACAATACTGATGTAATAAAATACTGATGTAAGTTTATTTAAATATCCATAAAATAATATTGTTACATTTTGTTTTGAAAAGAGCTCCTACTGAGCACCTACTGAGTATCTTGCTTACTCTTCTCAGCAGAGATTCTGCTTTCCGAAGATCTGGAGATTTTGGAGGTGGTAGATTTACTTGTATAGGTATAGCTCACAAGTTAGGCCACATCTATATACATATAATAAAATTGTAGAAAAGTGGTGTCTGTACAATGGAAATATATAAAAAAAAGTAGCAGGGGTTGTTATTATATCGATGCCGAACCCGAAATTGTAATTAATTTTTTTTTTGTCTGTTTGTCTGTTTGTCTGTTTGTCTGTGTGTTTGTGCACGCTAATATCAGAAACGGCTTATTCGATTTAGATACGGTTTTCACTAATATATTGTAGTAAGCTTCACTTAACATTTAGTGTTTATTTTATGTCAATCGGTTCATAAATAAAAAAGTTATGTCAATTTAAAGAATCACGGCGAACATTTTTAACGTACAGAGTATGTACTACACGCCTCGCGCCTGAGCGTCGACGGTATTTGTAATTCAAAATATGCTGCCCGAAAAGTCACTATTCCACGCGAACGAAGTCGCGGGCACAGCTAGTAAATTAAATAAATTTGATTTTAATAGGCAAAATGTTACAAAAAGGAATACTTATAATACGTTACTATCTTTTCAAAGCCACTTTCAACGAGATGACAAATCATTTATGTATGTCCCTATAATTGGAGTCCGCAATAATACAAACAACCCTAGAAGGCTCTATAGAATTCCTGTCCAAGCTTGCTTTTGGGGAACAGAAAAAAAGACGCCCCTTCCGAACCGGACGTTTGAAACATGGTCTGCATTCTCCAATAATGAATGCAAGACCTTCGTTCGTTTCAACAGAAACTAATCCAACATGGAGGTATAAAATGGAATCAATTTTTGCAAATTACTCAATGTTTTTTAAAAAATAAGACTGTCTTTGCATGCGAACTTTTAAGTTGTGTATTGATTATGTTTTTTTTTCTCTTTCTTAAGTACAATAAAGTATCTATTAAAAAGAATTTTATTTTTATCCTTGCTTAGTCGAACGATAAAAAATGGAAATGTACTTACAGATTTAGAAAAAAACCATTTTTACAATTTTATTATTGACCTAATGGATTTTAGGAATTCCAACTTTATTATTATTGTTACCTAGTATTTATTTACGAAAAGAAAGTTTGTTGTGCCACAAAAGTTTCATCGTACAAACAACAAAAGCTAAGTTCTATTATTGCTCAGTAGAAACGGCAATTTGCTAGCTGGTGGCTGCTTCTAGAAATTGCTTAAATAAGAGTGCCTTTAGAGTGCATCGTCAATTCACACCAACTAACTAAGAACAAGTCTGGAAGTTAAAATGTTTTGTTTATACCCTACATGTAAAGTATTATTTAAAAGCGAAAGCCTTTTCGCTGGTAAATTATGACAGATGAAATCCGAAAAGCGAAGATTTTCGAGTTCGGGCTTACGTGATGGGAGACGTTTCCAATCCCTTGAGCCTTCTTACCCTTATAGAGTGAACGAAACGAGCGAATTCCACACTAGATATTATTATTGGCACATTGCATCAAAACAACATTACGGAGTAGGCAGGGACTCATAAAATGAATAAGTAGATATGTATGCAATAAAATCTTCAGAATATTACCTTTCCTTTATTCTATACTAGTTGACTAGTTGATACCCGCGACTTCGTTCGCGTGGATTAAGGTTTTTTAATTCCCGCAGGAACTCTCTTGTTTTTCGGGATAAAAAGCCTATGTGTTATTCCAGACTATAATCTATCGCTGTGCCAAACAGCCGAATTGGTTCAATTGTTGCAGTGTGTTGTATAATGTTATATTTAAAAATGTTATCTTAAAAATCCTATTGGATATTCATAGGATTTTTAAGATTTATTTTGTAATCCGAGGCCAAATTCTAATAATTTTGTAAATTAATCTGATAGACTTTGTACATTCTACGGATTTGAAAGTACAAATAATATTAAAGAAATTCAATAAACTTTTACTCATTACCTTTCGTAACTAAATTATGTTATGCACAATTTGCAAACGTAGTTTCCGATAAAATAATTTCCATAGCTCCAATACAAACATGGTAAATGGGAAAATAAAATAATGCCCGACTAAGGAATATTCAGACTAGTAACGCAAGCTCAAAATCAATAGCAAGCGTGGTACAAATGAAAATGCAGACAGAGCTGTTAAGTGCTCGAATTTTTTATTCTAAACTCTGAATTAAAATGGTTAGTTTGGACAATTCATAAAGATAGTGTTACTTACTTACCGGACAACTAATTTTGCTTTGGAATTCTATACGTAGTCAAACATCAGGAGAGAAAAATATGAACGGTTTGACTGACGCGGATTTTTGCTATTTCTTCCAAATACTCCTAAAATCTACATTTTTTTTTAATTTTTTTAATTTATTGATAAATTTAGGTACACAAATAAACTTAAAAATACTGTGTCGCCAAACTGGACAGCCAGTTTGATGGCGAGCTGGCGCTCCTATACATAAAAGTTAAAAACCTAATGCACCTAATTACAATTTTGACAACAACTTAACTAAACTAATCATTAACTATAATCAATAAATAACTAACACTTATTACACACATAAGCCAAGCCATATAATTATTTGAAATTAATAACACTCACGACACTTTCAACGCTAGAATATTGTCAAAGTAGACTCTATAACGATTTATCCTAGACAATTTCCAGATGTTTTCTTCTAAGTTTAATCCATTAGTAAAAGAAAGCGAAATTGGAAGGCTGACTTCAGATTTTCTCGGTTCAAAATGGACCGAGAAAATCTGAAGATTTCTAGGGTAATGCCTATCAAATACATGAAATGAATTTAGGTAATCCTCGTTTCTTTCTTCCTTCCTGTGACTTCTATAAATGATTGTCCGTCCGTCCGTTTTGCTCTATCAAATACATTAAATGAATTTCGGTAATCCTCTTTTCTTTCTTTCTTCCTGTGACTCCCACAAATGATTGTCCGTCTCTTTTTTTTACTCTTATGTCTCAGTTATACAAGAAAAGTTTCTCGAATGCTAAAGAAATTTTCGACACACATATCCGAGTATTGCTTACCTATCTGAGACGAGTTTTTGTCAGAATGTATAATGCAAGGTAATGTATAATCGCGGGCGAAAATTGTGTGGAAAGTTTTTGCATAGAATAATCGCAAACAATTTCTTGCTGCTCGCATATATGCTTGAAATCGTAAGTAACTGTAATCGCTTCTGCTTATAATCTACACTCCAGCAGCGTAGGTTAGTTTTAGGTAAAGGAGCAAACAGCCCCGGGGCGAGCAAATACGCTGACGAAGGGCACACCTCGCTTATATCCTGGATATACTTTTTATCTGTCACTGACAGCCGAAAGGACAGCCTTTAAGTGAACCCTTTTGATGATGTTGACTGTGAATGTGCCGTTTGGGATATTTTATGGTCATAACTTATAAATCATGGGAACACGTTAAGCAAGTAGGTACATCTAACACTGCAAATTTAATAATATTATTATAATTAGTAACAATGTCGAGTGGTTTAAGATAACGCCTGGATAAAAATAAGAGAAAACACAAATCATGAAGTTTTGTCTTAAAAGAAAAAATGTTTCAATTATTGGGACACAATATTATAGTTATTTAGTAAGTTTAATAGAATGTCCGAAATTTCATCTTTACAATCAAACTTCCACTTCCATTGCTGGCCATAGGTCTCTTGCAATGATCGACGCAGAATAATTATGACCTTGCTCTGCATCATCTCTCTACCTAGTGGAGGGTCTTCTAATCCTGCATAGTCTGTAGTTGTGAGGTCGTCATTCATGCACCTTGGTACCCCAATTAGGTTATCAGTTCTTTGAGATCCTAATATAAGCCCCCCCCCCCCCTTAGCTAGGTAAAAAACTTCAGTTTCGCAACTCGATGAGCTAAGTCGACAATTCTGTTTCTGCTACTTACTAATCTCCTCATTACTGATTTGATTCCGAAACCATGTTATAGTTCAGCTTATTTTCATCTTTTTCTAATCTAAATACCTATATAAAAGGAAAAGGTGACTGACTGGTTAACTGACTGACTGAATCGGGCTGAAAGGCACACTGATAGCTATGAGGTCGTAGGCATCCGCTAAGAAAGGATTTTTGAAAATTTAACCTCTAAGAGAGTAAAATAGGGGTTTGAAAAATCGAACTCAACGTGAACGAAGTCGCGGGCAAAGGCTAGTTGTGTATAAAATGCAGAAACAAATGGATAGATAATACTACGTCAGCGTTTCTTTAGTAGGTACATAAGTGAAAAGAACACCCGCATATACGCAAATTGCGTATAAAATGAGCTTGGTTAGACGCAGAACACTCGTGTGAGGGATCATCCGTCAGAGCGAGCACTAGATGCCAAGTCAGCTGAAACACAACAGCGATGTCAGGCCCTTACTTTGACAACATAAGGGATCTCGTGCACCGCGTGGCCAAACTAAGACTGATTGCACGTTGTCGGAACTTGGTCACAGAAACTCATACGATCAATTGGACGGTCTTAGCTAAGTTCACAAAGGACAGCCGGCAAAGTAGTACCAAGTAATACCCACTACCAGGGAACTTATTATTTTACGGGTATCTACAAAAACACTTTAAATTCAGTAAAATATGAAATTTTAGCTGTTTGAACTTCGTTTGAAGTTGTTTTTGATACCAATCCCCCATAGAAAGTTGCGGCTGTGCTTTTGCACAGTATCACGACTTGTCGCGCAGCCAGTGCAACAAGATGTACCATACATACATAGTGGCTCAGAGTTGACACGAGGTGTGTATGGGCTGCGGAGTGCGTAGAGGCCCTTATCATTCTGAATTCGGGTGTATAGAGGACATGTAAGTGATATTACAAAGATGTGGTAAATACCTACTTACTAACAATAAAATTTCGATTTTAGGATTTTTTTAAAATCTTTATTTTTACTTTTTACATTTTAATTAAATTATAATAAAATTTACAGGTGATTTAAAAATAAAGTACTTGTAATAAATCAAGAAACAGTAATGCATTAATGATTCTTTATTATTAAGTATTAACCACACTTCCATAGTATAATCTTACATACTTAATTAAACTTTTTCCAAAAAGATATATTTCTGTACGATACGAATGAGTTCATAATTAACAAATTGCCTAGTTAATTTTTATGAATCTACGGTATAATTCTAAAATACGTTGAATTATTTTATGTACTGCACTATCTGTACCTAATAGTCTAGATTCTAAGCTAGATTCTAGACTTGTGTAATTTTCTTAAAACCTTTAATACAATTATGACCTTGCTCTGCATCATCTCTCTACCTAGTGGAGGGTCTTCTAATCCTGCATAGTCTGTAGTTGTGAGGTCGTCATTCATGCACCTTGGTACCCCAATTAGGTTATCAGTTCTTTGAGATCCTAATATAAGCCCCCCCCCCCCCCCTTAGCTAGGTAAAAAACTTCAGTTTCGCAACTCGATGAGCTAAGTCGACAATTCTGTTTCTGCTACTTACTAATCTCCTCATTACTGATTTGATTCCGAAACCATGTTATAGTTCAGCTTATTTTCATCTTTTTCTAATCTAAATACCTATATAAAAGGAAAAGGTGACTGACTGGTTAACTGACTGACTGAATCGGGCTGAAAGGCACACTGATAGCTATGAGGTCGTAGGCATCCGCTAAGAAAGGATTTTTGAAAATTTAACCTCTAAGAGAGTAAAATAGGGGTTTGAAAAATCGAACTCAACGTGAACGAAGTCGCGGGCAAAGGCTAGTTGTGTATAAAATGCAGAAACAAATGGATAGATAATACTACGTCAGCGTTTCTTTAGTAGGTACATAAGTGAAAAGAACACCCGCATATACGCAAATTGCGTATAAAATGAGCTTGGTTAGACGCAGAACACTCGTGTGAGGGATCATCCGTCAGAGCGAGCACTAGATGCCAAGTCAGCTGAAACACAACAGCGATGTCAGGCCCTTACTTTGACAACATAAGGGATCTCGTGCACCGCGTGGCCAAACTAAGACTGATTGCACGTTGTCGGAACTTGGTCACAGAAACTCATACGATCAATTGGACGGTCTTAGCTAAGTTCACAAAGGACAGCCGGCAAAGTAGTACCAAGTAATACCCACTACCAGGGAACTTATTATTTTACGGGTATCTACAAAAACACTTTAAATTCAGTAAAATATGAAATTTTAGCTGTTTGAACTTCGTTTGAAGTTGTTTTTGATACCAATCCCCCATAGAAAGTTGCGGCTGTGCTTTTGCACAGTATCACGACTTGTCGCGCAGCCAGTGCAACAAGATGTACCATACATACATAGTGGCTCAGAGTTGACACGAGGTGTGTATGGGCTGCGGAGTGCGTAGAGGCCCTTATCATTCTGAATTCGGGTGTATAGAGGACATGTAAGTGATATTACAAAGATGTGGTAAATACCTACTTACTAACAATAAAATTTCGATTTTAGGATTTTTTTAAAATCTTTATTTTTACTTTTTACATTTTAATTAAATTATAATAAAATTTACAGGTGATTTAAAAATAAAGTACTTGTAATAAATCAAGAAACAGTAATGCATTAATGATTCTTTATTATTAAGTATTAACCACACTTCCATAGTATAATCTTACATACTTAATTAAACTTTTTCCAAAAAGATATATTTCTGTACGATACGAATGAGTTCATAATTAACAAATTGCCTAGTTAATTTTTATGAATCTACGGTATAATTCTAAAATACGTTGAATTATTTTATGTACTGCACTATCTGTACCTAATAGTCTAGATTCTAAGCTAGATTCTAGACTTGTGTAATTTTCTTAAAACCTTTAATACTTGGCAAACATAAGAAAAATATTTAACCTGTCAACCGTTTGCCAAATGGATACCAATAAACACTATACCAATTTGAAAATGGGCCAAGAATTTTTAAATGAATGTTTATGAAATACGTACGTTGAGCTAACGTAGAAAAGCTCGAGATGGAAAAAAGGAAAGACCATAATTTTTTTTTTGATGAAAAAATGTTATTAAATCTAGTTTTTTTTTTCAGAATGAACTAAGAATCTGAAAATAAAAGTTTATGACGTCAGGAAGATTTTTTTTTTTCAGTAGTTTTGTTACCAAACTTCACACTTTTGATTGCCAAAAAACATGGGGATATAATAAGTCGACCAACAAAATTTATTTTTTGGCATCAAAACCTAGCTTCTAATTTAATAACTCAGCAACGGGAAAATGATGAAGCTTCTAATATACTAACTCGGCTTCTTCACAATGGCCACAAAATATTCCAAAGAAAGCATCAAATAAAGAGCCACTATTTTTATTATTGTCCACTGCCACTGCACGATTTGGTGCGAGTGAGATGGATACGACTGGCCATTTGCACGATCTCGTTGGTGCGAGTGAGACGGATGCGACTGGCAATTTGCACGATCTCGTTGGTTATGGCTATTTGCACCAATCAGAGAGCGCCATTCAAAACATGCATTTGTTTTTTTTGTTGTTCTGTTGTTAGTGTGTTAATATTGCAATTATTTTTGTATAATTTTTTCTTTAAACTAAAGTTAGGTTAGGTTAGGGTTATACATGAATATTCTGGTGCCCGGCCGAAGGCCGGGCACTTAGGTTCTGTTGGGATCGTAAACCTACCTAAAACTAAAAAAAAAGTTGAAAAAAAATTTGATTTTTTTTTTCAAAAATGTTATAATGTTATGTGTAGGTATTTATCTTGAGTTAAACTTAAAAACAATCATTTTTTTAATTTCATTTTATCAAAAAAAAACGTTTTTTTATTTAGTTAGAAACATTTTTTTATTTCATTTTTCTCACAAATAAAAAAAAATTAAAAATGTGGTTGAAGATTTGGTGTATTATTTGATGCTAATATTTAAGTATTTTAGGAGTTCACGGTTTGAAGCTAAGTTATAAATATAGATACTAAAATTATATTTTTTAGAGGCTCACTAGTTGAAGCTGATTTAGTAATTTAGAAGCCAATAATGGTATTAAATAGAAGCTCGTTTAATTACATGCCAAAAAAATGTACCTTCTCCTTCACTTTTTAATCACTTTCACATATTATATTATATGTTTTCCCGTAATTGACCCAATGAAACAGACATCGCACAGCCCAAACCAGTGGACCTAGAGATTTGAATGGTGGCAGTTATGTAAACGAAGTCATAGGCATAGTATGTAAATATCAATCAAAACCTTTAGAGCTACCTTCACAATCGGCTGAGCAATGCATTTGGCGTTCTGACAGTTTCTGTATTCAAAATCTGTGAACAACAGATTAAAACTATTCGTCGATTAAACATTACTCGGCGATGGTGAAATTGGCCTCTAGTGTTTTAAAAATGTTCTAATGTACCTGCGAGTATTTTTGTTACTTCATTTAACTTACGTTTCGTAACACAATCACCATGTAACGAGGAAGTTGCTCGTACTAGTATTGCTCGTAGTAGTAGTAGGGTTAGTATAAAATTTCATACGATTGATCGCATTCGTGTTCGATGATATTAGCGTCAAAGTAAAATGAACCATAAATCATTGAATTAGAGCTCAATTTCGTGCATGCATTCTTGTACGTTTAAGTATACGAATACTCTCCAAATTAAAATCGGTTGTACTGAATTTGTGTCTTTAAATCTTTACGGTTAAGATTAATTTTACTGTGACGCTTGTGTCATCGAATACGATCAATCGAATTAAATCTTGTACTAACTCTACAGGACGAACCACCCATGAAAAGGCTCGGACATGTGGTCGCCCTCGCCGCCTAATGAAAATTCTTTGTGCAAATATTTGGACATTCAGGTTAAGGCGTGACGGTTTCAACCCAAATGATTACTTTACTGGGGAGCTTGGGAACCTCTATCGAATCTATAGTGGTAGAACATCATGTGTTTAATCATTCTCTAAAACTTACTTTAAAACTGAATGTTTTCAGGATTCATAAGCAGCCCAGGCAGAATATAGAGCAACGGTCTATGGTCAGGAAGCGGGCTCTTATTCGGGGGAGTCGCAGGTTCGATTCCGGCCTCACACCTCTGACTTTTTCGAGATATTACTTCACCCATTTTGTGAAGTTGACAAGGTGAAAATTCAAAATTGTTGTCTATCGTTAGGGATGGTCTTTAATTTTACATTGATACTACATTAAGCTACATAATAACCTCAAACCTGCTAAGATTTTTTTTTTGATATTATTTTGATTCACAGATTCATAGACAATATAAGCTAACATTTTATAGGTATAGGTTCGTAGTATTACCGTAAAATGCAAACCGGTTAGATAGTTCGAAGTATAAAAAATTACACCAACAATATGCTATAGGTACAAGTAGGTGGATAAAAATCTTTGGGATTCTGCCAAAAGAGTCTTTATTCAAGAATCAAGGAGGGTGCCACATGACGACTTGAGCAAACTTTATGTGCCTCGTGTAATTTGACGGTCGGCTATACGGAAAGTTTTATTTTATTGAGACTACCCAGACAATAGTTTACTCACTGTTTTATTGCCTTATTAACATACGCTACGGCGTTTTACGGCATATTTATATAGTAAAATGGAGTTATTAGAGTAAACATAATATTATGCATTTTTATGTGTTCTTTATTTAATCGTATTCATTAGTAAGTAATTTTACTTGCAAAAGATTGCAACCAAACAGGGTGGCGTTGGTTTCTTCTTTATAGTCAAATTACATAATGATGTAGGGATAGTTTAACACCACAATAGTCCAAGATTAAAGTCTGTAGAAAGGTCCACACTAGATGCACTATTCTCGTATTACGTATTCTCATCTTTGACGCCATCGAATACGAAAACGATTAATCGAATTAAATCTTATACTAACCCTACTGGTGTTAAATCTTGTGCCATCGTACGAAACCATCCGTGTACGTGTGACATGAGTAGAGTAGCTTTTTAAAGGATTGTAATTTTGAAAAGCTTTTGCGCTTACAGTTTGAAATCATGTTTGAAAAATGTGATATAAGTATATAAAGTTTTTGCAATAATTAAAAGCCCTATGAAATTTTAAACATTTAAAATTTACAATTCCAAGCGTAAAAATTTAATTAATTTTTCATGTAACTCGTATATTCACCGGTGCGTGTTCTACCCCCTATTGTTTGCTGCGCCAATAATACACGCATGTTCTTTTGTACGCTTGTCGCTACGCCCGCCATCGCTCATGCCACGTAATTTACGCCTAGCGTAGATGTAGGTCTAAACTATAGGCGCTACGTGATACTTACAAGCTACATAATTGAAAGACCAAACTAACATGTTTCTGCTATTTGTTGACCTCTTAGCCGTCTGCTGTCTTAAAAGGTCAACAAAAAGAAGAAACATGTGTGTGTTAGTTTGGTCTTTCACTTGTAGCACGGTTTTGTTGTCAGTTTTAAACCTCAATAGCCCAACGGTTAAGGTGCGGACTGAAAATTGAAACATCGCAGGTTCAAGCCCCATCCTGTTGCACTGTTTTCATACCCACTCCTACCTATAGCTTTCCGCTTATTTCCTTAAAAATTGCTTTAAAATTATTATTAAATAATTTAGCCATATTAATTACGTTACATTAACGTGACGTTAACAAATATGCGTACAATAGTTCGCAGGCACCGCTAACCGTAAAGCAAACTTCAGACGATAGGTCATTAGTAATCGATAATGAGCGGTACGTGCTTAATGCGTACCGAAGCCGACCTAATTGGATTTGCAAACCAATTAATGCTGAATATAGGCTCCGTTATACGTGCACACAATATTGTAAAGTCAATGCGGACGCGTTCATTGCCAATTGATTAGTTTCTGGAGATTGATTGTGACCACGTAGCGACAAATGACGATCGAGTTTATCAACCGACAACCACAATATAACAAATACCGTAGCGTAATCCGAGCAGTTTGTAAAGTTCATTTCAATGTTGTGACTGGAAAAGGTTACGTAGAAATTAGTATGCAAAATAAAATAAAATAAAACTGGCAAAAATTGACTCAAAAAATAATAACATGCAATAATAAGATGCCATAGCAACAGGTAACATAATAGAAAAATATTTTTTTTGAGGTTTTCAAAAAGGATAAAGGTTTGTATATCAATAAGTAGTGTGGGCTTAATTCGTGCCGATTTAATTGAATTTACAACCAAATTGATGCAGAACATCGGATCATTATGCGTGCCTACTCACAAGATGGTAAAATCAAGGCGGATTCATTATTAATTAATTAGTTTCTGGAGATTGATTGCGGACACTTCGCCTACACACCGATTGGATTTACGGACTGGCGAGCTTTATCGGGATTCCACATTGCACAAAGACTGATATCTGAATCCGAAAAATCTTGACTGCATCGTCTCTTTAGTAAGATTACAGTATTTACCTCAACAAGTCAATTATTTTTTTGCAATAACGGAATAGAAAATTTGCTTGAGAAAGATAAATATTAAAAAATTATGCATAACTGACAGAGAAAGATGTAGAAATAACTTCAAAAATAAAGCTAACTAAAGAACACTTTTTTTACCTATATTGCCAAGCGGCATTAGCAAGCACATTGGATATCAAAACCAATTAATGTAGAACACTAATATTATCGTGATGTATTCACCTACGCAATATTGTAAAGTCAATACCATACCATAATAATCGATAAAATCTGTCTATCATTTATTGCACCTATCTTGTACCTTAATCTAGTGTTAACAATAAAGCTTACACAGCTAGGTTACTTATTAGAAATCGATAATAACCGGTACGTGCCTAATGCGTACCTTAGCAAACCAAATTGGATTTCCAAACCAATTAATGTTGAACAGCAACATATTGTACGTGCACACAATATTGTGAAGTCAATGCAGAAGCGTTTATTACTAATTGATTAGTTCCTGGACATTGATTGCCACCATCTTGCGGCTAATGGCGCAGGTTTACGGATCGACGAATATGTATGAGGCTATGTTGCATAATAATGCCACAGGTAACGTAGATCTACTCGTAGATGCAAACCTACATCTAAATAATATCATGAACAACTTCTCTGAATCATATTATTTTGTAATTCTATTTCTCATAATTCGATTATTACTTATTTAATTACCACCACCACCACCACCACCATCATCATCATCATCATCATCATCATTTTAACTGATGTCCACTAGACATAGATCACCTGAAACGATTGCCACATAACACGAACTCGTATCCCGATGCTGTAAGTGACACGCCTCCTTAAGCTACAACGTCGTTAACCAACATTTTGCCAAATACGATTTTTAATGCTATCTTACATAGAAAAAAATTCTCCTTATTCTCCTTACTGCTGTAGTTTTTGATACAGCAATATGAAAAACGTCGTTTATTAGTTATCGAATTGCGTATGTAATTTCTTTATTAATTCCTGGTTTTTGGTAGTTAAAGACATTTTAGCTTTAGAAAGGCAATGAGACTGTCCACCTAATGAGAGGTCTTCCACCGCTGGGTTTCCTGATTTATGAGTATGTGCCCTGCCTGCTGCTTTGCTTTGCTCAGCTACATAATAATAATATTTAAATGAACTCTGGGTCTCCTACACACTTACGAATTGACTTTATATAATACCTCTATATACCTATAACTGAAACTGAACTACCTAGGTATAACTGAAAACCAGCGATGCAGCTTGCTGCAGCATGATGCTGAGTGGGGACCCTCACTTTATTTTACTTGATTAAGAATTGTATTGATCAAATAAAAACTATTTTCTTTCTTTCTTCTTTCTATAAAACAATGTTCCGTAACTGACTTCATGCCATCCGTACCTACATCAATACCGTTACCGAAATTACATAAGACCCCTTTTTCGTGCAGCAATGGAACATTCAAAAATATACTCGTACTGCTTGTATCAGTTTAATTATAAAAAAGGTAATAGTAGAAAAAATTACAACATTTTCTTACTAAAAATTTGCAAATACTTATATACTTTGGTGGTCAAATCCGCTAATAGTAATATAATATAGAATTTAACATAAAATTGCTTTTATGCAATTAATTAACTGTTTTAATAATCAAGTGCATTAATTCAGCAATAAATACAAAGTGACCTAAGTCATAATATGCGCCAAGTGCAATTCGAATAACGGCTATCACACACTCGATACTTTTAGCATCGCCAATCGACGATTTGGTCGCTGGTTTGATCGAAGCTTGAAGCCGTCTTTGAACTTTAAAGTCGGGTCGTTAATAGTTTATTCTTATTATAATTTAAGCAGTGACCGCGGGTTATTCTCTATAGACTTTTCAAAACCGCGTCTAGGTCATTGTATTTGAATAAGGGATTGCGATAGCAATCGCGCCCTAATCGAATAAATATTGCCCGGAGGTTTAGATGAGTGTAATAATTACTGATCAATCAATTATTGATTAAATAATACTTGGATTATGTTTGATAGTTACCGTCACGTTCAGATGGTGGTTTGTCTGACGTGTTGGGGTTAAATTAATTAGATGTGAGGACAGGGGCCGTTATAAGGGGACGGTGGAGACGGCTTTAGGTAGGGTTTAAGCGTTTTTGAGTTTTTATTTAAGTAGATTATTAAATACATATCTTTATTCTAACGATCTCAGTACAACGAGTCGCCCCGCGGCTACTTTTGACGCCTTCCGCATTGCTGATCCGTGATGCCAATAAGTACTAATTTTTTATCTCAACCCATTGCTGACCCATTTGGTTTCGCCGGGCATTTGGTCTCGCAGTTGGCTCACAGTTCGTTTGTCTACGTAAGAATTAGGCCTAATTTTCCATAAAATAATTTGAATTCACACTATGCTAAGGTCCTAACATCATATCATCAAAAAATCTTACTGAACTACATCGTGCTTTGTGATTTTAGCCCTTTTCAGTCGACAAAAAACGAATCTCAATGTCATGCTAGTTTAAAACTAAACTTATTGGAACTAAAACGATTATTTTATTTTTAACTTTTTAGTTGCTTTTATAAATTTTTTGTCAAAAGTAATTGTTTTTGTATGTTTTAATGCTTCCAAGTAATACCCGAATTCGACTATTTTATCCCCGTAGTACAACTGCATATAAATCCCTTTAGCAGTTATATTACAGCACTGGTAGCATGGGCAGGAGATAAAAAATTTATCCCCCGATTTTATCCAGTGACAGGGGATAAAATTATCTTCTCCTACGCTAAAGCATGGCGACAGGGGAAAGGAAAAGTATATTCCTATAAGAATATCCACTGTGGATATTATTTCCACTGTTTTGCTGCTCGACAGGTGGATAAAAGAGAGCGAGGGGATAAACATTTTATCCTTTCCCCGGGGATAAAATTTCTCCCGCCCATGCTACCAGTGCTGGGGAAAAAAGTTCCACTAGTTCAGCGGTTCAAATAATCAGTTGTGTTGTAGGTACTAGTGGTAAAGACTTAATGCAAAATGGTTGATCGCCGCTCTAAAAAGTATCGTGTCTGCATTGGCTCTAAAGTCTAAACCATAGGTCAATACCTCGACGTATTGACGCTCTAATGCGTGCTTTGTCCGCCGCTAAATACGCACTCTGGCCCAAATGGCTAGTAATTATCCCGATCCGCTCTATACTGATGACTTGTTGAACACTACCATTGTTTATATATTACCGAATACATGCTGCACTTTGATAATGCTATACCTATACCTGTTATAATTATATACTTACCTGTCTATTGTGCTTAGAGCTGTTATTAACAATACAATATTAATACACATCTTGTTTACACCAAAATAGCGTCTATTGATACCAATATATGGACAATAGTTATATTATGAGTAGAATCCTTTATTCTTATTAATATGCGACATTGTGTTTGTTGTTTTGTTGGTTTGTCCTTCAATCTCGCCGCAACAAAGCAACAGATCGACGTGTTTTTTTGCATGGGTATAATTGAGGACCGGGAGAGTGATATACTTTTTATCCCGGAAAATTTAAGAGTTCTCGCGGGATTTTAAAAACTCAATCCACGCTAGAGAAGCCGCGGGCATCAACTAGTAATATATAATTCGATGAAGTCATAATAAAATATTTTATTTTTATGCAGAATATAATACAGGATGTCGTATACAATTCAAATAGACTGAAACAACATTGATAAGATATTTAAGCTAATTATGTAGGTAATACTTACACAATCTCTCAACTAAAATGGCAGGCTTGAATCTAATTATTATTGTAATTATTTACGCCGGTACACCACAATTTTCACACGCAAGCATGTATAACGATGTTGTAACAAATAAAAAAATCGGTGGTTGAAAACATCTGATTCAGCAAATAATTAGCCCATATTTTCATTCAACTTTTTAGGATACCATGCAAAACAGGTATGTAGGTACGAGTACTCGGTAGAAATGATTGTCTTCATTAGGAAATCTGCATGCTTGTATGTTTTTAATAATGTTGCCAAAGGTGTGTGAATTCTGCCAATGCGCACTTGGCCAGTGTGGTGGACTATGGCTCAAAGCCTTCTCATTTAAGAGGAGTCGTGCCGGGGACAGCTTTAGATGGATAGATGAATCATCTAAATATATAGCAGGAAAAGGTGACTGACTGACTGTCTTACTGACTGACTCACTGACTTGATCTATCAACGCACAGCTCAAACTATTGCATTCGCTAAGAAAGGATTTTTGAAAATTCAACCCCTATGGGGGTAAAAGAGGCGTTTGAAAAGCTAGTTAGTCTATAAAATACCTATTTATGATCAATGTTTTGTCTTCAACAACACTTGAGATTAGATATACAATATAAGTAAATAAGTAAGTACAATAAAATAATAAATAAAATATAGTCTGCATTGTGATGAGGTCATACACAATATTGAATAGGTTTATTCCCTTCATCATTTAAGTATTCTGAAAGTGACAAAACACATTCGTGATAAAAATGTTTTTTTAACTACTTAATTAAGTCATTATTTCTATTGATATCTTGCAAGAACTTCCTTTTGCCTGCGACTTTGTCCACATTGAATTAGGTTTATTGAAAATCCTTTTATAGCTAATTGATAGAAAGACTATCAAACACTAATTATGTAAATCAATCAATACTTCTTACTTCCTTATCCTTACTGATATTCGTCCGTCCGTCCGTCCGCCCGACCATCCGGCCGTCCTTCCGTCCGTCCGTCCGTCCGTCGTCTGTATGTCAGCGGGTTGTATCTCATGATCCGTCATATTTCTGTTGCCAATAATAACAAATAATAAAAATAAATTAAAGATTAAAGGAGGCTCCCCTACCAGAAACGTGTTTTTTTCGGCGTTTTTTAGTACGGGACCCTTTGTATGCGAGTCCGACTCGCATTTGACCGGTTATTTACCCAACTAGCAAAGTTGACTTATAATATGACCAGACCTCTTATATAATCGTTATAAAATAGTATTGAATACTGCTAGCCGTATTAAAACACGTATAAGAAATATTAGCTTATAAAAAAGTACTTAGTATATGGCACTTATATATTACTTTATAAGTTGCGCCCAAACCCACACTTATTAACGATAATATGGCTCTTATAAGATATTTTCTTTTTGGCTTATAACCCTTTATATGACTTTTGCTACTTGGGTAATAAATAAAATGCGAACAACACAAAAACGTTTATTCGCTCTAAGTTTAATCGACTATTCTAGCCTGAACGTGCATACATTGAACGTTAGCCACAAGTCAGATTGATTGGGAACTATTGATTGGAATGGAGTAATAATCTCGGCAGGAGTTAGTTGCAACATGCACGAGCTCAATTTAGCGAATAGTTGCAAAAATACCAGACTGCGGCCTGTAGATTGCTTCGTAAACGTTTTGCTTGCATTATGTTTTCAACCAACTTACAATAAAGGAGGACGTTCTCAATTCGTCGGAATCTCTTTTTAAGCTATTGCATAGCTTCTATCGCGGGCCTTGAGCGTGGAGACCGAATCCAGAAATTCCGTAACGAAAATAACCTGACACAGGACTCCTCTCACCGCTAGATGGCGTTGATAAAAAATGCTATGCAATAGCTTTAGCGCGGCAGTCCCCGGTTGCCACACGTCTTTTTTTTCTTTTTTATGTTAATTCCCCGATTTCTCGAAGACGCCTGGCCCTGGACCGATTCAGAAAATTCTTTTTTTGTTTGAAAGGGTATACTTCCCAGATGGGACCACCCATTGTCATCAGGACAGGATCTATTGTTTGTAACTATTGATTGGAATGGAGTATTAATCTCGGCAGGAGTTAGTTGCAACATACACGAGCTCAATTTAGCGAATAGTTGCATAAAATACCAGACCGCGGCCTGTAGATTGCTTCGTAAACATTTTGCTTGCATTATGTTTTTATTGCATTATGAGCAGTAGTGAGTTTCCTACGCGTAACTTTGTCCATGTTACTGTACCTATTTCTACTTGTTTCTAATATGGTCTGTGACCTAAATACATAACATGCATCATAGTAGTTACGTGTGAATAGGTATAGCATGACGTTAATCCGTGCAAATTAATACATTTGCATAGGTACCATGTACCTAACACAAGTTTTCATTATATTGTTGGGTATAGAAATCCTTCAAATACTATTAAAAGATAACAGTCATGAAGTGGAGATAAATTATAGCTCGGAATATAATATAACAATACTATAATTACCTATCGGGGCATGTATCTCTCGTTTTTATCAGAGACCAATACATGCAATCATAGATAAGCGCTTAAAGCGGCTGCAATTTACCCCCATTCAATCGTGATGCCTAATGCGGTAATCAATTCCATATCGTGTACATCCGCCCTTACCGTAACGTCTGGAACTTGGTAAATGATTTCCATAGCTATTGCTCAGTCGGTGCATAGCCGTTATGCATTCTGCCTTTGAACCGTCCATAATTTAATTGGAGCGTTTCGGATCCAAGCAGATCCAAGTTTCGGAGTTACCCCTCTTCGATGGACAAACTTTATCACTAACCTACTTACATGAACGGTTTAAGCAAATAACGTCGTCTTGTAGTTGCATGTATTGTGTGCTTTGTTATCATACTAGCCGACTCGCCACGGCTTCGCACGAATCGCATTAACTATTAACATGCTATTAACATTATTCTTACACATTATTTTATACATAAACTAGCTTTTGCTCGCGGCTTTGCTCACGTTAAGTTCGATTTTTCAAACCCCTATTTTACCTCCTTAGGGGTTGAATTTTCAAAAATCCTTCCTTAGTGTGCGCCTACGTCATAAAAGGAACCAACTGTAAAAATTTCAAGTTTCTAACTTCAGTAGTTTAGGCTGTGCGTTGATATCTCAGTCAGTCAGTCAGTCAGTCAGGACTTTGAATTTTATATATATAGATATCCTCGTGAAATGTTTTGGGGTCTGTACTCCGCCGCGAAACTGTAGCAGCAAAACTTCTGAAGAACCGGCGAAACTTGTTCGTTTTATAAACCATACCTACCATAAAGCGAATGCACCAGAAATGAGGAGATCCGTATTCCGTAGAAGAACCAAAGTTACCCAGATAGCTCAGCGAGTTGCGAAGCTGAAGTGGAAATGAGCGGGGCACATAGTTCTTAGAGCTGGTGCTATCCGCTGCATACAGGCGGCGTAGGACCGAGGCCTGTTTAAGTCCATGCAAGAGACCTTTGTTCAGCAGTGGACCTATATCGGTTGATAAAGAAGATCTAAAGACAAAGGATGATCGCTTATTCTGTTAAGTGCTTATTCTATCGCCGAGTTAAATCGAGAAATGATATTCCGAGAGTTTTTTCGCTGTGTAGTCACTTCGGTTTGCCAGACAATATCGAACATTCGATTAAAAGCACTCAATCATTCCATCAACCAACGCCCATTTAGCATTGACGTAAGAACAAACGTTTCTAGTAGGTAATTCTCCACAACGAAAAATTTATTTACAAAATATAAAAATAGATTACTACCAAGCGCGCTCTGAAAACCAATGTGAGAGACGATACTCTCTTTACTATAATAAATTACTAGATAATTTTTTTACTTTTTTTGATTAGGAGTCATAAACATTATATTCCCTTCTACCGTAGGTACAGAGTATACAAATTTACGTATTATATGTATTTTGATTGACAGTATACACAGTATACAGAACTTCCACATTCTTGACTTTTAGCTAGCTAACTTAAGCTAGCTTAAGAAAGTTTTGAGGTACGATTTTCAGCAATAAGAGATACCAGAGAAAAAGATACTTGACTTTCGTGACTAGACTAAACTAGATATTTTACACCGTAAATGTACAAATAAATACTACTCATAAAATATTTCAAGTCAATCGTTATGGAACCGCAGTTCCCGGCGCCACTGTCGCACCGCATGTGTGATGTTTTTTATGCGTTTTCCTTTACGTTTATTGCACCTCGGTATTGCCGTGCTACCGTTGTATCACATTCCTTCACGTTTTATGTGAATCTCCATCGTGAACTGGATTCGAACGCAGTGAAGACACGCAAAGATAATGTTTGCTGCGGGTGATTTAGGTCAAAGTTGGAGTGAATATAAATATCTACAAAACCTTTGCTGAATGCCTTCCCGTTTTAATACTCGTATTAATAGAAATAGGGTATCCTACTAATTTTATAAACGCGAAAGTTTGTAAGTATGGATGGATGGATGTTTGTTACTCTTTCACGTAAAAACTACTGAACCGATTTGGGAAATTTGGCATAGAGATAAATTATAGTGTGGAATTACACTTAAGCTACTTTTTATCCCGGAAAATAATAGAGTTCCCGCAGGAATTACTAAACCTTAATCGTCAACCTAGTTTTTTTTATAATAGTCTCCTCGTGTTTGGAGTCGGTTAAAGAGATTAGATTAAACAAATAAAGATTGACAATTATAAAGCTAGATTATCTAGGCTATATCCAGCTAAGTTAGAGATATTACCTAGGTCTCGTTACCTCGTTGGTCTAGTGACAAGGAAACATATCTTGCTTACGTAACGGCGGACATGCAATAATGGCATCTCTTTCTCGGTACATGGCAGTGTATAAATCTATCTTTCTCCCATTTTTTGCTGAAAATCAGGAAAGTGGCGCCGCACCGTGCGGCCGTCGTCGCCGCGCTGTCGCGTTTCCTAAAGCATGTCTATTGTTTTATGCTTCCTCTTTCATGATTATTACGCTTTGGTATGACCGTCTTATATCACATACGTTCACTGTTTAAGTTTATGCTCAGTTTTAAGTTTATGTGAAGCTCCTTCATATACAAAACGCTTTAATTCAACGTTCCTGATAAGAACCGCTAAGGTATGGAACACTCTTCCAGCATCTGTGTTTCCTGCCACCTATAATTTGAATACCTTCAAGGCAAGAGTGAAGCACGCTCCGACCTCATCAGTGCTATCCAGTATTGATTGTCATCAAGCACAAGACTATTTCGGATTTAAAAAAATTTATAGAAATCTTTGATATATTTTTCATTCAAGTACCTACTAGACCAATCATTTGTCAATTTTTGGACGACAGATTACCTACTTTTTTTTGTTATTATAGCTATCTCAACTTGTAACAGTCTTGTAAAGTAGTGCACTCGATCTGATTGTGATACTCATAGTTTTACTATCTACATAAGTCATCAATAGAAACAGAAACAAAACAATATCTTTTAAGTTATTATTTATATTCAATTCTTAATAAAAATACTAGCACACTAACCTAAATACGTTTATCTTAAGTATAAATGCTTTACATTGTTGCTAGTTTCACACAATTACAATATTAAATCTACGTGCAAGGGCGATAGCATAGCTCTGCAGTGATACTATAGCAGCGGAACGGAAGAGATAACAGATAGTTTTGTTGTGCTTTTAATCGGCTATTATAGTTTCGAGGCTATGTGCTATCATTCTTACAAGTCTAATAATGACACCTAATCTTGCAGTCCATGCTAGGGTTACACAAACGCAATACAAAAATAGACTGTGCACCATGCTCTTACACTTCAACTGAATTTCTAAGAAAAAAATTCAAAATTTTGCAGAAAGTCTTAGTGACAGATTTCATTTATATTGCTTCACACTTTAACCAAGGCAAACATGAGGTAAATTTCACATTATTATAATATCTATGTTGATAAATATAATATGACAGCCGTGCGAATAACAGTTATGAAAAAAATAGATAAATTATTATTAATCTATAAATAAGTAATCAATTAAAATTTGTGCAATAAATTCACAAAATGTAAAAAACAAAACCCATTGAATTTTATTATTACAGTCACAAAATGTTATGTAATAATAAATTACTGTATATTCTTAATTTTATTTAATGTAATAATAAAATTCAATGCTGCAGACTGTGATTATACGATACATTTTGAAATTGATAGATACTAGAAGAAATAATTCTAATCTAACTTCTTAAATTAATAAAAAAGCTACTCAAATCTGACAATATTTTTCAATAAATTTAGCTTCAATTGAGTGATAATAAAGGCAATATTGTAGTATCAAAATTTTCAAAACATTTTGTAATATAAATCTCTGAAAATGCTCAGAACGTACCTTAACGATATAAACAAAATAATTATATTTCTTAGGGATGGAATAGTACCTATTTAAATATAATTAGGAACGACACGTATAAAATTCAAGTAAAATTAAAGTATTTCAAGTGTGTCATTTTAAGAAGCTCTAGTGCATCTTTTTGAATGTTAACTTTAACTGTGTGTTAAATCTGCACGAAAATCTGTATTGAAATCTGATGTCAAGAAATTTTATTTGACTTTTTAGTATTAACAATTGTTAATCTTAAAACTTCTAGAATAGAAGTCTTTCATTTTTTCCAATAAATACACTCTAATACATCTAAGAATAAAAATATATGAAATGCTATGCATGAAGCTACTTAACGCTTGTAAAATACTCTAGCGTGAAGGAGTTGATAAATGAGTAGATAATAATATGATCAAATAAATACTCAATTGATTAAATCATCTTTAGAAAGCACTTTTACGATAAGGTTGAATAAAGATAATGTTATAAGGTTTATATTCTGTTCATCCCAAATTAGGGCAAAACACTTAAAATTATGGAAAACACCAGTTATCGTGTAGTCAAATAGTATGATCGGGCAAACGTCAAGTTTTGATAACTCCACAATTTGACAAATTAACGTAACTACAAGAAACTTGCACTAGGGGATCGTCCTCTAAACTTGGTTTGTTTAGATTGTCCCAGTTTAGTAGACTTAATTCTTGATGAGTAATTTTCATAATTTGGTTTTTTATATTCATTGTAATCACTAGAGACCGGATTATATGCAACATAAAAAGCTTGTTATATGCATGCAAATATGCATGAAAAATGCTTGAAATATGCACGAAAACTGGCAGAATATGCAAAATTAAATGATAAATTTTAGGAATTCCTAAAAAATAGAAAAGTAAGTATTCATTTTTTTTTATTTCAAAATCAGCATACAATTAGTAAATTATTTTTTGATAGGCGATAATAGGTACAGTAAGTAACATTATATGATATTAAAATGATTTAGAATTTGTGTAAACGTAAACAATCAAATATTTTTTTAAATTTTCAGTGGTAAGATTGTATTCGGTCTACGGTCATTTAGAATATTTTTGTAAGTAGAAAAGGTTCGCTCCATATCCATTGAGGTGTGATCGAAGATTGAGGTAACTGGGCAGAATTTGAACTTGGGTGCTATGGCACTTATAGTTTCCGGCAAAATTTCTGCCGTCCCATGAAACTATCAATTTGACAAAAGCTTTGAAAACCTGGCTTACTGCTCAATATGTTTTCAAACTTTTCTTTAAGTTTATGGGGTAATGTGGCGGCGGCGGAACGCAGAGTGAGTGAAAAATATTGTAAATGTACCGATAATATGCATCATAACTAGATCTTAGGTAAAATATGCTATTACCGCTGAGAATGGCTAAAATATGCAAATGCATATGCGAATATGCAAATGCATATAATCCGGTCTCTAGTAATCACACTTGAAATAACATTTATTTAAAAAATGTTTTTAAGTAGATAAAGCTAGGAGATATTCTCCTTTTAAATAATATTAAAACCGCTATCCCTGATAAGTCCCGAGGTAGGCGTTACAACTAGGACAGTAGTGATCGGCGTTTTGGCAAGAATCCATGCAATAAGGAACGCAAACACAAGGCCAGCATCTGTAAAAAAAAAATCAGCTATAAATATAATGTAGGTACATAGCAACCGAGTGGGACTGAACACTTGAACAGTGCTAATAAAGTATTTTAAGGAACAAGTGTGAATTAGGTACGCCTATAGTCTATACCTACTACCAATATTTCAAGTTTTGTGTCGAGATGTTATTCAAAAAAATTGAAATAATAATGCTTTAAGCGTTGGTAATACAGGCCCTGAAAAGAAAAGAATAAATAAAAACTGTTTAGGGCCCAATTTCACCACCATGGAATAAGTTTCACTCGAAAGTAAATTAGCAGTTATTCAAAGAAAAAACTATTTATTTAAGTTTCACCATATTATCAAGAATCGCTTCTCGCGAATAAATTCTATGGTCCAGGGGTAAATATGGAGAATAAAATAATTCCTCGATTTATTATATTACTTTATATCTCTCTCGATTAACGTTTTGAGTAGGTTTAAAGTTTCTTCTTCAAGGTAAGCGCCTACAATCTTGCCAAAAACCTAGTCCAAGTATGGTTCAATATAATGATGAACTATTAGGTATTTGCTTACTACTTATGTCAATTAAATAGATTTTATGTCTTCGAGGCATTGTTTAGGTTATAGTATACTCGTATTCGCCAACTTATTTGCTTAGGTGACGGGTCTCTAATGGAGTACGAAGAAATCGATACTGCATTTTCATAACACGGCACGGTACTCGTACTAGAAAGGACTGACGGCAGCAAAGACAATGAACACTTGGAAAGTGGAATTGGAACGGAATGATAATATTTGAAAATAGCGGTCTCAGTTCCAATTTTGTCCACCTGAACAAGTAAGTTAGTGGTACTGTACGTCGATGAGTTGAGTCATGGACTACTAGTTATGGACCCAATATGAACACAAGGCTATCGTTACAATATGAACGTATTTGTAACAATAGCCCAATGGTTAAAGGAGCAGACTGAAAACTGAAAAGTCACTCCCATTAAGCTACTGGCGTATCTACGCCTAGCACAAGCTTTCCGTTTATTTGGAGGAGATAGGAGGACATTAGTCAACTTCAGCTTAGCTAATATTCTTCTTTAAAAAAAAAACACTCAGGCGTACAGGTTTCCTCACGACGTTTTCCTTCACTGTTAAAGCTGCGTTATTTAATTTCTTAAACGCCCATAACTCCGAAAAGTCAGGCCAAGAGCGAGAAAAATTTTGAAGGGGAGAGGAGAATATACGTCAAGTTCAACTTAGCTAATATTGTTTATTACAAAACAAAACAAATTTACGGCTAGACTTCATGTGGGGTCTCGTAAAATATTCAATTAACTAATTGTTACAAAATAGGCGTGTCATTGAAATTTGCCAAGGCCACGTGACCAAGCCGGCAGGTTCGCCTTGACTTGTCAAGCGTAGCGACTTGTTGCTATTGGTAATGTTTTTACCTACTGTTTTTTTTTTAATATACAGCCTAGCGCTAACTGCAATTTCACCTGATGGTAAGTGAAGATACAGCCTAAGATGGAGCGCGCTTGCCTACAATTTACCTATTCATTCTTGATTTAAAGGTTCGCTAAAATTATGGGGGTTCCCCATAGTTAGAACTGAAACTCAAAAATTTTTTTTCATCAAACCCATACATGTGGGGTATCTATGGATAGGTCTTCAAAAATGATATTGGGGTTACTAATATCATTTTTTTTAAACTAAATAGTTTGCGCGAGAGACACTTCCAAAGTGGTAAAATGAGTGTCCCCCCCTGTAACTTCTATCAAATCAAATCTGCATTTGAAGATTTACTATTACACGCGTTCTTAAGTATCGCACCTGCTGACTGGTCTTTTTTTTCACTATATTCTCTAATCAAGTCAGGTCATTAGAACAGAATAAACTTGATTGTTAGCAAATGCTTAAGCAATTGTTTTTGTATGGACTACTTACGTCATTTCAAGGAATAACAATACATTTATAGTCAGGTAAATAGGGACAAAACCTATTAAGTAGTTAAGATAACTTTATCATTAAGTTGATATTGTGGGTGGTTAACATGTCATTAGTCAGTGATAAACGAATAAAATTACTTAGACACTTAAAATTATGACGTTTTTTATTGTTTAACTAGCTTTTGCCCGCAGCTTCACTCGCATTAAATTCGATTTTTCAAACCCTTATTCTACCCTCTTGGGGGTTGAACTTTCAAAAATCCTTTCTTAGCGGATGCCTACATCCTAATAGCTATCTGTACGCCAAATTTCGGCCAGATCCGTCCAGTAGTTTGAGCTGTGCGTTGATAGATCAGTCAGTCAGTCAATCAGTCAGTCAGTCACCTTTTCCTTTTATATATTTAGAAGATTTACATAAGTGATTACATGGGTATATGGTATTTATCGATGATTTGAAAAGTTGAACTCAGAGCCAAAAAACTAACTTTTACACTGTCCCAACTCTGTGTTTTTACCTACTATAGTTTTAAAGTATTCCATTTGAATGTACAGTCGTGCTACATAAACATTACTAAAACCCTAATTTTCTAAACAGAAAAATATATGTGGATAATGACATTGTTACATTAATGTCGTTTCAACGAGTTTTAGTTCAACAACATGCAACGTTTTCTAGGTCGCTTCGAATCCATACCCAAGTAGCACACGGAGGCTGCTTAGCAGCTGAATAACGAATTCCCGTCACGCTTAAAGCTGTATAAAAAAGCTGCATAAGGGCTGTATACGGCCGTATACAGCTCTTATACCTCTTAAATGGGCACAAATTATACAGCCTTAAGTTCAAATAGCTGCTTAAGAGCTGTATAGCAGCAAAATAACAGTGTTATAAAGGGTAACGACAGTACTATGGGCTGAATAACGACTGAGTAAAAGATAACAAGTTACTCTTTATTCAGTTAAAATTACGTCATGTGACACATGACGTAAAAGTGAAGTAGCAAACTTTAATCTAGCAAATTATAACCTTGTAGCTTAAACACAATTTCGTGGAGTGAAATGAATACGTGGCTATATATATTCAAAGTTCCCTGATTAGTAAGAAAAATGGTTGGGAATGTAATTTTACTGACATTATACATATATATTACCTAAGAAAATTTAAGTGCGCCACGAAAATATTCGGTTTTTAATTAGTTTCGTGATATAAATAAGCCGTGATGAAAACTTGAATAAACAATTTTTAGTGCTTTGAAAAGAATTATAAGATAAAAAGTTATTATTATGATATACGGAAGTAAAAACTAATGCAATCCATTCCTAATTCATACACAAAACATAAAAGTTGAAAAATGAATCAGTATATTTATGTGAGGTTATACAATAAAATGGTGGATTCATGTTATAGTTAGAGAGCTGGTGATATGATTTTAAAAGCCTATAGCTTAGAATAAAGGCCTATATAAAAAAAGAGTGTTCGTCCGAAAAAAAGTAAATAAAAACGGATCTTTATAAGTTTGTCTGGTGTAAGAACTGCGTAATATTAGTACGTAAAGATGAAACCGACAAAATACATCATATACGATCTAGCAAGGATATAGAGAGATTGGTGAATCTAGCCACCACTAAATGAAGTTAGGTTATATTTACTAACAATCGACAACCCTCATAATGCACTAAATGAAATGATTTCGTGGACAACGGAGAAGTAACAAACCCTTCGGAGAAGTAACAAACAACTTGTGTACTCTGGATGTAAACATAAGTCTCAAGAACTTTAATTGCAATAGCAGACTTGGGCCTGAATACATAATAAAGAACAGCTCGAACCAAATTCATATTGTCGTTGTTACTGAAGCTAACATAAGGGTCACAAACTCAAAATTGTTTCAAAGATAACTACAAGATGTTTTCGCAGCTACTGAATCACCGATGAAGTAATGGTGTAATCCCATTGTAATCCTCTATGTGCATAAAAGTGTATTGTTCTACAGGTTAACAGTGAATACAAGCTACTCTGAATCAGTTATTGGTGAAATTGTCACAAGTTTCAATTAAGTATAAATTAAGTGTTTGTGCATTGTACTGACCTCTGAATACTAACCAAGTATGTTTCATACAGGAACTTAAACAAATAATCTCTCAATTTTCAGGTAAAAGTAATCTTGTAATTAGTGGTGATATGAATATAAACATAATGTTAAACGATCCCAGTGTAAATTTATACTTAAATTCTATGAGTGAAATAGGTATTGACTGTAGTATAAGGCAGTATACACGGATAGAACCTAAAGGGGATAGGATAACTAAAAGTTGTATTGATCACATATTCATACGATGTGTGGACAATCCCAGCCAACATAGCTTATGTATACAAACAGCAGTTATAAACAATCCTATAGCAAACCACTATTTTACCAGTTTATCCACAACTTGTTACAAACCTGTATAAGTAAGTATTGTACTAAAATAAATCATAAAAAATTGCTAGAAGAATTATATAGGTAATGTATGTCATGAAGTTTATTTCCAATAAATATAATTATTTACTAAGCAAATGTCAATATGTGGCTAAAATAAATACAGGGAGAAGGTAGGCATGTTTATGGATAAACAATAAAGCCTTTAAAATGTGTATTAGGAGAGATAAACTATTTAAAATATGGAATCAATCAATTTCTTTATTGCGAATTTGGGTAATATACAGGTGTTTACAAGTAAAATAAATGGACAACCAAACTCTGCTTAAATACAGCATGCAACATTAAAAATTAGCTTAAAATCTATTTCATTACATTACTATTAATTTATTACAATACATTATTATTAATTTATTTAAGTTAGAAGCTTTGTGTTTACATTGCAATATTATTTAAATGTCTAATATAAAATTTCTTATTAAAATGTCAAAAGTTCATAATTAAAATTTTTCCATGAGGTAATCACTGGTTTTATAGTATGTCCTGTCAAAAATTTAAGCCTTTTTTTAAAAAGTGGTATTTCTTGTGTTTCTATAATATGTCTAGGCAAATGGTTATATAAAAGGGGCCCAGTGCAGAAGAAACTCTTAGAAAAATGTGCACAACAACTGGGTGGTGGACGCAGTTCAATTAGGTATATGCCTTTTGCTGTGACGATTTTGAAATAAATTCAAGTTACCTTTGACAAATATGACAGTTTCATATACATACAGACATGGCATTGTAAGAATATTATATTGTTTAAAATAGGGTTTACAACTATCAGTCGATTTTAATTTAAATATTGCCCTTAAGCATTTTTTTTGTACCTTTAATACAGCCTCTTTTTAAGTGGAATTACCCCAGAATAAAATACAATATCTCAACAGCGAGTCAACATAGCCATGGGAAACAGTCAGTAACGCTGACACATTTACTGTTTTCCCCAACATATAAAGTGTGTAGGAGAATTGATTTAACTTTGTGCAAATATGACTCAAGTGTTCTTTCCAATTTAGAGTAGAATTAATATTCAGACCTAAGAATTTTGTTACATTGACTTCATTGATAGTTTTCCATTCATAATTTACATCTAAAGCAAATGATGCATTTTCTCTGAGCTTAAAAGTCATTAAGTTCGTTTTGTCTAAGTTAATTATGAGTTGGTTGCGATTCAGCCAGTGTAGATAATAAAATTAAACTGTCAGTCATGTATGAAGAGTGGGAGCATGTGAGCTCACTAACAAAATACAGTAGATCGGAATACTTAAGACAACTTAAAAACTTGCCAATTACAGCAGTACCTCTGGAAAAATGACTTGGGAATACATGCTTCCTTTACTGCTCAATGAACTGCCAGCTGATTTATTATTTATTTATACAATAAGATACAAAATAAAAAGAACTATCACAAACTTTATGATTAAATAAGGGTGATTTTGAAAATAATTTATATATACATATTATATTACATAATTAGAACATAATATTATATATTTAAAGATATTATTTGCTAGAATTAATTTATTTGTGTTTTTTTAATGTAATTAAAATGTAAAAGTATACTATGTCTGCGCAAAAACCCTGCGTGGTTTATGTGGAGGCTTTCACAAGAACCTTGTAACAATTTCTCCTTTATGTTTGGATAATAAAGATTAAAAAAAGGTATCTTTTTGGCTTTTTATGATCATTTTACTTAACTTCATAAAAAATCTTTTGAAAAAACCTACTTCTTAACTTGTCCCTGCTCTCTTTCTCTCTTCCCTCCAAAACGCTACTAATGTAGTCTATACTTGGTACCTACCTGTGGTACCTACTTATTAACAATCCACAATTCCAAAATCCCCGCAATTTATGTGAGCAATATCAGGGTTCAGGAGCTTGAACCTAGAGCTCCATGATGTAGTCTATGCTTGATACATACAATATCAATTCGAAACTGACAGTTTAGGTAGGCACTACCCAGTAGCATCAGGATTGAGGAGCCAGGACCTAGTTCTCCTTGATGTAGTCTATGCTTGATACATACAATAACAGTTCGTAATCTATCATGGTGGTAGACGAGGTTCTTGATGTTTCTTAGGGTATAATTATCACTATTAATAACGTCTGCCATGTGTGCTGATCATATAGAAATTTTGCTCGCCAGCTCCCTAACTATTAAACAGCTACGTGAATAGTTAAAACTCTGATATTCTGCCAAAGGCTGTCTAATAGTTCACACGTGCCCCCTTAATAAGTCAGTGTAATAGGAGTTCACAAATACCTTCTTATACAGCATTTGGCGTAATTTTATCCACTAAACAGCCCTTAATCAGCCTAAGCTGTTTAAATATCACTGACAGCTATTATGCAGCTGTAGGATCACCAGTGTACTCTTAAAAGAGTCTTAATACGCTTAGAGGTTCAAATAGGTCTAAAAGTGAATACTTACGCAGCTATCTGTGCTACTTGGGTAGAAACGAAACGTGCGGGATGGGCTTGAGTGTGTACTACCTACCTATAATAATCTATTTTCCCTTATTTGTCTTATACCCATTTTCACTAACCACGAACAAGGCACCGCCTAACTAGGTAACGCCAGCTAGGCAGCTGCCTAGGTCTACATATATTTACTTTTCACCAAATCGATAAGCTAATAGTCATTAATTATATCTAAGTATCTTCAACTTATCTATGAATCTCACTATCGAGTTGTTAGTTTATGTGTTTGACGAGCAAAAACGCCGAAAAAATCGCGTTTTTTGGATTGGGACCCCCTTTATTTTTTATTTCATTTTATTTTTATTATTTGTTATTTATTATGCGGCAATAGATATACACAGTCTGTGAAAATTTCAAGTATCTACCTATTACGGTTCATGTGATTCAGCCCGTTGACATACAGACGGACGGACAGATGAACGAAAGGACGGACGGACAATGAAGGCTTAGTAATAGAGTAGGCGTATGGGTTGAATTTACAGTGCCATACCCCTTCCAAGATAGTCCGCTACCATCTTAGACTGCATCGTCACTTACCATCAGTTGAGATCGCAATCAAGGATTATCTTGACATCGAATATTAAGGGTCCCGTTGGCATGCTTTAAGTATGGAACCTTAAAAAAAAAATAACTTACAGGAATAAGCACAGGATCAAGGCTATAATGTGAGTTTTAGTAGTTGCCTTGCGGTCTACTCTGGTCACCACGTTGGCTCTGCATGAAGGGCAGATCAGGCTGGAAGGTTTAGGTCCCACTGCAGCGATGTTCATTTTTCCTAGAAAAAGATATTCATACATAACAGTGGTGGTAATTTTTTGTGCCTACGCTTATAACTAAATTAACAACAAGAACGAGTAGGCAGTGTAGTATGGCTTTGCGTAGGAAAATTGCGAAAAATGTAACATTTTTAGACGGTCCAATTTAGCTTATTTTCTTTCTTCTTCGATAGACGTCCACTTGCTTAGACTTCCACAGGTCTCTAAATCTAAATCGGTCGGTCGGTCAGTGCGTCTAAATCGGTTCAGCGCTAAAGCTGTGACAAATTAACAAGCAGACGAATACACTTCCGCATCCAACTAGTCCTACGAAAACAAATAATAATAAATGCGAAAGTGTGTTTTTATTATTTCGGTTTGTCCTTCAATCATGCCACAAAACAACGCACAAGAATTACAGGATCGACATGATTCTTTGGGTATAGTTTTGGACTTGACATAGGCTACTTTTTATCCCGGATAAATAAAGGGTTGCTATGGGTTTTTAAAAACTTATCTCCATCTGGATGAAGTTGCGAGCAAGAACTAGTTTAAAATATCACCATACTATGATATAGGTACGTAGTCACTTAAATAAAAACCACAAGCTCGCGTGGCGAGATGATGTCATCATTTCTGAACAAAAAAGACGAATAGGATCAAGGTCAGATATTATACATATAGTACGCTTATCGGTCGCATGGAGAATAAGCATAGTTAAATATTATGGCAGCCGTTACTTAACAAACATGTTTTAATCAAACTCTTGCGCATTATTCGACTATCTCATACAAACAGATGATGACGTTGGAATCGGCCTTCATATTTAATTTTGTTTCCCTGATAATACTCTCGTGAAGTCTTTTAATAGGTCCACGGAACAGCTTCGTCCGGTAGGTATTTCATCGTTTACAATCATACTACAACGAAAAAAATTCCTATTTTTCTATTGGATTTGAGCTGTACGAAACAAGCTAAAATACCAATTATATTCTTGTAACATAAATTAGATTACAGCCATTAATTGCCTTGCTAAGTTATGGTGAGATGCCAATAGAACAGTATCAATCTAGAATCTAGATCGACTATTAGTTCGATTGATCTAACAACCCGGAATATTTTCTTGTTGTTGTTCCGGTCTTGGTTTTTATACAAATGTAGAAAAAAACAACAAAAATAATGACTCAAACTGTGAAAAGTTTCCTTATACTTTTTCCATAGCGTCGTCGATAGTCACAAATATCGTGAAGGTATTTCTAAAACTGGGTTCCCAAGCAGATACCTACTTGCTTGACGAGCAAACTGTATTTAGAGCAAAGCAATACCTACACGACGATGAAAGCACATTCTTTGCTAAAAATCGACCTAAATTACTGGTTCTGAAAGTGGGCTAAAACGAAAAACTCAGAACTGTTTGTTTAGTTTGTATTCAATAAACCTTAATATTGATACCATACTAACTGAACAAAACAAAAAGTACAAGTAGTTAGTTAATTACTCGAAAAAAAAACATGAATCTGCAAAATGGCGGCGATTCCTCCAGCAAATATATAAGAATAAATAATAGCAAATCTACAATTATTGTAAGAACTACCACCGAGTATCACATTAGAAATGAAGACATTTAAAACATTTAGAAAATAAGATAATAAGAATATATTAACGACCAACATAATATGTAATGAAATGGATGTTATTTCGGACAAACTGAGCCAAAATATATGGGCCACGAGAGCCGCAATTAATAGGCTTAAATTTTTAAAAAGCTCTATTCCTTCAATTCGAATTCAGACCTATTCTAAACAATCCTATACTATTATTAATTATAAATGCGAAGGTTTGGATGGATGTATGGATGTTTATTACTCAATCATGCTGGAACGACTAAACCGACTTGGCTGTTTTGGAACAGAGATAGATTATAGACTGGAATAGCACATAGGCCACTCTTTATCCCGGAAAATAAGAGAGTTCCCGCGGGAATCCAAAAAACCTCAACCACGTGAACGAAGTCGTGGGCATCAACTAGTATTATTATAACCTCAAAACCGCAGCGCTATTTAAATTTCAAATCACCTTTGTTTACCTGCCTGTGTACTTTAATATTTTCCTAACATGTTCACAAAGAACTCCACCAACTTTGAAACTTCTTAGCTTTCATTTTAACTTTCACAATAATTAAAATTAAAGAAATGAATTACCTGTTTTGAGGTGTAACTAATTAAGAAACTTATAACACCGTACACAATGTTTATAAATGATTAACGGACTAGCGACCACACTGAATGGAAAGTAACAGTCAACTAAAAATAAAATCCGCTTGCGCTTAGCCTTCACGCCTAGCATTGACATCATGGGCTCATTCTATTTAACTCATCATGTTTTATCCATCGAAGCACCATAAAGATTTAATAATAAAATTAATTATTTATCTTTTTTATTCAAATATGAAAGTTAATTTATCTATACCTAATTATTACATACTAGCTGATGCCCGCAACATCGTCCGCGTGGATTTAGGGTTTTTAGATTCCAGTGGGAACTTTTTATTTTTCCGGGATAATATGTAGCCTATAGATATGCTAATCCTGGATATGAGCTATCTCCATTCCACAGACACAGCAAATCGGTTCTTTCGTTTCATCCATAAATCCATCCTCACAATCTTTTGCCTTTATAATACTAGCTAACTAGCTAATGCCCGCGACTTCGTACGCGTGGATTGAGCATTCCCACGGGAGCTCTCTTATTTTCTGGGATTAAAAGTAGCCTATGTGTTACTCCAAACTATAATCTCACATAGCTCAGCGAGTCGCTAAACTGAATTGGAAATGGGCGGGGCATAATATGTTCGAAGAGCTGATGGTCGGTGGGCTCCAAGGTGCTGGAGTGACGACCCCGCGCTGGGAAGCGCAGTGTTGGCAGACCTGTCACTAAGTGGACCAACGACATCAAGCGAGCCGCAGGGAGTCGCTAGATTCAGGCGGTGCAAGACCGAAGCCTGTGGAAGTCCATGCAAGAGACCTTTGTCCAACAGTGGACGTATAACGGTTTATAAAGAAGAAGGCTTAGTAATAGGGTCCCGTTGGTTACCCTTCGGGTACGAACCCTAAAAAAACACGTGTGGTGTCGTGGGACATGCGGCAGAAGACAAAATCACTCATCTGACGCTAACCTCGACGCGCCGCAGGAGCCGCAAGTGCAGCAGTCATCTAATTTATAACCGACTTCCAAAAAGGAGGAGGCATCGTGTCGTGTCCATCGTGCAAAGCCCAAAATTATGATAGACAAGTCATATTAAAAGGAAATCCACCCACTGGAGGCATCTTTACCTCAACTTAGTATGCCTTACAAAAGCTAAATATTCATTTCCACAGGATTCATTTTTGCTAAAAAAATATATACTTACCTAGGTAGATGTAGATAAATAATAATCATCATCGTCATCGACCCACATGCATCCACTGTTGGACATAGACCTCTTTCAAGTAGCGCCAACGTTGCCTATCTTCCGCCTTTCGCATCCAATCGATGCCTGCCACTTTCCGGATGTCAACTCCATCTAGCCGGGGGGCGCTTTACACTCCGTTTGCCGAGATGCGGTCTCCACTCGAGGACTTTACGACACCAGCGATGGAGGGTAAGGGAGCGCGCCTTCCATCTTAGTGCTCCAACAGCCAACCTCACCTGCCCGTGGTTCCCCCGCTGGCTGACGAACGAGGCTCTGGCGACCGATCAGTGGCGGTATAACCATTATAAAATTAGCTAAACTTAAATGACACAGGCTGGTGTTGGACAGCAGCGACATCGGTGCAAAAGTCTAGTCCTGCGATCGCCAACCCGCTTGCCCAGCGTGGCGATTAGGGCATAAATTCCTTTTTTTTCCTAAAAGAATATTAGCCAAGCTGAACTTGCCTAATATTCTCGTCTCCCCTCCAAATAAGCGAAAAGCTTGTGCTAGGAGTGGGTACGACAATAGTGCAACGGGGGGCTCGAACCTGCGACCTATCAGTTTTCAGTCCGCACCTTTAACCGTTGGGCTATTGAGGCTTCTTGAGGCTTCCTTATGAGTAGCACAACAATAAAAAGGTCCGTAGTTCCCGGCGCGCGGCCTCCACTTCTCCTGAGATAAATAATTATAATAGACTTTTCGGAGGTATGTGCGTTTAAATCAATTAAAATATGTATAGGTAATATCAGATGCTTCCAATTCAAAATTTTATGTATTTCATGTAGGCCAACTTGTGAGTTGTGACTCTATGACAGGTCAAGACTCTTCAACGGTGAATGAAAACACCATGAGGAATAATTTCATGTATTGTTTGCTACTAGCCGACTCGACCCGGCTCCGCACGGGTCGACAACCAATTAAAAACAAACAGTTACCTCGAAACTTTTCCTAATAACCAACTTTTATCAAAGGTAAAGTAAGAAATAAAATAAACAGCAAATATAAATTAAAAATAATTTTATTTAAGCTTTAAATATTGTATAAACATGCGAAATAATTATAAATAAAATTAAAAATGAGGTTGGGTCAAATAGATCATTTTCAAATAGATCATCATTATCTTCAAAATTACCACTTTGTAGTATTAACTTTTTATGTAGATGTAAATAAATGCTTACTAAGTAAATTATATAGGTAACAAAGGTAAATTAAAGTTTTAATAAAAACTAACTTTACACATTACAAAGTTATTCAAAACTACTATTTTCGAAAAAAAAGAACGAAAAATAAATTTTAAAAATATAAAATTGGTCCAGTAAAGTAATCTACTTAGAATAATAAATTTGTTTCTAGTAGGAAACAAATTATTCTAAGTAGATTTACATAAAAAATCTAAATAATAGAGGGTCTGCCGAAATTGTCGACAAGACATGGTGAGACCAAATAATGAATTATCATCCAAGAATCAAACAATTTATTTCTTAAGGTCGTATATTTCATTTACATAGTTCACGGTTATGTAAGAAAATCGTATTCCGGATGTAAACTTATGTGTTATGTGGTGTGATGTGCGGTGCGTTGTATGGTATATTGTGGCGTGAGCAAATGAAACCCATGCTAAAAACGTTTTTCCTTGTAATTTCGTATTCATGGAGCTGTTTTTAAATATTCCGCGGGACCCCTTTATTACTCCCTCCCGCTATGGGTGAAAATGTATTGATACTATGATTTTATGATTACTGCATCTAGATTAATCAGACGTCATTAAAATCGTAACACTGATGCAATCATTTTGAGACAATCTCACGGCTGCTTCTCTAAAAAACAATAACCCGTTTACGCACCGCGTAACGCGCCATGTGTTACTGATCGAGGCCTTATAGTTTACTGCTGAGTATAGCTATTCTGGTTTTATAAAGACGAAAAAACATCGTTTTGAAGCTATCCATCGTATGATCCGAGGTAAGCGCTGCAGTTAGGACAGTAGTGATCGGCTTTTTGGCAGGAGTCCACACAATAAGGAACGCACACACAGGGCCAGCAGCTGAAAATATAAAATTTAAAGCAGTTTCAGAAAAGCGTATGTTTTACACGTATACTGTAACCAAAGGTCAAAATGGAGCTCAATAAATGTCACACTTCTGTCTGTTTGTCTATCTGTCCGTCCATTTATATCATTAACCTCTTTGAAATTCAGATATTCAATATAAAATGTTAACCCAAAATTGATTATTGAATTATTAAAATTAATCCTTACTAATATTATAATGAAAAATATACGACTAAAACATAGGTATAGGGCTCGGAGGAAAAAAAAATTTGTGTTATAGGGCTCGGAGGAAAAAAAATTTGTAGCTACACTTGTGCGCTTTCAACTTGCGTTAGACGCATGTGCGCATGCCTTACGTTCACTGGCAATAGCTCACGTTGGCTGGCACACGTCATCACGTAAGTACCTAAAAGCAAGCGCTATTGCAACCCAACTAGCACACAAGCAATATAAGCAGCGACTGTAACGCTTAATTGCTGGATAATAGCTGTTTAAGGGAGTTAGCTTAAACAGCTATTATACAGCAATTAAGTGGCACAGTCGCGGCTTACATTGCTTGTTGCTAGTTGGGAAGCAGTGCTTCGTCAGCTTACATGATGCGTACCTCCACACAAGTTGAAAGCGCACTTGTGTAGTTCGACCCATTGAAGCACATACCCGATGATGCAAAGCAGCGCGGCGAACAAATGTGTTTTCCAGGATGGGGTCCTTTCCACCCTGGTGACTATCTGGTGATTACAAGACCGGCAGATGTATGGAGTGGGCCCCGGAGCCATGTTGTTTGTAATAATGATTGTAGTTCCGACGACTGCACTGTTTGGAGGGAGTACGTTTACTTGTGGTTGATTCAGGACCGGATAGACGGAACTGGCGGGTCCGGGGTGAGGACCTGAGTATGGTGGTGGATCCGGACCTGGATATCTGTGAGCTTGAGCAGTCTCATTGCTATCCATATAATTCACTGAAATAAAAAAACGATAAAAATTTAATCTGATTACGGGAAATTGGATGAAACATTGTAACATTCGTTATATTGATTTTGTTCGTAATAAAAATTTCAAAAAGCCGACATCAAACGCCACTACAAAGTATAAAAATAATTCTAGTTTATGCACGTTTGTTGAAGTCGGGCGGGCCTAAATAGAAACGATGAAACTGATGCGCGACGCTCGCCCGACTTAAAACGTGTGTCTTATGTTGTCATCAGAAGGTGAGCGTTGCATATCGGTTTTTAACCGACTTCTAAAAATGAGGAGGTTATCAGTTCGGCCGGTATCTTTTTTTTCTATGTATGTCCACCGATTACTGTCGGAGTAATCGGTGAAAAAAAGGCGAATCGGTCCAGAAATCCCGAAAAAATCAGTGGACATATTATATACATAGAAAAAAAAAATACCGACCGAATTGATAACCTCCTCCTTTTTGGAAGTCGTTTAAAAAAATTGAAGTCTATGTCACCCGGACCCGGACCCGGCTTTTCTATGAATAAAAAATAACATTTATTTAAATAGATAGATATCTGGATCTATATTATTAAATAAATAAATAAACATTTATTCGGCTCACACAAAAAAATTAAAATTAGGTACAGAGTTTGAGTAATACTAAGTGAGATCTATAGACTGTACCCCCACTCCGCCCAGACCCAGGACAGAGCCAAAACGAGACAGATTTACGTCAGAGTATATTTCTGTGGATCGTTTCAACTCTAACCCAAGTCCGAGCCGAGCCAGAGTACACTCCATAGATCTCAGCATTAATCTATGTCCATAGATATGTTTTTTTACATAGAAGAATTAAAAAAAAAAAAACAAAACATGCGTGTTAGAGCTGAAAAGGCTACTGCCTCAGCATAATGCTGCAGTATTAGTTATTGGATAGTTTATAATTACAAATAGCTGTTTTCGTAAATATGATTCATTAAATTGGAACCAATATTAAAACCATTATTTCGTGGAAACTTTAAATACTGAGGATGTTCTCGCAATTGAGTTGAGATAGCGTATCTATACTAGTAACATACGCTATATACTATTAAATATATGGAAGTGTCTATCTGTCAGTTAAATCGATCTTAAAACGTCATGACAACCTGCTGATCGATTATGAAAAGCTGCACTAAAGATTGCTACAGCCTCGGTTGTGGCGATTGACTGAATTTATGGCGGTTTTGCTGCAACATTACATAGTCCTAGTAATAATCCAAAGTAATAGTCCTAGTAATAGTCCTAGTAATAGTCCATGGTAAAATCGGATGGACCAATCTGACGTGGATGTAATCGTTAATCAGATAATTAATTTATCCTTGAAAGTTTCGTAAGGTTTTTAAGGTTTTAAGAATCCTAAATCTGCATACAGAAGAAGGCTGGGATCACTCAGCGGACGATGAAGAGAGCTCGGAGTATCCCTGTGAGATCAAATCAGAAATGAGGAGATCCGTAGGAGAACCAAAGTCACCGACATAACTCAGAGAGTCACGAAACCGCAGTGGAAATGGACAGGGCATATAGTTCGAAGAGCTGATGGTCGTCGGAATCCCAAGGTGCTGGAGTGGTGACCTTGGACCGGGAAACGCATTGTTGGCAAGCCCTAGGTAGACCTACGACATCAAACGAGTCGCAGGGAGCCGCTGGATTCAGGCGGTGAAGACCGAAGCCTGTGGAAGTGACCTTTGTCCAGCTGTGGATGTTTATCCGTTGATCAAGAAGAAGAAGAAATTCACACAGACGAAGTTGTGGGTATTAGTTGCTATTAGGTAAATAATGAAGAATTTATATTATTTATTGGTCTTATCTTATTTTATCTTTTTTTGTTTGTGTATGTATTTTTATTATCATAAAAGTGTACCTATCCACCTAAATGATATATGTATATTATAATGAGTAACTTCTATAAGTAACTAGCTAATGCCCGCGACTCCGTCCATCTAAAAATCCCGTAAAGTTAAATACCTATTATCGTTTTAATAGCTTTTAGTTTAGTTTTTTAATCCCGCGGGAACTCTTTGATTTTCCGGTATGAAAAGTAGTATATGTCACTCCCGGTCCTCAACTATGCTAAACAAACACACTTGCGATTAAGTAGTAACCAAGACAAGCATCCTATGTCCTTTGCGAGACGAACGCTACGCTGAACGCTATTGGTTAAAATGTTAAAATGTATTGATAAAGCAAAAACTCCACAAATTCAGTCAATCAGAGGCCATTGCGATCGTTACACTGATGCAATCCTTTTTAGAGAATCAACACGCAGATGTCAAACAAAATAGCTCCTTCCTCAATCCTATCACACCTGTGAATCTAACTCTATTTGTTTGGTTTTGGTTTTGGTTGAAACCTACCTATTGTTATCGACTTCATGAGACATTGAGGGTCTACGTAAGTAATAGTCGTCATAGGCAACTCCAAATGATCTGAGCAATTAACGAATAAAAGTCGTATATTTTAAACTATCGAGAAAATGGCCACCAACAAAAACCGACGGAAATAAAATCCACTCACGAAAAGTACACACTTTGCCCACGATGTTCATTTAACTGACGGCCATAGAGAAATAAAAAGCAGAATAATAAAGGAAGTGTTACTTACTTTTTGTTTCCATTTTTTAATCAACCTTCGACACTTTAATGCTTCTCAAAGACGATTGAAATCACAGTCGATTACGTTCCCACACAAAAGAAGAATGAATACTCTCCGGCAATATTTTTCCGGCTCCACTGATTCAGTTGATATCAGATTAGGCCTACCTTAATATTGATAACAGCATATGTTCTTTATTCGTTATTGCGAAGCTGAATTTGTTTTTTTTAACATAGTTCTTCTACAATTTGTTAAAATATAAAATACGTTACCGCGTACAGCGATTATTGTGACGACCACAGTTCACTATAATAATAGAACATAGAAATAGACAATACAGTCGCGTCGTCCAGGGCGGGGTTTATTTTAGAGATTTAAATCTCATTTCTCATTCTCAAAGATTTTTTAATATGATCCGAATCAAAGTAGGAATGGATATCACAAATTTTTGCGTGAACTGTATTCGAGTTATTACCGACTACTACGCCATTATTCGCAAAAAATTTAGAACAGGTTCCAGCCAGACCGCGCATCCTTGATTCTAAAAATAAACTGATTAAAGACAAGCTCAGGCATGTGTTTTACAAAAACACGCCTATCTATGTCTGTTATGTTTATGTTTTCACATTGTTATTCCCGGGATTTCATTTTTTTGTTTAATACAATAATTTATGTATAAAAAAGTACCACCAATTAAATTTATTTTTCCAGTTATGTGTACTTTGTCCTTTGGAGAATCTGTCCTTATGCGAATAGAGCCTAGGATACCTACACAAGACCGCAAGAACCCTAACGTAAAATGATTATATTATTATTATTTTTTTAATATTAAATACTAGCTTTTACCCGCCACTTCCAAGCTTCGTACATTTTACCAGGGTTTCCCGAGGGAATCCTTTGCCTTTCCGGGATAAAAAGTACCTATGCTTCATCACTCTCTTTCTTTAACTATAAAATATCCGTGGAAAAAAGTCATGGAAAGGCTAACCAACAAATAAAACATACTTTCGCATTATTAATAAGTATGTGATTATGTAATGTCACAATTTCCATATATCCTTGAATGCCCACAGTCGTCTCGCCTACCACGCGCGTCATACAAGCGTAAATATCTCCATCGATGCCTACAGCACGTGGGCCGCTTGCTTGCAGCGCTAAGCTTTCTAATAAAAATGAATGTTTTTTTGTTTAATTTGAGAACGGTACCCTAAAAACATGATTATCGATAAATACTATCAGTTTGATAAGGCGATAAAGGTACATGAAATGCTTTTATTACAAAAAATACAAGTTGATGCATCTTATTCACAATCTTATAAGTTTGAAAGGATTATATTTTGTATACGTAAATCGAATTCCTACAAAGCCAAATACCCTTTCAAATACCTAAGCAAACGAAGTGACAGCGTAAATCGGATAACAGCTAAACAATTAGGTACCTACTTCGCAGCGTTTAGTATTGCTTGCTGGAGGCCCTCCGCAGAGAATCAATTTTTTTTTGAATAATAATAATTATTGACTTTAAACTAACATGACCTCTTTTGTTTAAAAATGCAACACTGCCAGAATAAAGTTTTTCTGGCTGGTTCTCTTCCGCTAGGTGTAAAATGTATTGATGTAGCAAGAACGCCATAAATTCAGCCAACCAGAAGTGATTCCACATCTGCTAGATAAGGGCAGGCCAGCGAGCGGTATCAGCTGACATTAATTGTGAAGTTAATTGTGATTGAAAGCCCATTCGGCTAATGCAAGCAAAACCACACCACACAGTCCAATCAATCAATTAGCAAATACAAAACTTTGGTATAACTACGAAAAAAGCATCGTTTTGAAACTATCCAGTGTATGATCCGAGGTAAGCGCTGCAGTTAGGGCAGTAGTGATCGGCTTTTTGGCAGGAGTCCATACAATAAGGAACGCACACACAGGGCCAGCAGCTGAAAATATAAAAAAAGCAGTTTCAGAAAAGCGTATGTTTTACACGTATACTGTAACCAAAGGTCAAAATGGAGCTCAATAAATGTCACACTGCTATCTGTTACTATCTGTCCGTCCATTTATGTCATTAACCTCTTTGAAATTCAGATATTCAATATAAAATGTTAATCCAAAACCGATTATTGAATTATTAAAATTAACCTTACTAATATTATAATGAAAATTTACGACTAAAACATAAGTATAGGGCTACACTTGTGCTCTTTCAACTTGCATTAGACGCATGTGCGCATGCCTCACGTTCACTGGCAATAGCTCACATTGGCTGGCACACGTCAGCACATAAGTAGAAGCATGCGCTATTGCAACCCAACTGGCACACAAGCAATATAAACAGCGACTGTAACGCTTAATTGCTGGATAATAGCTGTTTAAGGGAGCCCATTCTAACTCCGCTAAACAGCTATTATACAGCAGTCGCTGCTTATATTGCTTGTTGCTATTTGGGAAACAGTTTTTCGTCAGCTTACATGATGCGTACCTCCACACAAGTTGAAAGCGCACTTGTGTAGTTCGACCCATTGAAGCACATACCCGATTATGCAAAGCAGCGCGGCGAACAAATGTGTTCTCCAGGATGGGGTCCTTTCCACCCTGGTGACTATTTGGTGATTACAAGACCGGCAGTAGTATGGAGTGGACCCCGGAGCCATGTTGTTTGTAATAATGATTGTAGTTCCGACGACTGCACTGTTTGGAGGGAGTACGTTTACTTGTGGTTGATTCAGGACCGGATAGACCGGATAACTGGCGGGTCCGGGGTGAGGACCTGAGTATGGTGGCGGATCCGGACCTGGATATCTGTGAGCTTGAGCAGTCTCATTGCTGTCCATATAATTCACTGAAATAAAACAACGATAAAAATTTAATCTGATTACGGGATATTGGATGAAACATCGTAACATTCGTTATATTGATTTTGTTCGTAATAAAAATTGTTTTCAAAAAACCGACATCAAACGCCACTACAAAGTATAAAAATAATTCTAGTTTATGCACGTTTGTTGATGTCGGGCGGGCCTAAATAGAAACGATGAAACTGATGCGCGATGCTCACTCGACTTAAAACGTGTGTCTTATATTGTCATCAGAAGGTGAGCGTTGTATATCGGTTTTTAACCGACTTCTAAAAAGGAGGAGGTTATCAGTTCGGCCGGTGTCTTTTTTTTCTATGTATGTCCACCGATTACTCTCGGAGTAATCGGTGAAAAAAGGCGAACCGGTCCAAAAATCCCGAAAAAATCGGTGGACATATTATATACATAGAAAAAAAAATACCGGCCGAATTGATAACCTCCTCTTTTTTGCAAGTCGTTTAAAAAAATTGAAGTCTCTGTCACCCGGACCTGGACCCGGCTTGTCTATGAATAAAAAATAACATTTATTTAAATAGATAGATATCTGGATCTATATTATTGGATAGTTTATAATTACAAATAGCTGTTTTCGTAAATATGATTCATTAAATTGGAATCAATATTAAAAGCATTATTTCGTGGAAACTTTAAATACTGAGGATGTTCTCGCAATTGAGTTGAGATAGCGTATCTATACTAATAACATACGCTATATACTATTAAATATATGGAAGTGTCTATCTGTCAGTTAAATCGATCTTAAAACGTCATGACAACCTGCTGATCGATTATGAAAAGCTGCACTAAAGATTGCTACAGCCTAGGTTGTGGCGATTGACTGAATTTATGGCGGTTTTGCTGCAACATAACATAGTCCTAGTAATAATCCAAAGTAATAGTCCTAGTAATAGTCCATAGTAAAATCGGATGGGCCAATCTGGCGTGAATGTAATCGTCAATCAGATAATTTATCCTTGAAAGTTTCGTAAGGTTTTTAAGGTTTTAAGAATCCTAAATCTGCACAGAAGAAGGATGGGATCACTCAGCGGACGATGAAGAGAGCTCGGAGTATCCCTGTGAGATCAAATCAGAAATGAGGAGATCCGTAGGAGAACCAAAGTCACCGACATAACTCAGAGAGTCACGAAACCGCAGTGGAAATGGACAGGGCATATAGTTCGAAGAGCTGATGGTTGTCGGAATCCCAAGGTGCTGGAGTGGTGATCTTGGACCAGGAAACGCATTTTTGGCAAGCCCTAGGTAGACCTACGACATCAAATGAGTCGCAGGGAGCCGCTGGATTCAGGCGGTGAAGACCGAAGCCTGTGGAAGTGACCTTTGTCCAGCTGTGGATGTTTATCCGTTGATCAAGAAGAAGAAGAAATTCACACAGACGAAGTTGTGGGTTTAGTTGCTAATGGGTAAATAATGAAGAATTTATATTATTTATTGGTCTTATCTTATTTTATCTTTTTTTGTTTGTGTATGTATTTTTATTATCATAAAAGTGTACTTACCCACCTAAGTGATATTATATGTATATTATAATGAGTAAGTTCTATAAGTAACTAGCTGATGCCCGCGACTCCGTCCATCTAAAAATCCCGTAAAGTAAAATACCTATTATCGTTTTAATAGCTTTTAGTTTAGTTTTTTTAATCCCGCGGGAACTCTTTGATTTTCCGGTATGAAAAGTAGTATATGTCACTCTCCCGGTCCTCAACTATGCTCATACAAAAAATCATGCGAACCGTACCTCGTTGCAGCATGATAGAAGGACAAACCAACAAACAAACACACTTGCGATTAAGTAGTAACCAAGACAAGCATCCTATGTCCTTTGCGAGACGAACGCTACGCTGAACGCTATTGGTTAAAATGTTAAAATGCATTGATGAAGCAAGAACTCCACAAATTCAGTCAATCAGAGGCCATTGCGATCGTTACACTGATGCAATCATTTTTAGAGAATCACCACGCAGATATCAATAACAAAATAGCTCCTTCCTCAATCCTATCACACCTCTGAATCTAACTCTATTTGTTTGGTTTTGGTTTTGGTTGAAACCTACCTATTGTTATCGACTTCATGAGACATTGAGGGTCTACGTAAGTAATAGTCGTCATAGACAACTCCAAATGATCTGAGCAATTAACGAATAAAAGTCGTATTTTAAACTATCGAGAAAATAGCCACCAACAAAAACCGACGGAAATAAAATCCATTCACGAAAAGTACACTCTTAGCCCACGATGTTCATTTAACTGACGGCCATAGAGAGATAAAAAGCAGAATAATAAAGGAAGTGTTACTTACTTTTTGTTTCCATTTTTTAATCAACCTTCGACACTTTTAATGCTTCTCAAAGACGATTGAAATCACAGTCGATTACGTTCACACACAAAAGAAGAATGAATACTCTCTGGCAATATTTTTCCGGCTCCACTGATTCAGCTGATATCAGATTAGGCCTATCTTAATATTGATAACAGCATATGTTCTCTATTCGTTATTCCGAAGCTGAAATTGTTTTTTTTAACATGGTTCTTCTACAATTTGTTAAAATATAAAATACGTTACCGCGTACAGCGATTATTGTGACGACCACAGTTCACTATAATAATAGAACATAGAAATAGACAATACAGTCGCGTCGTCCAGGGCGGGGTTTATTTTAGAGATTTAAGTCTCATTTCTCATTCTCAAAGATTTTTTAATTCAAATTGTTGCGTGATCTGTATTCGAGTTATTACCGACTACTACGCCATCATTCGCAAAAAATTTAGAACAGGTTCCAGCCAGACCGCGCATCCTTGATTCTAAAAATAAACTGATTAAAGACAAGCTCAGGCATGTGTTTTACAAAAACACGCCTATCTATGTCTGTTATGTTTATGTTTTAAGGTTTTCACATTGTTATTCCCGGGATTTCATTTTTTTGTTTAATACAATAATTTATGTATAAAAAAGTACCACCTACCACCAATTAAATTTATTTTTCCAGTTATGTGTACTTTGTCCTTTTGAGAATCTGTCCTTATGCGAATAGAGCCTAGGATAACTACACAAGACCGCAAGAACCCTAACGTAAAATGATTATTATTATTTTTTTTTAAATATTAAATACTAGCTTTTGCCCGCCACTTCCAAGCTTCTTACTTTTTACCAGGGTTTCCCGAGGGAATCCATTGCCTTTTCGGGATAAAATGTACCTATGCTTCGTCACTCTCTTTCTTTAACTATAAAATATCCATGGAAAAAGGTCGTGGAAAGGCTAACCAACAAATAAACATACTTTCGCATTATTAATAAGTATTAGTATGACGTGATTATGTATTGTCATAATTTCCATATATCCTTGAATGCCCACTGTCGTCTCGCCTACCACGCGCGTCATACAAGCGTAAATATCTCCATCGATGCCTACAGCACGTGGGCCGCTTGCTTGCAGCGCTAAGCTTTCTAATAAAAATGAATGTTTTTTTGTTTAATTTGAGAACGGTACCCTAAAAACATGATTATCGATAAATACTATCAGTTTGATAAGGCGATAAACTGATAAAGGTACATGAAATGCTTTTATTACAAAAAATACAAGTTGATGCATCATATTCACAATCTTATAAGTTTGAAAGGATTATATTTGGGATATAATAGTCGAGCCGCAGAATATTTTTTTTGACCACAAAACCTAGCTTCTAATTTAATAACTTAGCCACGGGAAAATGATTAGGTTAGGGTTGTACATGAATATTCAGGTGCCCGGCCGAAGGCCGGGCACTTAGGTTCTGTTGGGATCGTAAAAATAAATAAAAAAAGTTGAAAAAAAATTGATTTTTTTTTATGCTAATATTAGGTACATTTTGATGATAGAACAATATAGGATGTGTTATAATTATTGATGCTTCATTAAATTTTAAAGGTGCCGAGTTATGAAATTAGAAGCTTATATTCAAAATATATAGTGGCTAAAATAGTATTTTTTAGAGGCCCATTGGTTGTGGCTGACTTAGTAATTTAGAGGCCAATAATGGTATTAAATAGAAGCTTGTTTAATTACATGCCATTATATTTTGTATATGTAAATCGAATTCCTACAAAGCCAAATACCCTTTCAAATACCTAAGCAAACGAAGTGACAGCGTAAGTCGGATAACAGCTAAACCAGCGTTTAATATTGCTTGCTGGAGGCCCTCCGCAGAGAATCAATATTTTTTTTAAATAATAATAATTATTGACATTAAACTAACATGACCTCTTTTGTTTAAAAATGCAACACTGCCAGAATAACGTTTTTCTGGCTGGTTCTCTTCCGCTAGTGGTAAAATGTATTGATGTATCAAGAACGCCATAAATTCAGCCAACCAGAAGTGATCCCACATTTGCAAGATAAGGGCAGGCCAGCGAGCGGTATCAGCTGATATTAATTGTGAAGTTGATTGTGATTGAAAGCCCATTCGGCTAATGCAAGCAAAACCACACCACACAGTCCAATCAATCAATTAGCAAATACAAAACTTTGGTATAACTACAACTTTCATTGCAACACAGTACTTACTTCTGCTTACTTAATCTTCTATAATAATAGGTAATGGATGCCTCCATTTTGATCAAGTAGTTTAAGTACCTACCTACCTTTTTTTTATTCGATGACAAGATAGTCCTTGACATCGATCTCATTTGATGGTAAGTGACGATGCAGTCTAAGACGGTAACGGGCCAACTTGGAAGGGATATGGCAGTGTAAATTCAACCCTTACCCCTAATCTGTTTCTACACGCCATCTTGCCGGAACGCTGAATCGCTTGGCAGTACGTCTTTGACGCTAGGGTGGTCACTAGCCACGGCCAAAGCCTCCCACCAGATAAAAGAGACAATTCAGAAATTATAAACTACCAAATTGTCCCCGCCGGGAATAGCGCCCGAGACCTCCCAGATATAAGACCACAGCGCTTACCACTGCGCCAGGGAGGTCGTCAAACCTATTATCTAAAACAATTTTCATATCTTCATCACAAAAACAAGATAGTAGCATTAAATAGACCCTCTAACAGAGTATGAGGAGTCATAAAGAGTCATACTCTAATCGGAGTTATCTTATCACGAACTATTAGGCTATGTTCACATGTAACGCGCGTTAACGCGCGATCAAATTTGAAGAGAGTTCAGATGATGAGCGTTAGGCTATGTTCAGATGGCTGAATTGCGACGCGCGTTTTCAAATCGCGCGCTTAGACATCCTAATATATACCTAGCAACCGTTCACATGCGCGCGCGTTAACGCGCGTCAGCGAGCGTCAACGCGGCGCTCAGAGAAAAAGTTTCTAGACGCAGACAATCGCGCGTTGACTCGCGCTTTGATATTAATGTAATGTCCGTTTGCTGTTCAGTTGAGCGCGCGCTTTCATCATGATCTCATGTAATTTTGTTAATTTTCGTAATTATATTTTGTTTTCGCATTTAAAATGAGTGAAATTGAAGATATTGACATCGACTTACTAATCGATGAAGTAGAAAAAAGGCCAGCAATTTGGAATATAGCTACCGAACTAGACTGACGAGTACTCTCGCAACGCGCATTATCGCTCATCATCTGAACTCTCTTCAAATTTGATCGCGCGTTGACGCGCGTTAACGCGCGTTACATGTGAACATAGCCTAATGCGCGTTGCGAGAGCTTCTACTCCATCGATTCGTTGCTTTTTTCTACTTCATCGATTAGTAAGTCGATGTCAATATCTTCAATTTCACTCATTTTAAATGCGAAAACAAAATATAATTACGAAAATTAACAAAATTACATGCGATCGCGATGAAAGCGCGCGCTCAACTGAACAGCAAACGGACATTACATTAATATCAAAGCGCGAGTCAACGCGCGATTGTCTGCGTCTAGAAACTTTTTCTCTGAGCGCCGCGTTGACGCTCGCTGACGCGCGTTAACGCGCGCGCATGTAAACGGTTGCTAGGTATATATTAGGATGTCTAAGCGCGCGATTTGAAAACGCGCGTCGCAATTCAGCCATCTGAACATAGCCTTATGATTGTAAGGCTATGTTCACATGTAACGCGCGTTAACGCGCGTCAACGCGCGATCAAATTTGAAGAGAGTTCAGATGATGAGCGCTAATGCGCGTTGCGAGAGTACTCGTCAGTCTAGTTCGGTACCTATATTCCAAATTGCTGGCCTTTTTTCTACTTCATCGATTAGTAAGTCGATGTCAATATCTTCAATTTCACTCATTTTAAATGCGAAAACAAAATATAATTACGAAAATTAACAAAATAACATGCGATCGCGATGAAAGCGCGCGCTCAACTGAACAGCAAACGGACATTACATTAATATCAAAGCGCGAGTCAACGCGCGATTGTCTGCGTCTAGAAACTTTTTCTCTGAGCGCCGCGTTGACGCTCGCTGACGCGCGTTAACGCGCGCGCATGTGAACGGTTGCTAGGTATATATTAGGATGTCTAAGCGCGCGATTTGAAAACGCGCGTCGCAATTCAGCCATCTGAACATAGCCTAAGAGTCATATGATAAAATACCTAAATAATATCTTTGGCAAGAATATCTAGCTCCTAGCTGTGAAAATGACTCATAATTCATAAAACGTGACTTAGGTATACCTACATCAACTATAATATTATTTTTTAGGTACCTGCTGCAGGTTTCGTATTAGTAAACAGTCTCTTCGTAACTGGTAGTTACATCGTCTCATCATCATTAACATCTCTATTTGGTGGTACCATTCAGACCCACCGTACCACCATTGCTGTTGAAGCCCTGGAGAGTGATATAGTTATTAAGTAAGTATTACTTATTTATAATTTTATATAATTTATTTTTAACATTATATTTAAAATGAAAGTTCCCACAGAATTTTTAAAAACGAAATCCACGCAGACAAAGTCGCGGGCATCAACTAGGTACCAATAAATTTACACAGCATCCGTGCAGCATCTCATCAGAGTATTGGTCGGAATCAAGCTCAATACGCATTGGAGGGCTTCCACAAAGGCGTATTTGTCCTACAGCTCTGAGCAAGCAATCACTTAATTGAAGCGCGACGCGCCGAACGCCCGCCCGCTTCCAGAGGTGTATGTTAGCTTATAAATGAAGAGACAGTTGCGAAATGTTCCCTTACAGATAGACATCCACAGCAGAGCATAGATTTTTCCCGAGAATCCACCACAGGACCAGTCTTGTGACACTTATGCCAAACAGTTGCAAGCGACTCCCATAAGACCCTAGTACCTCCCGTGCACCTAGACGTTAAGGTTCCTAAGGCGACGATGCACAGCATTAGAAGACCCCACTGGATAGATGGAAGACTTCAAGTGACTCGCATGCAGCTGCTGAACACAAGCGGCGCAAGGTTGAGTCCTGTGGGCATTCTATTTTTGGGCTATTCTTCTAGTAAGTTTGTCAAGCAGAGGACGTCTTTCAGTAGAGATACTCAAAATCTCAAAATAACAGTTTAGACTCTCCATCATGCAAAAACTCGACAGAATTTACTGCTTCTGACCCACCATTGCTCCTACAGATGGATAGTCGACAGCTAATACTAGAGGGCATAAACAAACGTAAGAAATTCGTATAGAAAATTCTTATTCTTCCTTTCTTGTTCTAAAATAGCATGCGGTTCTCAATACATAATATTTTTTTTCTACTCTTTATTATTTTTTCATTACAACAGAAATTTTACGATTGGCTCCTAGAGTATAAGCGTATTTTAGCATAAAGTAAAGCAAGGTTGTATTTCTACGCGTATTTGCTTAGGGTGTCTATATAATCGTAGGTACAATAAATTATTTTCCATATTGTCATAATTTAATACCTATAGAATGTATATTTGGTATAAGTATTCTGTAAAAATATTTTATTGGTTTTCTAATATATAAGATATGTAATAATAATAATACTTAATATAATATATTATTATAATATAGTATAATATAGTAGGTATAGTATTCTGTTAATTTGCCAAAAAAAAAATATTTGATAGGTAAATACAAGATGAAAATTTTGTGATTTGGTCCCAAATCACTTCCTCCTAAACTAAGTTATTACTCACTTACTTTACTGGCTCATTGCCCCAAAGAATAGTTTCAAGCCTATTGGGATCTCGAGACTAAGTATGGGAGTCCTACAGATCCCCCAAAACTGAACAACTCTATCTTTTGTTTGAACGTTTTATAAAAGGTAACTTTTATGCTTGCGAAAATCCACTGTGCTGAACATTTTACTGTTTTATTACATGCATAAGCAAACTTCATTTTATGCGTTGACTGCAGAGTGTAGACTGTAGGTTGTAGGTTGTTGGAACAGCGAAATTGAAAATAAACTGCAACAAACTACACAGAAAGTTTCCCGCTACGCTGCAAATGACCGTTAATGGCCTAACTTCACGATTTGGAAACACTCTTATTTTAGTATATCTAGGTTGGTATAATGTATTATTTTGTTTCCAGTTTCAACAACTTGTCAATTGAAATAAGGCTTAGAAGATATGTTATGATGCGATCTTCTATACGTACTAAGGGACGCGCTTAGTATAGCGCATGGGACATTCTTATTTCTTACAAAACTGCCAATGATAACAATTATTACAACTGATGTCCATATACAGTGACATAGTGATCCCTTAATAGGTACGCATTTTCGCTACAAACCACATGTTTACCGTCTTAGACACTTTTTTTTATTCGAAGACAAGATAGTCTTTACTGCGATCTCACCTGATGGTAATAGACGATGCAGGCTAAGATGGTAGCGGGCTAACTTGCTACCGTGGTCACGACGGGACCCATCCCGTCCCATCCCGGGAGTCCTGCCATGACCACGGTCCATGCAATTGGATCGAAATATCGACAATCCCAACTAAAATAATTATCGTGGTACGTACTTGTACGAGTATTATTTTATAATAATTAGGTTTAGTAACTCTAAAAGCCCTACTAAGAAATTCTATGTTGTTAATATTTATATACCTATAACATATAACATCAAATGTACCTATAGCCAATATCCAAATCGATATTACAATTTGACAGCCCTCCATTACAGCTCGTTAGCTGGATGATAGTACCCGAGGCGTTCCTTGCCTCTTCAAGGCGTCCAGTATTATCAGACCTCTGATTACATATCAACCACCCTTAAATCATCCGATTATACCGGGACAGGAAGGGGGAGGGGGTCTCCAAAAAGTGGTAAATCTTGCAGCAGGTATTTGCTAATGGAATACACATGTGAGGATTAACAATTTGCGGAGGTTTACCGAAATTCTATATCATCTCTATTAGTAATTCTTACTAATAATATACGTACCTATTTATTGCAATCGCACGTCTCTCAATCCACTGACAAATTCTTCTGGATAGGTTGCCTGGCAGAGAAGTCATAAGGTCACCTTTTTTTTTACTTTATTCACTACAATAACTTTCTATGTATCTAATAATATTCCATATAAATGGGAAAGTATGTTTGTTGGCTTGGTAACAGAGGGTACCCACAGACCTTATTAGACCAGTGTGCTGTGTGTGTGTGTGTACATGCGTGCGTTCGTGCGTGCGTGCGTGTGTGCGTGTGTGCGTGCATGCGTGCGTGCGACCGTGCGTGCGTGCGTGCGTGCTTGCATGTGTGCGTGTGTGCCACCACAAAATGACGAATTACATATTTTTACACTTGTTATAATATTTGTTACTATCCTTAGTAGGGATTTAAAACTCAAACTATTTTTATATAAGTAACACAAATTTGAAATCTCAGTTAAAAACGCCATTGGAAACCCCATACAGTTTTAGAGAAGGGACACAAAATTTCAAACTGTCCGGAACAAATCCGTGCGTCGTTTGAAATATTTATGATATGTTGTGTAGCCGTCATATCTCTGGATTTCCACGCACTTCCACAACATTGAACGGGACGCGATACAAAAACTAATGGCTACTCGAAATAAAACGATGTATGCACACACCCCCGCGCAAAAATTAGTTTAAAATGAAATTTATCATCTCACGATCATTCACTTTAGCTTGAATAATAATCTAAACTCACGTTAAATTCGATTTTTGCTTGTATTATTAGGGGTTGAATTTTCAAAAATCGTTTCATAGCGGATGCCTACGTCCTAATAGTTATCTGTATGCCTTTCAGACCCTTGCATCCAGTGGTTTGAGCTGTGCGTTGATAGTCAATCAATCAGAAAAATACAAGAAAACTTACACCTAATTCACTTCTCTCACCGAAGATTGCCTTGTAGAGATTGCTTCGTTAGAAATAAGTTCGCCTTTGCATTTTGTTATAAGTTGTGTATATTCTTGTTCCTGTTTCTTGGGTGAAATAAAGTTTTTATCTATCTATCTACCTATTTAATTATGATACACACAGACATTGACAACCTTTGTATTTTTGTAGCGGCACAGCCGTTCAAAATATGCCTCTAGGGGTTTTTCGAAAGCGTTGTATAACCCCGCTGCGTTGGCCCGATGGAATAAAACATTCAGGCTTTTACAGCGTCAGGATTAAATACGCAGCGAATAGCGATAGTGCTGGTAAAATGGAAAAATATATACAACACATCTCTACATACTAGGAATAGAATAAAACTGTTGAAACGAGAACTATATCTTCATATAAGTAGATACATATTTCACGTTAGTCTAGCGGGAGGCTTTGGTCGTGGCTAGTTACCACCCTACCTGAAAGACGTGCCGCCAAGCGTTTAAGCAATGGCGTGTAGAAATCCGCTTGTAATTATTACCCGCCCGCCCCAGTATTTTCCAAGTTGACTCGCTACCATCGTCCATAAACTATAAATTACATCGTCACTTACCAGCTACCTTGTAGTGAATAAAAATCCAGCCAAGTGCAAGTTGGACTCGAATACACAAGGTTCCGTACCATCGTAACAGCCATTGTTAATAGCTACATAGTAACAATAATAATAATTTTCTAGCAAACCAATTCAGTATTTTCTTACTCTTCGACTCTTTGTACAAATATTTACCTTTAATTATCAAGAATTGTTCAAAGGCCATAGCGCTCATCTTATAAAGTTAATTCAAGTTGATCCCAGGTGTTCAACTTTGCTGTTTACTTACAGGGGGCGAACTGGGGTCACTATACTCGAATTTGAAGGGCGCTGGAACAATAAAATCCACAGAGAATATTATTCTACAATAATTTTTCAATTATGTATTTATTCGAAACAAGCTTTATTATTTACTTGTTGATGCCCGCGATTTCATTCGCGTGGATTAAGGTTTTTTAATTTCCGTGGGAACTCTCTTATTTTCCGGGATAAAAAGTAGCTAAACATCCATCCATCCAACCAGTTATCCAAACTTTCGCATTTATAATATTATAGTAGGACTAGCTAGCTCAGGACCGCATCGCCTGGCCAGCCTTGATAGACAAGCTTGTAGGTTACGACCCATTCATTAGGAACCGCCTAGGAAGAAAAGAAAAGTCTCGTAGGAAATCTGTGCTTTTCCGAGATAAAAGTAATGAAATTACCTAATGAAGGACATGCTCTTAATTAAGATTCCTAAGTCATGGTAATTAGGTTTCCTAAGTATCATGATGCGAGGTACCCCAAGAGTCTCAGACAAACGTCAACTTTGCGTCGGTAGTACCTACGTAGTATAATGTAATAAGGATTAGTGGTTGTGATCAAAATTCAAAATTAAGTTTATTCCACAGGTATCCAGTGGTTTCTTCAGTTACAAACAAAATAATTTATTACATAGATTTTTTCACTCTAATGAAATTGGTTAAAATGGAAATGATGATGATAAATAATCATATTTGCCATAAATCATTGACTAACTAAGCACTTAAATGCTGAATGTCCTTTTAAAAAAAAAAAATTTGTGAAAACTAACTCCACTCACTTCCATGACCATTTTGGAAATTACGCTCGTCGAAGATTATCGCTGTCCATGCCCTCCGGAAGCTGTACAATGCGGTTATTATCTGCCTGCGACGTCACTTCCGCCCGGTACACCTCAAAGCTTCTGCCATCGGAAAATTTTGCTTCTGTTTCTGTTCCAAAATCAAATATAGTTTGTGTAATATTTATTTACACCCTTACACCCTTTCTTACACCCTTCTTACACCACACAAAACACAAACAAAATATAAAACTTTTGTGTCCTCTAGTAGACCTACCACTAGTCACGTGTTTAACAATTTAGTTTTCATCATACCTATTCGAAAAACGAATATTGGCTTCAGAGGATAGCGGGAGCAAAATTTAATTTTTAGTCCCATGGGAGTTTTCATTTCTCTCTTCTGATTGGTTCGCGTTCGTGCTTTAGTATGTGTTTATTACTACTGCGATCGTTGCAGAAATTCAAAAAACTCGAAATTCAAAAATGTTTGAGCAGCTGTTCTCTTCGATAAGTCACGTGATCATAGAAGGTTGATACTCCTAGCTTTTTCTCATAGGTAATGATGAAAAATAGTGTGTGTCACTCGGGGCCAAATTTTTTGTTCTCGGGCGGCGTATATTGAATTCCTCGCTACGCTCAGGATTCTACTTTAGAATCCCTTGCTGCGCTCGGGATTCTACTAAAGAATCCTTCACTTCGCTCTGAATTAAAAATAGCGCCCTCGGGGAACAAAAATTTTCTTTGGCCCCATATAACACAAATAACTATTAAGTAGGTCAAGTAGGTAATAAAATATTCCTATAAAATTTTCGAACCAAGTATGATTATAATATAAAGAAAGTTATACAAAATAATTGATAATAAACGATGTATTAAAACGTTTTATTACATTCAAAGGGCGTTAAAAGGCATACTGCCTGTATCCTACATAAATTCTAACAAAAGATAATTTCCCTCCTCTCCCAGTGGAAAATGAAGTCATAAATCAGAGGCACTCGCGTGACGTTCATCTTATTGGCGTTATTGTTGTTGTGACGTAATAAATGATTACAAGCGGGAAAATCGTCTCTATTCCGAAGGAGGTAGGCTTTATTTTCTTATTTGTTATTCCGAACTGATTGTTGTTTCATGCTTTAGTATCTAACAATACTGATAAGCAAGTCTAATTTATATTGTATATACCTCTAATATTATCTGATTATTATTCAAAGCAATTCTGTATTACTAGGATTTCGTGTTACGAGAAACCCAGTAACCGAAACCTAATCCTAAAGTCTACCTTATAATGATACCACCTGAATGGTTAACTTAAGAGCTCTTCTATACAGTGCCCTACACAAATAACTAACTGCATCTATTCTGTACAACACGGATAATATCGTGGAGTGTTGGAGATCTCCTAAGTACGAGGGAAGCATATTTGATGCCACTGATTATATTTTAACGCCCGTACAGGTACGAGTGGACAACCACTCCTGTTACAACCCTACTATAATATTATGTAATATAGCCTATCTCATTCACTGTTAATGGATGTTATCTAAATAAATAAAAGGCAAAGGTTACTGACTGACTGATTGATCTATCAACGCACAGCTCTAACCACTGGACCGATCGAGCTGAAAATTGGTATACCTACAGGTAGCTATGATGACGTAGTCATCCGCTAAGAAAGGATTTTTCAAAATTCAACCCCGAAGGAGGTAAAATAAGAGTTTAAAAAATTTAACCTAACGTGAGCGAAGCCGCGGGTTAAAGCTAATTATACATATAAACCTTCCTCTTCAATCACTCTATCTATTAGAAAAACCGCATCAAAATCCGTTGCGTACTTTTAAAGATTTAAGCGTACATAGGCACAGAGAAAGCGACTTTGTTTTATACTATGTAGTGATCTTCTATCTAGGTATTAAAAAACTGCCTCGTTGGTCTAGCGGTTAGCAAGCTCGACTGCAGATGACGAGATCCCGGGTTTGATTCCATCCCCATAAAATCTATTGAGTTTTTCTATCAATAAATTCTCAGTATTGGCCCCGAGTTAGGAAGTTGGCGGTGAGTCACCCCCGTGCCTCGGAGAGCACGTAAAGCTGTCGGTCCTGCGCCTGATCTCTCTCTGGTCGTATCGGATTTCCGTCCCATCGGTCTATGAGGGTAAGGGTATAGAGAGTGCACCTGTGTTTGGGCACACACTTGTGCACTACAATATCTCCCGCGCAGAAAGCTAATCTCTATGGAGATAGTCCGCCATGGCCGGACTCGGTCCAGCGGACATTATTATTATTATCTAAGTATAACTATATTGGTTTATCATTTAGAAGCGTTCTACATGCTACAGTGAAACAGGGAGCATAGGTGCAGTTAGCAGTGCAACAGACGTGACGTTTCCATTTTGCGGATGCAGTCGGAATTTAAAAGTGTCTCAGCAAGTAATTGTTCTGCCAGTTACTAGCTTGCATGGTTACCCGAGCTCCTGGTACTGTTAGTGCATAGGTAAAGTCTGCCATGTTCGTCCAAATTGCGTGAGACTTCTACATTTTGCATAGGGTATTTCTCAAAACTGTTCCATCGAAGGATTGTCAGCTGCTTTTTAGAGTTCCGTACCCAAAGTGTGCCAAGGGGAAAATAAATGTCCACATAGTATTAGTAACGTCATAGATGAATCGCGAAAGCGCAGCTGTGTGTGGTGTTAACTCTGTTGTATACAACCTAAAACAAATAGCCTTTGAAATGACGATTTGATTTAGTTGTATACAACTAATTGTATTCTACTAATACTACTGTACTGTACTACTGTAACTAAATCAAATCGACAGTTTAAAAATGTTGGAACCGGTCAATTTCATTTCGTTTAGAAATTGTGTAGGCACACCATTATCTTTGAAACCTTGAAAGTTGAAACATATTTTGGAAGATATCACGTAGGATGACGTAGGTAATCTATACCTGTACTGTAGGATTACCTGTCTAAAATACGAGTACGATCTAATGTTTTGGTATTTTGTTGCATACCTATTTTGTAGTAGGTAATCTGTATGCATACTCGCGCTCGTATATTTGGCTCTCGTGGTGTTAAAAGGCTTATCGGCCTCGCTTTGAAACGGTAGCGTTAATATTTGTTCATTCATTTCGTTAATAGAACCGACTGTACCCTTTTAGTACTTATTCTCTGTCTAGGAAACGCCAAATTCAAAGGCTATGTCTATACAATAATTGACCTCTATAATTAATCTATGATTAGCACTGGGCTTGCTGCTGTGATTTCTTTTTGGACCTACTTGATTGACGCCATTTCGGCGCTGAAAGCACTAAGCAGCTACACGAGAGTCATAGGTAATATTGCAAATGGCGCACCGACCTTTATAATAATTTAATCTATGAAAATAATTTCATCGATTAATTATATAGGTCGCTGCGATATTTGCAATATACATCGTTAGAAGCGTATTTTTAAGCAGTATTAAATGTTTTGAGTACTTATTTTTTTTTGTGTAGAAATTTTTGTTAAAAATTGTAGAAATTTTCTACAATTTTTTCATTTGTGGTAGGCAATTTTGAACTGAAGCAGCGACTCGTTCAATGGATAAAACATTTGTCCCGCTGTTAATCATCGAGAAAAGCGATTTAAATTTTCCATTACACTTATGCATTACATATCGACTCATGTGGCTCTAAATAAACATACCCCTTTGATGTACACTCAACCGATATTTGTCCACGCTAGTCTCAAAGCTGTATTTAATTGCTACCTCGTTATTTTCGGATTATTTGCAGAGACTGTTTTGATCAGGTTCCCTATGGAGTACGGACCGGTTTCAATTAAAACCATCAAACAATTTTTCCGCATGTGAAACAGTTATTTAATTGACGCAAAATGTTCTGTGCATTTAGCTTTTAAGTATGCACCTAAGCGTATAGTTACCGAAATTCAACCCTCTAATTCTATTAAATACAACTTACTGTACAAATATAAGTATAGGTACATGTTGAATTGTACTTATTTGATGTTTCGTAGGTGATTTTATTATGAACTAGATGACGCCCACGACTTCATCCGCGTGAATCTCTGAAGGTCTTTTAATTCTCGCGAGAACTCTTTAATTTTCCGGAATTTCAATTACTGAAATTGTAGAATCCAAATTTCAGCCAAAGCTGAAGGAGTAATAAAAAGCACACAAACACACAAACACACACACACACACACACACACACACACACACACACACACACACACACACACACACACACACACACACACACAAACCTAGGCCTTTATAATATTAGTGTGATGTGTTTCAGAAAGGTAGTCAAATTTAAAGTAGGTAGTATCAATAAATCGGTGGCAGAATCATGTTTTTCAATTATTTATCTAAAGAAAAAGAAAAGTTTGTATATAACTGAATATTTTATATACAAACTCTAAACTTAAATTAACAACTCTCTTGTCATTATCTATTAAATCGGTAGCTCTATTATTATAAGCTATTAAATTGATGTCTCGGATTCCATAAACAAACCACCAAAAAGGAAATTTTTAATTAGGAACATAGACATTAGGTACGAGTACGTATTGCTAGAGGAAAAATATAAGTTTATTGCTAGGTATTCCGACTATTCGTATGTCCTATTTTTCATTTACAATAACGGTTAATAATATTTTCCAATAACAGTAGAAATAACGAAAATATTTTCACATTACTTGCATGTACAATAAATCAACTTCATAAATCACATGAGATATACCCCATGCCTCAGTATTATAGTAGTGATATACGAATACATGAATTGGGGTAGTCCTATATGTAAAGCGTACATGACGGGCGAATATGTCAACCTTGTCTGATATATGATAGGCTTCACGGATAGCTGTTAACTTATGGAGTTCCTAGCAGTTTTAGTGATGTGCAATATATTTGGTGCATATTAAAGATATCGATATCCGTAATACTATATATGAGCCTTTGTCTGGTCCTACCACAGCGATATAACAGAGCAGGAAGGTATAAGCACCTTTTGTGTTTATTATGTGCTGTCTTTGTTTTTCTTGATACAATTTTATAAGGATTCTCTTTTTATAATTTACTTATCTCTATTTATAAATTAGTTGGTTCAATATGTATAGATAAGTTACATAATTTATTTTGGATACCTAATATTATAAATTCAAAAGTGTATCTATCTGTCTGTCTGTTTTTAATTTTTCTTAGGCTCATCCGTTAAATCGATCTTGACTAAAGCTGACACAGAAATAGCTCGCATCCAGCGGAGCTGTACACTATCTCAGTATCTATCGTTCAATTGCTAGCTAGAAATGTCAAACATTTTATATGAAGAAAAGCAAGTTTTCATTGTTTTCCATAGCCACAGGAAAAAATAAAGAATACGGCAGCTGGAGACAATCATCTTAAGATACTTTATGGAAAGAAAATTTACAGGATTTTAAAAACCTGAATTCACGCACGATGTCGCGGGTTTCAGCTACTGCATCTATGTTTGTTTCTGGTAGTCAATATCATTGCATATACTATTTATTCTTTTTTTTTTTAAATAATAAGTCTAATTATTTTAATATCGATATAATAAGCCCCACACTAGACAACCACTTTACATTCAACGCCTCGCCACGGCGGCAAACGACTAATCTCTTGATATATCGACGCTCACCTTCCCTTATCTGAAGATCTACGAAAAAGTGCTCCTTTATTACGCTACTTGGATTACTGCACCCTACAAGCCTCAATAGCCTATAAAGCCTTCAGATCACCGCTCGCGCTACAATGAAGGGAGGTTCCTTTCATAGTGGCATGAGAGGACCTCTTGATTGTAAGCTCTTGCAATAATATTCTACTGCGGATTTTTTCTTCTGGATTAGTTTAACAGAATGTTACAATATTAATATTAATTAATAATTATTTGATTAATATTGATTGATTATAATCAATCAATATTAATCTTTAATATATCAGTTTTACTGCAACATGAGTTGTAAATATATTTAATGTTTCTTTTATTTTTATTTAACCATTCATTTATATATTGGATAGAGTCAGGCGTTACTTTGCGTACAGATTTTTTCTGTTGGCGGATTACAGCAAAATAATTCTAACCTTTTTTTGTTAATCATTCATTTATGTTTTGAATTATTTTCTTAATTGATTCACTCGTAAAAAACGATGCTCAATTTTATAACAAATTTTGAATAAGACAGTGTTTAAATAGATATTTTTAATAGGCTGTCATCTAAGATTGCATATTTCACTCCTTCTCCCTAGATGTTATAACCTGGATGTACTCTACTGCAGTACTCTACCTGTACTAAAGAGTGATTTTTTGAAATTTCGTCCATACAAGGGTGGTAAAATGTATACGAAAAAATCTATTTTTATAGCCATAATCCACGTGGGCGAAGTCGTGGGCGGCAGCTGGTATATAAAAATGCTCTCATAAAATTTAACCTTTTTTGATTACATTATATTCTGCGTTCTACGTGTTAACCATCGCGGGACGAAACGCAGCCTCCATTGGATTTGCTTAACGAGATTAGGGTGAAAAATGACAAATTATAATGTCCCAGAATTAACTCGCACAAAAATGTAGGTCATATTACAGCGCAACCACTCAGTTTATGGTACTTTTATTATTGGCACATTGATAGATAGATAGATAATTTCTTTTGGTTTTCCAAGAAACATTAAAAATAATTCGCTTATACTCGTACCGTTCGTAAATTTATCCGTAAGTAAATCTAAAAATTCAAAAAATATAAGTGGCCATGGAAAAATAATGCTGGTACTCAGCACAAAGCTACATTGAAAGTTTAATGTTTAGTTTTCAACCTTACGCGCTCTGCGTTCGCGCAGTGTGCTCGTGCGTTCGTTGTAACTGTCTTGCAACTGAGTAATCAAGTGACTAGTGATGAGACACGCGACTATCGAAATTTTGTCGATAGTTGCAAAGACCCCAAGATGGACAGGTTCCTAACAAGGTCTTCGTCCTTCGGTAGTCTAAACCCAAAGAGACCAGCCGATGAAAATATTGAAGCTTGGCGTACGCCGAAGAGGTATGCACCGCAAAACAAGCAATCAAAGTTTGATGACAGCCGTGATCTTCCCACGAACAACAAATACAAAGATCTACCTGTTGATAGTGAAAATGACTCGGGCAACAAGTGTTACTACGAAGCGACTACGAAGGTCAAAAAAACAGGACACATTCCACCAATAATTGTGGACATCAAAAATAAGACCCATGAAAACGTCAAAGAAACAGTGAGTAGATACACAAAGCAATTTCATCTTCAATATAGGAACGGAAATAAAGTAGCCGTTATTTGTTACTCCCCTGAAGCTCACCAAGCTATCAAAGAAGGCTTTCGAACAGACGGTGTATCTTTTTTAACCTACACCCGAAAGGATGAAAAGACTCATAAGGTAGTCATTAAAGGATTGCCGGCGTATGCTGAGAAAGACCTTCCTGATGAGCTGGAGAAGCTCGGATTCAAAGGAACTGTAGTTACAAAATTAAAATCTAGAAACGAGCTACCTTGTCCTCCATATTTAGTTCAGCTTGCTGAGGGAGCTGACATTGTTAGATTTCGACAAATAAAATACCTGTTTAACTGCGTAATTACCATTCAGAAATTCAAGCCCAACCGCACATCTGGCACGCAGTGTTTCAGATGTCAAGATTTTGGTCATTCATCCAAAAACTGTAATATGCCACCACGTTGTGTTAAATGTACAGGGATGCATCCAACATCCGAGTGTTCAAAGAAGGACCGTCAGGAACTTGCTCACTGTTGTAACTGCAATGAAGAACATCCTGCTAATTATAGTAAATGCAAAGTGAGACTAGCTTACCTTGAACGCTTGCAATCGAACACTTATGTACGGAAGCCGCCGCCATTAATACGCATGTCGAAACCCATATCGAAAACCATGACTTGGGCAAATGTAGCGGCATCTACCAATAAAGTTGGAAGTGTACCTGAAGAAGGAATACCCTGCTCTTCACACCCAATTGGTCCCGAAATGACTTTACCCACAACTGAGGATGCAGCAACCAAGGAAATGTTTGAGATATTGCTAATCTTACGTAAACTTAAAACTCAATTTACATCTTGCACATCTCCACTAGAGAAGGTTATGCTTGTGTTCACACACCTCGGTCAGTATGTATAATAAAAATGAACTGTGTCTACTTTCATGGAACGCTGATGGCGTACGTAGTAAGATACATGAATTACTTGATTTTGCAGTGAATTCCGTATCTGTCGATATAATTTTTATTTGCGAAACTCGCCTCACATCAAATATTTCCCTTATGACACCTGGCTATACTTGCTATCGACAAGATAAGCACCATACTGGTCGAGGACAAGGTGTAGCCATTTTAATTTTAATTAAAAATAACCTAAATCACTCCGTCATTACGATACCTAAAACTAAAAATATTGAGGCGATTGGTATTAGCGTTAAAATATCGGGAAATGAACATATTCTAGTATCTGCTTACCAATCTCCCAACTTACCTCTAATGGAGTATGATCTCGATATTTTACTAAATCTTGGTGCTCATGTGCTTATTGCTGGTGATTTAAATGCTAATCACAATTATTGGCAAAGTAGTTACACAAATACACGTGGTAGGTTTCTATTTAGTCACATGTTGAATCACGACTATACGATTCTTGCTCCAGATATTCCAACACAAGTAAATTATTCCTCTGAATATAAAGCCACTAAACCAGACTTAGTTTTGACACGTAATATTCTAAAGATCAGTGAAGTTCAGGCATTGGTGGCTTTATCTTCCAACCATTATCCAATATATTTTAGCATAGGAGGTCACGTCCAACGCAACCCAAAAACTCGCTATTACCGTTACCACGATGCTGATTGGAGCAATTATCGCACACAACTGGATGAAAACATTAATCTTTCTACTAGATCATTTTCTTCAATAGAAGATATCGACAATGCTATTGATCATCTGCACAAAACCATTCTTCGTGCTAGAGACTCAGCTGTCCCTATGGGCACTTTAAAAAATGATAGCGTTACCAAATTGCCTCGATATGTACAGCAAATGATCAGATATAAAAACTACTTGCGTCGTTATGACAATAGGCTATCTAAAGGAGCATTGAAGAGATTTGTTCGCACTCTAATAAATCGTCTCTGTGGCTTGATTAGTTTTGCTGCACAAAAATCCGCAGATAATAAATGGAAGAAAACACTTGCAAAAATTGACAATCCTAGAGCTGATGTTTGGCGTGTAGCTCGATCCTTAAAACCAAAACGAATATTAATACCTCCACTCAAACTTCCCGATGGAACTATGTCAACTACTGCTGTTGAACAGTGCGATGCTCTTGCTACTGCCTTTCTTGCTAACATGACACTCACTTATAACTGGCCGAGTGCAGACTTAGATCTAGCAGTTCAAAACTCTATGGATATTATCCATAATTATAGAATTTCCAATTTAACACAAGTTGTTAGGCCAGCAGAAATTCGTAAGGTGTTAACTACCTTAAAAAACCGTAAAGCTCCTGGCGATGATGATGTTGTTAATGCATTACTCAAAAACTTTTCTCAAAAGGCTGTTGTCTTAATAACAAAAATCTTTAATGGTTGCTTGTACTTGGGATACTTTCCTTCTGCTTGGAAAACTGCCAAAGTAATTGCACTAAAAAAACCAGGTAAGGACGATTCTATACCATCCAACTACAGACCCATTAGTTTACTCCCCTCCTTAGGGAAGTTGTTTGAAAAGATTATTTATTCTCGTTTACGTGCAGCTTCAGAGCATTTGCTTATTAATGAGCAATTTGGATTTCGTCAGTCACATTCTACAGCTCATCAACTGGCTAGAGTCTGTGAACACGTCACCCATAATCTTAACCTACACCAATCTACTGGAATGTTCCTATTAGATGTAGAAAAGGCATTTGACAGTGTCTGGCATCAGGGCCTACTTCATAAACTGGTAATTATGGGCATCCCCTTGGCAATAATTAAACTCATTAAGTCATATCTTGAGAATCGTAAGTTCACAGTTCACATTGGCAAAACTAAGTCTTCGTGCCAGACAGTGCCAGCTGGCGTACCTCAGGGTTCTATTTTGGGTCCATATCTGTTTTTACTGTATCTAAATGACATACCAATACAACCTAGAACAAGTCTAGCCTGCTTTGCAGACGATACTGCGTCTTTCACATCATCTGATGACATTGATTTGATAATTTGTCGCTTACAATTATCCATTGATTTACTTCACAATTTCTTCACTAAGTGGAAACTGAAGTTGAATGAGGATAAGACAGAAGCCATCTTATTCACACGGCATCGCCAACCTCCACAAAGAACACTTGAGATAGCAGGTCACAGCGTGGAATGGAGGCGCTCCGTTCGCTATCTTGGTGTGACTATGGACACTAAACTAAATTGGTCTAAACACATTGCTAATCTTCGTGTCAAGGGCGCTCAAGCTCTTGGTGCTCTTAGTCCAATCTTAAATCGCAGGAGTAAAATTAGCTCTAAAACCAAACTTAACGTTTACAAGGTACTCGTTAGACCAACTTTATCGTATGCATGTCCTATTTGGAGTAATACTTGTTTAACAAATTATAAACTTTTACAAACCATACAAAACAAATCACTTAAAATTGCGTACAATACTCCGTTTAAATGCAACTTAACTCACTTACATTACCAAATCAAATTTCCTCTTCTATCTGATTTCATATATAAACTTACACATAAATTCTATACGTCAAATAAAAATCATAAAAACCCCCTGATAGCAAATATTTGTAAAACAGAAATCACCGACTTGCCATATATCGATAGATACGGAACGTACAAATTGCCCCATCACTTCGTATTGTTTCCGCCGGCCGGGCCACGGGCCGATGACGTGATTGCAAGCGTAACCAATACCTACGACACGCGTGCACAGTCTTAAATCCCCGCTTTCGCCTGCCTTCCAGTTATTTGCGGGGGGCAGGGTGGCGCTTCGCGCGACTTGTATACTGGCCGCTGTGATCGGTTCGGTATACAAGCCACGCGTAATGACCAGCTGTTAGTTATATTTTTTTTTCGTACCTACCTACTTTTATATTTTTATTGTATTTACCTATTTTATAGAAGATAAACGATTATACCAATCAAGTATGTCGTACCTATTACATTAAAATTACAACATTGATCATTAATTCATGTTAAAAATGAAACAGTTTTCTGTAAATAAACTTTAATAGGCGCCTTAATATTTAGCCTGTAAGTTGATTAATAGTTCTGGATAATGCACATAAGTGTTTCACCTATGTATGGATGTAAAATTTTTTAAGTGAATAAAGAATTTATAAAATCAAAAATCAATGTTTAGTTTTCAACCGACTTCAAAAGAAGAAGGAAGTTCTCGTCGAAATCTTTACGTATGTTCCCCGATCACTCAAAGACGCCTGGACCTGTTTGCGTAGTTTTTCCACTCTAATGTGTCTACATCCATCTATATATAAATTGCGAGCTTTGTTAGGGAATTAATTTTTCTTTGAAAGGATATAATTTCGAGGTGGTCCCATGGTTATCAGGTCAAGATATGATGATGGTATCCTGGAGATGTAATATTATATGGTGTTGGCCGCATTAGTTAAACGACGAATTTTTGTTTATATTCAATTTTACTAAGCCTAATTCAAGTGCCCGTAACAGCCATAATATAGTTTTCATAACGGTAATAACTTATTATGACACTTTGATTGTGTGAAGTTAACGTTGTCATACTTTCTAGACCATACTTAATTCAAATGAAAATCAAAACAATGGGTAGGTAGGAAGGTGCACGAATCTCTAAGCCAATCGATGAGGGCCCGGGATGTTCCTTAAATTCTTAATACCTCACGTAACATTAGAGATTAGGGGGAGGGGAAACTGCACTTAACTTTTATAGAACCTCGAGTGTCGAGGCACCGATCGATGATAATGGATTCATGGGGTTATTCCAAGAACACTGTTTACTGGCTTCAGTGCACTCTGAGTACAACATGTGACATCAAGTTGGAGTAGTGGATGGTATACCTAAACACGAGTGGAAAGATAACAACCTACATTACCGCGTTGTGTCAAATAATTCTAGGTATGTATAATGCGTTGTATCTTGAAAATTGCACATTGATTTTTAAAAACACTGTCAAACTGAGATTGGCATGAGCTAAGATTTCTTTAACTAAAGAAAAAAAAATATACATGTATATTTTTCATTTGTAACTGCCCTGTAAATATTAGATCATGCAATATTTACTCATTGAAGATAAGTTAAATGATTTTCTAAACATTTATTTTTACATTTTCATGCTAGATATCGCCAAATAGTTTTAAATAAACTAACTAAGAATAGAGATGAAGTTTTGTCATTTTTTTTATTGCCAATATTATCCGCTAAAAACATTACGATGGATAGATCCCAACCAAATTAGCTTAACTAAGAATCTAACCACGTAGGTACCAAATGCTAATCGGGCGTTTCAAGAATATAAAAGCCTCTCATACTTCTAGGCATGCATCTCAAACAGAATTTCACCATTAATTATCTTGCATCCCGTACCTACAGGATTTAATCCCGCGCAAGGGTTGCATCGTATGGGTAACTAAGCCGATTACAATATACTACGGACGCCCTAACAAAGAGCCACCGTCGACTTGTTAGCGACCAAGTTTGTCTTGTTAAAACTCACTCGCAGGACTTATGACATTTCAGACTGGCTAAAAAGCCTTTCAACTGTGCTTTGGGGGATTTTATCTGCGATGCTATGAATATGCAAAAGTTCTTCAGTTTCCTAATGGGACACTCGTTTCGTATTTTGCTTATTATGCTTGTTTGTAACGGTCAAAGAAATATGCTACATATTTTGTAGCTAACTTGCACGAATGCTTCCATATACTAATTTCAAAAAAACGGTGGAATAACGCGGGATTTTTAAACACTTAATTCCACGGACGAAGTCGTGAATAAAAGCTAATACCTAAGTAGGCATTATAATGAAACTGTTCATTTATTTGGTTTGTTGGTTTATCCTTCAATCAGGTAGCAACAGGAAATTGAGTTGAAGACTTAGATAGGGGCATTGGCTACCTTTTATCCCGGAAAAAAAGGGTTATCGTGGAATTTTTCAAAAGCTAACTGCACGCGGACAAAGTCAGGGGCAAAAGCTAATAAAGAATATTAGAATATTTTTTCTTGTACTATAACAGGATTCTATAAACAAATTAATATTGTTGCAATATTCTAAAAGCAAAATATTAAATTGAAAGGAGCGCTATGCCACTGCTACTAAGATAAATCTGATTCTCACTTTAGAAAAGATTTTCATTTTTCAAGACGTTCATTATACTGTACAGTAGTATTCATGAAACTTTACAAAACCTAACTAGCTTGTTAAGTACGTTAAGTATAAAGTTCGTCTTGTTAAAACTTCGTTACAGAGCTTCTACATCATATGACATACCAGACTGGCTTAAAACTATTATACATTTAAAGATACATACACAGAGCAAATTATTATTAAATACTTATTGATGCTCACGACTTCATCTACGTGGATTTAAGTTATGTAGTAGAGAACAAGGAGATATTATCTTAAACAAATAAGCTCGTGAAACAATAAATTGAAGGTGTAAAGTACTTGCGTACTTTTTATCCCGGAAAATAAGATAGTTTTATTGAAAAACCTCAATCCACGCGGACGATGTCGCGGGCATCAGCTAGTAAATTTTTTTTTTATTTGATGACAACCCCTTTCACTGTGATCTCACCAGGGTGGGGCCCTGTCTGTCTACTATTTTACATGTCATTGTCATTGAACCGCAATACAATTACAATTCAATTATCATTGGTCCAAAGTTTCGTAGTCTACTAAATTCACAATGGTCGTTCGATTTCTTATAATTGGATTGTAATTCAATGATACCTCGGTATTGCCATTAGCTTAAAAAGCGTTTGCCGAAATGAGTTTAAAAAAAAACTACATATTAAAAACGTTTATTTAAGCTAGATTCAAAGCTAGATGTGTCAGTGGCAAACCATCGGAAAACAATTGTGACGCCATTGAATTAGTAGACTACCAAAATTGCTAAAAGTAGCAATTGGGATGTCATTGATAGGCAATTGAACTACAATTGCAATAGCAGACTTGGGCCCCTGATGGTACGTGATGATGCAATCTAAGATGGTAGCGGACTAACTTGGAAGGGATATGACAGTGTACATTCAACCCCTAGTCGGTCTAAACGTCATCGTGCCGGAACGCTAAATCACTTGGCGGCACGTTTTTGACGGTAGGGTGGCCACTAGCCCCGGCCAAAGCCTCCCACCAGACGACATGAAATCAATTAAACAAAAATCATCGACATGAAAAAACTATAAGCACGTTTTACAATCATAGCCTGTAGTAGAGCAACCCGAAGTTTAAGCTCGTAGCCGTATAAAGTCACTGAAATTTAAAAAGTAGTAAAGTGAGAAACCTGGCGAGATCTCGAAACAAACACAAGTCGGTTATCTCTAAAGTCGCGAGGAGGAAGTTTGACAAAGCATTTATTGTTGGTAAAGAAGTCGCAGCGAATACTCCGGAGCCGGCTTCGAACGATAACGAGTTCCACTTCCAAAGTAGGTGGGTCCTGGCTGAAAAATACACTTATCGTTGGAATTGTTTTTGTGTAAAATGTAAGGACCGAAGGCGCGACGTGCAGGATGTGATATTAAAAGAATGTTGCTATTTATTTATTTTTAAGAATATTAGGTAACCATCATCATTTGGTACTGTTGATTGAGACTGGGACGTCTATTATTGGCGATGGATGAAATAAGTAAATAAAGATAAAAACTATAAATGTATAGCGGCCGCAAAAACACCTGTCTATTTGACAACCATATTGATATTCTAAGAGGCACGTTTTTGATACTAGCTACTAGCTTCTCTCACAACTTTGCTATCGCTTGACACCTTTTATTTCTTCGTCATGATTTTCGTTTTCTTTAGATACTCACTCAGTAACATTATGGAGAAATATTTCCCGTATTCCAGTATGTAATACGTCCGACCGACGTACTATCGCCAGCGATTATCTGCTGATTAATAGGCAAGGAGCCCGCAGTGTTAGATATCGCACCGATGATAAAGTGTATCGCATTACGTTAAACTGATGCCATTTCTTCGGAAACTAGTCGAGGGACGCCGAGTTACGTCGTGTTCCATATTTTAAAGGGAAACTCTGCTTTATATTCGGACTGCATTCAGCGCATGCTGGTTGCGTTCATGCAGCGTATCCCATGTGGATATTGTAGAATGCATTGATTTCAGTGGAGTGCATCTCAAAAGTAGAATTCTACCAAATATGAATTCTTTAAAATTTAATTCTACAAATGAATTTTAATTTAGGTATTTACCAACATAATATCGCTCATTTGCGACAAGAGTGACATAATTCAAAATCGACGATGAGAGAATTCTCTCCTTAGAGAGTAATGTATTCTGGATGCTGCGGTCTCAAAACAACACAGCGGCCAACAAAGCGGCAGAGCATTAAGTCAGAATCTCTCTCGCTCTTATTTTTTTGTGCTTAGCGTAATGTTGTTTTTATAGCAAAAAGTATACTAAAACACTAAAATTGGTGAATTTTGAGTTATGTCACCTTTGTCGCAATTGAGGGATATATTATATCTATCTACAAGTATCTGCTTTTGATACTTGTAGATAGATAGATATACGATTATGAAACAATTTTCTATCTACTCTCCTCACCAATCCAAAGACCATCTTCAAACCCTAAGTCAAACTTAATTACAACTGCACTCAATATCCTAATTGACGTATCCGAGATAGCCCACAGCATGTTTCAGGGACATCCTGAAACTAATCCTGTACAAACCCGATTATAGTTTACCAACTACCTGACTGGTTTCATACGCATAAGGACAATTTTTTGATAAACCCGTTGAAACTCTTTTTCCGGGATAGATATCATAATATAATCCTTCATCCTTTATTAATATAAGCGAAAGTATGTTTGTTTGTTGGTTTGTCCTTCAATAACGCTGCAACAGAGCTACGGATCGAAGTGATTTTTTACATGGGTATAGTTGAAGATGTATGGAGAGTGACATAGGCTACGGGCTTTTTACCCCGGGAAATCAAAGTTTTCCCACGGGATATTAAAAACTAAATCCACGCGGACGAAGTCTCGGGAATATTATATTCTGTAAATCTAATAATAATTGTTGTTGCCCGTGTAATTCTGAAACTACAAACTCGTCTTATTACGGAAATCTGACAAGCCACACATAGACACACTAATTAAGTTATTAGTTTCTACAAAATGACATTGAGTTTTATTAGGTTAATAAACTGAGATAATTATTATGAGAATCAAGCTTGTTTTGTATGGGGCGCGGTCGAAATTAACTCGTCTTAATAAAAAGTTATGTCGGTCAATTGCTCTGTTGCTGTGTGCTATAAGTCATACATTTATAATACTCTTTGAAATTAATGAGCGCATTCCAGAACAGACAAGGCAAACTGATGTCATCTTATACGATATCTATGCTGATGATACCTCTACTCATTTTGCTATTGCTAGACTTTCAGCTCAAAACATACAATTTAGAACTTGGCTTTGTCTTATAATACCTAAGTGTACTTTCCTCCAACCTAGTCAATACAATTATCAAGTTTACGCAGCGGTTGCCTAAGCCAAACTTAAACTTGCTCTGGTTAAAGCTGAATCCAGAGAGTTGACGTGTTACTAGAGCAGGTATATCGTGCAACCTAACTTGTGTTTCTGCCGACTACCCTCCGTAAGTGGCACTTTTTTTCATCTAATATGTATGTAAATGTTATTTTTATGACAACTTTGGCTTCCACCAACAAGGGAAACAGACAATGGCGTCAGACTTTCCCAAGGCTAAAATGGTTGAATAAGGCAAATATTAAGGCACCACCTATCTGTGAAGACGCGCCCTGGCAAAGAATCTGTACCCTGTGAAACCAAAACACTGTGGAAAACAATCTGAAGATATTCATTATGTATATTATACTAATATACAAATTTAGTGGGCTTAATAACTCGTAAACTTGCCTTTAAATTGATAACAATCACTAAAAAGTTTCTACAGAAAATTTTGGATGTTTGAAAAGGTGAAAAAAAGGGTCATTTCAATTTCAATCATTTTCTCAAAATCAGTGTTTCGTAATTACAGTGTTTTGGATTCACAGGGTACCTCAGCCTCAAGGTCAGTATCCTCTGAAATATTTTAAAGGCGCGGTGATTGAGCCAAATGAAATGTGAATGTACTCCGTTACCTAACTCAATGGCATTGAATATCCTAATTGACATATCGGGCAGTGGACCGAGCCCTAGCAGCGGATTATACTCGCCGACAGGCCAGCGATAGACAGACTATAATACTATCAACGCCAATATTTATGAACTATGTCTGGACTAATAGGGGTTACATAGACAGAGTATAATTTAGAATTATATCACACACGGATTTAGAGGATTTTTATGCGACGATCCGACTTTCCAAGCGAACTTCGACCTACGTCTAATTTTTAACCCATTTGCATTAATTTACAATGTGTTGCATATTACAGAAAAAAATGAATATCTTACGAGTTATTAGAATACATGATGTATTTGGCGCTTACTACACTCCTACAAGCTAGCATCATCTGTTGCGTTTCACACGAGGTTTCGGGTATGTTTTATTTCATCTTTCGCAGGGATCTTTTTCTGGGATTCTGCGCACTGTTAAACTGCAAGGCTTCGTAACCTTACGGTATATAATAATAAGGAATACAATGTTTTATGATACCTATACAGGGCGTCCCACGGCTATGCCACATGGAGGGGAAGTACCTTAAATATTGTAGATGGAACATTTTACTGAAAGAAGACTTCATTTTAATTTAAAAAACAATTTAAACTGCATTCATAGATTTTTAAATAATTGCCTGGTTGAACCGGGACTCGAACCCGCTATACGAGAAAAAAAATTAACCTGCATCTTTATCATACCGATCGGAAGGCTTCATCATAAGGATTATTTTTTGTTAAATAACATAGCATGAGAAATAAAAGGAAGACCATGAATTTTAGCCTTTGATGTAAAATTTTGTTCAGAAAAATGAAAAGCTGACATTGGCGTATCGACATACAACTGACTATTACTAATGAGTACCCACTTGAGAAGTACGCATCATTTCCCGATCCTTACTATCCTTACTAATCCTTACTTATATTACCTATATAAATGCGAAAATGTGTTTGTTTGTTGATTTATTGGTTTGTCCTTCAATCCCGCTGCAACAGTTTGCAGCGGGATTGAAGGACATGTCGAACAAAATTTTACATCAAAGGCTAAAATTCATGGTCTTCCTTTTATTTCTCATGCTATGTTATTTAACAAAAAATAATCCTTATGATGAAGCCTTCCGATCGGTATGATAAAGATGCAGGTTAATTTTTTTTCTCGTATAGCGGGTTCGAGTCCCGGTTCAACCAGGCAATTATTTAAAAATCTATGAATGCAGTTTAAATTGTTTTTTAAATTAAAATGAAGTCTTCTTTCAGTAAAATGTTCCATCTACAATATTTAAGGTACTTCCCCTCCATGTGGCATCGCCGTGGGACACCCTGTATATAGAGTACCTAGTAGGTACTCTATACAGGACGCCGCAGCAGCGTCGCAGAAGAAACTCACCAACTCCGCCACCAGGATAATTTACTATCATGAACGCACTCGTAAAATTTAGTTAAATACACTAACGCCATTCGCCAAATTAAAGTAATTTAGCGTAATTGGGTCGTCCGTCCAATGGCACTGAGAAAAATGTAATAGAAGGACACATTTTGTGCTGTCAATTAATTTAAATTAGCTTGGTACAGAGAAGCCAGAGGATCCCCGAACGCGCTTCATACAAACAAAGTTTGATTCTTTTTTTATCTTAAGAAATCAAATTCGATGAAATTTTGTAGACACGCTCTAGATAATCAGATATTCAGTTATAACCAGTGGGTATCCTTCGGCCTTCCTATTCCTTCGGTGGGTGGGTGGCTTTGGCCTCCATTTCAAGGGGATCGCAGGTTCAATCCCGGGCATGCATGTCTGACTTTTCGGAGTTATGAGCGTTTTACATAATAATTAAATATTATCACTTGCTTTAACGTTGGAAAAACATAGTGAGGAAATCTGCATGCCTGTGATTTGATATGAAACAAGACATGGCTTGAGAGCCCTCCATAATGGTCACAAAAGTGTTTGAAGTCTGCCAATACGCACTTGACCAGTGTGTTGGATTATGGCTTCATTCGAGAGAAGATCTGAGCCCAGTGATGGGGCGAGTGAGGGTTTGAGATGAATGAAAGTAAATGAGTCTAGACTTTAAGACTTAAATCTATAGACCACTCTCACTCTGCTCAGACTCGAGACAGAGAAAAAACGAGAGAGATTTATGTCGGAGTATATTTGTGTCTCGTTTTAACTCCATCTTAAGTTTGAGCTGAGTCAAAGCACGCTCTACAGATGTCAGCATCTGTGTATTTATAATATGTATGTAAGATTTCCGTACGTATAAATTTTACCTTATCCATACAAATATTCTTAGATTTAAATTACCTACCTACTTTGTAATTTCATGAATGATACCTAAGTATTGACTCACTATATATTTGGTCCGTCAATTATGCCCATATTAATCAATAATTATGACCTACGTATACGCGTCTGTTTTTCCTTCTCTATTATTGTTGCCGGTTTCACATTATTGGTTTTGAATATTAAATTTAAACGTCCTCAATTACCTACTTGTGTGAATAATATGTACAGCAATTTAACAAATATTTAAACATTAATTTAGGTCGGAATGTTTTATCTGGTTATAATTTACCGCTAGATAAATAAGTAAGAGATAGCTAAATCATGACAAACGTTTTCGAGAGAATGAATTATCGCAATTTATAATGTAAGATCCTAAACATGTAGCAAATACCTAAACCAGTAAACTTGCGTAACCCTTTCTTTAAGAGTCAGATCATCATGTCCTGTGCAACGTTGATGGCTTGGTACAGATCCCTTCTAAGCGAAAAAGCCACTTATTTGGTGTACAATAAATTGTAGGTACCTATTACCTTTCAAACTAGCTTGATGCCCGCGACTTCGGTCGCGTTGATTATAGGCTTGGATTCTCGCGGGTACTCTATAATTTTCCGGGATAAAAAGTAGGCTACTTGTTAATCTTGGGTATGATGGGAATTGTTCATTCGTTGTGGCGTGAAGGCGTCCATCCATCCATACATCCATACATCCATCGTCACAAACTTTCGCATTTATAATATTAGTAGAATAAATAGGATAGAATAGGAAGTAGGATTCGTCATGTCAGATCTTCACATACTTCATTACAGGTGCCAATCACATCGTTTCGCTTGAAATCATAACTCAGCAAGACACGTAGACCCTCCGTCTAAATCTTTGGGGAAGCTCCATCCATTGCGTTTAATTATAGCCCGACCCCAAGCGCTCACCTGAAGATCGTTAATCTTTCTTAAAGATATATTCGCTGGTTCGCAACAGCCTTCATTCTACGCCCTCGGCGCTAATCGCCTTGTGTCGCTCTCCGGTTTTATATTAAAGCTGTAAGTAGACGATACTGATATCCGACCGGCTGTATACTGCACGTTTCAGATCCTTGAATGTTTTGCGTCTTACAGCTTAGAAAAACATTTATTTACAAGTACTCTTGGCCTAAATTCTTCTTCAGTTAACCACCCGGGTTTCTCCATGGTTATATAAAATGCAATACAATACAATATTGTTATCTTAACGTAGTAAGTCTGTAAGTTAATAAATACAAAATAACTTTTTTAAAATTCGAAGCTTAGTTTAAGTTTCAGGTAAGTACTAAACTTTAATATTTGCAATCAACTAATGAATACAGCGGTGGTATTTTCTAATTTTTTTGCATCATGACTGGCGTTCTTGCTGCGTCAATGCATTTCAACCAATAGCCGAAGAGTACCAGATAATCAGAGGCCATTGCGATCGTCACACTGATGCAATCAATTTTAGAGAATACCACTATGCCAGAATGCAGTAACTTATACAGCAACGCTGCGACTTGTGGACGGTAGGTGAGCTCAATCCGGTTAGGATGCGGCTACTAAAAAACCGGATCGTGTGCTTGCAGCTTAACATTTGCTACCTTTGCTAACTGTCGCCTTTGCTTAGTTACTGCATTGAAAAGTCTTTGAACTCTGAATTTACCCCTCGTCACAAAGATGGCTTGACTTTACGTGTCACGATCTTGATTTCGACGTTTATGTTTATTGATTAGCGGGATGATGGTATCAATAAGCTCCATTAACCAATTTTCCCTCGGGGTCCGTTGATTAAGTTCGGCGCCTCAGCTCAAAGGTTTTGTTTAATTGGTTTAGTTCAAAAGCTAAATAATCTGTCTAATAATGATTATATCGCAGATTAATTTATTAATATTTTATTGAAAGTATACATTTAATTAATTTAAATAATAATATAATAAAGAAAACGTGTTGCATTGGCTTTTCTTCAATCTACTAAAAATATATACTATTTATACAAGAAGCAGCTACTAAGTTGAAACAAAAATCTAACTAATATCTGTGACTTCGTGTGCGTGGATTGGAAATAGAAATAGAAATAGAAATATTTTTTTTATTCAAATAAACTTTTACAAGCACTTTTGAATCGTCAATGAATCTACCACTGGTTCGGAATGCCTTTCCTGCCGAGAAGAGCCAGTAAGAAACTCGGCGGTTGCTCTTTTCAAAAAAAATAAAAAATTTACAATTGTTATTGAACACAGGATAGTTATTACTGTCTTATGAATCACTGGAGCGAATTATATCCACGCTTTTTTATCATTTACATAGTCTTCAATTGTATAATATGCTTTTTTCATGAGAGCAGATTTAATTGATTTCTTAAACTTGTGTAGAGGCAAGTCTAAGACTGACTGTGGAATTTTATTGTAAAACGTCACGCCCATTCTCACAAATGTCTTTTGGACCCTCTTGAGGCGCAGCCCAGGAAACATGAGCCTATTTGGATTTCTACTTGGTCTATCGGACAAATCACTCTTTTTTTTGTAACTCAAAATGTTTTGTCTGACAAATATTATGTTGTTATAAATATATTGTGAAGCTACTGTAAGAATGCCTATCTCTTTAAATCTTTCTCGAAGGGAATCCCGCGGCCTCAAATTATAGATTGCGCGGATTGCCCTCTTCTGCAAAACAAAAATTGGGATTTTTAATTCCCGCGGGAACTCTTTAACACACACACATACAAACTTTAGCCTTCATAATATTAGTGTATTGGGAAAGTATTTGGTTTTTCTTTCAATCATGCCACAACAGAGCTACGGTTCGACGTGATATTTTGAATGGGTATAGTTGAGGACCTGGAGAGTGACATAGGCTAATTTTATTCCGGAAAATCAAAGAGTTCCCGTCCGATTTTCAAAAACTAAATCCACGCGGACGAAGTCGCGGAAAAAAATTGTCGACATTATGAAAAGACCGATGAAAAATTCCAACGCTGAGCTACTTCAGTTTTCGTTACGGTTTGCCTTACACACTGTATAGATATACTTCGGTCTTCAGTCTAGATAGAAGTTGTCGGCATAATCTGGAATGAAAAGAAAAAATTGGCTAGCATGATCTTAGTCATTGAAAAAGATTTTTCCACCTTTTTAGGGAAACTGTTAGGCTATTGAAGTAAACAAAATAGTTATGTTTTAAAAATCAGCTCTTACGTGAGACATGATCTTGGATATTATACGGGTATGGCAATGATTTTTCTCAACGTTCCTCAGTCCGTGGGTGATTTCAGTTAACACAAGTTCTACAAGAGCAAAACACACAGTCTGGCCACAGCGAGAACTGTTCAAATACACCGAACGCCCGTTCGCTTTCCAATTAAGCTCAGAAACTGTTTGTGTTCTGGGCAGGTATCATACCTGGCCCTTTGATGTCCTCTCATAAAATATTGCCTCGAGTGAAGACTCTCATTGATTATACATAATAATAATTTAATTGAAAGTACCTATGTCTCAAAAATGGTTCGATCTCTGAAAAGGATAGACCTAAATGGCAGACACGGGGAAAAGGCCTAAAATACCCATTTTTTTTTATTTCTTTAGAAAGAATATTAGCCAAGCTAAAGTTGGGTAATATCCTCTTATCCCCCCCAAATAAGCGGAAAGATATGCTAGGAGTGGGTACGACAAAAGTGCAACGGGTGGGGTTCTTGTAGAGTGTTATCCCTACTGATTGATATATGATATAAATGGACTGTATATTTAAAGATATTGATATGATATTGATACTACTTGTTGCTGATAAGAGCCGGCAAGAAACTCAGCAATTGCTCTTTTCAAAGAAAAATAATACAATATCATATATAAAGTTTTATACCAATATTCGTAGATTCTATCAACAAAAATTAACATACATTTTGCTGGCAGCAGTGAACTAAAAAGCGACAGCTTTAAACATCGCTTCTTAACGCTTGATAAGTTCGAACTTTTAAAGGCATTGCAGCTCGCATCTGCAATCAACTAATATAGAAAAGGCCAGTCAAATCTTCTAAATATATAAAAGGCAAAGGTGACTGACTGACTGACTGACTGACTGACTGACTGATCTATCAACGCACAGCTCTAACCACTGGACCGATCGAGCTGAAATTTGGTATACAGGTAGCTGTTAGGACGTAGACATCCGCTAAGAAAGGATTTTGGAAAATTTCAACCCCAAGAGGGTTAAATAGGGGGTTAAAAAATCGAACCTAACGTGAGCGAAGCCGCGGGTTAAAGCTAGTATATTATATTGAGCGATAGGGATTAGATCTAAGAAACCATGATTGATTTTAAATTAAATAAATTAGGTATAGGTTCTATAAAATGGAAAACTCTATCTCACAGAATACCTGATTAATGATGTACCTATAACAGTTTAATATAGAATATTTAGTTAATATAGAATCACCAATTTAGAAAACTTGAGTTAAGTTTGTAAGTAGCAAGCAAAAGTAAAGATGAGAAAACACAAAAATACCTTTTCCGCATAAAATTTTTGCCGAAATAAAATTTAAACTATCATTTCAGAGAGCAGACGGCTTTATGTGTTGTTAAAATTTAGTACATTTTTATGATCTCTGCTTGGGTTGTTTAATACCACTATAATACGTGCGAGATCTGACTTCTGAACCGCTGTTTACTTTGCGTACAGAAGCAGAGAACGGTATTCAGTTTATGGAGAGGTACCTAATGTTTTTGGAACGAAGTTCCTTATCGCGCGTTGTGAAAGGGGGCTAGACGGAAAAAATTCTTACGAAAAGTTGTCACGACACTTTTTGCTATAGTAAGCTATTGTAAGCTGTGCGGCGTCGCATGTTTCTCTGTCTGTCTCTCTCTCTCTTATAGAAAGCAAGCCAGATATTTTCATTTCTATTTCGCATTGAACTTCGTTCCATCCGGGTGTCCCTTGACACCTCTCAAGTTTTTTTTCTTAGTTCTACCCTTCCAACACCAGCGACTTTATTAATGTAAGAATAATTCAACCTATAAGTATCTTTAATGTTTTTCGTACTCAGAAAAAAAATTACGTGCAAATCTGACCAAATCTTAAAGGTATGAAGTAACGGAGCATGTTTGCCCCTATAGCAATAGCGAAGTTTGTTGCTATAAATAAATAAGTTTGTATTGATTTCTTAGTATTGATGATGAGAAAACAATTATACCCTGTATATAGCTTATCTAATATTGTAACCATTTCTAGACGATTCCACAGCTGATGATTATAGCTCTCGTACAACTAATAGCTGCTGCTTCAAATTACATTGCATCATCAAACTTCGTCTCATTTTAATTAGTACAATTTTTTTTTTTATTTCATGACAAGATAGTCCCTGACTGCGATCTTACCTGATAGTACGTGACGATGCAATCTAAGATGGTAGCGGGCTAACTTGGAAGGGGCATGGCAGTGTACATTCAACCCATATCGGTTTCTACACGCCATCATGCCGGAACGCTAAATCGCTTGGCGGCACCTCTTTGACTGTAGAGTGGTAACTAGCTACGGTCAAGCCTCCCACCAGAAAAAAAACCTACGCATATCAAGAAGGAATAGGTCGGTTAAAAATGGACTTAGGTATAATTTTTATGCTGGCTGCAGTGAACTTAAAAACGACTTCAAACGTCGCTTTCTAACGCCTGATAAGTTCGAATTTTTAAAGCCGTTGCAGCTCCCAGCTGCAAACAAAATAAATTCTTGTAAGAGATAACCTAGCCCGAGGCGAGAAGTGCTGCAATAAATTAGTTCCCAGACCGTGACGACGTGGATTAGCTTAATCTTGAACCAAAAGTTAAGTTGAACAGTTTAAAATATATATGTATTATTCGTATATATTTATATCGTATTCGTCCGAGTCTATATTATAATAGTTTATAGAATCTAAGTTTGTTTCAAAATTAATCAATAATCACCTCATATGTTATTATAATTACTTACTAGCTTAAGACCATAACTTTGTCCGCTGGAGATAGAATTTTACAATTCCTTTTTTGAATCTCCTTTTTTTCTGAGATATTTTTTTTTTTGAGATAAAATATCTCCTCTCTATAATTTTATTTTATATTATTTTATTTTATTTTATTTCTGAGTGACCACTATCAGTAGGTATCTTGTCATAGTCCTTATAAGCTATAAGGTATTTTTGTTTAATAAAACGGAAAAATGAAATCTTAATTTTCAGTATCCACAATAATATTATAAATGCGAATGTGTGTTCGTTAGTTTGTCCTTCAATCACGCCATATCAAAGTTGCGGATTGAAGTGATTTTCGCATGGGTAGTAGTAGTACCTAGAGAGTGGCATAGGCTACTTCTTAACCCGGTAACTAAAAGAGTTTCCGCGGAATTATAAAGCATTTAAATGCACCAGAACGAGCACGTCGCATATCGCGTGTGTGCATATCGCGTCTAAGTTAAGCATTCGCGAGTCGTGACGAAAGTTTACATGTGCAGTTATTAATGCAGAGGGGTTATTATGCAAATTATATTAGGTAAGTACAAAGCAGTCGCTTAGTTCTAACTTACTGTTTGCACTAACTAATGTAAACAAAATATCACTTTGAAACATTACAGCACTTACAGAGTCATATCTGACTTGGATCTTTCTCTATGCTTTGAGTCCTTACTAGTACTATATCTAAATGTAAAATTGTGTTCGTTTGTTGGTTTTTCCTTCAGTCATACAGCAAGTAAACAACCGATCAACCAGACTTTTTAATGGGTATAGTTGAGGACTTGGAGAGTGAAGTAGTACCTTTTATCCCGGAAAGATACTTTTATCCCGGAGTTTTTAAAATATACTGAACTTTACTTCGCGTCACTTAACAAAAACCCTCTTTCAAATAATTTCATTCAAAACAGTCGATCCCTTTGAGAGCTACGATTACACACACATACAGACAGACTTAAACTACAAAACTTTTATCACGCCTCTTTTTGTGTCGGGATTAAAAATTACAACCACCCAATACTACTAACGATTTACAAAAATTAAAGTCTGAACTAGCCACAAAGCTAAAACCAGCCTTAGTATAAAGCCAGCCAGCAATTAGCCCGCTGTTTGTGGTCAGCATTACCCGGGGGGAAAGGAAGGGGAGGGGGGTAATTAGCAGCGAAAATGTCTCTGACTCTGCCAATGTGAACTTTTCCGTACATAGCTGTTGTAGATTTATTCGTTAAACTGTAATACGCTTTCGGAGTAACTTTTGAAATCTCTGTAGTTTTATAAAGAAAAGAAAAAATGTTTATTCATAAATTATGCAATACATTTCCTAATAAAGGGCCGGCCAGCCTTAGGACGTCCTTACAGAAAAGGCAAGAGAGACGTTGGCTAGTACGAGTTCATTTATCTCGAAAAACGTTAATAGAATTCGATTATTATAAGAAACTCTCTTGCGTAAAAGTACCTGAAATTGATCTTAATACCCTTTTTACTTTAATTTCGTTTTCACTTTAGAGATAAAGCCGCCCTTGCACGCTAGCATTAGCACTAGCAGTTGTTTTTCAGTGTTTTTTTGCAATAACGTTTTCTAATATTTTTCACTTGATTTAAGACTTAAGATTGTCCAGGCAAGGCGAGGATCTGTATTTTTGAAAAACTATCCACTTTAGTTTGACGTTATTATTTCGATTCTCAAAGTCTATTAACATTGTCGGAAAGTGAAAACTCGTATTATGCGTAGTTACTACGTATTAGCGCAACTGGCGCGTGTTTTAAAAGTTTTCAAAAAAAAAGAGCAAGTAAACATCGTTTGTGGATGGGCCCTAATTTAATTCGCCGTGTACTCGGACAGGTCAAAAAATACACTCATTTGAATTTCGAATGCAATGCGAACGTGACCTAAGCCCCATTTGGATGCACTCAGTGGCTGTCTCGATTAAGTTAAGCCTTTACGAAAAATACATTAACTGAATTCTGAGCCCGAATTGCTCTGAAACTGAAATAAACTTTTAACTCTCTCGTTTCAAAATTGCAATTCAAAATTAAACGACTTATAGGGTACATTCAAATTTAGTCAAAAATTGCGAAAACATACGTCATAGTACATCAAGAAAGAAAGAAAAACGTTTATTAAAGAAAGTCAACCGTCTGCCTTTTGCAATCAAAAGCAATAGGTATACTCTTAAAGTAGGTAGGTACAGCTGATGTCCACGACTTCTTCGTCATAAAGCAGATTTTAAAATAAAAAAAAACTATATACTTACCGCCTCTTTTCATCTCTATCGGGACGAGAGTCCAAAAAATCGTATTTTTAAAATTTGAACGAAAATATTTTTTTTGTATATTTCTTGAAGGTAATTAGGTACAGTCGCGGACAGAAAATGTTTACCACCTTAAGATTCATAATTGCATGCACACATCTGTGTCAGAAGGTCGATATGTGATTTGATTAGCCATAGATCATAGACTTTTTAACATGTAGCGGTGCTTAGACAGTTCTTTAGCGGTCTCTTTAGTAGGTGACTGCTAAATAGGTTAGATGTAGAAAACCTTTTTTGGAACAAAAAATCCTTACTAATGTTATAAAATAATGTGAGTGTTTGTTTGTTTGTTGTTGGTTTGTCCTTCCATCACACAGCTACGGAGCAATAGATCCACATGATTTTTTGCATGGATATAGTTGAGGATTTGGATAGCGACATTTATCCCGGAAAAATAGAAGGTTCCCATGGAAATTTTAGAATCCTAACTTCACGCGGACGAAGTCACGGGCAAAAGCTAGTAATTTTAATAAATAGATATTATCTCATATAGACACGAGCACAGGACACGAGTTACCAAAATATGAAAACGGAAGTAATAATCTAATGAAACAAAGAATCTTTATTTCTTAATTTTATTATTGAGAAACTAAACGATATTAGTATAAATAAATAATTAGCTTAATTAGCTTCCATTCGCTGCTATGACAACACGTAGACTCTCTCGCATAAACGCGACAAGGCAATAAGTCAGTTCATATCATCTGTGATATCATCTCATACCCCAGTGCAATGTGATCTAAGAGTTTGAGGATTTCTTTGATTCTGACAGTCCTAAAAGCTAGCTTTGAATCATTAAGCCCCATAAATTTTCAGTTTCAAATCAGCAGATCGAGCGGGCTATTGGACGAGATGACTGCCACGGTGCAGATTGAACCATGGAATAGTAGCTCGGCGCATTATCTTGAACTTAGGTTGTCGGAATTTTGCTGCAGAACATCGATGTAAAATGCTGCAGAAACACCACGCATCACCGTAGCTCATCCACCTCCTTTTGACTGTTTTTGTCTGTGGATGCTAGCAGCATCATTATGATTCAATGCACAATATGAAATTCACCATTAGAATTATGATTAAGCTTGCCATTTATTTTGTATATTTAAATTTCAATTATATTTCGATGCTACGTTCTCGAGATTAAAATATATTACACTTGTAGTTCCACTTTCCAATGTAGCCATTAATGCACATAGTTTAGAGAAAAACCTCTAAAAAAAAAAAGAAAATATTTGTGTAGACAGATAGTTCAGTTTCAGTTGACATACTCTTTGGTCGTCATTCACATTTTAGTGCTTCGCCATTTTGCACGTGACATATTATTTATTATTAAATAAATGCAGTGTTGTGGTAAAAGAATGCCGAAAAGGAAGCGTAGTGAGACGGAGTTTTTAGTATATATCAAGAAGAAAATAAAAGAACTTGAAAGAAAGTTATTGAAAAGTAAACGGCATTCTTCTTCAGATTCTGAGTTATCCGTCGATCTTCAAGGTATTTATCATGTTAATTACTGTGGTATACGTTTTAACGACTAGAGTTATTACATACCATTAATAATAATTAACAAAATATCGTAATAATTACGATAAGTTCTTACACTCGGGTTCACGATGCAACGCTTGAGTTCATCTTACCCGCAGTAACATGTCCGGACCTCTCTGCAGGTACGGGACATACGTATGCCTGTTTAGGTATACCTACATGGGTTATCGGCGTTATCTCTAGTTATTTTTTTGTAATTTGTTTGTAATACAATGTAATAATAGTGTATACTTTGTATACATGCGAATTTATTTCAAATAATTTTTTTTCGGAACAAACTGTTTAAACCGACATGATTGCAGAGCTGCTAATAGATGAACCCAGGCCCTCGACGACTAGGTGCCACCGGGAGTCCTCGCAGTTGAGAGAAGTCGCCCAAACCATGGAAGAAGATCTTGAGACTGAAGTTCTGCCGGAACCAGAGACACGATTAGTTGAAATAACCTTGGAGATTTTAAATAACAAATATAATATTTTTGATATTTAATTGTCACTTTTACAAGGGCAATGATGCTAATGTGTCAAACTTGAATTTCGGAAATGAGTTTTATTACTAACATTTGTATAGAAAAGACATTAATACTTTTTTTTGATAAAACGATGCATGAAATTTTTATAACGTAACAAATGCCTTGATATAGCATTATAGACCTTACTGAACGCAGGGTTACGAAGATTCTAATTTGAAAAGTGGTAAACATTCTTTGTCCCCGACCGTATGTATCTAGATGGACACATTTTCAATAAAATTTTCAATGGGACTGCTTATCTTATACATTATTGTTCGAAAGTGATAACTAATTTTAAAGCGTTTGAAGGAAATCCAAGTAAAACTGCGTCATAAACAAGCACTTTGCCTTCCGCTTTTCGTGATAACGACAATGTATGGAGCAAGAAACCCCTCTTTAACGAAAGATGTTCCGAGACAGTTTACGATCTCAGTGTAATATGCGGTATTTCTTTATTGTTTATTTCTAAGAGGGACCCCACTTATGAGATAGGTATACGAGATATTCATGCAAATATCTTACTTTATATTTGGTCTTTATAAGAGACAAAATTGGTCAAAATGAACTACCTACCTACATAAAAAGAAAAAAAGGTAAGAAATCCTCATCACTATAATTGAGGTGGAGGCATAGAGCTCATTCACCACCTACATAATAACTTTGTAGATATTCATTCTATGATAAAATAATAAAATAAAAAGGAAAATGAACAACTTCCTACGCAGATTTACTCCTCATAAACACTTCAAAAAATTCCTTATTCAAAAAGCTCTTTAAAAATAATAAAAATTCTTTTCAAAAAACCGACTTCAAACGCACACTACAAAGTATAAAAATAATTTTGGTTTGTACACGTTTGATGAACCCGGGCGGCTTAAATAGAAACGATGAAACTGATCGTTTCTAATAAGCCCACCAGACTTCAACAAACGTGTATAAACTAAAATTATTTTTATACTTTGTAGTGGCGTTTGAAGTCGGTCTTTTATTCAGCTAGGTGCTGAACAATAACTCTTATTCTTCCTCTTCAACCAATATAAGTCTACAGCTGGACATATTCACAGGAAAATCACACTTTGCTAAACATCTCCTAGACAGTGGGCACAAATTATCATCCAACCATACATATAAAATCCTACACACCTGCGATAAAGGCTTTCGACTGAGCATGTTAGAACAATTAGAAATAATCAAACATAATAAAAATAATAAGTTTGAATTACTAAACGAACAAGTCAATGTTTCAAATTCACCGTTACTCCGTTTATTCGAAGGGGCGAATCCGGGGGTGTCCGAGGGGAGTTCGGGGGGTAGTGGGCGGGGCAACAGTAGCGGGGATAAAAATAGTATATAATACCGCACATTTCACGAGGAGAGCTCGGCTGCCGTCGAGAGCAGACGTGTGCTCCGGCGCTCGGGCCCCTAGGAGTTTTCGATTTTACTCGTGCGACCTGCCTCGAAACTTCTGCGTCCACGGTGGTGTTGGGTCAACACGACACCCCCTCCGGCTCAGGCTCCCGGTCTGCCACCAGCGGCAAGCCCCGGGGACCAGGTCGGCGGGGTGCTGGCGTGCCAGCACCTTCGTTGGGCCGCGCCCAGGCAGCCTCGCCCCGCGCTCCGCTCCGCTACCGCTCGTCCCTCTCGCGCGCCCGCGTCATCGCGCGCCCGTGCACCCCGCGCCCGCGCTCCTCGCGCCCGCGCATCTCGCGCCAGCGCTCCCCGCGCCCGCGCCCTCTGCCCACCTCGCGCCTCCCTGCGCACCCATCATGTCGCATCCAATTTCATCGCCGCAGATCATGCGGCGTGCGACCCGACCCCGTCCCCTACGTCGTAGGGTTTTCGTGCGGTCGGCGTCGGTGCTTGAGGCCGGCCTGGACGCTTTTATAGCGGCCGGCCAGGTCACTCGCGCCGTCCTACCGGCCAGACTGCCCCAAGCGGGGCCCTCCACTGGAGCTGGCGAAGAATCCTTCGTCGCGAGCCCGCTGACGCTCTCGCCCGCCCCTTCCTCGGACTCCATCGACCCGCCTCTGCCTAGACGCACACCAGTGCCTACCGCTACTCGTCCGCCAACCCCAGCTGCGCGCACCACGACGCCTGCCGTGCCGAAACGCGCCGCTGTAACACCACCGCCGCGTACATCGCCGCGCACACCGCGTTTTACCACGCCCCCACCTCCCATCGCCGTGGGACGCTTCCCTTCCCCGCCGAAGGTAAGACCGGCTGCCTTCACCTCGAGTATGCCGATTCTCTCGCCGGTCTCCCCCATGGAGACCGCGACGACGAGTCCGACATACTCGGCCGCAGCCGCGTCGAAGAAGAAGCCGTCTGCGGGCGGAACCCCCGCCCCCACCACCACCACGACTACCACTGCCTCTGCCACTGCCCCCGCCGCTGCCGCCGCCGCCGCCGCCGCCGCCGCCACCGCCGGCGCAGCCGCCACCGCCACCGCCACGTCCACCAAAACGACCAACCGGTACCCGCCGCTGGTCGTCGAGGTGCTTCCAGACTGGCCTCTCCACTTCCGAGAGCTCAAAAAGGCTCTCGGACACGCACCCAACGGACGCCCGTTTGGCAAGGGCGTCCGCTTCATGCCGAAATCGGACCAGGAGTTCCGCGTAATCCAGCGCTATCTCACGCAGCTGGAGAGCAGCGCGCGGATCTCCTGGTTCTGTTATTCGCTGCCCGCCGACCGGAGCGTGAAGGTGGCGATCCGCGGCCTGCCGGCTAACACCGAGCCGGCATTAGTGGAACGAGAGCTGCGCGAGCTCGGGTATGTCCCGGAGCACGTGCGAGCGATCCCCGCTCGCCCGGGCAGACCGGGATGCCTCATGTTCGCGCAGCTGCAGCGGACACCGGACCTCATACCGGGCATATACGAGGTGCACGAGCTCCTCTGTATGCCCGGTGTTACCATCGAGGCGTGGCGCGGCCGTAAGGGCCCAGCGCAGTGCCATCGATGCCAGCAGTTCCGGCACTCTTCCCACAACTGCCACCGGCCCATAGCCTGTGTGCGGTGTGGGGAGTCCCACCCGGCTCGGGAGTGCCAGCGTCCCCGGGAGGAACCGCCGACGTGCGCCAACTGTGGCGGCGCGCACACGGCCAACAACGCCAACTGCCCGGTGTTCCGCAAGGAATTGCGCAACCGCCGGGCAGGCACCACCGCGCGCACCGCTGCACCAGCGCGCGCGCGCTCCACCACCGCTCACGCATCGGAGGCCGATGCGCCCGGGTCGCTCATGGCTGCCGCCAACCAGCCACAGCGCCCGGGCAAACGCCGCCGCAAGCGTGGCAAGCGCGCGCAAGCGCGTCGCCCCGCTGCACCCCCTACCTCCTCTGCTGCGCCGCCCACTGCGCCAAAGCCTCCCCGCGGACCGCCGGACCCCAGACTGACCAACGTCATCAGCACCCTTAACAAGGTGCTGGTGGCCATCCAGGAGCAGCGTGATCCTATTCCGCTGATCCTGGATTGCATCGCGGAGCTCTGCACAACCCGTGCATGAGCCCGCCCCACCCGGACATGACCGCTTCCTCGCCGCTGGCTGATGGGCGCTCGCCGGTACACTACCGGTGGGCTCGACCTCGCTGAGCGGCGGGCGTAAGCTCATCCTGGACATACCATCCTGCTGCAGGTCGCTGATCGCCCGCGACTCTACGCGGGCTCGATCGCACGGCAGCAGGACACACCCGGAGTTGACATTCCCCCGGACGTGACACCGTGGACCGATTCGGTCCTATCCAGTGCCCCGCCTGTCGTCGCAGGCGGCGTTGGATCCACCGAAAGGGGCCATTGCCCCGAGCGGTTACCCCGAGGCCCGTGAGGGCCTGCGCGGACGACTCTCGAGCGAGCACATTTCACACACACGTCGGCATTCCGTTGCTAGCGTTCGCCCCGAGCGGACGTCTGCCCATGCGCCTCTTGAGCTGCCCGGAGTACCATTACCTCGCGAGCCCGAAAGTGTATTGTGACAGTGTTTGTGCCAGCCCGGATTTGCAGTGCGGTGTTGTTTCGGACTCTGTCCTGCGTTGTGTGTAGGGTAGTGTAGTTCCAGGGTCCAGGTTCTGTAAGTACACTAGTCTAAGTATACTGTAGGTACACATCTCCGTCACCCAAGGGCGGAGACTCAGCTAGGGTTTTACGCCGTAGGTACCCACCTCCCTGCTCCGGCAGGGGGGACAGCCTAGCTCCCGGGTCCAACATGGACCCCTCCCTCCCCGATCGTCCCGCTTCCGGGCCCCCTAAGGGCCCAGCGAAGCCAAAAAGGAAAGGCGTCTTCGACGTGGAGCGCCTCATTAACGACCTTAAGCGCAGGAGCCCTGAGTACCTGAACATGTTCAGGGAATCATGGGCCTCTCACGAGGGCCCCGATCGATTTGAGGAGATAGCGGAAAGACACTTTCCGTCCTCCTCGCCCATGGAGGAAGACCCCCCCCAGCCCACCCAGGTCAAGGAGCCTAACTCCGCGACCCCCGCCGGGCCTTCAGCCCACCCGATCCCCCAAAAGGTCAAGGAGCCTAACTCCGCGACCCCCGCCGGGCCTTCAGCCCACCCGATCCCCCAAAAGTTCAAGGAGCCTAACTCCGCGACCCCCGCCGGGCCTTCAGCCCACCCGATCCCCCAAAAGGTCAAGGAGCCTCTCTCCAAGACCGCACCCGAGCCTTCAGCTCACCCCATCAACTTATCCAGGGACCCTGCAGGGCCCTCAGTCCCTACCCCTCGCGTCCAGGAGCCTCACTCTGAGACGTCGCCCGCCTCATCTGAAACGGAGGAGTTCACCACCGTACAATCCAAAAGCCAGAAGCGAAAGCTGAAGGCTTCAAAATCTCACGCCAACCCACCCAAAAAGGTGGTAGTAGACGCATCCCAGCCTTCCCAAGCGGCCTCCGAGGAGGAGTCGCAAGACTCCCCCATGGACGAACCTAGGAAGGAGAAAGTACCTCCTCTCTATATTAGAGAGAAACTTCATTGGCAGCGCATACTGCCAATCATCGAACGCCAGCACATCTCCTTTGAGAGCGCTCGTTCGACCGCGATCGGGATTAGGGTAGACTGCCCTAGTTCCAACGATCACCGTCGCCTCACGACAATCCTCCGTCAGGAAAACATAGGCTACCATACCTATGCCCTCCCTGAAGAACGCGTGCTCCGCGTCATAATCCGCGGCCTCCCCAAAGAGCTCGACACGGAGCTTATCAAGGCAGACCTCATCTCCCAAGGACTGCCAGTCCAGATGGTCCACAGGATGTACCATCCTAGGACAAAAAAGCCCTACGAAATGGTGCTAGTCATCCTTGACCTCACTCCCGAGGGCAAGGAAATCTACAACATTTCAAGTGTCTGTCGGTTGACTGGACTCAAAGTAGAGTCCCCGCACAATCGTGGCCGCATGGGCCAGTGCCACAGATGTCAAATGTACGGTCACTCAGCCCGTAACTGTTTCGCCCGCCCAAGGTGCGTAAAGTGCCTAGGGGACCACGGCACCGTAGAATGCCCAAGGACGCAGCCGACCGAGGAGCCCCCTAGCTGTGTACTGTGCGGGAATAAAGGGCACCCCGCGAATTACCGCGGCTGCCCCAAAGCCCCACGGGAACCCAAGCGAAGGGTCAAACCGGCCGGCGGCAAACCTGCAGCTCCCAATAAGCCCGCCCAAACATTCGTCCCTGCCCCGGCGCCAGCCGCGAGCGCATGGGATAAACCCCTTCCCAGGGCTCAAAACCCTGCCCCCAAGCCCGCCCCATCAGCGGCACCCCCGACCACCAATACCCCCCCGGCGGCGCCCAGCGCCCCACCCCAACAACCTCAGCCCACCCAGGGCTCCATCTCTCCCGAATGGCGCTTCATTATGAACGTCATGAAAAAGGTCGACCTGAAGAGACTCAAAGCTCTTCACGACCTAGTCAAAGTAGACCGCATTAGAGCCATGCTAGAGTACGGTGACCTCCTCGATCAGATGCAGGAAATCTCAAACGAAACCCAAAATGGATAATACACCCAAAGGACGAAGTAAACCACACTCCCTGAGTGTAGCGTTTTATAACGCAAACGGCCTTATCGATCAAATAGACGAAGTGCGCGATTTTGTATGTGCACACCAAATAGATTTTCTCTTAGTGCAAGAGACTTTCTTAAAACCTAGCAGACGCGATCCGAAAATTGCTAACTTTAATATGATTAGAAACGATAGAATCACCGCGAAAGGCGGCACTGCTATCTACTACAGAAGGTCTCTCCACTGTACTCCTCTCGACCCTCCCGCCCTTACGAATATGGAAGTCACTATTTGTCAGGTGAGTATGACCGGCCATCCGACGGTCATACTAGCATCAGTCTACCTACCTCCAACTAAAGATCTACTCGAGAGTGATCTTAAGGCACTCCTCTCCCTAGGAGACTCCGTCATTCTGGCAGGAGATTTTAACGCCAAGCACCAAAGCTGGAATTGTCACTCCCCTAACCAAAGAGGACGCCAACTAGAGAGACTGACCAACCGCCCAGATCTCAATTTTATAGTCGTAGCCCCTGACACACCGACTCGTTACCCTATGTCGGACTCGACCACAGACAGACCGGACATACTCGACATAGCGCTCTTGAAGAACATCGCCTTACAGGTGTGTCCCTTGAGAGTGCTGTCTGAGCTATGTTCAGACCACCGCCCAGTCCTGATCCAGCTAGGACCTCCGCCCACTACTAACCCTCCGACTAAAACGATCGTAGACTTCAAGAAGCTTTCCGAGCATCTTAAGTCACTCGATTCAGTGCACATAGCTAAAATTCCTGACAAAATAGAGACTCTAGATCAAGCACATGCAGCTTCACTGCATCTCACTGATCACCTCCGCGACGCTCTCAGTGTTTGTTCTCGGGAAATGCCAAACGGATTTATCCGTCAACAGCTCCCAGACGACGTGAGAGAACTCATTTCGATTAAAAATGCAGCTCGTAGGGCCCATGACGCTTGTCCGACCGCTGACAACCGGAGGGAACTATGGCGAGTCCAGAGGGAGGTGAAGGCTCGCATAGCAGAACTCCGGGACGAACAATGGGACAGGAAGCTGAGCGAGCTCTCGCCATCTCACGTCGCCTACTACAGACTGGCGCGAGCTCTCAAAGCCGACCCTGTCTCGGCCACCCCCCCGCTCATACGTCCCAACCAACCACCCGCCTTTGAGGATATCGATAAGGCCGAATGCTTAGCCGACAGCTTGGAAGCTCAATGCTCCCCAAGCACCACATCAATTGATAGGTCCCACGTAGAGCTAGTCGATAAAGGCTTAGCTTCCCTCCTCTCTTCTGCCCCTGGAGGCGACCCAATAACCCCCACGACCTGTGGCGAAGTTCGTCAGATCATCAAGGACCTACACGCTAAGAAAGCTCCCGGTCCCGACTCGATTAACAATAAAACTCTTAAGTTACTCCCCGCTCAAATAATAAACCTCCTGGTTGTTATTTTCAACACTCTTATGATGGGATGCTCCTTCCCCGACCAGTGGAAGGAAGCAACAGTTATAGGTATCCCGAAGCCGGGCAAACCTAGAAACCTCCCTACTAGTTATCGTCCAATTAGTTTGCTCAACACCCTTGGCAAGGTGTATGAGAAAGTAATACTCAATCGCCTTAGGGCCGCCGTTGAGGAGAAGAAACTCCTCAACGACGAACAGTTTGGCTTTAGAGCCAAACACTCTTGTATTCACCAAGCGCACCGCCTCACGGAGCACATATATAGTAATTTCAACCGCTTTAAAACGAAAGGCATCCCTACAGGAGCCCTCTTTTTCGACGTAGCGAAAGCCTTCGACAAGGTATGGCACGCCGGCTTGTTATACAAGTTACACCACCTAGGCGTGCCAGAGAGGCTCGTACGCCTGCTACGAGACTATCTCACAAACCGTACTTTCCGCTATCGGCTAGACGGGACCTTGTCCTCCCCCAGACCTATCAGAGCAGGAGTCCCTCAGGGCTCGGTTCTCTCCCCCCTTCTGTACGCGCTGTACACAAGCGACATACCCAAGTCCCCCAATGTTAGTATAGCCCAGTTTGCGGACGACACCGCTCTCTATACATCCGATAAGAACCCAATCGTAGTCAGAGCCCGACTCCAGAAAGCGGTAATCAGCCTAGGCCGTTGGTTCCGCCAATGGAGGATAGAGGTCAATCCGGATAAAAGCGCAGCAGTGCTTTTTTCTAGGAAAGGCCAAAAATCCATGCCCAAGCATAAACGCGACATGCTCGTGATCACCCTCTATGGGCGTCATATTCCGTGGCAAGATAAAGCCAAATACTTAGGTGTAACCTTTGATAGAACGATGAGCTTCGCCGCACACATACGCAGAGTCCGTAACAAGGCTCGGTACGTGCTCGGTCGTCTCTACACGATGATCTGCGCTAAGAGCAAGCTGTCCCTCAGACACAAGGTCACATTATATAAGACATGCATTCGTCCAATCATGTCTTACGCGTGTGTAGTCTTTGCACACCTCCCCCCCTCCGCTTATAACAGCCTCCAGGTAGTCCAAAACAAGTTTATGCGCATGGCCACGGACGCTCCGTGGTTCATGCGTAATGTCGACCTCCATAGGGACCTCCAACTCCCCACAATAGCTCAACATTTTAAGCAGCTTTCCAAATCCTATTTTGAGAAAGCTGCCAAACACCCCAACCCACTAGTGGTTGAGGCCTCAAACTACTTAACCGATCGTAACGACCCTCCAGACAAAAGGCGCCCTAAGCACGTCCTTAACGACCCTGACGACCAGATTACGACAGACAACGCACCCTATCAGGTAGGGCCACACACATCGTCAACCTCTGCACAGCGTCTTCGCCGGCGAAGACGAGGTCCCCGTTTTCTAACGTCTCCCGGGCGTGGATCCTTACCACGATCACGGGGGCGTACGGGCTAACTTAGCCCAGCCACTCCCCCCCCATACGTCCCAACGTCATCCTAAGCCGAGGTCCGAGCCTCACAGGAGGCGCCCTTAGGATGACGTTACGCCCCCGATGTCATCGAGCCTTAGGGCTCACCCCCTCGGCGACGCTTCGCGCTCGCCCTCCAGTCCGGTGACGCTGTAACGGCCAGTAGGGCCAGCAGCTTACACAATCCGAAAAAAAAAAAAAAAAAAAAAAAACACACACGTCACTAGACAATACAGCATTGTAAAGTCGATATCTCCTGAGGATGCTCCGGTGTCGGGGCGAAACGTGCGTCGAGAGTGGTAATAAAGTCTTGTGTGGTGGTGCATGTGAGTGGTGGTGGCATTGCTTGCTTGGGAACTTTGCTTTATTGCTTGGTTGGGGAGGTAAGCGGTGCTTAGCTTATAACTGCATGTTTGACCATACAGATTTTTTCTGTTGGCGGATTACAGCAAAATAACTCTAACATTTTTTGATATTCACAGGATTCTTGTAAAGTCTTCCACACACACCTCTCGGTCTTGCGTCGCTTGAACCCAGCGGACCCTGAGGACTGAGACTCGTTTGATGTCATCGACTGTCAACCGAATTAGGGGTTTTCCAATACTGCGCTCTCCAGTCCTGAATCGCCATTCACGCACCTTGGGACCCTAAGTTCAAATATAGTTCTTAAACTAAACTCCAAACATAGCTCTCTCCATCGTCCGCTTTGCGACTATCTATGAGCTTTCTCATGAGGCCCATAGTTAGCAACCGCATGAAATATAAACACAGTCTAAATTAAACCGATCCAATCTGCAATAATTTTAGACGGACCGAAGTGATAATGGACCTGAATAAATGATAATGTGTCGGCACACAGGCCGACTGGACGTCCATTGCATTTGCTGATTTGCTCCACGAATAGCCTTTGATACTCGGAATCGTCGCAATAGGCCTTTTCATTCCCGAATTGGGGAAATAACATGTGACGTGATGTGGTCACACCATGATAAATTAGGTACGGTACTCCGCTTATAGCAAACTATTTTGATCAAACAAAAATATAATTGTAAACCACCTGGAAAAAAGTAACCTTTTGTAAAACACATTACCGATGACCTTTTTTTGATATTGAAAGGTCATCGAAATTAGGTATTTGTCAACGGCATACGTTCTAAAAATCTTCTCGCCCTTCTCCACTCAATATAAAGGAACCTAATATGGTTCTTTGATTGAACTGGAATACTTTCTTTTATTAGGCGATGTCTTTCTATTGCTTGTTCCACTCGTCAAGTACTAATTTGTAGATATAATATGACCATCTTTTTTTTAAACGATGGGAAATGCCTTTACGCATCCCGCCCATCTTGACAACAGGCGGGTATGTGGGACTCGTTGGCACTGCCAAAATACTCACTAAAACCCAACGGGCCCATCCTCGCTTTTATAGGAAAGCCATATGACCATCTACAACAGTTTTGGACAAGCATAATAGGCCACTGTAGTGCGCTTTCCAGCATACAGGGTACATCGTTAAGTCTATAGATAGACAACAGTAGATAGAGAACGAAGAAGAAATAGATAGAATAGAAAGGTTGCCAGAAAGCGCTGGCTTATGAGTGTGAGTGACGCGCCGAAACAACCTTCATATCTCATACACCAAAAATACTTAAAAGGCTACAAAAAAGTTCACAAGGTTTCAATAAAAAAGAAAAGCTCTTGCGATGGTCTGTTGTAGAAACCTTTATAGCACTGAAATGAAAATCGCTTTATCCATAAAAATAATAATAACTTCGTCATCAATATTCTTGTGACAAAGCCCACCCATCAGTCACGTCGTTAAACTTATTGAATCGATAAAATCTAGCTTCTTTGTTTTATATCGACACTTTGACAAATTAACGGACGACCGAAACAAGCAATTTTCAAAGTCGTAACACCGTAATACCCCATGATTTATACGCCGATGATGTTTTATTAAGCTCATAAAACATCCGGCTCGCCTCGCGAAGAAAGTCTCCTTTTGTGCTTTGGAGAGATATTTTTTTGATATGACAAAATTTATGCCTGCGAAATACCTTTATTATTATGTGTGCTAGGCACATAAAATAACAAAATACAGGCATATAAAGTGTATATACACTAAAATAAATAATGTGCAAAATTAATAAATGAGGATAAAGATTTTATAAACCAACTAATTAGTAATTACTAGATGATACCCGCGAGTTCGTCTGCGTGGTTTAAAATTAAATTAAGGCCTTTAAAATATTTCAAATTCCTGCGGGAACTCTTTAATTTTTCGGAATAGCCTACGTGAAGGTCCAGGTTGTGAGCTATCTCCATTGAAAATTTCAGTCAAATCGGTTCATTCGTTGTGGCGTAAGAGAATAATAAACATACACATACACACAAACTTTCGGCTTTATAATTTTAATGTGATGTGATAAGTGGATTTACGTTTTTTAGAATTCCGTCTGATGACATTAAAAATCAAGTCGATTCCTTATTCCTTTACTGCGTGATCGAATGACAATCAAACAAACTTTCTTTTCATTTATGATAAATGATGATAATAATAATATCATAACTACGTCATATTGATTTTGTTCGTATTAAAATTTAACCTATAGTCACCTCATTCATCAAAATCAGCTCAGTAGTTTAGGCGCTACGGTGGAACGTTCGTAAATAGTGACATAGACTGCTAAAATCATAATCCTTCCTTTCGGACTTTCCGTAGTCGGTTAAAAATATGGGATAACTTACTAGGTAAAAAAATTGTACCTAAAGAATAAAGTGGTGACATAAATAACTTTCTTTAGAAAATTAAGAAAGAAACAAAGTTCAGTATAGTGCCAAAATACATTTTTGCTGCCTCCTTGCGAGGAAGTGGCTGGCGCGGACGCCGCCTCCGCGTCGCCGCCGGCATAATGCTCCTTGCAGTCAACTTGGGCGCATAAAATGTCACATTGTATGAGCCACAATATTTTTTTTTAAAGAATTTTTTTTTTTAATTTTAGGATTATGCTATGTCCTTTAACACCATTGGTTGCCTGGACAAGATCGCTATGTAGCGATAAGGCCGCCAAATTGTATGCTTTTTATTAAGCTCATTGTGTCTATTCTTATATTATGTGTGGTGTACAATAAAAGTATATTCATTCATTCAATTTTTTTTTAATTGATTATAATTTAATTGAAAGTACCGACCTATGTCTCAAAAATGGCTCGATCTCTGAAAAGCACAGACTGGCATATCTCTAAATGGCAGAAACGGGGAAAAGGCCTAAAATACAAAAAAAAAATTTTTGTTTAGAAAGAAGCCAAGCTGAAGTTGATTAATATCCTCCTATCCCCTCCAAATAAGCGGAAAGCTTGTGCTAGGAGTGGGTACGACATTAGTGCAACGGGTGGAGTTCGAAGCTGTGACCTTTCAGTTTTCAGTCTGCACCCTTAACCGTTGGGCTATTGAGGCTATAAATTATCTATGGCGTTTTGTTATCTGTGACATCCATTTTATTTTAATTGTCATTTTTATTATGATCGATCAACAGTCAGCTGTCAATGTCTATTTCCCTGTTAAGGCAAAATTCTAAACTTTACAAAATATCCTCGGTTGCTCAATAAATAAAGTAATTAATTAATTCGGTAAACTTCGTTTAATTCGACTGAACGACTGAACCATTTTGGCTGAAATTTGGTACAGAGATAGATTATAATCTGGAATAACACATAGGCTAAGGCTTTTTATCCCGGAAAATAAGAGAGTTCCCGCGGGAATTAAGACCTCAATCAATGCGAACGAAGTTGCGGGCATCAGCTAGTAGGTAATAACCTCTATTTAATAAATCTCTAATCGTAGCGCCATTTTAACCGTCTTGTTATGCCATCGGGCTTGTAATTGCCAAATTTATGGCTGCCTACACTAACGCAATTGTGGCCGGAGTCCGTGGCATGTATCACTCTAAATTAGATTGCGATGCAAACGTAAAACGGCTGTCAGTGAAAGTGGCCTTATTTATTGGGAAAACAGCACTCGGGGCTTATTATAGCCATTCTTGCGGTGAACTCTTATCTTAGTAACAATTAAACGGTTAAACTTTGTAATTGCTCTTGAACGTGCTTGTTTTATTTATCCTTGTATAGTTCTTTCAACTCACGAGGGCGCGTGAGCTTTACTTGTGGTTAAGTCGTGTACATGCACATTGCGTAAGTATGCGTGCCTGTTCGGAGCCTAGGTTGGAGCGGCCAGGCGCGAGCAAGTTCTCTCTCCCGCTTATGCAGATACGACACACACATAACATGAGCCACACGCAATCGTGAATTGCAAGAACTAAACCTATGATAATAATATGAGTGTGTCTACTTTTATGTTTGTGATCTTTTTTTGTTGTTTTTCTTTGTATTTTTTCTTATGTGGCTGTTTTTTATTCTTGATTAAAAGACTATTTATTTATTTACTTCTAATTTTGTTGAATCAGCGATCTTATACCAACCGATGTCCAAGACTTCGTAATAGATTTTCTTTAGGAAAAAGGTGTTTGAACACAAATTTCACAGGGGTTAAAGTACAAAAGTGTCGTGTTGAAGTGTTTTTTTGATATTGAATCAACATGATTAAATCAACAGCTAATATTTAGGCAGTGATGAACCTACCTACCTACTTACTACTTAGGAACCTAATAGGTAGAAAAAGCTATCATTAAACAGTTTTAAAGCTTGGAAGTTGAACAAAGACTGAAGTGCAGTCAACAAATCCTTTGTGAATTTCATCTAAACTGTTGAAAGTAAAGTTGAAGATCTAACTGCTTCCTCGTTTGCTAAAGACGGGCGCTTGAGGCGTCTTCTTTAATTTGTTTTCTGAATTATCAACATCACAACTCTGAAAGTTACGGCAACAAGCTTGTGTGTAATAATTTACCTTGTCTACAATACTTCTCGCAGCAATTTTTGAAAAATTAGAACGGATGAAATAGGATGCTTTGATGTAATAGTCCTACATAAGTAGTAGGTACGTAGTAGACACACAACGTTTTATAGTAGACTAGCTTTAACCCGCGGCTTCGCTCACGTTAGGTTCGATTTTTTAACCCCCTATTTAACCCTCTTGGGATTGAAATTTTTCAAAATCCTTTCTTAGCGGATGTCTACGTCCTAACAGCTACCCGTATACCAAATTTCAGCTCGATCGGTCCAGTGGTTAGAGCTGTGCGTTGATAGATCAGTCAGTCAGTCAGTCAGTCAGTCAGTCAGTCAGTCAGTCAGTCAGTCAGTCAGTCAGTCAGTCAGTCAGTCACCTTTGCCTTTTATATATTTAGACTAGCTGGTGCCCGCGACTTCGTCCGCGTGCATTTAGTTTTTAAAATCCCGAGGGAACTGCCCAGGTCGTCAGCTATGCCTGTGCAAAAAAATCACATCGATCCGTAGTTCTGTTGCAGCATGATTTAAGAACACCAACCATCAAAAAACACACTTTCGCATTTATAATACTTTTTGTGTAAGAGTGTTTTATTTGTCTGCGTTTTTTGTAAAAATCTATTATTATCTATAAGTATTTGTTACGAATGCCATCTTATATCAGAGTTGAGCTTGAACTTTCATCAAATCAGATGGAATTGATCAGCATGCGATAAATACCTATTCTAGAAGCAAATAAATCTTGCATTGCGTTGCCTCGAGGCAAGTTTGAAAATTTGAATAATATGGAGTTACTTAGAAGTCCGCGCTCTTTAGAGACCACTTGAGGCTGAGAATCCAATGTTGCAATCGTAGTTGCGTTGATGTTTTCTTGTATTATAACAGTAGCAGTAACAACTAACTTGGAGTTTTCATAAACTGAAAATATTATAAAATAAAACCAGGCCACTTATTATTTTTAAATTCCAAAATGTGTTTGCTTCTTAGTTTATCTTTCAATAACGAATGCTAACTTCTTGCAGGTGTTTTTATTCTACAAAGGTGTACTTATAAATTGTAATATAATTATATTGCACAAATAATGTAATTATATTATACAAAATAATACAAACGCAAAAGTTCTTTTTACAAAACCGACTTCAAACGCCACTACAAATGATATCAATTGTGCCAATAAATTTTGCACAGTTCCCTCGATTTCTCCAGAATTCCGAGGTAGTTCCATTGTCATCAGGTCAGGACCTGATGACAATGGAACTACCTCGGAACACTTTCAAACAAAAAAAGAATTTTTCAAATCGGTCCAAGCGTCTTCGAGTAATCGGACAAATTGAGAACCTCCATCTTTTTTGGTAGTCGGTTAATAATGTACTACAATAAAAATTCTTTTCAAAAAACCGACTTCAAACGCCACTACAAAGTATAAAAATAATTTTATTTTGTACACGTTTGTTGAAGTCGGGCGGCTTAAATAGAAACGATGAATCCGATACGCGATGCTCACCCGATTTCAATAAGCGTGTCTCTTATATGTCACCATAAGGTAAGCGTCGCGCATCGATTTCATCGTTTCTAGTTAAGCCCGCCCGACTTCAACAAACGTGTACAAAATAAAATTATTTTTATACTTTGTAGTGGCGTTTGAAGTCGGTTTTTTGAAAAGAATTTTTATTTTAAGCTTTTTAGTATAGCTTGTTCCTGCTCTCTTTCTCCCCTCCCTCCAACGCTACGGTACTAATTGTTAGCATTTTGAACATGCAGCGCGCGCCCGCTATGTCATTCCGGGACGGACGAGCACCGACGTAGGACGTGGTTGCCCTTATAACGAGTTTAGAGTTCAAGTGTTTATGTAACCAGTAATAAAGTTGGATATTATTCATATTCTATCAAGATGTTTCATTCCGAAGACCTTGGCAACCAAGGACTGGACCGTCTATCTTGGGTAGCTGTCACTTGTTCGACGGAGGCGATCTACAGAGAGGCCATTTGTCCTGAGGTTTTAATACTTCAGAAGTGGTAAGAACTTAACAATGGTATGTACAAATTATGTATTTTATTCATGGATCCGTTTAACATAATTATTATTTTTTGTTCTTGTGTTTGCATTGCATAGATACCTACCATACGCAATATATGCATTCATATTATTATTATATCTGGTAAAACGCCCAGCTGCTCGATAGTGACTATTGTTGAGGATGCGTCCCAATACCCGCCAAAATGAATCGCTGCGTCACGTCGTAGAGCAGAGTGACAACGTCGCATTAATTAGGTACCTTAGTGGTAGGTACCTTAAAGTGCGCCAGCCGCCGAGGCTCGGGCCGACATTCCCCGTGACGTGGGCGCATAGAGTGATGTAATAATACTACGGACGCCGGAGTCGGGTTGTAGGTACTTATGCCGACTGTTTAAGGCTTAAGCGATATCTTTATTTTTAATAAGATGCGAATACTGAATATGGCTGCTCTGGGTTGAGCGATGGGAGTATTGCGAGGTGGTGCACTTTGATAACACGTTATACTACTTTAGTATTAAATCTTTTAACAACGAATTACCACACATATGGGTGCCTTAATGATATGTGTACGACACTATATTAATTATTTTATATACCTGAGGTTGCAGTAATTACAATGACGGGATAAGTAAGTGGTAAGTGTGCGTGTGGGGCAAAATTGTTGTTAAGGACTAATATTCAATTTTCGGTTAAAGAGGATGTTATTTAAGTGCATAAACTATGTGACGGCCCATGTGGCCCACGTGTGTGTGAGGTTACTAAATGCGAGTTCGATTCTCGCTACAAATCTAATATATTAGACGATCAATTATATTGAATGTGGATTGAATTTTTATCTACATCGTTAATAACAATGTTCGCTTCTACAAAAGAGAATGCCAAGAAGTTTGATTGTTGTACTGACCAACTAATTACTACAGAATTTCATCATGTATGACAAAATATCACTTTGATGATTTCAAAACGTCTAATGGTCAATAAAAAGGCTTATCTTCTGATTTTAACTACCTGACTATGCCCATCATGTAACCGTCCACGGTCTGGTAAAACCAATACTATACTCCATTACGAAGCTCATCGAAAAACGATAACACGGTTATTAATGTGAATGAAAAAAAAAAAAAATAATAATAATAAATAAATAAATAAAAAAAAAAAAAAAAACAGTGATACTAGTGTGATAAATGATTTAACAATCATAGTATATTCGTCAGGTTGTTAGAGAAGAACTTCACTTTCTTTTAAGCAAACATTATATATATATGTCAGTTTGGTCGAAACTTGAAGGATACCCTTGATCAACTTACTCAAGTTACAAATTCCATATTCTTTATGGATTAGCAACACGAAGATTTAAAGAAAGGACTTCAATTTAAGATCAAGAGCATTAATATGTTAGAAACTGAATATAAAATTTTATAGTACATTTGTCTCACGAAGTTGCGGGCGATTTAGTTGTGGTTGCGTTGTGTACATGCATATTGCGTGAGTGTCTGAGCCTGTTGGGAGCCTGGGTGGAGGCGGTCAGGCGCGAGCGGGGTCGCTCGCACTTATACAGATGCGACGCGCACGCGACCGTGAGCCGCGCGCCGTCGGTTACAAGAATTATACAAATAAACTTCAATTCAATCAGAACAAAAATCGCGAGTAAATAACATTGAAATACAGTGTGTTCCAGAGCATTGGAATGAAAATTTATTATCGATGGTTAACCAGATAGCAAACACAATTAAATATAATCTTAAAGAATCTGATGTGTAATCTGTGTGAGAATAAGTATGACATTGTAAGAATTAAATTGACTGATTGTTGCCGTCATTATTAGAATCAATCGACATTCTATATTAGATGAATTTGTAAATATGTGCATGCCGATTATTAGGCAAAACATTGTTCTCATTCATAACCAATTGTTAACACCTGTATGTCACATGTTTTATGCAAATAAATTGAATTGAATTGATGTTCACTTGTGTACAAGAACGGCGAGTTCGGTTATCCAAGGGTTTGAGTTTTCGGCAGCAGCGAGTAATTCTAATAGAAACGCTGAGTATAGTGGAGATAAATAGAATACAAGCTATATCGGATTAGGTGGAGACCTTCAACAAATCTATATTGCAGAACGTTCTGCATGCATCTCGTCTGAAGGCTAAGAAACTAAAATATAAATAGATTTGTGTGGGTTAAATGAGGATTTGTATACATATGCAAAAATGAATCCTCTGACCATATAAGGAATTTTTAATATCTATAAGGAATAAGGACTCTTTAAATAATCTTAATAATACATTTAAGTATTTTACTGCATAATAATTTTATTAATTTTAAAGTTTAAAAAAAAAAAAAAAAAATATTTAAGACGAATAAGTGTTATAATCAGAATGTTAGAGGACTTCGTTCATGCACTAACGAGATCTATCGTAACCTATCTCAACAGTGAATTTGACATTATAATATTAACTGAGTCATAGTTTAATGATAGTATTTTACACAGAGAAATTTTTGATAGTCGTTACCATGTTGGCAGACGTGATAACGGGGTTAGCTGTGATAGTTTTGGATATGTGGTGGAATGCTTAGTGGGTGGAGTATATGCATATCTGTGTGCGAATCGACACATACTTAGACTCAATTTTCACTTTACTTGACAATTTCTTGGGAACATTAACAAAATATTCAATAATAATAATTGTGCTACACTAATTAATAATTTAATTTAAGTAGAATATTTCGTCTCCTTGTGATAACGCGTTTGACGCCTTAATTACATTACTGGTGCATTGATAAGCTCTATTGTTGATTAATGATTTAAACAATAAAATCTAGTATATAATCACAGAACCAAAATTCCTGATTAAATTTCAACAAATAAGGGAATTATAGAAAGTGGATGTTTTAATTATTTAAGAAAGATTGATAAATATCATCCTCCATTGGAAATTATAATGTCTCAATCAGAACTAAAAAAAAAAAAAGAAAAAAAAAGTTGACTGTGAAAGGGTCATTTATCTCTCTCTCTAAACTGTAATTCCTGGATAGATGAAGTTAGTGGTTGTGAGAATGTTGATGCCATGGTGTCTAAATTTTATAATATCTTTTGCGATATGGTTCGACCCATATGTCTTTGAATAAGCCCAAAAGCAGGTCTTATCCTGTGTAGTTTCCCTCAGTGAATTGAGCTTCTAGAATTGAAACATGGGCATCGCGCAAAAGTGACAAGATATAAGGATCCGTTGGATTGCGAGGGTTAATAGTGCTATGTTACAGTGAACACATTTATACAATGAGAAACAGAAAAAGGAAGCAACCCAAAGTATTTTAAAGGGCAGCTTTTACCATATACCCCAATATTTTTGATGAAGTGTGCCTGGCCGATATGACTGTCTCTTGCGTTGATTTTTAATTAGTCTTTAAAAGATGGGCATTTTACCGACACCTTAATAGTCTAGTCTTTAAAGTTATGTTTACACAGTAATACTTAACGTGTAGACACAGTCTAAGTCTGGCAAGGGGAAACAAGTGAAAAATTATCACCCAATATTTATTTTGTCTACCATGGCGAAGGTTTTTGAATCGCTAGTGTATCAGCGCATGTAGGGCCATCTGAATGTAATTAGTAGAAAGCAATATGGATTTATGAGTGACTGCTCGACTAGCAATCTAGCAATCTGCTACCTCGTACTACAAATGTAACAGAATGTATTGATAACGGGAAACAAATCGATGCCGTGTGTACCGACTTTTCAAAGGCTTTTGGCAAGGTCAATCATAGTGTCTTTCTAAGTGAACTGCAAGCGCACGGAGTGTCACATAACTTGTTAATGCGGTCTAAATCACATCTTGCGAATAATAGGTCTGGAGTAGTCATGAACGGCTACCAATCTATGGCTCAAATGGGAGTGCCCCAACGATCCAATTTGGGTCTTCTCTTCTTATAATGTCTACACTGGCGAAATCTTTTATAATAGTAATATAAGCGTTTTCGCGGATGATTTAAAACTGACACGTATTATTAAGGACAATAAAGATGTTCAATTATTACAGTATGATTTATACAGATTGAATGAATGGTGTAAAATAAATAAAATGTACCCTGGCGTTCACTCGCACATTGGATGGGATATTAGATAGGATGATGTGTGTGCATGGATGACAGTCGACTGGCCGAAGTTGATGCAATTCGTGATCTAGGTCATACGTTGGACAATAAACTGGGTCTTATCCCCCACAGAGCTAAAGCTTTGGGCCTTGCAAATAAATCACTTGGATTTGTTCTTAGGTGTTCAAAGTGTTTTAATATAATTAAGCTTTTCAATTGCTGTGTGCGTGCCAGACTGGAATATTGCGCTTTGATCTGGTCTCCGTTCACTGAAGTCCACATTAAAAGAATTGAGAGAGTGTAGTAACGATTTTTGCGCCAGTTGTCAACCATTTCAGAAAAATCTGAATTAATATATATAAAAAAAAAAAAAAGAGACCTACCCTTTCCAAGAAACATATCCTTAAGGATAGAAGACTGATATTGTCATTAACGTTTTGTTTAAATTGTTTAAAAGTCAAGTTAATTGTTCCGAGTTGCTTATTATATATTTGCGCTTGAAACACCGCGAGTGACTGTCCACGACAGCCTTTCAAACTGTTAAATATTGGATGGTGCAAAACTAAGCTAAGCAAATATTCTCCTATACCAAAGGTTGCTAACTCTTACATTGTATTGTTAAATAAAGGAAAGAAATAGATTTACTTTGTAACGCTATGCTCAATTTAGGTGTCATATTATTGACAGCATTATATACACCAACTGACTTGACTTTTCAATATTTTGATATTTTCATTACATTCTGTAATGAATGAAAGTAAAATCTCGTAAATGAATATAATATATTTAAGTAAGGGTAATAACAAATTAATTCAAGGAGTTTTATTGTTAACACGAAAAGTTAGTTATTATATCAACGTAATAATCGTTCGATATGTGTGCATGTTGTGGAAGCTTACAATTAATTGGGCATTTAATCATGTGACCCTCATAACTTGTGATGAATATCTACAAACGTTTTAGAGTATTCAACTGTTGGCTTTCCAAAATAGACAATAGAAAACGTATATAAATGGTTATTAAATCTCTACACTGCTTCAATATCTTATATCCTATACGGAATGAATACTGAGTGGGTACTGTCGCCGCGGACGGAGCACGTGGGATGCAGGGCCTGGATAGTACCTGCAACGAACCGTTCAAATCGAACGCAATTGGTTCGCGCTAATCTCGGTTTAAGCGCTTGGTTCAGTTTGAGGTTATGGTTTGTATTTCACCAACGAGTACTGCTCAGAACTGAACAAGGTTTAGATTCTAAACACCCAATTTTTAACGTTTGGATTCTTCAAACGAGTTTAAAGAGCTGTCCGGGTCAACAGTGTCGATCTTTGATTATGGTGGACGAGATATTACTATTGTATGCCTGTTGGTTCATGATTCACTATTATTTATATACCTATCTATCGTTTTGTTTTATTTTTACTGTATATGTGTTTTTTTACATAGAGCTTTTAACTTTCAATAAAGATTTATTATAAAGACGCATAATAGGCGCTGTTTAGTGTTATTAATATGTTGCAGACACAGGTTGCATCGAGTCTTGTTTTGTTGCTGACACGGTTTTGTTTGTGATCGTGACAGCGCCTCATGTAAGCTAGTAGTTTTGCTAAACGCAATTTATGTGGAGCTGGTTAAATTGGTTCAATATACACCGAGTGCAAGTTGTACATTTAAATTATTTTAAGCTAAATCTAGATAAGCTAAATTTGTTCTTTTAAACTATGTTTCTAGTGCGAATTGTGGATTCGACCCTGAGTTAACGAATGATCGAGCCGTGCTGTTCCCCTAGTGTGGAAGGCGCTCGGTCGTCACCTATTGCCAGCTGGGAGAATTGATCCAGATGTGAAGTGCATACGTCGTACCCCCAGTGTGGTACTTATGTGAAATATGGCATACGTCGTACCCCCAGTGTGGTACGCTTGTGAAATGGACATCTGTAGTACCCCCAGTGTGGTACTTATGTGAAATACGTCGTACCCCCAGTGTGGTACGCTTGTGAAATGGACATCTGTAGTACCCCCAGTGTGGTACTTATGTGAAATACGTCGTACCCCCAGTGTGGTACGCTTGTGAAATGGACATCTGTAGTACCCCCAGTGTGGTACTTATGTGAAATACGTCGTACCCCCAGTGTGATACTCTTGTGAAATGGACATCTGTAGTACCCCCAGTGTGGTACTTATATGAACTTTGGCATACGTCGTCGGTCGTACCCTCAGTGTGGTATTTATGTGAAATGGACATCTGTAGTAACCCCAGTATGGTACTTATGTAAGAAAAAAATGACATGCGGCGTACCCCTTGCGAGGTACTTATGCGAAATGTAATATAGATTATTATTATTGTGTTCTATTGTTCATTGTTTATTGTTTTATACCTATATAGTTCACCTAGTTACATTTTTATCTTTTAACATGTTTTATAATTATTGTGTGATCTGTTTAGCCTTATTGTAAAACTAACTACCTATATATTAATTGTATACTATTGGGATGTAACACTGTTGATTACTTTCTAATAAATAAATAAATAATTAAATTGTGCCCCAGTGTGGTACATATCATATGAAAAGGCAAAAAGCTAGATATGACACGTGTATAACCATAGTGTAGTAATCTGTAATTCAGGGATGATGTGATTGCTCCTAGAGTAGTATAAACTAGAATTATTGATTATAAATTTTATGTGATAAAGATATAACAAATATAACTCGGTCTACAATTAGTTGGAAATGAATCAATATATAAATCAATTTGACTACTTATTATTTAGATGTATGTAACAATATATATAATGGATAGTGTTACTGTCAGACAAAATTATTTCTCTTTGTCTGTGCCAGTGTCTTTGTGCCAGTTTAACTCAATACTTTTGTTAACACTACTATAAATAATTTTGTAATTTGAAGGTATTGTATTGGGTCTGCCTTAAGAGATTGTTACTGAAAAGTCATTTGTAACAAAAAAAAAAAAAAAATTAGTATGCATTTCCAAAATATTTGTGAATTAGTTTTTTTTTTGTTATTATTTTGTTTTATAGCAAATTATTCTTTGAGAATAAATTCATTAAATCTAAAACCTAAAGTAGGTATGTGTCAGTCAGGAATTGATTATTTATTTTTGTATTAATACATATTTTTTGTAATCCTATCAAAATAAGCGTAAAACATACCCTATATTAGACACTTATGAATTAATCTAAGATGGAAATTGTGATTATCTCATCATTATCATTTTTTTTTTGTTGTATCCTTTTAACCGGTATGAGGGCATACCTACCTAACGAATGGCCGAGCTGAAATTGGGGATGGGGACATCCCCGCGGCAGAATGGCCGTCTGTTAGCATTTTGAACATGCAGCGCGCGCCCGCTATGTCATTCCGGGACGGACGAGCACCGACGTAGGACGTGGTTGCCCTTATAACGAGTTTAGAGTTCAAGTGTTTATGTAACCAGTAATAAAGTTGGATATTATTCATATTCTATCAAGATGTTTCATTCCGAAGACCTTGGCAACCAAGGACTGGACCGTCTATCTTGGGTAGCTGTCACTTGTTCGACGGAGGCGATCTACAGAGAGGCCATTTGTCCTGAGGTTTTAATATAATGTAGTCTATACTTGGTACCTTCAGTACTTATTAACAATACACAATTTCTAAAGACCAGGAGCTCCATGATGTAGTTTATGCTTGGTACATACCAACAATCGAATCAATTCGAAAGCGTCGGTTCGTAATCCCTCCAACCCTGCAGCATCGGGATTGAGGAGCTAGAACCTTGAGCTTTATGATATTGTATATGCTTGGTACCAAGAATATCAATTCGTAAGCGACAGTTCCTAAATCCTCATAGATTAGGTAGGCAGTACCCCTGCAGTATCAGTATTGAAGAGCTAGGACCTTGAGCTCCACGATGTAGACTATGCTTAATACTAATAATATCAATTCGCAAGCGAAAGTTCCTAAATCCTCACAGTTAAGGTGGACAGTGCCCTGCAGCATCAGGAGTGAAGAGCTAGGACCTTGAGCTCCACGATGTAGACTATGCTTAATACTAACAATATCAATTCGCAAGTGAAAGTTCCTAAATCCTTACAGTTTAGCTGAGCAGTACCCTGCAGCATCAGGATTGAAGAGCTAGGACCTTGAGCTCCACAATGTAGACTATGCTTAATACTAATAATATCAATTTGCAAGCGAAAGTTCCTAAAGTCTCATAGTTTAGGTGGGCATTACCCTGCAGCATCAGGATTGAGGAGTAGGACCTGGAGCTCTAAGATCTAGTATATGTTTAGGCCAAGCATACCAATTCGTAAATTACAGTTCCTAAAACCCCATAATTTAGGGGGAAAGTACCTCTGCAGCATCAGGCTTGAGGAGTTGAAGGTAAAAAAATTTATGGGACCATTTCGCGAGCTTCTTCTGTCGATTAAAAAAAAATCGCGTGATTCGGTCCAGAAACCCCGGAGTAATCGGTGGACATACATAGAAAAAAAAAAAAAAAAAGATACCGGCCGAATTGATAACCTCCTCCTTTTTGGAAGTCGGTTAAAAAGCGGATTTAATGCTAAAGCATAGAGAGTGTGAAGATCTTGAACACTCTACAAAGCGTATCCGATAGAAGACCGATAGATAGGCGACATTGCATTAGTGCAGAGGTACAAAGTAATTTCTTCTGCGTTAGATAATAATTTTCGAATTGAACTGAATCGAACTTTAGAAAGCTAAAATATTCATTAATGTTCACTTCACGGCACTCAATCATCAATTCCCACCTGACTCATCCATAATCCTTTAAATAAATTTAGGTCATTTCCGAAAATCAATTACTTTTTTCTATGTCAGCTATCACTTTGTCACGGGAGAGTAATGACGGATAGCAATCGGTGGGATTTTATTTTATTCCCCACTCGTTCACGCGAATATTGGCGTCATTGGGAATTGATTGCTTGTGGAAACCGTTCGTATTAATTTCCTCATTTTTTGTATACAAACTTTACACCATATTTTGTGTCTGTTTGCTTGTCTGTCTTTTCACGATTCAAGTGGTAGATTCACTTGACAAGTCAAGAGCACTTCGTAAAAGGTATTTTCTATTTCTCTATTAGATATAATTAATAAAATTCTTAACAATAAAACATTCACCTAATTAATCTATAAGTTATTCTCAATAGATATTTTAAGAATGAAAGAAAATCAATTTATAATATATACCTATTATGACTATGAGAGTCACCAAAAGCCCAAAAACATATCAATTCTGCTTTGATTAGTATTACGAAAAGCACGCAACATTGTAGAAGCTAGGACATAATTTAACTTTTCAAAGTCTTCACAATAGACAAAATATTTGACAAAAATTTATATTAAGTACCAAAAAATAACATTTTATTTTTTCGGTAGGTTTAGGGACTCGGTATAAATGATAACAAAACTTCCATCAGTTTGAAAACAACCTGGGTACTATAATTGGAAAATTTCGTTGGACACAAAATTCCCATTCACATTGTGCGAATGTTTGGAATTGATGGCTTTTAATATTTATTATAAAGTTTTACTTCACAAAAATAATATGAAATAATTCAAAATATTAGGACAAATAAAGCAAATCGTCTATTATTATAAAATAAATGTGAAAGCGTGTTGGTTTTTTGTTTTGCTATGTCCTTCGACAAAAAAAAATTGTATCATGGCATAATATATGTATACTTACTGTTATTAGGAATACCATCTGTTATATTCACAACGCTCTTTTGTCAACAATTTGTGTTGTACGAGTGTCGTGCATGCAAAATTGCAAAATATCTTACAATCGAAGCCATTCTTCATGCAGCAGCGATCGCTAGTTCGCGAAAAACCTCGACAGAAACTGCACGCTAACGCCCCGGCGACACGGCATCGGTGGCCGACCTACATTCTTGAAAGATTGCCTTTGTCTTTCTTATTATTACGAAGCGAAAAAAGCAATTTAGCAGATATTTTCCTAACTATTAACGACCATTCTTCTGTCATCACGCTGGGATTTGTTTCCACAAGAAGGCGATGTCCGCCCGTTTTATGTGGCCACTTTGGCTTCCTTTATCCGGGATTCGAATCCCAGGCCGAACCGGGAGCCAAATATCACTTTGCTTTATCTGTAATGGAAAACATTGTGAAACCTATAGGTATGCCTGAGAGTGCAAACATCCAGCCATACATCTATCCGAACAAACTTTCGCATTTATAATATTAGTAGGAAACGACCATGGTGGGTCGCCTTCATAGGATAAGAACAACAACAAAAAAATCATATTCACAGCAAAATTTTTATTTTTGAAAAGAGAAGAGTTTAGAGAAACAAAACGTGACTCAAGTTCCCATTATAAATAGGTATACCTATACTTCTCATAAAAAAAAAACGAAACACTTCCGTACTAAAAGGTGCTGCAAAGTGTTTCGCTTTTTTCATGATAAGTATTATATGCAACTTCTTCAAAAAACACCATCTGCACAATTTATACAATCATGTAAGTGAGTACTTAACAACCTGAAAAATATATCATCTTTAAATATTTTTACGACCTTCGTGAATAGCGCACATATTTCAAAGAAAATATATCACAGATGATAACACAAGAGAATAAAAAAAGACGTGTGGCACTCGGGGACTGCCGCGGTAAAGCTATTGCATAGCATTTTTTATCAACGCCATCTAGCGGTGAGAGGAGTCCCGTGTCAGGTTATTTTCGTTACGGAATTTCTGGATTCGGTCTCAACGCTCAAGGCCCGCGATAGAAGCTATGCAATAGCTTAATAAGCAATTTACTTATGTTTACTAGTTCTACTCAAGTTCTTTTAATAGAAAGCATGACGGGTTCCAAGAACTTCATTACTTCGCTTTCGTGACCTACTAGAATATAATAAATCTAAAGGCAACTTAATATGTGGGTCACAGTACCCTCATCAGGGTCAGCATCAACAGGTAATAAAACACATTAGTCCCTAGCGTGCAATACCGTGATACATTATAATCGAACCGCTCATAAAATACCAGGGAAAAGCACACAACACGGCATTTACCATCGCGGGCACATTCAGACAATTTATGGCAATCCTTTTTACCGCAATATTTTTAAAAATATTCCGTATTGTGGCCCGAAAGAGACGAAAATATTAATGGTACCTTTCTAACGTACTGAAATCGTTACAAAGGATATGGTAACTCACTTTTATGGTCCAATTTTTGTTGGACAAATTATATTAGAAATACCAGCATCTGTTTTGTTTTTATACAACAATGTTATAAGCTTTATTTAGCTTCTAATTAGACATACTTGGTTAAAAGTTAGTAAAATATGCAATTTAAAAGTATTGAAACTTTTAAATTGCATATTTTACTAGATAACTTTTTGTGTGGCGGTTTTTAAAAACTTTAACCGCAGTTCAATTTTTCGACCGCTTAACATAGATTTTTAGTGGATTCCCGTGATAAAAAATTCGGCAATAGCAGTGCACCAGTGTAGAGTCATCGGTTATTACGCTACAGCCGTAGTTCAAACAAAAAAGTTAAGGTAACTTTTCATATTTTTCAACCCCAACACAAATGGGTCAGTACTCAACTATTCAGGAGCGGAATAGGTACGCTATTGTTGCAATATCCACAACAATAGGCAAATGGGAGCAGTTGTCAGCGCTGGCTTTGTCCAATACCTACTCAATAGATCTAAGGTTTCCTACATTCAGCCAGCTGAAAAGAAAACATAACCGTACAATGGGAGCACAATATTGACTGACACTCGTTGCCTTATAAGTAAGAGAGTAAGGTTGTTGTATTTTATTTCACAGTGAATTTGTCTTGTTATTTAGAAACTGGATGTTGCTTGCGATCTAACTTGACAGACAAAAAATTCTATGCGCAGAAAAAATCTAACAAAAATGCCGATATTGTTGTACAACGGAAACTTAATTGCTTGTACTAAATCAAGCCGCCCTTTCCGCAGAACGTTGGGAAAAATAACAGTGTTCTATTTTTGAATTTTTTACTTATCAAACGATCTAAAACTACCTAGGTAGAGTACTTAGGTAAGGTAAAAGTACATAAATATTACAATGTAAAAAGGGTAAAACTTATAAGAACTAACCTGTCATTATCCAAAGAAAAAATAAAGGTTTCTACGAAGAAACCTAAATGTAGATTTAGGTTTATAAAAAATTATTTAGGCGTATGAAGTCGTGAGTTACCAGCTAGTCAAGATTTTAAAAGTCAAAACAATACTAACAGAAATGTTTGCTTTATTATTTAACGTTTAAAAGTATAGGGGCAGGCATAATCGCCTTTCAGTTAAGTCTTATTGTCGAGTTGAAAGCCTTCAGCCTTTTCAGGCTGGCTTTCGCAGGAATTATTAATTTATTGCTGCCGCTATACAATTTTCGCACCGCATTTCATCTGCTTACTCGCTTTGAATCATTTATATAGCTTGTTATTTGTATTCATGTAATCATCATTGGGGTGGAAGTAGGCAAGAGACGTCGATTGTATAATGTAGGTATTAGCAATTAAATGCGAATATTTTTGACGTTAATGGTCCATATATATACGTCTAGTTGCGATTCTCAAAGTATATTCAGTGGACAAATCAGCAGGGTTCTGCGAATCTATGATATTTTAGATCTAGATTCAAATTGCGGAAACTCGCCAAATGCCTTACCTACTTGTACATATCGCATCTTTGGTAGAACAAGGGCATATTTGCGTTTTCGCAATTTAGCGGGAGAGCCATTTTAAATTTTTTTTTGGATTCAGTATGGTTTGGCTCTGCTGATATATGTCTAATTCTACTTTGCATGAAATAAGGTATTAAGGTACTATAGGTACACGATAATTATTAAAAACGTTTAGTTTTTTTAAATAATTTATTAGTTAAGGGAGGCGTACAACTGTGTCCTTGTTCTACCCAAGAAAAAAGAAAAAAAAAAGGTGCGATATTTTTATTAGTACCTACTTACCTTCTTACAATAACAATAATTATGTATTAGGAACTTGTTCGCAAAACATAAGCACGTAGATACAATTCGTGAACATTTTTGTTGAAACGGAAGATAAAAATAAAAAATATCGCTCGAAACTGTTTCGCTGGAAGCCATGTACGTAAGTAATATGTTACAATATCAGCTGTTGAAGCACAAACACGTTACCTAACACAAATTTACGCTCCTCGGCGATGCAAGGTAAGCTCGCTCTCCGCTCTCATGAAATATGAAGAAAGCGGAGAGGCGCCGCCGCGCCGGTGAGGGATGGGCAAATTTTATTGCCTTATAAATAACGCTTGCCGTAAATCAGTACAAGTAGTTGTTTCTACTTATTTGTCACTTTAAAATAAATGCTGGTGAGTTTATTAAAAAACTAGATGATGCCCGCGACTGCGCTCGCGTGGATTGAGCTTTCTTAATTCCCGCCGGAACTCTCTTAATTTCCGGGATTAAAAGTAGCCTATGTGTTATTCCAGAACCTGTGCTAAATTTCAACCAAATCGGTTCAGTCGTTGCGGCCTGATTGAGTAACAAACATACATCCAAACTTTCGCATTTATAATATTAAGAGGATAATATATAATCAAGTATAATTATATATTATGTAATAATCATATATATGTTCAATAGTTATGCAACCTCTTTGGTTAGCAATATTGCTGGCACACTGCACAAAACACATCATGACATTTACACAATTATTAAAAAATATATAATATGTATATATAAATTATGTATATATATATACAGGGTGTCCCACGGCTATGCCACATGGAGGGGAAGTACCTTAAATATTGTAGATGGAACATTTTACTGAAAGAAGACTTCATTTTAATTTAAAAAACAATTTAAACTGCATTCATAGATTTTTAAATAATTGCCTGGTTGAACCGGGACTCGAACCCACTATACGAGAAAAAAAATTAACCTGTATCTTTATCATACCAATCGGAAGGCTTCATCATAAGGATTATTTTTTGTTAAATAACATAGCATGAGAAATAAAAGGAAGACCATGAATTTTAGCCTTTGATGTAAAATTTTGTTCCGAAAAATGAAAAGCTGACATTGGCGTATCGACATACAATTCGTAGCTCTGTTGCAGCGGGATTGAAGGACAAACCAATAAATCAACAAACAAACACTGTCGCATTTATAGGTAATATAAGTAAGGATTAGTAGATTAGACGCCCTGTATATATGTATATATTGCGGTCGGGGCGGAACAAATTAAAAAGCGGTAAGTGTTGAGTTGTTGTGTGGCGGACATCGCAGTGCCTGTATAGAAGAAGCACTGGTGAAGTTAGGCTATAAAGTATATATTTAGTCTATTGTATCTCAGAGGTACCCACGGAACCATATTCACGCAGCGGCAGGCGGTGGGCCAGCAAAAGCGGCGCTTTAATTAAAAAACAATATATACATAAATAGGATCTACGAATACACTTTTTAGGTTTCGCATCCAAACGGTGCCAATGGGACCCTATTACCAAGCCTCCGCTGTCCACCCACCCGTCCGTCCGTCTGACTGTCAGCGAGCTGTATTTCATGAACCGCAATAGGTACATACTTGGCACAGAATTGTGTAATTCTATTGCCGCTATAACAACAAATAATAAAAAAGGACAAAGTAAAAAATTAAAGAGGATCACCATACAATAAACTTTCACAGTATTAAACCTTGTACGATGCAGGTACGGAACTCTTAGGGTGCGGGCCCGAGTCGCACTTGGCCGGCTTAATTGTTTTATTCCATGACAAGGGTGCCCTGACTGCGAACTGACCTGTAGGGCTAACATGCGCGCCACGAGAAAATTTTGTCTACACTTTACTCATGAATCTCTGTAGAGATTCACATAGAGACTACGAGTAAACGTGTAGACAAAACTTTCTCGTGGCGCGCATGTTAGCCCTACTCGTGGTAAGACTGGTAAGTGACCGTGCAGTTTAAGAAGGTAGCGAGCTATGGCGGTGTAAATTAAATCCATACCTCGATTCCAAACTTAGACTTTGGCAAGCTTAAGCTAGTGCTTGATAGATAACTTACCATCATCGTACCTACTGGTAAAGCCTGGTATTGGTACGGCAAGACTCTGCAAAGTATCGTGAAAATTAATTTTACGCGGATTTAACAGACGCGAGCGCGACATTTGGCGATATAAAATTACCTATATGAGATTTACCGTGAGCAGCTTATGAATACAGTATATTACCCAATAGAATTTATTTATTTATTTTATTTAAAGACTTAAAAAAGTGAACACAATTTACACAATAGGTAAAGCATTAGACTAAAACTTGAGGCTGGTGATTGCAACTGGCAGCCTAATTAGACCGTAGCCTGTGCTGTGTAGAATACGAGTATACAGGGCGTCCCACGGCTATGCCACATGGAGGGGAAGTACCTTAAATATTGTAGATGGAACATTTTACTGAAAGAAGACTTCATTTTAACTTAAAAAACAATTTAAACTGCATTCATAGATTTTTAAATAATTGCCTGGTTGAACCGGGACTCGAACCCGCTATACGAGAAAAAAAATTAACCTGTATCTTTATCATACCGATCGGAAGGCTTCGTCATAAGGATTATTTTTTGTTAAATAACATAGCATGAGAAATAAAAGCAATGTCAGCTTTCCATTTTTCTGAACAAAATTTTACATCAAAGGCTAAAATTCATGGTCTTCCTTTTATTTCTCATGCTATGTTATTTAACAAAAAATAATCCTTATGAGGAAGCCTTCCGATCGGTATGATAAAGATACAGGTTAATTTTTTTTCTCGTATAGCGGGTTCGAGTCCCGGTTCAACCAGGCAATTATTTAAAAATCTATGAATGCAGTTTAAATTGTTTTTTAAATTAAAATGAAGTCTTCTTTCAGTAAAATGTTCCATCTACAATATTTAAGGTACTTCCCCTCCATGTGGCATAGCCGTGGGACACCCTGTATAATATAAGCTAAAGCCGGTAAAGTATAAAGAAAAAACTTAGTCGTAAGCTTATTTTAATTAAGTAACGAAAATAACATGTAGGGCAATATTAATTTAGTAAATTCATTCAGTTTTGCCAAACACAAAGCGGTTTTATAAAAAAATGTATTGGACTTAAAACTTCCTTTTTTTAAAATCTGGTAAATACACGTCTTATTAATTTTTAAGAGCAGGCACTATAAGTAAACTGGCCGAATGCGAGTCAAACTCGCATACCGTAGGTTCCGTATCTTGGGAAGAAAGATAGAGGTAAGATATAGTTATTATACCTCTATCTTTCTTCCCAATAATAAGTTGAATTATTCGAAAGCCTCAAAACCAACCCCATGTAATTAATTTTACTAGTAAAGGATTCTTGCTAATTTCTACGAAAAAAAGTTGTTGGAGATATCATTTTATGTAATACTAGACGAAGCCCGTGACTTCGTCTGCGTGGATTAAGGTTTTTAATTCCCGCGAGAACTATTTCATTTTCCGGGGTAAAATGTACCTTATGTTGAGGTATGACGTATCTCAAAAATCAAAATCAAAATCAATTTATTTGTTGAAATAGGTAGAATAAGTTCTTATAGGTATTGCTATATGTGTCACTATTTCATGCCGTGAGGCGTACAAATGTTTACCTTAAAACTAAAAATATCACTAGATACATACATTAAAAATTTTTTTCGTCAATATATTCTTTAATACAATAATAATTTTTTTCCTTAAGAACTTTAAGACTTTTACTTTGAAGGTATTGTAATTAAGCTGTCTAATATTTTGGGGAAGTTTATTATATATATAAATTGCCATATAACATATACTATTTCTATATAGTGCGCATCTTGGAGCTGGAAGAGCTAACTTATTGTATACATTTCTGAGATTTACATTTAAATTTTTATTGAATATATGTATTTTGATATTTTTTGACGAATAGAACACATTCTAATATATATATACATGGCAAAGGTAATATGCCTAAAAGTTTAAAAATGGGTCTGCAACTCTCCCACGGCTTAAGCCCTGTTATAGCTCTTATGCATCTTTTCTGCATTTTGAAAATATTATTTGAATTCGTTGAACTTCCCCAGAATATAATAGCATACTTTATTATTGAGTATACATATCCATAGTAAGCAGTAATAGCTGCTACTTTGCTCGTATTCTTAGCCAGTTTTCTAAGTGGGCAAATAAAACTGTTTATTTTAGAGCTTAATTCTGACAAGTAAAGTTTCCAATTGCAGTTATTATACTATCTAATGAATGTTATACCCAAAAATTTTGCGTTGCTAACTATATCAATGTTTTCATTGTCAATTTTAATATCTAGTTTTGGTTGTTTTGCTTGTGGTTGATGAAATAACATTATTTTTGTTTTTGATATGTTTAAATTTAGATTATTATTAACTAACCATTTTTTTATATCTGTCAAAGTATCGTTTATATCTATTTGAAATTTATATTTATTAACTTCATTACTTTTTATTATCACTGTATAATCATCTGCAAAAAGAATAGACGGGTGCTGAGTTTGTTTTGGCAGGTCATTTATATATTTCTATATTTATATATTTCTCTATTCCAAATTTCAAATCGGTTCATTTATTGTGGTATGAAGGAGTAACAAACATATACACACGCATACGCACGCACGCATGCAAACCAAGCACACACACTTTGAAATTTCAGCCCCTTTTCCAATGAAACTATTTTTTAATTATTTTTAAAATTTAGCTGGAAAAGCATTTTTAAAAATTTTCCAGATTTCAAATCGATAGCATTAGTTGATATACAATTAAGCAAGCAAGGGTTTTTCTTATTTCGGTAACGACTAACGAGCCCTAAAAAAACATCCCGAAGAAAATCACTTATCGCTTCTTTACCCTCAGGCATATCAGGGAGGGTGCTTCAAATTTTTCACTGGTAATTTCTCTCGCCATGTTGTTGTGTTCGACCCAATAACGTCTCACACCCGGTGCTGGGTATCGCAACACTGAAATTAAACTTTTTGCAAGAAAGCAAAAGTTACATAATATGGCGTGCTTTATGTTTTTTTTTTATTCAATGGCAAGATGGCGCTTTTCTACCATCTCACCTGTTGGTAAAAGATGATGCAGTCTAAGATGATAACTTAGAAGGGCAGTGCAGCAGGTGTGGCAGTGTAAATCCAACCCATTCCCTTAAAAGATTTCTACAAGCCATCATATCGTACCGGAACACTAAATCGCTTGGCGACAAATCTTCGAGGGAAAAGATAATAACCCAACTTCAGGCATAATGTATGTGCTTAATCAGCCCTTGCGTACCTACCGAAAGTTTTTTATCGAAGATCCGTTGTAGAGCCGAGAGGCTGAGATAAATGTCCGGTTAGTTCGGGCCCAACATTGATTTATACTGGACATCCATCGAGTAATAAATTATCAAGCAGCGATGTAAATCACGCGATGTCAAATCTGAATCAATATTCTCCTAATGACTCTTGAATTTTAATTTCACAACCATTAGAGAAAAGCTTCATAACAATAATTCAGTGACTGGCAGAATTAGTAGATTTTTTTTTTATTCATCCACGTAAGTAACCACGTAACTATTACATTTTTTTTTAATTAATGTTAAATTTTGTCCGCACCCAATTCCACTTCAGCTTCGTCTTAATCATTTACTATAAATAAATAAAAAATATGAGATGGTTATTGCACAATGACTCAATAGCCCGTAGGTACTAAGTAAAGTTTAAGCCTCAATAGTCCAACGGTTAAAGGGCGAAATGAAAACTGAAAGGTCGCAGGTTCAAACCCCACCAGTTGCCCTATTGTCGTACCCACTCCTAGCACAACTTTTCTGCTTATTTGGAGGGTATACGAGGATATTAATCAACTTTAACTTGACTAACATTCTTTTTATAGAAAAAAAAATCTCAGGAGATATCATTTTTGAAGACCTATCCAAAGATACCCCACACGAATGGTTTTGATGAAAAAAAAATTTTTGAGTTTTAGTTCTAAGTATCGGGAACCCCAAAATTTATTGTTTTTTTTTTCTAATCTTGTGTGGAAATCTTAATGCGGTTCACAGAATACATCTACTTACCAAATTTCAACAGTGTAGTTCCTATAGTTTCGAAAAAAAGTGGCTGTGACATACGGACGGACAGACAGACAGACAGATAGACATGACGAATCTATAAGGGCTCCGTTTTTTGTCATTTGGCTACGGAACCCTAAAAATCACCTAGATCCGTTGCTCCGTTGTTCTTGATTGAAAGACAAACAAACAAACAAGCGTGTTGTTCATACATAAATAATAAAGCGTTGCCAAGGAATTCAAAAAAACTTAAAGCCACGCGAAAGAAGTCTCGGCCAAAAGCTAGTTTATAAGCTAAATAAAGAAGAAAGACTGTGACAACGAGTAGGTATATAATATTCATGGAAAGGCATAATTTCATTTTATAAGACAGGCGTCTGCTCTCGCCGCTGGAGATTAGGGGCTCTTGACTCGAAAAATGTTTAATATATAGAGATAAATCGCGACCAAAAAAAATATAGATTTATTAAAAATATTTTTGGCTTTATTGCGCATGGCACTAAAAATTATATGTCTATTTATATATTATATGCGCAGTGTTCACAGACCCCCCACTAGGTGGACCGACAACATGAGACGTGTCGCAGGGAGCCGCTGGATACAGACGACGCAAGTCCGAGACCTGTGGAAATCCTTACAAGAGACCTTTGTTCAACAGTGGACGGTTCATAAAGAATAAGTTTTTTAGTGAATTCTCTTTGGAGAGGCCTCCACAGTGCACCCTAATCATACAAGTACATATTATTATACGTACCTACTACGTGTGTGATAAAAGCGAAATATTTTGTAGGTACGTAGGTAAATCGTTCACACACAAAGGCACTCGTACTAGAGTGGAGTACACTTTTATCAATCGGTACAGTTTGAAATTTAAATTAAGTTTTGGTGTAAAAGGTTACATATTTTATGAAGAAAGATTGAAACAGAATTGAAAATGACGTGACGTTTATTAGCTAACTCAATAAACTTGTTTTGGAGAGTTCGCAAATAATTCTTTCCCCGATTTAGCTTTTTGTAAAACTTGCAAATATTTTAAATTAATAAGGCCGCCTATTACAGAAAATTTTATGTTTTGCTCATCTATGTTATTTGCTATTGTGTTTTATATAGTGTCCAATAAAAGGTTATAACAATGTATATTGAACTACTTAGTTGATCCCACGGGAAGTCTCTAATTTTTTTCCAGGATAAAAAGCAGGTAGCCTATGTGTTAATCCACACTATAAACTTTCTCTGTGCCAAAAAGCGAATATTCATTCTATTTTATACTACGTCTCTTACATCGCAAACAGAAAAATAAGTACCTATTACTGTTTTCAACGCCTCTCATTAACTGTTTCTCTCATTATAACATTATAATCATAAAATATGAATGAAACTCGAACAAAAGAAATTAAAAAATAGCCGCAATTGTGTTTGTTTGTGACAATTTGCTTCATATCAATCCCAAACTTTGAATTTTCAAGCGCAATTGCCGCGGGTACTGTTTTAATTTTCCGCTTTTCAACAGTATATGATTATTATAATTTATTCTACACTTTTTCATTGACAAAGAGATCAAAGTACCCGCAGTCTTACAATTTCAAGTGGGACAACTAACGCAGAGTATACCTACTAAATAGGCATAGTTACTTATGGTATAGCTCGTACCAACTATACCGTCAGTCGTTGGTCAGTCGTTTCTTTAGTCAAAATCGTTACATTCGATATAGTCAATTATTTTACATGCCTACCTTATCTAACTGAAATATCCAAGGAAATATCCGAAATATCCATATACCATACTAATATCATAAATTAAGCGAAAACTCTACATTATGTTACCTTTTGACATCTCGACCGCTTAACCTGATCTTGATGGGCGCGGAGATATCTTACAATTTACATATTGAAATATACCTACACAACATGTAATTGCGGACAAAGTCACTGATGTAATCTAATTAAAATAAATAATTGTGATGTTAATTGTAATCTAGCATGAATACTCGTTTTAACGCGCTATATAAACGCTGTTAAAAATATTTTTAATTAATCCTAGTTTAAGTATTAACATAAAACAAAAAAAAAAACTAACGTCGACTGCACCGAAAAGAATGTAATCACAGTAATGAGAAATCGCTTTGATCGGATCAGGCGTCGACGGCGGCCAGCCCTCCGCCGCCTCTGAAGCGCTTTAATTTTCCGCCAGCCCACAGATTTATATATTTTCAGTTTTCCCGTCAATTTTCACCATTTTTAATTTAAACGCTACGTTGACCCCGAAAAGGCAGTCGTTTCAATTTTCATTCCACCTTTCCGTTTCACGGACTGTTATTTAATGTTATCGCTGTGGAATATTTTTTACTTATTACATTTTACGGTGTTTGTCACATTTGTGATCGATATTATAATTTGCCATAACCGTATTTATTGTCTAGTGACTAGACAATTGTAAAGTCGACCTCTCTTGAGGATGTTCCGGTGTCGGGGCGAAACGTGCGTCGAGAGTAGTAAGTCTTGTCTGGTTATGCATGTGAGTGGTGGTGGCATTGCTTGCTTGGGAATTTGGCTCTCTTGCTGGGTTGGGGAGGTAAGCGGTGTTTAGCTCGAACTGCATGTTTGACCATACAGATTTTTTCTGTTGGCGGCAACCATATGCCTTTCCTATATAATTCCGTCTACAAAAACGCGCTCGAATATTACGTCAGTGGCGACGCGCGGTTCTTTTGACGCGAGTGTCAACCAATTACGTTCGAAGACAAACCACGCCCACATCCAGAACAAAGATGGAATGCAGTGGCGTTAGTACTATTTTCGTATAAAATCTCATCAAAATTTTATTTGGATGGGACGTGTAAACCAGACTTTTGCATTTATATAAAATAATATAATTGCGGTTGAGCGTGTAATGAATATAAATCAAAGAATATTCACTTATTATGCATGTACGCAACGGATACATAATACGGAACATATTTTTGCCATAGTTAATTGAATCACTTAAATTAAAAATATAATGTATTTATTTATTTGTTATTTATTACATAACATTAATAAAAAATATAATGTATTTATTTATTAGTTATTTATTACACAACATTGTATATTAATAACTTCCAACTTGACGTTTTATAAAAATAATCACAATTTTTATTTTTATAACTTTTTCAGTGTTTATAATATCTATAGTAGGGATGTTGCGGATGCAGTTTTTTTTTAAAGTTGCGGATGCGGATGCGTATATCCGCAGCATCCCTAATCTGTATGTACGTAATACGTAAATACAGATTAGGGACGTACGTACGACGTATACATACAAACATACATACATAGTTAAATACATACAAACAAACATAGGTACAGTACACAGTTTTCGCAACTAGCAACATCCACATCCGCATGACCATCCGCATTGATTATTGCGGATGCAGATGCGGATGTCCAACTCAATGCGGAATATCCGCAACTTACCTAATCTATAGGTACGTAATACGTACGACGTATACATACAAACATAGTTATATAGTTAAATACATACAAACACGTATACATAGTAAAATACATACATAATCATAATTCATACGCGGATAAAAAGTTTTACTTCGAAAAAAATAACACGACTCCATTCTTTTTGTAATGCAATTGTACGACATTTTAGTAGCACATTTTTTATCATAGCAAAATTAAAAAATACCCAGCTTATGCTGTAAATTAAATAAGAAAACGATATACTTACAAGTGAAATGTTATTTCATCTCTTTTTTGATGGATTTCCGAACGTTTTTTGCATGATTTGACTGCAAACGACGGCTTTTTTAACGATCAAAAATACGAGCGATACGTTGAAGCGCGTGCGGCCGACTGATAACAAAGACAAGAGACTTTTGCAAATTCTATTGTCTTTTTGAGCGCGTTTTTTTTCTTCTAAGGGCCTATCCTTATATATCGATGGTTGGCGGATTATAGCAAAATAATGTTAACCTTTTCTTGATAACCGTATTTATCTATTTTGCAAAAGATGTTCCGAATTCTTACTGCATTACCAATAGATAGCACTCAGGAATCCTTGCTTTTTAAATTGAAATAGATTTGCAACAGACCAAGAAGAGAAAAGAAAGAGAAGAAAAAGAACAATGATGATAGTTAAATTAGGTTATAATAAATAGGTTATCACCATGATCATCAACCCATCAACGGCTGAGCTTCTCCTCTCAGAGAAGGGTTGTAGTCCACCACGGTGGCCGATCTTTATGGAGAACTCTCAGACGTGCAGGTTTCTTCTCGATGTTGGCCTTCACTGTTCAACCATGTGAATATCTACGCACATAGCTCCAGTGAGAGGTGCGTGCCCGGGGTCGAACCCACGACCCCCTGAATAGGAAACTGCAGTCCTAAGCATTAGACTAATAAAATAGGTAGGTAATTATAAATAGGAAAAAATGGACTGAGTATCATCATCTTGAAATGTTTATAACGACTAGAAAAAGGAACCGTAACTCCAGTTAATGGTATATTAAGATGGAGTCTAAGATAAACGGGAAGTCAATGATAGTAGGTAATTGAGACTGTTTCCTGCGCCCCCAAGCTTCTAAATTGTGAAGGTTCGATTCGCTTGTCTGCCCTTTGTCCTATCGTACGTTGTTTATGTGACTGTAGTTTTGGAGAAATAAATAAAGCCTTCAGTTACTATCTGATGGGACTGGTAAAAAAGTGGCTTGGCGTTTACCATTTATCTGTACACAATAAAGAGTTTTAGAGGTTAAAAAACATATTTACTCATTTTACTTTACATGTAAAACAGTAAATAAAAAGCGCTAAGCTTATACTTTAGGTGTATATTAAGAAGTTTGCGATATGATAGTTTATGATGATTTTGAATTTATATTGAAGCTCGCAGATCTCTACTCTTAAATCCTAATGCTGCAGGGTACCGAGCTCCTAAGCCGTAGGGATTCAGGACTACTTAGTGTCTTTAAATAAATTTCTCTCCAAAAATATGACTACAATGAATAGAGTATGGAAGCTGGGCGAACGTTGCGCGTCGGTTTCGTCGTTTCTCTTTGTCCTCCCAAATATTCGCATACTTTTGCAAAAAATATTTTTATACTTACGTGTTTATAGAATGGTATTTGAAAAGTTTTTTAACTATCTATGCTTTTAGAAGTGCTTTTCAAATTCTCGGATAGAATCACGTACGAAGCGTTCTCTTTCGACTTTGTTGCTTATTGTCGAACAACACAAATTCCCGTACATACACTACACTAGGTACATAAGTAGACAGTAAAGACAATAGACATAAAATCATGGAGAATCTACATTCGCAAACAAAATTAATCCTTAATTGGAAGTTGGTGCAGTTGAAAATGCTTTGTTAAACTTGTTGGTAGGTTTCGAAGGTGGAAAGATATGCCGAACCCCGGCGCAGACGAAATATGGGGATTAAATTCCTGTACAGCACTTAACTAGTCTAATTTATAGGCGGGATGCCTGCAACACGGTGTGCACTCCAGTTTAACTCAACTAATTGAGAGGTAATGGTTGATGTTTAGCAGGAATATGCTTTGTTCGCTCATTGGCTGCATGTTTGGTAACATTTCTCATATAATAACAGCTTCGGTGGTGGCGTGCCAAAACATCCGACATGCTTGGATGGTTTACGCTGTTTTGATAATTCTGTGACTTTCAAGCTAAACCTTTTGCAGCGTTCAAAATAAGGTAAAACTATTTGGTTGAAATTGGTGTTTAATTTTTTTTTTTCAAAGAATATTAGCCAAGCTGAAGTTGACTAATATCCTCCTATTCCCTCCAAATAAGCGGAAAGCTTGTGCTAGGAGTGGGTACGACAATAGTGGAACGGGTGGGATTCGAACCTGCGACCTTTCAGTTTTCAGTCCGCACCTTTAACCGTTGGGCTATTGAGGCTTCAAAAATTTAAACAATTTTGTTTCATAAATAAAAAATACCTACAGGCAAATGTATAACAAAAAGTACTATCATTGGTCTCTTCCAAAGCACCTGTAGTAGTTTTCTACATAGAAACCCATAAACGAAATTATCGAATATACCTACTTTACTTAAAAAAAATACATTATAATATAATACCTTATATTTAATACCCGCGACTTCATCCGCGTGGATTAAGATTTTTTAATTCCTACGGGATCTTTTTAATTTTTCGGCATAAAATATAGCCTTTGTGTTAATCCAAAGTAGGAGCTATCTCCATTCTAAATAGTCCAATAGTTTTGCATGAAAGAGTAACAAACCCACACACAGACCCACACACACACAATTTTTCTTAAATTGTAACTTGTTAAAATAACACTCTATACCTACTACTAAACTCGCTTTTACACAAAAAAAAAATATCAAACTCACTCATAACTCAAGCAGTCGAGACGTGAGTGTCAAAAGAAAATCACATTGTATGAATAAAGTAAATACAAAATTTTTCATCGGCCACATTTGAGAGGAACGAATTACTCAAGAGGCCTACGACGACGGGGCGTGAAATTGCCTTCGGATGGAGCCCCGGATGCTGCATCTTAAGATTATCTCCTTATACTCGTTTAACATTTGAAATGAGGACACATTTATATTAGCCCTGTAAATAGCCACTTAGATATAACGTGATAAATCTGTCTACTTGGAGATCACGTATTTAAGGAGGCATTTTCATGCTAATATTATAATTGCACTAGCTTTTTCCTGAGGCTTCGCTCACGTTAAATTCGATTTTTCAAACCCCTATTTTACCCGCTTAGGGGAATTTCATAATAGCTATCTGTATGCCAACCTGCCCGATCCGTCCAGTAATTTGAGTTATGCGTAGATAGGTCAGTCAGTCAGGCAGTCAGTCACCTTTTCCTTTTATATATTATTCAAGAAAGATAAATGACCAATATCAGCTGGCTGATTACTAGAAAAGCTGCATATACATACACACTGCTGAATTTATGGCATACTAGATGATGCCCGCGACTTCGTCCGCGTGAATTAAGGTTTTTTAATCCCCGCGCTAAATCTTTAATTTTCCGGTATAAAATGTAGTATATGCGTTAATCCTGGATAACACATAGACTACACTCCCCACAACCCCAACAAACGTTGTTACGATGGTACGGAACCCTTCGTGTGCGAGTCCAACCCGCACTTGGGCGGTTTTATTTACAGATGTCTGGTGGGAGGCTTTGGCCGTAGCTACCTACTAACAAAGACGTGCCGCCAAGCAATTTAGCATTCCGGTATGATGACGTGTAGAAACAAATTAGGGGTATGGGTTGATTGTACACTACCCCTATACTATTGTACCCCTTCCAAGTTAGCCCGCTACCATCTTAGACTGCATCGTCACTTACCATCAGGCGAGATCGCAGACAAGGACTATCTTGTCAATGAATTAAAAAAAAAAGTCAAACGATGACATTTACCTACGTGATAATTTTCATATGGCATATTTAAGCACAGCGTAAACTTGAAAAGTGAAACTGGAGCTTCAGAAATCAAACAACTGTGAAAGTCTGTTTCGCTAATCAAATGTGTGTAAATACACATTCCATTTCTGAACAGAACAGAGATTACATTAGGTACGAGTAGGTATATTGTGCGAGAGCGCCTGTTTTGTGTCGATAACAGAAATTAACGTTTTGTTTTCCTTCAAAATTAATGTTTATAAACCCTTAAAGCTTATCGCTTTATTAATTTGGAAATGTTTTTTCCGCATTCGGATACTCCGTGGATACTCCAGTTTATTTTTTTTTATATGAAAAAGAGATTGGTTTTGATCCGTTTTAAAATTTGTACATATTATGTAGGTACTAGCTGATGCCCGTGACTTCGTCCACGTGGATTTAGTTTTAAAAATCCCGCGCGAACTCTTTGATTTTCCGGGATAAAAAGTCAAAAACCGATGTCACTCCCCAAGCCTTCAACTATACCCACGCAAAAAGTCACGTTGATCCGTAGCTCTGTTGCAGCGTTATTGAAGGACAAACCAAACAACAAACACACTTTCCCATTTATAATATTATGTAGGACCAAATATTGAAAAGATCTTGGAAAATATAAATTTTTATTCGGTTTCAAGATAACCCTTGTAAATGGTGATCCAGTCTAAAACAGAAGTAGACTAGCCTGAGAGGGGTATGGAATGGCAGTTTAAATTAAACCCATGCTCCTAATCGATTTCTACGCGCCATCATACCGGAAAGCTTTGTGGTACGTCATTTCTGGTAAAGTGGATAGTCAACTGACAATGTCTCCTAACAGACCTGACCAGCCCCCCGATTCAGACCCTTCCGATAGCTCGATTCGGTTTGTTACCGTACGATAACATATATTTCGCTCGCTCTGAATCTACATGACAAAAAGAGATCGATATCTAACCGTATCGACACGGTATGTTATCGAACAGGTCTGAATCGCCCTGCAGATCGACACTAAGTTCCCTACCGAGAGTCGAACCCAGAATGTCCCATTTTATTAGACCGCTGTGCTAGGAAGGTCACTTTTCTATGATTTTCAGGAAGAAAAATGGAAAAACTATCATTTTAAAATGGATTCAAAATAAAATACGATAACGCCACTCAATACGAAGACTGGAATATCTACACAACCGACATTGTTCAGAATTTTCTTTTCGAAAATGCAGGAAACCTCAAATCTATGTATCGAGTAGGTACGACTATTGACAAAGACTCTGGCAACTGCTCCCATTTGCCTATTGTTGTAGGTATTGTAACAATGCCATACGCTTCTGAGTCTTGCATATTTTTCAACTGACCCAATTCAAAAAAATCATCCCATGAACTAAAATTGCAAAAAGTTTTTTTTATAAATAATTAAGAATAACCTCGTAGTGAATCGGAGCATAATACTTTTATGCACGCAACCAACTTCCAAGTTTCTTTTCAAATCGAAAGCAAATTTTTTTTATTTTCTTTGTATTTTCTTATGTTTAGTTAGGTGCAGAAGCATTTTACACTTTGTCAATATGTTACAATATGTGAGATTTTAGTTATCTATGAATAAACACATTTCACTTTTTTTTGCCATCTTTAATAATTGTATATAGAAAGAAAGAAAGAAAGAAACGTTATTTTATGAATTATGCCACACATCGCCCAATACATAGCTATACCTAGATTAGGTTGTCCCGGTGCCTCCACCACTTGAGCGTTAAGGACAAAAGGCGTCAAGCAGAAGAAGCGCCGGAACAACTAAGTCATGTGTGGCACAACCCGGAAAAAAGGTCCCAACTCCCAACTCAGCAAAATGTTAAGCTCCTTAATCTTATTGCTTTTTTCAGAAGCACACTTTTAATAGATTTCTTAATTCTTGTTTATATGAACACGGATAAGCATTACTTAGCGCACGTTTAGGTAACACAGTGCTCTAACGATAATAACCCCCACATTTTTTTAATCATTTTGTTCACAGGTGGCGCAGTTTTAATAACGAGTTTCGTTTATCTTATCCTAAATATTAAATGGAGAACTGAGGCTTGTTTTCTCCCTGATGGATCTAACTCCGTTGCAACGTAGGTAACTTACAACGTAGATAAAGCATAATAGAGGTATATGCCTCATTAAACATTTCCTACATAAAGATATGCAAGCTCCACAGGTTTGAGGCGCAGAAAGTAAACAAGAGGATAGAACTTTACCTGCTTTACCACTCAATAATAATCTCAAGAAACTGTAAAGCAAACTTCTCTATTACATAGGTAGCTACTGCGTCAAAACTTACTTGAATAAACTTCGTCTAACTCTAGCCTAGTATATTTGAAAACTGTGTGAATATTAGGTCTAAAGCAGACGGCAACTTATGTCTGAGGTGAATTTTAATTCAAAAACGACCGTCTTTGTCCAAAAACAGTCAGTAGTGTTGTCCGATTTTACGCTGATCAACTTTATTTTTATATATGAATAGCGAACAAACGAGCAGGCAAAAATTTTAGGTCTTTAAAAAATCCCGTCGAGACCGTTTGTTTTTCCGTAATAAAAAGTAGCCTATGTCAATGTCTAACGCTGAAATCTATAGACCGCACTCTCACTCAGCTCAGACTCAAGATAGAGTTAAAATGAGACAGAGCAATTTATGTCATATTTTAACCTTTATCTTAAGTCTGAGCTGACTCAGACCACGCTCTACAGTTCTCAGCATAAGACCTCAACTCTCTAAAAAAGAAATAACTAAGAATTCACATCGACCCGTTACTCTGTTAATGACATTTTAGATTGAGATGCTATAGAGCTAGAAAGCCATGGGGTAGGTATAACTGTATTTTTTTTAATATATAGACTAACGCTTGACTGGGATCTCACCTGATGGTAAGTGAAAATGCAGCTTAAGAAGATGCGCGATTGCTTAGAAGAAATATACAGTGCCTTGTATAATCATACAAATTACGATGCCTACTGTAAACAATTAACAAAGCCATTTCTAAGTCTGCACAAGGTTTGCACTGACAATGTGTTGTTTCCTAAGCACAAAGCAATCTTGTAGAGTCATTATTATTAACTCCATAATTACTTTTCACTGTGCAGGGTAAACAGAAAAGCATTTAATCTGCCATTCTATTAGATACTCCGCCATTCCTCATAACAGCCGTACTTAGATTATAAAAGCGAAATTGTGTTTGTTTGTTGGTTTGCCCTTTGATCACGCCGCAACAGAGCAACGGATTGACGTGTTTTTTGCATGGGTATAGTTGAGGGCCGGGAGAGTGACATAGGCTTTTTATCCCTGAACATAAAGAGTTCCCGTGGGATTTTCAAAAACTTTTTCCACGCGAGTGAAGTCGCGGGCATGGCTAGTATCACAAAGGGACATAAGTCTGTTATTTACCTATTTTGTTGTATTTTTGTTTTAGTACTTCTTATAAAAAAGGTTTCAGGTCTGTTGTGGGTGTCGGTAAGTGTGGTGCTAAGGTCATTAAGATGCACCCTACCCTCATAAAGACAGCTGACTTCAGTTACACAGGTGCAGTTACGTTACTGCGCACTTAAGTACCTAAGTAAGTAAACACTAATGAATATTCAGAAGGTTTTCGATGTTTGCCGTTTCTTATCTTAGATACCTACCTATACTCTGGCATTTTTCCTTTTATTTCGTTAAAAATTTTTAACGAAAAAATGTATGTTTTCTTTTCATTTTGGAGTAAGGAGTTTTCCTACAAAATATAAGGAAATGTGCTCGCTTCATTTGCTTTCCCTACGATTAACTCGGCATATTTTCTGTCAAAAAATCGCACTCCCTTAACGCATTAGCCCTTGTGATAATTATAAATGTCAAAAAGGTATCGCGACGTTCCTTTACTCATTTAAAAGAAAAACTAAGTTCATTTGAGTTGAATTTAAAGATAAACTTAATCAAATAATTTCATAACGTAATTTCGTCTCCAAATCCAACATTATTATACTGATTTCTGAACCGCTTCAGGCAACATTTTAAGATGTTTGTTTTGGTATAAATGAGCGCGATTCCGCTATTGTATACTCGGATGAATTTTCATTTATTTGCGGAGGCTCTGTTTTCTCTCATTCGCTTTTATTATTTGGTGATACTGCTATTATGCTCAAAAATCGACGATTTTCTTTTTGACATTTTTAAATAATACATGCATAACCACCAGTATATATATTTAGTGCAGTATCCACCTAAATTACTAACCCTATACTTTATTTTATTTGGTAGACTATACCTAGTTTGTAATTGCATATTTGCATTCTAACTGTTATCAAGTTACTATTAAATGTAATACAAGAAGAGATACAACTTCTTCAGGGTTAGGATTATTCCTGTACTAGCTGATAACGCGACTTCGTTCGCATGCATTTAGTTTTTAAAAATACCGCAAGACAATGTCACTCACTAGGTCCTCAACTCTACCCGTGCAAAAAATCACGTCGATCCGTAGCTCTGATGCGGCGTGATTGAAAGATAAACCAACAAACAAACACACTTTCGCATTTATAATATTTTTTCAGCAGTAAGAATTATAAAAAATACGGTTAGCTTAATTAAAGATCGCGTGGCGACATTTTTCGTTTGTGATTTCTATAGGTCCTTCCTATGACTTCGTTCTGCATTATCTAGTAGGTAACTAGGTATTATATGTGAATATGTAAACTTTATAACTTCTTTACACATAACTGTCACTTTCAGTAGGCTATAAAATGGAATCAAAAATACCGACCAGTGATTCATTATTGCCAATTGTCAAGAATTAAGCTCTATTGTACCCCCACTATTTTCTACTCATCTATTTTTATAAATGTGAGTGAGAGTACGATCATACCCCCACTATTTTCTACTCCACTATTTCTATAAATGTGAGTGAGAGTAAATAATTTTTCATCGACCTACTTGAACGAAATGAGCAGTAGATGCCTACGGGCTACGACGCTACGTGATGACGAAGCGTGAAATTGCCTTCGGAAAACTGATGTATGGGTTGCACATTCTGATGATGTCGTTACTTGTTTAACATTTGAAATGAGGAACACACGTATCAGATCAGTTAGGGAGGTTTTTAATTCGCAAAGAACGTGATCGGGCTTGAAAGGGTAGGTACATCTATCCGGCCTAATTTGTAATTTCAGGATGTTTCTAACCTTACAACTTGATCCTGATTGAATAGAGAATAGTCCAGATTTACCAGAGGTAAATGGGGTAATTGAATTGGAAGGACGACGAATATTGAAGGTATATAGTAAAGCAGTAGTATGTATAATGAATTAGGAGGACGACGAATAATAAAAGTATATAGTAAAGCAGTAGTATGTATAATAACTAGTATAGAAGCTTATTCAGAGGATTTATTAGGTATAAAGTTACACACCCGGTTAGGACAAAAAGGTACTTACCTAATGTTTCCTGAGAATTTCTTCTCAGGAACAGGCGGGAAGTTTGGGAGTAAGTTTGCCTCATTGCCCGTGTCACATTGTCGTTCCATCGGATTATGAGAGAAAAGGAATAAAGTGTGCACCTATGTTAGCAACTTAGCACACACACCTACCGAATGTTCAATATAGTATTTCCTTCATAGTTAGCTAGTCGCCCTTATGTTATTTCGCCGAAATTCGGCCCGGAGAGCATTATTAATAATTACCTACTATAAGTACTTACTTAAGAGTTAAGTAATTACAATGGGAGTACAGTAATGGTGAGCATAATGGTAAGTAACTAAGAAAATCGCCGTCTTCAATTAAAACAGTAGACAGAAATGTTTTTAAAAGTAGAAAAAGTAAGCCTGGAGGCTCTTTGTATTGTGCTAGTTGTAATTTCCGCGCAGACGAGTCTTGCGACAATCCCGACTTATCTTTGTTCCTTCACTACACTTTCCCCTGGGCTTGCACCGAGCATTCATAACTTTGCAGTCACTTTGAACCCTAATGCTCCAGTAATAAGGTTGATTTTCTTGTTTGTTGGATGCATAAACATTTGTAAGTAGACAGCATGATTTAGGGCGAAACTTCTGAACTTTTGTAGTCGCTTTCATTTCACACGCCACCGTGAACAAGACGACTGGTTTGTTTGTGCTACCTACTCTAGTATAATAAACTCATTTTTTCCAGTTTAATTTATGTTCTTCCTTTTAACTTTTCTTTAAGACTCCTTTTTTGTCTCGATGAAATTGCAGCTCACTTGAGCTACTTAGTTCATCTCACGAAGTTACGGGCGCTTTACTTGTGGTTACGTCGTGTACATGCACATTGCTTAAGTGTGCGTGTCTGTCAAGAGCCTAGGTGGGAGCGGTCAGGCGCGCGCAAGCTCTCGCTCACACTTATACAGATACGGCACACACACAACCATGAGCCCCGTGCCCTCGTGAATTGAAAGAACTATAAGTGAAAAATGAAAAATTCAGTATCCAACTAATATTACAAATCCGAAAGTGTTTGTTGGTTTGTCCTTCAATCACGCAGTGATGTATCGAAGGACTTGGAGAGTGACGGAAGCTATCTACCTACTTTTTATCCCGAAAAATCCGTAATACAGATTATATAGATAAGTAACCTATCCACTTTCAAAAACTTTCGAGTTTATTATTTTTCATGAATCGTAAATAGGGTTTATTAATAATTAAATTAGTCGTAAAAATATAACCAGTAGTCTACCCTACCTCGAGAATAGTTTGCGAATTTTATAATACATCATATATATATACATATATCATCCCTTCTGTTTAAACTCGCGGCTTCTCGCGGGTAAAATATATGTGCGTTTATTCCTAACAAACGGCAACAATTAAAGGTCCGTTGCTAAGCAATTACAATTTTAACGTACGCCTTTAAATTAGCACCGTAGCGTTTAAGCATCTACAGACGTGCCAACTTAAACTGTTGGCTACTACTACTTGAAACACAGTCAGCTGACTATTTCGCAAATGCATCAATCAACTTCAGACAAAGCTGATATAGCATGAAGCTTTCGCATTGCCTTATTAATATTATGATGATAGTTAGTTCTACATGAACTATAATGTTGTATTGTATGATAAAATAACCACGAAAAATTTAAACCAATTTTAAGTACTTGTTTTTTAAACGTGATATTCCAATAAAAAATCTTCATAGTTGGGAATTTGGCCAAAAGTCGACTCCATCAACTTTCGCAAGCGCCTAGATTGATATGCCGACATAAATGTTGGGTATTCTCCATATTGGCACATCCAAAAGCTGCTTTAACTGGAAAGATAAGTTTGGTTGAGTTTTAGACCTTATATCGAAGCTGATAAGAGCGATAGATTTTTCTATTCGTTGTACCTATGTTAGTTATAGTCGGACTACCTACGGTGGTTGTTCTAATGCTTGTAATGTATGGCCGTCTGCGCCCTGCTGCGAGAGACATATAAATTGCGAATATCGGCGCACGTATTTGATAGTGTAATACGAAAAACGACATCGCTTTTGAATCAAACAATTAAATTCAAACGTAGTATATTAGAATCGACTCCATAAATAGATTGAGTACAGCTGATTTCATTTTCTTGCCTATAGAAACATTGGTAACCTAATCATTAAACTGCGGATAAAACTTACCACTTAATATTCATATCGAGGAAGACATTGACAGTAATGAAAATCTGCCAAAACCATCAAATTTATTCCTCGATAAAATGTTTACTCTTCTATGGTGAAATTGGCGCTTAAGGAAAATCACTCAGTTTCTTGCCGGCTTTTCTCAGCAGAATCTGCATTTTGTACCAGTAGTAGAGTCTTGACGTGTCATGAGAGCTATAGGTAAGTCGCCCTACATGAAATAAACTTTAATCTCGAGCACTCCAGACCTCGTAAATTAAAAACGCATTCTAGAACTCGGTGGGACCACGGGCCCTTAACGATTCTAGTCGTATTTTAACCAATTAAAGCTAATTAAAGTAAGTTAACAAGCTGTAGAGACTAATAAATAATCTGAGTCTACGGCTTGTCAGTTTAGGTTTTCCGTAAAAATATGGAGTTTTTTTAAACAAGAGTATTAGCCAAGCTGAACTTGACTTATATTCTCCTCTGCCCTCCAAATAAACGAATAGATGCTAGGGATGGGGCTCGAACTTGCGACCTTTCAGTTTTCAGTCCGCACCTTTAACCGTGGCCTCCTGAAAGCGGGTGGAAAACCGGTTTTAAAGATCTTTCAGCGATTGTTCAATTCCGTCATTCACGAGGGTACAACGCCGGAAGCATGGCACAGGGGCGTGGTGGTTCTGTTCTTCAAAAAAGGTGATAACACCTTGTTGAAGAATTATAGACCCATCTCGCTGCTGAGTCATGTTTATAAGTTGTTCTCGAGAGTCATTACGAATCGTCTCGCCCGTAGGTTCGACGACTTCCAGCCTCCCGAACAAGCCGGATTCCGAAAAGGCTTTAGCACCATAGACCACATTCATACGCTGCGGCAGGTTATACAGAAGACAGAAGAGTATAACAGGCCACTTTGCTTAGCGTTTGTGGACTATGAGAAAGCCTTCGATTCGGTGGAAACTTGGGCTGTGTTGAGGTCTCTGCAGAGATGCCGTATCGACTATCGGTACATTCAAGTGTTGAAGTGCTTGTACGAAAACGCCACTATGTCAGTACGTATACAGGACCAGACTACAAGGCCAATTCAATTGCAGCGTGGAGTGCGACAGGGAGACGTTATCTCCCCGAAGCTCTTTACCGCTGCGTTGGAGGACGTCTTTAAGCTTCTGGATTGGAACGGACTTGGCATCAACATAAACGGCGAGTACATCACTCACCTTCGATTTGCCGACGACATAGTCATTATGGCAGAGACTCTCGGAGACCTCAATACAATGCTCAATGACCTCAGCAGGGTTTCTCAACAGGTGGGCCTTAAAATGAACATGAGCAAGACGAAGATCATGTCTAATGCTCATGCTTCGCTCCACCCAGTAATTGTTGAGAACACTGCACTCGAAATTGTAGACGAGTATATATACCTGGGACACACAGTCCAGCTAGGTAGGTCCAATTTCGAGAAAGAGATCAACCGCCGAATCCAACTCGGCTGGGCAGCGTTCGGGAAGCTCAGAGATGTCTTCTCGTCCAAAATTCCTCAGTGCCTGAAGACTAAAGTCTTCGAACAGTGCGTGTTGCCAGTGATGACGTATGGATCCGAAACATGGTCGCTAACTATGGGCCTCATAAGAAGGCTCAGGATCACTCAGCGGGCGATGGAGAGAGCTATGCTCGGAGTATCCCTGCGAGATCAAATCAGAAATGAGGAGATCCGTAGGAGAACCAAAGTCACCGACATAGCTCAGCGAGTCGCGAAACTGAAGTGGAAATGGGCGGGGCACATAGTTCGAAGAGCTGATGGTCGTTGGGGTCCCAAGGTGCTGGAGTGGCGACCCCGCACCGGGAAGCGCAGTGTTGGCAGACCCCCCACCCGGTGGACCGACGACATCAAACGAGTCGCAGGGAGTCGCTGGATTCAGGCGGCGCAAGACCGAGGTCTGTGGAGGTCCATGCAAGAGACTTATGTCCAGCAGTGGACGTCCATAAGTTGATGATGATGATGATGATGACCTTTAACCGTTGGGCTATTGAGGCTTCAGTTGAGTTCTAAAGTTATGTGGACTAAAGGCTTTACCTACAAATCCTCTCAATGAAATCTCTTCAAAGAGAGCAATGTAGGTAGAAACTTCTCTTTAAACAGAAATTAGAAGCCTTAGAATTCGTCAATGTATTATTAATAAGATTCGTTAAGCGTCAAACATCTGTCTCTCAACTAAGATTAGGCACTGGAGCAGACGTCACGTGGCAAGAGATGATAAAATAAATTTTAAGCAACCCCCATTACAAAGCTAATGGGCTGTATCTCGAAGCTAGGGAATAAAAGATCCGTCGATTAGAAACTTTATGTTTGCAATTTTCCGGAGCTCCCCTAGAGCCTGCGCCGGCGGAAGATACTTGCTTCGCTTCGGCGGACCTATTAAAATAAACAAAATGAATCCGGTCCAAAATGGATGGAATAAGTGCGTGTAAAATTTCACGATATCCTACCTAACAATCTGAATTTACTCCACATACGCCTCTTTTTATACATATACGAGTAAATATCATTGCACATACGTATAACTTCCCGCTGGATCGCAGGCAGCCGCTAGATATTGGCCGCGCAAGACCGAGACCTGTGGAAGTCCATGCAAGAAAACTTTGTCCAGCAGTGGACGTTTATCGTTTGAGAAGGAGAAGACCATATTATTTTTTATTAGCTGATACTGGCGACTTCATCCGCGCGAATTAAAGGTTACCGATAATTTTATCGGTATACATAATATATCGAAATACTATGGCAGTCACTCTTATAGTTTCATTTCCAAAGTTTTTTCTTTATACACCATGACATCGAAATCACTGAATCAAACTTGAGAAATAAAAATCCAAAAAACAAAAATAAGTTCCATACAGAAGTAAATGAGGGTAGTTACAACAATTTTCCATTTCTACTAGCTGCCAACTGTGTTCGTCGTTCCGATTAATGATGCAGTAATGCGTTTATACTGTTACCATGAAGGGTGTAATTACAACGTCTTTTAGTACATGTCGATTAATATTAAGCACCGCAACTTCTTATTACAAGTCAAGTGTTACCTACAACTTGTAGGTACTTGTAGGTAGTTAAGTTACATTCTTGGCGCTACGTTCTTGGCTTGTTTTTCTGGCCTAATCAAATAAATAAGAAAACACAAATACTTTTATCTTGCCTCTGGTTATATTGGTAAATACGCCCATCCCTAATATGTTCTTTTTTAGGATTCCGTACTCAAAGAGTGTCAAAGACTGTGGTCAAAGAGACCCTATTACTAAACAATTAATTTTATTATGACATAAAATGGGATACTTTTAATCCCGATAAAACAAACTGGCACGTGAGATTTTACAACAAATTCGTGGGCATAACCTAATATTCAGTTTAGAAATAAAAGTAGGTCTATTATACGTCGCTGCTATTACATTATTTAAAGGTTTTATCCTAAATAAGAAAAAATATTTTACATTATACATATTTTATAACCCTGAAATACTATAATCCAATCAGTATTCAAAACTTCAAAGCCTCCCTTATTGCTACCCTCTGTACTAAAATGTTATATCTACTCGTAATATTTGGGAAGAAGTATTTTTAAACGAACAATAATATGGCGGGCAGCGGGTTGTAATAAATCTAAAGATAGTCGTAACATAAGAATAACTACTCGAATGGAATCCTCTATGAGGGTTTAGTTTAAGATATGATTTGGATATCAAATACGAAACAAATAAACGTTTATTTTCAGCATAAATATCTTTTATTCGTGATAAAATTTTTGTTATAAATCTGCGAGTCCGTAAAGCCTACTACGGTTGTCAGTTGAAAGATTTTTTATACGGACCATAAAATATATTACATATATTGAAATGTACATAAGAATCTGACGTTTTGCTATAAAGTTTTCCTATTTATTTATTTTTGTAAGTATATAAGCTAATTCCAATTTATTCGCTTTAAATATTCCATTTTAAATTCCTTGGTGATGATACGGTTTTACCGGTAGGAACACAGCTGTCGGTGATGATGCACGACACACGAGGGCCTGATTAGCAGGTCCTCAACAAGTATTTAGGTGAAAAAGAAAACTGCCTTTTGTGGTGTTGTCCAGCAGAGTGTACTGGTTTTTATTGAAATTTGCTTATATACTACATGATTGACAGTGACGTGGAAGAAATGTGTAAATCTGACAATTGGTTAATATTGTCACTGTCACTACGCTAAAGTATTATTTACATATAAAAATGATAGTGCGATGTAGGTAATTAGACAATCCGTCTAATTAAGCTGTTGGCGTAGACAACAGCTTTTAACACTCTGAAACCTCCCTCCAGAGCAGACCAGAGACAATTTAGACCATAGCGTACACAGCAACATCTGGGAAATCAAAAACCGACCAAAAAAAAAATTAAAAAAAAAAAAAGTTATTACGGTTCATGAGATACAGCCCGCTGACAGACAGACGGACGGACGCACAGCGGAGGCACCCTTTGGGTACGGAACCCTAAAAACTCCATAATTTCTAATTTTGGTCGCGACTTTCCTTCATTACCTACATCTTTTTCGAGAGCACAGTCTAATCTTCAGCCAGCGAGCTTGAGCTGTCTCCTCAAATTAAATTATGCCTTTCCATGAATATTATACTTGGTGTCGCAATCTTTTTCCTTTACTTATCCTACGCTCTGTTTTGATATATTCCGCACACGATATTATAATCCAGCACCCAATTTGTTTTTTTTTTTGCTCTACATTATTTATTTCGGAAGGTACCTATTCTGCCGTACTTACCTAACCTAACACACCTAATATAGTTCTTTCATTTCACGAGGGCTCGTGACTCATGGTTGTGTGTGTGTGACATATCTGTATAAGCACGGCCAGTTCAGTCCCATACAAATTTCCATAGCCTTACAAAATCTTTTCCACTATGATGCATGACAATTTTTACAGACATCTCTATATCTACATTAGGTACCTATATGTAGTATGAAGTATTTATAGATCTACAGTAATCTATGATTCTCCTGATGGCTGACGCCCAATCGACGCCATTATTATTGTATTTGGTTTTTTTAGTTTAATTTTCATATATTCTGTCCCAGAATAGCAATTGTTATTTCAATTTATTGAAATATAGTGCAAGTGTTATGTGCCCGTTATAATAATTCGCGTAAGGACGCTTTTTCTTTATAAGTTTCCACAGTGTGAGAAAAGACAAAGTTTTATGGTTTATATTATAAAAGTGTTTAGGATCTTATGTGTTTACCAGTGTGTTGTAATTTGAAAAACGTTTCGTGAAACAAATTATTAAAAATATGACGTCTTAATTGGTGTAGGGTGTATCTAATAAACAAAATTAGGACATATAAGTATATATTAGACAAGATCATAAAGACTTACCTGAAATTCCAAAAATGTGTATAACAAAAGCGATAGGTATTATGTTATTTCAAAGTGAATTAAACAAATATTTTTTACAAAATTTGTTTCTTTATTTCCTATTTTTTATAAATTATAACCTATAGTTATTATTATGGGCAAGGATGGCAATAGGTAGATACCTACGGTACATACCTGTGGTAGATACCTATGGTACATACCTATGGTAGATACCTTCATAACAAAAATAAAAATCCATAGACAAAAATAGAAAAAAAAATTGTTATTACGCCATTGGTTACAGCAGTTTTCCAAAATGATACATTAGCCAATCATGGGCCTTGATTTCGAGGGTTTAAAATTTGTAGGGCACTGAGCCATCTGATACGTAGTATCATAGTAATCTGTGTGTATAAGTGTCCCACCTAGGCTCCTGACAGGCACGCACACTTATGCAATGTGCATGTACACAACGTAACCACAAGTAACTTCGTGAGATAAACGTACTATAACAGCCACACACCCAATTTAATTATGAGTTCGCTAGCTTATGCCGGCGACTTCGTCCGCGTAGTTAGGTTTTAAAAATACCGCGGGAACCCTCTGTTTTTATGATAAAAGGTTGTCTACGTCACTCCCCAAGTCCTCATATATACCCATACACAAAATCATCAAAAATACATAGGAATATCTGGCGAAAAAATCGATTTCCTTTCGCTAATAAAACGTTATGACTTGAGAATTATAATCCGAAAAATCCGTAGGAAAAAGTTTTACCCAGAATTAAGGCTGAGGGTAACATAGTGTCATAAATATTCATAAATTAATTAAAATCTTCTGTATATATTTCAGAACTTTGATAAAAACTGACGGTAGGTAGGTGCGTCTACGTGACAAAGTAAATAAGCACGCCAGTAGCTGCGATCGGACACACATTTCAGCCCTTCCGTACCGAAGTTTTTTATCGTAGAGCCGAGATAAATGTCCGGTTAGCGGGGGTCCAACATTGATTTATACTGAACGTCCATCAGGCAACGAATTACCAAGCAGCGATGTAAATCACCTGACGTCGGAGCTGAATCAATACTTTCCTAATGGCTTTTCAATAAAAATACGATCTCGCTGTAAACACTGGTAGGTATGCGTGATAATAGATTAGATTTGAAAACGTTGTAACGTGGATAACGGAAAATCAAAAAGTTCCCGCGGGATTTTGAAAACGAAATCCACTAGCTGGTCAACTAATGTACTGAACTAATCAACGCTGTAATGAGAGTATTTCATTATGCAACTGGCAAGTATTTTGCAGAAAGTTACACAAAACATGCTTTGGAAGCTTAAAAACTGGCAACATAAACAACAAGAGACGTACCCCCGCCGTTACAGTGCCAATGTTTATTGCAGTAGCAGGTTGGGTGTCAGAACTTTAGACGTAAAAGTCGACGCTCGTAAAACACGATCGCAGGTGGATTAAAAAGGGACAGAATTTTGAGCTAACGGAAGCTTAGAAAAGTAAAATACTAAGGTAGGTAACTAACTAGAAGAAACCAATCTATAGATATTGTTCTGCTGCTTCTCATATTGACTTTGTAATTTAGTTGCAACCAAATCGCGATCAATCTACATACCAACTTACTTCAAACAAACTGAGTAAAATTAGGTAATTAAGTATACTTATCTACCTAAGCTCTGAATTTCAGTAATACATAGGTACATACAGATAGAGATGGCATTGGACACTGTAAAACAATTACATATTATATTTGGGGGTAATTCTCTTAGTGCAGGTACAAATAAGTTTTAATAGCGACTGAAATACAGAATATGCGGACATTCCGGGAATTGGACCTTTTGCGCCTCACGGCCATTGCCTTACTCTACTACCTTACTCTATTGCCTTACTTTATAGTACTCAAATCTTAAATAGGTTAGTATGATAATATTTTTTTTAAAGAATATCAGCCAAGCTGAACTTGACTGATGCTCTCCTCTCCCCTCCAAATAAGTGAAAACTTTTGTTAGGAGTGGGTACGACAACCTCGAGGATCGAACCTGCAAGTCCTGCAACCTTTAAGTTTTCAGTTTGCACCTGTAACCATTGGGCTATTGAGGCTTTCTAAGGTATCACCTAAAGTGCAGTGCGTGCTGTGCAGCAAGAATAATTCGGCTCTAATGGTTAGGAAATAAAATTACTCTCTTAGAGGCAGGGCTCAAGCTTACTTGGTCGCGCTTTACGAACACTTTTTCCGAGCTTTTAAACAGCACACTGCATATTCAGTGTATGAAAGTCAATTAACAGCTCTATAAGCATGATATTCATTAAAGCAGTTCACAGTTTGTAGGTCATCAGCACCAGATAGACAATGTTGCTGCAACATCGCGTCACTCAAGACTTTCATTAGAGGAACACTACTCTATTCGGAATACTCTTTAATTGGACCATAGTGGGAAACCGTTCAGGACCTTATGATTCCAATTTTAAGGTTCTTTTTGGTTTACGGGTCTTAATCACAATGTCCCCATACATGCTTTGCAAATGTCTAACATTGCCATGGGGAAGACGCGCGCTGATGTATTGTATGAACACGGATTACAGCCATAGTTGAGTTTTCATTTCGACGAAAATTGCTGTCTGGTTGGATTTTCAAATTAGCAGAATATATCATATTATACTTATTTTACCTAGGTATCTACTACAGATTTTAATATTATAATTAACTGCGGATTATTGTGGCGATTCTGATGCGATTTTGTTCATTCTGATGTAAAGTGTTTTTTTTTTTTCGCAAGCAGGTCACCTGATGTTAAGTGATTACCGTCGCCCATGAACATTTATAGCGCCTGAGGCACCACCAATGCGTTGCCGGCTTTTTAGGAATTTGTTGGTCCGCCCTTTGAATAACCCCATGTTCTTTAAACACTAAAACAAGGTAGACGAAAATGTTCGTCTCTGATCATTATTATAAATCTGTATTAGTAGAAATAAAAGTGTTTTGAAATATAGCGTAGAATAGCGGTAACGGAACTACTAAAGGATAGTAGTCAATAGTTCTTGCTTTTTATTAACCGGAATATTGCTACTGAACAATAATATAAATAATATAATAAGCATTACTTCAGTAAATCATACGAACAAACGAATTAGGTGCTACTACCAGGGTATGAACATGTCACAGGAGCCACGGGCTAGCCTTCATGAATAAATAAATACCCTTACTTAATAAATAAAAAATTGACAATATAATTTTGAATTAGAAATTTTATTTTTACACATTATCGAAATCCAGACCTTATTTTTAATTTTTGTCTGTCAGTTGTTCCTTGTTAGTCGAGCTAATTTTCGAAATGGCATAACCGATTTAGAAGGGAATTTCGCATTTTTGTAAAGAAAATTATATCTAAAAGGTCTAGGCTACTTTTTATTCCAAAATCAAAAGGTTCCTATGGATTTGTACAATCAGAATCAAAATTTATCACATTCAATTCTGTTAAATTGAGAGCTATTTTTGGATTTAAGTTCGAACGAGACCCTTGTCAACCTTCTTCAAAGCACTAAGCTTTCTGCGAAGCTCCTAGTTTATGAGGTAGGCATGTATGTACCTTATACTTACCTATTTATTTTTTCATAAAAAATGTACCTACTTTTACTTAAGAGTAGATTTTCGTACGAAATATTATTGTCCAAGACATGACTCCACGACGTGGTATGTGCAGATTTAGGTTTCATTTCATTCCTTAAGTGATGTTTCACAAAATCAGTCTATTTTTCGAGTCAAATTGTAAGACACACTTCGACCGTTCCGTAGAACAAAGTCTCATCTGCTAAATTCATAACTTGAGATTTGAGCCTTGCAGGTATAACTTTTAAGACTCAAATTTCAAGTCGTGAATTTAGTAGATGAGACTTTGTTCTACGGAACGGTCGACTTGTAAGATTGTAAGTCTACATGCAGGACGTTCAATTCGTCAAATGTTAAATTTCTGTAAACATACCGCTGTATGCTCCTGCCCTCATAATTTTTACGTAAGTAATATATGCCCACAAACTGATTCCAACCAAATGCCCAGGTAATTTATATTTCATAACACCCATGTTTAGGGATGCTACATACGATCAAGGTTGCCGTCAAGTTGCGTACTTGCGCTACTTTCCCAATTACTCGATGCTTTTATCTCATCCCCAGATTTCACACGTCAGACAGCAGACTATATACTCCTTCTGATGTACCTGTAGCGTTATCTCTCTCGATGAAGTGGTACAGCTTTCTGAAGCTTTCCTAGGTATCGAACCAAAAGTATCGATACTTTTTTGAATCCGTAAGCATCATGCAAACTTGACGGCAGACTTGATCATATGTGGCCTCTCTTATGTAGGTACTTACTTAGTTGATCCAGTACAGTTTACATCCGGATGCCGGACGTCATTTCGCGACCGGAAAATCGCCAATCTCCTCTCCCTACCTGCCCTTTTTTATGTTTCATACTCGTGTTGCAACATCTGCTACCATCGATCGAACCCTCCCACTTGTATTAGAAATGAAAAGTATACTAGTTATATCGATGTATCAAACTATAAAAATATTGCCATACTTTATACCTACCTTATATTATTACGTATACCTATGTACTATAAGTATAGGTACTCTACATAAGTGGTTTTTAGGGCGCGGACACACGAAACTGCCGTGCGGTTGTGTAAGAAAATTGTCATTTGACCTACGGTTTACATTTATTAATTGACCAGAGAACGCCCGCGACTTCATCCGCGTCTTCAATTCACAATCGACCAGTTCGTAAATCCCTACAGTTTAGGTGGGCAGAACCCCAGAAGAATATTTAAACCTGTCAATTTGAAATATGTAGTTTAAAGATTTTCTGCAATATAGACTACTGGCCCGGTCCAAAAATGGATGGGTCATCTGAACCACCAGGTGACCTATATAGGACGATATAAGAGCATAAAATAATACGATTCAGCACTATGCCGTCACTTGTAAGCTGTCCAACTGAGTGCTGGTGAGAATTGAAAAGTGCAGGTAGAGGGAGTACATTTTGGTCATATATTTTTGTACGGCATTTTTACCATCGATAGGTCCATGAAAAATAATAAGAAAGCGCGCAGTGCCGTACAAAAATGTGGATCCACAAAGTCGGTAAACTTTTTTGATTTTCTGAAAATTTCCAGGGTAAATTTGGTCATTTGATTCTGTACGGCATCAGCTTCATACTGTTTCAATACAGCTTCTAATCCATTATTCCGCAACGCCGTACAAAAATCATGCGACAAGGGAAAAAAATCGAGGGTTGCAACCCCCTCTCTTTTCGTGGTCCAGGGGGTGATTTGATACAACATAAAATTAATTTATTTTGAAAGTATTTTATGCATAGATAATATTTTTTTACATGCCGTACATTTTCGTTGGTCCAAAGTTTTGTAGGGGTTGAGGTCCTTGAGTTTTTTTTCCCCTACAAAACTTTGGACCAACGAAAATGTACGGCATGTAAAAAAATATTATCTATGCATAAAATACTTTCAAAATAAATTAATTTTATGTTGTATCAAATCACCCCCTGGACCACGAAAAGAGAGGGGGTTGCAACCTTCGATTTTTTTCCCTTGTCGCATGATTTTTGTACGGCGTTGCGGAATAATGGATTAGAAGCTGTATTGAAACAGTATGAAGCTGATGCCGTACAGAATCAAATGACCAAATTTACCCTGGAAATTTTCAGAAAATCAAAAAAGTTTACCGACTTTGTGGATCCACATTTTTGTACGGCACTGCGCGCTTTCTTATTATTTTTCATGGATCTATCGATGGTAAAAATGCCGTACAAAAATATATGACCAAAATGTACTCCCTCTACCTGCACTTTTCAATTCTCACCAGCACTCAGTTGGACAGCTTACAAGTGACGGCATAGTGCTGAATCGTATTATTTTATGCTCTTATATCGTCCTATATAGGTCACCTGGTGGTTCAGATGACCCATCCATTTTTGGACCGGGCCAGTAGTCTAATAGAATTAGTACCAATGAAAGTTTTAATCCTAACTAGGACTATTGTTTGTTTGTTGGTTTGTCATTCAATCACGCAGCAACAAAACAACAGATCGACATGATTTTTTTTTGCATGGATATTTTTTGCATGGTTTTGAGAACCTGGAGTGACATAGGCTGTTTTTTGTTTAGGCTTGTCCCGAAAAACAAAAGGTTCCCTTGAGATGTTTACAAACCCATGCTGAAGAAGTCACGAGCAAAAGCTTTTTAGCAATAAAAGAAAGACAAAAAAACCTGTAAACTATTTAATAATATAACCTACTACAATAATTTAAGTATCTATTCAACTATACTTCATCTATCAGCTTGAAGCGGTTGTGCTGCGGTTCTGGTATTACATTGAAGTACTTCTTAAATATTGTCTGCTGCTCCCGACCTGCGTATATTCTTTTTACCCATGTGTGGTCCCAGTGTGGGTCAAACTTTTCACAGGTTACGACAACCTTGCCCGCCTCAATGGCAAACAGAGTGCCATTTCTTCCAAAACCCACCTGAAATTAAATAATTTTTTTTTTTAAAGAATATTAGCTATAGCTGTACTTTACTAATATTCTCCTCTCCCCCTCCAAATAAGCGGAATGTTTGTGTTAGGAGTGGGTATGGCAAAAGAGCAAAGGATCAAACCTGCTATCTTTTAGTTTTCACCTTTAAATATCAATATTGAGGTTTATTTTTAATATTGAGGTTTTTAATTGTGAAAGTTTTTATATTCTGGAGAACTCTCAGGCATGCACTCAATATCTTAACCATTACACTTTTACCTGTGTACATACAATAATATAAATAAAGTACAATATCACCAACCCATCCACAGGTCACAACTGAGTGCCCAATGCAAACTGACATACATTCACGCACCCTTGCCAACATTACAAAGATCTCTTCAGCATGCAATTTGAAGTCTTTAACTATTAGAATTTCAATACTCTGTATGCAATATTATAACAAACTTTAATCAACAATTTCTCAATTCATTGACTAGTCAAAATAGGTTGTAGTTGTGACATTATCAGAGGCTTAACTGCTATAGTGGTGCTGACAAAAGCTAAGAATTTATCAAAAAAAACTTTTCTAACTAAAAATTATCATAAGTATTTTGATTAAGAAAGTATTTTTAATTGTTCACTACACTACTTACTATGTAGTAGTGAGCAAACTATTTATCTTACTAATTATCCTCAATAGCCCAATGGTTACAGGTACAAACTGAAAACTTATAAGATTGCAGGTTCGATCCTCACCCCTGTTCACTATTGTTGTACCCACTTTTAACACAAGTTTTCACTTATTTGGAGGGGAGAGGAGAACATCAGTCAAGTTCAACTTGGCTGACATTCTGTTTTAAAAAAAACTGAGGAAAATACCTATCGTTTTTCATACCATCGCACATTCTCAAATATCATTTGGGAAAACTGACTCAACTTTGTGAACCAAATTAAGTTTTTTCAACTTACATTTAATCCTGGAAGAAAGCGGGTAGTGAGTTGTGTAGCTAATATGTGACCTTTGGTCACATTGTGACCATCTTGCACCTTCCAGCCTCTATGTTTAGGTCTCACTTTACAATTTGTGTTCTTTGTACTGCCTCCTGTTTTTTTACTCGCATAACGAATTGCATCTGTGGATTTATTATTAAAGAATATTAGCCAATAAAGGACTAGCACTTCTTTTTCCTCACCAATTAGGTGTAAAACTAGTGCTAAGAACAAGACAATAGTGGAACAGATGGGGGATAGGATAAATATAGAGGGCTTTATAAAATTATCCTATCTTCCCAGCTTTGCATAAACGAATTTGTAAATAAACGTGAAAAGTTCTTTATGATAATAATTACAGCATTGAAATCCCCTCTATAAATTTAGATTGAAAACCTCAGTATTTAAGAGTACCTATGAGAAAAGTTAGGTGTTAGGTTATTTATTTTATAAGCCGTAGTTATAAACTTCGATTCTTAACGAACGATTTAATTCTAGTCTGCTATTCCTAGAGATAGTTTAAGTTTATGACTACACATAAATCTATGCCGTAAGTGATGTTTTACTGCTTTTATTGAAAAATGTACGAAAGGTTAGGGCTTACCGAGAAATGCTGGTTTTGTTTTGCTTGAATTTAGAATTATATTCCAGGACATAGCTTTTATAATTTAGTTGACTTACTTATTAATTCTTTACTTTTAGACTTAATAAAAAACTAATAAAGTACCTATTATAATTATTAAATTGTTCCTTATTATTTTCTTGATTTAAAGTGACAGTTGAGTGTTGACACAATTGATTGACATTGACAGTTGACACAATACCATGGAATAAGAAAGTACCTACCTACCTACCTAATTCTTCTTGTGTTCTTCTTAGGCTAAAATGCTAAAATAATTTTATTTGTTGTTTACATTTCCTAAGTTAGGTACCTACTCGGGTAAGCAACTCAACAGTGCGAATCGATTATTCATACAAATCAGCTCAATAGTTCAGTTTAGACAAGTTTATACTAGTGGTTCGCCCCGAACTAAGACCTCGCGGTATCCTATAATTCCCAAAAGATAGTTTTAATTATATATTGTAATAATTAACTTTTAACATTAGACGCAATAAAATATAATAATAGTTTAACTCAATACAGCGCCATCTATTAGCATTATTGTGAACCTAAAGAATCTATTAGGATTAAAAATTAAATAGTTTCGTTTCTTTAAATATTTATCTAATTTTAGTATTTGTTGTTCAAGTACAGGATATAACTGAATTTACAACCAAGTTTCAAGTTCTAATATGTAGTAATTTTTGGCTCAAATTAAATCTCCACTTTGAAAGCCCCCATTTCATCAATTTTAAGGGAAAAATTAAAAAAAAGACGTGTGGCACTCGGGGACTGCCGCGGTAAAGCTATTGCATAGCATTTTTTATCAACGCCATCTAGCGGTGAGAGGAGTCCCGTGTCAGGTTATTTTCGTTACGGAATTTCTGGATTCGGTCTCCACGCTCAAGGCCCGCGATAGAAGCTATGCAATAGCTTAAAAATATATTTTTGTACTCTGTTCAAAATCGTCTTTAAAAAGATATATCGCAAGTCTATGTAATGCAACAAAAAAAATTTTACTTCTCACACGCTTCTATGAGAGCTCCCCTGAAATAAAGCTTTTTATGTTTTTTATGCAATATTCGGCTGAAGGCCATCAGTTTACATATTATATTTAAATTGGCTGTATCCTTGGGCGGTTTTATGAGAAAATCGATCAGCAGTTTAGTTTAGTTACACATGTACACTACCTACGTATATGGGAAAGTTAAATGATGTTTTTTCCTTGTTAAGCACCTACCTACTTACTAGTTTGATTACCTACATTTAATAATTAATTAATACTTTAATAATAACTACTAATAATTACTCATTAAAAATATAATTTAATGAGTAAACAGTAATAATAATAATCCTTAAACCAAAATATAGACGAGGGTTTTCAATAGCGCAGTTTTGTTATATTTTTTTATTTTTTTTAAATAATGTTACATAAATTATGATACAAAATTGCAATTTGTGATAGTGACAGGAAGAGATTATTCAACTTTAATCTAATTACTTAGGTACCTACCTACTTCCTCTGTACAGGTACCTACCTATTTTATTTTTTGGGGATTGAGATGGATGTATACCTACTTATTATAGGTACATAACATATAATAATATTATAATATGTATAGTACACAGGTATAGTAGGTATCTTTGATAGGTATACCTATTATACAAGCAAAATAAAAAATTAGTTTACTAATTCAGTAAGTAGGAAGTTAGCCACCTGATTCTGAGTCCCTCAGGGTTGGATTTTTCATTAGCCTCGTGATCTTGACCTATGTACTTTCTTTTTTTAATTATTTAAGTGCAACATGGAATCATGTGTTTAATCTATCTCAACCTGATTTTAATTGAAAAAAACAAGTAAGTAGGTGGTACCAGGTAGTAACCTGGTGTTAAAATTCGTCATTTCTAACGACAATATTTAACACGTTTTATAGCTATATCCCTAGGGATATAAATATATCACAGCTACAACTATCTTACTGCGACAGAAATACAAATTCTGTGAAAATTTCAAGTAGGTATCTACGGTTCATGATATACATTCCGCTGACAGACTGACGGACGGACGGAAGGATAGCGGAGATTGAGTAATAAGGTCCCTTTGGGTACGGAAAATAAAAAATCATTTATTAAGCTATTGCATAGCTTCTATCGCGGGCCAGCGTGGAGACCGAATCTAACCTGACACGGGACTCCTCTACGGTGAGCCGCTAGATGGCGTTGATAAAAAATGCTATGCAATAGCTTTACCGCGGCAGTCCCCGAGTGCCACACGTCTTTTTTTTACTCTAGATAGTAGGCACCGAACTTTACAAAATAAGGTACCTCGTATATTTCAACCTAGCCAGATAAGCATGGGCCCTAAGCTACATGAAAAAACATTCATCTCCTTTACTACATTTAGGAAACACTCGTGGTGCAACCGTTGTACATAAGTAAATATTTAACTTCAGAGATTCGCACAGCTGATTGCGTTCAGGATTGCAACCTTACATAGGCTATATAGTCACGGGTGGTTAGTCGCACTAAGTGGACGTATTGGACTTACTTACTTGAATTGATAATAGTAATATCAATATTCTTTCATACGAGAAAAGCTTAAATACAGACGGAAATGATTGCGATTATAATATTACTCGTATTAGTGATTATAGTTTTGGTTTCGTGGTTCGTTTTATTGAGAGATTGTAAAAGATTTAATATTCCCGGTCCTGCTCCTCTTCCTGTGGTGGGCAATGGGCATTTATTCGTCACTAAGCCATCAGGCAAGTTCGCTCATAATATTCTTATGTGATTAATTTAATATCTAATGTAGATAACACTCAAGTAATTTTACATACATTGTTTTTTTAGTTACTTTTAGTGTTTACATTTATTTTTATTTGAATAAAATATAATTACTATTATATATTTAAATATAAATAGAAATCATATAAAGTATACATATAGTAATATGGTTGATGAAAGATTTGCTTACCATTACCATTAATTTACTAACTGGTACCTAATAAAGCTGACTAACATTTTCAAAAATAATGCGCAACTCGCTCTTTGATCAAGCTCTTTGAGCCTACGTCTCCCTGGCCTACTATGAAGGTACTAAGGTTTGTTTGGCCCGTTTTTACAGAATGAATAAAAAAACGGCCAAAATATAAAAAAAATATCCTTCTAATTCATATTAAAAAAAAATACGAGTCGGACCCGCACACGACAGGTTCCGTACCATCGTAAAATTTTAACAAAAGCAATTATTATGTCTAAAAAAGTTTATTGTATGGAGAGCCTCTCTAGTTTTTACCCCAAATCCTGAGCTCCCCACGTATGAACTGGAGTTATCGGAAATACATACCTACTCTTAAAATAAATTTAATACCAAATTCTTTGTTTACAGAATTCTTACCACTTCTTCACAAATTGCAATTAGAATATGGAGATGCTTTTCGAGTGCATTTTTTTCACAACCCGTATGTGGTGTTGGCACATCCCAAATATGTAGAGGTAAGATTTATATTTGTTCACCTGACTAGCATACTATGTGCCTCGTCTACGTAGAACAATTTTTTTTAAATCCCCGAGAGCCCTGTATTTTCTGAGATAAAAACCTACGTAGCACTACTCCAGTTCCTCAACCATATCCAAAAAATCATTTCGATCCGTTACTCCGTTACTGCCTGATTAAAGGACTAACCAACAAACCACAGAAGTATATGGAGCAACAAACCAACAAACAAATTTTATTTCCTACTAATTAGATATACCTTTAAGCCTCAATAGCCCAACGGTTAAAGGTGCGGATTGAAAAATCAAAGATCGCAGGATCATTATTTAAAAGTGTTATTATGTTTGACAAGCTGCAAGGTAATTTTATAAAATATGTATCTAATTATTTTATTCACTTTCAGCCACCTTGAACGGAATTTCTTAGGGTAGTAAACCGTCACGTCGGCTTCAGTCAGCTATGCGATTCTCAAAAGCAAAATACAACTTACATCGGTTGCGCATCGGATGTTACTTTAGATGTAGCAGCTAAATATAAAGAAACGTCCGATGCGCAACCGATGTAAATTGTATTTTACTTTTAAGAATCACCTTGCTGAAATCAACCTTCGGTAGGACATCATGCATAGTTTAATGATAAACAATATTTTGCGAGCAAGATTTATCCGCAATTTCATCATAAAAGATTTGATCATCACTCATTATTTTGTCGGCGACAAAAAACAGCCGCAACATTTGTTTTGCTGATAAATTACAAAATTATTAGCCAATTACGAGTCTCTTAGACCGGAGCCGCCTGTTAATGAGATGATGATGATGACGCGACAGCTATTTCATTGAAACAAACTAACATAATCATGTACTTACCTATAAGTAGAAAATTTTATTTAATATAGTAATTGAGTGGTGGGCTGAAAACTAAAAGCACGTCTAAAAGGTAGACGAGATCCCTACCCGTTGCACTATTGTCATACCAACTCTTAGCACAAGATTAAGCTTGACTGGCAGTGACTATTAGGTACCTAGTCAAATTTATTTTGACTAATTCTTTTTTTTTATACACTTTATTAGATTATCAGGTTCACCTTCAAAGTATGAATCTTTTTAGTTTATATAAAACGTAATAATAAGGGCCCAAAGCCGCCCCTAAAATCTGCCGCGCTATAGCCAGCAGCCGCACTGGTAAATCCACCACTGTGAAATACAATAATTGTGTACATTATTTTCTATTGAATTTATAATAAGTCAATAATTGCTCATAGCACGGCCCGTACTAATATAAAAAAACTGTTTTTCAAGGAAATAAATCTTGCAATTGCGAATAATTCTTTGTTCAGTTATAATTACGAATTTGAACTGAAATTACTCGTAGTTAGCGTTGCCAGGCGTCCGGATAAAGCCGGACATAGGTAGGCTTTTTGATTGCGTGTCCGGCCAAAATGAACGGTGTCCGTCTTGTCCGGCTTTTGTTAGGCTTTTCACATTTCGCAAACAAGCGAGCGCCGAGCGTGGCCTAGCGCAGCCTGCGCAGGCGACTTGATTGAAACTTGATTTTACATACAATTTTTTTGTCGTACCTATTAATACTGAGACAAAATCCTCAATAATATAGGGTGTCCGGCTTTTTTACCCAAATGTCCGGCCAAACTGGCTGGTCTGTCCGGCTATTAGGTTTGGCGACCTGGCAACCCTACTCGTAGTTGTGCCCGTTGTAGCCCCAAGATGTTTATGGATTTAAGAAAATAGTTTTAGGGCTTGTTTAATCACAATATTGTTTGTAGGACATTTACTCGTATATCGTCATAATATTTCTAGATTTACGTATAAATACTTACTAACAAAACGTACTTGAACTACTTGCCTAACGTGTGCACCTAGTAGGTATTTATGAATGTTGTTTTTATAATTCGCAGCCCTTATTATCAGATAATGACATGATCACCAAAGGCAGATCCTATTACTTCCTTCGACCTTGGCTTGGAGACGGTCTTCTTACATCAACAGGTAGGTAAGGATTTTTTAATGCAAGATAGCGTTGTAAGTAGGTACCTACCGAGTTACGTTAATGGGTCGTTCTACTTTTCTACCGACAATGAAACGACGTTTTTCTGTTTTTTTGGTTTTTGAACTATCTATAATTGTGTTTTATGTGTGGGATTTAAAAAAAACTGCATCTGTGTTTTCGTTAGTACTAATTAAAGTTTCCTTCCTAGCTAATATTGATTCTTTTTTAATGTTGGTTTTTGAAAAAATAATGTGACAGAGTGGCCTTTTTCTGTAGAGACAACATTTCAGTTTACCACTCTGTCACGGCATTATACGGAAAACGAACGTATAAAATATGCTGGTTAGAGAACATGAAAAATGACATAATATTAATAGATAAGAAAAATATGGACGTTTATTCGAACCGAATAAAAACCGTTTATATTAATACTCCAACGAGATGCCATAATAAGAAGAAAGACAGACTATTGTCGGTAGAAAAGTAGAACGACCCTAATACGTTATAACAATCATATCTGAAGCAACATTGTATTGTAAGGTACAACAACAAGATACAATGCAGTCACGAATGTGTGCCTAGCAATTACGAGTAAATGCTTTAACGGTGAAGAAAAATTAATGAAAAAACCTGCATGCCTGAGAGCTCTGCATAATGCAGATGTTTTTCCACGAAAACTACGAAACTGTGGAACCAACTTCCTGAGACGGTGTAACTATTAAATTACAACATGAGGTTATTCTAATAGCTGACCAAAATTCCTGCAAAGCCGGAAAGGATTTTCTCAAGTGGTAAAATGTTCATGGGCGGTAGTAATCACTTAACATGAGGTGACCCGCCTGCTCGTTCGCTCGCTAAAAATATTTAAAAAAATGCTCTGAACGGTGTGTGAAGTCTGCGCATTTGCTTTGGGCCAGCCTAGTGGTTTATGGCCCATTATTTCTTCTCTGAGAAGACCTGCGGTCAGTAGTTAGCCATTGATGGATTTCTGATGATGAAGATTAAATATAAATGATGTATAGTAGATATAGAAGATATCTTGTCACGCTTGCCTTGAAGGTAGTAAATTCTTACCAAGGTGCACCTGTTACGGGGGTCAGAAGGCCGTTCAACATTGTAGGTCTCAGAAAAGTTGCACAGAAGTAATAGGTGTACGTACCTAGTATTTACGTAGTTATCCCCATAAGAAACGGAATTCTTTACTCTGTTCTGTATTGTAGGTAGGTATGCCATAATTATATGTATTGACTATCGACTTTATGTGACCCGGGCATGTCAAAATAGAAATATTCATTATTCATTATTATCATCTACTTATTTTTGTGGACTCATCGATGTTCGTAATAAATTATGACTGTAGGTATAGCATACAGCGTAAAATATATATTAGTGGTTGTTTACCCGCCGCAGAACGGTTTTCCCCCAATAGTACCTACTTTCGAAATATGTAGTTTAAATTGAAAATAAACAATTTTTTTTGTTATGAAATAATTTAGTTTTGAACATTAGGTAAATCTAGTCTAATCTAGCCTGCACGCGCGAAGTTGTGCGGGTTTATGGGTTGAATGTACACTGCCATACACCTTCCAAATTAGCCTACTATCATCTTAGACTGCATCATCGCTTACCATCAGGTAATTTCACCAACGTAAAATAAATCTCATCCAAGCATCTTGATATTTTGACAGTTTTTTTGTATTGAAAATCTACCAAAATAGGAAAACGACGCTTAGATATCCTATCACTTATCTTTTCATCTGTAACTTTTCATTTATCGTTACGTGATCGTTACCTTCTCACTTTTAAGGTTTCAGATGGAGGACAACTCGCAAATTTTTGACGCCAGCATTTCATTTTAACATATTGCAAAACTTCTTGCCTGTTTTCCTGAAAAACGAGAAGATTTTAATTGAGAAACTCCAAAATTACGCGGATGGAAAATCGTTTGACGTGTTTCCGGTCATAGCGTTAACTGCTTTAGATAATGTCATAGGTTAGTACCTATCTCTAGAAATAAATCTCTGTCACTGCAGGTAAGTATAGTTTTAGACACAGGTTTTAGAACTAAAGTTAAGTTTTATTGTAACATTTTAATTTAAAAAAAAGTTAAGTTTTAGTTTAGACTTGTTTAAGTATAATTTTTTTTTTGTACAAGTTTTACGGTTGCACTGTTTTATTACAGAGTTCCCATAACTGACTTCTGAGGTATTACCTTCTAATAATCAGACCCATCCAGGGTCTGATTATGGAGCCATCATCTAAGACCAGAGTAATTGTCATGACGAATCACACGAGCCCAAACTCGATCGGATTACGTTGTTTTAGTACAGAGTTCTTATTGCTACCTTCCAGCTCCATCATCCAAACCTGAATATCATCTAGGACCAGAATTCTCTGTCAAGACAAGTCAAAAAATTCCAAACTCGATGGGGTTATATAAAACAATAGGTTGATTACAGAGTTCCCCTTTCCACGTTCCGACTAGATCCTGGATATCATTTAGGATGAAAGCATAATGGAAATCTCTGCAGTAGTAGCTGAGCTCGAAAAATATTACCTACCCGTATACATGTATGTTAGGACCTTAAACACTTTCTCGTATATATGTTAATAATGAAATATTATCTTACAGAGTCTATTATGGGAGTGTCTATCGAAGCTCAAACCAACAGTGAATCAAAATATGTAAAAGCAATTGAAACGTAAGTGTACCTACATTTTCCGTTTAAAAATCATACGCTAAAAAAACTTCCAATAAAATTAACGTTTCTTTATTATAGAATAGCCAAGATTATATCGTTGAGGATGCGAAACCCCTTCGCGGGTGAAGATGCAATTTTTAACTTACTCAAATATAAGAAAACTCAAGATGAAGCCGTGAAGATTCTGCACTCTCAGACATCGAAAGTGATAGACATTCGACGAGAGGAATTGAAAAATGCAAACGTAACTAGCTTGGAAAAATATAGCGACACTGGTAAAAATACTTTTGATGAATATATCCTTGGTTCAATTGTCTGCTAAGAATAGTTCTTAAAGTCAACTCGAGGTCGGTCGAGGTGATTTTAAAAAAGACGATAAGGCAAACTAGACTTTATCTAAGTGAACAAGGATAGGTACTATATTAAAAAATTAAACCTTTTAGAAAAATTTCAAAAGATACTTGTACCTACTTATATAATATAATATTCAGACCTGACCTTTTATTTGTACAATTATAAATCTGATTGTTGCTGCCATTCAACTTGTTATATAGAAATTCGATATCTGCGTAATTAAGCTCGACCTGATTAAATGCTATAAATAAAACCCTTATTGATTACAGTTCGTATGCAAATATGTACTTGCAAACTTTGATCTATAATAATTTATATTTTATCCTTAGATACGTGTCAACTTATTTTACATTTTCATTTTCTTTATGACATTTCTAGTTGATGCCCGCGGCTTCGCTCGCGTGGATTTAGTTTTTAAGATCCCGCGAGAACTTCTTGATTTTCCGGGATAAAAACACAGATCACATGTCACTCTCCAGGTTCTCAACTGTACTCATGCAAAAAATCATATCGATCCATAGCTCTGTTGCAGCGTGATTGAAGGACAAATCAACAAACAAACAATTTCGCATTTATAATATAGTAGGATACTAGGATTGCATTGCTCTATGCTGCTCTCCAATCTCTACCGTCTTTCGCACCTCGACAGTTCTGAATCATGCTTAATATGAATTAAACTGAGTTAGGTCAGTTATTTTACAATTATGTAATTATGACTTAATTCAAGGTATCAAAAATAAACACGCCTTTTTGGATTTACTTTTACTATCCACGGCCGATGGAAAAAAAATCGACGATGAACACGTGCGAGAAGAAGTCGACACATTCATGTTCGAGGTAAGACATTAAATATAATATTATTAAGTTGTTAAATATGTAATTGCATTTTAATTCTAAATATATTACTAACACGTGCAGGAAATGAATCTTGACTAAACCTAATTGGCTCATGAAGACTGAAGCATAAACAACGCGTAACGGAACCGAATGACAGAATTTCACGTAACTGCGCGCTTACCTACATAATTGTGTACAATTAAACAAATATGTATTACAATTAAAGTAACTAGGTATATGCCTGTGATGTTGAAATGACTACTTACCTCTCTTATTAAGCTATAAATTATTTATTATTTTTAAGCTATTGCATAGCTTCTATCGCGAGCCTTGAGCTTGGAGACCGAATCCAGACATTCCGTAACGAAAATAACCTGACACGAGACTCCTCTCACCGCTAGATGGCGTTGATAAAAAATGCTATGCAATAGCTTTACCGCGGCAGTCCCCGAGTCCCACACGTCTTTTTTTTATTATTTATTCTATCTGTAAAGGCTTATTACGCCTGAACCGATTTTGACGGAACATTCACAGGCAGGTAAAGTATTATACAAGGAAAGACTTGGGTTACCTACATTTTATATTATATCAACTTTTCAGGGTCATGATACAACCACATCCGGTATCTCGTTCACTTTATATTGTCTATCAAAACATCCTGAAATTCAGGAGAAAATTCTTGAAGAACAAAGGAGTATCCTGGGAAAAGATTTGGATAGGGATCCAAGTTACACGTGAGTAAAATAACTAAAACCAATGAACAATAAATGACTCATGATAACATGAGTTTAAACGCTGTCTGTTATTTTAGCGAATTCTTCGATAAGAATTATGTTTACTAGTTGCTGCCCGCGACTTCGTCCGCGTCTATTTAGTTTTTAAAATCCCGCGGGAACTCTTTGATTTTCCGGGATAAAACGTAGCCTATGTCATTCTCCAGGTCCTCAACTATAGATACCCATGGAAAAAATCAATTCAATCCCTAGCTCTGTTGCAGCGTTATTGATAGACAAACAAACACACTTTCGCATTTATAATATTAGTAAGGAAGTAAAGATTATTATTAAGGATTTCTGTCACTATCACGGTGCCTATCAAGATCGATACCTGACCATGGAGCTATAGCTAGCTATATCCTTCAAGTACCTGACAGATAGACTGGTAATTCTTGGCATTTATATTTTATATGCATTTATAGTAATATTGATTCATATTAGATGAGCCGTTTACATCTGGTTTACATAGATAACATTGTTTCATTATGTACTTACCTATGCTATTTTTTTTCTCTGCTTGTGGTTACATTTCCAGTGCTATAAATATGATTCGAAGGATTTTTATGAAGGTTTCATGACGAAGAAATATCTAATAATTATTATATTCTATAAGTAAATATATTTAATTATAATCTATATGTATTAAATACTAATCAATGAGAAGTAAACTTAGCAATAATTATTGTTAGGTCTAGTAAGTAATATCTATGAGTTACTTAAATAATAATCTGTTCTTTACAGAGAATTAAAAGAGATGAGATATTTGGAGCTGGTCATCAAAGAGAGTCTTCGAATGTATCCCTCAGTACCACTCATTGAAAGGCTTATGACTAAAGATACTGGTGAGTATAATATTTTTGCTTACATTTACACCATAGATACGTTCTTTGAACCTTTTAATTTGATGCCAAGATCATCTTTGGGTCATTGAGCCAGCAAAGTTAGTAGTAGATTTGTGGCCTTTGTGGTAGCTAGGAAGCTATGATAATATTATGTATGTTTTTCTCAAAGAATTTTTATAGGCCATAATCTACCTGCTGGCCCAAAGCAAATTGGCTGACTTCACACAACCTTTTGACGACCTCCCTGGCGCAGTGGTGAGCGCTGTGGTCTTATAACTGGGAGGTCTCGGGTTCGATTCCCGGCGGGGGCAGTTTCGGAATTTATAATTTCTAAATTGTCTCTGGTCTGGTCTGGTGGGAGGCTTTGGCTGTGGCTAGTTACCACCCTACCGTCAGACGTGCCGCCAAGCGATTTAGCGTTCCGGCACGATGGCGTGTAGAAACCAATAAGGGGTATGGGTTGAATTTACACTGCTATACCCCTTCCAAGTTAGCCCGCTACCATCTTAGACTGCATCGTCACTTACCATCAGGTGAGATCGCAGTCAAGGGCTATCTTGTCATCGAATAAAAAAAAAACCTTTGAGAGCGTTATGGAGGACTCTCATGTTGAGATCTACACACAAAATATACCCTGACGTAAATCTGTCTCGTTTTAACTCTGTCTTGAGTCTGAGCAGATCAGCAGAGAGATAGTACAGTCTATATCGATAGAAAAGGTTACAAAGAATGGGGAAGGTCACAGAGATACTTACAACCATCAAGAAGAGAAAATTGGAGTATTTTGGGCACGTGATGCGTAACACCGACAAATATGAACTCCTTCAACTGATCATGCAGGGGAAAGTGGCAGGTAGGAGGCCTGACCGCAGAAGGATATCGTGGCTAAAAATCTTGCGCCTGGTTTGGGAAGAGCACAAGAGCACTGTTTAAAGTAGCGGTCTCAAAAGTTGAAATCGCCCTAATGATTGCCAACCTTCGCAAGGAGACGGCACATTAAGAAGAAGATCTTTATTAGGGTTGCCAGATTTTTTTTCAGCCTATAAGGGACAAATGGTTAAATGGGCAAAAAAATACGGGATTTCAGTTTTTTACCCGGGACAAATAAAAAACAAAATTATTTAGTGTCATTTTTTTATTTTTTTTTATATATTTCCGAGAATCGAGTCAGTTTTAACATTGTCATTTTGACACTAACACTGTCGTTGATGATGTCGAGTCACACAATTAAACCGTACGTTTTACGAACGTTGTGTGTGTTAATACTTAGATCGATTTCATAATGAAAAACGAAGTACCTACGCTTCAAATACGGGACAGAGCCAGTCCCCCCGGGACATTTTAAAATATGCCTAAAATACGGGATGTCCCGGGAAATACGGGACGTCTGGCAACGCTAATCTCTATAGACTGAATCATATCAGCCTCAGTCGTGCACTTCCTCACCGTTTTTTCCTTCACCGTTGAAACAAGTGATATTTAATTAAGTAGTCAGTCAGTTAATGATATGATTGCATGATCATATTAAACCTACAGTCAACATAAACACGTGGGAAATTAATTACTGAGCAATTAATTACGATACGTATTTCAATGTCAACTAACTAATAATCTTTTCTCGCTTAGAAATATTGGATATCTCATTTGTGAGTGGTCTAAGTGTCAGCTTAATTACAGGTAATTACTAAGGTACGGAAACTTAATGAGTACCTTCCTCATACCTACCTACAACGGTGCCTTAGATACATTTCTCTAAGTAGGTATGCGGCGCCTATAAGCCTGTGAGGGTGTGAGATTTTCTGGAATGTCGTGACCAAAGTCGGAACCAACGCGACTAAATTCTGTCATAGTGTTGTACCACTTTATGACAGAACGTTGTGCTTGCTGTTAGTACACTCCTGTCAACGTCATCCAGTCATCCGAGTGCCATTAGAAACTTGTCGTACTAATACTTTATGAGTACTTTGTGAATAGACAAAACCCTGACAAAACCGGTCTAGATGCGACACGCATGGTATTTGTTTATCCCACCACGTTTTTAACTTGCCGTTTTTCAAAATTCTAATATTGTGTTATTTAAAAAAAGTCATGGTCATCATCAGCTTAAATGTTATATCCTTCAAGGATTGTCGAAGCTTCAAGGCTTAAATGCATCCACTTTTTTTTTTTTTTTGTTGGACATAAGCCTCTTTTGAGTAGCGCCAACGTTGCCTACCCTCGGCTTTTCACATCCAATCGATTTTTTTTTAATCGATGCCTGCCACTTTCCGGATGTCATCGCTCCATCAAGCCGAGCACCCTACACTCGAGTTGCGGTCTCCACTCGAGGACCTTACGACTCCAGCGGCCATCGGGCCTCCGCCAAATGTGGCCACTGACCAGCCCATGGCCACTTTAACGTGCTGGCCTTGAGAGCAACGTCAAAAAAAGCGTCCAGTCGTCGTCTGTCGTATATCAAAAAGTGGAATATCATCCTCTCTTTGGTTGCATACTGTTATGCAGAAAATCCGCGCCGAAAGTATACGTATTTGATTTTGTGTTAAAAAATGTCACTCGCTTCGTAAGTTCGCATTGCAATATGCATAATATTGTGGCGCACACATATTCAAACGTGTACCTATAAAAAATTCCGAAACTAGTTCTTTTGTGACCTGTATTCGATAACCCCGAGAGACAAAATCGTACCTACCTGTCCAGTTTAATAATGTAGGTAGGTAGTTACTTACGAGCCAAGGCCAGCCCGGATTTATAGTCATAGCTGCATTTCGTATAGGTTGGTACCTACCTATAAATGGTTTATGTTATCATTAGTCATTACAAATAAATGAAAACCGGCCAAGTGCGAGTTCCCTAAAACGAAGGATCCCATACAATCGTAACAGCGATTGTTGCGGTCGAGCAAAAAACGCCGAAAAAATCACGTTTCTTCTCTCTCGGAAAAGTCAAGCTGCCTGGTAGCTTTCATCGAAAACGTTGCCTAATCTCTTTGAGATATAACTATCTTTTAAGAATAGCTTACTAATTCGTCGCGTATAATCGGTAATTGGAAATCTATTAAGACCGGATATAGTATTAATCCTTTAGTTACCATAAGCATTTCATGCACATTATGATAATTCCTTATACCATAATAATTAAATGAATAGCTTAGGAGTTATCGCAAAATAAAAATGAACGCGCGCGAAAAAAAATTCAAGCGCCGCGGGTCTCGCACTGACAACAAGCTGATGCAATCCTATGACAGAACAAACATGTAGGCATAACGACCTAACCTAACGACCTTTACTATAACCCTACCGCAAAATAAACTGCCATACATTTTACTACACTTTAGTGATAAGGCAGATCTTGCACCCAGCAATCTTGTCTTCTGCTCTGTTTTGTCTCAATGTAGGTATTGTACCTATCTAATATTTTTTTTCCCGTGTATAGTGAGAAAAAACTTTACTACACCGTTTTGTTTTCAGAAATTGCTGGTCTAAAATTGAGAAAGAATACATCAGTTATAGTGAATATAATAGGGATACATCGTCATCCTGAACTCTACGAAGATCCTACTGAGTTCCGGCCAGAGAGACACGACACTTTGGCAGCTAACTCCGCGAAGAATGCTTTCAGCTGGCTTGCTTTCAGTGCTGGACCCCGAAATTGTATTGGTAAATAATCTCTCTATCATTATCCTACTAATTCATAAATGCGAAAGTTTGTATGTACCTATGGACGATGGATGACAACGGACGAAATCGAAAGTAGAAAGAAGTAGAAAGCTCTAAAGGTGGCGGTTCGCGCCGCGACAGAGACAGGAGACCACGACCGGAGACCGCGACCGGCGACCGCGACCGTTACTTGACGTTAGGAAATGTATAAGCGACAGTTCGCGAGCGAGACAGAGACAGGAGACAGAGACGCGAGACAGGAGACAGCGAGACGGTCGCTGCCTCGGACCAGTAGTGTCTCGTGTCGCGTTCGAAAAGGACGTGTGTTTAGTGTTTAAAAATGAATACTTTTTCTGACGAAGACTGTGAAACGCTGATTGAACTGATCAGACAGCACCCTCCGATATACGATGCACGACTAGACTCCCACAGAGACGAAAATTTGAAGGACAAAATTTGGATGAGCATAGCTGAAAGCATAAATAAATCTTCTTCTTCTTCCTCCAATAGAAGTTCTACAACTTGGTTTTCCATCATGACACAGAACACAACTGACTCCATCGACACACTCTCCGATACTGAAGAGACCGAGATACTTTTCACGGTCTCCAGTCTCGGTCTCGACCTACAGTACATGCAGAAGAGACCGAGACACTTGTCGCGGTCGCCGGTCGCGGTCTCCGGTCGTGGTCTCCTGTCTCTGTCGGGGCGCGAACCGCCACCTTAATCTGACTGACCCACGACTGGGCAAAGGTCTCCCTCAGATTTTTCCACTTCTCTCTATTCCGTGGGCGTAGGTGACTGATTTAATTCATCACGCCATCATCTCGGTCTAGAAAGAAAACAGATTAGCACACAATAGTCATCTGGCATACGTTTTGGATCATAATAATCCGAATTCTTTACACGGTCTGCTAATTTTAAGCCAAGTGTGCTACGTTACATATGGCTCTTTAGCAAACCTTGAGTTTGGACTTTTGTTCGTCAGTAGTACCTACCCTCGTGTCCCCTAACTTCACCTGCTAAAACATACTTCGCCTAATTTTGTCGGTACCTACTTAATTGTATTATTTATATTTTCAGGGCAAAAATTCGCAATGATGGAACTAAAAGTCACTGTGGCGAGTATAATAAAAAGCTTCATAGTGCTACCGACGGATTCTGAGGAACCAGGATTATGTTCGGAACTTATTTTGAGGACTGACAGTGGCGTTAATATTAAATTGAAACCTAGGAATAAAAATTGCTAGTGGCCCATTAGTGGCCATGTTTATTATTGCACATAATTTATATGCTTCTTGTGCACAATATTTATATACTTACTTATATCGAACACTTGTTAAAAAATTAAATAAGTACTTAAGTACCTACCAATGATGGTTTTGATTTGATTTCCTAATTTTATTATTCAAGTAAATATAACTTTATCTTTGATCTTTCCAATTAATTTTAACAATACAAAAAAATATCTATAAATATATAGATACAAAAAAAAAATCTATTATATAATATTCACGTTGCGATCTATTCCACTTCCCCTCAAGGGGAAAAAATCAAACGGCTTACGATCTACTCGCATGCTTTGTACTGTGGCTTTGTAGGTACCGTAGGTACTGGCACGCAAAGACTACAGTATTAATACTAAGTACTGGCACGTGAGCTACTGGCAGAACCTCGACACACATGCGAGTAGCTCGGTTCTGCTTGTAACTGGCAAACTTTTGTGCGAGTAACTAGCATGTGTATCACACACTTAATTTACAGCGCATTGGTTATATACCTACCTACTCAAAGACCAACGTAGATTAGACCACAGACAATGTTTTGCAGTAGTGTGAAGGTGTATGTAGTATTCTATGGTAATTCTTGTGATTGTGTGGTCTGAGGACTGGAAGTGATGGACACAGAACACTAATACTCCTAACGGAGGTGATGGACCAAAACAATAATAATTTCTTGACTTCTTGAGGTTTTTTTTTATCTTTTTCACAGACAAGACAAGGTGTTTTTAATTTTTGACGCATTTTCGAAATACTCAAGATTTATTACTATTACTATTCAATGTAAAGTAATTCGTGTCCAGTGGTGCTCTTAAAAATAACTTCAAAATGTCGTCGGACGCTTTAAATATATCTCGGCGAAAACTTAACGAAGTTTTAGGCGACAAGTCGACAAAATATTTCAACCACATGAAACAATGGTTTCGAATGAAACTCACGAAAGAAGAATTTGATACCGAAGCGCGCGCTTTGCTGAGTGTTGACCAAGTTCGTTTCCACAACGAGTTTTTGCTGGCACTGTTGAATAAAGTCGAAGGATTGGCAGAAACATCAATAACTATTGCCCGTGACAAAGCCATTTCTCACAATAGAAATAGTAGAAGACATAAAAGGAGCTCCCGTACCTCAGAGAAATGTAACTTTGAGCAGGCTGATTTGTTGGAATATTTGCCGCCTAATTCTCCACCTGGCGCTGGAAGCGATGGTGTAAAATATGCAGCACAAGTAAGTTGTTCTTTACAAGATAAATTATTACAAGATAACAAGCCTATCTTGATGGAAAGCACTGATGAAGTCTACCTTGAAGCGTGCTTGCCTATAACGTGCCTATTCACGCTTTGAATATATGTGGCAGGAAGCACAGATGCAAATGCTAGAAATAAGAACTTTTGATTTTTGAAAATTTATACTAATGTTTTTTTTTAAAGAATATCAGCCAAGCTAAACTTGACTGATATTCTCCTCTCCCCTCCAAATAAGTGAAAACTTGTGTTAGGAGTGGGTAAGACAATAGTGCAACAGGTGGAGATAGAACCTGCGACTTTTCAGTTTTCGGTCTTTACCTTTAACCGTTGGGCTATTAAGGCTAAAACATGCCTAATTAATACAGTACAAATACAACATTCCTTAGTAAAGCTCCTTTGTTACTTGACAACCTTATAATTGTATTTGTAGAAGCATAATAAACTACATAAACCAATTTAATTTGCAGGAAATATTCCTCCCGGACCATGCATTAGTAGTGGGGAGATTCATGCTGGCTGCGTGGGAGCTGGGACTGGAAGGGGCTGAGGATGATGCGGCAGACATCATAGTAGTAGCTGTACAGAACTTCCTCAAGAACATTATAAGCGCTGTTATATCACAGAGAAAAGGGTATAATATCAATATCAATCAAATGATTTTCAACTTGAATTCTTACTATATACAATATACATACTTCAATCAAATCCTGCAACAAAACTCAATCAATGTGATTTTTTGCATACGTTTAGTTGAAATAGTGAAAATCTTAGGAGTGACATAGGCTACTTTTCATCATGGAATATCAAATAGTTTCTACAGGAATTTTTTAAACTAAATATAGACAAAGTCCTGGGCATTGGCTAGTAATAAGCCAACCACAGCAATCAGCAGCAAAGTGTGTGTGTCTGCAAAGTTGGTTCGGACATTTATGAGATAAATCCAGACAAACAGACGGGAAAAATTTTAAATATTTTTTTTTGTATAGAAATTAGTTTATTTATTTGTAAAGATAATAAATTTACGCTCACAGGTACAAGTTAAGAAATAAGAGGTTTATGTACGACCTTGGTGGAGATATGCCCAACATGTGGCTGAGGAACAGCAGCTTGCTGTATGATCCACAGAGTGAGGGTCGGGTACAATTAGATGACAGCACCGATGCTCTGGGTCCACGGTGTCCACCAACTATAGATGAAGTTGAACAATCGGCTGCTTTTGAAATAGCTTGCAGGTATACTATATGCTGAATTTTCATTAGTTTTTTATAATTAAGCAATTTTCTATGAACTTGCCATTAAAAAAAGTTATATGAGTTTTTTACCCAACTGTGCAACGATAGGAATGTCCTGCAGTGTTAGTTTTTTTTTTTTTTTTTTGATTACATAGTTTATTTGGTTGATATATCGCCGTTTCCGAAGAATAAAATCGCCATAATGCATTACCATTTTATTCTCTGGGGATGATGATATATCACTAATAATTACATAGTTTATTTCTATTGTATTGGTGCAATAGAAAAATTTTAAACAACAACAACATATACATATATAGTATACTATTTATTTCCAGTGGCCCCAGCACAGAACCGAATGACGATAAGTTGACGATAGAAGAATTTTACAACACTTTACTGACACACAAAAATGTGATAGCTTGTCATTCAGTATACGCTGTTAACATGGAGAGATTGGCTGTAATGTTAAACCATCCTAGCTACTAAGGCCTGTATTATTACTCCTAAGGGTGGGAACACGCCAGAGATGCCTCGATCGTATCGAAGGATACCTCACTGTGATACATCGCGGTTCACATCGATGTTTCTCGGCATGTTCGCGCTCGTCTGTTTGCATACATTTGTTATAAATGGAGGTGGCATCGAGGTAGCGAGCTAAACCGCGACCGTGAGGTATCGCAGTGAGGCATCTCTGGCGTGTTCCCACCCTAAGAATACTATTCTAATAAGTAATGTTTTAAATTACTTGACTGTATGATATAATTTTAAGTTAAAATAAAACTACTATTACATTTATTTTTTTAGAATTTTATTATTTTACAAAACAAAAATAGCAAAAAGACAACAAAATTTCCAGTCTTTCCATTTTTTTTTTTTTTAACTTTAACTTATTTTAAAGGACATTGTTTAAATTATGACTATCCGCAGTCATAAATTTTCATTTATTAGTATTTAATAACAATGATAAAGCTTAGAAAATATATAAAACAAATTTAAAAATACTCTTAATTCATATAAAAAGTTCATGCTCTCATTTGTAAGAGTATCTGTTCAATAAGTCAGTTTACATGATGGTTTTCTTTTCTATTTTTTCCACCTTTGCACATTAATGTTTGCATAGATTATATTTTTATTAAAATCAGATTTCTGTCTATGTAAATGTCTGGGTGTGAGGTTGAGTTATGGACCCTAGTGGCAGATTTGCATAAAAATAGATTTATACCTTGGAGATGTGGACGTATCGTAAGATGCTCCGCATAGATGCAGAAGAACATCGATTTAGTGAGAACCATCAAAGAGCGTAAAATCTCGTACTTATCATCATAAACATAAAATGCCTACTATGCAACGATATTTACCGCCTACTGCAAACTGTTTTGATGCGGAAAACTGTTGGAAGAAGAAAGAAGTCATTGCTCGGTAACAAAAGGGAGTAGACTAGCATCAAGACAGTCCAAGAACTATTCTGTCTAGGCACAGACAAGGAGAAGTATAAAAAACTGACAGCTGACCTCCAGTAATGGAGAGACATGTGAAGAAGAAAAAATCTATGTAAAGTATCAAAATAGTTTGATTCATCTATAACTCTCACTGTTCACAATATTGTTTCAACCTTTTTTTTCTATTTATCTATGACGCAAACTGGCTTATTGCAACAGGCTACTCGTATACTCGTAACAACAAAATCAGATACACTTACGATTTTGTTCATATTTTATAATAAAGATTTTCCCTCAATAACCCTCTGTTTTCCGGGATAAAAGGTAGTAAGTTGTCTATCACTCTCCAGATCTCAACTAAGTAGGTATACTTAGCCCTCAAAAAATCGCCGTAATCTGTTAATTAAAGGGCAAGCCTACAAACGGACACACTTTCCGTTACACTATTGTATATTTTTAAAACAAAATGCGATAAAATTATCTGTGTTACTACTTACTGGTAGTACCTAAGACCGATAGTAACACTGATAACGAATGAGACTGAGTGGTCTAGACTACTTTTTATCCTGGAAAATCAAGATTTCTTATTAAAACCTAGATCCTTACATCGGACTCGGAGATCTTGACATCAGGGGTGACCTACCACCACCAGGCGTTGAAGGCGACTGAATTGTTATAATTGGCACAATTCTCTCAAACCTTGGAGTGGTTTCTGCCGGATCTTGCCTTGGAATTTCCGGAATCTCGATCACTTCTGGCTGTGGCGGCGTTCCCCCTAGAAGTGTACGTTTCTTCCAAGCAATGTATCCCAAAGAGCCCAGAGCGACCGCGACGAGGATTCCACCAATTGTGACCCCGGTGGCTGATGCTGTTGACATTTTGTACATACCTGAAAGCATTAGCACAAAAGTTCATCTAAGTAACGAATTGTTAAGCTGTATGGTTTCTTCTTTAATGATAACCTAAGGCGCAATCCCGACCAACGGAGTAGAGAGTGTTTGAGGGCGATGCTATTCGATGGGGTTCGACGCCAAAATAACAATATTCGTGTCACATCATTTTGTCAACACCTATCGAGCGTCATTGTAGCCGAAGACAGTGGTTACAAACAACCAAATCCGATTAAGGATATATTTATGAAAGAATATTTCTTAAACAATATACATATTATAGACCTATATTATAGACCTTTCACTTAAATGAAAACAGGCAAACTTATTTGTATAAAACATTCTTGCATTTTAGAGCGTACAAATTTAATCATAGTGTGTAATTGCGAAATGCGCAGGTATAGATCCGTAAAATAATACCTTTGAATACCTATACAAATAGCATCGAATCTAAATCAGCGCGAATATTCATTTAGAGTGGGTAATTCATAAAACTGACTACTAGAAGATGACTAGAAGTGACATAAAAAATTACATATTTGTATAGGTACGCGATAGGTATAGGTAAGTAGAAACTACGTTAATTTTTATATTGGGATCCAGAAACCTATTAATATTATCTGTTATTTTTCTAATATGCAGTAGATAATTATTTCCAACGTATATAAAGTCTAGAGTGACGATTAAGATGCAAGATACTTCAAGGAACCCTCCACCTCAAGTATGATAACGCGGTATGGTCCTATCCATCGACCAGCCTGGCCTCGAAAGTCAACAGCCCATCGTTTGTAATCTATGGCGACGATTAAATAAATAAATAAATAAACATTTATTCAGCTCACACAAAAATTAAAAGTAGGTACAGAGTTTGAGTAATACTAAGTGAGATCTATAGACTGCAACCCCACTCCGCCCAGACCCAAGACAGAGCCAAAACGAGACAGATTTATGTCAGAGCATATTTCTGTGGCTCATTTCAACTCCAACCCAAGTCCGAACCGAGCCAGATGCAAGATACTTTAACGAACCTTCCACCTCAAGTCTGATAACGTCGATATGCTCCTGCCCATCGTCCAGCCCGGCCCCACAGTTTCACAGCATGTCGTTTGTAGAGTCTATGGCTACGGTTAAGATGCAAGATACTTTAACGAACCTTCCACCTCAAGTCTGATAACGTCGATATGCTCCTGCCCATCGTCCAGCCCGGCCCCGCAGGTCCACAGCCCTACGTCCTCATATTTCACTTTCGAGATGGTGACCGCGCAGTCGCCGCGATCCAGGCTGGCGTTCAATGGAAAATAATATTTGCCGAGAATCGAACTGTAATGAAAACAAATCGTGTTTTTATACGCTTCTCATATAAAATCTAAATACAGTGTAAACTCGATACGATATATTATGTAGTAATCCCTAAAACGACGAAATTATTTGACTCAAATAATTCGTCGTATTAAAATATTCGTCGTTTCGTCGAGCATCAACAGATGTTGACTCCACGATACACAATTGCAAAGAATCCTTGTTTTAAACATTGACCCCATGGGACCTAGAAAACAAGAGCTAAGATAATTGTTTCTCTACAAAAATATTTTCCTTTTTAACCGACTTCCTGTAAAGGTAGGTTACTAGGTACCTAGTACATACATACCTACTTATTGGCCTCAATAAAATTTACATAGAGATAATATGGTTACACTGTTGTAATCAGCGAAGATGTTTTCCTTATCAAGAAAAATAGGCATAACTAAATACATAGTAGGTAGGTATGTAATTAACTTTCGAAACTTACCAAGTAAACTACGCGACCTTCTAAAACGCGGAACTTAAAAATGTGAATGAACTAGTTTATAGTCAACGAGTAGATAAGCAGGTGTTAATGAGAAATAATAGTTTTTTTGTCGAATTAGATTTAAAGTTCAGAAGATGGTCATGCCAATCGTAAATTAATAGGTCATGTACCTACATATTATTTTGGTAAGTGTAGGTAACTATAGTTAACTACGTAAGCAGTTTTACTATTTTCAACGACCGTACCGTACCGTAACGACCGACGTACATTTCTACAACCAGCTGAATAACTTTGTGAGCTACATAATATGTAACTATAAGACTAAGGACGGTTTTATACCTGTAAGTTTTATTCTCGTATTTTTTTTTAAAGAATATCAGCCAAGCTGAACTTGACTGATATTCTCCTCTCCCTCCAAATAAGTGAAAATTTGTGTTAAGTGGGTACGACAATAGTGCAACTTTTAACCTACGCGCACCAAGCGCTTTAAGTCTTCATTCCTAATTCGCACGGCTAGGGTCTGGAATGCTCTTCCAAGATCTGTGTTTCCTATCACGTACAATTTGGGTATCTTAAAAACAAGGGTGAATAGGCATCTTCAAGGCAAACGCGTTACACCTTAGACCACATCATCACTTTGTGTGGTAGTGGTCAAGCGTATGCCTATAATGTATACTTAAAAAAAAAAACGGGTGGGGATCGAATCTGCGACTTTTCAGTTTTCGATCTGCACCTTTAACCGTTAGGTTATTGAGGCTTAAAATTAATTTAGATATTGCAAATGTAAACACAGGTTAACCCTCCACCTTCCACCTTTTTCACGCATGCATGCCGAACACATTTTCAATCTTTTCAAATCAATCTAAAATCTTTCAAATTTGCATACTTCGGTCTCCCGTTGATACATTAGGTAAATTTATTTCCACGCACAAAAATATTGTCAATCACGTGGGTACAATATATTGAGGTGATTCTCACTTTCAACTAAACTTCATGGTTGTTTAAGAAACTCTTAAAAGTCTGCAACTGTTCATAGCCAGCGGTAATCACTTAACATCAGATGACCCGCCTGCTCGTTTATTCGCTAAACATAAATTAAAATACGCTTGTCTAGCTTTAAACTTTATCGTAAGTATCCAGAATACTTGAGTAAACTACTTTAAAAACGTAAACTTTAAACTTACAGGTGTAAGGTTGGCAATCGGCATAAATTACTTACTTTTCCACAGTTACAGTTGAATCGATGTTGAAAGACCTTCCAGTTGGCGGCTCGAATCGACAGTAGCTCAACGGTATCAGCCCCTTCGTAGTTGCGCAGGCGATCGTGATTGAGCGTCCGAGTTTAGCTGTTATATTGGGTTCCAATGCCGCCACTTGATTAACTATCCGGACTTCGATTTTCTTGATTGTTTCCAGTCGTACGGACTGCCTGCCAATGTGACATCCCCATTCACCGTTATCGGCTTTTGTGACCTTGATCTGTTGCACACATTTACCGTCGCTTACTGCGCCATCTGTGAATCTGTTTTTATTGAATTGAGATTTAAGGCTGAAATCCATAAACCGCACTTTCACTCAGCTCAGACTCAAGATAGAGTTAAAATGAGTCAGATATACGTCAAAGCATATTTGTGTCTCGTTATAACCTCTATCTTAAGTCAGAGCTGAGTCAGAACTCTATAGATCTCAGCATAAGACCCGCGCAGATAGGTGCGTCGATTTTGTAGATATTTAGTCACATAAATAAAATATACATTAAATAACCAGTACAAGTTTTTAAAATCTACCCTCAAATTCTAGAAAGCGAGCTTTGTTCTAACGTTAGCAGTCTATACATGCTTCTTTAACTAATCTCTGATTTAACTGTAATGCGATTCCCTAAAATTGATTGTTACACTGAGATGATTGTAGTCGCCTCTGATTGGCTAAAATGCATCGTTGCAGAAAAAACGCGATAAATCAGCCAATCGCCCCAATTGAGAATAGCAATGATTGATGCAACTTTTACAGAATCGGCCTGCTGAGATCTGGATCGGTAGGTAGGTATATAATAGGTTTAAATACTGTGTCTACCAGACATTTAGTGCCTACTTAAATTATCAAGTTTATTATTTTATTAATGACCTTAGCTCCTACTCAAATAAATGATAAAACGTAAGTCAAGTAATTTGTTATCGAAAAGTGAAAACAAGCAAAAAGTTGACGTAGGTTTAATATTAGTAACCTGCTAGAAAAGAACTTTTTGTTTCATGATTCCATTATTTTTTTACCTACCTACTTTAGTTAACAGGACAGCTTTCATAGTAGGTATTGTATTTTTGTACGGCCAAGTGAAAATTATTTTCCTATAGGTACCTACCTATACTTAATAAATATTTTAGTAATCTAATATAACCAATATTCATACCTATTATAAGATACATTTATAACGCTGACATACATTTTTAGATAAGACTGAAGTAACTTCATCGGTTGATAGAAATTTTGAAAAATACTCACGAAAAACGCTTCCCACTGGGATGCACAAATCCACAATAAGTCATCGGGAAATCGGACTTGCATTGAATGTTAATCTTTTCATTTTCGGATGCCAAGATGGTCTCCTTGCCATCTATGTTGAATATCCGAAACGCTAGAAACAAACACAATATAAGTTACTAATTTACGATTCCACTGTATGTATATTTAAATAGCACCACATTAAACCAGTTTAAGTAATTATGTAAATAAATTACCATTTGTTATCGAAAAATTTAGGAAAAATAAAGTAGTGAAGACGCTTAAACTTAACATTTTCACGGTTAGCATTTTGAACTGTCACTGACTCGCTCGTCCGTACTGTATACTACCCTCTCTTGATAATGCTCTCTGTAGAGGCATAGCTAGATGTCAGTAGGTCGTAACTCGTATTTTACGGTGTGTGGTTTTCGATAACATTGTATAATGCCCCAATAGCTCAACAGTCAGGACGTGGTAAGTGGAAAGGTCGACGGTTCATAACCCAGCTGTTTCACTATTCTCGCTGGCAGGTCCTTGCATAAGCTTCTTTGTGAAAGTGTGTTCGTTCGTTTGTTTATCCTTAAATCACGAGATAAGAGCTACAGATCAATTTGATTTTTTGCATGGATATAGCCGAGGATCTGGAGAGAAACACAGGCTACTTTTTATCCCGGAAAAACAAACGTCGACGACGAAGTCACGGTCAAAAAATGACAGTCAAAAAAGGTCAGGAAAAAATGATTAAATGATTAAAAATTAGTCGTGTACTTAGCACCATAGCACTATATAAATATTAATACATACTTAGGTAGTTTTTGTTAGTTAATTTAACCTACCTATCATAGGTGCTTACCTACTAAGTTTAATTTAGAAGAGTGTCAGATAAATTAGGTGCCTCCACATAAGCAGGTAGGTACAGTTAATTAGTGCTAATTATTATGTGCGTAATTTTTAGAATGTGTGACCTACATGAACCTGTGACCTTTCTTTTCTTTCTTTATTTGTAACTGTACATGAATAATGAAGTCATTAAGATTTGATCCTTTCTTCTTTTCTTTGGAATCTTCTCCAACGTATGAATATGCTCCAATTACTTTCAGTGGGTAATTGGAGCATGCAAGCCGCACCTGCACCCGTCCGTTTGCTTGAACACACGCTATTAACTGGGGGTATCGTTTAAAATACCCATCAGAGGTACGGCCAGAGAAACGATGTGTCTGAAGAGAAACAACCGCTTGTAAGGTCAAGGTTGACTTCATAATGTTACAAAACGTAAGTTCAAGGTGATAGCGCTATAAGAATGTGTGTAGGTAGTATCTATACTTATAATAAAACGGGACGAATTCTGTACATTAAATATATTTTGAAAATTTTAATCGAAGGATGCTTTATTTTATCGATGGCTGAGCCCAAAACAATTTTTTTTGAATTTTTTATCTGTCTGCGCGCATCATGAACGAATTTCAATGTATAGTGGTAGCTGATACTCCGGGTAAATATATAGGATACTTTTTATCCTGATAAACAATAAGGTTTATCCGGGATAAGGGATGGAAGTTTTTGTTGATTTTGCTCCATAACTTCGTCAAATCTAAACCAAATTTGATAATTTTTTTTTTATTATAAATTGTTCACTATAAGAAATATTTTGTCCAATTTTGGTGAAGATTTACTCAATATTTTGGGAGATTGAGGACATAACTTCTCGCGGATAGTGCTACTCCGTTTCTCCGCGAGTCACTCTTAAACTTTTTCCACGCGGACGAAGTCGCGGGAATCGGCTAGTAAGCAAATAATATCAGCAGATAAAAATTATTTTTAACAAACAGACTTCAAACGCCTCTACAAAGTAAGTATAAAAATAATTTTAGTTTTTACACGTATGCTGAAGTCGGGCGGCACTAAATAGAAAGTATGAAACCTATGCGCGACGCTAGCACGCAGTATCTATAGCAATGTGACTGTTGTTTTAAATTTTTAATTTACATTTCTGCATGATGTTTGTACTTACAGCAAGTTATCTTAATTATTATACGAGAGCAGTCAACTGGGGTCACTTTGTTTACCTACCATTTATTATTAAGTACTTAGTGGATAAGTAATAAGCTAAATATAATATTAGGCATTCTTTTTATTATTAATACCGGGTTTTATACATTCGACGCACCTCCAACTTTTCTGAGTTGTGTACGTTTAAGGCCTTAAGGTGGTTTGATCCGGTCAGCGGTCACATCAGCGCCAATAGATGGCGTAGATTTTGTAATTAGACTTATTTTATTTTTTTATGAATGAAAATGTGAATATTTTTTTATAATAATATGGTTCCCGGTTGTAGCGGTATATTTGTAATATATCCAACTACGTTTCAGATGTATTTTAATTTTCAAAATACTTTCATTTGTCCTGATATAAATAAAGTATATTGAGCAGCAGTGCTGCTACCACCGCGTAATTATCAGTACAAATGAAAGTATTTTGAAAATTAAAATACATCTGAAACGTAGTTGGATATATTACAAATATACCGCTACAACCGGGAACCATATTATTATAAAAAAATATTCACATTTTCATTTACTTATAAAAAAAAAATAAGTCTAATTACAAAATCTACGCCATCTATTGGCGCTGATGTGACCGCTGACCGGATCAAACCACCTTAAGAAGCGTGAATGAGTTTGACGGCAAATTTACATAGCGACGGAGCAGGCACGCTCGCGCAGATTTAGGTGAATTTGGGGATAAAAATTAATTAAAAAGCTTGAGTCGTCTTGGAGAGCATTTGCAAATTATGACAAAAATAGCTACTCTTTGGTGATTTTTTCACAAGAGGTGGTTTTTAAAAATACAATTTTGTTCTAGTAAAAACATTTATTGAACCTTTATCTTTAATTTTGTATTTTTTCTCTACGGCTCAAATCAAGCATTCTGTTCACAATTTGATTTAAATATCCATGAATTTAGGCATTTCACAGCAATTAAATATTCAAAATCACATTCAAACGTTCTCACAGCTCATGGCGCTGCACAGAATGAGACAACGCTAATGTCGCCAACAAAATTTTGTACGTTATTCAACGCGTTAAAATCCTTTGATGTGTCGAAAAAAACGGCCATCCGAGTTATCATTTAGTGTCTAACGTCATTAGTAATACTACAACACATTTAACGCATTAAAATATTGGCCTCTTCTGCGTAATGCCTTTAATATGGTGTATCGTGAGCAGTAGCATTATGGGAATCTTTTTACAAATAAAATAACTATTTCACTATTCACTGACACACTTTATTGAATCATTCACTCCTGATCATACACCAAACGATCACAAAAATAAAACCACGTATCTACAATAATATACAGAAAATTATTTCCTTCTGTTTCTGCCCCCCTTTGTTCTTTTGTCGGATTTCTCTGTGGCCAACTCTTGTTGTAACTTTTTCAGCATTTGTGGAGTTATTAGACCCTGCAACAACAAAAAAAAATTGACTAAAAAAAATTTCATGTCAGAGCATTGACATTCGTAGTTGGCATCGAAAGGTTTTTGTGCGTGTCTAATACGAAGAGTGAATAGGCATCTAATAGGCAAGCGAACCTTGATTTAAATATCTCCTGTTTTAACGGTGCATTGTGAAGAAACCCTATGAAGTCTGTCGTCCACAGAGGTTTTACTACTGACGGTTTCTTCGAGAGGGCTGGCTATTATATTTGCAACGTGTCGACGTTATTTAAAATGCAATTTCATTCATTCTCTTGGCATTCTACTAGCTGCAGCCACCGGAGCTCGTCGGTTTCCTAGTATTTAACAAGTTTATTTGAGACCAGACGACCAGAGCAGTCGTCTACTCCGCAGGTTTTAAACATCTTCCAATTTACCTTTTATCAAAACTGTAAAAGTACCAATACTTTAAGTTAACCGGAGTCCGAGTCTTTCATTTTGTGGAATTTTCACCCTATGGAATCGCTAAATTCTACCAGCACGCATGAGAGATCTCCACAATGTACGCAAATTGTGCGAAGTCTGTCAATTTGTACTTGGCTAGCAGAGTGGACTATGGTCTAAGCCTTTCTCGAGAGGAGGACCTATCCCCAGCGTTGGGACAGCGATGGGTTGAATTCACTGACTTCTATATTTAATCTATAATTAACGACGACAGCTGCTGTGGTTTCTTTTTTGGACCTTCTTGATTGATGCCATTATGGATTTGAGTGACGCCATTATGGATTTGATTGACGCTATTATGGATTTAATTGACGCCATTATGGATTTGATTGACGCCATTTTGGCGCTGAAAGCACTAAGCGGATACGAAAATCTCTGGAACTAAAATTGCAAATGGCGTACCGACCTCTATAATTAACTTATGATTTCATAGATTAATTATAGAGGTCGGTGCGCCATTTCCTATATTATTAGTTCCAGAGAAACGTCAAATACGGTGCTTGAAATTGATCCATAAACATGCTGTCATTTGTATAGGGTCAGTAAATCCAGTGTTAACCATAGATTAAGTATAGAGATCAGTTGAATGAATGAAATGCTCACGCAAGCGTGCTCCCATTATAGACTTTTTATTGTTTTCCGTCAGGCATGATTCGTCCAGCGATATAATGTCGTATAGCGAATAAATATGTATCCTGCACTAAAAAAACCTTAATTAAAAGAGGATTAGACTCACTTTAGCAATAAGCATTTCTGATAGTTTTCCCTTAGGCTCGTCATCTTTGGGTTGTGGGTGTAGTTTCGCTGCCCTTCTTCTGCTCAGTTCAGATATCTCTGGATCGCTTCGGAGTACTTCTTCTGAATTCCGCAATAACCTAAGAGAAATAAGTTCGTCGATTAATAGCAATGCACAGCAAAACGGCAATACATCTCAAGCGGTTGAAGCCGCCATTTTGTTTTATGCGGAACGTACGCAGACGTACATCGGAATGGCGCACAAAAATTCCCTACCCTGACAATATTAATTCTAGTATATACCTATATTTTTTTCATTATGTATTAAGTACTAGCTTTTGCCTGCAGCTTTGCTCACGTTGAGTTTGATTTTTTAAAGTCTTTTTAACCCCTTAGAGGTTGAATTTTTTAAACTACTTTCTTAGCGGATGCTTACCTCACATAGTAGACTTTAGACACACTGTAGACTTTTGGTGAACAAGCATTGGAGGCTTATGCTGAGATCTATAGAGCATGCTCTGACTCAACTCAGACTCAAGATAGAGATTAAAATGAGACACAAATATGCCCTGACATAAATCTGTCTCGTTTTAATTCTGTCTTCAGTCTGAGCTGAATGAGAATGTGGTCTATAGATACAAGATCAAGCCTTAGTAACAGGGTCTCGATTAACAAGCTTTTGGCACGAAACCCTAAAAACTACATGTAATAATAATGGTAGGTAGAATAAATGGCTCACCTAGTAATTTGGAATATTCCTTGTTGAATGATAGCGTCCAAAGCAGTCTCCATTTCTCTTACTAGTTTGACATCGGGGAACATGTCCGGAAATCTATAGCTGTTGGAAACATTTGCGAATGTATTATTGCGAATTTATTATAAATTCATTAATCGCCTAATGACCTCCCTGGCGCAGTGGTGAGCGCTGTGGTCTTATAATTGGGAGGTCTCGGGTTCGATACCCGGCGGGGGCAATTTGGAAATTTATAATTTCTGAATTGCCTCTGTCTGGTCTGGTGGGAGGCTTTGGCCTTGGCTAATTACCACCCTACCGTCAGAGACGTGCCGCCAAGCGATTTAGCGTTCTGGCACGATGACGTGTAAATAGATTAGGGTAATGGGTTGAACACTGCCATACCCCTTCCAAGTTAGTCCGCTACTATCTTAAACTTCGTCAGGTGAGGTCACTTACCATCAGGTGAGATCACAGTCAAGGACTATCTTGTCATTGAATAAAAAAAACCTGTCATTTACATGGACTAATAACGTGTTTAGATTTTAGATTACTTTGCAAATAAGCCTTTTATTTGTGTCTGTTATGTGGCTGTTATCTCGCAGCAAATGTTAAGCCTTAGGGCTGAGTTTCAATTTTCAGTCTAACATCTCGCAACAAAAGTTGAATCTTATTCTGATCCCATATGGATAGACTAGACGATGCCCGCGACTTCGTCCGCGTGGATCAAGGGTATTTCAATTCCCATGGGAACTCTGTAATTCTCCGGGATAAGATGTAGCCTATGTTTTAATCCTGGGTTTGAGCTATCTCCATTCCAAATTTCAGCCAAATCGATTAATTCGTTGTGGCGTGAAGGAGTAACAAACATACATACATACACACACACAAACAGACACATACGCATACAAACTTTCGGCTTAATAATATTAGTGTGAAGTGTTATGTGATGTGATGTGATATATTAGTAGTATTTGTAGTACTTACCTGAGCCACAGATATAGTTCTAGTACATCGAAGACGGCCTCCAAGTGTACGAGATCCATGATGGTTTTGGGCGGCGGTAACGGCCAATCCACCGTGTTGCACATCCAGTTGCGAGTTATGGGCTCGTTCCTACTGTACTGACGAACCATCTACAGAGAGATCAAAGATATTCTGATAGCTCATTTACACTCAAAGCACGCTTGCTTTACTTAAGTTAGCGACAGCGACGAAGGGTTTCGACGAAAGGAAACGAAGATTTTGACTACTACTAATTTAAAAAAAAGTACTTAAACCTAACTTACAGCTGTGTCAATGTTAGAGCACAGAGCTAATGGTTAAATCTAATACTTAACACTAGCTTATTTATTCTTCGATCACAGAAAAAAAAAAAAGACGTGTGGCACTCGGGGACTGCCGCGGTAAAGCTATTGCATAGCATTTTTATCAACGCCATCTAGCGGCTCACCGTAGAGGAGTCCCGTGTCAGGTTATTTTCGTTACGAAATTTTTGGATTCGGTCTCCACGGTGGCCCGCGATAGAAGCTATGCAATAGCTTAAAAATATTCTATTTCTAATAACTATTCTTACTAACTAGTCATCGACTTGATCACGTACGATCTCGTCTTCACGTTCAGATATCTTCCTATCTGTTTAATCTAGCCTCCGTAGGTATGTGAAGGTCTTTGTAGATACCATGTAGGTAGACTATGTAACTAGCGTTTAGCTAACTATGTTTTGACTTCTGTATTCTAAACTGAAGTTCGTGCGTGTCCCACTAGCTGCAAATCTATAATTATATAAAAAGGCTTGTCCTGACTGACTGACTGACTGACTGACTGACTGACTGACTGACTGACTGACTGACTGACTGACTGACGATCAACGCACAGCCTAAACCACTGAAGTTAGAAACTTGAAATTTTGACAGTAGGTTCCTTTTATGACGTAGGCGAGCACTAAGAAAGGATTTTTCGAAATTCGCCCCCCAAGGGGGTAAAAAGGGGGGTTAAAGTTTGTATGAAACTCCGTCATTTTTCGAGTTATACTCATGAAATTCGGTATTTAGGCTTTAAATTGAAAACAAAAAAGTACGTGTTTCACAGTTTTTAAAAATTCTACCCCCTAAGGGGTTAAATAGGGGTTGAATGTTTGTATAATAGTCCTTCGTTCTTCAAGTTATTTTTCAAGTTACGTTTATGAAACTTGATATTTTGGCTCTTGATTAAAAATAAAGAATTACGTATTTTACATTTTTTTTAAATTCTCCCCCCAAGGGGGTAAAAAGGGGGGTTAAAGTTTGTATGAAACTCCGTCATTTTTCAAGCTATACCCATAAAATTCGGTATTTAGGCTTTAAATTGAAAACAAAAAAGTAAGTGTTTCACACTTTTAAAAAATTCTACCCCCTAAGGGGTTAAATAGGGGTTGAATGTTTGTATGATAGTCCTTCGTTCTTCAAGTTATTTTTCAAGTTATGTCTATGAAACTTGATATTTTGGCTCTTGATCAAAAATAAAGAATTACGTATTTTACATATTTCGAAAATTCTCCCCCCAAGGGGGTAAAAAGGGGGGTTAAAGTTTGTATGAAACTCCGTTATTTTTCAAGCTATACCCATAAAATTCGGTACTTAGGCTTTAAATTGAAAACAAAAAAGTAGGTGTTTCACAGTTTTTAAAAATTCTACCCCCTAAGGGATTAAATAGGGGTTGAATGTTTGTATGATAGTCCTTCGTTCTTCAAGTTATTTTTCAAGTTATGTTTATGAAACTTGATATTTTGGCTCTTGATCAAAAATAAAGAATTACGTATTTTACATTTTTTGAAAATTCTCTCCCCAAGGGGGTAAAAAGGGGAGTTTCAATATTCATAGTTAAGACAGGACAACGTCTGTCGGGTCCGCTAGTCTAAACATATAAAAGGCAAAGGTGACTGACTGACTGACTGATTGACTGACTGACTGACTGACTGACTGATCTATCAACGCACAGCTCTATCCGCTGGACGGATCGGCAGGGTTATTACGTATCTCGCGACAGGTTCGCGACAGGCGTAAATCGCGCGATCGTTGCTGTCAAACGTCACTTCTCAAACGTCAAATTTCAGTAGTGACAGCAGTAGCAACACGACAGCAATCACTACGCAATCGGTTGCAAAATGTCACTAAAATTTGTATTACGCAAGCCAATCGCACGTCTATTGCTCGCCTATCGCAAAATGTACTTTTCTTCTTTAGAGATGCTTGATGGAGAACCCAAGTAACAATTTCTTGTCCTATAGCAGCCCATAGAACGTTTCCTCTAACATCACTTAAGCACTGTAAAAGCAATAAGAAGGTCGTATAACGCTGATTTGGCGCAGTTATATCTCTATTTAGAGACATAGCGAAACTATAGCAGTTGTGCTTGGGACTTTTTTTTTCTATAAATTTGATATATTGGTGCCTTGTATGACAATTTGTTGACATACGAGGCACAATAAAGCTTTTATAGTTCTTTTTTATTCTGTAGCAGCGTTCGTAATTCCATTATAGTGCTATTATACTCTATAGAAAAGTACGTGATTCTTTTACTACGCTTTTCATTTTAATTTTTCACGGCAAGGTGGTCTACGTGTGTTTATACAAAAACAAAAAAATAAAAGGGATAAGGATTCCATCTTGATGAGTTTAATGTCATCTTTTATTTAGACATGGATAAATTCGACCAATACTATAAAAACCACTTGGAACCAAAGTTTTACTGATAGAATAGCATTAGTTTTACTTATTATTTTCAATGCGCCCTAAATTAATTGAGTTTTTTAATTAAAATATTAATAAAAATAAATAAAATTAACCGTAGTTTCTGCTACACAGCCAAAAAGCTAATTTGGTTCTCTTTTAGGTTAACTATAGCACAAGTGACAAAAAATCTGCCGCCATTGACGTAAAATTAGGGTTCCTTATGACTAGTCTTGTCCCACATACTTAATTTTTGAATACATTTTTGTATCCAAGGAAGAAATAAAATAGGTAGGTAGGTAATCGTTGCTCATGATTGGTTTTCTTTCTCAGGTACTTATAATAAATATGCCCCTAGTAATGGATATTGATAAATTTCTAAAATTTGTTCTATAAAGGAAATAAAGGAATTAGCTATATATCGCTGTTGTCTTAAAACAGAACAACCAAAACCATAATAGAAAACTTTGGTCATGTAATAGAGTCATGGTGACTTCTTCTTCAATGAGACTATAATAAACCCAACAAAGATAATTAAAACACTTTTTATTGTTATAAAAATGTCCCGAAAATCGTTTATAAAGCAAAACCGCTCTATAACAGTGTTGTTATGAGTAATTATGTACCATGTACTATAGCAGTGTTTTGTGGGACCACAATAGCATCAAATTATTGTATTGTTGTGTCCTTCATCACTGCTAAAACGCCATACTTATAGCAGTTACCAGGAAAACTTTATAGTACTAATGGGGTACATAATAGTGAATTCAAACGCTGTTATACATTAATATAGCGCTATATTGTCTAAATTCGAGGTTTTTATAGAACTTGCCTATAACGGCTCTACAAAACGGTTTTGTAAACCTTTACATCCCCTGCTAAAAGGATAGTTTGGCTATATAAGCTTATAGAGCAAAAAGTCATAGCAAATGCTTTTATATAACGGGTGGTTATCGCTACAACCTTTACACGATGTTAACTCAACCTTTTCGTGATGAATTCTTAAATTATAGTACCAAAATGTTACTTGGGAAGAAAGGAAGTCAAATACTTCGAGAGGGTTTTACCACAGACCACAACACAAAACAAATAAAAAATATAACAATTCAACCGCTGACGACGATAAAAACTGTGTATTTTGTTTACATCTATTGCTGTCCTATCGCGAGTGGCGCTAGTATCGACACGTGAGCAATAGACGTGCGATTGGCTTCCGTAATACGATTTTTAGTGACATTTTGCGACCGATCGCTGTCGCGTTGCTATTGCTGTTGCTGTTGGAAATTTTTGCGTAATCAGAGTGCCGGCTGAAATTTGGCATACAGATAGCTATTATGACGTAGAAATCCGCTAAGAAAGAATTTTTGAAAATAAAGCCCCTAACGGGGTAAAATAGACGTTTGAAAAATCGAACTTAAGCCGCGAGCGAAGCCGCAGGCAAAAGCTAGTCAGAAATGAGGAGGAAGATAGTAGACATAGCTACTAACTTTAATTTTTTATCTCACCTTGAGGAACGTAGCACACACAAAGGGCAGCTTGTTGTTGATGGGCGCGCAGCAGAACACGTACCGCGCGCGCAGTGGCAGCGGCACGTGTTGGATCATCTCGGCTATGAACTTGAACCCCTCCGTGTTGCACATGAAGTACAGCGAGTCGTCCACCGTGCACAGGTGGACGAATATATCCTGTGGAAAATAGTTATTTGTTCAACAAGATAGCAAAGTTTTTTTTTTTTATTTATTTTTAGCGAGCAAACGAGCAGGCGGGTCACCTGATGTCAAGTGATTACCGCCGCCCATGAACACTTGTAGCACCAGAGGCACCACCAATGCGTTGCCGGCCTTTCAGGAATTTGTTGGTCCGCCCCTTGAATAACCCCATGTTGTAATTCAGTGGGAACACTGTCGAAACTGTGGGAGATGATTCCACAATTTGGTGGAAAAAAAGAGGAAAGAAAGGCACCCAGCCCTGGTAGCATGGGCGGAAGAAATTTTATCCTCCGGAAAAGGATAAAACGTTTATCCCCTCGCTTAGTTTTATCCATCCATCGAGCATGGGTGCAGCGGTGGAAATAACACTCAGTGGATATACTTTTAGAAATATACATCGCTCCTCTGTCGCCATGCTTTAGCATAGGGAAAAGATAATTTTATCCCCTGTCAGTGGATAAAATCGGGGGATAAAACTTTTATCTCCTGCCCATGCTACCAGTGCAGGTGGTGAGGGTGACATTGCGTTCGGTGACGTGCGGTGCGGTTGTAGAAGTTAGAGGGCGGAATAAGATCAAACAGCTCTTCAGAACACTCCCCGTTACATAGCCGATAGAGGACGCAAAGAGAGCTTACGTCTCTGCGGTGTTCCAAGCTTTCCAGCGAGCGGGTTAATTTGGGATAGTCCACAAACCTGAGATTGTAATTTAGTGGAATTCGGATTGTATTTAATCACTTACCATTAAGCTACTGAGAGTGGCGTGCGGTAAGTGGTAAGCATACAGCTCCATTTGCTCCGCTGTGGGATGCAGGCCCGCCTGCGTTATCGGGTCCGGAGGCTGCGACATCAAAGTCTTTAGAGTCGCGAGATCTTCTGGCTTGTACGTGGTCACGTAACCCGTCTCCCAAGCGCTGCCGTATCTACCGGCTCTACCTGATCAATGCATTTTATTATTAATCCTATTCCTAGTATCCTAATAATCCTAATTATATTAAAAAAGTGAAAGTGTGGATGTTTGGATGTTTTAAACTTAATGACGCCGCAACGAATGAACCGATTTGACTGAAATTTGGCCCAGAAATAGATTATAAACTGGAATAACACATAGGCTACTTTTTATCTCGGAAAAATAAAGAGTTCCCGCGAGATCAGAAACCCTTAATCCGCGTGAACGAAGTCGCGGGCATCATGTAGCTATTAATAAAACTTCTTAATGTGACTTCAATCGCACTACAAATAATAAAATAATTTCGAAAAAAAAATATACATATTGTTCAAAATTGAGCGCAGTCTAAAATAGTGCTATCCTTTTTACAATATTTCCTGCAGTTTATTTTAGAGAATGTGTACATAGCACAATTATGTAGATCGTTTCCAAAACCCGTGTGACAGAATCAATTATATTACTAGAGCTCTTCATATTATACTTAGTTATTATTTAACTGACAAGAACCTTTAAGAAACTCTGCTCACACGACACTAGTTTTTAAAAATAGTTAGTAACAATTTCATAAATTGCAGGAGATTTTTTTATATTTTATATAATCTTAAATTGTTATCCTTTTGTCTTTAATAAACTTGTTTTAGAACGTCACGCCCATTCTCACAAACGTCTCTCGGATTTTCTTGATTCGTAATAGAGGAATCAAGTCTATTTGGTCTATAAAGTTAACAACAAAGTTCCACTCTAAGGTGCGGCAAAAGACTAGATCTAATATCTGATATGAAATTTTTGCACACACCATTTTACATACCCGCAATCTGCAACGCCTGCGATATGCTTATAACGTCCATTTCCTTGTCGCCGTCTTCGTTGATCACAGGCTTTATGAGCGAATAAAATATTATCCTTCGTATACTCCTAAAAGAGAATTTATAATATTTATTGTTTAAGAAAATATTCCCTTGGTCACGCCATAAATTGAGAACGACTTCATGGATTTCATTCATCTTTTTTTATTAAGTTTTTTAATACTTTGTAGAAGATTCTTATGGAAAGAAAAATTAAGAAAATTGAATAATTTCAGAAAACATAACGACTATTTTCACTTCGTGAGTTTGACAGTTCGTCAATGAAATCTGACAGCGAACATAATTCAAACATGAAACAATAACGGAATCGTACCCGAGACCTCCAGTTATAAGACCAGAGCACTCACTACTGCGCCGGGGAGGTTGTCACCTAGAGTAGTAAGTGGACGTGAATCATTTAACCAATCAGCTCACATTTTCAAAATTTTACGGCTAGACTAATAGCTATCATGGATAAAACTGAATGAAAATCTGTGTGGCGTGTAACTTACAAATTGATACCAAGTCCTATAGCATCGGTCGCCACCATTACTTTGCAAGAGCTCTCCGGGTCGTTAAATTTGTTCGCCTGTGCTAGTTTCGTGCCCGGCGGCAAGCTGCCATATATTACGGCCACTTCATGGCCCCTGTAACAAGTTGAATGATTACTGTAAATGTGCTATACAATTGCGAAAGACCCCAGATTATGCTAGTTATTAATTATAATGGGGAAGTAAAATTGATCTAAACAAGTGTTCACTCACTATATCACGTTTGGTGGCGGACAAAATAATACACACAGCTGGAACTCGTATGGATACACCTATAAATTCACTATAATATCTGTTTAACCGTACAAAGCTGCGAGCGCCAGGCAAAAGTATACAATGCCCTCTAGTATAAAATATTGGTACTGATTTTACTTAGACTAATATGACCTTAACAACAAGTTTTTCGAATAAAGAATGTTACCTATAATATTCCCCTTTTTCCTCAAACTAAGCGTAAAGCAGCACAAAGGGTTTGAACCGTCAACCTATCTATTTTCAGTCCGCACTTGAAATTTTTTTGGGCTACTGAGGCTGCAAATGATCTTTTTTTAAATTCATAGTTCATTCATAAATCTACAGTAGTACGGGTGAAAGGAATTATGATACTGTCATCTCAATAGATACACATCCATATTCCAACCAGAACATGACATTGTATTGCTTAGAATAGAATAGAATAATTTTTCACTGAAATAAACTTTTACAAAGTGATTTCGAATTGTCAAATGAATCTACCACTGGTTCAGCTCGGATCTTAAGTCCAGCAACTAGCTTGAGATCATAGCACAGATCTCTTGCGATCACCACGGAACACAACCTTGTGTCGATTGTATCCAATAGCTGCAAACGACTCACTTGAGATCGGCGGCCTGATTACGTAAAAATTTGCAACAGCAACAGCAATAGCAACGCGACAGCGATCGGTCGCAAAATGTCACTAAAAATCGTATTACGGAAGCCAATCGCACGTCTATTGCTCACGTGTTGATACTAGCGCCACTCGCGATAGGACGGCAATAGATGTAAACAAAATACACAGTTTTTTTTCGTCGTCAGTGGTTGAATTGTTATATTTTTTATTTGTTTTGTGTTGTGGTCTGTAGTAAAAAACTCTCGAAGTATTTGACTTTCTTTCTTCTCCATCAAGCATCTCTAAAGAAGAAAAGTACATTTTGCGATAGGCGAGCAATAGACTTGCGATTGGCTTACGTAATACGAATTTTAGTGACATTTTGCAACCGATCGCGTAGTGATTGCTGTCGTGTTGCTACTGCTGTCACTACTGAAATTTGACGTTTGAGAAGTGACGTTTGACAGCAGAAGTGACGTTTGACAGCAACGATTGCGCGATTTATGCCTGTCGCGAACCTGTCGCGAGATACGTAATAACCCTGCGGAACACAGATCTCTTGCAAACGCCACAGAACATGATCGTTTCCAATGACTGCCAGCGACTTGCTTGATATTGTTATTGACTGTGGGGGTATCCTGTTATCATTTTATTTGGCAATAATAAATTAGGGGATAAATAAATTCGTATCTATTATTGGATACCTGCCTCGACAAGGGACTGACCTCTGTTCGATCGCTCGACTTACACTGTAAATGTCGTTCTTATTGAAACACACTATACAGTCCCCTGCTTGCACTTTGTCCAGAGAGCCCAGGGCACTGTCTTCCACTTTCAAATCTGTTAGCCTTTTATATGATCTGATCTAAAACAACAACAAAATTTATAATTACTATGCAGTCCAGACTCGTTCAGAATTGAATAGAAATATTTTTTATTCAAATAAACTTTTCAAGTGCTTTTGAATCGTCGATGAATCTACCACTGGTTCGGAATGCCCTTCCTGCCGAGAAGAGCCAGCAATAAACTCGGTGGTTGCTCTTTTCAAAAACATTTTTTTACAATAGGTAACAAAACTATGATATGTACACAGTTCTTGCTGTCGTTGCTTCCACAATGAAGTTTCAAAAATGCATAAGACCTACATTTGCATGTTACAATCTATCCTAAGACAGGCAGCCATAAAGTAGACCCATTCCCGTTTCACACCAAAAGTGTGTTTATATCTGTTAAAAGGTATCATCTGAGCCAACGAGCTTATGACATCACAGCATCTGATAGCTGCGTAGCTGATGTCCAGATATGTAATACATAATGTTTTAAACAAAAGTTTCTTCATTTTATATGGACCAGTTCCTCTAAATACACTTCCAAGATCTCATAGCAATTTTTTAAGTAGTATTTTCTCCAAAAATCTAATTCTCTAGGTCCACCAAGCTAACTGTTAACAGTTTACGTGTTTATAGGTAGGTATATGATGAATTTTTCCGAAAATACTTCAGCCTACTACTACTACTTTAATTTTTTCTATCATATATAGTATTTATAACAAAATAAAGAAATAAGTTTGTCTTATAGATCATTCGTATTGATCACTTTGTAGATCATTTTTACATCTATGACAAAAATTGATGGTCATTGAAGATTATACTGACCTCCATTTCTTCCCCAGTTGTATTACAAATTTCTTCTATTAAATTTATTGCACCCGCTTCACCACATAGATGTAATTCCTCAGCTTGTAAACCTTCAATGTAAATTTTATAATAATATAGTATAACAGCTTATTCATTTGTAATATAATAGGTAACAATACAAATAACTAGTTGACTAATTGATGCACGCGACTTCGATCGCGTGGAATTAGTATTTAAAATCCTGCGGGAATTCTTTGATTTTCCGGGATAAAAAGTAGCCTATGTCACTTTCTCAACTGTACCCATGCAAAAAATCACGTCGATCCGTTGCTTTGCTTCGGCGTGATTGAAGGACAAACTAACAAACAAACACACTTCCGCATTTATATATTAGTAGTAAGGATAAGGATGAGTAAGGATTAAATTATTTCACCTAATACTGCTCTCGTCCACGCCCAGCCTCTGCCTCTATCACCAATCATCTGTATTTCATCAATGATAGCTACTTCATCTGTAAATTCAAAATAATTAGTTCTACTCTTTTATTAAATAAATAATTTAAAACTTATGATATTAAGTAAAAGGCCATTTTTTTTAAACTACATAGAATTACAAACTAGCTGAGGCCTGTGACTTTGTCTGTATATTTTTTTTATTAAGTAAGCTATTTAGCTTCATTGTTGAAGAGTTGTGTATGGTACCTATAGTATCAATTTGCAATTGACAATTCCTAAATCACCATGCTTTGGATTTCAAATCAAAGGACCTGCTGTTGCTAAAAGCAAAATTGAGATTGACATAGCTATAAGAATACAAAAAGGCGCAAATTACGTGCAAAAAAAAAATTTCATTTTTTGAACATGTACACATTTTTATAAATATACATAAGCTAGCTTTTGACTGCAATTACATCTGATTGTAAATAAAGATGCAGCGTAAAATGAAGCAAGCTTGCCTAGAAAATGCAGATTCACTCTTGTTATACCTTTATACCCTTGTCCCAACCCTTTGGGACCCTTGTCCCAAGTTATAGTTGGTGGAAAAACAGAACGGAAAGGGCATTCCAAATTATTGGTGGATTACATAACTTACACAGTTCATTTAATGATGTCATCTCAACTGTGCATGCCACATGTCTTGAGGGGGTCAACTCAGGTTCATCTATCAGATATGATTCTTCCTTTACAGTTTCATTCTCTTCATTATTGTCCACTAATGTTGTATATTGGGTAGCATGCCTTCGCTCCTCACCTGTGATTAAGTCACATGGAGTGCCCTAAAAAAAAGTAAAATTTGAATTTGTGAATCGAAAATGTAACATGTAAGAATAACGTTTGTAATAAATGTTAAAATTCTTTTTACAAAAGTGACTTTAAAAGCCACAAATACAAAGTATACAATTGTGCCTATAAAATTTGAAGAATTCCCAGGATCACATCATCAGATTCTGACCCGATGACAATGGGATCACCTGGGAAGTATACTTTTTCAAACAAAAAAAGAATTTTCCAAATCAGTCTTGAAGTAATCAGGGAACTTAAATAAATAAAAACAACGAATTGAGAACCCCATCTTTTTTGAAAGTCAGTCAAAAAACAAATAAGCCAAGCACCAGTTCAAACTTAGATATGATTATCTAAGTTTGAATATTTAACCCTCACCTTAGAATTAGATTTGTGGTATATTTCTGTTGCTAACAACTTCAGTGGGCCACAGTAGACACCAGATTTAGATGAGAGGAACCTCTCCATCGCATGATAGGTCTTCCCTGAATTTGTGGGTCCAGCATGAAATATTATCTTCCTATTTATATTACGAGCTTGGGGATACCTGTGGGAATAGTTTATTATTTAGAATAACTAAAGAATAACTAACATTAGACTTTAGACTTCTTTTTGAAGAGTTGGATCCCTTATATATACAGTAAAACCTCTTTTCAATGTTTTTACTGAGCATTTAAAATTTTTTTTTATCTAAAAATATTAAAATAATAAAATTTTTATGTTATAAGCATAACTAATACATAATATATTGTCATGATCGTAGAGCAATATCAGATCTGGATATTATCAACTTTACAGTGCAGCCATTTGAAATAATTTCTGTAAGTTTTGTTATCATAACTTTTTAAATAAAAAATCTATGGCAATGAAGTTTCACATATACCCATTAAAATGATTCTGTTTTAAAATAGTAAACAAATAACAATTGTTAATAATATGTCCAAATACGCCAAAGGGTCATTTTTGTACTTTTTGCAAATCTGTCACTGTTTTACGACCATGATGATATGTAATGTAATACTTAAATATTATCTGTACTATATACTCACCAACTTGAAGGTGTTCTTAAGTCAGATATTTTCTTAAGATCATCTAAACAGTCAAGATGTGGGAATGCTAGTCTAGCATGTCTAAGGAAATATGGAAACAAATCGTCAACATGCCCAGCACCTACGAACAACCAGTATAATATTAAATAATAATTTTCTAAGCCACATTTTTCTCCTACCAAAGCTTATCATGTCCTCAATTTTGCCCATCAAGATGGTCTGAAGGTTGTGGTCTTCTGAGAACATGCGCCAAGTACCTTTCTGCATTTGATGGTCAAACACTTTTACCAGCACGTCGTAGGACTTCACTGATAGGTATTATGCCTTAGAAAACCCTTTATAACTAAAATACTATGTATTACTTACCAACTAATATATCACTTATTGTAATGTGTAAATCTGGTGGTAAATCATGTTCCAAACAGTGCCTTCTAAAGGATAAAAAAGACTGGTGCAATAATTGATCATCTAAACCATTTTCTGCCGCCAACACTCTCACTTCAGGTTTCTGATAAAACTTGTTCAATATTTTTAACAAGTCCTGCTTTTTTAAACGTCCTGTGAATTCTTCGCCGATATTAATGTCATCAGGATTTGGTTTAACCGGTACAGGAACGAAAAGTGCAGAAGGGTTGCCTTTATCATGTTTTTTGGTTCGTTTAAAAACATAACCTACACTTCCCACTTTTCCCTTTGGATAGTTCAAAACACTTGTTACAAATGGTGTCACACACGGCTGTAGCCTATCTATACAGTAAACAGTCCATATTCGTGAAAATCCTTTAAGCATTTTGAGAAAATTGTATTATTTATTTCACAAAAATTTAAATAACCTTGCTGTCACATTATTTACCATAGACAAGGAACTACGAATCAAAGAATACCTATCTATTTAATTTAAGTGCGTGATACACATGCTAGTTACTCGCATGCATGCACAAAAGCATGCCAGTCATAAGCAAAACCGAGCTACCTACTCGCATGTGTGTCGAGGTGCTGGGTTCTGCCGGTAACTCACGCGTACCAGTACAAAACAAAGCATACGAGTAGATCACAAGCCGTTTGATTTTTTCCCTTCGTAGGCAACCCCGCTCGCTATGCCGGCAGGGATGGCAGTAAGTCCTAAAAAAATATTTTTTAAATTCAATGACATGATATTCCTTGACTGCGATTTCATCTGTATTGTGTAACTAGCCGATTCCCGCGACTTCGTCCGCGTGGAAAAAGTTTAGAATGACTTGCGACAAATAATGTCCTGTATCTCCGATAATATTTAGTAGATTTTCACCAAAATATTTCTAATAGTACATACACTATATCAGAAAATCACTATATGGGTCAGGCCGTAGATTTTGCCACTTTTTTTCCTTCCCTCTTGTCTTCTTAAGTTTTTACGATTTTTATGATCGGTACATGGATTTAAATAATAAAGATCCATGAATTATTATATAGGTACTCGAGACCGCAAAGTTCTTCCACGTTTTAATAGTAAATTAATAAGAAAAAAATATTTATATAATCCAAAAGGAGCTTTTTGCAAATAATCACTATGTCTTTTGTAGGGGTGGCATAGCATTTCTTCATGCTGTATCGTATTTATTGCGTTTACAATTTATATAATTTCTTCCTTATAATCTTTATGAAATTGGCTTACATCTAGTGACAATTTTATTTGCTTTAATTATTTTTTTATATATATTATTGAAATTTTTAATTTTGGTAAGAAATCCGATATTTATGTAACTTTTTGTATGTAACGCTTCATAGCCGTTTGTTTTTAACTAATCATTTAATTAGAAACATTTTTCTATTTCGCACCATAGCTATAAAATATCATGTGGTTGTCCAAACAACTACGGCTATTTTGTTAAATTTAGTCGAATTTTTTCGTGGATAGAGTGACACGGTCACGTCGTTACGGAGGTTGTTTTTGAAGATTTAAACGTAAGTACTCAACTTTTTACCAATATTTTATCAGAAATTAGTTTTGCGGTCGTAAGTTATTAAACAGTCCTAATTTCAATTGGAAATATTGCATTTATAATGAGTTATCACCGATAAGATACCAGAAGTTCATGCTTATGTAACGTTTATGTAACGCTTATCTAACGTGTTACATTTAATTTTATGTAACGTTACATAAAATACCCTTAAAGCTTAGTGTAGGTGAGAGACGAGGACTTGCCATTTAGGCAAGCACTTTTTTCACGAAAATAATTAGTAGTTAGTAGCTATGTCTAATAGATAGATACCAATCTACGCTACTATTATAAAGAGGAAAGATTTGTATTTTTGTATGTATGTTTGTAATGAATAAACTCAAAAACTGGACAGATTTGGTTGAAATTAAAAATTAAGATAGATTATACCTTAGATTAAAACATAGGCTACTTTTTATCCCGAAAAAAGTATAATTCCCGCGGGATCTTGAAAACTAAATTCAATATATAAACAACATAAATAATTATTTGTTCACAGATGCCTCCAAAATCAGTTCAGAGCCTTACAGTTATTATAACAGAATAAAAACTATTTCTTTATTTTACTGTTGTGTTTTTGTTCACAGTTCTGTTCTTAGCTTTACAATTTTAGGTAACGTTTTTATGTAACGATTATGTTATTGGTACATAAAATCTGTATAACAGTTTATGTCACTAAGTGGCAAAATCTACGGCCTGACCCATATATCATATAAAATTACTTGAGTTGTGATTCAATAATAACCGGTGAAACACCGGTTTTTCTCCGGTGTTTTCACCGATTACTTTCACCGGTGATTCTCTGCTCCGGTGCAAACCACTAATGTCAATTCACAGACAACTTTTTCATTTGCTTGACGTCTGAGTTTTGACTATTCTACTTTTGTTGGTCTATGGTTTTGACGTAAGTCGAGGACGGACACGACGACTGGAGATTTATTTCGGCTTAGCTCAATTTGTGCATCGATTACATTTCACATGATAGAATCTACTAAATATTTCAAAACAAAACACATCATCCCAGGCATCGTGACTTAATAAAGCATTTATAAATCATGGGTAAAGCCAAAAAGGGAAAGAAGACTCAGTCGGTGGAAGATGGGTAATTTGGTCTCAAAACATATGTTCACGTTGCTTTGGCGCATATTCGGAGTATTCTTTATAATTTTCATATATTTTCAGTGATAGTGATGTGGAAACCACAACCATTGAGAACCTGAAACCGACCCAAAACAAGGGACAGAAGTGAGTACTTTAGAGGTTATCAGTCACATCATTCTTCACTTTTTCTTCTATTTATCTTAAATTTTGCACCATCTATACTTATAATAATCAACAATATAGCACAAAAGATTCTGTACTATTTACTTCAAAATATTTTGATCTCACTTGACTTGATAGCCAAAACAAAATATCACACCATCATTGAACATTATAACTATAATATAGTAGACTACGTTTAAATATTTAAATTTAAAATGATCTTTTGTTCAAGGTAATTGTTTAGATTTTTTTTTTTTCAGAAAAATTATTGATTCTGATGAAAGTGAGGATGAAAAACCCAAAACAAAGACTAAACAGAAGAAATCAGATGATTCAGATATAAAGGAAGTCACAAAAAATATAAAGAATGTGTCAATCGCTTCTAACAAGTCACAAAAGAAAAAAATGGATGCTAGCAGTGAAGGTAACAGTTATTATCTTCAAATGACTAAGCTGCAGATTAAGCAAATACTATTTTGTTAATAATAATTGGTGTGCATCAAAAAATTCTCACATGAGCAGATTTAAACACAACAGATGTAAATTGTCACATTGAGTCATAAATTTTTTTTGGAACTCTGTTTATGATACTCACTTTCTAATATTTTTTTCTTTACTCTTATTTTCTGCCACATTTTATATAATTATTAGTGTCTGTGTAAAAGCTATTCAAATAGATAAAATTGAAGTGGCTGTTTTTACATTTTCCTCTGTTTGTCAGCAATAGGAGTAGCTGAAACAACTTTGACAGGCAGGTATATGTTGTAAAAACACAAGCTTTTATGTACAGGAAAGAAATAGCTAATGAGTTAGAGTAGAGTAATCAATTTATGTTTATTTTTCATTTTAGATGATTCAGATGAAGAAGAAAAGCCTAAAAAAAGCAAAAACAAAAAAGAAGAAAAGAGTGCTTTTTCTCTATTAGAAATTGAGGATTCAGGTGAATCTGCTCCTGAAGCGCCTCCGTCATCTGATGATGATAAGCCCATTCAGAAGCAACAAAAAAAACCTGCTCAAGAAAAGAAAGAGCCAGCAGGTAAAAAAGGAAAGAAAGCAAAAAGAAAGAAAGATGAAAGTGATGAAGACTTAGAGAAAGTTCTGGCTGAACTAGAAATGGAATATTCTGGTGTCAAAAAGGAAGTAACTCCTGCACCTGAACCTGAAAAGCCAGCAGAAATTATTGAAGAAAAACCCAAGACAAAGAAAAAAGGTAAAAAGGAAGAGCTTAAACCAGAGCCGAAAGAAAACGAACCAGAAGACAAAGGAAGTGATAATGAAAATGATATTACAATAAAAACGGCAGCTCAGAAGAAGAAAGAAAAAAAAGAGCGAGAGAAACAGAAAAAATTGGAAGCAAAGAAAAAGGAGCCAGGTGAAGCTAAACAAGCACCTGACAAACCTGAAGAAAAAAAGCCTGAACCTTCTGAAGAAGTGAAAGATGAAACAAAGGCTCCATCAGAAGAAAAGGAGAAAGAAGGAGAGGGTGATATTCCAGCATCAGAAGGAAAGAAAAAGAAAAAGGGTGAGAAAGGTGATAAAGATGACAAAGGTAAAAAGGGTCCTACAAAAAAAACTCTTGCAGCCATGCAAGAGGCTTTAAAGAAGGTTAAAGAAGAGGAAGAGCGCCTGCAAAAGGAGGAAGAAGAAAGGATAAGGCAAGAGGAGGAGAGGGAGCGTCAAAGACTAGAAGCAATTAGATTAGAAAAAGAGCGTAAAGAAAGGAAGAAACAAAAGGAAAAGGAGAGAAAAGAAAGACTTAAGGCTGAAGGGAAACTGCTTACTCCTAAACAGAGGGCAGAAAAGGCTAGAGCTCAGGCAATGCTTGAATCTTTAAAAGCACAGGGCATTGAAATTGGAACTACTGAGAAAAAGCCGCCACGTCCTGGAACTAGAATAAAGCCAATGAAACTAAAATCACAAATATCACAGGAAGCCCCAGTTACTCCTGTAGAGGAAAAGAAGATTGAATTGGAAATTACAGATAAGAAGGTTAACTTAATATCAATTATCAATATATGTGAATTTTTTTATAGTATCATTAATAGTTGCTCAGTAATGATGTTTTTGATAAGTAGGAATTGTACCTGTGATGCATCTCTACAAAATTCTCATACAAAATTTTTGATATGATATAGATGACATTGACTACAGTTTAAAAAAAATATAGAATATGCAATCTGATTTAAGATGGACAAATTCATGGAAGTTTTCGGTAGAATTAAGGGCATCTTCAATTCATAGATGAAACACTAATTTGAAGGCGTCCTAAGTACTTTTGTTTGGTCTAGAATATACTAAGTTTACTTTGATTAAACAAATAATTTGTTATATTATACTACACAGGAAGAATCGCCAAAAGAAGACTCACCTAAAAAGGAGTCGGACACTGAATCAGTTAAAGATGCCTGGGATGCTGAGTCATCTGAGGAAGAAGAGCCTGAAAAACCAGAACCTTCACCACCACCTAAAGCTGGTGTCAAGAAATCTGAAGCAGAAGACAAGGCTAATGAGGTACATTTACAAACACTTGTTACACATTATAACATGAATTCAAATTCAAAATTTATTTATTTCATGTAGGCTACCTTGTAGCACTTATGACACATCATAAATCTACCACTGGTTCGGAATGCAGATTCTGCTGAGAAGAACCGGCAAGAAACTCAGCAGTTGCTCTTTTCAAAAAATAAAATAATTTTACAATAAGTAACCAAACTAAGCTAAGTATACAGTGCTTCCACAGTGAAGCTTCAAAAATGCAATACATATAATCCAACACATGTCAACATGGGAAGACAAAGCAGACCCATTCCCGTTGGTAGCACCCGTTCACAAGCACGAAAATGTTCAATGAAAAGTAGCTATTTTTCATTGAACCTGTTACATCATTAAACATTGCACTGGTTAAGCAAGGTTTTACTGATAATCATATTGGAAAACTGAACAGATACTTTGATCCTCTGAATCCAATGTCTTGGCGGAAAGCACACTGATCATTACTACTCTACTAATATTGTAAATGCGAAAGTGTGTTTGTTTGTTGCTTAGTCCTAAAATCACTCGGCAACAGAGCGATGGATCGACGTAATGGGACTTAGAGAATAGCATAAAAAAACAGAGGGTTCAGTGGGATTTTTAAAAACCGATGCTGATAATCGTGTGGTAATCGCTGTTGAACTTGAGTTGAAATAATGCCGAATACAAGAGTTTGGCGACGATCAACATGTTACAGGAACTTGGGAATATTTGTTTTCAGAAGGAAGAAGAAAGTACCGATGAAGAAGAGGACAGTTCAGAGGAAGAATCAAGTTCTGAAGAAGATTCAGAGGATGAACAAATGACAGATGCGCAAAAGAAGAGGGAGTTGGTCCTTAAGAGATTAGAGGTAAGTGGATAAGAGTGTTGCTGTTCAATTTTTTTTTTTTTTTGGTATTTTTTTAAGGGATATAATAAGTCGACCAACAAAATTTATTTTTTGCCATCAAAACCTAGCTTCTAATTTAATAACTCAGCAACGGGAAAATGATGAAGCTTCTAATATACTAACTCGGCTTCTTCACAATGGCCACAAAATATTCCAAAGAAAGCATCAAATAAAGAGCCACTATTTTTATTATTGTCCACTGCCACTGCACGATTTGGTGCGAGTGAGATGGATACGACTGGCCATTTGCACGATCTCGTTGGTGTGAGTGAGACGGATGCGACTGGCAATTTGCACGATCTCGTTGGTTATGGCTATTTGCACCAATCAGAGAGCGCCATTCAAAACATGCATTTGTTTTTTTTTGTTGTTCTGTTGTTAGTGTTATTATTGCAATTATTTTTGTATAATTTTTTCTTTAAACTAAAGTTAGGTTAGGTTAGGGTTATACATGAATATTAAGGTGCCCGGCCGAAGGCCGGGCACTTAGGTTCTGTTGGGATTGTAAACCTACCTAAAACTAAAAAAAAAGTTGAAAAAAAATTGATTTTTTTTTTCAAAAATGTTATAATGTTATGTGTAGGTATTTATCTTGAGTTAAATTTAAAAACAATCATTTTTTTAATTTCATTTTATCAAAAAAAAAACGTTTTTTTATTTAGTTAGAAACATTTTTTTATTTCATTTTACTCACAAAAAAAAAAAATTAAAAATGTGGTTGAAGATTTGGTGTATTATTTGATGCTAATATTTAAGTATTTTAGGAGTTCACGGTTTGAAGCTAAGTTATAAATATAGATGCTAAAATTATATTTTTTAGAGGCTCACTAGTTGAAGCTGACTTAGTAATTTAGAAGCCAATAATGGTATTAAATAGAAGCTCGTTTAATTACATGCCTTTTTTTAATAGAGAGTATTAGCCTAAACTATTATTATTCTCCTCTCCCCTTCGAGTGGGTTTTTTATTTCTTTTAAGGATGATGGGGAATATCAGTCAGGTCAGCATGGCGTATATTGTTTTTAGAAAAAAAAAATTAGAATAGAAAAGAATAATTTTTTATTCAAATAAACTTTTACAAAGTGCTTTTGAATCGTCAAATGAATACATCAAAAATGCTATGACATATATATATTTTTGCGTGTTGTAGAAACGTCGAGAAGACAATGAAAAAAATAAGGGCAACAATCCACTACGCGCAGCCGTAGTTTGTGTTCTCGGACACGTGGACACGGGCAAGACTAAGATCTTGGACAAGTTGCGACGTACAAATGTACAGGACGGTGAAGCTGGTGGCATTACGCAGCAGATTGGAGCCACTAATGTACCTATTGAGAACATTAAGGAGCAAACCAAACATGTTAAAGGGGTAAGCTGAGTTTTCATGGCATGTAGAAACCGATTAGGGGTATGAGTACACTGCCATACCCCTTCCAAGTTAGCCCACTACCATCTTAGCACTGCATCGTTACTTACCATCAAGTGAGATCGCAGTCAAGAACTATCTTGTCATTGAATAAAAAAAAGTCTTGATAGGCCAAAGTTTACCTCAAAGTACCTCGACGGGCTTCAAGGCTAAGCTTCCTTATTAGGGCCTGTTCTTACTGACATCTTTGACAAACTGTAGATTCACTATCTAAATGGCTATCAAAAATTGCTAGGTAAGAACTGTCAAACCAGCATTTAGTATGATGCAGTTAGCAACTTTCCAATGTGTTTCATATTTAGCTGCTAGAAATGTTAAAAAGTAGAAAATATGGCAAGTGCAGTATCTACATTAAGACAATCCAGTCCTCATGTGGCTTTTTCGTAGAGATGATCTAATGTACTTATATCTGCGCCAGCTAATAATATAGTGAAAATATTCTATCATGGTCAGTGTCTGGTTATCCCTTATGGATATTGTCCACTGCTGAACAAAGGTCTCTTGTATGGACCCACAGGGGCTTCAGTCATGGGCTGCCTGTATCTATTGACTCTGCAACTCGTCTGATGTTGTCGGCCTACCTAGTGGGGGTCAGCCAACGCTATTGCTCTGTTGTACTACCAAGCTGCATTCCATGCAACGAAATGATTGTCATTTCGTTGCATGGAATGCAGTTTTATACTAGCCCTGTATTATAATATGAAGGGCACAGGAAAAGAAGGCGCTCATTAACATTCTCATTGTTTCAAGTAATCAAAGAATTAAACCTAAAATTTCAATTTCTACACTTACAACTCTACTAGAATATGATTCGTACCCATATAAAAAAGGAACAGTATCTATATAATTAACATAATAGATTGTTATTTTGAAAGATTGGGTTGGTAAATAAATAATGGTATAGTTCATTCAAAAAACGTAAAATTGTCGATGAGCTCCTTTTTTCCCTGTGCCCTTCATATATATGTAATTAAAGAGAAGATTTTTGAAATTGTTGTCTCTTTTGACAGGTGAATGAAATAGCTTTCAAGTTACCAGGTTTGCTCATCATTGATACTCCTGGGCACGAGTCCTTCAGCAACCTGAGGAGCAGAGGTTCTTCCTTGTGTGATATTGCCATTCTTGTAAGTTGGACTAATCTTACCAGTTTTGTGTGTTTTATAATTCTTTCTCTGTCTGTCATTTACAAATCTACATCTCTCTTGCTCGTTTACACTCTTTATAGAGTGGTTATTTTAATAGGGTATATTATGCATGTCATTTTTTTATACTTACATGTTACTATGGAAAAAAGTATCACTAATGAAAATGTTTAACTGCTTAAAATTGAAATTCGATTCGGACAATTATTCGCCGCCATGTTGCTTTTAAATATGGTAGCTGACGTCACGCGCTCAATTCTTCTATCCAATATTATGATCGCTTGATAAGTGTTAGTACTGTTACATGGTTGTGATGTCATACTTCGATCTAACCAATGGGGTTATTTTAAGTTTTAGTTAATTATCAAATTATCAAATTATATTAACTACTTATATCATTATAAAGCACATTTGAATAAATAAAAAATACATGGTTTTAGTAAGATTTCGTGTCGAAAGATTGCAGACCAAATATTTGTGTCCAATTTAAACCACATGCATATTCCCTATTTCTGTAGATTTTAATTAATGTACTGTGTTTCTCCTCTAGGTCGTAGATATTATGCATGGACTGGAGCCACAGACAATCGAGTCTATAAACCTACTGAAACAGAAGAAAACTCCTTTCATAGTAGCGCTGAACAAAATAGATCGTCTGTATGACTGGCAGAGCGCTCAACGGAAGGACGTGCGCGATATCCTGAAGATGCAGCAACCCAATACTCAGTTGGAATTCGAGAAGAGGTGCAAAGATGTCATCTTACAGTTTGCGGAGCAGGTAATTGCATAACATATCTAGCTTAACATTTAAAAAAATATTATATTTATTTATAATTGCTATCAGGTTTGAATTATTAAAACGCCGCCATTTTGGTACGTTTTTATATCGTGTTCGCTGACGTCACACATCAAAATCTAACGCTTCTGATTGCTGAGTAGCCTGCTACCATATTAGACTGCATCGTCCTTACCATCAGGGGCCCAAGTCTGCTATTGCAATTGTAGTTCAATTGTCTATCAATGACATCCCAATTGCTACTTTTAGCAATTTTGGTAGTCTACTAATTCAATGACGTCACAATTGTTTTCCGATGGTTTGTCACTAACACATCTAGCTTTGAATCTAGCTTAAATAAACGTTTTTAATATGTAGTTTTTTTTGAAACTCATTTCGGCAAACGCTTTTTAAGCTAATGGCAATACCGAGGTATCATTGAATTACAATCCAATTATAAGAAATCGGAATACCATTGTAAATTTTCTAGCCTACGAAATTTTGGACCAATGATAATTGAATTGTAATTGTATTGCGGTTCAATGACAATGACATGTAAAATAGCAGACTTGGGGCCCAGGTGTGATCGCAGTCATGGACTATCTTGTCATCGATTAAAAAAAAATATATCTCTTCCAGGGTCTGAACGCAGCTCTATTCTATTCGAACCCGGATCCCCGCACGTACGTGTCGCTGGTGCCCACGTCGGCGGTGACGGGCGAGGGCATGGGCAACTTGCTGGCCATGATCGTGCAGGCGTGCGAAGGCCCCCTACACAAGCGACTCGTGTTCTCGCATCAACTGCAGGCTACAGTGCTCGAGGTACTTACTCGAGCGATTTTCCATACAAACTTAATACGCTGATAAGTAGGGTTGCCAGACGTCCCGTATTTCCCGGGACATCCCGTATTTTAGGCATAGTTTAAAATGTCCCGGCGGGACTGACTATGTCCCGTATTTGAACCGCACTTCGTTTTTCATTATGATATCGATTCACACACGCAACGTTCGTAAAAAAAGCGAGTTGATTGCCGTTTTTAATTACGATTATAATTGTATTGATTTTTACAGGTATGTTAAAACGAATAAAAATATATTAAAACTGACTTGATCCTCGAAAAAATATCAAAAAAAATGACACTAAGTAAATAATTTTGTTTCTTTATTTGCCCCGGGTTAAAAACTGAATTCCCGTATTTTTTACCTATTTAACCATTTGTCCCTTATAGGCTGAAAAAAAAATCTGGCAACCCTACTGATAAGTCAATTTATTTATTCTTTTAGATCATGAACTTACATTACAACAACATTAGTCCGAGACCGACTATTTATCTCTGCAATATGTATATGCCTTACCGCAAACAAAATAGTAAAATTCATGAGACTCCAAACTCAAAAAAAGCCTCAATGCGGACTGAAAACTGAAAGGTCGCAGGTTCGAACCCACCCCCGTTGCACTATTGTCGTACCTACGTCTAAGCTTTTCGCTGGAGGGGGGAGGAAAATATAAGTCAAGTTCAGCTAGTCTAATATTCTTCTTTTTTTTAACTTCTATATTTTAAATGAAATTTCGACAAAGCAAAACTAATGATGAGGAGGCAAACTTTTCTTACTGATAATTTCAAATGTCTTTAGTTTGTTTAAAAATTTTGATTAGTTTTACAAAGAATAACTCAATATCAAAATATCCAAGAAAACTTCACCTAGTGTCTATTTTTAACCGACTTCCAAAAAGGAGAAGGTTATCAATTCGGCCGGTATCTTTTTTTTTTTTTTGTAGTATAAATCTCGTCAACACAATAATATTAATATTCGTTGTAGGTGAAAGCAATTCCCGGCCTGGGCACAACGATCGACACGATCCTCATCAACGGCACGCTGCGGGAAGGAGATACTATAGTGCTGGCGGGCACCGACGGACCCATCGTCACACAGATAAGGTCGCTGCTCATGCCGCAACCGATGAAGGAGTTGAGGGTTAAGGTAAGTGTTAAGTTATTTGTCTGGAGGCTTTAGTCGTGGCTAGTTACCACCCTACCGTCAAAGACGTGCCGCCAAGCGATTTAGCGTTCCGGCACGATGGCGTGTAGAAACCGATTAGGCGGTATGGGTTGAATCTACACTGCCATACCTGTTTCAAGCCCACAACCATCTTAGACTGCATCGTCACTTACCATCAGGTGCTTATCAAGGGCTATCTTGTCATCGAAAAAAAAAAAAATATAATCATAATTAATTTATTTATTGGATTTGATTGGATATAGTACACTCAAGATGTTAACAAATAATAAAAATATAATGTACTTAGTGTTAAATCTTGTATGATGGTACGAAACTCTTCTTGTGCGAGTCTGACTAGTTCTTAGCCGGTTTTATTTTGTATATTTATTTAAGTTATCTATTTATTTTAGTAAAAGTTTAATTCTTCTTCGTCTTTATGAATTGATAGAATATGCCCAATGTATAGCCTCAATAGCCCAACGGTTAAAGGTGCGGACTGATAACTGAATGGTCGCAGGTTCGAATCCCACCCGTTGCACTATTGTCGTACCCACTCCTAGCACAAGCTTTTCGCTTATTTGGAGGGGAAAGGATATTAGTCAACTTCAGTTTGGCTAATATTCTTATTAAAAAAAAAAAAAAATGTCCATGCTTGTGTGTGAACAGTGCTGGACATCTCCTCATTTCTGATTTGATCTCGCAGGGATACTCCGAGCATAGCTCTCTCCATCGCCCACTGAGTGATCCTGAAATTTAAAAAGCGTAATTATTAATGTCATGTGTATATTTTCACTATTTACCAGAATGCGTACATAGAATACAAGGAAGTGGTGGCTGCACAAGGTGTGAAGATAGCTGCTAAGGAGTTAGAAAAAGCCATCGCTGGACTCAATTTGCTTGTAGCTCAAAAACCTGATGAAGTTGAAATTTTAAAGTGAGTAGTATTATATTATGCTCATAGTTTTAATGTGTTAAATTATTGAGTGCAATAAAACGACAATAAGCAATATCACAGAAGTCAGAGCTATTGAAATTTTTTTAATAAGTGAAAATTTTGTGTTTTTTGCCATTATTCTATTAACTTGGTGCCAATTCTTTATCTATGAATAAAGATATAATACGGCTTTAGGACACATGTGAACATGTGTGACATGTTCCATTATCTCATAATATTAAGTTTTAATGTTTGTTACTCTTTCATACCAAAACGACTGAACCAATTGGGATGTTTGAAATGGGGATAGCGTATAGCTTGAAATCTCGGAAAATTAAAGTGTTCCCGTGGGAATCATGTTGGCGCGTGGAGGTTTTATGGAAATTATAGATTGTATTTTTTAGGGACCAATTTAATATTAAACGAAAACGTGAAAACGTTTTTACAAAGATGGCAGATGATAGCAAACAGTTTGACAAATGAATGCGCCGTGGCGCTTATTTTCAAAATGGCCGTCGCTGTAGGCGCGGCGGCATCCTCTGCGCCGTTAAACTTTCAACCAAACCTTAATCCACGCGGACGAAGTAGTGGACACCGTCTAATTCCCCCCATAAAAGTCACTCAGTAGTGATATTCTCTAAAAATGATTGCGTCAGTGTAACGATCGCAATGAGCTCTAATTGGCTGAAGTTACGGCGTTCTGACTACATACACTAACCAATTACCAATGTGTAATATAATAATAATAAGAAGAGCACCAGCCAATCAGAGGTCAATCATTTTTAGAGAATACCACTATTGTAGTTGATTTTGACTCTGTTTTGATGATTCTTTATTTCCTCAGAGAGGAAGTCGCCCGGGAGCTAAAGTCTGCTCTGTCGTCCATCAAACTGTCAGAGCGCGGTGTGTACGTGCAAGCTTCCACTTTAGGTTCGCTGGAAGCTTTGCTGGAGTTTCTTAGGACTAGCAAAATTCCTGTGAGTTTTTTTTGACTAATATTTAGTACTAGTGTAATAGTAGTAGCTAGTGACTTTGGTCTCCTTTACTGGGAGGCATATCTGACGAAATGCAGCGCTGAGTTTCTTTCACTGCTAAACCATTGTGAACCTTGCAACCGTTGAAATAATATTGAAAATCAACTGGCACAGGTCCTAGTCCCCGAGAGCATCAAAGCAATAAGAAACAATGGTAGTGCGCAGTGGGCAATTTTTTATTAATCCTAATTAGTTAAATTTCTGCACGAATTAGTAATATTTATGATTGCTGATGACTAAACTCTTAATTTTATGTTTTTGTTCACAGTACTCGGCCATCAGGATAGGTCCGGTGGTGAAGCGTGACGTCATGAAGGCGTCCGCCATGTTGGAACATGACTCGCAGTATGCTACTATTTTGGCGTTTGATGTCAAGGTAAACTAGGCCTAATTATCAAAATTCGAATATTATTTACTATTATAATCTTTTTGTCTCACATTATTTATTGATATTAAATATGTATCACACTAATATCTACTAACCGATTTGGCTGAAATTTAGAATGGAGATAGCTCATACCCAGGATTAAGACATAGGCTACATTTTATTACATCATCTAGTCTAAATATATAAAAGGCAAAGGTGACTGACTGACTGACTGATTGACTGATCTATCAACGCACAGCTGAAACCACTGGATGGATCAGGCTGAAATTTTGCATGTAGATAGCTATTATAACGTAGGTATCCGCTAAGAAAGGATTTTTGAAAATTCAACCCCTAAAGGGATAAAATAGGGGTTGGAATAATCGAACTTAACGTGAGCGAAGCCGCGGGGTAAAGCTAGTTATTTATAAGTCGAATCGAAATGGTTCACTGAGGTCTAGATATCAATTTGTATCTATTTTTGCACAGTTAGCAACTAATATTTTTAACAAGATTCGCTGTTTGGTGTAATATAATGAACATCAACGAAGAAATGCTTCCTTAGAACCGACTTCCTTCCAATTCCTACTTCCTACCAACCAAATGTTTATATTATTACTATCACTATTATTGTGTGGAACACCGTTTTTAGCGCGCCTTTATAAAAATACTGTTGAGCAATATTTACCTAAATTTCAGCATGTTGTAATTGTTATAGATTAAGAGCTGTATAAACTAGTCATTTAACATGTACAGATTGAACGCGACGCGCAAGAGATGGCGGACAACTTGGGCGTGAAAATCTTCGCGGCGGACATCATCTACCACTTGTTCGACAAGTTCACGGCGTACCGCGAGGAGCTGAAGCAGAGGAAGCGCGAGGAGTTCAAACATATCGCCGTCTTCCCTTGCAAGATAAAGGTAAGTGAATATCTATGGTTCGGTTCGGCCGTGGTGTAACGGTTAACACACTCGGGCGCGATTCCCAAAGAGATGTGGGTTCGAATACCGCCGGCCTCGGAATTTTTGATATGTATTTATAAATCTATTAGGTTATATCACTGACTTATTATTTATTGTATGATCGTGGAACAAAATTGAGAGATATGTTTGTTCCAGATTTTGCCGCAATTCGTATTTAACTCTCGAGACCCCATCGTTGCTGGTGTTATGGTGGAAGCGGGCGTCGTTAAAGAGGGAACGCCTATTTGCGTTCCCAGTAAAGAGGTAAGTGACGTTGTTCAGTGTATAAATATTTAGTACAAGCTGATACCCGCGACTCCGTCCGCGTGTATTAAGTTTTTGAAAATCCCGCGGGAACTCTTTGATTTTCCCGGATAAAAAGGAGCCTATGTCACTCTCCGGGTCCTCAACTATACCTATGCAAAAAATCACGTCGATCCGTTGCTTTCATTCGATTTGACATTTATCCTAATACTCAGTAAGAAATATATTTATTGCGTATATAGTGATTAGGTATTATGAAAGAGAGGGTATTCCAAAATAAGTAAAAAATACAGGTCCAATGTCAGTCTTAAGTTTGACAACCACTTTTAAATTGTTCTAAAAGTGCGACAAATGTTATGCTTATGACGTCACATGTCAAACGTTTATGGCCGCGTTTTGACGTTTGATAAAGAGTTGCTAGTTTGATTAGTTTTTTTTTTATTTTTATATAAAGAATATCAGCCAAGCTGAACTTGACTGATGTTCTCCTCTCTCCTCCAAATGAGTGAAAACTTGTGTTAGGAGTGGGTACGACAATAGTGCAATGGGTGACCTTTCAATTTGCACCTGTAACTATTGGGGGCATTGGGCTATTGAGGCTCTTAAGTTGAGTTTGACGACTAGGGTTGCCAGATTTATTTCAGCCTATAAGGGACAAACGGTTAAATGGGCAAAAAAATACGGGATTTCAGTTTTTTCCCCGGGACAAATAAAAAAACAAAAATTATTTATTGTCTTTTTTTATTTTATTTTGATATTTTTCCGAGGATCGAGTCAGTTTTAACATATTTTTATTAGTTTTAACATATCTGTAAAAATCAATACAATTATAATTGTAATTAAAAACGGTCAACTCTTTTTTTTTACGAACGTTGCTTGTGTAATACTTGGATCGATTTCATAATGAAAAACGAAGTAGGGTTCAAATACGGGACAGAGTCAGTCCCGCCGGGACATTTTAAACTATGCCTAAAATACGGGAAATACGGGACGTCTGGCAACGCTATTGACGACATTCCTATCGATGTTATGTTTGGTCCAGTTCGTGGAGCTCGGCATCGTGACGTCCATCGAGGTGAACCACAAGCAGGTGGAGACGGCGCGCAAGGGGCAGGAGGTGTGCATCAAGATCGAGCCCATACCCGGCGAGTCGCCCAAGATGTTCGGCCGACACTTCGACGAGACTGATTTCCTAGTCAGCAAGGTAAGTTGGAGCGTTGAAAGGGCAGTGGGCTTTTTTTTTTTTTTTTCTTTTTTTAAGTATATAGACTAGCGCTTGACTGCGATCTCACCTGATGGTAAGTGAAGATGCAGCCTAAGATGATACGCGCTTGCCTAGAAGATGCCTATTCACTCTTGATTTAAAGACACCCGCATTATAGTTAGTTGGAAAAACGGAAGCCGGAAGGGCTGGTCACACTTGTCCGACAAATGACCGCTGCAGTCGCAAGGCCCTCAAGTGGGGACGCGTATCGAGTGTGAATCGAGTTTGTCTGGTGGGAGGCTTCGCGTTCCGGCGCGATGGAGTATAGAGACCGATTAGGGTATGGGTTGAATGTACACTGCCATACCCCTTCCAAGTTAGCCCGCTACCATCTTAGATTGCATCGTCCCTTACCATCCGGTGAGATCGCAGGCATGGACTATCTTCTCATCAAATAAAAAAGTTATTTTTAAACCTTCGTAAGACCAATGAAATCTTCTTTAAGAAGAACAACTAATATGAGTTTATTTGGTGAAATGATGCGACAAAAATTTCTCATTACCCTCATAACTTTTGTCATCTTGAAGTGGCTTCCAAAGCCATTAAATAAGTCTCTATGTTCTCTTTGCCTGAACCCACACACTCTCAATTCAGCTTCTCATCGCGTTGCGAAAATTCATTTACTTTAATAAAAATATCTTTTTCACTTCAAAGCAGCCAAATTGATCTGAGCACCCAAATGCAAAAAGAAATGTGCCAAACTACAAAGTAATGCATTAACTAATATCCAAGTCTTTATTCGAAACTGCGAGTAATTTTTCAATTTCAATCCGATAAAATCTGGAGCGTAAACATGGTCCCAGGTCCAGACTTTCGTCTGGAAAGCTTTCAGGCTATTTTTCAAATTGATAGATAAATTGCTACACACAAGAGACGATGTTTTTAACCGACTTCCAAAAAAGGAGGAGGTTCTCAATTTGTCGGAATCTTTTTTTTTATGTATTTTCCCCGATTCAAACTCTAAAAAATAATCACCATTGGTCACCCACCAAATAAAATTACTGATGACAGCATTGATTAGGCCTTAATTAAAAAATGAAATGACCCTAAAGAATTAATAGATGTACTCTCTATGTTATTGATATATATAGCAAATACATAAAATACATTGAATGTGGAAACATTCTCTATTTATAAAGCCGCGATAGGAATATCTTCAAAGCTAAGCTGTAAATATATTTTCATCGAAATGAATTAGTTATTTTTTTGTATATCTACGTTCTCAAAGGAACGCGCGTGAGAGTTTTATTGGTGCATATAATTATTATCGTAAATTTTTACGTCCATCGCTTCTTCGGTTATAGATATTATTTGGCATGTTGTATTTTTGGATATTATTATATGAACCACGTTTCTAATATGCCACTTTACTCTCTAGTAAGGCACATAGAATACAAACGGTGTGAAGTGGTGCTAAGGCGCAGTGTCTTTTAATTACATTATTTGCTTTGACGTATATGGCTGAAAAAAAAAAACGGTTGAAAAAAGAGGTTGGAAAGCGAAAGATAAGTCGTTGGTCGTGGCTAAGAAACATAAGGTGGGAGGTTTTTTGGTGGGAGGCTTTGGCCGTGGCTAGTTACCACCCTACCGTCAAAGACGTGCCGCCAAGCGATTTAGCGTTCCGGCACGATGGCGTGTAGAAACCGATTAGGGGTATGGGTTGTATTTACACTGCTATATCCCTTCCAAGTTAGCCCGCTACCATCTTAGAATGCATCGTCACTTACCATCAGGTGAGATCGCAGTCAAGGGCTATCTTGTCATCGAATAAAAAAAAAAATAAAAAAAAAGTAATGGATTGTATATCAGACAGTCAGAAAGATTTCATACTATAATACCTATAATTAAAACAATATTTCTCATAATAGCATGTCAAATCAACAGCGTATACACAGTTTACATGTCCCTTAACAGCACATCCGAAGTGCAAATATTTGGGTACGGGAATAGAACGGATGTATAGCGTAAACTATTAACACACGCTTGCCGTATTGATATTTGCGCGCTGTATACCTGATACCTCAAACTCAAACAATCGCTGGAGTCTGACGTACGCAAGAACTAAAAAGATTAAGATCGAATTGATTATGCATCATAAGAGTAGAGGTGTATATTGTGAAGAAACAAAAAGTAAAAAGTTGGATATTTGTTAAAGGACGAAGAAAAGGAGGTTCTCAATTCGTCGCGTATATTTCTTTTTTCTTTAAAATTAAACGTAAAATTTTGACGAAAAACTTTTCTCGCCGATACTTAGGCTGAGATCTATAAATCATGCTCTGACTCAGACCCAAGATAGAGGTTAAAAAGAGACACAAATATGCTCTGACATAAATCAGTCTCGTTTTAATTCTGTATTGAGTCTGAGCTCAGTAAGAGAGTAAGTCTATATATTTCAGCCTTAGAGCCTTAGGGTAAGCCTGCGTCAGACTGAAAACTTAAAGGTCGTTGGTTCGATTCCCACCCGCTGCACTATTGTCGCATCCACCCCTAACAAAAGTTTTCCGCTTATTTAGAGGGAAGAGTTAAGTTCAGCCTTCCTAATATTTAAGCCTCAATAGCCCAACGGTTAAAAGTGCGGACTGAAAACTGAAAGGTCGCAGGTTCGAGCCCCACCCGTTGCAGTATTCTCCCACTCCTAGCACCAGCTTTCCGTTTATTTGGAGGGGAGAAGAGAATATAAATCAAGTTCAGTTTGGCTGATATTCTTTAAAAAAAAACTTTTTAAGAAAAAAAATTAAGTACATCACTCGCAAAAAAAATCCAACAGCTCTGTCCCAAGTCCCAACTTGAACGTCTTATTAGAACACGCAGCACTAAAGAAGTCTATTTCGCGCAAGTTTTTTTGAAAACCTACAATTTTTTTCTTTTGGGACTTGTGGGAGCGATGTCCGACTTCTATTAGTAGAAAGAGAACAGGGGATTTAAAGTGAGGCTGGAAAACTAGGCAAGCATTATATTGAATTTATAAATAAGTTACAACTGTACACAATGTCAACGCCTACAATAAGCTTTAAAGGAACATAAGTATCTACCTACGTACTAGAAGTTATGTCTAAAAATAATATTCGCCGAATACATAAACCACTTTCGTTTCATTTAATAATAAAATAGAGAATGACTCTTTTTTTTTAGAGGTTTTTTTGCTTTTAATGTTTTGAACAACCTCTAAAACTGTGACACACGGTCTTTATAAAATAAAGGACATTCTTAACGACATACATCGGATATCCGGTTACCTACATTAAGTATGTGACCAATTTGTTTTACTCTTATTGGCTACATCACCAATACTGGTGAGCCCTAGGTGCATATTACAATGGTTTGACTTTATCACACTAAAAATAAGTACCTAAATTGTAATCTTCTGCACTTAATGGATAAAAAAGTTTGTTCGAGCAAAGTTAGCAAATAGCGAGCCAAAATAGCTAGTAAAGCTATTTCGATACCTGCTTAGCTAAAGCTAGAATTTCACTCTGTCAATAAAGCATCCTCTGGAAATGTTGACTATACAATGCATAATCGCAAAGTTACGCTTGCCTCTATCACAGTTTTTTCTAATTTGTAGATAGTTTTGTTGACAGTCCGAAACCTATCGCCTCCTAAAGCTGCATCCGCACGCTTGGCAAACCTAGGCAAACCTTCACAAACGCAAACGTGCGGATAGAGCGTTTGCCATGGTTTGCCTACGCTTGCGAGCGTTTGTGGCCGATCCATCGAGTGTCGGTCTTTTGATCGCAAACCAAAGGGAATTTGCCACAAGCGCTTGCGTCTCCGTCCACACGTTTGCGCGCACTCAGTCTCGTTTGTGCACTGGCGGCGATTAGACGTGTTATTGTATTACGATTTACGTATCGCACCTTTAGAAATCTTCATTTTGTGAGTGGGTAAAAACGTAAAATGAATGACTGGTCGACTTAAGACTTTTGAAGACGATTTGTTTATATAATTTAATTAATTAATTAGTTTTATATATTAATAATAATAAGTGGCGACTCCGCACCGGAAAATGGTATATAATGGTATGGTAAAAGATGGACCGACACCATCAGGCAACCCTCAGGGAGCCACTGGGTACAGGTGGCGCAAGATCGAAGCCTGAGGAAGTCCATGCAATAAACAGTCCAGCAGTGGACGTCTATCGGTTGATAAAGAAAAAAAACAAAATATCTATTGAGTAGGTACATACTAGAATAGAGTAGAATATTTTTTTATTCAAATAAATAAACTAGGTAGTTTTCGAACATACTACTAGCTACTACTACTAATCTATAATATTATATTAACACTGTAACTGGACAAATTGTGCACATGAAATATGTTTTGAAAATTTTAATTAGAGGACGCTTTACTATCAACTAGATGACGTCCGCGACTTCGTCCTCGCGGATTAAGGTTTTTTAATTCCCGCGGAAAGTCCTTAATTTTACGGGCTAAAATGTAGGTATGAGCTATCGCTATTCCACATTTCATTCAAATCGGTCCATTAGTTGTGGCTGAAAGAGTAACAAACATCCATCCATCCATCCATATTCCATTTTAGTAGGATTATTGATCGATACTGAGCTTAAAACATTTGTAAAAATAACTTAAGCCAAATAATAAAGCCGACACAAGTTCGACGTCCGTCATGCTTGCCTGTTCAGAACATACAAACGCCCTCGCAAGCGTGCGGATGATTCCCAAATTCAAGGCAAACGTTTGCCGAGGTTTGGCGTTTGCCGTTTGCCACAAGCATGCGGACGCGGTATAACATTAAGGACATAGCACGTGATACCATAAATGAACAAGACAAGGCTCATACGAGTATACCAACCATTTTGTCTGGTGGGAGGCTTCAGCCGTGGCTAGTTACCACCCTATCGTCAAAGACGTGCCGTCAAGCGATTTAGCGTTCCGGCACGAAAGCGAGTAGAAACCGATTAGGGGTATGGGTTGAATGTATACTGCTGCCATACCCCTTCCAATTTAGTCCGCTACCATCACGTGAGATCGCAGTCAAGGACTATCTTTTCATAGAATAAAAAAAAAACAAAATCTATTTCCTCTCACTTCGTCCGCATTTCATTGAGAAGTGCAAGAAATCGTGTTTTATAGGTATAAGTAACTCGAGTAACTAATAATTATTTTGTTGACAGTAGATGCACCTATTGCCTCCTAACTTTTTAACATCGAAAGCACCTCCATGTGACACCATAAAAGAAAGAGACAAGGCACATAACAAGCAGTCTATTTTCACTCCACTTGGTCCGCATTTCATTGAGAAGTGCAGTATGAATGCACGCCACGCCCCGCTCGGCTCCATTGATCTCGGCTGCGGGTCACTGGGTCGAGGGGACCGGGGACGGTTGTGCCTTGCTGTCGCGTATTTTATCTGCTGAATAAATTGCTATTACCGCTGTTAATACCGTCGTCAAACCCGTAATCTACAGGGTTACTCGTATATCGTCCTACTAATGTTATAAATGCGGAAGTTTGGATGTATGGTTGTTTGTGATCGCCGCAACGACGAATTTAGCTGGGCACATAGATAGATTATAGTCTGCAAAAACACATAAGTTACTTTTTATCCCCGAAAATAAGAGAGTTCACGCGGGAATTAAGAAACCCCCAATCCATGTGTAGGAGGAAATCGCGGGTAGGTAGGTACTACATATTCGCAAATAGCTGTAAATGTATTAGCTGAATAGCTTTTAATTCAAAATTAATTTATCACTCAAAATATAATGGCTAGAGATCGTTAATTCATTGGAGCTATCGCTTTCTGCGTGGGCATCGATTGACAACAAAAAACCGAAGAATATTTCAGTTCCTAGAACATGAAAGCATCAATATTTCTTTAATCCACCGTTTTATAAAGCATCGGTATGAACTCGGCAGTTTTCCGTCACAGTCCGAAGGTCGTTTTATTTTTGGACGTGTTACTTCACGGCTTTCCATACATTAGGTAAGAGCTCCGAGCGTCTATTGGGATTACACTTTATTCAAAAAGTCAATAATAAAATTTTTGAAGATATTCTATATTCATCGTCAACAAGTAAGTACCGTACCGGGGGTAGTAATTGAAATAAAAATCGTAAGACTTCGTAAGTCGTAACAAATTATGGCTGGAGTGTTGTCAATTTCGGTATAATGATGAGTAAGTAATTCATCTTTATGATTGCTCTTGCAGGCATTTTGTTATGTTGATTTGAATATGATAAATAAAGTACATATTACATATATGTAATTATGTAATAAAACCATTCATGAAATTCTGACGAAAGTCAAAGAACAACACACCTAAATTATGGTAAATTACACAACTTAATATGGAAGTCTTGCCAAGGAGAATTAGTAGAAAGGTCCAGAATTGATTTTTTTATAACGCATAATATGTCATGTGCCGGAAAATCATTTTAGTGGTTTTTACCAAAAAGTTATCATCGTTTTTTTTAAACTGTAAAGGATGAAAAAATATCCAATTCCAAATGTCGAATTAAACATTTGGAAGGGCTTGGAGTATCCACACTATTGGCGAGTCGGAACCTTGGAAAATTTTCCCACACTACACAAAGTAAACTGGATATCTTTAGAAGTTATTGAGGTTTGTTTCTAATCTGCTGAGAAAGTTCCAGAAGTGTTTACATTGTTAGAACATGTGGCGTTATTGGAGCTACTCTATGCTATTATTATGTTGAAGAACTTCCCGTATCGCCGTCCCAGTAATGTGGGGATTTATGGATTCGCTAACAGCTCTACCGGTTTGCCCGATTGAACACATTAAAGATAATAAATCTTCGAAAAATCTACTAGAAAGTGTACCTACTTCTTTGAACGTTTCCGACAACATGAAACTGTGGTCCATTGGACACGTATTTATTTTTACTTTAAATTCTTAGGAAAATACTATATAAGTCAACGTTTTTCTCGAATGGAAAGTGATCCAAGATTTTTTATTGCGTAATAGGCTTACGCTTGGCGACAATTATGCCTGATGGAGAGAAAAGATGAGGTTTTTGTTAAAGCGCGCTTGCCTAGGAGATACCTATTTACTCTTGCTTTGAAGGTACTCAAGTGACACATGCAAGGAAATACGTTTCACACCTTAGTGGTTCGTTTCAAAAACGTTAAACTAAATAAAGCTTTTCGAGTGTGTTATTTGATGTCAACCACATCAGGATGTTAACGCTTGCGAATTCTAACAGTTCTATGATAGAGCGGCATATTCTAATTACACAAAGGAATAAATGGTTTAATTATGTTTTTTACATTTTGAATGTCCTTCCTTCCTACCTTTAACTACTTGCACTGATGACGAAGCCACTTTAACTCAAAAGTTTGATGTGAATCTATTCAATAAGGGCTTATTATCACCGATTCTTAAAAAACCGGTTACAGATTTTTACTGATTCTAAGTTCCACTGGTGCAAACCTTCATGTATCTACTGTAGTCGGTAAAATCAGGTGACCTGTCTGCCCGTACGCTCGTTATTTATACGGAAAAATAACTTGTGTTTTTCGCAATTCAGAGATAGATTAGGATTTCTGTCACTCGGAAGAAATCGGAGGCATTCGCTAGATCATTTGTATAAATTTCATTCATAATTTCTAAAACAGTCGACCTAGTCCATGAAAATCAGTATTTGGAACCCTGCCCAGTCCAACGTTTAAATTGAAGTGCGCGCAATTTTAGTGGGTTTTTTTTTTCAAGTGCTTAATGAGTCAACAATCAATGAGCGATGCTGTAGTAGACATTATTCTTACATCACTCTGATTGTTGTCAGCACTTGCAAATAGCTAGTTTGTAATTTGTTTTAATTTTTCCTCCGACTCCTTTATCGTGGTATATACGTATACTACATAAACACATAAATAATCATCAGTAACACCAACAACGGCTCACTGCCGGGTCTCTTCTCAGAGAAAGATAGGCCAAAGTTAACCCACACTGATCCAATGCAAATCGGCAAACTTCACACACCTTTAAAAACATTAGCGAGAACTATCAGTCGTGCAGGTTTCCTCGCGATGTTTTTTTGCACTTTTTAAACGCTTATAACTCCGAAAAGTCAAAGACCTCGAACCACGGACCTTTCGAACATACTCCTAGCATAATGCACACATACGCAGTGAATAAGGCTTGCCTTTGGCGTATATGCAACTTCATTTATCGTCACGATGAGGTCATGCACACACCGTTCCGTGTCTTAGGCGGTCAGTACTCAGTATGAGAACTAATACTTGTTAGCTGTTACTGTACGCACACATACACGTCTGCCATGGCATGCACACAGCCGCAATGACCGGGTCAAATCTTCAGAGCTCCATTGATATTTTCGCAACGCGGTTTCATTGATGAAATATGGCAGCCTTGCTGCATACTCGTCATTCATGAGCGTTGTTTTATGTAATCTCACATTATTCTCACTTCTACAGCTATTGTATATGTTTTCAATTCATTGAGCGCTCCATTGTGTGACAAAAAACGCACAGATGTTGCCAGAATTTCTCACATTATTGTATATTTATGTATGAAATATGAATCCTACTAATATTATAAATGCGAAAGTTTAGATGGATGGATGTTTATTACTCAATCACGTCGCAACGACTGAACCGATTTTGCTGAAAGACATAGATAGGTATAGATTATAGTGTGGAATAACACGTAGGCTACCTTTTATCCCGAAAAAATAAGAAAGATCCCGCGTGAATTAAAACCTCAACCCACGCGAATGAAGTTGTGGGCATCGGCTAGTTTTATCATAAATATTTTCTAATATTTCTAACTAGCTGTTAGATGCTTGCATCTGCATGTGATGAGTTTTTTTTAACCCCTTGGGAACTATTTGATTTTCTGGGATAAAAATATCCATGTTAAGGTTTACAGGTGAAAACAACTTTACATAACAGGTAACATTTTGGTTACCTGTTCTTGTCTAAAACACTGAACCGTTTTTGACAAAATTTGACAGACAAACAGAGTAACTTATTTTAGCATTTACAATATTAATATGGATTTACCTAAATCAAATCTCATCTACTCATCTGATTAATTTCTTAACCTGTATATATCTACTATCCACTCGTAACATCGGACATATTTTTTTTAATATTTCATGTCTTTGAGCTCCTCTTAAAATTATTATTATTAGTCCATGCTTGATACTCAGACTCAGTTTTATACTTCCAACAACTTCATATTGTAACAACCTTTTACAATAAATCGTCCCAAATATTTTTTCCCCTAATTTTTTTGCGATTTTATTTTTTTGTAAATTACATTTAAATTCTAACTAGTAATTTAAGACAGACTGTCCACTTACATCTAAGGTAATTTGGAGTTTACGTGACTAACGCCACGGTTAATGAGACGTTGTGTAGGTATAAGCCTGTCACAACTAAGACTGACGTTCTTTGTAAACCTGAATAAATAAAATAAAATAAATAATCCTAAATTAAATACAATATAATACATAAAATGTTTGTCATCGTGGCGTCACCTACTTGAAAAGCTCCACCCTAGATGTAAGTCCCCATTCACCCAATGACGTCATACTGTAGGGGCTGCTGCAGCGGCGGAGGGCGCGGCAGCCAGGTCGCGAGGTGACCCAGTTGTTAACTTGCACAACCTGATCTATTTTCCCTATGACGTCATTCCCTCATTCAACCCCGGAAAACTGAATCGATGCGCCCGAAACTGGGTCGACCTCAATGGAAACCCCTGTACATTCATGAAAGCTATTTATAGCCTCGACTTGAAGTACACTTAAGCATGATAAAATATGTACAGCACTTTTAACAATATATCTTTTGAATCTATACAAATAAATAAAATTAAAGTGTCCATTTGTAACATTAAAATAACAGCTTTTTACTAAATGCATATGAAAGTAAATACGGTTCTTATAACCAAAAACGCATTTTTTTAAAATATGTTCGTTCCGGCTAATCTCGGGAACGGCTGAACCGAATTTGACGGGACTTTCACTGGTAGATAGCTGATGTTATCGGGAGTAACATAAGCTACACAATTCCTTACCTTCATTTTTTGAATGTCCGTTAAAAAGTATTTTAACGGACGGACGGAATTTTAAGTAAGATAAGGAATTGTGTTTTTCTACCTATATATATCGATATCTCCGTTATAAGACCCCTTTTTATATAAAATTATTTCTTTTACTTTTATTTCTTTATTATATATGTACGCAATAAAGATGTTTAAATAAATTCTTACTAATATTCTGCCCTCGTAATTGAAAACACAGTAACTTAAAGGTAACTTCTATGTAACTTACTGTGTTTTCAATTACGAGGGCAGTATTGTAAATGCGAAAGTGTGTTTGTTTATTGATTTGTTAAATTGTTCTTCAATCATACTGCAATGTAGCGTTATTACGTATACGTTGCAACGTTATACGTAGGTGATTCATCAATTCTCTTTGTTTCAGATATCGCGCGCAAGTATCGACGCCTGCAAGGATTACTTCCGGGACGATCTCATCAAATCCGATTGGCAACTTATGGTGGAGCTGAAAAAGCTCTTCCAAATTCTCTAACTACCCCCGCCGAGTTGAAATTTTACAATAATGTAACATCTTGTAGTCTCTCGTTTTGTGTGTAACACTTGTTACATGTGATTTTTTACTTGCTTTTTTATAAAGCTCTCAACCTAAAAGCAATTTCTGTGGTGCGAAGATTTTTATCAAGTAATATCACCTGGCCTAATTGGGTGTTTGACCAATATCTTTTTGTATACTTAAAATAAATATAACGCAATGCCATTTTCCTTTTTTTTAATATCTTCACTAGTCTCGCAAATATAGAGTTTTAAAATTTCCTGTTAGACAAAGAACGTCACTCGCGTATGACGTCACAAGCGAGTAGCTCCATACACACCATAGAAAATTTTGTTTTAGAAAGACAGATACAGTCGTTATTTGTTTTTTGACTAATTTATTTTCTATTTTTACAAATGTTATATTTTAACTAACAGTTAAATACCCAATTGCCAGGCATTGTCTGTTCCATCTAATTCATCCGCGTGTCATAGTGTCATCGGAGGCGTAAAATAGAAATACTATAAAAATATTGCATACCTAAGGAGTGTCCGAAATATGTTACTAACTCATATAGCCTCACTAGTAGATAGGTTATAATTACTTATCCTTCTTAGATAAGTATTCCTTTTGGAGTGAAGAGAGGTTAACGCTTTACCAATCTTACGTGGTTGTAACTGATGATGCAACCTTAGATTGTAAGCACTATTCTTCAGAGACAGGTAATTAAATAGACTTTTCGCCTTTCTACTACGATTACATAGTCAATCTGTTTACCCTCTTGCATAAGTTACCAGTTCTTTCAGAAAGCGATTGCGACGTTCCTTAACTTCGGACACTCTTCGGCCTATCTACATACACCTTTTTTGAATTATTATATTATAATTATACATCTTTGCCTTATAAATAGTCATGACATCGATGCGCATCATAGAATCTCATACCCTTAATTTTTACGGAAGCAAGCATGTCCTTGTTTCTATAGATTTTTAGTGTTTATTTTCTGTGCTTTTTATTTCGAGTTTGTCTCCGGGCATTAAAATTGGTATAACTACCTACGCTCCTATCAACATCTGTAAATAGTCCATTAGAAAATCTATTTATTAAAACTAAAGTGCGTTTGTATTTTCAACCTTTTTGTATCTTTTATTGGATCTCGAAATTGATAATGCCTACTTCATACGAGGGCAGTAACTCCTGCCAGATAAACTTGTAAAGACAGTAGAACTTGCTTAATAGTTAAGAAACTAAATTGACAGATCTAAAAATAGTGAAGGCCTTTTTACAATATTCCCTGCGGAAAATGATATAGGATTACGTCACGTATAGACCTGTCAGTTTAATTAAGAGATTGTGTACAAAAGAGTCCACTAACATTGTTCTCGTTTTAAGTAGGCATAGATATTCAAGCAATAAGCAAAATATAAACATTTTGTCAAAATTTGATATATTTTGATATCTTTATGCATTTTTTTGTAACAGTATTAATTGTAAATATTCAAATTTAAATTTATTACATTTATACTATGCTATTTTCATTTTATGTACATAAATATAGTGTGGCAACACAGAGATGTTTTATTTTTAATGTAATTATCTGTTATCAATAGAGTGCAATAAACGATCTCGGGTCTCCTACTAGTTCAACTTACGTGTCGTTATTCTTACTTAAAATTAAATAAATGAATAACAATGGTAAATGTATACATAAATAAATAATTAAATATACGCAACGCACTCGCAATCAGTAATTCTTTGATTGATACATGATGAGACTGGTTTGTTTCGTTTGAAGATAGCGCAATTATTTACGTTAGCTGCATATGAATGACTCAAGAAAATCATATTCATTTGACAGTTTAACGTATGGTTTCTTTTATCGATATAATAACAAATTATATATCAAACATGGTACGTTTTAAGTTGTCAAATGAACGCAATTTTCATACAGAATCGTATGGCTGACCAATAAATAATTTATTGGTCTACAAATAGTCTATAATTTTTAACCTGCGAAAGCATTGCTTTCAATAATTATTATTATTAAACTATTTTTATGTTTCCAGTAGCTAACTGAGATCAATTAAATCAATTATACTATGTAATTACTATTTTATTGATGAACTGAGATCTACTGTTGTAATGTATAACAGAATTATTATCCTGATTTATTTAATTATTACGATTCTAAGTAATAGTGAAATTCGAATGAATATAATTATGTATAATATCGCAATAAAAAATAATTTTAATAATTCAATTGAATATTGTGTTGTCTAATTTATACAAATCATTATCATAGTATTATTTATAACGTGAATAAAATTGTATGTGAGTCCATAAATTATAAAGATACAGAAGGTTGTAATTTTTGTAGGTGTTATCCCGTTTTCAAATGCTTTGTATTATATAGATGGAATCGGACATATTCTTATATTGAAGAAATTTAATAAATTACGAAATATACATTTGTTTTTTTTTTCTTTTTAAATCGTTTCCACCTTTTAGTTAAACCTTTTTTTAGTGAAGAAGGTAAGATTGGAGTTACACGAATAATTTGTTGGATTTAACGACGATAATAGGTACCTATAACTTCGAGGCTTTCCCAAGTCGGCGAAATCTGAATAAAGCTTGTTTGGAATTTTATTTATTTATTTAATTAAATTCAAGCTGAGTAGGTACTTACAAGTTTTAATTGGGCCGTATCCTTGGGTGATCGTATCTGTCACCTAACTAGATAACCTTTGTTTAGGTTGACAATCTTAATTTATATCCGGGTATTGTGGCTTATAAATGCAAATCCCAGTCTTCCACAATTGAAAGCACTAGATCTTAGATCAATCACACCAATTTAGTAGAGACGTCTTAAAAATGGCTGCAGTCTACGCTAATGACTTACGATGGATAAGCTTGCAGAGGAGGAACGATAAGGCACACCTAAAATGCACAATGTTTTCAAAGTAGGTATAGCCCTCGAGAATTCTTCTAAAAGAGCCTTTTTAGAGCCTTAATAGCTCAAGGCTTAAGCTTAAGCAGCAGACTGAAATCATGTACTTAGTTACAAGTATAATATAGGTACCTACTCTTGTACCGTAAAAGTTGCATTATAATTATTTCGAGTTTTCGACGAAACAATTTGGCGAAGAGAGGAGCATGCTACTCGTGTCCGGGCAATATTATATTTATATTGCCGGACTTTCCGGAATATTTGCGTCGATTTTTCCGGTTGGAAATTTTATTCCAACCGGAAAAATCGACGCAATTGAGACTTCGTAGGTAAGTTGGTATTCATTCCAAAAATTACAATTTGAAATCATTGCAATCAGATAACTGGATATATTCAGATGGGCTTATCCTGTGTTCATATAAGGAGATTGAACTACTTTATGTTCGCAAGGTTACCTACACCTAGTTCAGTTCAAATACCTATCTAGGTACGATTTAATGATGGGCGATGCCGTACGACGCGTTGCGGTGAGGTTGCGTTGCTTCTGCGGCAGCTTGCGACGTCTTAGGAACACCCCATACATCAAGTTTGCCGTCAAGTTTGCGTGATGCTTAGGGATTTGAAAAAAGGATCGATACCTGAGTACCTAGTATCGGTACATTTGATTCGATGCCTAGGTAGGTAAGCTCCCAAAAGCTGAACCACTCCATCGAGAGAGATACGTATAACCCTATATACATCAGAAAGAGAATAGTATAGATTATAGTCAGCTTACTTACGCTACTTTCCCAATTACTCGATACTTTTATCTCATCAGTAGATTTCGCACGCCAGACATGAGACAGCAGACTACGGTCTTTACTATTCTCTTTCTGATGGATAGCGTTAGCTCTCTTGATGAAGTTGTAGATACAGCTTTCTGGAGCTTTCCTAGGTATCGAATCCCTAAACATCATGCAAACTTGACGCCAAAGATCGTATGAGGCCTTTCTTAAATAGGTAGTGTCATCGAGGCGTCTTCCCATCCTTGCCCAGGTCGGGCACGGGTGACCTGATGGCCACGGGACCAACTGGGAAGCCACCGTTTCAAACAAAAAAATAAATTTACAAATCGGTCCAGGCGTCTTCGAGTAACTATTCGTGTACATAAAAAATAAAATGGATTCCGATGAATCGAGAACCTCCTTTTTTGAAATCAGTTAAAAACAAATAAGTGAGAGCCTCATGGCCTCGTGTCCTGGCGATATTCTTCGCGATACGGGCGATAGACTCGCCGCTGCGCAAACCCTCCTACCCTACGATAAACCTAGTCCCGTTTCAAAAAAAAAAAAAATGTTTTCTCATATACTTAGGTACTTATGTACCTAATACATATCCATTGCACATGCACGTGCCAAGTTGGTATATTGCTTGCATATTTACCTAATAGGATATGTATAACATCGTACTTGGAATACCTAATATGCATATGTATAACTGTAGGTAAGTATATATATATACTTTTATCAACTACAAGTAAATTTGACAAGCTAATAGACCCTTACCTATGATGCTCTTATTTTTAATCCATAATGGCCCCGGAAGGACAACACCACATTGGCTCGAGCCAATGCTAACCGAGCATAATCGTTGATTGGGAGGAGCGACGATGGTAGGTAGTGTTATACTTCCTCATATCTAAGTTTGACCTAATAAATATCTAAAAACAGGAAAAGAAAAAAACACTAAAATTGCTATAAGGTTTTTGTTAACATGGTATAGATTGGGATAGTGTGTATATGAATAAATTGGGTTATAAGTTCGTTTTCCGCTTGCATTTTTAGTTGCAATTTGGTCAGTAACCATGGCAACTCGGTGTGCGTGGGCGGGAGGGTGGTGTTTTCAGGGTCTAGGTCACGCCCCGGGGCTGAAGGCGCAGGCGCGGGCCGCCGGTTACCAGTCCAGCTCAAAAGTCCGTCGGAACCAGTTGATGGATGGCCAGAGTTTCTGTGATCCTGGTCAAGTGAGTGACGCATACAGGCTGATTTAGTAGAATAAAAAAGTGTCTTAAAAGTGAGTGCTATTGGCAAATATCTGTGATAAGTGATTGTGCATTCAACGGCAGTACCGGCGTGAAGGTACCACACTACCCTATATGATATTTTCGGTTCCCAATATCTAGGTCACAGGACTCGATTGAAAAATCTGGAAAATTATGTAATCTATACTTAGAGTTCGTCATCACAATGTTATTTCTAATTAGAGATAGATATTATTTTGTTAAAAATCATCATCATCATCATCATCGTGCATCCATCGATGGCCCACTAGACTGGGCACAGCTCTCCTTTTGATTCAGAAGGGGTTAGCCCACCACCAGGCTGAGCAAGTTGACTTATTACAATATAATACTTACCTCACTTTTATTAGCAAGCAATTGAATTATTTCTATGAATTAAGTATACTTTTTAATCACTATTCTTAAATAGACTTCACTTATCCTTAGATAAGTTATACAGACCCCAAAATTTTTCACCAACGTTATATACGTTAACGGATACGGCGGTAACGGAAAACTCGTAGAAGTAGGAGCATTCCAAGGAGTAGGTATACCCTTATGAATTTAATAGGTACTCTGTATCTACGAAAAACTGATTTTGAGAAAATTATCGAAAAATTTTTTCAGTTCAGTTCGAACTAACATTATCTACTCTATCTTTTGAAACTATTTAGTATTTGGTATCAACAAACCAAAACCAGAGAAACAGGCATAAAGAAATCGAATGAACGTTGAACTCTATATCTGAGATACAGAGTTTTGGATTCACAGGGTACAGGAATACTTACTAGCTACCGTCTGATAAAAAGAAACTATCTACAAAATAGTGAAAAGGAAAGTAACAAAACACTTTACAAGATTACCTAATTCTGACACAAAATTAGCCAACCAATTATAAATAATTAGTCAAAAATACGACTGGTATTACCTACACGACATACTACGAGTATGTTATATATACTAAAGCACTTCATCATCAAAATAATAACGAACATGACTATTTTGGGGGGTCAGTCACTTTCAAAATCCAAAATTATTTATTTCGTATAGACCAACTTCCGCCGCGCCGCGCGTATCACAGAAGAAAAAATATTATAGGTGACCAATCGCTTACGCAGGCGAAAATACTAAGTCTACAGCACCGACGCAATATGTCGAATATAATCTGTCTATCGGTCTTCTATCGGATATACTTTGGAGCCCAGGAACTTCACAACCTAGTACCTCCTTCACTCTTTTACCACAAAACTGCAAGAAGTCGTGAGCGTTGGCATCCTTATGTGGCAGAAATCCAACCTACTGGAACGAAACGCTTTAATTCAACGTTTCTGACAAGAACCGCTAAGGTGTGGAACACTCTTCCAGCGTCCGTGTTTCCTGCCACTTATAACTCGAGTACCTTCAAGGCAAGAGTGAATAGGCATTTTCTAGGCAAGCGCGCTCCAACCTAGATCTCATCAGTGATATCCAGTATTGATTGTCGTCAAGCGCAAGCCTATTTCGGATTTAAAAAAACTTGTGGTCCTTATGACCAATCAAGACTCTAATACTGCACCGGTGCGAAAAGCAGACTGCGGAGAAGAGCCGGCAGAAAACTCAGCAGTTGCTCTTTTCAAAACAAAAGTGTTACAATATGTAGCTTATCAACTTCGATCACAGAAGAAAATCAATATCACTACATCACTACATAGTATAAAACAAAGTCGCTTTCTCTTTCCCTATGTACGCTTAAATCTTTAAAACTACGCAACGGATTTTGATGCGGTTGTTTTTAATAGATAGAGTGATTGAAGAGGAAGGTTTATATGTATAATAACATCCATTAACAGTGAATGACATAGGCTATATATTTTATACCCGTGTGAAGCCGGAGCAGGCCGCTAGTAATAATAATAAATGCGAAAGAAAGATACACTTTCCAGGTGGTCCCATTGTCATTAAGTCAGGATCTGATGATGGTACCATGGAGAAATCGAGGGCTCTTCGAATTTTATAGGCATGCTTGATATATTTTGTAGTGGCGTTTGAAGTCGGTTTAGAAAAATATATGTTTATATTATTACGAATGATTTACCTCCTCATTCAAATTACCCATCACCGGCCCACTGCAGAGCATAGGTTTAACCCGAATGAGACGAGTTTTGACCTTAGCCCATTATGCTTCTTAGAGACTAATAAATCATAGAGTAACTTATAACAGTCCAGTCAAAACAAGGTTTAACCTCTGGAAAATTGCGAAAGTTTTGAAACTTTGCACATCGAATTATGGGTACCTAGGGATGAATATACCAAAAGTCCTCATGCGTACGAGGCGAGCTCTAGCGGCAATTAGTGGAAACAGGACCCTTTTTTTGGTTTTTTACTAATATCTCGAGAATCTTTGGTCAGAGGTAAAAGTTTACTACTACATAAATGAAGCTTATTAAATTTGCAACAATAATGATTATATACATTTTTCTTAAATTCCTAATAATTACCGAGTTTTAGGCCACTAAAAGATAGCTTTTTCGAAAAATCACGCTAGGGGCGCCCGGTACAATATGGCATTTGTAATAATATTTGACAACCATGTTTTATCATAATACAATTAATAAATAAATAAATATAATCAATGTTCAAATTAATTTTATTGGTTTTCTAATATATAAGATATGTAATAATAATACTTAATATAATATAAAACTAAAAACTAAATTAAAACTAAAACGTAAATAACAAAAATAAAAGCTAAATATAAAAAATATCATCTAAACCACTGGAACGAGGAAAAGTGCCCAGAACGCTGGCTGCGTTACCCCGCTGAATGGCCAAACTTATATGCTGGCCGAGGTAACTTCCAGCCTTCCGGTCACCAGTGGACTCTATGAGACGGGATGACAGATCCTTAAAAAAGGATCTAGCATCCTCGCCCCATGACCCCAGGGTTTCAACACCAAATGGCACAAATATGAAATTGTTTTCTATGTTTTCATATTTGCGCCGCTTAGCCCTTATGTTCAAATTATATAATATCATATTGCTTGATAAGTTAGCGTAGGCACCTATATCAAATAAGCACTTACCTAATACAACGCTGTCTATTTATTCAATAGATAGATACATACTATAAAAATAATATAGGTACTTCACACTGTTGATTAGATTGAGTTTGTCATAAACAACTAATAATTGTAGTCACCGTTACACAAGGTCGATCCAGTGTTTCCTGCCAAAACAGAGTTTCAGCGGTTTTGGGCCACGTGCTGTCAGTCATTCATTCATGAGCGCGAGTGAATGAGCGGCGCGGCCGAGCAGTCGGCCTGCGATCGGCCGCGGGCACGCCGCGAGCTGCCATCGCGTCGCGCCTTCGCGAGTGACGAACTGACGAGTTGACGACCTGAACCTTCGCGAGTAATTAATTCCACGAACTCCTAAACCACGCACTCGTTCCACCGAACACCAGAGGAAACTATCGGTGCGTTATCTATTTATAACATTTGGCTCTACAACCTTGAATCCATTCATTCACTGTCATTCTCGATGCGGCTTATCGCTTCGCTAATTGGTGATATAATTTTATACGATCTAAAGTTGTTGGTGATTATGAAATCATGAATTAGACGTTCTATACATATAGAATGGCCGCCATTTATTGTATTTTTTTACTAACGAATGGGTACGGTGCTATGGTGAAAATGAAATATGTAGTACTCACCTGCGCGTTTAAGGCCCTGTGCTCACGTTCACAAGGCGTAAATGTCGTATTTTAGATTTAGAATGGCCACCATTTATTGTGTTTTTTTACTAACGAATAGGTACGGTGCTATGGTGAAAATGAAGTAAGTAGTATTTACCTGTGCGTTTAAGACCCTGTGCTCACGTTTACGGGGCATAGATGTCGTATCTCAGAAATTGGTCATGCGTTAGATGACCCAAGAAATTTCCATACCAGTGGGCTTAACCAATAGCGCAAGTGTCTCGGGCACCCTGCCCATTAAAGATCACTTGGAGGATGTATATTTCTCCTAAATGTAAATTGGTTTGGTACTGATAAATAGAATAGTCTTCAAACAAAAAGAATAAAAAATATAAATAGAATAAAAAAGGTAGTCTTATCGTTCAGTAGCGTAATCCGAGGATCGATCTAACTCTTAATAATAAAATAAATAACAAAAGGTGAAAATCACTAAATAATACCGTACAAAGTAATCAGTATTTTTATAATACATAGTGGCAAAACTATTACCATTTTATTGAGTTACAAAGAAAATATTACAACATTTGTAACACGTAAAAAGTTGCAGACGATGCACAGTCACAAAAACTAATAACACGGTCGCAATCGTACATCCTTCTTTCTATATTTACTGTTACGCGTATATACCAAGAAAAGACTATTGACAGGAAATTAAAGTTGTTAGTAGGGCCGCCGGCCGCCGCGGACGGCTAACAGTAGCCTGTCCCGTTGCCTGCTCGAGTCTAGCCGACACTCGACAGAAGAACACATTTATGTCGCAGGGAACTGAGGAAAATGGGGATTCGGTCAAACCCCTAAGGTAGGTTGTAGATGATCAATTCACGGAAGATGTTAAATTAAATAACTCTGTAGGGCGATTTTCCTAAAGAAAAGTGATTTGATCTGTTTTAGTGAAAAGAATAATTTGTTAAACTATAATAATATCCTTATCCTTACTAATGTTATAAATACGAAAGTGTGTTGGTTTGTTGGTTTTTTGGTTTGTCCTTCAATCACGCAACAATAGAGCAACGGACAGACCTTATTTTTTGCATGTGTATACTTGAGGACCAGGAAAGTGACACAGGTTACTTTTTATCTCAAAAATCGTAGACCTGCGAGATTTTAAAAACTAAATCCACTCAGATGAAGTCGCGAGAATAAGCTAGTAATTACATAATTGAACATATTTACTGTTTTTAGTTAATTTTTTTTAATAATAGCCGAGCTTGAACTTGATTCATAATAATAAACTTGAATAACATTGTTATTAATATATTAAAAGTTTTTATTTATTGAACTATGCATCCAAATTGTGAAACCAACTAACTCCCTTGGCGGTGTTCCTCTAATTTCAATACTCACAAAAATCTCTAATAATTCAAGGGTCGGACCAACAAATTCTTGGGCACTGGTAATCACTTAACATCAGGTAAACCGCCTGCTTGTTTGCTCACTATTTACTTGTAAATAAATCATCCATGAATCGATTTTACCTTAGGGGTTTCATCATAACTCCATTTTTATCAGCTCCCTGCGACACATAAGTACCTACATCTCATGTAGGAAGTGCACCTATCGCTGTACTATCGCCGTCAGAACAAGAAATCGTTGTGAGGCGAACAAAGCGCGTGCCAAATGCCACCAACAAAAAACCACTTCAGAATACTTACTACTTGTTTAATTGATAAGATAAACATCCACAAAGGGCTACCAGAAACTTATCCGCGTTTTAAAAGAATTACGTCCATTATTTACTTTAAAAGCCAATATGACAGGGCTTTTAAAAAATTAAGACGGTTATCACTGTGGCGCCAGACGGTTTTTTCGATACATTTAAAGCGGTAAGAGGTCAACATTGAAATATTTTATTTCGACATAATATTTGAATGTGAGGCCGTAATAATAAGCGACTGACTGAGCTCGTACGCTTGAAATTGAATTGTCTAATTTTAGCCAAAGTAAACTGTGGATACCTACAGAACACACATGGTTGTGTGCCTACGTCCAAACTCGGTACAATGTTTCGCGGAATTCAAATTCGCCGAAATGTAGCACCGTAGTCTGTGGCAAAGATTTGTAAGAATAAATAGATTGCTAGCACTTTGTAACTAACATATTTTATTTTCTTAATACATAATATGACATCAATTAATTAATAATACATAACTAAAATCTAAACTAAACCCCAAATATCAAAAATAAAATCTGAATATGTATAAAAAATATCATCTAAACCACTGGAACGAGAAATATGCTTAGAACTCTGGCTGCGTTACCCCGCTGAATGGCCGAACTTATATGTTGGCCGAGGTAATTTCCAGCCTCTTGTCACCAGTGGACGGAATGACAATTTCTTAAAAAAGGATGTAGCATCCTGGCGCCATGATCCCAGGGTTTCAACAACAAGCGGCAAAAAAATAAAACTGTTTTTAGTGCCTCTTTGTTTAAATCAAATTACGGTAAATGATCTTAGATGGCGTTTCTTGGATTACACGTTATATTTTAGTGTTGGAAATTGAAACAGATGAAATATCGTAGTATTTTGTGGTTCTATATGTCGATTCTTTAAAAATGATTGCATCAATGTAACGCTGGCAATGGCTTCTGATTGGTTGAATTTATGGCGTTCTTGCTGCATCAATGGGTTTTTAACAATAGCGGGAGGATAAAAGCCAATCAGAGATCATTTCGGTTGTCACACTGATGCAATCATTTTTAGAGAATCGACACACTGGTTCGTCATATTTCGTACCCTTATTGCAAAAACCGATTATCTGCATTTTTGTACCAAAATTAGGTTAAATATATCAATCGACTCCTCAACTCACGGCGAAGCTGTAGGTAAAACCCATTGTCGGCTACGACGCTTTTTTACGGAGATAGCTAGAGTTAAAAGCAACTACCTACAGGTATGATTTAATTACCTTCTTAAAAAAAGAACTAAACTCATTTAAATAATTTAGATTTATAAATCTATACCACAAAAACAATGTATTGTATTATAATACTTTTCAGATGTAGTTGCTTGATTTATCATTATGTCAATATTATTCTGTTAATACATGTTAACCTGCGTTAACAGGTTTCAGCTTTTATTAATATACTAGAAATTGCTGATGTATCTAAAAAGAAAAACGAACTAAACAACATTAGTTGCTTTTTGCAGAATAATGAACTCAATATTTTGTTAAAATTATTGCAGGTAAAAGAACTTAAGTTCACTTTTACTGTATAACTGGGCTACGAGGGTTTTTGAACATCTTCACAAATCAAAAGTTTTTTGATTTGTTAAGCTCACAATATAACTCTATCTTTAAGGTGATAGAGAAAAGACTGTCTAAAGATCTTAAGTTTAGTAACTGGCCAACTGCCGGAATCTATAAAAGTAGAAATAAGCTGTTTGACTTATATGCAGAAAAAAATATAATTATTCCCCCGCGTTTATTGAATATGTAAGAAACTATTCTAAATTGTTTGAAAATGTGTGCATACAAGCAAAGTCACTTCACATAAAACAAAAAATTGCCAATTCTGATAATAAAATTAAAACAGCATGGGACATCATCGGCGATGAAATGAGTAAACATAAGGTACATAATAATAATAAATTGGAGCTTAAAAGTGATAATCATGTAATTAACTCCGATACAGTAATTGTAAATACATTTGAGAACTTTTTCAAAAATATTCCAATTACTACAACCAGTTCTCTGAATTCCTCGCCAGCAGAAGTCTATCGTCTTCTAAGGAGCAATGTCTCTGAGTGCAATAAGTTATTTAGGTTTGAACACGTTACCCCATATGACATAGTCAAAACATTTAAATCTTTACAAAATAAGAAAACAGCAGATCTATGGGGGATATCAGTTAAAATAATTCATAACATAATTGATATTATTGCGCCATATCTTGCTTTAATTTTTAATAAATCAGTAGATTCTGGATCTTTTCCAGACTTTATGAAATGTAGTAAGCTAATACCGCTTTTTAAATCGGGAAGCAAGAGTGACCCGAATAACTACAGGCCAATTTCAATTTTGCCAACTCTCAGCAAGATATTCGGAAAAATAATGCTCAACCAACTGCTTTTACACTTTAATTTAAATAAAATCCTACACACTGAGCAGTATGGTTTTACAAAGGGTCGATCAACAACCGATGCAGCCGCAAGGCTGTTACAACACATATTCGATGCATGGGAGAACTCACAGAGTGCCATTGGTATTTTCTGTGATTTGTCGTCAAAGGCATTCGACTGCGTTGATCACGAGACACTTTTGCTTAAACTGAGCCACTATGGCATTAAAGATTTTGCACTTAGTCTCATTGCGTCTTATCTCAGTGAACGAGTCCAAAGAGTATGTGTCAATGATGTAAAATCATCCGGATCAGCCTCAGTAATGGGTGTACCCCAGGGTTCTATTCTAGGTCCATTCATGTTTTTGGTCTACATAAATGATTTACCACATTTTGTCCACAATACTTGCGATATTGTACTATTTGCTGATGATACGTCTTTGAATTTTAAAGTCGATAGGATAAAAGACAATTTTGACGATGTAAATAATGCATTATCTCAAGTTTCTGAATGGTTTACGGCAAATAATCTACTTTTAAATACTAAAAAAACAAAGTGTGTTGAGTTTTTATTACCTAACCCGAGAACTGTCAGTAAAAATTTAAAGATAAATAATGAACCTTTGAAAACTGAGGACTCCAAAGTGTTCTTGGGATTAACCCTGGATTCAAAGCTACAATGGGGCACCCATATAGCAACGCTTGCGGGCAAACTTAGCTCTGCTGTATATGTTATCTTTACATAGTATAAAACAAAATCGATTCCCGCTGTCTGGCCCTCTTTATGTACGCGTAGATCTTTTAAACTACGCAACGGATTTTAATTCAGTTTTCATCAGTAGATAGAGGGATTCGAGAGGAAAGTTTACAGTTATAGTGTTTCCCTAAATTCCTACGGGAACGGGACAAATGTAGGTGAAACCGCAAGGCACAGCTAGTTATTCTAATATAATAAAACGAAATAATTTAAATGAGCTAATCTCTAGAACGGCTGGACCGATTTCAACGAAACTTTCTTTTAAAGATAGCTGAGATTATAAGAAATAATGTAGGCTTGCCCATTTCCCACGGGAACGGGAACTCCTCGGGTAAAACCATAGGGCGCTGCAGTTAGTACGTACAAAGTTAAATGAAATCTACTTTACCTTCAGCCAAAAGCGACTAAAGATATTTATTTTACACCTGTACTGGCTAAAGTTGAACTAAAACGATTTTTGTCTTGATGATTATTACTATTCAAAACAAGTGATTAAATAAAAAATGCCATTAGAGCTACCAGAACGGTAAATTTGAAAATTTGGTAGTTTTTCTACATTCAGGAAAAACTAACTAAGTGAGCTCCTTACCGGTTATTTTCTTCTTTTTGTTGAAAAAATAGTAAGTTTTTTTCAATTATTAACCTACTTAACATTTCTTGAATAGTTTCTTGTTTATAAAAATTATTATTGTTTAAAAATGGACATCATTATAACTAATTTTTAAGTCGTTAAAGTTTCAAATGCTTATAACTCAAAAACTTTTCGCTCAAATTTTGGTGCAGATAATCGGTTTTTGCAATAAGGGTACGATTTGTTTATTTTTGGAATCAAAATACAAAACTGTATAATTTTATAAGATAATGATTTACTGATTACTGATAAGTCAAAATACAAAATATTCAAAAACAATCTACAAATAGTTTTTGAGTATTCTTCGCGTAGAACTTTTATTAAATTTTGATAGATGGCGTAACATCTGAAAGACGTTACTAATGTTTAATAACTACATTTGCGCGAAATAAGAGCTTTAGACGTTAGCAAGCTATAACATACTTCTTTAACTAATCTCTGTCTGTGGGCAGTCATAACTGAACGGCGAGTGCTGAACATATGATTTATAAACATTTCAACCTCGAGTGATATATCTGTACTACAACTTATCACTTTTATTGCACCATCAATCCACATAAAAAAAATATTTAAAAAAAATCAAAAACCCCACTGCGTAAATAAAAACTAGGTGTTTGAATAAAAAAAATACCTGTTTTGAGTTGCGCATGAGTGGGACGAATATGAAGAATTCCGTACCTAAGTTTGAAACGTGAGGTGATCGTTTGCGTGATAGCGTGGGGCGAGCGCGGGCGACGCTGCGCGCTGCGCGCTGTGGGGCGACGGGCGACGCGACCTCGCCAGATAAATCTATCAATGGAGCCGATAAGGGGGCCGCGCGTCACGTACCGCAGGAAGTGCCCCGACTCTGCCTGTCGCGGCTATCGCCTATATCGCAATTCGCAACTATTCTTCCAACTGAGACGATACAAGTCTAAATTGAAAATTGGGTATTACTGTTGTCAAAATGTGGATATTCATTAATTACAATCAACAAGCCATTAAAAGAGATTAAAAAACGACTGCTTTAAAGGAAATCAACTGAAAATTTACTACTCTAAATTGACTTAGATCGTAAATGAGCATTTAAGATAAAAATGATCAAAGAAACCTTACAATGATTTTCAAATAGGTACCATTCAATGATACGCCACTTAACATAGTCCGTCGAGTTTGATTTTTTCTTTTCTACAATATAGGTACCCAGAACTAACACATATATACTATATCATGTCCCGGAAAATTAAAGAGTTCCCGCGGGAATTAAACGCGCGGACAAAGTCGCAGGCATCGTCTAGTATTTCATAAAAGAAATATTATTATTACTACTTCTTAATATATAGTTAGCCTCAATCAATGTTACACAATTACGTAATTAAGATTCGCATCGAATACTCAGTTAAAGCGCCTATGGCACACTTTGACTTGAATTGCTTTTATCACTGCATGCACTCTGCGCTCGTTCTAGATTTCCGTGCTATAATACAATCATTTAGTTTACCAATTTTCTCATTCCTGTCTTCTACTCTCTCAATTGGCACAAGATAAATAAAAGGAGGAGGTTCACAATACGTCGGATCCTTTTTTTTAAATGTATGTTCCTCGATCACTCAAAGACGCCTGGACCGATTTGGAAAATTCTTTTTTTGTTTGAATGGGTATATTTGTTTGTAAGGGTAAATTGTCATCAAGCCAGGATCTGATGATGGGATCCTGGAGAAATTGAGGGAACTCTTCATAGGCACAATTGATATACTTTTTAGTGGCGTTTGAAGTCGGTTTTGTGAAAATAATTTTTAAGGTTATATTATTTTCTCGAAACATAGGTACGAGTATGCCCACTTGCGTGGTCCTAAAGGTTGGTTCTGTTTTCTATGTTCTTGCAACCCTGGTTAAACTGGCCAACTAAGCAAACACCAGCAACTCTTGATTGCCATCTTCTCCTTCTTCTGTGTCAACCGATAGTAGTCCTCAGCTGGACAAAGGTCTCTTGCATGGACTTTCATAGGCCTCGGTCTTGCGCCGCCTGAATTCAGCAGCTCCCTGCGATTTCATGATTTGATTGCTATAAATAAATAGATATTATTATCTTACTAGATGATGGCCGCCACTTCGTCCGCGTGAATTAAGGTTTTTTAATTCCCCGGGAATTAAAAAACCTTAATTAAGGTAATTAAGGTTTAAGTATAATTAAGAAATATGAGTTATTTCCATTCCAAACAATGAAATCGGTGCATTCGTTGTGGCGTGAGCTATCTCCATTCCCAATTTCAGTCAAATCGATGCAATCGTTGTGGCGTGAAGGAGTAACAAACATCCATACATCCATCCTCACAAACTTTCGCATTTATAACCTTAGTAGGATTTACTTCTTTCAAAAGCCTACGTAAGGTATACCTATAAGGTTGACTTTTACTACCTTCGCTTCACTTCATTGTATGTATATGTATATTGTATACCTAAGCTCTATTAGGACTTAGAAGTAACCCTTGACAGTATTGTTTGTATGCGCAGCGCTAGTCGAATTATTTATTAGTGCTAGTGTTTCTAGTTATCAGAGGCGGAAACCCTAGTTTGGCATCAGACCAATGTGACGCATTGCATAAATGTTTACGCTATTATATGCTAATACTGATGTACAGTACGGTGCGATGATTTCAATGTATCCTTTTGCTTTGGTAGATTGTTTTGAAAAATACTGACGGTACTTACATTTTTGTTTTGAAATTTTATGATCAGTCTTCATATCCTTACTAGTATTATAAATTGGAAAGTGTGTTTGTTTGTTGGTTTGTCCTTCAATCAACGTGATTTTTTGCATGGATATAGTTGAAGACCGGGAGAGTGACATGGGCTTCTTTATATCCCGGAAAATTAAAGAGTTCGTGCAGGATTTTAAAAACTAAAACTACGCGAGCGAAGCCGCGGGCATCAACTAGTATTGTCATAAAAGCTAGATCTAAGATGGGGAACATACCACGTTTTTCAAGAAAATGTCTCGAATACTTTTAACCTACTTTAGTACTCATACCAGTACCACACTAAAATAAAGCGGAAAAGGGGTAAAATGTGCGAAGTGCTCAACACGAGCCGAAGGTATTTACTATCTTTGGTTTTAAATATATATTTTGACACTTTATGACTTAGCTCATTCACATAGAATCGGGTTTCCGCATCACATCGATATTCATGATCAAGAAAAAAATATATTTTGCGTTCTTTGCTTCAAATGAGAAGTTATTTCAACAGTTGTAGAGCATAAAGTTGACTTATTTGGCCTCAGGCAATATTTTATCAAATTAACCGGATATGTGGGATGCATCTCTTCCGCCTACAAATGCAGCAGCATATCAATCGTGTCTAACAAACGGAGACTATATTCATAAAATACTCAAATATTCATAAATAATACGACGTTTATGATCCTACGAGTATGTGAGATTTGAACATGGAAATAGGAAAAGTGTCTATTTATCAGTTAAAATAGTATGAGCTAAATTTTAGAATGTCATAAGCATAACAAAGATTTACAACAAAGTTTCTAACTCATTATTTAAAATTCAAAGGTAAAAGGTTAATTTATCACAGGTAATTCCTTATTTCACCATAATAAAACACCACCACTGGATTTTTAAAAGGATTTCAGTAGATACCATATTAGTTTAGGGTCTTAGACCTTGCTAAGGCCATTACATACGCGTTTGGTAAGAGGTAAATTGTGTTTTTCGTGACATTCATGCTAACACCAAAATTAAAATGCAGCGTAGGTTGCATAACCTACTTATGGCGGCTGACGAGGCGACAGAAATACCTGAACAAATCGTTATACTCCATTCGAGAAACCTTCGATAGCCATACCATCCCGCTTTTGCCAAAAAGAGACTGGTTAATAACGATCATCAACATCGGTGTTTCATCGATCGTTATGGATTGATCAATTAAGCATGTCGCACCCATTGACGTAAAAATAATAGACTGTTATTTATGTCAATGGTCGCACCTTTAGAATTAAAGTTCCTGTAACCTCAGTTTAAATACATTTAAGTAAATTTAACAAATTAAACAAAAACATTTATGAACAATTTTTGATATTATGGTAACCCTTTTTAATTATTATGGTAGACCATTAATTAAGCGATGTGGTAGGCGTCAAACATGGACATGTGAAGGACATCGTATAAATACCTACCTACCTTATATTGAAAAAGGTTCCAATTAACATAAAATTCGGATGATCCCTTATCCACATTTAAGGAAGTTTGCAGTAATTAAAGCAATAATAGTACTTATGTCATTAAATATTTATTTATTGTAGTTTTCATATTTAGGATTTTGGTTATTATAAAAATAATAACTTGCTGAATAATCTCTTCATCCAAACGAAGTACCGAAGTTATATGGAAGCAGCTTTGCTTGAGCTGCCCAAAAAATAATGTAATAACTAACAACTTATTAAATTGTGATAATTATAATTATTACAATTTAATAAGTTTACAATATCATTAAGGAGCTACCTTAGTTCATAATTATTAATTACGGTAGTTACATAATGTACCATTATGTTTTGAAAAGAGCAACCTCTGAGTTTCTTGCCGGCTGTTCTCAGCAGAATCTGCTTCCCGAACCGGTGGTAGAGTCTTGACTTGTCATAAGAATTATTAGAAGATATTTTAAATTTTCTATTGAATTCCATTGGTTAAATAAATTACTTTTCTAAGTTTAGATTTGCTCTCATGATTTTGTTTTCTTTTGCTACCAAGTCACACTCACATCAATAGTGCAATTCTCTTCTCTTCTTTTTCACCTTTGGACGTGCGACATCGCGGTACGTTGCACACCTACACGTGATGTCGCACGTCCAATAGTAGACTGGGAGAAAATGCGTCCGTCTTTTGTACTACGTCGTGTTGAGCAATGAAGTGGAAAAAATAGGCTTTCTCAAAATATGAACAATAAACTAACTGATGTACAATGTTGCTTCATTCCAAAAAGTGGACATTTACTTATGTATTTTCTTTTCAGAATTCCGAATATTGTTGAACAGTCCTATATTTTTTTTTTCTTTTGAAAAGTTAATTATTACAATATAAATATAACAAAATAAAAACTTAAATAAATTAAAACTACCACTACTTATATTTACAAAAAATACACGCCGTCCAAGTGGTCGTTTATGGGCATGGTGCCCAAAACACTGGTATAGTCCTATATTGTAAAATTCGGTCATGCAACCTGCAAGCTGCTTGTAGGCTACCTACCTCCTCGAACAACCTCAGCCTATCCAAATATCCCACGTAAATGCCTGTTCGCGGCTTTCGCATCTAATAAGGTGTACGCCATATCGAACAGTTGCATAATGCTCCGCTTTCCAGCGTCCCACGTGGGGCCGTGGGCTCACAATTTGGTACCACCAGCCTCTCAAGCGTCCGCTTGCGAAACGGATGACGTAGCGTAGGCGACGACTGGGAAGCTCGTGCGGTATTTTAATCGATTATTATTAAATTGGTACATTACCGTATAATTTTTGGGCAATTTTCATGCTGTAATGGTACGTTACCATATAAGTTTGGGGTCAATTTATATGCTATGTATAAAGTTACATCGCGGCCAAGAAAAACTTTTGGATGGTAACCTGTAGTATACGTAGGTATAGCTATTTAATTCTCGTGAAAAGATCAACTCGACCCCAGAAGAAGATGCTAGATATCGTAAAAACCTGCACTATGGCAGATGGATCTAGCCTTGCAATGGGTAATGTTTAACTAGTTTAGTGTACTTACTAAATCTTGACTTTTACGTACATTCTGCCCTTATATACCTATGATAAAGCCATCAAAATTCGGTATCCTTAGAACTATGCTGCAGAAACCACAGGTAACAGCTAACATCTCCATTATTCTAGCTGATTCCAAGCAGACGAAGTTGCGGCCAAAAGCTAGTTGCAAAATATCTGTAAATTGAACAGCCATATCCGTTTGTGCAAGTTTACGCTGTAGGAGGCAGATTTCTGTGCCTAGCACATGCCTAGAACAAGTTTAGTGCTAGGTGTGGGACTTACATGAGCCGGCCCGCCTGCGCTGCGCCCCCGCTCCTCATAAAATTATTCCGCCTATTATTTTAGTGTTACTAATTGCTCTAAACCTATTGCAGCACTCGCAAGAAACTTCTAATGAATGAATGGTTTATGAAACGATTAATATAATTAATAATTAATCAACTGAAAATCGTTTGAAACATTTTATCTCCTTATTAATAGTATACATGAATAAGCATAGGTGTAGTTCCTATAAGGTTACATTACAAGGTTACGAATGTCTTATCTGTAGGGTGCGTATTGGTTTAATCTGGGTTTAATACTCAAAGGGTGCGTAGGCTGGCAAGAATTATACGCAAATCTTACCATAAGGGCTGACCTTGTGACAGTACTGTGGTTTTCTGCGACTAGTAAGAGTTCGTTCCAACTTAAATTCTTTTGGAGTTGCCATGAGGTTTACAAAAACTTAAAAGACACGTCGTCTTGGACACCACACTACCACTATGAAATCATCCATGGCTTACATAAGTAACCACAAGAAAGGTTGGTGACGGGATTGAAGTTGGTTCCAATATTTTGGTGTGTCAGGGCGCAGGTCGTCGACCGCGCTGCTCGCTGTAGTGCGTGCTATTTCCAACCGCGAGCGCGCCCGAGCGCGACCGAGCCCGCCCGAGCGGCGCGCGCAAGTAAACAAACATGGCCGACTGTCATTCACTAATTCATTCATGATCATTGTATTTGACAAATTGACACGAACTCATTACCGGTACTCGCCAGAATTAGCTGCAGCGAAGTCGCGTGATTTTTTTAAAATATGTAGGTATATAATTTACAAACTGTAATTGTCTAAGGCACTTGAATTACTTAGCGTTCTTGGAAAACCTACGGTTTTCTACCTACGCATAGAATTACTGACAGTTGTCTGAGATTTTCCATCTAAGTTATATACACAAATAAAGCTATATACTTACTATAAAAATAACAAATAAAGTCTTTCTGTGAATTTAAAATACGTACCTACTACCTACCTACATTATGGACAAACTGCTATAAATCCCATCTCAATAATTTAATTGATTATTTGAACGCATCGATGTTTTGAACGAAATCATTTGTTGAACAACAAGAATAAATACAAATATAAAACACAATTTTTTTAAATTTTGGACTATCGGTTGGTTTGTCTGGGTCTTCGAAACGGCTAAACAGCTTTCTACGACACTTTCATAGACAGGTAGGGGATTATACATTGACTGATTTTAGCTAGATCTGTATTGTTTATCCTGGAACAGCAAGGAATAATTCCTCAATAATGGATAAAGTCGATGGGAAAAGCTAGTTTCTAAATAATTTGCAACAACTAGTGTAGCATCGATTACATAATACAGGTAGGTACATACATATTAAATATTGTCCCCTTATCACCGACTGGTCTATTTATATGAGGATTGAGGACAAGCCCTATTAATAGAACTAAAGTCTGGAATAGACTGTCGTTGATATTGTTTATTGTGTTCTAAAATAATAGTTGTGTACCTTACCTCTAGCTAGCCTGTACCCTACGTCATCAAATAGTCAATTAAACTTTAACCAGACGTTCGTTTTGACAGTTTGCCAATGCCAAAACTGTCAAAACGTTAACTTTATTCATTGCTTAAGGAACACTTAACATAATATATTGTAGTAGAACCTGGGCCTATACTACCAATTTTTTTTGTTTTTTTTTTTAAAAGAGCAACTGCTGAGTTTCTTACCGGCTCTTCTCAGCAGAATCTGCATTCCGAACCGGTGGTAGATTTATGACATGTCATAAGAGCTACAAGTTAGCCTACATAAAATAAATTAATTTTGAATTTGAATTTGAATGCGCAACACATAGCGCAATATTATTTCAATTTGGTTTTGAGATGTTATTTGTTGACAACTTTAATTTAATTACAAAAAATGTTTGTTGTATGACAATTTAATTAAAATATTGGCCCGAGAACCAAAACTATCGGGATATGGCATATCAATATCACATGTAAAGGTACCGATGCATAATAATAAAATTGTACTTCACTCTACCTTCATAGGGCTACCAAAAATGTGATTAATTCATTAAAATTAACTAACTATATTTAATTCTTATTATATTACATTTCTTATTATATTATTATCTCTATATTAACTATATTACTTTATTAAATTATGTAGAACGAATACAAATAATTAGGTTTATATCCGCTACTTTTCTTAATATAAAAGTTTTATAATCTAGGATGTAACATAATCTAGGAGTTTTGAAACGTTTTGGTCAAATTATGATGGTTGTAAAATAAGTAAAATGCTAGGTAACTAATAAGTTTAAAATCTTGTACTTATCAAAATACTAGTTGATGCCTGCGGCTTCGCTCGCGTGGATTTAGTTTTTAAATCTCGCGGGAACTCTTTGATTTTCCGGGATAAAAAGTAGCCTATGTCACTTTCTCGGTCCTCAAATATACCCATGCAAAAATCACGACGATCCGTTGCATTGCTGCAGCGTGATTGAAGGACAAACCAACAAATAAAGACACTTTCGCTTTTATAATATTAGTTAGGATTAAACTTAGTTCATAATAAAGTCAGTTCATCGTTCAGTTAGCAGTCCAATACTAAATACCGAAATCCGACAAAATAAAAACACAAACGTTCGACCTATTTATTTTTTTTCATTCATTTTGAGTTACAGCCCTAAGCGTGCTCCACGATATGGCACATCTGTAGAACATATTCAAGCGTGCCTTTTGTTCCAACCCTGTGCATGTGGCGCGCGGGCCGCACTGCGTTTACTTGTCCCTTTTTGACGGTTTTTTTGACGAACGAAATTTTAAAAAGCATTCATTCGCTGCAAGTATCCGGTCACTAAAATAAGGGATCTCAAACACTACGCAGCCACGGTAAATACTCGTCGCTGTTGTGGTTTCACACCGAACGTTGCTTGGCTTCCTCAATTGGACGATCATAGTAGTGTAATTTACGTGCACAGTTTGGTCGCAACGTCCACGTACGGCACGTCGCGTCCTGAGGTCAGTTATTCAAATTCAATAACGACTGAGCTTATTTGACTGAATTTCCTCTTGGCCAGAAGGCCAACAGAGGGAGGAATACTCAGAGAGAGCTCTGAGTATCTGTCAGAGCCTTACAAGACGGTAATAATACAGGACGCGAACTCTCAATTTATGGCAAACCACTAGAAAAACAAATTATTATTATTAGGTACTCTATTTTGTGGGCGGCTGAAGCAAAACTGATCGCTTCCATTCAACTAAAGTCGTCGTCACAGCGATGGGTTACGAATTACGATTCTTTACCAACTGTGGGATTGTCAATAATTGCATCAGTGTGACGATCATAAACAACCACTATCGTGAGAGTACGAGCCAACCACAGTTGATTGTGATCGTCACACTAATGCAATCATTTTAAGACAATGCCACGGCTGTGGATGTGGTCGCGTAGTACGCGAGCTCCCTAGTATCTAAGCCCTATGCACTATGAAGAATGACCGGATAATGTTACGTTTAGTTACATTGTAAAGAAAGTCAGGAGCTTATTCTGAATCGTTTATTTTCGAATTAAAATTACTTACCTACTTACAAGCTTCCTATAAGAGCGTAAAATTGCAACGTCTTGAATGTATGACTTTTTTGGACGTTACAATAACGTTTGTAGTTCGCTTGACTAACGTCAGAAGATCATTCGTGATCTAACGGCTCGAGAGATCGAGGACGATTTTCCGCATACTCTGATGCCTTCAACATTTCCTTAAAATACTACAGTAGTTCTTGGACACATTTTTTACCTAACATGATAAAAAAAGCCTCAGTAAGACTTTTAGCGTCCCGGTATAACTTTTCAGATTTTAGGCTACTCTTTAATGTCGGTGTCGAGCTATGAATGTTTCAGTACATATTAGGGTATGTCTACAGCCCACTGAGTACATGTCCCGGTGTCAAGCTTAGCTTGTCAAGCACGTGTTTTGAAGAGTTGCCAACTTCCTGTTTACTGCTGCGTGCGAGACCGCGGGCCGTCGTCGCCTGGCCTGTGCTTTATAGAACAAAATTATAAGACTTTGTCTTCTATAGTGAAACGTGAATGTCATAGTGTACTTGCTTTTGCCTTCGTCGTTAGTGAACCCTTTGTTTTCCGGGATAAAAAGACTATGTCACTCTGCAGGTTCCCTACTAAAGCTATGCAAAAAATCACGTCGATACAAAGCTCTGATGCGGCGTAATTGAAGGACGAACCAAAAAAACTTAGCGACTTCGTCCGCGAGAGGACCCTTCGGGAACCCTTTGTTTTTTCGGGATAAAAAGTATCCTATGTCACTCTCCAGGTTGTCAACTATATCCTTGCAAAAATCAAGTTGATTCGTAGCTCTGTTATCTATAGCTTTGCAAAAAATCTATCCGATGATGGTCACAGAACGCGATCCCCCGCCTGCATCCAGCGATTCGCCAGTCGCCTGTGAGACCGTCCGTCCATCTAGTAGAGGGTGGACTTGGATAAACTATCTCGACTACTCGGGTTCTCCTCCTTATAATATACAAAAACTATTTTGTTATTTGTCTATGACTATTTTCATCTCAACTCATTGTACATCGCCACATGCAGGTTTGCTCACGTTTTCCTTTACTGTTAAAGTAAGTGATCACTTGCTTTAAAAAATTATAAATAGAGTAAGTAAATGAAAGAAAGAAAGAAAATAAGTTTATTTGCTTACACATGGATACACAACATAAATGGGTAGGTAGTTAGGTACTTGCAGACTACAAATAATGTGCCAACAAAGTAGCAGTTTCGATATTAGTTAAATATAGGAATCCACTATCAGATCGTAAAAATCTTTGGCTCGTCCTCAAAGTGACCCCAGTAACTTATAATATTTGACATTGCTCAACTCTCGTGTACACCAATATTTAATAGTACCTGGGGAAGAAAGAGTCGAGCTTCACAAGATAGGTTCCGTATTGGTCTACAGATGAGAATACCAATGTTACAAAATATGTAGCATTAGCCACCACTGCATAGATAGCACTAGCACCACTGCATAGATTGTCCACGACTGCATTTGCGTTTCAACATATTTTTTAATCAATCTTTTTACCTGTGGGTCTGATTATCCATTAGTTGTATTCTCTCCAAACGCAGCATTAATTTTGCGAACCTTTAGAACCAAGTAGAAACTCATATTTAAAAGGAACTCTAATTTTAGAGGTCTCCTATTATGAGATCCTGATTCCTGGTCTCATGTTTAACTCATGCACTAAAAATAAAAACACTCGAAAGTCACAAAAGAATATCACAAAACTTTTATGTTAATAACATTCCGAATACAATATTGTCTTTCGATGATAAAAGTTTCAATCACGAATCTTGGACCATGCAGTCTTAATTTTAATTCAAAGTGGCCATTGAGTTAAAATGCTAACTACACATACATATTACTATAGAAGGTCCGGTTTATCAGATTTTCCGTTTTGTGCTTATGTTTGAGGATCTCTATTTTTTTTTTGTAAATTTACCGTTTGTAGTATTCGAGTTCCGCGTAAGGTTGGCCTTGGTGTGTGTTGACTAAATATTTTTTCTTGTCGCTTAAACACAGATAACGCATTGTGTCGCCTTATCACGGAACGATTTCGACGCACTTCATGGATAGAGCACGGCGAATTATTGGGAAATAATAATATGTATGTATGCTGGTCAGCGATATTATATTATGTAATGTGTAAAACAATATCTAAATATATACAAAAGGACAAGATGATTGACTGTCTGACTGGCTGATGTATCAACGCACAGCTCTATCTACTGGTACCGAGCGACGTTCAGTTTCAGAAAAACGCTTAATACTAGTGGTTCGCCCCGAACTGAGACCTCGCGATATCCCATAATTCCCAAAAGTTTTAATTATATATTGTAATAATTAACTTTTAACATTAGACGCAATAAAAAAAAAATAGTTGACATAAAACTGTTTTACTGACACAGCGCCATCTATTAGCATTATAGTGAAGCTATTAGCTTCACAATAATGCTAATAGATGGCGCATTAAAATTAAATAATTTCGTTTCTTTATAACATTTATCTAATTTTAGTATTTGTTGTTCAAGTACAGGATATAACTGAATTTTCAACCAAGTTTCACGTTCTAATATTCAGTAATTCAGAAGTTATAGGGCTCTGACAGACATTTATACGGTCACACTTCTCTGTCCAGTAGGCAAGCGCCCTAGTTGACTCATTGTTCAAGTACAGGATATAACTGAATTTTCAACCAAGTTTCACGTTCTAATATTCAGTAATTCAGAAGTTATAGGGCTCTGACAGACATTTATACGGTCACACTTCTCTGTCTAGTAGGCAAGCGCCCTAGTTGACTCAGAGAACTCGCTTCGCTCGTTCAATAAATATTTAAGTACATAATAAAAAGGCAAAAAAATTAGCTCTCATAAAAGTTAAAGAATATGAACAACTTTTTTACTGCATTATTTTAATTTACTTTTTACTACATTACGGGCACGACGCACGTATTATACAAGTTCAATTAATAAATCTAATGATTTATAAGGGAGCTTATAGGGAGCTTATTAAGAATGGTCTTAAGGTTCGGTCCAAATAGAGAACACATGTGCTATGTCGCTAGAATCCGGGATAGTCTTAACGGGGGACGCAATTATGATGATTAAAGCAAACTGGTTTCTTCGTCAAGGAGCGCTATTCTCTAAACGCTCAGCCTCGATTTTTAACCGACTTCCAAAAATAGAGGAGCTTCTCATTTCGTCGGAATCTTTTTTTTTATTTTTATTTATGTTCTCCGATTACTCGAAGACGCTTGGACCGATTTGAAAAATTCTTTTTTTTTTAAAGGGTACTTTTCAGGTGGTCTCATTGTCATCAGCTCAGGATTTGATGATGGGATCCTGGAGAAATCGAAGGAACTCTTCAAATTTTATAGGCAAAATTGATAAACTTTGTAGTGGCGTTTGAAGTTGGTTTTGTGAAAAGAATTTTTATTTTTATATTATAATTCATACTTACACTAAATTTTCATCTGACAACGGCAAGGGCTAAAATTTTCACAGTCTATGTATGTATTTAAGTTTATATTAACGTTCGTTCTCTAGCCCCTAAACTACTAAGCCGATTGTGATGAATGAGGTGTCAATCGACTATTTATTGTGGTCCATTTGACATAGGCTTCATATTTTACTAATAAAATCAATAACGGATGTTGCTTTCAATTTTCCGTAGTCAGCTTAGTACGTTGTCAGATAGGTTGTAGAACTTGTAGATAGGTATATTACAACGGCGAACTCGACGACGAATCCATCATTTTAAAGAATAGCACCACCATCCATAGTTCGACTGTAGGAGCGTTTGGTCGTGTGCGCATGCTGGGAGCTTCGCTAACGTACCTACCTAGAAATTAATGTTTTTTAAATATCGCCTCTGGAAGAGTTATATTATATTTTTTATAGTGTTTTAATATTATCGTCTGCAGGAATTTTTGATACCCGCAGCTGTGATCTAATGATTGCTAAGCCTTCCAACGGATGCTACATCCAATTTTCCGTAGTCGGGTTACAGTTTTAGAACTTTTTTCTTGTTTTATTAATTCCTTGTACTAACCCGTCCACGTCAAGTTGGCCGTTACCCCGTCCCGCGCTTCTCTTCACCCCACTTCAAGTCAGACCCGCTTAGTACAGATAGCAACGTACCCGTAGCTATTGTCACTACCTAAGTTTTGTTATTGTTACGTTTTGAATGTTTTTATTAACTTTAAATTAGTTATTTATTTTTGTTTGGTTAATATCGTTAGCGTATCGTCTTCTACGATGAGTAAAATAGGAAAAGTTTTGCATGGTGCAGACTATTAATTACTTTAATTAATAATAACTTTTTTCAAGCGAAAAAAAATAAGAAATTAAAAATTACGCCTTTAGACTTTCAAGATGTCATTGCCATGAAAAGCATTGCCAGAGAAGAAAACTTCCGTCATAGTTTTGGTTACAATAAAATATACAATTAATTATTTTCTTGTCAACGGTACGGTATGACGTCATTTTGTAACGGTCGACGACGGCCAACTTGAGGTGGACGTTTAGTAAGTGACATTAACCAAGACGCATTCGGTAGACGGCTCCGGTTTGAAAAAAGATAGCTAATAAATTAATTGGATACACGAAATCACAGATTAGTTCGGAAGTCGCCTCCACGCTGTCGCTGCAGCCGGCGCCAAGCTATTTTTATACCCTTTGAAAACGCCGCCCCTTATGTTTTCACTCACAGTTTACTTAATTTCCCCGGCTTTTTGACGTAAATAATTACGTGAGTAAATAACAAATATTTATATCACAAATACTAATACTAACAAGACGAAATATTTGAGAACCGCTTGCAGGAGTATGACAAAATACCTACGTCGGAAAACATTCCTTTAAATTCGTATACAGTAGGTACCTACTCTGTATAAGAGAGAAAAGGGACTTCATCAGCAAATGTTGCTATAGTTACTCCTGGTGACTAGCGTTGCCAGACGTCCCGTATTTCCCGGGACATCCCGTATTTTAGGCATAGTTTAAAAAGTCCCGGCGGGACTCACTCTGTCCCGTATTTGAACCGTACTACGTTTCTCATTATGATATCGATCCAAGTATTCACACACGCAACGTTCGTAAAAAAGCGAGTTGATCACCATTTTTAATTACGATTATAATTGTATTGATTTTTACAGAAGATTTTTATGTTAAAACGAATAAAAATATATAAAAACTGACTATATCCTCGAAAAAATATCCAAAAAAAAAAATGACACTAAATAATTTTGTTTTTCTATTTGTCCCGGGTAAAAAACTGAAATCCCGTATTTTTTTACCTATTCAACCATTTGTCCCTTATAGGCTGAAAAAAAAATCTGGCAACCCTACTGGTGACTGTGGAATATCCGAAGTAACTATAACAACATTTGCTAATGACGCCGCTTTTCTCTCTTGCAATAAAGATAACTAGAATAGCTAACTTTTAGCTAAGATCTTGATCGATCTAAGCTTAGCTAAAATCTTCTTATCTTGATAAGAAGATTTTAGCTAAGCTTAGATCGAAACTTGCTAACTAAGAATACTGTTAAATCCGAATTTTGTATGACGTTTGTTTGACAGTTATTAGTTAGCATCTTTCCATTGATTTCCTGAGTCACAGGAGATCCCCATGGTTGGTAGAGTTGATCGTATCCTTGATTCGCAAGCATTCGTTAGGCAGGCAGCAGCGGCCGGCGGATGTAGGAGCAATGTCAGGTCGGGTCGGCCGTCGGTGTAATACGGAGTGTGAATTGCGACGATGTATTTTTGTAAGATTTTTCTGCCAATAGTGGGGCGTGGGCGCGCGATAATGGCCCAAAATATCCACATTCTCGCCGCCCACCCGCACCATCGAGAATATTACTCCGCAGATAAATAATTCTTAATCTTAACCAACGTTCGTTATGAATACCGAATGTTTATAAGCGGTAGACGTTTTGTCGTAGTTGATGAATGAGATCGCCCATGGCCGCAAGAGCTGCAGGAAACCCCGCAATTTAAGCGCATTTTTACAGCTGAAATGCCAGTGACGTCAGCAGCATTAGGTCGCCTATGCACTGGAGCTGAGTTACGGAGCGGAGCGATGAAGCAGTGCGGAGAGATAAAGCTGTGTGTCCCTTTTCGTGCGAGTGTGTAGTGAATAGCATACCATGGAATTCCACCCTTTTCTGAACCCGGTGGAGTAAGAACTAGTCTAGCTTTGTTTAATTCACATTACTACACAACTCTGCATACATTCCGTCGTTGAAATGTATGAAACTCTGTCCAACTCTGTCGAAGCTGGACGGAGCGGAGACGTTAAGTTTGTTCACTTCTATGTCCTTCTCTCTCTGCTCCTCTAAAGTGACTGAGAATAGAGGACATGTCAACGTCAGTTCTGCTTCCTTCAGTAGCATTTCTTCGATGTAAATATTACCGCTAACGTAACACTCATCTCTCTTAATTATAATACCTACCTAGTACCTACTATGTTTAAGATTATTGCGTACATTGCGTGGGTTAGCCCATAAGATACAATAATGATAATATGAATAGTCACCACACTACACAGGACATGTTATAGTGCACAAGTGTGTGCGCAAATGTAGGTCCACTCTCTTATCTTTTTCTCACATAGTTCAATGGGACGGTAATCCAACACAAACGGAGAGAGAGGTACTTTACGTGCTCTCCGGCTTGAGGCGCGGGATATTATACAACTTACCTAAACTACCGATCAATTCAAGTTTCTTCGCATATAAAATCGTATCTACTTGGCATCGTAAGAACATCATTGGCGTGTAAGAATATTGATAACGATCGCTATAAAACAGAAACCGGACATCACTCGGCTGTTAATAATATTTATATTCCGTTCGGATTCGCTACTTTTGAAAAATATGGTGAAATAGTTAAAAAACAGTAATGGCCCTTGAATATGGAATATTGTTCAAATGTTATTTTCAAAGACAGCTTTTCTCAGAAAATACAAGGAAAATCATAAGTATTATAAATATCTTGCGTACATAATGCGGTAAATTTGGATAGTCTGCCAGATTTACTTTCATAGAAATACACTACAAGGTAGGAAAACCCGCTGAATACCTGAAAACTGAGCAATAACAGTAGGTATTCGGTAAAAATTATAACTTGAAAACAGTTTGAAAAATACAAAAATATTTGTTTTTGACCAGTGTAGGTATTGAATAAAAATTCATTGGGTTTTCCCAAACACAATGTTGAAGAAAAAATGCCCGCAGTCTAAAAACGACTCAGTAACCGTCTAGTTAGTGGAGATTCTTCACGATTATTTTAGCTGCTGTTATCAGTCTTGAGCTCTTTGCTTGAGATCGTGCTTCCACCGCTGCGTTTCTTGATGAGAGGTTACAATTCCAGGCCTTTGGAGCCCCAAAGTCTATGGGTTCATAAAGCTATGTGCCCCACCCACTACCTATTTAGCTTCATGACCCGGTGAGCTACATCGGTAACTCTAATTTTCCTACAGATCTCCTATTTCTTAGCTTTTCTATACTCTCGCTTTCCATCCCCCGTTGAGTCACCCCTAGCCTCCATATGAGGCCCATAGAGCGACCATATATCCGATCTATAAGCCATGACTCATTACCAGTACTGACAACACGGCGACTGAAGACTTTTGTCTTGAGATATTGCTGCTAATACTTACCTTCTTCTTGTAGAGCTGTCTCCAATCAGAGGTGTCAAACATTATTTCAATCTATCTATACTTTGGACTCTGCCCCAACAATTAACGATCGGGTGCTTTTCGCGGACCATTGGCGCAAGTTTCTAAGCCAAGAAGTACTTTTCGGACCAGGTGGTCTTTAACCAGGTATTTGCCCATAAATTATGAGCTGTTTTTGCTTCTTCTGATGATATGGTCTTTACGGTTTCAAAATCTTTGTCCAGGCTCTGTAGTAGGTAGAGTTGTGTTCTTGACACACTGAACCCAAGAAATTCTCTACATATTAGGTAGGTAGGTACCTACCAGTAGATTAAATCTCATTAATGGCGACAGTCGATATTGTTCCCTCGTATGCAGCGAACAGTCCCAGGCCCTTATCTGCGCTTATCGTCCTCACAGAGAGCTGAGACGTAATGGAAGATATGTGTTCCACATCGGCTCGATCTCTGCCCGTTTCCGGTGGATGTTTACAAAAAAATAATACATTAACTACTTTACCTAAAAGCATGTTAGCTTTTATAAGAAGTACCTATATTTAAAAATAATGTTCTAATAAGAAAGAGGGCCCGGCATTTGTTTGTTTATAATCTAAAAATTAAACTTAAATTAGAATATGTACTGTTTTTACAAATTCTTTCATTAGGGCCACTTATTTTTTTAGTATAGACAAATGCCTATAAGTAAGTAAAAAGCTTACCCTTTTAAATAAAATAATATGCATCTATTTAGATTGGATTCTTGTGCTGATCTGAAGCGCCCTCTACGAGTACTACAAGTGTACGGGGAACTAATGATACTAATATTATAAAGGCGAAAGTTTGTATGTGTATGTGTGGGTGTATGTTTGTTACTCCTTCACAACGAATGAACCGATTTGGCTGAAATTTGAAATGGAGATAGCTCATTCCCAGGATAAAAACATAGGCTATTTATCCCGGAAAATTACAGAGTTTCCATGGGAATTGAAAAACCTTCATTCACACGGACGAAGTCGCGGGCATCGTCTAGTTTAACATAATATTTTCCCAATACATTAGTTCAGTTCTCTCTCACGACTCTGTGCCAAAATGGCGTTAATCAAATTGCTTCGTTCTCACGTTGCTTATAGCCAACCCAACTTGTATTAATTATCGCAGTCAGTGATGAGGCCTCAAAGTCAAATTGATTTATTCATATTAATTTCAAAAAGCTTATAATAGGTATCAGTTTGCAGAAGTCCATTCGCAATGAATCTACCGGTTTGGAATGCTTTTAAAAAGTTAGAGGTCCGTGGTATAACAGAAATAGAAAGTTTTTATGCAAAAACATTTTAGAACCTTTTTAAAGTGTTTTAATTCAGATCCAGATTTATTTCATTTACAAAAGAGGTAATGGTGGTAATTATGTTGTATTCCAATAATATGTAGCACACACATTACATGCCTATTACTATATTATTTTCGTCAAAGCTCTAAATTGGTGGACCAAACGATATTTACCTAGTTTGTCTGTCATCAGACCCAAAATTCGACATCAACGCGTTCGAAGCCGTAGTCAAAAGCCAGTCTTTTTAATCCTGTTATTTAATTTATATTATAAATGCGAAAGTTTGGATGTATGGATGTTTGTTACTCAATCACGTCGCACCAACTGAACCGATTTGGCTGAAATTCGGCACAAAGATAGATTATAGTATGAAATAACACATAGGCTAGGAAATAAGAGAGTTCCCACGGGAACAAAAAACCTTAATCCACGCGAACGAAGTCGCGGGAATCAACTACTATTATAAATTGACCCGCGTGGTGAGCTATGGTTTTTCTCAATCGGGATGAAATCTGTGCCCAGTACCTATGTCATGGTTTAGCAATACGTACCACGATAACAGTTTTGGCTGTGAAATCGATATTTCAACCCTCTCGCATAGGTCGTGGTCATGACTCTACGACCCTCTAAGGCTGAAATCTATAGACTGCACTCTCACACAGCTCTGACTGAATATTAGAGTTAAAACGCGACAGATTTATGTCAGAGCATATTTGTGTCTCGTTTTAAACTCTATCTTGAATCTGAGCTGAATCAGAGAATGCTCTAGGTATAGATCTCAGCGTAAGAGTAGTTATATACTTTTCTACCGGCAAAAGTAAATTGAAGCGAGCGTAGTCGCCGGCAAAAGTCTGTCGACGTGTAAACTTGTTGTCCAAAGCCGGGCGTACGAACCGGCCGCGGCCGGCCGAGATACTTGCTGCGATTAAAAATCGTTACAACTTCCGTTCGGGCCCGAGTCTCGGAGCGGAGGCCCAGATAAAAAAGATAAATAAAAAAATAACATAAAGATCGATACGGCGGGACGGCGCTACCTGTTTTTTTCACCGAGCTTACAGTTCGAGGCAATTGGGCCGTTGGTGTCGCTCGGCCAACTTATTATATTCATTATACGTGTATGTTATGTACATTCCACGGCTTGTTAATACTTAAATTGAATAAAATACACTTTGGTCAGACACAGTTGTAACATTGCAGAAGTCCGTGTTACACAAGGCATCAAACTTGCTTTACTTCAATGCGCAAGAAATAGGCATAAAAACCTGTAATAAGTAAACTAATAGTAGGTACCTATAACAGGCCGGAATAGACGATAATAAATAATCGTCAGGTAAATTTTCCCAGAGAATTAAAATTTACATCGTCGTTTTCCCATATCCTGTAGGGCTAACATGCGCGCCACGAGAAAATTTTGTCTACACATTTACTCGTAATCTCCATGTGAAAAAATCTACAGAGATTCATAAGTAAAGTGTAGACAAAATTTTCTCGTGGCTCGCATGTTAGCCCTACTGGAGTTGAGTTTGTCAGTGACAGAATTGTCTCTGCATTTCTGTTAATCAATTAAGTTAAATAAAGATGATTTAACGACTTAGTTATATCTTAAAGCTTCGCTAAAAAGTGTCTAAAATGTATAAGTGGGTAGGTGTAAAATCGAATCAAGAAATACGTAAAGGTAAGCCCCATCGTAAAACCTATGTAAAAGTTCTTGGAAGTAGACTAGTTTTTCTGAGAAAAGTAGGTACCTAAACTCGTAAGTACGTATGTACCTACTCAGATATTAAATGTCGAATACAAACGAACGCTATCTAAAACCCACAATTATTGAACAAAGCTAAACATGAGCAGCGACCCATGTTTCCGGTCATTAGGCTCTGCTGATTAATGACTTGAGCTAATGTACCTAGCTTGTAAAAGAGATTATCATTATTCTTGTGGCTTGCAACGTAGGTAGGTAGGTATATTGGCCCTTTAAATCTTCCCAACAGCCTCTGTAATTTCTGATGGCTGTACCTAAAACAACAATTTATTGCCTCTCTAGCTTTTAAATTTAAGTGCAGTGTATTTAAGTATATTTTATTCTGATGATTATTATCGTGCTTACGGATTATTACGTGCTATCGAATGAGACGCTATAAACGTCATTAGATATTAAAATGCGTTCGTCTTAAATGACACTCGAGAAACAAATTAATGATGCCATAAATGCCCCCCCATTTGAATTTAAAAGCATAAAGCTTTAATAAAACGATCGCGTCGAGGAAAGAGCTCTGGCGACCGTACGTAGGTACGGGAGGGATCGGTTTAGAAAGAATTTGCATCGAATGATGTCACGTATCCGGCTGCATCTTCTAGACGGACTACAAATCGAACGGGTTCGATATTTTTACTTAATTGCAACCGGTAATAAATGATATTAGATAGATATGAGACGTCGACGAGAGCGGAGGAGATCGGCAGCAATTTCACGAATGGTGCGCCATGATAATTAAGTGTTCGAACGCTATGGTGTGTGCGTGGGCCCGGCCGAGGGGCGCGGGCGCGAAGCGGGCGGGGAGAAGGCATATCAAGTCTGGTAACTATGCGGCGTAACTCCGGTAGCAGTGCAACAGGTCTGAGCGGGGACGCGCGGGCGCAGCGCGGGACGGTAGGAAATCCTTTGCTCACGCGCGCACACAGACGCGCGCGCCCCTGTGTGCGCCATCCGGTTCTCTTTGCGCGTGCGCACCGTGTACCCACACGGCGTGCGCGTGTGGAGGTGACTATCGAGTCGATCGATCAATGAGCTCGACATCGACTCGGACTGTTGCCTGCATGCAACTCATTGATTAACGCTATGAACGTGGAATTGTTTATTCATTCATGATGAATATTTTTATTTCAAATAATAAACGTTTTTGTTGTCCGCTACCTACAGGTTGACCTTCTTGAAACATACTTGCAATATCGCCGTAGCGTGCGTACAGAGACAAATTAAATATGCCCTCTACATAAATGTACGTAATAGGTACGTAAACAAGCAGTTTATTCGTCCTTTGGAAACATATTGCCATAACATGCGTTGATGTACTACGTTTATTATCACAAAATGTGCAAATTGCAATCGTGACGTGGGAAACCTTGTTGGTATTGACAGACCTATCGTGTGATTTCCAGTCCCATAGTCTTTCTTTTCGTTTTTATGTCTACCTATCTACCTAGTTGTAAATAAGATAGGTAGTATAACTACGATCAATCATTTGGTAGTTTCTTATAAGTTTATCTAACTTCCTACTTGCAAAAAAAAATACTTGAAAAAAAAAATTGGGAAAAGTAAGAAGTTAGAACCCTGTGAATGCCGCTGCCAATACTACATAAATGCATGTTCAATAAGAAAAATAGTACTTACAGCAGAGTGAGCATGGGCCGGGGACATTTTATCCACCGGGAAAGGATAAAATGTTTATCTCCTCGCGCAGCTTTATCCACCCGTCGAGCATGGGCACAGCGGTGGAAATAATATCCACATTGTTATGTCAAATACGAATATACTTCTCCTTTCCATGCTTTACCATATAGGGAGAAGATAATTTTATTTGTTTGATATTTATTTGTCAGTGGATAAACTCGGGGATAATTTTTTTGTCTCCTGCCCATGCTAACCCTGCATATGTTAAGGTGAGGTAATAATATAAGTATATAAGATGATAAGGTAAGGTAATGAAGTATCAATTTTAATTTTAATATTTTCTTTCTTACAGATTCATGACTGTCCCCGATTAAAATGTAGGTAAGTTATCAGTATATCACCGATTTAAATATATGGGGGGATGTGGGGTGGATCCATTTTGGCTACGTGATCATTGATCATTTTTACATCGTGTGTAGAAAAAGTTTCATCCATCAGGCTGATTCTACACCAGACGATAAGCAATCAGGGATATATTTTATTTTTGTTTTCTCTTTATTGTACACAAGAAAGAGAAAACAAAAATAAACTAGCTACGCAAAGGCGACCTTTTTCACCTCACCTACTAGAAACAAAATTTTTTCGGCGTTTTGGTACGGAACCCTTCGTATGCGAGTCCGACTCGCATTTGACCGGTTATTAGTCTATCCCGCGACTGAGAAAAAAGTATTCAAACAACCTACAAATCCTCGCGAAGATACTTGGTGGAAAGAAAAAAGCATTAAATGTTGACTGGACTGAGCTTTGAATAAACATAAGTTTGTAGATTAATTTTGATCACACATTGTTATCCATAATAATATGTATTATGGTAGTCCTGATACTCTAATACTTACCTAGATCAAAGATTGCTTCATAATACATGATTGGAATAATTGAGTTCTATTACCGACCTTTATTACCGACACATCGATATTTATGGTTGTCATTTGTTTTAAACTATATCGAATCGATATTGATGTTGACTCAAGAGCGAAACTCTTAAAGATTTAAAATAAAATTTAACCGTTTTTGTAATACTTATGTAATTCGGGACACAGCGTTACATTATTTAATTCTTTTTGGATTATTTATTAGATTGTAAAGTTGCATACCGAACAAACATGGCTAATGTGGTACTGTTACGAAGATATACAGCAAAATGTCACCCGAAGGGATAAGGTTATGATGTAAGGTCAGGTGATATAGCAGGCAGGTTGCTACCACGACTAGAAAGAAGGTAGAGTCCGCGCCACGATGAAATATCTAGAAGCGGCGCTAGTAGTCGCATGTTTATGAAATTATCGTATGCAAAATGTATTAGTTCCACTAATTGTCGCTCTCGCTGGACTTGTTTAGTGGCGTGGACTCTAAAAGTCGTGTAAGAGTACCCGCAGACTTATAATTTCAAGTTGAACATCTAAATCGCAGAGTATATTATAGGCATAATGACTTAGTTGGATAAGATGTGCAGGCTACCATAAGTCACTATGCCTATTAGTATAATCTGCGATTTAGATGTCCAGTAAATCTGCGGGTACTCTTAGAGAACAGCAATCATGAAGAAGCTCATAACCAGGCTGGAGCAACACTCCTCAACCTCATCCATCGCACTCGTATGTGGCAACTGTCGACGCTAGTGCAGGTGTGGGCTCGGAATGTGCGTGTCCGCGTGTCGCGGGCGGCGCGTGGGCGGCGGTTCGCCCACGGCGCCGCACCTAGCCTCCGAGCCGCCGCCGGGTTTTGCGCACTGAGGCATGCCGCAGTCGTCCCGCGCCACCATTGTTTTCGTTTCCTCCTAGGTCGGTTAAGAGTCCCTCCACTTTGCGGTCCGACTCGAATTTGGCCCGAGCTATGAATGTGTGCGTGTCGCTCATAATACGACTATAAGCTGTTCTCGCACGCTAGCACTCACAAAAGCTCGTAAGCTAGGTACACGAATGTATCTCGGAGTTTGATGCTTTGTACAATTTTCACATGGTGTAACAATAGAGTTGTAAGTAGGCCTCAATTTAGAATAATTTCTGTATTATCTCTGGTCTGGTCTGGTGGGAGGCTTTGACCGTGGCTAGTTACCACCCTACCGTCAAAGCCGTGCCGCCAAGAAATTAAGGGTTCCGGCACAATGGCGTGTAGAAACAGATTGAACACTGCCATACCCATTCCAAGTTAGTCCGATCTAAGTCGGTCCCTTGGTTGGGGAGGTACGAGGGAACAGACACATGTGAAACTCTTTTTTGTCGGGGTTTAAAAAGATACTTTGTTAAGATTGGATAAGACCGAACAGCGATTCCCAGCACGCAGTGCGTTCATACCCTTGCTTGATAAATCGCTAATCACTTTTCCATACAAAGCATGTTGCCAGTTGCCACCCGTTCTATGATTATTTATCCATGGATGTCTCTTATACATTTGATATGTATGTATACGATGTACTTACCTCCTTAAATATAATATAGTCTACATTTTGTGTCTATATTACAAGTTATGTTACTTCCTGTGGTACTTACAAGTATTCTTATGAGCAAATTTTCGATTTTAATGATTTTACGAGTACAAATCAAAGCCTTTTTTAACCGACTTCAAAAAAAAAAGAGGAGGTTCTCAATTCGACGCGTATGTTTTTTTTTTTATTTTTTTTTTTTTGGCTATGTTACTCCATAACTCCGTCAAATCTGAACCGATTTTAATAATTTTTTTTTTATTTGAAAGGACGTATCGTCAGGTTGGTCCCATTTAAATTTGGTGAAGATCTGATGAATATCTTCGGAGATGGAGGACAAAACTCCTCAATGAATAAGAGCAAATCGCTCGTAATCACAGTGTGTATAGGATTTTAACCATGCATACTTCATAGCATACATACATATGCTCTATTAGGCATTTCAATATTGTTTTTAACCGACTTTTTGTCGTTGTTACTCCATAACTCCGTCAAATCTGAACCGATTTCAATATTTTTTTTTTAATTTCAAAGGACGTATCATCAGGTTAGTCCCATTTAAGTTTGGTGAAAATCTGATGAATATCTTCGGAGATGGAGGACGGAACTCCTCAATGAATAAGAGAAAATCGCTCGTAATCAGTGTGTGTAGGATTTTAACCATGCAAACTTCATAGCATACATACATATACTAAATTTCTATTCGGAATAATATATGTATTTCAATATTTTTTTAGGAGCAAAACAAATGGTCTAGTGAATTAGTCCTATAAAGCTACACTAAAAAGCTTAAAATAATAATATAAAAAAATATTTTAAAAAAACCGACTTCAAACGCCACTTAAAAGTATAAAATAATTTTAGTTTGTACACGTATGTTGAAGTCGGGCCAGCGTCGCGCAATGGTATCATCGTTAGCCCATCCCGACTTCAACATACGTGTACAAACTAAAATTATTAAATCGTACATAATAATATTAGATACCATACCCATACCATCTACCATAATAATATTATTATGGTAGATTTATAGATTTATGACGTGTCATAAGACCTACAAGTTAGCCTACATGAAATAAATAAATTTTGAATTTGAATTTGAATTATATTAGGCAGGTATACTTGTAGAATTCGCCCCTGAAGCGATGAAACCGATGCGCGAAGCTGGCCCGACTTCAACATACGTGTACAAACTAAAATTATTTTATACTTTTAAGTGGCGTTTGAAGTCGGTTTTTTTAAAATATTTTTTTATATTATTATTAGTTTTATTGAATAGCCTGTCAGTGCTGATAACAGGATTTTTCGTTTTTTTCTTGCGCATCACGTGACTTATTATAATGCTTCGTAATTGTTTCTGTCACTAATTTAATATCACTTATAGGTAAATATGTCTTATTCATTCAAACAACTTTCTCAAATAGCATGCCTAATTATTACATGCATGTTACTTCTTTTGACTAGCATTATTGTGCCTTTTTATTAGTGGCGTTTTTCATTTTTTAAATGAAACGTTGAAACTAAACAACAACTTAAATTCCCATGCAAATTAGCCCTTTTATCGGATTTATTCGCAACTATGGTTCCCAAGAACAGTTTTAATCCGTGGGAACGTAAACCTAATACCCAAAAAGGGGTCTGTAATAGCAAGTTGATGGTATTATATTCGTAGAAGAAATTGATTACACGATTTGTATCACGCACGGCTTTACCTCTGGCTCTACCGAAAATGCCAACGCTCAATGTAATGCGCTGTTATTATATTAACTAGCTTTAACCCGCGGCTTCGCTCACTTTAGGTTCGATTTTTTAACCCCCTATTTAACCCTCTTGGAGTTGAAATTTTCCAAAATCCTTTCTTAGTGGATGTCTACGTCGTAACAGCTACCTGTATGCCAAATTTCAGCTCGATCGGTCCAGTGGTTAGAGCTGTGCGTTGATAGATCAGTCAGTCAGTCACCTTTGCCTTTTATATATTTAGATTACTAGCTGATTCCCGCGAGATCATCCGCGTGGAAAAAGTGTGACTTGCTACTATCCGCGAGAAATTATGTCGCTTTACTTCTCGCGAATAGTAGTAGTAGAAGTCGTCTCCAATGATTTGGAGGGGAGAGGAAAATAGATGAGTCAAGTTCAGCTTGGCTATATTCTTTAACAAAAAAAGTTTCGAAATATAGATTTTAATATTTCACCATTAAATGTTCACCATTAAAAAATTTTTTAAATGGTGCGGACTGAAAACTGAAAGGTCGCAGGTTCGAAACCCACACGTTACACTATTGTCGTACTCACTCCTAGCTAGCTAGAAAATGACAAGCTTTCCGCTTATTTGAAGGGGAGAGGAGAATACAAGTTCAGCTTGGCTAATACCTATTCTTTTTTAAAAAAAAAAATGTTTTGCAAAAAAATATACCTACCTAATTTTGTAAGTAGGTAAATAGTATCATCGCCTTGGACTCATCTCATCCGCATTAGTAGCCTAATCAATTACAATCGTGTTTAGTTGTAACTTGTTCTGTGGACACTACCTACATCCTGGATGCGTACGTCATACGCTTGGAATTTTCTAATCACTTCGGAATAGCATTTTTCTCGTGGGTATTTTTTTGTAAGAGAAAGGAGATATTTTTAGGTGCGCGTCAATCATTTCGATATAATATGTGTGTTACATAAATATCTTTATGATAGAAAGAGATCACTTCATGAATCGATTTGGCTGGAATTTGGAATGGAGATAGCTTATACCCAGGATTAACTGCATTTTATCCCGGAAAATTAAAGCGTTTCCGCGGGAATCAAAAAACCTTCATCCACGCGGACGAAGTTTTTTTTTATTCGATGACAAGATAGCCCTTGACTGGGCTCTTACTTGATGGTAAGTGACGATGCAGTCTAAGATGGTAGCGGGCTAACTTGGAAGTGGAATGGCAGTGTAAATTCAACTCATACCCCTAATCGGTTTCTACACGCCATCGTGCCGGGTGGTAACTAGCCAGGATAACTAGGCACAGCCAAAGCCTCCCACCAGACCAGACCAGAGACAATTCAGAAATTATAAATACCCAAATTGCTTCCGCTAGGAATCGAACCCGAGACCTCCCAGTTATAAGACCACAGCGCTCACCACTGCGCCAGGGAAGTCGTCAAAAAGTGGCGGCCATCATCTAGTTTCTGTTTGTATTAAAGACGATGTAATATTTCTATCCTACCACTTATCTACCTACCACATAGACGTTCGGTGAGTTAGACTAGAGGTCCAATATGGGCATTTCTCTTTCCGCTACGCTTCAGAAACTAAGTGCTAAATGCTAATGGCACTATACGACCGGCGGCGTGGCGGACGCGGTCGGACGCGGTCGGACGCGGTCGGACGGACGAACGCACGGCCTCACGGAAGGTCGTCACTCGACCCGCGCCCGCCGCCTCTCCGCGCCTCTCTTGCGCGCCCTCACTCGACCGCTACGTGGAATTTATGTAATTGCCATCGAACTATAACGCTTAGAAAAGACGTTTCTAACAAAGTTCCGCTCCAAATGTAGCGGCTCAAAACTTCATGTAGCAATTAAAGGCTGATATAAAAAAGTCAGTGCCCCCGCTGTAACTTCCTTTATTCACTTTATAAGAATGCGTATTCGAGCGCGTGTAGTACTGCGTAGTTTAGTAGTCATACATATTCTGATGCACACTAGGTAGGTACTCCAACTGGTCTGGTGTCCGACTGGCTGTATCAGCAACTGGTGTTGCGCTATGCATGTGTACAAATGTGTGAGTACCATGTAATTACATTCTGGTACTGGTACTGATAATTATGTTTTTAATGGTTCATTGTGATGATTGTGAACACACAGTGCAGTCCGTTCTTTTTTAATAATTTGCTATGAACTCGTCGTACTAACGCGACGATAGTGTGTAGTCGACCTTTAAAGGCTTACTTAAAATGGCTCATCATGCGCTTCTAAGCGTTATAGTTCGATGGTTCAATTCAATTAAAACGAGAATTTCATCTAGCGCAGCGCATGCTCCATCTTCACGGTGCTGAGTATACACATGCATGCCACTTGCACAAAAGCATGCTTTTATAGTAGCAAATGTATTATAGGCCTTATAGACGGTGTGACTATGGGTAGGTATAGTCATATTGGATCAGTATTCTTAGTATAAGTTTTAATTCAATTGATCGTATAAAAATTCTATGACATTAGTCTCAAAGTAAAACGAACCTTAACTCTATTGGTTAAAAGTCACAAATTCAATACAACTGATTTTAATTTGAAGCGTATCGTATACGTAAACGTACAAGAATGCATATACAAATTGAACTTTAATTTAATACATCTATGGTTCATTTTACTTTGACGTGTCATCGAATTCTTATACGATCAATCTAATTAAAACTCTCTCCTGACAAATATTAATCTGACAAATTCGTAAGAGAACCAAAGTCACCGACATAGCTCTGCGAGTTGCGAAACTGAAGTGGAAATGGGCGGGGCACATAGTTCGAAGAGCTGATTGTCGATGGGGTCCCAAGGTGCTGGCAGTGGCGACCCCGCACCGGGAAGCGCAGTGTTGGCAGACCCCCCACTAGGTGAACCGACGACCTTAAACGAGTCGCAGGGAGCAGCTGGATTCAGGCGGCGCAAGACCGAGGCTTGTGGAGGTCTATGCAAGAGACCTACGTCCAGCAGTGGATATCTATAAGTTGATAAAGAAAAAATTCGTTAGTGAACACCTTGTGTCATATCGTCGGGGATAGTGCAAACTGCAAATCCGCGTAACTAGCATTAGTAACTTGAAATCCATTTTCATACGTGTGTGTCAAATCAAAACCGCATAAGTGTCGTAGCTACTAAATTAATCACTTTAAAAGATACATATTTTTATCAATACATAGAATACATGAATTAATAATACTCTCTGTGTAAAAATTAGCCCAATAGCCGTAGAAATAAGTTTATAAAGTTTTAAACGTCCCCGGTAAAACTGTGACTAGCGTAGATCCGCGGTTTTTTACTAATTGTACATACGCGGTTTTGCACTATACCCGACGACATGTCGTTCATTTGCGACAAGAGTGACATAATTCAAAATCGACGATGAGAGAATTCTCTCGTTAGAGAGTAATGTTTTGTGGATGCTGCGGTCTCGAAACAACACAGCGGCCAACAAAGCGATAGAGCATTAAGTCACAATCTCTCTCGCTCTTATTTTTTTGTGCTTAGCGTAATGTTGGTTTTATAGCAAACAGTATAAATGTTCGACACTAAAATTGGTGAATTTTGAGTTATGTCACCCTTGTCGCAAATGAGCGATGTGTTATTGCTTGTATGTCGTGGTCTTGCGAAGGAATATTCGCGTCGTTAGGCCCCTCACACACGCAGCTCGCTGTCAGTATAATAACGCTCTGGCCACATGGAGTGGAAGGTCGCCGTCGACGAGCGGGCGCCATGAATGGAGTCGTGCGCGACACCGGCCATTCAAAGAGGTCCTTCATTCTAGCTTTTGTCTTACGTAACCACTGACCCCTATCACACTAGTGGCATACGCCCGACTACAGAAATATACAACGTGTAACAAGAGTGTGAAATAACCCTGAAAGAGGTGAATGTGCTCATGAAACTGAACAACTTTCCCCAAGGAACAAAGGTTGAAATATGAAAAAAAAAATCAGAAGATTTTTCAGAGTTGGCATAAGATTCGTGGGCCTTCACTCTCGCTCTTGTTAGCATTTAACTATCGCATCGGCGCCAAAGGGCCAATGTTTAACTTGCTACATTGCTACATTTTGATGTCGCCTTTTCCAGCAGGGCTAGCATAGGCGGGAGAAATTTTATCCCCGGGAAAAGGATAAAATGTTTATCCCCTCGCTTAGTTAAATCCACCAGTCGAACATGGGCACAGCGGTGGAAATAACACTCAGTGGATATACTTATAGGAATATACTTCGCCTTCTCCTCTGTCACCATGCTTTAGCATAGGGAGAAGATAATTTTATCCCCTGTCAGTGGATAAAATCGGGGGATAAAATTTTTATCTCCTGCCCATGCTAGCTATGCAGGGCATTACTGTCATAGAGGTCAATGTACGTAACGCCTGCTCGTATACGTACTTAAATAATGGTAATATCCATTATGATCATACCTATTTCAAACACGGTAATAAGTAATACTATGTTTATGCTTTAAACTACTTAAGCTTTTTTTTAAACTTAGGTATATAACTACGCGAATAACGAAGGAGGTTCTCAATTCGTTGGAATCTTTTTATTTTTTATTTTTTATGTATGTTTCCCGATTACTCGAAAACGCCTATGGACCAATTTGGAAAATTCTTTTTTTGTTTGAAAGGGTATACTTCCCAGGTGGTCCCATTGTCATCAGGTCAGGATCTGATGATGGGATCCTGGCGTAAACTCCATCTAGAGGAACATTTCAGGTGTGCACCCAATTATAGGCAAACCGATATGCGTATGAGCAAAATTGCAATTCGGGTTTGCCAGTTAAAAGTTACAACAATTGAACTTTGAGAAGCATATGAGGCTATGATGCGGTTACATACAATATATTGTAACAATAATCTTTTATACTGTGGCAAAGAGAGTGAATGTAAATCGATAACGACTTTGGCCGAGTGCCTACTGCCTAGCCGACTTAGAATCGTGTACTGAATCCCTTTTATCAGTTTTCGTTTGGATGTCCCTTATAGCCTGTATATTTTGGAGATGTTGTTGACAATGCAGTCTAAGATGGTAGCGGACTAACTTGGAAGGGGTATAGCAGTATTAATTCAACTCATACCCCTAATCTGTTTCTATACGCTATCGTGCGGGAATGCTAAATTGCCGAACGGCACGTCTTTGAAGGTAGGGTGGTAACTCGACACGACCAAAGCCTCCCACCATACCAGACCGAAGACAATGCAGGAATAATAAATTCCCAAATTGCCCCCGCCGGGAATCGAACCCGAGACCTCCCAGTCATAAGACCACAACGCTCACCATTGCGCCAGGGAGGTCGTCAAAAAACACTCATATTTTAAATTCTGCGGGAAGGTCGTCAAAAAACACTCATATTTTAAATTCTGCGAGTATAAAGTAGAGCGTGTTTGTTCAGTTCCTTCACCAACAGATTTTCAACACATTCTCACCTACCTACTCATTTAAACTGTCCGTATTTCTTAATATCAAAATTTTCGAGATACGTCTAAGTCTACTTCCGCCCTTTCGTCATGTTTATGTTATAGATCTATATAGATATCTGCAATGCAGTGTGGAAATGATAAATGTGCGCAGGCGATTATTATTTTCTCAATACGAGAGGTAAATCCTACTAATCCTATCTTAAATATATAAAAGGCAAAGGTGACTGACTGACTGACTGACTGACTGACTGACTGACTGACTGGACTGACTGACTGACTGACTGATCTATCAACGCACAGCTGAAACCACTGGATGGATCAGGCTGTGCATGTAGATAGCTATTATAACGTAGGTGTCCGCTAAGAAAGGATTTTTGAAAATTCAACCCCTAAAGGAATAAAATAGGGGTTGGAATAATCGAACTTAACGTGAGCGAAGCCGCGGGGTAAAGCTAGTTCTACTATAATATTATAAATGCGAAAGTTTGGATTTATGTGTATGGATGTGTGTTACTGTGTGTTACTTGCAACAACTGAACCGATTTGGGTGAAATTTGGCACAGAGTTAGATTATTTAGCCTGGAATAGCACATAGGCTACTTTTTATACCGGAAAATAAAAGAGTTCATTAGTTATAAGTTTTTATTTTAGACATCATTTCTTGTATGTAGCAATAAAAAAAATTCTATCTATCTATCTATTCTTTGAAAAAAAAAAACTACATGGTCTCGTGATCAAAATGACATATAAGTAAACAATTTATTATTAATTATGTTATTTTGTTAAATTGGGGATATGGTAACAATGCTGCAAAGGATTTCTTTTTTCAACCTTAATCTTAACATTTCTGTATGTATAATATATTATACATTAAGTATAATATAATACCAAACTATTTTTTCGCCTTATTTCCTGCTCACATTAAAACGTATCATGTGTTAATTTGTCATGTTACCACACATGTTTACAAGCCAAATGTCACAAAAAATTGAGTGTCCGCGAAAACCGGCGCGGCCGGCGCGCTGTAACGTACATAATTCGACCGTAGCAATTAACAGTGTCGGATCTACATTTTAACGATTTTCATTTTATTGCATTAAAGGTCTTAGAATAAAAATAGCAATGCCCCCACCAATTATGAAACTTTTAAAATCAACCAACCATCTTTGGTTTTTGCAAGCAAAAATTAGGTATATTGACTATTCTTCACTTTTCACATTTATTTGAAACTTTGAACGGCCGTACCCTAAAGTAGTGATTTTTCACATACGACTATGTTAATTGCTACGGTCGAATTGTTGTTTTTATTTATTTCTAAGAAACTGTATTCGCAGAAGTTCCGAGGCTCGGATAACGAACTCTTTATATTTTTATCATTGGATCAATACGCGACGTAATATGTTTACTTAGATAGTCTAAATAGTCTATTTATGCGTTTCCTTTATCTATCTAACATCCGGCACAATATGTCCGCGACTTTTAAGTGGGTATACCTATTTAAAGTAGGTAATTACTGCCACGTTTTTTCGGAATAACAAGCTTTAATTAAAAAAAAATTAAAAACACGACCGCCCAGCCAAAAATGAACTAAAAAGTTAAACACCACAGCTCTTTGACATCTTATTCACATTTTTAAAATGTATTTTTTTGTGAATCACTGGATATATTGAACTATAGTGTTATATATTTTTGGAATCTACTCATCATTTTCTAGATGATGATTATATAGGTACTTAATCTTATTTTCGAATTATTTTTTTTCAATTTTAGTCTTTAATACGGGACTATGGTCTATACTCCTTTTTTAAGGAAGTCGTAGTATAAAAAGTGGCCTATGTTATTGTCCAAGTCCTAAATCACCTATATCCATGCAAAAAAACGATCGATCCGTCCGCCCGTTCGTAGTTCTGTTGCTCCGTTGCTGCGTGATTGAAGGACAAACCAATAAAAAAACACGTTGAATTTTTTTAAAAGCACATTTTCCCATATTATTCAAGAATAATTATTTTCGTTTGTAGACAATAGAGCATAGGTGAAACAGAAAATTGAAAACCATGGCACATAATTATACTAAAAATACTACTAATCCTACTATTTATTATAAATGCGAAAGTTTGGATGGGTGGATGTTTGTTTGATTGTTTCGGATGAATCGATTTGGCTGAAAGGCACAAAGATAGAATATAGTCTGGAATAACAACTACTTTTTATTCCGGAAAATAAGAGAGTTTCCGCGGGAATTGAAACCTCAATCCACGTGAACGAAGTCGCAGGCATCAACTAGTCAACTAGTATTATCACACGTTTTCGTCTCACGTTATTTGAAACAAACAGCTCTCTCAAAAGCCGCTTATCGACTCTTGTGCTCGCTAAAGATAATTCGTTTTCAAAACAATACTGTTTTATCGCTGTTAAGTAAGCAGACCGGTTATTTCGTAATAAGTAATCTAAATATATAAAAGGAAAAGGTGACTGACTGACTGATCTATCAACGCACACCACAAACCGCTGGACGGACTGATGATTGGCACACATATAGCTATATGACGTAGGCATAATTTTTGAAATATCAACCCCTAAGGGGGTAAAAAAGGGATTCGAAAAAGCTTACCTATAATACCATTATCAACCAGTGTGTAGAACTGAATCCTTGTGGTTACTAGTAGTCTCCTATTCGGGGTTCACCTGTTTGATCGCGGGCCTCGACCTCCCTGGCGCAGTGGTGAGCGCTGCGGTCTTATAACTGGCAGGTATCGGGTTCGATTCGTCCGCACTATACAGACGAAGTCGCGCGTGAAAGCCAGCGGGCACCAGCAGTGGCGTTAGTATAAGATTTAACACGATTGATCGTATTCGTATACTATGATATTAGCGTCAAAGTAAAATGAACTATAACTACACTGAATCTCAAATCTCAATCAATCTCAAGAGCTCAATTTCGTGCATGCATTCTTATACATTTACGTATACGGATACGCTCCAAACTAAAATCGGTTGCACTGGATTTGTGACCTTAAACCAATACTGTTAAGGTTCATTTTACTTTGACGCTAATGTCATAGTATACGAATACGATCGATCGAATTAAATCTTATACTAACCCCACAGTTGATAGTCGATAGCATCGCGCGGGTGCGCGGGCGCAGCCGAGCCGGATGGAAAGTGCGGCGGAGGCGACGGCTTCCGCTCGCAGCGCGCCGCCTCCAGAATAACAAACGAAACCTGATTTCTATCGAACCCACGTTTATGCCGCAACTCAGCTCACTTTACAATCACAACCCTTTTTGAGCGAACTCGTGAACGGAGCTTCTGTTTTCAGTTTATAGCCCTAAGTATGTGGGCTTATTCGTCGTTTAAACTTTAAACGTTGGTTACTCGTCGAATGGTGAAATTGGCTCTTAGTACGTTTAAAATTTCAGTCCCTAAGCAGGGGCGGATCTTGAATTTGTGGGGCCCTGTGCTAATACTGCTTAAGGGCCCTACCTAATTACTCAACTAATTGCCATTTTGACAAGAAGCTGCTTTCTGTAGTGATGTAGGTATATGTAATGTAATATATGTTAAGCACAGGAAGAAAATAGGAAAACAAAATATTTTATTTATTTATTAAAACATTATTTATTGCAAATTTTCGTTCGCAACATTTATGAATAGGTAGGTTAAGTAGGTAGGTTTAGAAAATCTAAACGTCAAACATTTTCGTTCGAATGAAGTTGCGGAACGAAAACGAACCGTGGTAGAAAATACGCGAAATTTCGATCGATATTTAGTTTTTCGTTGAATTAGAGTAGAACTGGAGGCAGTTCGGTTGGGGGCCCTCTGTATTCGTGGGGCCCTGGGCTGCAGCCCAAAAAGCCTTTAAGTAGATCCGCCCCTGTCCCTAAGGACCTGCGCAGACGAGGACAGTATTCCATTGGTCCATAGTTAGTCGCCGTACTATAAAGTCAGCGTTATGTGATAAATTTATGAGTAATCCTTATCCTTATCCTTACTTACTTATTAATTTTTGACCTATATCACTCTATAATTTCACCTTACTCACTTTCAAGGGAAGCTGGAAGAAATTTATTTTTTTTAGAGATAAGCTTCACCTATGTCTACTTCTTCTAATGCATGTTGTCTTGTAAGTTTTTATATGTACTTACATAAAAAATAAAAATAAATAAAATGAAATAAATAATTTATAAATGCGAAAGTGTGGTTGTTTATTGCTTTGTTGGCTTATTCTTCAATAAAGTAGAAACAGAGCTACGGATGACATGATTTTTTGCATGGGTATAGTTGAGGACCTGGAGAGTGATATAGGCTACTTTTATCCCGGAAAATCAAAAACTCCCGCAGAATTCTAAAAACTAAATCCACACGGACGAAGTCGCGGGCTGCATCAGCTAGTCTATTACTTAGGGCAAAAAGTACGCCCATAACTGTCCCTTGTTGGACGTTCTACGTAAAGCTTAGTACGGGAAAATCTCCTTCCCTTAAAGTCTTCAATCTTCATTGTACGCTTTCCCGAATGTAATCTTTTAGCATTCCGTGAAGAGGAGTTGTGTAGCTTCAATTGGAAGTCAATGGTGTCGTTTTCACTTGCTATACCTATTTAGACCACCCATTGTTCCTGCGGGGCGTCGCATTTCGTATCGGGTATGTATTGACTCAATACTATTGAGTCATGTAGGTACCTAAGTAGTACCGGAGTAGGTACTTACTCATTGTTAGACGGTATTGTAAAATCATAAACAAAGGAATACCTGTAATCACTTGTGCATAGCGTCTGATGAATTGATGATTGAAAACGGTTACATTAGCAAGTTATTAATATTAAAATCTGTGGTGTATGTACTTGCTATATATTAAAATATTTCTCGTTGAATTGCAGGACCCAACTCCTCAATCCTGATGCTGCAGGGTTTCTGCCCACCTAAACTGTGGGGATTTAGGAACGCGGACGAAGTCGCGGGCGTCCGCTAGTTCTTAACTAAACCGAAAAAAATCTAGCCGATCCTTTACTACTACGTCGCATGAACGTACGTCACAAATGAAAGGGCATTAAAACTACCCTTGCAGTTGTACCTAAAATGGTAGGGGGCACAAATTGTAATTTAAAGAACTTGCTACAACAATCCTGATTTTGGCAAAAAGTATGAGAAGGATTAGATTTATTTAATGCAGTATATTAAGGAGGTGGAGAGTTAAAAGAGAGATGCAGATTTGATTTTTACAACAGTTTTAATTATCCGAAAAAAAAACAGGCAACAATTATATCATATTTCCAAGGGACCGTACTGAGTAGAAACAAAATAATGAAATTTTTTCGAAAAAAAAAACCGTGAAGTTAGTTCTAATTTTTAACCAATTTGGTAAGAGATGGTAAAGCCATGTAAAAAAATGAATATCTTACGAGTTTATTAGAAATACATGATGTATTATGCTCCTATACGCTAGCATTTGTCACGTTTTGTCACGAAGTTTCGGCTATATTTTATTTCATCCATCGCGGGAATTTTTTCTGGCATTCTGCGCAAACATTCTTAAACATTCTTACTTCTATCGGTTCTTGCTTTTTGGCTCATAAGCAGAAAGACACGTTCAAACTATTTCCCGCATTTTTGTACTAGCGGATGTTCGACCGTTAAATGTAACAAAAAATGCTCCGACCCGGATGCAGTTCTTTCAAAAAACCGGTGGCATTAGCACACATGTCGACTCCAATTTCCGGTCGAAAGACCTTCACGTACCTAACTACAAATTAACTTAGCAAAATTTGCAGATGTATCAAAATTAGACTGCCTCTTTCTTCGCATTTTTTTTCTTCGCTCAGTATGCCTGTTCTGCTGGTCTATAGCAACAACGCTGCTTGAACCATTACTACAATCTCAATAGTGTATTTGACTTGTCAAAATGTATGTATGGATATTCATTCATTAAAATCGAAAATGTAACATGTAAGAATAAGCTTTAATTCACAAACCAACGATTCCAATTTCCAAGAGTCAATAATTATAAGCGTGAATGGATGTTGGTTGAAGTTTGCGTCTTCAAAAAAACCTCTACCTGAGCTTACTTTTTCTACTGTCCAGATGCAACAACCAACCGCACAATGATGACTCGCCCGTTAAATTTTCATTTGGTTCCTCTAGACACGACTTGAATGGAGTGACACCACCAGTATGTACATATTATCGACTCATCGTTGGAACGCAAAAATTTCGTCTTTTATTGAGCTTTTAGACGAGTATAGGTACAGATTGCAGGACGCGGTAGGTATAGCAATCGCGCGACACGAGTAAAGAAACTTAGGGTGAAAATATGCCAGAGATGCCTCACTGCGATACCTCGCGGTCGCGGTTTAGCTCGCTACCTCGATGCCACCTCCATGTAAAACAAATGTATGCAAACAGACGAGCGCGAACATGCCGAAGGATACCTCACTGCGATACATCGCGGTTCACATCGATGTTTCTCGGCATGTTCGCGCTCGTCTGTTTGCATACATTTGTTTTAAATGGAGGTGGCATCGAGGTAGCGAGCTAAACCGCGACCGCGAGGTATCGCAGTGAGGCATCCTTGGCTTGTTCGCGCCCTTAAGTGATCGCGCTGCCATGCCATTATTTTGCATAAAGCTTTTAAAAAAGTTTACCACAAACTCTAAATTACTAAGTTACTTACATTAGTATAGGTGCTTAGTTATTAAGGCTAGAAGGGTTTATTTTATTTTTCCCTTTTTAGTTGCTTTCACCGTCAGTTTAATTTTTTATTAAAACTCGTGGGGACCTAGAACCCCCGCCTAGTAGACCGTGCATAAATACATCGTAGCCAGCAAGGCCATAGTCCGGTGCAAGTCTACCTCCTGCAAAGTGTTTGAACGATACAAGAATACCTGAAGATTAGAAACATCAACACTTTCTAAAGAATAAAGATATTATCAAAAATCCAAAAATTGTTTTCATTGGGGGATATCAGAGGGTTATTTTGGTATTTTCATAATTCTAAGAAAATTTTATAAATATAAGGGGCAAGTATTTTTAGAAGATAGAGTAGAATAGGTAATTTGTAAAGATTTCGGTGTACTTGGTGCCTACTGCTTACCTACTAGCACGACGACAGCCGTCCCAAGTGGCAGCGTTATCGCTCGTCCTTGACACAGAGCCGCCGCGTGCACAACGTGCCTTATTGTCGTTGCAACCTTGCGGAAATCATACTAATATACGAGTAATTTCTTCTTACTGCCAGCGTGATAAGTGATAACACATTGATTGACTGCTATAGCCGACTGCTTTTCTTCTGTGTGCCCAAACTAAAAAGGGAGTCAGCAAGAGTTTGGTTTCGGTCTTCGGACGTAATATCAAATAGAGCTCGCGTTTTATTAGTCCATGAAATGATTTTAGATTTTTTCAAGGACCAAAAGATAGCTACGATCGCAGGACGAAAGTGGGCGGCATAGCACGACTCTCGCCGGCCGGAAACCTAACTCCCGGATGCGGCCGCGCGGGGATTTCGCCGGAAGCTCGATAAACGAGCACATCCGCTGCCGTCGCCCGCGCCGCAAAATTTGGCACCGCGAGCGCTCGCAGCTCGCTTCCGGCCCCCACCCCCCTCGCTACCCCCGTTCGCCTGCGAAAATAGCGGCCGACCGCTTCGTGTACGCGGTTCATTCAGTATGGCCGCCTTCCATTCATAAAAAGGCGAGGCGCGCGCGGAGGAACGCGCGGCGGCGGGGTGCGGCCCTCCGCCTGCCCGCTCCCGCGCCCGACGCCAGTGCGGAATGTGCCAGCGAACGGAACGGTCGTTTCGTTGGAGCGTAGCGCTAACGCTCCCGGTTTTCCATTAAAATGTGTATAAGAATAAGTGCAGTGAATCCGCACGAGTTCGGAACGGTTACGAAAATCGCCGTCATCGAGATCAGGAGTAGAAATCAACGGAGAACTTCACCGAGGAAGTGAGTAGCGGCCATATTGCAGTGATAACCGCGCGGCGGGCGGACGAGAATCGAGGCCGGTGCGTGGGCCGCCCCCCGCCCGCGCCAGGTGCCGCTCCGGACCGCGCCGGTCTTTGAGCCTTCCCGTGGATTTGCGCGGCCAAAATTCGGTGGTTCTGCCGTATTTTTGTGTGTCAGTGAGCCTGCCGGCGCGGCTCCGGTGCGGCACGAGCGGCCGAGCCACAGAGCTCAGTGCAGTGTGTGGGGCCAGTCGGCCCGAGTGCCCTTGTGATGTGTGTAGGAGACGTGTGACCGTGGAGCGTCTGCTTCGTAAGTACTCGTCCAACGTCATTGCGCAACCAGGATGTGACGAGGCTGGGCGGAGTGCGGATTCGTCCGGCTAGATTTTATAGCGCGCGTACATCGCGTGGGCAGTAATTACTCTGATCGCGAAAAATTCAGCAAACATGAATGACAGGCAAGTCGCGCCTGGCGACCGATGAGGCGATGAGTCGGGCGAGTACCAGCGCCGCACGTGTGCGCTGCGCCTGGCGACCGCGAGAACCTCTCCGCCGACGAGTTCGAGAATGCTTTCATTTATTATGCTGCTTCAAACATCATTAGAAACATACAACTACCATTCTGTTAGGACGGATCTCTTGCAGCCATTAATGAGTTTCCAACACGTAACTTAACATTCACGCAATGAGTTGAGAATCTTAAAAAAATATTATTGAGAATCGGTAAAAGTGAAAAGAATAGCCATGTAGATTACAGTAAAACTTTTAAATTATTTTTATTACTTATTTTCAACGAAGAAATTCGAATTATTATAGCAACAGGGCCAAATTTCGATAACTGAACGATGATAAGGAAAAACGGTTTGTAAACAATACACACGCTCTATCTTTCGACAAACTTTATCGAGTCTTAACCTTAACGCATTTAGACGAAACAAAATAATACCTACTTACATATACCTACCTATTGTATTTAACACTGTTATTGCTACGCTTCCTAAAGAGCTAAACTAGAAAGAAACACAACTGAAATTTGCTCAGTCCACATTCAATTAAAATTCGGTCCATAATCTATCCAACTTATTCCAATTAAGAAACCGCCAAGCCGTTCTAAGCTGTCATGTATAAATAAAATAAATAATATAGTAGACGAAATTTCTTTAATTAATATTCATAATGTCAAGGCATTAATGACAACATTTGTATTTTTTATAGGAATACTAATTTCATACCGATAAAGTTGCTATTTTAACGACTAAATACGTTATTTTTAAAGAATATCTATCTGTTAAAGTATCTGCGTAAATTAATAGATAGATAACAAAATTCAATATTATTAAAAATTTGTAGGTGTACATTGTATTAATTAATTAATATTAACGTAATAAAAAGGAATTGCTAATTTAGGTAGGTATTATGTTAAAATTATCGTTAACATTCCTAACATAAATAAGCCGAGAAACCTAATTTGAAAATATCAAAAAAGTAATCGATGTTATCCAGTTCGATATAAAAACAAACCGTTAAAATACCTACTAAATTAGCCGGAATTAGGACGTATTTATAGAAAATATCAAAAAAGCAATTCATCTAAACTATATTCGACGTTTACGTTTAGTTCTATATTATCAAAACAAATAGGAACGTTCATGATCTTTGGATTCATATTCACCATAGGTATTCATTTTGAATTTATAGACGGTATCTGACACGTCCAAAACTAGAGTCAGGAGAGGTAGGTAGGTATCTATCTAGGTACTAGGGAATGATAGTATCTAGTTACCAACGCATTGAAATGGAAGCTTGACTAATAAAACGTCTAATTAAAGAAAACAAAACTTACACTAAAAGACACTTGTAGAGTTTTGGATTTCAGGAAAGTTCGAAGAAACTTTATTTTGGCCAAATCATTCAAAAATTAAAAAAATTAAAATCCGGAACTCACGTGATTAATTTTATGGAGCTTTAAAGACTTAACTCAGTCATATGGACAGGTTCATATCTAAACGTAAACAAAATCATATCGTTTAATTAGGATAAGTAATGTAGTGTAAACACGACTTTATTTCAGCAAAGATAAGCAGACACTTATGGAAGCCAGATCCCTGTCATAATTTACATTTATGCAAATAGTTCAAGATTATATTAATCGGTATTTTACTTGTAGCCAATGTGGTAACTACTTGCCTCTCCGACCTATTATATAAGCTTACATCAAATATTGAGATGGTAGAAGTAGTAATGCTTGGTAGGTTCCCATGAAAATCAAATTTAGTGGTGCGATGTTTTGGCAAATTTTAATAAGTACTTACGATGAAGATGTCTTTCTTCCTTTTGCGTAATTTTACGCAAACTAGAGCCTTCGTTTATAAGAGAATTCGTTGCATTTGGTGGTGGTCTTATTACCATTTGTAACATTTACTTCTAATCTAAGCGGACAACAAGCATGCAACGGTAGGTTGCATGCTTAATTTCAGATGTAATTCTGCTGTTGGGCAAAGGCCCTTCCCCCTGATTTATTGATCATAAATTTTAGGCGCGAGTCTTTCAAATTACCTTAAAGTTATAAATATGTTTTATAGCTTTCTACACATCGATGTCTGTGTTCTTAAATGTTTCGTATTTTTTGAACTGAGTTTAATTCCGAATCGATTAAGGATAGGGGTTTACTCTAAACTGCCATAACACCTTCTAAGTTAGTGTGCTACTATACTACATCGTCACTTCAAATGAGATCGCAGTCAAGAATACGTAACGGAAAAACTTCCGTATCGTAATAGCTACGAATTAAACAGAAAATGAATGAAATCGTCGCAAATTCTCGTTCAGAAGATGAATCCAATATTTAGTTATCTCAAACAATCCTGTAACAAATTAAGGACCGGTTAGTGAAAAACAAGTAGCACTGGTATTAAGAATCATTTACATAACGATAACAGTTAATCTATTATCGGTAGACGTTAATGATATCCGGAATTTTATTGAGGATTAAATAAATGAACCGGCGCAATTAAGACACACCCTTAAATTACATTTCCACAGATAATAAAATATTCTTTACTATGTCAATGCCTATTCAAAAAAATCAATCAATCTTTCTTCGAGAGTTGTTTCAATGCAAAGAGGCCACCAGGGTCGTTGAACGATATAGATTATACGTAAATGAATCGACAAATCCTTTATATAAAGCTGCAAATAATCGTAACATAGCCGGCAACACATTGGTGGTGCCTCTGGTACTACAAGTGTTCATGGGCGGCGGTAATCACTTGACATCAGGTGACCCGGTGACCCGCCTGCTCGTTTGCCCACTGTTTATATTTAAAAAAAGAAAAACATTTTTTCGTTGTTTAGTGCGCCTAAATTCGTTTTGTCTAAGGCAATGATGATAGTATCTGTTTCGCAAGTGATAAAATTTCGGCGAATATCGTCAACGTAGGGTGCTATCTTCAAATTATACTTGGTCAGTAGAAGAATTTCAATACTTCGTCATTTCATTCGCTGACAGTTTCAGCTCATTTCTCAATAACGCAAGCAGATTTTTAACCGACCTCAAAAAAAGAGGAGATTCTCAATTCGACGCGTATTTTTTATTTCATTGACTTTTATCTGAATCGTTCTTTGATTAACTATGGAAATTCGCAATAGAATCGCCCCTGCGTTTGAATATATGCATATTATATATATATGAATATATGGACATATTTCAAAATAGCTTAAAATTTCCACGCGAAATTCTCTTCATTTTTAACTTATACTACATCGATGTTATACTATAACTTATTAGAATATGATCAATTTATAAATAACCTGATTTTGTTTTTTAATATTCCTAAATGGTCTACTCTGTAGGCAATAAATTAGTATCAAAGTCCATTTGGAATTAAAAAGTATAAGAAATTCAAATAGCTGTCGTTATTAACCCAAGAGATGAGACCTATTGAGGATAGCAGTTTTGTGGCACTTATTAACGACAAGAAAGAATCCTAAAATAGGTAAAAAAATACTCTTACCTACTTTAGGATTTAATTCATGTCTGTGTGATAAAACTATATCTTACTTATAATAAAACTGTAACGAGACGATATTTGACTGCCTGATCTATCAACGCACAGCTCAAACCACTAGACAGATTGGGCTGAAAGGCATACTGATAGCTATTATCACGTAGGCATTCGCTAAGGATCTTTGAAAATTCGACTACCTACTAAGGGGGTAAAATAGTGAGTTGAAAAATCGAATTTTACGTGACCGAAGCCGCGCGCAAAATAAAGTTTAATATATTTTGAATATATTAACCGAAGATGCTTTATTATCGATACTTAGCCCAAAACAGATTTTATTCAATTTTTGTCTTTGTCTGCTGTCTGTCTGTGTGTACGCGCATCACGCAAAAACTACTGAATGGATTTAAATGAAATAGCTAATAGTTTAGTGGTAGCTGATACTCCGGGACAACATAATAAATATAACATATTTTTAATCCAGATAAACAATACGTTCCTCTGGGATAGGGGATGATAGTTTTTGTTCATTTTACCCACTCCACAACTCCGTCAAATCTAAACTGATTTTAATAACTCTTTATTTATTTAAATGAATATACCATAAGAAATATATTGTCCTATTTTGTTGAAGATCTATAGAATTTTAACAGAGATAGAGGACAGAACTTCTCACGGATATCAGCATTTACTCGCATACGATATAAAGATCTTAATACATCCATACTTTATGCTACATCTTAACAGAAACCATTAATTACAGAGGAATAAATTATTGACTACATCAGTGGACTCCACGCCCTAGCTCTTCAGTCTTAATGTTGTCCATAATGTGTGTACTATGCACCTAAATTGTGGATATTTGCGAACAGTCCATCGTAAATTCATATTGTAGGCTGCCAAATATGGGATACATAATGGCATAGTGGAGCCGTAAAAGAGAGGACGGCTCCTTAATCCTGATGCTGCTGGGTACTGTTCAACTAAATGTTGGAGGAACTGTCGATTGTGAATTGGTATTGTAGGTACCAAGTATGATACGACGTAGTGCAGTCGTAGAAAATTCCGCGCCCACTTGGTCGTGAAAATGTCTGTATTGGGGTTATAAGAAACAAAATATGTGGAATACATAGTGCAGTCGTAAAAAAGTTCGCACGCGCTTAGAGGGTGTGAACATATTATGTAATTTTTCATCATAAGATTCCGTAGTTTGCCCGTCACTATAGGCATACTTAAAATGGAGTACATAATATGTAATTTTCATGATTATTTTTTACATTTTAAAATAACATCACACAAAATTATTATAATGCGCCTTGATTTAATACGTTTCGAAAAGCTGTAACTTCTCACTTAAAGTAGAAACTTGAAATTTTCACAGCATTAAGAGATCATTGACCTTTGTATTCAGTGTCAACTTAGTACCAAGCTATTTCTGAGAAAAATGGCCTTGACACGTGTGACACACAGACGGACAACAAAGTGTCTCTATACGGGTTCCGTTTTCAAAATTAAACGAATTTTAATTCAACGAACGAATAAAACGAAGATTAGGGTTTCGAATCGGTTCATGTATTTAATCTATCTGCAATCTGTCTATAAGTTTCAAAAAACAACGGTCGTAAAAGTTCATACAATTTGCAAGGTTGCTAGATAACTTATCAACAGATAACAGATACACGGAATATAAGAACCGGGCGTGAGTTGAGAGAGAGTGAGTTGTCTTTGATGTTGTTCTTAGATCTCAATTAGCTAAAGATACACGTAACATCAATTAGATAAAGATACGTATTTAGACTATGAGAGTTATCGTTCTTATTTATTCAATTAACATTCGTGACCTTGTCTTATTTACCTGACCGGGTCAACCAAGGACATGTCATGTATTTTTGTCTTCACTGTTATTTTGAATTCTTTAACTAACTAAGATTACCTAGGTACTTACATTTGGAATATCGGAATTCACATGTTACTTAGCTCTGTATTGAAGATAAATTTTATTCTATTCTTATGATTGCACACTATATTTTTGATTACGAAAAACTAATTACGAGTAGGTAATTCATTCTTGGACCATTTGGATCATCTAGGTTTTTTATTTATTTATTTTTATTTTTTATGTAGTAGGTACATATAAGGAATTACAAGACAACATGTTTTTTGATTTTTGATTTCCGAAATTTAGAAAAACTCAAAAAACAACAAACTAAACAATAATTTACACAATAATGTAGCCAGTAAACGATAATTTAGAATCTAAATAAGAATTTAAAAAATCTATCTTTTGTTCGCGAAGGTCTTTATTTTTTTGAAAAGAGCAACCGCCGAGTTTCTTGCTGGCTCTTCTCGGCAGGAAAGGCATTCCGAACCAGTGGTAGATTCATTGACGATTCAAAAGTGCTTGTAAAAGTTTATTTGAATAAAAAATATTTCTATTTCTATTTCTATTTCGCGACTCTATTCCTAGGTTAGGTAGGTTAGGTTTATAAAAAAATCCGCAGAACCCTTTGTTTTTCTAACCTAGCCTATGTTAATATGGAAAAATCACATCGATTCTTGGCTGCGTGATTGAAGGAAAAACCAACAACCAAACATAGTTTCGCATAATTTATAATATTAGTACATAGTAGAGATTAGGGAAATAGAAATTTGAAAAATGTTTTACCAATTGACGTATTTTTAACCGACCTCCAAAAAGGAGGAGATTATCAATTCGGCCCGTATCTTTTCAGTAATTTTTTCGTACTTCCGACATTCTATAGATCTAAAACAAACTTAAGTAATTTACTTATCGGATGTTCGGAGGTGGGTCGATATTTGTTGGGTTAGTTATGAGATATATATTTATGTTGACGCATACCAAGACATACCCAGGCATATACACCTGAGGTGAGATTTAGTACCTATCTTCATATGAAGTTACTTGATTCTACCTTATGATGTGTTACGATATAAATCCAGTAATTTTTAAGTATCTACTACATAAATAAGGGTTTTACAGTCGGTCAATTTTCTTACAGTCGCGACAAAATATGCCTCCGCATGGAGTACTAAGGTTTTTGATAATATAAACGTAAAAATTCTTTTTACAAAACCTATTTCAATTGTGCCTATAAAATTTGAAGATTTCCCTCGATTTCTCCAGGATCCGATCATCACATCCTAACCTGATGACAATGGGACCACCTGGGAAGTATGCCCTTTCAAACAAAAAAAAAGATTTTTTCAAATCGTTCCCGGCGTCTTCGAGTAATCGGGGAACATAATACATAAAAAATAAAAATAAAAAGATTCCGACTAATTGAGAACCTCCTCCTTTTTTGGAAATCCGTTAAAAACCCACGAAGCCTATTTCACCTCAAAGAGTCATCAACTGAATTCATGCAAAAAATCGCTTTGCTCCGTTAATGAAGGTTAAACCAACAAAACACACTTTCGCATTTCTATCACCATACTGACAAGAATCTATTTTAATTTTGAAACCTGCTTTACGTTAACTTTTGAACGAGTTCTGCTACATTGACTTTTAATAATTATTAAAAGAAAAAATTCTAGAAGATTATAATCTTCTAGAATTCCAGATGCATCTTGGAAACGATGGTCTTCTGCATTTATACCCACTCACCTCTGATATAACTAAAAATTACTGACATATCGACTTGCCGTAAACTCTTGATCTGAATGGAATATTTCGTTGGCTTGTTTAAGCTAAGCATTATAAAACTTATAGTCACCTATATAATTAAAAATTACGCATATATCGCATTGCCGTAAACTGTTAATCTAAATGAAATATTTCGTATGTCAATTGTTTAAAAAGCTAAGCAATATGAAACTCATTGTTTTGTGCCCTCGAGTAACGTACGTTCATGGGTGACTGTTTAGCTTTACAGTGTGACTAGGGGGATACTCTCTATCTCAGTGGCTAACTAGAACTGTGTTTGATATGACGAAAGGTTTTGATAGTTCTTAGTTAGCCACTTCCTATTGCTTTCCAAAGCCTCTGGAAATGTCAAAAATAGAGATTAACGGCAGAATGGCTGTATGAATAATATCGGAGTTAGCGTTACTGGACGATGAGTTCGTGACACTCCAATTCTTGGTCCATTCAAGCTTGCTAGCCACCCCCCGCTTCACGACTGGATAGTCCGGTTTCGATGTCATTTGTCTACCTCCGGTTCTCATATGCGGCCAGGCCAATTAGAATCATTTTATTCGTAGCGTTCATAAATCGTACTCGATGAATAGATTTTCATATTTTTTTACTATATCGCCCATTAGATGATTTTATTTATGAACCTACTATTAATATATTACATTTATTGTAGCAGAAGATTTTTCTCGGAAAATCGCGCGTCTTTCTAAACTACATTTTTTTTTCACATACTTCAAAAAGGATTTTTCCATTTCTACTTATACAAGTATGTATTTAGCTACCTATATCCGTGGACTCGCTCTTGTCTTGACCGGTTTGCATACGATTTTTTTTACAACGAATTCATAAGTAGATAATAAATAAAACTTTTAGCCTAGCCTAATCAAAAACCATACCCATGTGGATTGGTGTCAAGACAGTATTCTGACACCAATCCACACGAGGGGGGGCTACTATTACCAGAGGAAGCCAATAAGAGCGGTGATTTCATAATTTTTGGGGCACTAAAAACCTGTGGCCCAGGGTCAGGAACAAAAATGTTCCGTCTACCAGATCAAGTCGTTTCCGGTCTTGATGCTTCTACTCTTTGGCACGGGGCCAATGTGCCAACGTCCCATATAGGGACTATTACCGTTTCCAGGAAACAATGGTCTTTTGCCATTATATTTACCTACTGATTCAATGAAGCAAGAAAATCAATGGTGGTAGGAGCGCTTTTTTCATAATTATCAAAAGAGCCATGCTGAAATATTTTAGATTACCAGCGCTATCGAGAGTCCCTAAATTTTAACATTATCACTCGACACGGATATCAATACTCACGGCACTGTGATGTTTTTAAAAATGTGAGACCTAGTAAATTCAATACATATGCCTACACTGAACACAACATTAACAAAAGAAATTTGTTATTTGCAGGTGGGGACGATGAGGGAACAGGAAGGCGACGGCCCAGAGAGCCGTTAGCCGGACTCGATGGACGAGTATGGCGGGCCGGCGGTGCCGCCCCGGCCGCCAAAGCCGGCAGCGCGCGTGCACCGCGCGGGCGCGGGCGGCGGCGCGGGCGGCGCGCGCCAGCCCGCCGTTTCGCTGCTGCGGCCGCGCCCCGAGACCGAGCGCGAGCGCAACGCGTACGTGGAGGCGCCGCGCCGCGCGCCGCCCGCGCCTCCGCACCGCCGCGCCGCCGCGCAGCCGCTCAAGCCGGTGACGGCGCAGCCCGGCGGCGATAAGCGGCGCGCGCCGCCCGCCGACTCGATCGTGTGCGAGGCGTGCGGGCGCTGCCGCTGCGCGCAGTGCGCGCGGCCGCGGCCGCTGCCGTCGCGCTGGCTGTGCGGCTCGTGCCTGTGCAGCGCGGAGGCGTGCGTGGACTACGCGTCGTGCATGTGCTGCGCCAAGGCGCTGTTCTACCACTGCGGGAGCGGCGAGGAGGAGGCCAGCGAGCCGTGCGCGTGCGGGCCGCGGCTGGCGTGCGTGGCGGCGCTGGCCGTGCCGCTGCCGTGCCTGTGGCTGTACTGGCCGCTGCGCGGGTGCGCGGCGCTGGGCGCGGCGGCGTACTCGCGCGTGCGGCGCGCCGGCTGCCGCTGCCCCGAGCCGCCGCCGCCGCCGCTCTCCAGTATTATCTAGTCCCGCCGCCCGGCGCCCAGTTGTACAAATATTTATTGGCGAGCGGGGTGGAGTGGACTCGGCCGCTGCGGCCGCGTGTGCAGTGAGGGCCGGGGCGCGCAGGACCGAGGCGCCCCGCGCCGTGAGTGCCCGTCTCTTGTAAATATAGTGTAGTGTGTGAATGTACGTGAACGTGTCGCCCGAACGCAGAGTCTCAAATTTTCTTGAGACCGAAACGTGTCATAAGAAAACGCTAACATTTAGTATTTTTGGATTCCACACAAATCCAAGGAAGATTATGAGATATAAAACATACTTATTAAGATGTAGATAATTTACCATTTATTTATTAACTGAATTTGTATTTATTTGTAAATAAAACGACAACATTATATTATAAATACGAATGTTTACTACAATATTTGTTTTCTTTGATCTCAACTTTGATCCCGTCAGGAAGATGCGTCGTTGCCTCTGTGGCTGTTTTGGAATGGTGATGATTTTCCAATTTGAATATGTACATAATTCTAAAGGTACATTAAAGTCCTTACGTTAGGTATGTGTCTCAAATCTATCAAACTTACTAAGTTTTTTTTATTAATTGACAAGATAGACCTTGACTGCGATCTCACCTGATGGTATGTGACGATGCAGTCTAAGATGGTAGCGGGCTAACTTGGAAGGGGTATAGCAGTGTAAATTCAACCCATACCCCTAATCGGTTTCTACACGCCTCACGGTTTTGGGCGGTAAATAGCCACGGCCAAAACCTCCCACCAAACAAAAAGTTAAGGTACTTACTCAACATTGTACAGGTTGTCATAAAAAATGCAATCATAAACTATCCTTTAAGTATCTCAAGATTGTACAATGTGGGTACTGGGTCCCGTATGCGACATCGAAATTCACAATACGTTACATCGATAGCTTATGATATCGCCTTTCATCATAACGAAACAATATGAGATCGATCGTTGTATACGTACAAGTTGTCATAAAAACTACAAGCATAAAGTATCCTTCGAGTTTATCTGATGAGTTTTTAGGTATAATTAATCAGCGTGTACCAGGGGGCTGATTCTGTAACTCGCATGAGTTACAGAATCAGCCTATGGGGATACATAAGAAAATACTTACGGATACTTACGAATCTCCTGCGCTCGCCTGCCGCCAGTTACCTCATCAAAACCATATACCAGTACCGGTACCAGTTACCAGGAAAAGGGATGTACCGGGAAGGAAGGGAAAATAAATGAAACACCGACGCAAGATTTTATTGAAACACCTACACGGATGGTTACCTTGCATAATTGACAACAAACAACAATATGCTATTGATGGTTACTTGATAATCAATATGACCAACAACGAAGATCTGAAGACACGAAGACTTCCCACTGGCTGCACACATCACGAACTAGACGACGCGTCCGCACTCCACGATGGCCGCCCGATACTGCGAGGCGGCGAGTGACTCACGCGGCACAACACGTCTGCATCGCTCGGCGACCGCGGACAACTGCGGGCCGCGCGCGGTGCAAAGCAGTTTTGTTGGCTGACGTCACCATGCGCCGGCGCGGATCGGCGCATGCGCAGTTCGATTTCGACACCTCCGAGCTTAGGATTGGTCGGGCGGAAAACAACGCTCATCGGAGTTATGTACAGCGTATGGCGAACATTGTAAATAAATTAAGCCTAATTTTCTGAATAAATATTCCATTCCATTCCATATTCCAGATTATATCGTGACTTTTATTTAGAACACGCCTAGCTACAAGGATCCGCCACAGTGGTGACCTCCCGACGGAAACAAGACTATGGCCGACGTAACAATGGAGTACTCGGGGAGCACTGGCACCATGGCAGCATTATCAAAGGAAATAATCATGGCAAAAATCGAGAAGCTCGCACTCGAAATCAAGCAATTACGAGCTAGTGGCCGACCCTTCCGCGCACGCAGCCGCTCGCAGTCTCGACCACATCGAACTCAACCGAAGCCTGGCGATACGACGTGGGAATGTTACTACCACTACAAGTTCGGGAGCAAGGCCAGAAAGTGCGTCTCACCGTGTGCACGACGAAGCAAGCCAGCGGAAAACTAGCTTCGACACCGACGGTGGCGGACGTCGGTGTCCCCAGCAACAGCAAACGCCTTTGCGTCCACGATCGAGCCAGTAACGAACGGTTCCTCGTGGACACTGGCGCAGACATATCTGTTTGGGCTGCAACAACAAAGTTGAAAACGAAGACTGCAAGTTCCTACAAGCTCTTTGCTGCAAACAACACACCAATTCGCACCTATGGCGAGAAGACAGTCAAGCTAGACTTGGGTCTACGTCGATGTTTCTCATGGACCTTCATCATCGCTGACGTGAAAACATCCATCCTGGGAGCAGACTTCTTACAACACTACAAACTTCTTGTGGACCTTCACAAAAAGAGGCTAATCGACGACGAAACGAAGCTCACGGTCAACGCGCTTGAAGTCTCAACAACCGGCGAATCAATCCGCGTCGTCAGCTCAGATCAAGTTTACTACGAAATTTTGAAGAAATACCCAGACGTTCTACGCCCGATGTCTTTGAAGCAACCAACGAAGCACGACGTCGTACATCATATAGAGACGACGGGACCGCCACTCTTCGCACGCGCCCGACCCCTGCCACCAGACAAGTACAAAGCCGCAAAAGCTGAGTTCGACCGTATGGTGGAGCTGGGAATCTGCAAGCCATCTAAGAGTCCATGGGCGAGTCCACTACACGTTGTGAAGAAGAAGGACGGCGGACTACGCGTATGTGGCGACTACAGACGTCTGAACGCAGTGACGCAACCCGATCGCTATCCAATACCTCGCATTCAAGATTTCACGTACCCGTTGCATAACAAGAAGATATTTTCAAAGCTCGATCTCAAGATGGCCTACTATTGGATACCACTTGCCAGCCAAGAAGACGCTCAGAAAACAGCCATCATAACACCCTTCGGCTTGTACGAGTTCACGTGTATGACGTTTGGTCTCCGCAACGCAAGTCAAACCTTTCAACGCTTCATGCATCAAGTACTACGAGGAATAGAAAACTGTTTCTGTTTCGTCGACGACATACTCCTATTCTCCGAGGATGAAGCTCACCATCAGAAGCTACTTCATGAAGTCCTAGAACGCCTCAACAAGTATGGCGTAACACTCAACGTCGAGAAGTGTCAGTTCGGAGTAGAAAAAATCAACTTCCTGGGCTACGAAGTCTCTGCAAGTGGCATCAAACCAACACAAGAACGCATCGAAGCTATATCTACATATCCAAAACCGAAGACCATCGTTGAGCTGCGTCGTTTCTTGGGAATGCTCAACTTCTACAGAGACTGCCTACCTCATCAGGCAGACCATCAGCATGAGCTCAACAAATATCTGCACAACAAGAAGAAGAACGACAAAACGCCAATCGACTGGACGCCCGAGGCAGATGAAGCTTTTGAAAAATGCCGAAAAAGCATCACAGAAGCTACAACACTCAACTACCCAGTACCTGGCTGCGAACTTGCAATTATGACAGACGCTTCAGACCACAGCGTAGGCGCAGTTCTTCAGCAGAGAGTAGACAACATTTGGAAACCTCTGGCATTCTTCTCGAAAACATTGAGCCCTACGCAGCGCCGCTACTCTGTTTACGACCGGGAGCTGCAAGCAATGTACGCCGCAGTGAAGCATTTCCGAAGGCTGATTGAAGGCTGTGATACAACGCTATACACCGACCACAAGCCTCTCTCCTTCGCTCTGAGCAGACCAGTCAGCAGCAGCGACACACCGCGACGAGAGCGACAGCTACACTTCATAAGTCAATTCTGTACAACTATCAAGTACGTCAAGGGAGAAGAAAATCCTGTCGCCGACGCCTTATCCCGCATTGAAGACATCCAGTGTCCAAACGTGTTGGACTACGCGCAGCTAGCCAAAGATCAAGCTAACGACGAAGAATTGGCCCAGCTGAAGATGAAACCCAACCTGAAGTTCGGCGAAATAACTCTCCCCGGTCTCAATCAAGCGATCACATGCGAACTATCAGCAGCATCACCTCGACCGTACCTACCCAAGACGTACCGTTACGCCGCATTCAAAGCGCAACACGGTCTATGTCACCCTGGGGTCAGAACGACACGGAAGCAGATGGCAGCAAAGTTCTTTTGGCCTACGATGAACCAAGAAGTCGGAACATGGGCCAAAGCATGCATCGACTGTCAACGCAGCAAGATCCATCGACACGTCGTCACTCCATTAGCTGAGTTCCCGCCATCTCAACGCTTCGAACACATCCACATCGATATCGTCGGTCCGTTACGACTATCGAACGACTACCGATATTGCGTCACTATAATCGACCGATGTACCAAATGGCCAGAAGCAGTACCAGTGCAAGACATGACAACAGAAACAGTAGCAAGAGCTCTATACGAAAACTGGCTTGTAAGATTCGGTCTACCGCTCCGGATTACGACCGACCAAGCGAAAACCTTCGAATCCGCACTCTTCAAGGCACTGATGAAGAAACTAGGAGTCTCACGCATACGTACTACAGCGTATCACCCGCAGGCGAATGGACAAGTCGAGAGATGGCATCGCACGATGAAGGCAGCACTCATGGCTCGTGGCGCGACTACAACATGGACGGAGGAACTACCAACTGTACTACTGGGTCTACGAACAGCGCTACGTGAAGACAACAATCTCAGTCCCGCTCTGATGACGTACGGGGCAACGCTACGCGTACCGTCAGATTTTTTCGTACCGACAAAGTCGAAAATTGAAGACGCAGACTACGTGCAACGTCTCACAGAAACCATGGCAACGCTAACACCTACGAAGCGCACTCCAGCGACGCGATCAACATTCATCTACAAAGACTTAGCATCGTGTACACATGTATTCGTGCGCAACGACACCGTACGAGCGCCGTTGACACCACCATACGACGGGCCCTATCAAGTTCTGAAGCGATACGACAAGTACTACCAGATACAGCTACCACTACGGACGACTACAGTGACATTGGATCGACTCAAGCCTGCCTACATTTTGAACGAGGACGACACGTCAGGCACTATGGAAGCAGGCTTAGCGACACCAGCGCCTACTACGCCTCACGTCACGAGAAGCGGCAGACTCGTGAAAAGAGTGGTACGCTTCGCTTGACAGGGGGTACTATGGGGATACATAAGAAAATACTTACGGATACTTACGAATCTCCTGCGCTCGCCTGCCGCCAGTTACCTCATCAAAACCATATACCAGTACCGGTACCAGTTACCAGGAAAAGGGATGTACCGGGAAGGAAGGGAAAATAAATGAAACACCGACGCAAGATTTTATTGAAACACCTACACGGATGGTTACCTTGCATAATTGACAACAAACAACAATATGCTATTGATGGTTACTTGATAATCAATATGACCAACAACGAAGATCTGAAGACACGAAGACTTCCCACTGGCTGCACACATCACGAACTAGACGACGCGTCCGCACTCCACGATGGCCGCCCGATACTGCGAGGCGGCGAGTGACTCACGCGGCACAACACGTCTGCATCGCTCGGCGACCGCGGACAACTGCGGGCCGCGCGCGGTGCAAAGCAGTTTTGTTGGCTGACGTCACCATGCGCCGGCGCGGATCGGCGCATGCGCAGTTCGATTTCGACACCTCCGAGCTTAGGATTGGTCGGGCGGAAAACAACGCTCATCGGAGTTATGTACAGCGTATGGCGAACATTGTAAATAAATTAAGCCTAATTTTCTGAATAAATATTCCATTCCATTCCATATTCCAGATTATATCGTGACTTTTATTTAGAACACGCCTAGCTACAAGGATCCGCCACAAGCCCCCTGGACTAACAACCACGTTAGGCATTTTTTATCCATTGAAGGTTTGAAGAGAAATGTCATTTACTATTTCATAGTAAACCTTCAATGGATAAAAAATATATGTCAGAGGCTTTAATTTTTTATAGGCACTGAGTTACAGAATCAGGGGACAGGTCGCCATAACTGTAAGCATTTTAAAACGCGGATGACATGCAGGTCCGCCGGTGCCGTGTCGGTGTATAAATAGTGCTTCGTTGAGTCTGGAGGAGGAAGCGAGGCGCGACGCTTCCTCCGGCGCAGGATGTGCCTCCTGTCTCGCTCTTCCTTCCACCGCTACATGTTTATTTCATGACTGGAATGTACTCCGAAAATGTGTAGGTACGCAATAACGGATGATGGATTGGTACGAGTTCTTTTACATCATGTTTACTAGCTTTAACTAGCTTCGCTCCCGACCTCTATCAAAAGTAATCCTAAAGAGATTTTTTTTTTATTTTTATACAAAAATAAAACTTATAACTTATTTTTCTGTTCTAAAATTTTAAAAACTACGCGTTACGTGACAGGGCGGCGCGCGGCACGAAGCAGGAACCAAAACCTGGTGCTAGGTAGGTACATAATGTCTCTCCGAAACTTACGTCTGTCGCCTCGACAAGCTTTTTTGGTGTTCGCGATAAACGCTATTGTATGAATAAATTCTTGACCTGCAGACGATAGCTCAGTGCGATTTTAGTAATACACATCACAAAGCATTTGTAAATACAACAGAGAAGCGATAACTTCGGACGTTAATAAAAATAATTGTTGTGCGGTTAGTACTTGACGCTTTATCACGCAGGTGTGGAACAGGCATTACGTAAAATGATCATAGAGTTAAAAAAATGATAGACTTTTTATAACAAAAACTTAGAAATTTTTTTTTTTTGTAATATTGCGGTAAGATGTGAAAAGTCGTTGAACAAATGTTGATCAGTAGACACGTGGAAGGTTGTTGGTAAAGTAAAATTAATTGTATAGTCTTCTACTATCTATAGATAGAGTCGACGTCTATCCGTAGATGTTTATCGGCTGATAAAAAGTAGTTAGGGCTATTTACAAGATGTAGAGTACATTAGAATCTTCTAAATTAGGACAACAGATGTCGACAAGCCGCCAACAGTGATGGCAGAGTGTGACGGCCGGATAGGCATGGCGTTTGATAAAGGGAAACTCGAAGATACTGGCTGATGCTCGCTACTTTGCCCTCGTGGATTTATATCCTACTTATAAACTAGACGATGCCAGCGACTTCGTCCGCGTGGATTAGATAAGGTTTTTTAATTTTCCGGAATAAAATCTAGCCTATTTGCTAATTCTGGGTATGAGTTATCTCCATTCCAAACAGCCAAATCAGTTTATTCGTTGTGGCGTGAAGGAGTAACAAACACACATACATACAAACGCCTTTATAATATGCGTAAGTGCATGGATAGATGGATGTTTGTTACTCAATCACGCCGCAACGACTGAACCGATTTAGCACAGAGATAGATATTCCAGAGTATAACACATAGGGAACCTTTTTATCACGAAAAATAAAAGAGTTTCCGTGGAAATTAAAAACCTCAATCCATGCGAACGAAGTCGCGGGCCTTAGCTAGTAGATTCTAAATCTAAGAATTTTCGGGATAAAATGTACTCTACTATAAACTGTATTTATAGTTTTTCTACAGTTATTAATTGCTTGTATATAAACAGCTTTTCTTTACTATGAACTGACGCCAGATTTCCATTTATACATTGTAAACAAAATATTTCCTGATCATTTATTACCTTCGATTTCCTGTCCATATGTAAGTAGGTCAAGTTTTTTCTGAAACGCGGTTCAGGGTTTTCTAAATTTTCCGATCAAAACAAGCGGAAATCTATTTTTCATGCATTTATAAGCCCGCCAGCAATACGTAAGCCACACTTGACAAACAACGGGAAGTGTAGATGTGTCATCATGTTTATGTTCCAAGAGCTTGTGGGAAATATTGCCGATGAAGAACTAAAAGCTGTAACAACTTTCAAAAGTAAAAGATAGAAACAACATAGGCATAACATAGACACTTCATCTGATGGGTTCTTTGTGGAACTTAGGTTAGCTCGCTGTGATTTTTTTTTTTATATGTAAATAACGAAACATCTCACGTCATTATTCAATATAATATTTAAAATTATTGCAATCGATTAGGTTCTCTCTACCTCCTCCCAGCACCAAACTCTGTCTGGACTCTGGAGAGCTCCTTAGGTAACCTAGCCTACAAAGCGCAAAGAAAAAGCAGATTTTACATTAAAGACCCCTTCTGTGGGCCTCTCGCGTCATGCACGTGCCTTGCCGCTTTCTGGAGTAACATGCCCCGCCGCGCATGGGGGTGAGCTGAGTTCGATCCACGGTACGGTCGGTTGCGCACGCGCCTATGAACCTGTTCCGCGCTACGCGCGACGCACGCGTTAATTATTGTCTTATTTGTATGTTAATTCCAAGTTTTAACGCTAATACAGTGTCATCAAGCTGAATACGGACTTTAATTTGCCTACCCCTATAAAATGACAGTTTCTAAACAGCCAGCATTTATATAGGAATTGTGAAAGTTTTAGGCTACCATATAACTGGATAGTTTGGATATTGAGTTTCTAGTTCTAGTCTTATTATTTTCTACACGTAGCATGATTATGAAAACAAAATGAGACACATTTTCTATCAAATAAAGATAGTAAATACCTCTTCAAAACTCTGCACCAGCTCTCAATGTATTAGCCCTACTATGTATCGGTGGTACCTACATCGAATCTGCTCCCGATATATTTAGGCCCTGCCGTATCGAGCTCTTATGGAACGCCCGTTCACAGCATGCGTGAACGTTGCACTGTGAATTATAATGTTTCAATACTTACTATACAGGATCTACTTACTAGTTGTTGCATGACTTGGGACCTGTTTAGTCCAAATAAGAAGTGGCCGTTTAAAATAAAAGAGCTTTTCAAAAGCACTTTTAAAACAACCGTCCAACAACGCTTATAAATATAGTTTAATTTAAATCTAAGAAATATTTTCATCATTCTAGGAACAAATTGTTCCTAGAATGTAACTTTTACGTGAATGCAGGTTGATGCTGTGCGTCATTTAATACGAACCCGTACAAATGGATGTAAAATTTTTCCATCCCTATTGTATCCGTATTTGGCACGTTTAGTATTAAAGTGACCGAATTTAAAAATAAAACTGTTTTTGGCAAATCACAAAAAATGTTTTGCATTTAAGACTTTAGCTGTTTATTTCGACTTTCACAAGATGTTATTTGTAGAGTTGAAGTTATCATTTAAAAGAGAGAATTAAGTAAAGAGTCATTTAATGTGATTTGACAAAAAACATTTTTTTTTAATTCGGTCTCTTTAATACTAATCGTGCGACTTGTAAAGCCTATAGACTTTACAATTGTTGTTTCAAATACAACAATTTAGAAGTTTTTTTTTATTCGATGACAAGTTAGTCCTTGACTGCCTTCTCACATGATGGTAAGTGACGATGCAGTCTAAGATGGTAACGGACTAACTTGTAAGGGGTATGGCAGTGTAGGTACATTCAACCCAAACCACACTTATGAAACAGCGCATCGCTTCTGTCGTATTTCGAGTTTATCCAAGTCTTTAAGTAGGTAGGTAGTAAGAAAATAATCTCCCGTATCAATAGATAGTCGGGCCGCGGATCTTTTGACCTATGCTTCACGGGAGATGGATCATTCATGTCATTGTGAGACCTTGGGGCGACGGAATTGTTTATGGTCGTAAGCACAGTCTAACAATCTTACAAGTAGGCAACGACTGCGATCGCGGGCGTTCACTGTACCAATGCCACCTGCCCGCGCCGCCCGCCGCCAGCAATGTAAAATGAACTCACCTATACAATCGATTTATGTTGATGTTGATGAATCGATGAATGTTGTGTCTGCAAACTGCTTAACTTTTTTAACATTACCCATTGAAATTTGAAAATGTATTAAATTCTATATTTTATGTTCTATGTAACGGATTAGGTACTATTTATTGTTAACAGTCATAGTCATTCAAATTATTTCTACTTATCGAAAAACCATTATCTTAGTGGCTATAGAAAACAATTGAAAGAGAGCTGCTAACTGAGAACTGTCAAAGTGATTTGACAGCTGTTATTAGTTAGCAACTTTCGATAGCCACCAACATATGCGTGTCTTCGGACTGGATATCGGGTACTTTTGTTTTTAATCCCCACGAAGAAAGAGGGGTGTTATAAGTTTAACGTGTGTATCTGTGTGTCTGTCTGTTCTCTCGTAGTTTCCTAACAATTGGACCGATTTTGATGCGGTTTTCCCTGACGTGACCGAGGTGGATCTCAGCTATAATTTGTGAGAATCTGCTCAGGCCTTTGAAGATTATCAGCGCATTTCCGACTTGATTAAAGAGTTTTACACACTTTCACAGAGTTTCACATTTCAAGTATATCATACTTAGTCCTGCTATAGATTCACATGTCAGAGGTTTTGAAAATGAAATTAATTGAAATTATTTATTTTCCGTTCGTTACATAGGTAGGTTTATTGACCTATACCACTCTATTATTTCACCTTACTCACTTTCAAGGGAAGCTGGAAGAAATTTCTTTTTTTTTAGAGATAAGCTTCACCTATGTCTACTTCTTCTAATATATGTTGTCTTGTAAATTCTTATACGTACATGAAAATTAAAATAAAATAAAAAAATAGGTACTGAACGTTGATGGCTGAAAAAGGTAAAACTGCATTCCAGCCGTCACGCCCTGTTTTTCAATTAAGATTTGTTTAACTGTATGCTTACTAAACAAAGGTGTTTCGCTGTCAAATCTTGCTATTTATCGATCGCATTCCTTGACCTGTGGCCCGAGATGCATGATGCAGTGGCGCTCCGCTTGTTCGATGCACTCCAATGTGAATAATAGTTTTTTTTTTAAAGAATATTAGCCAAGCTGAAGTTGACTAATATCCTGCTATCCCCTCCAAATAAGCGGAAAGCTTGTGCTAGGAGTGGGTATGACAATAGTGCAAAGGGTGGGATTCGAACCTGCGACTTGAGTTTATTGCGCGAATAGTATTAGTAACTGTAGGGTTCTATCGGCTGTTCTCTATCTCACCAAAGTGGATAACTAAGAACTGTCAAACCCGCATTTTTATGAGTTCCTTACTTAAGTACTTTTTAAATAACCGGTCAAATGCGAGTCGCACTCGCATATGAAGGGTTCCGTACCATCGTAACAGCGATTGTTAAGGTAGAGCAAAAAACGCTGAAAAAATTACGTTTCTTGTATGGGGATCTCCACGGGATCTCCTTTTATTTCTTATTTATTCTTTACTAGCTTTTGCCCCCGCGACTTCGTCCGCGTGGAATTAGATTTTGGGGTGGAATTTTCAAAAACTGTGACACACGTACTTCTTTATTTTTAACTGAAAGCTCTAATACCTACTTTGATGGAAACAGCTTGAAAAATGACGGACTTTCAAATAAACTTCCATCCCCTATTTAAACCCCTTAGGGGTGGAATTTCCAATAATCCTTTCTTAGTGTGCGCCTACGTCATAAAAGGAACCAACTGTAAAAATTTCAATCGGAAGCTTAGGAATTGGGTCCCGTCGCCACCCAATGTGTACGGAACCCTAAAAAGTACCTACCAACAATATTTAATGTAAATTATTTACACCAGACTCACTAAAGCAGATACACACAAGAGGAGACGTCGATAAGCAATTTTCGTTCTAAATATAGAGGTCTAGATTTTTAATGAACCAGATTTTGTAACACGAGTTCATTGATAACGTACACTGTTATCACAACGTAATAGTTTTATATTTATAGCTGTAGATATATTTCACAAAAGGAGGAGTGAACATGTTCTTATCAAAGACTAGCTTTTGCCCGCGCCTTTGTACGCGTGAAGTTAGGTATTTTTTAACTGACTTCCAAAAACGGAAGACGTTCTCAATTCGTTGGAATCTTTATTTTTAAATTTTTTATTTATGTTCCTCAAGCTATAAATAACGTCGCTAACCAACATTTGGCTAAATACGATTTTTAATGCTATTTTACTCTGAAAAAATTCTCTATCGAACCATGTAATCGGTATTCTACCTACTTACTGCTGCAGTTTTTGATATAGCAATGTGAATAAAAATTCTTTTCAAAAAATCGACTTCAAACGCCACTACAAAGTAAAAAAATAATTTTATTTTGTACATGTTTGCTGAAGTCGGGTGGCTTAAATAGAAACGATGAAACCGATACGCGATGCTCGCTCGATTTCAATAAGCGTGTCTATTATAGTATATCACCATAAGGTTAGCATCGCGCATCGATTTCATCGTTTTTTTTTTGATAGTCGGTTAAAAACGTATTAATTATTAAAATAATAATTATTACTTATAAACGTATTTAGTTATTAAATGGCACAGATTATTAAATGGCATCATTTCATGGTCATGGTTTTTTGGTTCATAGTTCGAAATATGGTTTTGGTACTTAACGACATTTTAACTTACGACCTGTGCTTACGACATTTTAACTTTAGAGCGGCAGGTAGTCTTGTCACCTATGTAGTCTTGGAGTATTAAGCCATCATCATCAACATCAGGTTTCGTAAAGATCGAAAGTTCCATCAAATACGGTGTGATTGTACGGCCGAGGGGTGTAAGTATTTGGCGCTGTGCATCGCGGGCGCACTCGATGCGATAAGGCGGGTCATCGCGCAGGAAGCGGCTCTTCAAACGATGCGGCGATAACGAGTTGAGCAACCGCCACTCGCCCGTCGCTAACCTATCTCAAGACCGAAATTAAACAATTAGACCGTCTGTGTAGACGTACCTACGAACCAATCCCGATCGAATCTCCTCGAAAATCAGCCATCTGCGCGGAAGAATGAAGAGATACCGCGAATAATACTCCTAATTTTTTTTATTTAACTATTTATTCATTAGGTTCGATAGTGATTTTTACAAAAGTTAAACTTATGTTACTTACATACGATAAGGCTTCGCTTCCTCGTTCCTAATACGCACCGCAAAAATTTGGAATGCCCTTCCGGCTTCCGTTTTTCCAACTAACTATAATGTGGGTGTCTTTAAATCAAGAGTGAATAGGCATCTTCTAGGCAAGCGCGTACCATCTTAGGCTGCATCTTCACTTACCATCAGGTGAGATCGCAGTCAAGCGCTCGTCTATATATTTAAAAAAAAAAAAACAGTTTACCTCCACAAAGTAGGTATGCAAAATCGTTTAAAAGCAAACACTGCATGCTTATAAGAATTCACTAAATTACACTTGTGTTTGCGCACATACGCGAGTACACGCTTTTTTTTATTCGATGACAAGGTAGCCCTTGCTTACCCAATGGTAAGTGACGATGCAGTGTAAGATGGTAGCGGGCTAACTTGGAAGGGGTATAGCAGTAAATTCAACCCGTACGCCTAAAGCTATTTCTACACGCCATCCATCGTGCCGGAACGCTAAATCGCTTGGCGGCACGTCTTTGACGGTAGGGTAGTAACTAGGTACGGCCAAAACCTCCCACCAGATCAGACTATTATACTAGAGACAATTCAGAAATTATAAATTTCCAAATCGCCCCCGAAGGGAATCGAACCCGAGAGCTCCCAGTTATAAGACCACACAGCGCTCACCACTGCGCCAGGGAGGTCATCATTTACTTTTGGTAAAGTGTTGCTGGTTTGATTAGTTGGAAAATTGGCAACATCTCTATCGTATCCGTAATCCGTTCTGTTCAAACGAAAACTTTTTTCTAGGACCTGTGTATCTCGATATTCTGTTTGTGTATCAACGACCAACGTTATCTTGTCCCGAAACATTCGTAATCCTAATTGGTGCGTTGGTGGCTTTAATAGGCACAATAGATCTGACTTGCGGATCAACGCGAATCCCTCACACCTGCCTGTGTCAACCAAAGTTCAATTCCTATTACAAAGTCTTGTTCTCTTGACTTGACTCATATACCCCATTCCGCTCCAAACAAGCGTGACCTTCCTGACGACCACAATAGCGCAGAGATGAGCGCTGTGGTCTTTTAACTGGGAGGTCTCAGGTTCGATTCCCGGCGGGGGCAATTTGGTGCTTTGGCTGTGGCTAGTTACCACCCTACCTTGACATGCCGCCAAGCGATTTAGCGTTCCGGCACGTTAGCTTGTAGAAACCGATTAGGGGTATGGATTGAATCTACACTGCCATACCCCTTCCAAGTTAACCCGCTACCATCACAGGCTGCATCGTCACTTACCATCAGGTGAGATCGCAAAAGGAAAGCTTGTGTTAGGAGTATCCCTAAATCAAATCAAAAATGAGATCTGTAGGAGAATCAACACCGTCATAGCTCAGCGAGTCACGAAACTGAAATGGAAATGGATGAAGAACGTAGTTTGAAGACCTGGATGGATTACGGTTCCAAGGTGATGGAGTGGCAACGCCTATCTTGATTAACTCTAACAAGCAATCTGTAGATCGCTTGCTCAGATCTGGATTAACTTTAACATGCAATCTGTAGATTTTGGATTACATAATATGAACATTAATCATTTCAAGGATAAAGCAACTAGTTAAGCGAAACTTATCCGCTCCCGTTTAGGATTCCTTACGTCAAGCGGCTACATAAACAGCGTCCGCTCCACGAAACCATAAATCGATTCATTCATACGACGTTTCGCTTCATCAATCAATCGCCTATAAATAAAAGATGTAAACGCGGCACGGGCGCGGCTCCCGCTTCCCACTGACGTCATGACGTCAGTCACAATGGATGGGCTTTTTTCTAATTCAACTTTAGATATCTTCTTGATTTTACCCCGGGTGCTGGTGAGAAAGAAACCTCAGGCTCGATTCCTGATTGAGTTTTTAAAATAAAGGTCTGGTCAGACACAAAGCGATACGGCGTCAACGTCGCGCGATGGTAACTGAAGTACTACAACGTAAGACGTCACACTGAACGTATTTATACTATTTGTAATACAGAGGCTCTCAACTTTCTCTCAAACTCTCAAGTTTACGTTGACTGTTCAAAAGTTATATATACTCAGAGAACAGTCAAAAACAGGCATACAAGTATTACAATACATATTACATAAACATTGCTAACTCCAAAATTATTCCACAAAAACAAAATCAAAATCGGTTCATCCTTTCGGCTGCTACGATTCTATAGACAGACAGACTGACAGACAAGCACACGCATAGACGCACGCATACACACACAGACACACTTTTGCCTGCCAAAGTCATCATGATCCAAACTTCATTGTTGGGGATCGTTCTTACATCTATTGGGGGCATACAGAGAAACTTTTAGCTTTCATAAAATAACGAAGGTCTGATCGTCGCGGCCTCGCGGGCTCTTGCTCTATTACATAAATACATAAACAAGCTTGAAATATCTTTGTTTCTAAAAGCCCTAGTAGCCGCATCGGATGTGAATGTTGCGCGTCGTGTCTGCCCAAGCCTTTATCTGTGACGTAGCCGTTGGGTGAGCTTATAATTATTATCTACTACCTTTTCCCAACGACTGTTGACTACTATCTATGGTATGGCGAAATAAAAAAAAATTAAAAGTAACCAAACAATTTATGGTGCTTATAATAAGTCAAGGCTCTACCGCAAGTCTACCTCCCGTTCAGTAAGTAAGGTTCTGCTGAGAAAAGAAGGCAATTGTAGCTAATTATTGTATACGGACGCTATTTATGCCATAAAATATAATAGTGAATTGAAAATCCAACAATATTATACATATTATTAATATTCATGTAAGTAACAAAAGAGTAAGTTGATTTAATAAATAATTAGATTGTAAGTATACGGACGTCAGTGCAGTTCAGTTGAACAAAATGAGTGTTTTAGACCGCCATATCTATACCTAGTATGTATTATACTCGTATCGATGATCATAGATATATTCTCCCAAGAAACATTATAGAGAATTCATAAATAAGAAACAAGTTTTTTGCCCATAGCCGGCAAGTGCAACTTGAATATGTCCAACGGTGGTTTTTTCGCATCCATAATTCGTATTAGGTACCGATAAATTTATCGATATCCGGGCGGGTTGAATGGCAAATTGAATTTTTATGCGTGTGACGCGCGACGCTGATACCGCCGACCACCGATGAAGCCTCTACGCCTAGTTCAGGTTCTCGAAGGCCAGAGAAAAAAGAAGAGAAAAAAACCGGCCAAATGCGAGTCAAACTCGCACTACGAAAGGTTCCGTACCATCGTTACAGCGATTGCAGTAAAAGTTGAACAAAAAACGCCGAAAAAAGTTATGTTCATTGTATGGAGAGTCCTCTTTCATTTTTTCCTTATTATTACATATTTTGTTAATAAAGCGACAATACATACATACCTACACTCTCTGTGAAAACTTCAAGTACATATCTATATAGGTACCTTCTCGTATTAGTACGGTTCATAAAATGGATGGATGGACGAACGAACAGCGGAAACTTAGTTATAGGGTCCCGTTGGCACCCTGGCTACGGAACCTTAAAAAGAATAAGAATCGAAAGAAAGAAGAAGAAGATGAATACGTCATTACCATAGATATCGCTGCTTCAGAACTAAAGAGCCACAACTCAAAATCAAATTTTTTTCACGAGAGCAGATTGAATTTTTTTTTTATTTTTTTTTATGCTTTTTTGGCTCTCCAACTTACAATGTATGATAATGCTAAAAGGGCGTACCCGTAAATTATTGTGATTTAAAGGCCGATTTTGACGAATGTGTTCGCGTTATGGCCCTATTTTTGAAATAAAAGTGAATTTGGAAAATTTTGAAATGTGGCCCTTTAGTTCTGAAGCAGCGATATATTCTCTCAAGAAACATTATTATTCTTCTTTCCTTAATCATATTCTGATATGTTGAATTGGTTAAAGTTTAATCTTAAGTTATCAGAAAAGCTTAGGCATTTGCTTGAGAGCTGAGACCAACATAGAATGTAAATTATGTTAAGCTTGGGCACATAAACTGCAACAGATTGAAAGGGAAGTAAATCGACGCTAACAGATAAAGCTGAGTCCAGATTTGTACCATATTGTGTATCCACATCGCGAAAACCTGATATTTATCAAGAACCAGTAATATTAAAATAATAAATAAATAACTTATTTAAGTTATTTATTTATTATTTTAATATGTAGTAGTTTTAATTTATTTAAATTAAAACTACTACATACCTACTAATTATATTTACAAAACATACAAGAATCATATTGTACGTGCACAAGCAAGAAGACGCACAAGATAGGTAGGTATACGCCAATGCGTTCATAGTTAACTTCTATGATACATCGCACCTTGAAAACAAAAGTGGCGTTTTACAAAAATTGAAATTTTTCAGTATGACCATTTAAAGTTTTGACGCAGCATTTTTGTTCAATATCTTAGCAAATAACTGGAAGAAAAGAATGCAATTAAGTAATTTCATTTATCAGTTTGACTATCTAATTTAAATTGTGTACTGAAAACATGCCAGTAAATTATGGAGTTAATTTAGAAAACATGGTTTTAAAAAAAAGTTCCACATAGTGCCACTTTTGTTTTCAAGGTGCGACATGTCGTCGCTACGTCATCGTGTATCACACACGAAAATGATACAAATCGACGGCCCCTACAAGGCAGCCTTAAAATAAGATTTGATTTTTTTTCCTTCGAAGCCAATGACGCTAATATAGTACGTTTATCTCACGAAGTTACGGGCGCTTTACTTGTGGTTACGTCGTGTACATGCACATTGCGTAAGTGTGCGTGCCTGTCAAGAGCCTAGGCGGGAGTGGTCATGGGGGGAGCAAGATCTCGCTCACACTTATACAGATATACGACACACATACAACCATGAGCCACGCGCCGTCGTGAATTGCAAGAACTATACAAAAAAATCGAGATTTTTGTGTTTCGATGATTTACATAGGGCCGTCGAAATGTGGGTTCACCTTAATGAGAAGCTGAGTAAATTATCACACAGCGACAAAGAAGTTAAATCGTGGTATCGGAGCATCTCGCGAGGCGTGTGTGTAAATATGGATATAAGCTCCGGGTGTAAGAATTCGTTTACATGGCGACGAACCAATAAATTAAAAGCCAAATAGCCCAAAGGTTAAAGGTGCGGACTGAAAACTGAAAGGTCGCAGGTTCTAGTCCCACCCATTGCACTAAAAAAAAAAGGTGCAGATTTCCGAGCGCCTGTAATGGTAAATCTTCAGATGCAGATTTGATTTTTAAAGCAGTAGATCAAGTTTTAACTATCCGAAAAAAAAACAGGCAAAAATTTCCAAGGGACGATATTGAGTAGAAACATAATTAATAATGAAAGTTCGACAAAATAAATTCGCGAAGTTAGGTCTAACTTTTAACCAATTTGCATTTATTTTCAATGTGGTGCATATTACAGAGCCAAAACCTTTATATAAAATTCCTATATTTATAGATGAGATAGAACCATTTAAAAGAAAACCGATTTACCGATTAGGGGTATAGGTTGAATGTACACTGCCATACCCTTCCAAGTTAGCCCGCTACCATCTTAGACTGCATCATCACTTACCATCAGGTGAGATTGTAGTCAAGGACTATCTTGTCATTGAATAAAAAAACATAAAAAAAAAAACAAGAGAGCTGAATGTAAGCGCTTGTTAACATTATAACGCTTGCTTACTACCTACTTACCAAGTTGAAGAGTCATTTGTGCCGTGCCTGATCTTCCATTGTTTTATTTATAATCCCACCTCACCGCAGCATTGTCACAGTTCACGGTCGAGGACGTAGGCCGATATTTTTTTTCTAAGACGTATTACATATTACCTACAAATAGGTACATACCTACAGTCCGCGCGCGAGCTCCGAGGAATCTTAAGGGATAATAAGACATCTTTAGCATCCGCGCGCGTGCATTAAATTAATTGTGAAATGATAATAATTCTTTCAGGATAGTACCTACCCATGTGCATGGAAGAAAATAACAAATTGTATAACGGAAAGAAAAATCCTTTACAAGGATTTTTTCTCGGCCTGTGGTCATTGTTCCTTCTCGCCATTTCTTTTTCGTCGAAATTAAATAGTTATTTGCAAACACAAAGAAAACTCTTTAGTTTAGTACTATTTATACCTGGTACTAAATACACTGCTATCGAAAACTTAAAAACAGGACTCGATAAGCGTCAAGGTCGACACTAGTACTGGGAGTGTGCGGGGTGAGGTGCGACGGTCGGGCGCGGTGCACACTCGCCCGCTTCGTCAGCAACCGATTCCTCGGAGCTCGCGCGCGGACTAGACTGCTAAAATCATAACCCTCCTCGTGGCTTTTCCTCGGTCGGGTAAAGTAGGCACTAAGTCACCAGACCGGAACAAAAAGCGATAATAATTTCATCGTGATTCTATTACTGAGTGCAGTGTTAGTTGCAGTGCGACCACATTTGTGGGATTGTGTGCGGGCGCGGCGACGTCCACGTACGTACGGCGGCGTGTCGGGTGTCGCAGCAGGAAGAGCTCGCGTTTCGACACCGATAATGGTAATACGAGGCAACTTTTAACGTGTTACATCAATGGCGACAACTACCTACAAAAAATAATATAGGATACTAGTTGATGCCCGCAACTTCGTTCGTGCATTGAGGTTTTGTAATTCCCGCGGGAACTCTCTTATTTTCCGGGATAAAAAGTAGCCTATGTATTATTCCCAACCATAATCTATCTCTGTGCCAAATTTCATCCAAATCCATTCAGCCGTTTTTGCGTGATTGAGTAACAAACATCCAAACATCCACACTTTATCACCAGGAGTATACCGTTAGCACCAGGTGGTTGTGACTCATACACTGGGTTTTAGCCACTGGGTTTTAGACTTTAGTAGATATTCTGGCCGCCGCCAGCGAGTCCTACATACCCACCCATTCGGGGTGGGCCGTGGGATGCGTAAATGCATTTCCCAGTGGCTTACAAAAAAAAACATCCACACTTTCACATTTATAATATTAATATTAGGATTAGGATTATAGTACAAGTGTGCAATGTTGGTGATTACCGCTGAGGCGCCATTGAGACCCGAGTCATACCTACCTACTCATAGTGAGCTGTTAGAGAACACTAATTTTCACGACCTCTTTTCAATTACATTTTGTAGGGGAATGCTCATCTAGTAGGTAGTACTTACGTTATTGTAAAGCACAGGGGTAGGTAAATCGGAATTAATTCAATAATTTTCATAGCTCAATGACAAAAGTTCAACGTTCGATAGCTGATAAATAAAATACGAAACATTTTTGTGTAACGTTTCCAATTTATCACTTGTCACTTGTCTTGTCGAACTCTAAAGTATTTGACTTTCATAGAAGACTTCAGAATGCCTCGTGCGTGCGATTTAAAAATAGTCACCTAAGGAACAGCTTTAGTTCAAGTACGTCTACCAAGCCAAAAACTTGAGAGCTGTAAATAAAACAAAAAAAAAACCTTGAAATAGGCATTAAGTAGTAGGTACTACGTTTATGTGTCTAGTAAAAGGCTGTAACCCGATGACGTGACTTGAATTTGGATTAGTACCTACTAATAGTAACAAAAACCGATTAGGGGTAGTATTAATTTAATTGACCACTGGAACTTTAGGCAGAATTTTTCTACCCGCTTTCTTGTTCTTAGGTCCGTAAACCACGAAAAAAGTTTAATTTTAATTTAGGAAAAAAACCTGTAAATTTATAAAATAATTTTTATAATGAAGCCTCAATAGCGATGCGGACTCAAAACTGGACTGGAAGGTCGCAGGTTTGAATCCCACCCGTTGCACTAATGTCGTACCCACTCCTAGCACAAGCTTTCCGCTTATTTGGAGGTGATAGAAGGATATTAATAGTCAACTTCAACTTCGCTAATTAAAAAAACAGTTTTCAGGTCTTTATGAGTTATTAGAAGATACAAGTTTAGTTTAGCTATAAGTTTTATTGTAACATTTTAATCAAAAAAAAAGACACAAGCCAATTTGATGTTATCCCCAGCAACCTAACAAGTGGACGTAGGTTTCATAATTTACATAACGTACCTACGTGTGACGTGTAGGATTCAAGAGCAATCGCTCGTGCCGGACGCGCGTCCGGTCGCCGTGCGCCGGCCGGGCCGGTGCCGGACACAGCGCCAGATAATGCATGAAGCATCCGCCCTCAACAACCGTCACTAGTTTTGTTGTTAAAAGGATGGTTCCATTAGAGATGCAACCGCACCTTTCTCCCTTTTTAACCGACTTCAAAAAAGGAGCAGGTTCTCAATTCCGTCGTCACTCCATAGCTCCATCAAGTCTAAACCGATTTCAATTTTTTTTGAAAGGACATATTGTCGGGTTGGTCCCATTTAAAGGAATTAAAAACCGAAGTCGACTAACTCACGATCAACTAGTACTTACATAATAAATCTAACTGTAAAAATACACAATACAGCGAAAATATTTTTACATTTTGCACCCAGTGTTAATAATATTATATATTATACCTATTTTAAGATTACCTGTATATATCTTGTATCTGGAAGGAACTATCCTCTGCAACACAGGTTGTCCTAGCGCAGAGGGTAGGGACCAATAGAAATATGTAAATCTTTATGTCAATAAATAAATTCTTATTCTTATTCTTATTTTATATACGAAATAAATGTATTCTGTTAAGTATATGAATGTCGACATGTCGACAGACCGCAAGAGTTACGCAAACGAATTGACAAGTGAAGCTCCGGCATATCAATTAAATAATGCATTATGTCAACACGTTTGCCTAAATCGAAGTCAAGATCTAAGGAACACGTGCTGGCTGTATAGAATAGTATAGAGAAGTTTTATATTCAAACTATCTTTTACCTGCGGCTTCGCTCACATTAAGTTCGATTTTACAAGCCCCTATTTTGACCTCTTTGGGGTTAAATTTTCAAAAATCCTTTCTTTGCGGATGTCTACATTATATGTGCGTTGATCATCATATATAGCGTTGATAGATCAGTCAGTCACCGATTTTACAAACCCCTATTTTCAACCCTTTTGGGTTGAATTTTCAAAAATCCTTTCTTAGCGGATGCCTTCATTATAATAACAGTGATTTGAGCTGTGCGTTGATAGGTCAGTCAGTCACCTTTGCCTTTTATATATTTAGATATGTATATTTAGATAAAGTTTTAGAAAGTTCTTTTAAATCTTCAAGGGAATCTACCACTCTATCACTCTAATGCCGTTCTCTATTAGAAGAACTAGCCAGAAATTCGGCAGCAATCTCCTATGCTTAAAAAAATATAAAGCTCGCAGTTTGCTTTTAAAAAAGTTTGTCGCTGACTCAAAATAAGTTACTTACGTTAGTTTAGGAGCTTAGTTAGTAAGACTAAATAGATTTATATTTTATTTTTCCCTTTTTAGTTACTTCTATCGTCGTTCGGTTCAATTTTTCTAAAAAGTAATTATCTCAGTATAATCTTCATATATGTATAAAAAACAATTGCTGTTCGTAAGTCTAGTTAAAACTTAAAAACGGCTTTCATCCAAGGCTGGTTTACAAATATAGAAAAACAGAGAAACCCCAAAAGAAGACCTGAAAAATTGAAAAAAAAAAAGACAAAATTGGTATTGGAATCACCACTTTGGATTACTTTTAATGGTAGATGGCGGGAGAGAAAGCTTAAAGCTAGTTTTTAATAAAGTTTATCCACGTGGTGGGATACGTAGGCATCAGCTAGTAGTTAGTACTAATTAATAAAATCAGAATTCCGGTGAATTCCTTCATGACGGAAACGCATCCGGCAGCCATCTCCCGCATCCGGGATGCGGCGCCTGATAGCGTGCATCCCACAAGTTTTTAACCGACTTTAGAAAACGAGTTGTACTTCGACGTTTATTTTTTTCACTTGCACTGGTAGACTTCACACACCTTTGAGAACATTATGGAGAATAACTCTCTGGCGTCCAAGACGTAGGTTTCCTCACGATGTTTTCCTTTGCCGTTGAAGCATGTGATATCGAATTGCTTAAACGCACTTCTTCTTCTTCTTCAACTAATGGACGTCCACAGCTGGACATAAGTCAACCTGTTGGACCTCCACAAGCCTCGGTCTTGCGCCGCCTGAATCCAGCGGCTCCCTGCGACTCGCTTGATGTCGTCTGTCCACCTAGTGGGGGGTCTGCCAACACTGCGCTTCCCGGTGCGAGGTCGCCACTCCAGCACCTTGGGACCCCATCGACCATCAGCTCTTCGAACTATGTGCCCCGCCCATTTCCACTTCAGTTTCGCAACTCGCAGAGCTATGTCGGTGACTTTGGTTCTCCTTTGGCTTAAACGCACATAGCTCCGAAAAGTCAGAGGTCACCCTCACCACCTGGGTGCCTGGAGCACTTCGACCATCCGTTGCTCCAGATCTTTTTTTCATCTCCCTTCGACAGTGTTCCCACTTAATTACAATATGGGGTTATTCAAGGGGCGAACCAATAAGTTCCTGAAAAGCCGGCAACGCATTGGTGGTGCCTCTGGTACTACAAGTGTTCATGGGCGGCGGTGATCACTCTACATCGGGTGACCCGCCAGCTCGTTTGCCCGCTATTCATATTAAAAAAAAAAAAGGTTTTGAACGCCCGATTTGGAGACTGCAGTCCTAACCACGAAGCTATCACTGCTCTGGGCAATAGTTTAACGGGTAGGAATTGAATCTTTTAGTTTCAATCTGCGTTTTTAACCGCTGCGCTATTGAGGTTCTAAAGAGATCTTTTGAAAGAGATTATTCGCTTGGCGAAAATGCCTATCTATAGGGTTACAACTTTACAAACATAAGTGACAATTCATTAAACAATACAAAACAAGAAAATGGGAGTCAAGTCATAATAATAGTATTAAGAATTAATCATTGTTTTCATTACCTACGATAAAGTAGTTATATCTGTAACATTTCGCAATTTTCTTATCTCCCAGCTAAATGTAGTACATACCTAGTTAAATCTCGATTAAGGTATTGGAGGGTATTGGCCAATGAATTGACAACTAATTCACCCACGTTGCACTTTCTGTAATAAAATTCGTGTTGAAATCAAAGAGATTTATTTACTAGTAGGTAGGTATCTAAAGCATAGAGACGATATTAAAATTTGAAACATTATCAAGCAAAATTTTTTTGAGCTTATAAAAGTTACTTTATATGATTTGGCATACCTACTCAATATGCCTGTAGGGCTAACATGCGCGTCACGAGATAAATTTTTGTCTACACGTTTACTCGTAACCTCTAAAAAGTAAATCTGTAAAGAGATTCACGAGTAAAGTTTAGAAAATAAAATTCTGTGGCGCGCATCTTAGCTCTACTAGAGAGTGACATAGGTTAATCATCCTGGAAAATAAAAACTAAATCCACGCGGACAAAGTCGCAGGCATCAGCTAGTAAAAGATAATTTCTTTTAAGCCGAGTGTCCACGTTTCACAAACCTACGCGCGACGTCCAGTATAAGCAACAATTCCGCTCAAAGCTTCGACTCTTTGTCATTAAACCGAGTTTCAGAGTAAACTTAAAGTTAATACGATTCGATTTGACGACTTATTGGATACTAGGTTATACTTTCTGACCCCCTATCATACGTGCTGCAGACACTTGCTATCAAAGAAGCCAAAGAGGCTCAATCTGTAGACTGTTATCGCTCATTGTAATGTTTAAACGTCTTCGACAAAAATTAACATTTACAAGCGGTTCTTTGCCGGCGTTGGCAGCAGTTCATTCATACGGGTAACCCACGCGATTCCCCAACATACCAACTTCCCCGTTACCCCACACGCCTGTCGCTACCCACCCACCCCACTACGCTAAGATTAAACTTGGTGATTATACAAGGACCGCCAACCGTCTTGATTTTCCAGGACTCAGTTTCAAGAGAACTCCTGCGTAAAATGCCAGCAATTTATCTGTTCATCTGTTCAGGTGCCCAAAAATTTTTTTTAATTAAGTCATATTTCATTATTTCTACATTTCCAAAGGTACACTTTCATTTAGTCAATAAAATGTAAGGAAGGCTATGGATATATGTACTCAGATTAGATGTATCAACAACATTGTATTATTGTAGGCAGTGTTGCCAAACTATCGATAGTATCACTGTCGATAGTTGACCTCGAAAATCAGTTGGGATATCGATAATAAAATCGATAGTATCGATACCATCAATGGCATACAGTGTGGTAATGTGGTAAAGGTCGCTATTATTAACCGATTTCACAAAAAAGGAAGAGGTTCTCAATTCGTCGGAATCTTTTTTTTAATGTCACCCCCGATTACTCGAAATCGTTTGGACCAAGGAAATATTTTTTTTGTTTGAAAAGGAATACTTCCCAGGTAGTCCCGTTGTCATCACCTCAGGATCTGATGATGGGATTCTGGAGAAATCGAGGGAACTCTTCAAGTTTTATAGGGACAGTTGTGGCGTTTGAAGTAGGTTTTGTAAAAAGGATATAATATTACATATAACATAATATTACATATAATATTATACATATATGTATTATATATACGTTTATATGTACGTACGTTTATACGTACATTATGGTACAAGTGTGGAACATTGGTGATTACCGCCGAGGCGCTATTGAGACCCGAGCCGTCAGGTGAGGGTTTTAAGATAGCCGAGGACGGTAATCATCAATACACACGTTATATACGACGTTTTTCAACACACTTGTGAAGAAAATAATACTAAAATAGTACATTATGGTACAAAACAGGGAAAACGAGTTGTGAAAATTTTTTCGCAATGGCGGGAAAAAATACTTAATCAGTTTTTTCGGAATGCGCGCGAATCTTTCAATGGCGATCGGCCATAGACTAAAAGAATGAGGTTTATTTTTTTTTTTTTTGGCTTTTCGCGGATAGCGTTTTGGCCTCGTACAAAATGGAGAATTTCAAGTTTTCTTTATTACAGAAAAAACAAAAGTTAAATTTGGAGCCACTTTATGAGCAAGTGTGTTGAAAAATAAGTAATATCATTCCGCTGTCGAAGTTTTCATGTTCTTGGCTGTTGTAAGTTCTTTCTATCCTCAGGTACACCTGAAAGTATGACGTTGCGAGTTGCGACAGTAAGGCGACCCGTCTATTTGTCTACCGGTTGGAATGACGTCACGGCATTGGAACACTATCACCCATTAATGAAACCCGATTGCGTCATACTACGCTATGCAAACTCCGCATGTCGTTGCTTAATGCCCACCTACCTATCGACTGAGAGTTCATTGTGTTTCAGATAATAAAGATTTTGTGGGAAATATTTCCGCCTACGCTGCGTTAACCTTTAAATCTCTCATTCATATTACGTACTAGCGGACGCCCGTGACTTCGTCCGCTTCTTCGATTCACAATTGACAGTTCCTAAGTCTCCACAGCTTCGGTGGGCTCTTGCAGCATCAGGATTGAGGAATTGAGTCCTGGAATTCAGAGATGTAGTCTTTACTGAGTACCTACAATAACTATTCATAATCGACAGTTCCTAAATCCCCCCAGTTTAGGGGGGCAGTACCCCAAAAGTAATTATTAAGTATGTCATTTGTTTTTTGTTTTCATTGTCTGCTGGGAGGTTAGTGGTCCAGCACGATAGCATGTAGAAACCGAATATGGGTGTAAATAAAACTTCCCTATTACAATCCGCTACCCACCCGCTTACCATCAACGGGGTATCTTGTCATGAATAAAAAGGAAAAGGTTAGAATTATTTCGCTATACGCCTGTTTCGCCCCGAAGCATCCTCAGGAGATGTCGACTTTACAGTGCTGTATTGTCTTCTGAGGATGCTCCGGTGTCGGGGCGAAACGTGCATCGAGAGTAGTATAAAAGTTTTGTGTGGTGGCGCATGTGGGTTGTGGTGGCATTGCTTGCTTGGGAACTTGGCCTTTTTGCTTGGTTGGGGAGGTAAGCGGTGCTTAGCTTATAACTGCATGTTTGACCATACAGATTTTTTCTGTTGGCGGATTATAGCAAAATAATTCTAACCTTTTCTTGCTAAACACAGACTGTACGTTGGTGTCTTTCATAATTTATTGGCAAATCCAAATTCTGACGAAGCGTGCAGTTTGTTCAGTCTATTCATGTGTAAATAGTGTTTTAGTTTTATATTTTGTTTAGGGTACGATAAGGCTGACATACGTTCTAACGTAAAAGCCTTCAATTAATGATTTAAAAAAAAAAAAAAAAAAAAAATGAACTTCCGCAAAGTAACGCCTGCTTTTATCCAATATGAATAAAAAAGTTATATGTACAAGTCCATACTGTATTAGAATTTAAAAAAAGTTAACAGTCGATGCTACTAGTTAACAAAATTGAGGCTTCACTCCCAAATCAAGGGTAACTAAAGGATGAGGCGGGGCGGTCTCTCCCTACAACCTCCTCTCTATTCATGACATCAGGGTAGTGGATACCTACTTGTTACGTCGTACGGAATATTTGCATAACGATATTCGAGAGCGAGTACAAATTGAGAAAGATAAAAATAGACTTGAATATCATCAAAATGCTCTAATACTCTCGTTCTAAGGACCACGAATTTAAACCTGCATAAAATTTCTTTACCTTTAAATTGAATAATACGCAAGGTTTTTAAATGGATATCATTATAAATAATTTCCATCTTTTTTACCATCTTCCAAAAAGGAATTCTTAGCTTAGGGTATCTTTTTTTTTAATTTCTCAGGATAATCATACCTTATGTACGATTCACATATGACGCAGCGCTTTGGAGCGCAGCGGCAATGCAATAGAATTTTTTTTATTTAAATCTTCTTTAATTATAAATTACAATATCGTTGCGCTATGATGCGCTTGCTTTTTATACTCAAAGTTATTATATGATTTGTACTTTAGGACTCGCGCATTAAAGGGTAGGTAGGTTTGTAGGTATCTAGGTTTATAGCTTTTGTGACGATGTTAGTGATTGTAAATTTAATTAATTTTACGGAACATTACGTACGAGTCGTTCGCAGTTGAATCGGTTTGTCTCTTCGTTTAACTGAAAAGGATAATACCAAAGATTAAATAAGTTACAGACGCACCTAGTACATTTGGTTGGTAAATAAGTAGGTAATTATGATGACTTGGCATAGTAGTAGCACAGGATGTTTAGGTAGATACATTATTTGTCTCTAAATACGAGTATTTGTAAATGTTGATGATGCATTAAAATAAAATAAAATTATCAATGGAAAGGAAATGAAAAATCACCTCATATTTTAATTGAATAAAATACTTGTAAAGCTGCATCCGCACGCTTGGCAAACCTCGGCAAACCTTCACAAACGCAAACGTGCGGATAGAGCGTTTGCCATGGTTTGCCTACGCTTGCGAGCGTTTGTGGCCGATCCATCGAGTGTCGGTCTTTTGATCGCAAACCAAAGGGAATTTGCCACAAGCGCTTGCGTCTCCGTCCACACGTTTGCGCGCACTCAGTCTCGTTTGTGCACTGGCGGCGATTAGACGTGTTATTGTATGTATTACGATTTACGTATCGCACCTTTAGAAATCTTCATTTTGTGAGTGGGTAAAAACGAAAAATGAATGACTGGTCGACTGAAGACTTTTGAAGACGATTTGTTTATATAATTTAATTAATTACTTAATTAGTTTTATATATTAATAATAATAAGTGGCGACTCCGCACCGGAAAATGGTATATAATGGTATGGTAATAGGTGGACCGACACCATCAGGCGACCCTCAGGGAGCCACTGGGTACAGGTGGCGCAAGACCGAAGCCTGAGGAAGTCCATGCAATAAACAGTCCAGCAGTGGACGTCTATCGGTTGATAAAGAAAAAAAACAAAATATCTATTGAGTAGGTACATACTAGAATAGAGTAGAATATTTTTTTATTCAAATAAATAAACTAGGTAGGTACCAAGTCTTTTCGAACATACTACTAGCTACTACTACTAATCTATAATATTATACTAAAACTGTAACTGGACAAATTGTGCACATGAAATATGTTTTGAAAATTTTAATTAGAGGACGCTTTACTATCAACTAGATGACGTCCGCGACTTCGTCCTCGCAGATTAAGGTTTTTTAATTCCCGCGGAAAGTCCTTAATTTTCCGGGCTAAAATGTAGGTATGAGCTATCGCTATTCCACATTTCATTCAAATCGGTTCATTAGTTGTGGCTGAAAGAGTAACAAACATCCATCCATCCATCCATATTCCATTTTAGTAGGATTATTGATCGATACTGAGCTTAAAACATTAATAAAAATAACTTAAGCCAAATAATAAAGCCGACACAAGTTCGACGTCCGTCATGCTTGCCTGTTCAGAACATACAAACGCCCTCGCAAGCGTGCGGATGATTCCCAAATTCAAGGCAAACGTTTGTAGAGGTTTGGCGTTTGCCGTTTGCCACAAACATGCGGACGCGGTATAAAGTTTAGAATTTTACTCGATAGATAAGTTATAGACTAAACACTTAAGAAGTTATAAGCTTAACTTACCTAGACTAGCCAATTAAAACGTAAGAGGTATTATCTGTATCTGTATGTACTCGTACGTAGTAAAGAGGTTCTATAATGATATTGTTATCGACAAACATCTCACTCTTTCTTGATAGAAAATGAAGTTTATTTAGTTCGACCTCTGGCTTAAGCAGCCATCCGCAATCCGCTGAGTCACTGCGGTTTGGACATACAGCAGAAACTTGGGTGGCTTAGGCAGCGTGAGCGTAGGGGCAATGCCTAGATTTACAGACAAGTACCACGAACCAATCAAGTATGTATAAACTTCAGGTAATGTGTAATCTAAGTACTTTTGTTAATACGTCACAGTAATCATAGCTGCAAGGGTTTATCTGTGGTATAGTGTGGTAGTAGGTAAAGTATCCTATAAAATGTCAGATCTGCGCAGTGTGATATTCTCGTCCTCGGAGCCTACACTTACTACGCGGGCGTGCGAAGAGCGTGGGCGGCGCGGGGGAAGACGCGTAGGCGATCCCGCAGCTATATCATATTATACAGCACAAGTACTGCGAAATGAGCGGCTGCGGGTAATTAAATGTGTCGTTATCGATCCGACGTCTCACCTACCTCGTAGGGGGTCCCCCAACGCTGCGCTTTCAGGTGTGAGATCCAATTCAAGCAGCTACGGACCCCAACATGTATCGATGCGATTTTTGTCATGGGCGTAATTGAGGACCGGGAGAGTGACATAGGCTACATTTTAGCACGGAAAATTAAAGGATTTCCACGAGTTTTAAAAAACTAAATGCACACGGACGAATTCGCGGTCATCAGCTAGTAAATGGATAAATCTGTTTGGCTTGGTTTGTTCTTCAAACACGCGGTGTTCATTTTTTTTAAAGTCGCATTTTCGTAGACGCAATTATATGGGACAGGCATATCCATCCATAATCCATATACATCGATGCCGACAAGTTACCGACGCGGTTGCGATATTAAAACGTAGGTACATCATTTACGTATGAAATCTAAAAAAATGGTTGCCCGCGGGAGCTGGATCTACCTACCTACTTGTAGATGAACACGCGCTTATTGGTCCATGTACTACTGTAAGGGCCTGTTCAGACGTGTGTAAAACGCACGGACGCAAACTGAACACCGACAATAATGCAGACACCATAGATTTTATTCATACATGCATCCTTACTTAATTATAAATGCGATAGTGTTTTTTCTTTATTTGTCCATCAAGAATGGAGCAACGGATAGACGTGATTTTTTTTGCACGGGTATAGTTGAAGACTTGAAGAGTGATATATCTATTTGTAAACTTAGTCTTTTTATCCCGGAAATAAATAAACATCGATAGGTTTGATCGGTGCGGATTGCGATTTATCTGAAGTAGCCTTAAGGCTCCACGCACTACGCAGATGGTACAGCCGGCGGGCTTTGTTGTCCATCATACACGCAAAACATACATGACTAGCGCTCTGTCCGTTTGACGATTTGAAAGCATTTTGTAAAAGTTTATTTGAGTAAAAAATATTCTAAAGGGCCGCGGCTGTCAAAACTTTTATTTATTTTATTTATTTTACGAAAATCAACAGCGAATTATTATACTATTAAACTTAAGAGTAATGACAATTGTATGGCCAATTATAGTGCCAACTTAAGTGATACTCTGCGGCTTTGCGCCAGTTACTGCGGCAAGTGTCGCGGCAGCCTGATAATGCCGGCCGCAGCGGCCAGCGGCAAACCCGCACGGCGCGGCAGTCCCGGCAGAGTGTGTAGTGGCTTTAGCCTGGGCTCCGCAGTGCGGCGCGCGGCAAAGCTCCGTCGCGTTCAGTGGATCGCTCGAGCACGCTCGGGCGCGCTCGACTGCGCGTGCGACGCCCCGCAGGAAACAGGAAGTGGACTAACCGCGGGTTTCCGCTCCCATTCGCCGCCGCTCGCTGCCGGACGCACTGTTTCATTCAAGCTAGGGCTGCTACCGCTCATGTAGCGCGACTGTGATGAGTTGACGACAGCTTCGCTTACCTGTGAGCGCATGACTTGAAAAAGAGTTTGTAAGAGTAGCCTCTTTTTTGTACTGAGCCAGTACATTGTCCCATTTCAAATGAGGCGAGGCGTACTGAAGCTTGGCATTACATTTGAAGTAATGAGTACAAATATGACATATGTCACTACAGTCGGATTGAAGACATTGATAATGAATCGCCTCAGCCTCAAAAATATGAGTAACGCGACTACCACGACAAAAAATGTGACGTAGTACATTTTGAAATGTTGAGCCGCTCTTACATTTTGACGTCATGTACGGGACGAATGTACCGCCTCTTGTATGTCCTACTCAACACTACTGTGTAGACTGTAGGCAGTAGGCACACACGCATAGCGCAGCACGACTCCACTTGCTGACAAAGCAAGTCGGACCGACGCGGTTTAGTTTAATAAGAAAATGTCATGTATTTTTGTGCACCGCGATTTTATCGGACAATCACTACACACGCATATGCGAATACGCTTAATAAAGGAACTAAAGCAGGGTGTTTGACCGAGCGAAGCAAGGTCTCTGAGTCTACTTGAGTGAATTTGCACTTGTCCGTCCGGCTGTCCGTCTGTCAGAGCCTTATAACTTCTGAAATACTGAACGTAATTACTTCAAATTTAAATATATGTAATATGTAAACTGATGGCCTTCAGCCGAATAATGCATAAAAAATTATAAAATTTTTTATTTCAGGGGGGCTCTCATAGAAGCGTGTGTGAAGTAAAATATTTTTTGTTGCGTTACGTTACATAGACATGCGATATATCTTTTTAAAGACAATTTTGAACAGAGTACAAAAATATTTTTTTTTTTATTTTTTCCTTAAAATTGACGAAATGGGGTGCTTTCAAAGTGGAGATTTAACTTGAGCCATATGTCAAAAACTACTGCATATTAGAAACTGAAACTTGTTTGTAAATTCAGTTATATCCTGTACTTGAACAACAAATACTAAAATTAGATAAATATTATAAAGAAACGAAAATAAACGAATTATAGGATACCGCGACGTCTCAGTTCGGGGCGAACCACTAGTCTAATAAGTGATAAGCGAATGTCAATCACATAGTAATTCAACTCTCACACTTTCTAAAAGTACTGTGGCAGTGCAATGGTAAATCCTTATGTTTTCCGTTACCTCATCATCCTTTCAGCATCATTAGTACCCGTAGGTACATTTATCAGTTCTCAGAGCTATGTGCATTAAGTTTGTACGTATCTACTAGATTTTAGTTGTTTCGTATAAAAACATCCAGCCAGCCCTGTAAAATAGCTCACTCGTCGTATTTTGTGCCATTGAAGTAATAATATCACAGTATGAGCTTCACGTACCGGATACGCGTAACATGAGATAGTTTGTGTCGCTTTGCTTTGCTTTGGTCGGCGTTCGCACTCTTTAATTACTGCTTGCTCTTTCAAACAACAAGCGGTAATAAGTTGTGTCCTGTTGGAAAAGACCTTGACACTTTGTTGAACAGTTCATTGTTCCCCTTATTATAAATAAAAGTACCTATAATGTAGGACCTATACACAAGAGATAAGTTATTAATTATACTTAGGTACAGGCTACTTATTTATATGAAAGTAATACGATATTGCAAATAGGTACCTACTTATTCATTCATTCGACTAAGGGCCTATTTTACCATCGCGTCGACAAGTATAGATCTTCCAATTCACGAATTGTGTGTGTCGTATCTGTATTATAAGTGTGAGCGAGAGCTTGATCGCGCCTAACCGCTCCCACCTAGGCTCCTGACAGGCACGCACACTTACGCAATATGCATTTACACGACATAACCACAAGTAAAGCTCACTCGCCCTCGTGAATTGCAAGAACTTTACCTAAATTATCACCGACGAAAAACTTTGTCATTTTGACGGATAACAAACAAACATGTATGTTTATAAGCTGCCAAATGAATATTAAGCTATTGCATAGCTTCTATCGCGGACCTTGAGCGTGGAGACCGAATCCAGAAATTCCGTAACGAAAATAACCTGACACGGGACTCCTCTCACCGCTAGATGGCGTTGATAAAAAATGCTATGCAATAGCTTTACCGCGGCAGTCCCCGAGTGCCACACGTCTTTTTTTTTACACATGGCAGATTCCGGATGTTTGAGTGGCCTGGCCGGCTATAAAGAATGATCTAGTGATTTTTGCAATAATCCGTAACTTGGCTGAGATCGGATTGTCTGTGACGTCATCGCGTGGGCGGGCGGGGTGACTCGGGGTGAGCCGGGAGTCGGGACGGCTCAATGAAACTACTAGTTATGTCATCGCAGCGTTTTTCCTTCGTTTGTTTTACTTATAGCTACAGTTAATAGTAGGTATACTTACATAGATATAACTTGTTTTTTATCATATTAGGTGGTAGGTATTCACCGCCTGCCCTTCTAACATCTCTTGAAGATGCTCTGGTGTCGAAATGAACAAGAACAACTTATGGTCTATTTTTCCTTAGCTGTAGCTGTAAACAAGTGTTTTCTCGCAGAAATGCATAAGCGACGCGCTAAGTACAGCGCATAGGACGTTCTTACTGCACATTGACAATGAAGCCAGGCTGCGGTGCTGGAGTGGGAAGCGCAGTGTTGGCAGATCCCCCACTAGGGGGACCGACGACATCAAGCGACTCGCAGGGAGCCGCTGGATTCTGGCGGCGCGAGGCGGAAGTCCATGCAAGACCTTTGTCCAGCTGTGGACGTCTGTAATTTGATAAGTAAAAAGAGAAGAAGCGCTCTTCGTCAGATACACGTTTAGCTCCGAAACTTTTTCTGCGATTTGTGTAGAGACAAAACTTTCAGCTGTTTGAACTCTAATTCCTACTCTTACACATATTAAAATGAATAGAATAAAATATTTTTTATTGAAATAAACTTTTATAAAGTGCTTTAGAATCGTCTAATGAATTGAATAACTGGTTCGGTAAAACCAAAACACTCTTTTAAACGACTCGTGTAAAAGCAAAAACCCTCTAGAGAATAGAGGCAGTCCTTTAGTATGTATTCAACTAATAAAATATGAACCTTACATTGACATTAATTGGAAGAGTGTGCTAAAAATAATTTTGATGAATTTTCTCGAATCTATTGTCGAATTACATGAGCAATAATTGAGCTATAATAATTTCGGGGGTTGTTGCGGATCTCCTGTGACGTCAGGCGTGGGCGGACGAAGTGCGGGGGGAGGCAGGGGCCGGGTGGCAATCAGTTCAATCAAGTGTATCATTTATATTCTGAATTATTTATTTAATTGTATCCTATCTAGGTACGTAGTTCGTATTATTATTATTTGATTTTGTATGTTTAGTTCTATTATTGTTATTTTTGAAGCCCGGGTAGATAAATTGGGAAACTGTAACTACTGTAACTGTAACTGTTACTGTCTTTTCGGGTATTCTTTGAAATAAAAATATAAAAGGAAAAGATGACTGACTGACTGATCTATCAACGCACAGCTCAAACCTAGAAGAATGACCTAGGTATCCACTAAGAAAGGATTTTTCAAAATTCAACCGCTAAGGGGGTAGAACAAGGCGTAGGTAAGGTGCTAGTGTTGGACCCTAATTCAGCTCGCAATTACCGTCACGTATATTTTTGTATGCAACGATGTCAAAAAATCGTTCCGTCCTGTCCGTACGATACGAGAAAAAACACGTTACGTATGCCGCGACCTTAAGTCTCTACTTATAGAAGTCCACTGGCGTCGACGGAAACATCAATGAACAAGCCCCGCGCCATTCTTATCCGACTTCCGCTATCTGTCCTTATCACACGCGCCGCAAATAATTCAATGCAGCGAGACAGATATACGTTGGCTACTTGCGTCGCGAATAAATACAATTCCATTGATTGTGAAAGTAGTGAATTAGATCCATGCACTATTAAGTGTTCCGAGGTTTTGGTAGGAGTTCGCTTGAATGTTGACTCGTAGGTTTTAAAGGTCACTTCATATTACTTGTATGAAGTGTGCAGAATTTAGAAATTGGAATGCATTGTGCTCCTTTTCCTTACTAATATTATAAAAATAAATGCGACGTTATTTTTACATGGCTTTAGTTGAAGGAGAGTGACGTCCCACAAAAATAGAGTTCCCATGATTTTTAGGGTTCCTTAGTCCGTACCTAAAGGATGCCACTGCCAACGGGGCCCTATGTTCTACTACTGAGCCTCCGCTTTTCGTCCGTTCGTCCGTCTGTCAGCGGGCTTTAGGTATCTATCTTATGAAATAAAAATTTAAGTATGTATCTACCTATCTAATACGGTTCATGAACCGTACATAATATGATACATACTTAAAATTTTTGTTGCTATCTATACTAAGCGGGTCTGACTGGAAGCTGCGCTGCGGGGAAGCGCGACGCGAGGTAGCGGCCAACTTGCAGTGAACTGGTATAATGTAGATAGGAACCTATGGCGCATTTGTTTACATTCGCCGAACAATCATCTTACACTCGTTTAATTACAGCCAGCCCCCAAAGGAAACAACTAAGTAGGAAATAATAATTGACGCGAACAGGGAGCCATATCCGGCGGCGGCGGAAGTAACGCCATACGCCTCTGCAAGGGAAGTGGCCCCTTTCTTTCCTGCGCTCTTGATTATGCGCCTGCGCCGATGCCGCCCCTCCCCCCGCGCCACCCCCCGCCTCCCCCCCGCCTCAGGCAACGCGCGCTACACGTGGGAAGAGCAGATATAAAAATAATTTAGTTAGATTTACTTGCTTTTTCAAAAAACGGATTTTTACCAGAATAAATAATTCCGTTTTTATCTTTGTAATTGCCAACCACTCATTTATCATGGATAAACAAAAAATACATTATAGAAAAAATTTAGTTTAGAAAATCTTTCTTTTAGTTTAAAAAGTAAGTTTGGTTAGAAGCGAAATTAAAAAACATATTAATAACAATAATGTGCCTAAAACGTAACGTTTCCCCAGCTTAAAATTAAGTGTATAAAATTATGAAGTAATCTTAATATTAGTTTTTCATCATTCTGTGACCTCTACCACCACCTAGGAAAATCAAAATTCAGACGTAAACTTTGCTTTAAAGTTATTTTGAAAAAATAATAATTAAAATCTTTAAAGTGTAGACGCCGAACTCTACCCGAACCCCCCCCGCACACCCCGCACCGCGCTCGCCCGCACTTCAATCCCATTCATGAGACCGTGGGAGAATTCCCAACCAACCAAACCACCCGTAACAACTAATTCATGAATGAAAAGTAACGATACCATTTTAAAAGTCCCCAACCTTTCATTATAATGTACTGTTTTAAATATCCCACCATACGGTCGGTTCATCGCCTCACTTCAGCTCAGGATATGAATGAATGGGGGGAGTGTATTTTTACACCACTACAGTGCAGTCTTTTCTTAAAAACTAAAACTATTTATATTGCCGGATTATCTAAATAGCCTTAGAGGAGGTGGATTTTTAAAGCAAACATTTCGAGATACACAAACTATTTTTGTGGCTCGAATATTTTTTTTATAGTTTGCGCTTTATGATTTTTTTTCGGAAGCAAAATAAAGAATGCTCTTAAATCAATGTACCTACGCAGAGTGGCTCGTGTTGGCACAGAACCAAAATCATAAGCACTCAGAACATCACTCATTCACCATCTTCTAATTATTTTTATTTATATTCAAATGATTTATTTTTTCAGTTAGATAACTTTCATAAATAACCGGTCAAGTGTGTGTCAAAACACACACAGTAGGGTTCCGTAAGTAATATCAGAGATTAGTAAAATTATAGAAGTATCTAGATTGCCAACGTCATACCGTCCGATTGAAGTCCCAAATCGGTAGTTTTTCATATTCATATTTTTATTTTATTTTTCATTTTTTCTCGAAATAGCTAGAGTTTAAGACTCATAATTACGAAAACACGGTTAGGTATCATCTATAAAGTTTCTAATAAATATACTTAATACCTAGTACATAATAGTAAAATTCGATCTACGCCTGACAGATTGCAAAATATTAAAAAGCCTACGCCTGCTGGCCTGCCTAGCTATACCTACGAGTACCTACACACGCATTTGGTATTCGTGGCATTAACATTGTAGGTTGTAGGCTGTCTGGACAATCTAGTTTTCCATATATTCCGATATCCGACGGAATAACGTCTGATGAACAGCAACTTTTATTTTATGTAAATTGCTGATGCGCCTGGGAATAGAGATGAATGGGAGATAACTTTTGTAGGTGCAAATGTTCGACAATTTAGGTACCTATTTGCTTGTTACCTCTAACTTCGTAACATAGCATAGGAATCTAACAATCTACTTAGATACCACTTTTCAGTCACTTATAAGAGAAGCATTTTCAGAAAGCGATACAATAAATAAATCTTTTTTTATTACATTGAGGCCTTGGTGGATATATTATTATATCCTCCAAGCATTGAGGCTTTTCAATTTTTCTTTCGAGTGGTAAGTAAACGTAGTATGTATATATGCAGGTAGATACTTAGATATTTCACACTATGAACTGTCACACTGTCACGATATAAGCCAGTATATTTCAGTAGTTAGTATACAGTATATGTGTAGTTATACCTATCCTACACACATTTTCGAGTCCAATAATAATAATCTACATTCAGTATCATTAATGTCATATGATGTCTCGTTATCAAGGAAATTATGAATGAAGCTGGCTCAGAGAGCGCCGATAACGCGAGATTGTGGCCGCTAGTGTTTTTCGAATTGACCAAGCCGTCCAATAAATACGAAGCCCATTAGGAAGTCAAATGTCAATATTTATGCTTGTTGTAACAGCGATTTATCGCCTTCATTCCAAATATAGGCGCGATTGTGATTCCCGTTGACGCAAATATTTCTTTTTTCTTCCTTGGTTTAAATGTTAAAACTTTACTTAATTATGTAAACAGACGTGGGTTGCTGTCGATGTCGTTAAGATGTTATTTAATCCTGTAGTGCTAACAGGCGTGCCACGAGAAAATTTTGTCTACACGTTTACTCGTAATCTCTATAGAAATTCACGAGTAAACGTGTAGACAAAATTTTCTCGTGGTGCGCATGTTAGCCCTACTGGAGTATCAGTTTATAGAGAAACCTAAGATTCCACCGCGTGCATTTACAATATCTACTATATAGCTTTTTTGTAACAACAATATAAGCAAAAAGCAAAAGGTAATTTTATTGAATCTTTCCACTTTTTATTTGTATAAAAACCTACTTTTTACCCCGATAAAACAGTGGAATCCCGCTGATTTTTTAAAACCCGAACTCTACGTAGACAAAGTTGCAGTCCATAGTTAGTAGTAAAACAATGTTTTCACATATTTAAGGTTGACAGGTTGGAAATTCTAGAAATTTAGCGTTCTATTTTCATTAAAAAAAAAAATACGCTAGGTTGCGATAACTATCTTTGTAGTTCTAACAATTTCCCAAGACGTAGGCATTTAACACTCCAAGAATCTATTTTACCAACGTCCGATTTTACTAAACACTGCATTACAATTTTTTGATAATGTTAATTAGCTACAAGTTTTAGACGAAACGATTACCATCTGTCCTTCGCAACCGCTCCTATACAACAGAAATCTTAATTATCTCAACCTACGGAGACTTAATTCGCACGGCCGTATAAACAAGGATTGTATAAAAACACGATGAATGGCGCTCGACTGCGATTGATAAAGGTTAACAGCGGATTTGAATGAACCATCTGCCGGCTATGGCGGGCGGCCAGGTGCGCGGTGGAGTGCGGATAAAGAATATTCGAGCGAAACCGCCGGCCGGCAGATAACATCTCAGGGCGCTACCACACCAATGGATCCTTGTATCAGCAACCCATCAGCGGCTCTGTTATAAACAACAATAGAGTCTAGACCATAGACATGGTCATATCTATGCTCTAGCTACAACCTTAAGTGACAGTGACAGTGACAGACGGCAGAAAAAAACTTCTTTCACATTCAAATTATTCAGCGTCATCAATTTTTTCCCAACATCATCATCATTTTCGAACGGTCATCACGAGCCCAAGATATCTTCAGAGAAATTAACGTGAAGAACACCAGCGCCCAAATTACAGCCAAAAGGGTAAAATTACTACTGAGCGCAGGTCTCCTCTTGAGAGTCTTACTACAAGAATGTTAGAGGCTAAGGAAAATTGGGCCCTGGTGCAGAAATTCATAGATCCCGTAATGGAGACGAAGGAGAAAAACAAACGCAGGGGAAAAGTGTGAAATGGACCGCGGCAGTATTGGTAGACTAAAGGGCAGGTATATTCTGCTTGGAGGTAGGAGAGGTTTTAGTCGGTAGGAGTCCGACACTATCCGTCGTCTCGAATGTCCATAAGGATTTCCCCTCCTACAAAGAAAAATAAAAAGAGAGAAGAGTGAGAGTGGGTACCCGCAGACTTACAATTTCAAGTTGGACAACTAAATCGCAGAGTATAGGTACTAATAGGCATAGTGGCTTATGGTAGCCCACACATCTTATCCAACTAAGTCACTATGTCTATTGCATATTTAGCGATTTAGTTGTCCAACTTGAAATTGTATACGTAAGGGTGCAGGCACTCTTATAGTCAACCATCGCTGGCCCAATGCGAATTGGCAAACGAACTCTCAAGCTTGCAGCTTTCCTTACGAATGTCTTCCTGAAGCATGTGATATTTAATTGCTTAAACGCCCATAACTTCGGAAAGTTAGAGCTGCGTGCCCGGGAACTTGCGACCCCCGAACAGGAGACCGAAGTCCTCACCACTAGGCCAAGCTCTTGAATTAATTAGTCGTCATTTAATCTGTGGTGTAGGCTCGTTCCCACGCTGCGCCCGCGCGGCCGGAAGCGCTCCCCCGCCCCCCGCCCCGCTGCTAAGCCGAGCCTCGTTCCGCCGCTCACGCACGCTTCCTACGAAACATCATCATACTTAGCAGCAAAACTAAACTGAAGGCACGTATCATGGCAAAATGGAATTGGGGTCGCCATCCTACAGGGAGTATTCGAGCTTTTCCCAAACTATTGTAGGTTACCTGGCTAGGTACCCTACCGTCCAGTACGTGTCGCCGAGCGCTGTCACGATAGCTTGTCATAGCATGAAAAAAAAAATTGTAAAAAGGTTAAGATTTCACTGATTTATAAAGTAAAATAACATTGCTAGAAATTTTCTCCACCATCGAAAAATATTCGATTTTCGGGATATTATTAACACTATTTATTAGACGCCATTATTAACACTCAGGATATTGTTAGCTTTAAGTAAGTCGCTATAAATATACCAAATTCATTTATGTTGGCGCTTTGATTTTGTCGTATTGATATACAGTGCGTATGAAATTCAATTTAATTCGATTTAAATTTCGTAATTTAGTGAATGCTTAGGTACAATGCAGATTTGCGTATAGTTAAGCGAATAGTGTTCACAATGACAATTTTTGACACTCAAATAAAGATCGACGACGGTTGCGCATGCTTGGCTTAACTTTCAGTAATGCGTTTATTGCTTGAACTATGGCCTTGGAACCCTTGGCTTTCAAGATGGTTTCTTCAGGGTCAACCAACAATTTAAATCCTTTCTCTAGTTTCAGGGTGCACGTACATACACACAGACGAAAATGAAAAAATACTGCTTTGGGCTTTATATCGATAAATAACAAAACAAAACTTCCTGTTATTAAAATTCTGTAAATATATTTAATGAACATGTTCCATAACACGTTAAGATATTATCTGAGATATTAATCACGAGCCTATCGATAATTACGACGTAGGCTTTTTAAAGAAATTTTCTCATACCTCTACTAAAAACAGGATCAGGATTTCCGGAACGTATTAATTCATAGTTACCCTAATATCCTAGCGAAATAGCAGTCCATTCACGAACGTCTTTTGTTGGTATTAGGCACACTGCATCCGCTTACAACAGCCTATCGTCTCTATCTCACAATACACCCATTGACGAAGCTCCGGAAGGAAGTTATTTTTTGCATATTGCATCTCAATGTACCGTGTTTCCGAAATCCGATTCTTGTTTCCGGTTTCCGCTTTTTTTTTTTTGAGTTGCAAGATGGTCTTTGTAACATGTGGGGTACAAAAAGTTTTTGTTACTTTATTATAAAAATATAAATGGGCCGTAATTTGTATAATACACCTCAACAGGCAACTCAGAAGTCAGAGACAGCCATTTTATACACATTTCCAGGGCCCCAAGTCTGCTATTTTACATGTCATTGTCATTGAACAGCAATACAATTACAATTCAATTATCATTGGTCCAAAATTTCGTAGTCTACTAAATTCACAATGGTCGTTCGATTTCTTATAATTGGATTGTAATTCAATGATACCTCGGTATGCCATTAGCTTAAAAAGCGTTTTTCGAAATGAGTTTCAAAAAAAACTACATATTAAAAACGTTTATTTAAGCTAGATTCAAAGCTAGATGTGTCAGTGGCAAACCATCGGAAAACAATTGTGACGCCATTGAATTAGTAGACTACCAAAATTGCTAAAAGTAGCAATTGGGATGTCATTGATAGACAATTGAACAACAATTGCAATAGCAGACTTGGGCCCCTGCTCGAATGCGGTTTACACTGAGTGAGATAGAAACAGAAAATGGCAGCTTTTTATTCCTATTGTTTTTTGAATCGCATTATACTGAATGATGAATCTCTAGTTTCAGTTTTCGTTAGAATGTCGCTAACACCCTGTATAACTAAAACGTGTACTTATAAAAAAAATAGAGTAGTGCTCAAGCTGAGACTCAAGTGAGGAGACACGTACTTGAAACAACACGGGAAGTGTGCATCACGAACGGAAACCGGGAACTTAGAGTACCGTGAGAACTCCCCTTTACATTTTAAGTACCTACCTAGTTTGAAGTTTCCTACAAGATAGTAGGTGAGTAGTATTCGATATTAACATGAGAAACGTATTAATTATTAGAGATTATACCTGTAACAAGACTAATTGCACACGTTTTTAGAGAGTTAGCTCTTAAGTGATATTAATATTATACCGGTGATAGTTTAGTGGTTAAGACTTCGAACGACTTTTAAAGGGGTTCGAATCCCGGACTTCTAAAAAGTTCTCCATAATTTTCTAAAAGGTGTGTTAAAGCGTGGATTTAAAAATATATATATATATATGTATTAACCAAGCTGAATCTGACTAATATCCTCTTATCCCCTCCAAATAAGTGGAAAGCTTGTGCAAGGAGCGGGTACGAGAATAGTGCAACGGGTGAGGTTTGAACCTACGACCTTTCAATTTTCAGTCCGCATCTTTGATCGTTGGGCTATTGAGGCTTAAAATTATAAACCCTTCTAATTCTGAGAGTAGAGTGTAGACCCGTGTCCAGCTATTTACTAATTTACTATAATACACTCCTCATCAAAAAAATCGAAACACCTCCGGTTTTTTTTTTCTTCTCATAATTAAACAAAAAAAGAGAATTATTTCCATGAAAATAATGATACAATTTTATAGCTGGTAGTTTGGCCTTTACAATGGTGTACGGAAATACTTAGATTTTCAATTGTTTATTCGATGAATGAACTGAAAATGAACTGAAACATTGTTTTGATACAAAGGGGTGTTTAGAGTTTGCGTAGTTTTTTCGCGCAAAAACTGAAAAACTAACCTTAATTGGCAATTTTTTTGTTTTTTATTTGTTAACTGTAATTTGTTACGTCTAATAAAAACTTTTTTTCTAAGAAAACATTGACACTTCGCCCGCAGAAGCAGCCCAAGTTGTGGCGTTGCTGGATTTTGGGCTTAGTCAGGGTGTTGTGGCTGCAAGATTGCATCTGAGCCTGTCATCTGTTCATATAGTGTAAAAACGATATCGAGAGACTGGTTTCTTCATGCGCCGTCCAGGGTCTAGTAGGAATCGGTTCACTTTTGAGCGAGACGACCGGTTTATTACAACAGTTTTTTTGCGAAATCGACGCCTTAACGCTTTTCAACTGCAGCAGCAGCTCCGTGTTATTCGAAGGGTGGCTGTAAGTGACTCTACAATTAGAAGAAGGTTGCAGGAACGTGGACTGGTACCACACAAGCCAGCAAATGAACCGAAACTAACTGCAGACCACCGTACAGCGCGTCTTAACTTTGCACGTGATCACCTAAATCGTCACTCAAACTGTGGAGCAAGATTCTCTTTTCTGATGAGTGTGAAATTATGCTGTATGGTAAGGATGGAAGGAATAAGGTATACAGAAGAGAAGGAGAACGCTATGCGCAATGCTGCATTGAAGAAAAAGTAAGCTGTGGTGGCGGTTCGTGGACAGTTTCGGGAGGCGTTAGTACTGCGGTAAGACAGAGCTTGTCTTCGTATCTGGACCACTTCTGCCTGCACTAACTAATCATCGATACATCGAACCATGTCTTGAGGCTCATATGATGCCCTGTGCTCATTTTACTGGCGAAGCTTTCATATTCATGCATGATAATGCTAGAGCTCACATCGCGGCCGTCGTACAAGATTATCTTACTGAAGTTGGTATCTCTGTTATGGAATGACCAGCGAGGAGCCCTGATATAAATCTTATAGAGCACCTATGAGATGAACTAAAAAGGCGAATTCGAGCAAGAAATCCCGCCCCAGAAACTCTTAGCCAGTTGCAAAATGCAATTCAAGAAGAATAGCAAAACATTCCACAGTATGTGATCCTAACTCTCATTCGATCGATGGAAAACCGTATGGAAGCAGTAATAAAGGTCCGGGGAGGGAATACAAGTTATTAAATAAACGGTTTCAAAACTTTTTTCTCATTGATGTGTGTTGTTTTTCCCAATTCCCTCATATTCCATACAGGGTAAAAATGACCCATTAAACAAAACACGAATCTTATCAAAATTTTAACTTGAATTTCGAATATAACATTAGGAATTGAAAACCTTATACTACCCGCTATTAAACGACATTTAATATTTATTTATAAAAATAAAGATTTTTCTGATAATCCTTCCGAAACATAAACTTGCGAGGTGTTTCGATTTTTTTGATGAGAAGTGTAGTTAGTGTATTTTAGCAAATGGATCCCTGACTCGAAGATAATCCCACACAAAAAGTATGGAAAAGTCGCCAAAAGTCATCCCAGCTTTGGATGTAATGGAGTTAAAGTACCAACTACCTACTAGTCTTCAATCTGCGTTGAACCGCTGACAGACGGACAGACGGACGGACTTGGCAAAACTATTCAAATCGCTTCATCCGTTGTCACAGAGCATGGACAATTATTGACAAAGTGGCCAATCTTAAAATTCTTAGGCTGAAATATATAGACCGAACTTTCATTCAGCTCAGACACAAGACAGAGTTAAAACGAGACAGATTTATATCAGAGCATACTTGTGTCTCGTTTTAACCTCTACCTTAAGTCTGAGCTGTGTCTAGCAGGCTCTATAGATTTCAGCACTATTATACAACGAGATGATGCCAGCGACTTCGTTCGCGTGGATTAAGGTTTAATTTCCGCGGAAATTCTTTGATTTTCCGGGATAAAATGTAGCCTATGTTTTAATCCAGGGTATGAGCTACCTCCATTCCAGATTTCAGCCAAATCCGTCCATTAGTTTTTGCGTGAAAGAGTAACAAATATACACACACTAACCTACAAACTTTCGCCTCTATAATTAAACGAGCGAAGCGAGTTCTCTGAGTCAACTAGGGCGCTTGCCTACTAGACAGAGAAGTGTGTCCGTCTAAATGTCTGTCAGAGCCCTATAACTTCTGAATTACTGAATATTAGAACGTGAAACTTGGTTGAAAATTCAGTTATATCCTGTACTTGATCAACAAATACTAAAATTAGATAAATGTTATAAAGAAACGAAATTATTTAATTTTAATGCATCCATCTATTAGCATTATTGTGAAGCTAATAGCTTCTCTGGTCTGGGATGGCGCTGTGTCAGTAAAACAGTTTTATGTCAACTATTATTTTTTTTATTGCGTCTAATGTTAAAAGTTAATTATTATAATATATAATTAAAACTTTTGGGAATTATGGGATATCGCGAGGTCTCAGTTCGGGGCGAACCACTAGTATTAATAAGTGTGAAGTGTGAAAACCTCTGAAAATAGGAACAAAGTAGCCTAAGTAGGTAGCGGACGCGCGCAGGGCGCAGGCTGCGGTTCGGTGCGGTTCGGTCGTGCCTGTGTAGTGCGTGCGACCGAAGCCCTGCGAAGGACGGAATGCGTTGGCAGGTGTGCTCCAACCGACGACGCGGCGCTGACAACTTGTGGACCTTCTTGGGAGTACAGTAGAGGCAAAGAATACCACCTACAATTGGCATTGCTTCACTTACTTACATGAAGTGTCGGGCGCGTGGTATTGGCGTCAGGTAAAAAGTCTCATAGGTCTGAATGTTAGGCCTAGCATGCGTGCACGAGAAAAATTTTGCCCACCTATTTATTTTTAATATCTGTAATTAATTTTATAATTAACTAGCTGTTGCTCGCGACTTCGTCCGCGTCAATTTCTGTTATTATGATCGCGATTAAGAAGTTTTTAAAAGAATATATTTTAAATATGGATAATTTTCCCCGTTTTTGCAACATTTTTCAATGATGCTTCGCTCCCATTGGTCGCAGCGTGATGTTATATAGCCTAAAGCCTTCCTCGATAAATGGACTATCTAATACAAAAAGAATTTTTCAATTCGAACCGGTAGTTCCTGAGATTAGCGCGTCAAACAAACAAACTCTTCAGCTTTATATATTAGTATATAGATAGCACGTCCAAAATGGGTTTGTTCATTGGTTTATCTAGGGATCAATGTAATTTTTATATGGGTATAGATGAAGACCGAGGCTGAAGAGTGACATAGGCTACATGTAGGCTAAGTGTAGATAGGTTCAAAAAAATCGGTTCGGAAAACCCGTTGGTAACTAACCCACTGTTCTTTCTGTATAAAAAGTAGCTTATGGCAATCTCAAGATCCTTAACTACATTATACTACATATTATTATATCTATGCAAAAAATTAAGTTGATTCACTGCGATGTTAGGGATAACAGCCGGAGTCAACATTGTTTGATAGTAAGTATTTAATTTTTTAATAGTGTGTCTTATCCCGTCTATTCTATCAGAGAGAGATTTCGGGAACCACATGTCACTTCCTTTCGAGCCACATGCGGGGGGGCAGTGGTGGTGTGGTAGTGTAGGGGCGACTCGGACCATTTCAATACTCCAATACTTATTATACTGTGTACCTACGCCGTGTGCGAACGCGAAGGGGTGAATCGCAAAAAATACACCCGCACCTTGCTTTGTCCCATTCCATTTTTATATAACACAATGGGTATGGTACACCTCTTTAGGACATCTGCGATGATTGATTTGTGTTAACTTTGTTTAGATAAATGCTCTAATATAATTATTTATTACTAGACGATGCCCACGATTTCATCCGCGTCGCTCAAGGTTTTTCAATTCCTCTAGGAACTCTATAATTTTCCGGGATAAAATGTAGCCTATGTTTTAATCCTGGGTATGAGCTATACCCATTCCAAATTTCAGCCAAATCAGTCCATTCGTTGTGGCGTGAAGGAGTAACAAACACACACACACACACACACACACACACACACACACACACACACACACATACACATACAAACTTTTGGCTTTATAATATTACTAGACTAGATACTAGACTAGACTATATAGACTAGATTAATAACTGCCAGTTTTAGAACGGTTTTGTAAAAGTTGCATGAATCATTGTTACAGTCTCACTTGTGGTGATTGGCTGAATTATTTCTGCAACAATGCATTTTAGCGAATAACGAGTGAGTATCAGCACAGAATACCTAATAGGTAGTACCTAAAGGTACAAAAGATTCATTCCGCAAAACGATTTAAATAAATAGCGAATCTTGTTCCCACACAATAAAGTGCAATTCAGGTTGACATAGCGCTACTTGCCTAGCGTCTTATTCACCTAGACTTTTCTCTGTTTCTATAACTCCATGAAACTCTGATCCCTTCGCAATTTATGAATTTAGGCTCTTCAAAGAAGTACGCCATGTACCTACTTGTTACTCCGCAGTTTACTGCGGAAATATCAGTCAATATTTCTCTTAAAAAATCCTTAAGACCACCGAGTGCTAGAGACAGATAACCACAAACATATCTTATATGTTTGTGCAGATAACAGATCGTCATAGTCGTCGTAGTAAAAGTACCTACCGCAGACAAATTTTCAAAGATATTTTTCAACTCAAATCTGTCAATAAGCTTGAAAAATGTTCAAAAAGATACTACAAAATGTTCACAGAGATACCTACCTACTAGACAAAACATTTTTATCGGCGCTACATCATCAGCGACTGATTTGAATAGAACCTGCTACAATGTTGTTAGACAGATACCAAACCAACCAGTACAATACAATAAATTCAATGAAACACAATAAACAATTAGAAGTACAATATATTAACTAATCATAACAAGTCAAAGCATGATATCGGTATTCAAGGAATGCTCGCATGACTGACATAATCGACTGCCCCAACTGTGGCCTCAACACAATAAACCAGGATCGTAACACACTGTTGAAAGCCAAGCTGTGGCGTTCATCGAGCGATTTTCTTCTTCGAAAGGGCACAGTTTAGTGTTACCCAAAAAACAAGTAGGTATATTTGGTAATTGGGAGGTACAAGTTAGTATTTATTTAAGGGTCATAATTTGATAAAAAAACCCCGACTTAATATGCAAGCTACTAAAGTTTCTTTTTTGGTGGCCAAAGGTCGCCCCTAGTAATAGGTCCTGCAAAGCTATATTTTTGCGAAAAACGGAACCCTTACAGGCTCGCTCGGTTATCCGTCCGTCTGTCCGTCTGTCAAGGCTTTTTTTTCAGAAACGGCTTGAGGTACTAGGTTGAAATTTATACTGAAAATAAAAGTCAATGGTCTCTTAATACTTTGAAAATTTCAAGTTTCTAGTTTAACTCAGTGAAAAGTTACAGCTTTCAGAGCGCATTTTGTAGCGTAGCGCCATCTAACGCCTTTCGTGAGAGTAAATTCGTGGCCAAATATTTTCGTCAAACTAGATGGCGCCATAGTGCTCTAGGGATAGTCTGTTATCTAGTATCTCATTAACCTCCTCACATGGTTCGATTCGGAACATTCAGTCCACGAGTATGACTCGCACTTGGCTGGTTAGGTATTTTAATCTCCAAGGGTTGTCAACAAGATTATGAAGTTCTGAAAAATTTCTTGTTACAAAAAGGCAGAGAAATTTTTGAAACTGCAATGAAGATTATTCCGAATTTTCAAATTAGCTTGATTTTGTTGGCAATTCAAAATGTCTAATCCGCGCTAAGGACAGACTGCATGTTCATACCTAAGTAATGAAAAATGATGATGTGGCGTAAGAATTCATTCTTGTTTTAAGATACCCAGCTTATGTTGCGGATGACATGAAGATCTTGTATTGCGTATTTCCGTTGGGACTTGGGGCTAGAAGCGTCACGTGTGCCACATCTAAATATATAAAAGGCAAAGGTGACTGACTGACTGACTGACTGACTGATTGACTGACTGACTGATCTATCAACGCACAGCTCTAACCGCTGGACCGATCAAGCTGAAATTTGGCATACAGATAGCTATTAGGACGTGGGCATCCGCTAAGAAAGAATTTTTGAAAATTTTAACCCCAAGAGGGTTAAATAGGGGGTGAAAATTTGTATGAAAGTTCGTCATTTTTCAAGTTATATCCGTGAAACTTCGTATTTAGGCTTTCAAATAAAAAAAAAAATACGTGTTTCACAGATTTTGATAAATCCACCCCCAAAGGCATCAAATAGGGGATGAAAGTTTGTATGAATGTTTTTCATTTTTAAAGTTGTATATAAACTTTGTTTTTGGGCCTTCGATTAAAATAATTTCGATTAAAAAATCGAACTTAACGTGAGCAAAGCCGCGGGTAAAAGCTAGTAATATATAAATTAAAAGTTTAACACACCCCCAACATATGAATCTATGGCCGGACTATGTATGATATACCCAACAACCTGTTACCTAATTTGCTGTTCCATCATTAGATCCTCGATCATCATCTATCTAACACCTACTCATTGAGACCATTCTAATGAGCCCAAACTCTGCTGTAAACTCTGCTGTAAGTTGCTGAGGAGCTGGGATCCCACAGACTACTTGATGCTGCAGCATCAGCTCAAGCTTACCATGTCTTGATAATAATCCAAAGTGAAAAACCAAACAAATCAATCGCACCAGTGAAATTTGTAAGAACCCTTTGAAATGAGCTCATGATATTCCAACGCCTAAACAGATCTTCATAAAATTGGTAAGATCCATTTTGATCACGTCAGCTTTCAAACAAAAAAACCTCATTAAAATCGGTCCATTCGTTGCGGAGTTTCGAGGGAACAGACAGTCATACACTTCAAACTTATAACACGCGCCCTCTTTTTTGTCATGGGCTAAAAAATTATAGTGCAAACAGACAGCTGTCCATGTAACTTATAGTAATTATTTATTGCTTGTGTAGCTTGCGGTAACAATAGCGTTCTCGCTTGTCAGTGAATGAGCATTATCGATTGGATGCTAAATTATGAGTTGATGCGTGCCTGGAAGCCGTGCTGTCTATCTCGGACTATACCCGTGACAGGAATAAACTGTTATCATTGCAAATATGGCGTGTAGCTTGTCGTATGTGGTGTATTTAGTTTAGACTAGCGGACGCCCGCGACTTCGTCCGCTTCTTCTATTCACAATCGACAGTTCATAAATCCCCACAGTTTAGTTGAGTAGAACCCCTCAGGATTGAGGAGTTGGGTCCTGGAATTCAACGATGTAGTCTTGGTACCTACAATAACTATTCACAATAATCGACAGTTCCTAAATCTCCACAGTTTAAGGGCGCAGTACCCCTGCAGCATCAGGAATGAGGAGTTGGAAACCGAAGTTTTTATGAGAGCGTCTCGCAAAGTTTTTGTATTGATTAAAAAAAGATTCACGCAAATCGGTTAAGAAATCACGGAGATATCGATATACAGAGGTAGGAAAACACAACTCCTTCTCCTCCTTTTTCGAAAGTCGGTTAAAAAAGTAGCCTATATTACGCCCGATAATATCAGCTATCTCCCAGTGAAACACCCGTCAAAATCAATCCAGCCGTTCCCGAGATTAGCGGCAACAAACAGACAGAAATGTCATAATTTAAAATAGATGGCGCCGGCTGTAGGTTGGCTCGCGATTTTACGTGATTGTCGGGCGTTGCATAAGACGCTGCCATACAAAACTGTTTTGGGTTCCTGGAAGTACAAGTTTATTTATTTGTATAGGGTATAGATGCACTGAAAAACTTGTACATCCAGGCACCCCGTCTCTTTCAACCATAGATAAACTGTTCTATATTCTTTTAATCTTTGCTTTCAACCCTATCTGATCCCGACATTTTCTGTAATCTTGTCTTCGTAAGGTAAAACTTTTTGTTAAAACTTATTTTTAAACATACAAAAAATCTAACTAATAAATAGGCAGAATGATGAATAGCTTTATCCGTTAGATATAATAAATTCAAAGAACCATCTTATAACAGCTTTTCCTCGAATCCAATCTAATTTTGTCGAGGCACTTCCGGTGCCAATTGAAACTTGTTTAAAGGAAAATCAACCATGGGTGTAATTATTGTGGTCTGCGGTTAACGATCATTATGACTGTGCGATATCGCAATAGGTACATACGATTGCTGTCGACATTTAACGCGAAAATATGTCTCTTTCTGCTAATTCATCCTGTGAATGCCGAAAGTTTGTAGTGTTTATCCAATTAGTTCTATGTGAAGCTGGGTTTGATTTGGGATTTTGCGTAACCCGGAATTTTTTTCCTGCAAACCACGCATTCTCGAGAGACTATAAGACATGGTGGCGAATGCTCGTGAGGCGAATCAGGCTCCGAAATCGGCTCCGCCAAGAGTGAAACAAGAAAACCCCTTTTGAAGGACCCTCTTGACCAAATCCGGCCACTACGAACAATCTCCACATAGTCATCTGCTTGAAAGATATTATAGTGCACAAGGGTGTGCGTAAATAAAGCTGAACTATTCCCTCGCTCTCTGATGGGACGGAATCCGACAATATCTGGAGAGAGATCAGGCCCTACGCCGGACTGACTGGTTTTACGTGATCACCGAGGCACGGCGGTGACATCCCGCTAATTTCCCAACTCCGAGCTAGTACTAAAAATTTCTTGACAGTAAAATCCAATACATTTTTTGGCCCGACGCGACGTGAGAATCAATTTCTAACCTCGTCATACGCAGTCGAACATGCCAACCACTGAGCCAACGAGGCAGTTTTCCCATTACTATGAGTAGGTACCTGGTATGTAATTAAGAGTGGAGCATAGTGAAACGCGCGAGTTTTCATCCAGGATGGCGCGCGAGTCGCAAGTCGCACCAGGGGCCAGGGCATTAGCATGCAGCAGCATGCGCGCGCCGGAAGTCGCCGCGGGAACATGGCCGCGCTCTTACATCCAAGATGGCGGCGCACTTACAATGAATCAATAATTAACGAACGATTTCATATTTCAAATCCATCGAGCCTTATAAACAAGATGTGATGTAACCCTTGCCATACGCAGCGTGGCCTACCGAATGCGCGGTAGCTATCCTTGAGTGCCCAAAAGGATCCATCGAAATTGATCTTGCATCATTATTAATAAGGTCCTGTCCGCTTTGGCGGGAGGTCGACTTAGGTACCTTTGCACGTGTAGGCAGCTTTTTATGTTTGATTGTCTCGATTCTCTGAATCGCCGGTGCCTACCTAATCATTATGGTTTTTAATCGTGATTGAATGGAACCCTGGCTCAGATATTTACATTATTTATTATTTAAATAAAATATCATTTCTTACGTTCCTGTCAATAGCATTTTGAAGATCTTCACCCGGCGTATAAACTATGAGCTGATGTCCAGGACTTAGTCAGCGTGGATTTAGGTTTTTAAAAAATTGCTTCTGACAGCTATCTCCATAGAATTTTACCGTCCCTTAGTCCTTTACGAATAAAAATTACAAAATGTCTTCCTTAATGCACCTCTACTACTAGAAAGTTTTCCTAAAAATTTCGAATCTATAGGTGCATCGCCTGTTAATCCACCAGTATACTTTTATACACAATTATTATGGACAAAGTCAGTACTCAGTATTACTATTTTATACTTTGCGTATTTTTAATACTCATAGGTTCGTTCATAAGATTCGGGTTCGATTCCGAAGATTTAAATAACCGGTCAAATGCGACTCGAACTCGAATACGAAGTGTTCCGTACCAAAAAACACCGAAAAAACACGTTTCCAGTAGCGGAGCCCCCTTTAATTTTTAATTTATTTATATTTTTATTATTTGTTGTTATAGCTGCAATAGAAATACATATTCTCTGAAAATTTCAACCCTCTACCTATTACGGATCATGAGATACAGCCCACTTGACGGACAGACAGACGTACGGACGGACAGCGGAGGCTTAGTAATAGGGTCCCGTTGGTTACCCTTCAGGTATGGAACCCTAAAAATCCCCGATCTGTTTTGGTTGGCATAGCAGGTTATGCATGTTTTTTTTTCCACAATATTTACCTACTTTTCTCGGGATATCGAAGGTCCTTAAAGATCGATAATAATTTGTTCGACGAGTATAATATTATAGTCTGGAAAGGCCACTATAGTCTATATATATAAAATTCAAAGTCCTGACTGACTGACTGACTGACTGACTGAGATATCAACACACAGCCTAAACTACTGAAGTTAGAAACTTGAAATTTTTACAGTTGGTTCCTTTTATGACGTAGGCGCACATTAAGAAAGGAGAAAGGATAATTGGAAATTCCACCCATAAGGGGTTTAAATAGGGGATGGAAGTTTATATGAAACTCCGTCATTTTTCAAGCTGTTTCCATCAAAGTTGGTATTTGAGCTTTCAGTTAAAAATAAAAAAGTACGTGTGTCACAGTTTTTAAAAATTCCACCCCAAAATCTAATTCCACGCGGACGAAGTCGCGGGGGCAAAAGCTAGTACAATATAATTTTATTTAGTACCTACATTTCCAAATGGTGTCCCCTCCATGGTCTTTTCGACTTTATTTCTTTGAAAGTGCATTTCGTTCGTTTTTTGATGCTATATTTAGTTCTTGTTAAGCTAAGACACCGGCGGTAATCGGAGTTACCGAAGCGCGGCCAGTTTTTGCTGCTGCCCTGCCATCGCTTAAGGGAGTATTTACACAATCCCGTGAGGAACAAGGAACTGCAGGGTTGCGGATAGGGTTCATGCAGGCTCACTCACTGACTTGTGAGAAGGAAGTCTTATAAAATGTACCCGACCATATTGTTGACTGATGTTGACGTCTCAGACAGCTCACGTTCTGTGTAAACACTCCCTAAATGCGCCTCTCGAGGCTCGTCACGACAACCACTACCTTCGACAACGGCTCATAATCGTCCACTTTTTGTGCTGCACTTTTTACCGGAAAACGAGTGTTCCGCGCCAATGCTCTGACATTTATTTCTACTTTTATCTATTAGGTCATCCCGTAAATAATGGAGGCTTTAAGCTTATTTTTTCAAAGGTATCGTATTCTATCTACCGTTTTTCCGAAAGCGTTCCAAGACTGTTTCATCTTTTTCTTTGTCTCTCTAGGATAACCTTAAAATTTTTAGTAAACCCACATTTCAAATACCTTTCCGTGCCTTTCCAGCTATTACTAGAATTGTCAGTGAGTGTCCATGCTTCTACTCTGTAGGTAGGTACCTATAGAAGAATGGAGAACACAAAACAGCGTGAAAGGCGGGTGCTATACTGCTTTATCTAAATATTAAACCTATTCATTAAGCTACTCAAAATTTCGAAAATATTGTCAACAGTAATATACCTATGTACCTATACCTATCCATATTGCCATATAGGTAAATACAGATTGTAATCATTTCACAGAAAGTGTCGCCATCACTAACAAGATCCTTTGAGCACCTACAGAATCCTACTACCGGCCTACCCACAACCTAGACTCAAGGACTTTCTTATAAATAGGTACCTACTTACTTATACCTAATTTCATAAAGCCTACATATAAAAGAAAATTTCGCCAACTCAAACACCATCTTGGTAGGTTCCTACTTCCTAGTAGACTAGGTAGGCTACCTATATCTACCTTTCAATAATTTGGTCAAAAATCCTAGTCTCCGAGGCGCGGTGTGGTGTGACGTCGGTCGTGACGTGGCGGGGCGGGGCGTGCGGTGCGGGGGAGGGGAGCGAGGCCGCTGACCCGTGTGCGCCCGCGCAACGCACCCGCTATCCTGCAAGATGTTTATACCGCTTTTTTACCCGAGTATAGGCATGGGCTAACTAGATCCGGTAAAAGTTTGGATACGAATGTACCTACCTAGTATCTTCTACTACACAATTTCAAGTCAGTTGGCAGTTGCGATGCAGTTATGTCAACTGAGATAGAACTGCATCAAAACTGCCATTTTGCAGTCGGTGAGCAGTTCAAAAGCTGTTGGTCTGTAAAGACACTAGTAACTAAGACATATACCTATATATACGATAGCCATAATATTTATCCACATATTATTTTCGAGATAATTGTCTTAACTCAATGGAGCGAGAAGTTGTCTGAACTCTAAGAGAAGCAACTCCGACTTCAAAATAAATCCATAGTTGATCACGGGATGTCTGTTATTATATTTATCTTGTAACTATCTACCTAAATACTTGGATATATTCTTGATTATAATATTACGAGTAGATATGCTGATGAGAGTCAAGACCAATCCGTCAATATGAATTTAACAACCGATGTGTCTGTACCTACCTACCTACTTGTAATACCTTTTTATCGGTTCATTAGTTTCGTCATAATTGCCAAATTAGATACCTATTAATTAGGTATTTACCTATTAATTAGGTTTACCTATTAATTATTTGTCTGGTGGGAGGCTTTGGCCGTGGCTAGTTACCACCCTACCGTCAAAGACGTGCCGCCAAGCGATTTAGCGTTCCGGCACGATGGCATGTAGAAACCGATAAGGGGTATGGGTTGAATTTACACTGCTATATCCCTTCCAAGTTAGCCCGCTACCATCTTAGACTGCATCGTCACTTACCATCAGGTGAGATCGCAGTCAAGGGCTATCTTGTCATCGAATAAAAAAAAAGGTACCTACATATTTACTAAACATTAGATTTTGATGAATGAGATCTTGTACAGCTCTAGGTAGGTACATGAAATATTGAAGACTTTGAATTTAGGCTAGATAGGTGTACCAGCTGTGACGTCAAAAAAAGAAAACAATGAGATTTTATCGACTGAGTTTCTTGCCGGCTCTATTCAGCAGCGTTTCGAACCGGTGGTAGAGTCTTGACTTGTCATAAGAGCAACAAGTTGGCCCATGTATTTTTTTTACATGTTTACGTATATTTTTACAATACATACGTACCTATATAATAGTAGGGTATTTTTTTTTATAATTCGATGACAAGATAGCCCTTGACTGCGATCTCACCTGATTGTAAGTGACGATGCAGTCTAAGATGGTAGCGGGCTAACTTGGAAGGGGTATAGTAGTGTAAATTCAACCCATACCCCTAATCGGTTTCTACACGCCATCGTGCCGGAACGCTAAATCGCTTGGCGGCACGTCTTTGACGGTAGGGTGGCCACTAGCCACGGCCAAAGCCTCCCACCAGACAATCTACCTACAAGAAATAAATAATTTTAATTTACTTAAGTAGATACTGTACTTTATTTTCAGGAACAGCAACATTTCTTCGAAGTCTAAGTGGAACACGCGTAACTTGGGAGTCTACAATAGATTGTCGCTCGCTAAGTCGCAACAACATGACGGAGGCACGTGTATGCACCTACTAATGACTACTGGGAAGTGAGAACTACCGACCCATTAGTGCTTTCATAATATCTTAATTAAAATACCTAGTGCTACTGCAGTGAAGCCTACTCTACCTACTCTGAACATAGGTTTGTCTGATGGAAGGCTTTGGCCGTGGCTAGTTACCTACCACCCTACCGTCAAAGACGTGCCGCCAAGCGTTCCGGCACGATGGCGTGTAGAAACAGATTAGAGATACCCCTACAGGTTGAACATTGCCATACCCCTTTCAAGTTAGTCCGCTACCATCTTAGACTACATCGTGTTAATATCCTGCGGGCCTAGACAAAGTTACTTTCCATTAGCGATATCGCTAGTAGAAATGTCGAAAAATGTATGGGATTGACATTAGCTATCGAAATGTCACGTGGTCTAATAAAAACGAATCGACAAATGCTAGACAAGTGGCATTTTTCACAAGCGTTATCGATAGTTGTCGATTTTATTGATGGAAACCGTAGCGAACGCCAAGACCCTGTAGAAAACGAAAAAAATAGCATTGTTTTGTTAATTTTAGTTGTTTTTTGAATTATTTTGAGATTGTTATTGGCTTCTTGCATTATTATTGAACAATAATAATGATAATTGAATTGATAAATATTGGTAAGAAACGAAATCATTTAATTTTTAATGCTAATAGCTTCACAATAATGCTTATAGATGGCGCTATATCAATAAAACAGTTTTGCGTCAACTATTATTTTTTTTTTATTGCGTCTAATGTTAAAAGCTAATTATTACAATATATAATTAAAACTATCTTTAGGGAATTATGGGATACCGCTAGGTCTCAGTTCGGGGCGAACCACTAGTATTTAATATAAACACAAATTAGCTTGGACTACGCCGAAATAGTCACAAAGGTCCTATATACAACGATTAATATAAACAATCTTTGGCTATGCGCGACATGAACAAAGGCCCGTTGATAGTACCTATTAACTACTCAAGGTATCAATAACAAACATCCAGGGTATTAATGAGGCTCAGCAATAAGCACTACGAAAGAATTCTCTAACATTTTATTTGTCTAGCTGAAATCATAGGTACCTACTTACATATTTGTTTTTTAGTACACACAAAATTCTTATTTATCAAGAAATATAATTAGTCTGAATATTACGAATCAATAGTTTTTAAGTAAATTAAACTCTACTTTCACACTTAAGAAAAACCACTCAAACCAACATTCAAAATTAGATGCACGAATTTGACGTTTCATTACGAAAGATCATAGACAAAAGTTACTATTTATCGAAAAGACGAATGGAATAAGCGATCGCTAATCACATGTAACTTTGTCTAGCAGTCGAACTTCGCTTTCGTTAAAGCGATTGCGAATTAGGAAATCGAATCGCTTCGAATCGAATGCCACTTGTCTAGCCCCTCTGGTCAAAGGGGTGGATCGATTAGTCCATAATTCACTGATTTTAAATTAAACAAGAAAATAATTAAAAGGATGTATTTCACATTATGGTGGCCGATACAGAGGCGAACAAGAGACAAAAGGGAAGAAAGTATAAAGAGTTGATACCACAGATAAAATAGTTAGGGTTGCCAATGATTAAAATTAGAACCTTAATTAACAAAACCAACACATCGTCACTTACCATCAGGTGAGATCGCAGTCAAGGCTATTTTGTTATTGAATAAAAAAAATGTTATTGAAACTTGTGGAAGTACCCGGCCAAAAAGAGCTAGGCGAAACGGCTGGACAGACTTTCACCCTTCCCTTTCTTTTTTGCGTCGCAGGTTAAAAAATAGGTAGCTATGCTATGAATAGGTTATGCTTGTGAAAATGAAGTGGAAAAAATTACCAGCTTACTGTGCGGTCCAAAAATAAATAATATTTCCTATTTCGTGAATGTGGTGTGACAAAAAAACAATTTTGTAGGTATGTGTTACGAAGTTATTTCTGCTGTTACATTGCTTTCGCAATCCATGGATGGCGTTGGCTTTGGGCCGCAAATAAAGTTGGGATGTAAAATTTTCCATGTCTATTTTGAACAAGGTATATCTTATTCCGCACAAGATAAGACTTTTGGTCCACAAATCCGAATGGAATCAAAATCATTTACCTACTTGTCAGCGGAACATCGGAATTAATTATTCATCACTAATTAGCTTGCCGCGCCTCACATCAGAGCGGCCGCCGCCGGAAACAGGAAGTCGGCAATCAACATGGCTAAAAATATCACACATTTGGTGTTCATCCGGCGGGCGATACGACCACGCGTCTCTCCAGGGCGAAATTTCAACCAAGTTCCGAAATAACTTTATACACGGTTCGTACCTAGGAACCTATGTAAGCGTCAAGATGACTGACCACTTATTAAATTAAATTTCTCTGTTAATAATGAGGTACTTACCAAATATTTAAACAAAGGTATTAAATACTACTAAATAGGTACTAAATGCTGGAAAAATTTGACGCTGATCGGTCACTTTGGTCAGTCATCTTGACGCTTACGGAACCTATTCTGCCATGGTAAGAAGTCAGTAAGTCAGACAAGCAGGTTGAGAAAATGTCGCCTAACTATAGATAGATACTAGATAGCCTAACTAAATATTCGTTCTTTTGTTTGTGAAAAAATACAATGATCATGTTGCAAAGTGTTGCAAGGGTCAATCTATACATCTATGTATAAGTACATATAAATAAAATTGAAGCGCCTGTTGGTAATAACATAATAACAGCTTTTTACTAATTGCATAATGTAAGTAAATACGGTATTTATAACAAAAAAAAAACAATTTTTAAAATTTTTGTCTTTCCGTGAACGGCTGAACCGATTTTGACGGGACTTTCACTGGTCGATAGCTGATTTTACCGGGAGTAACATACCGGGAGTAAAAAAGTATTTTTAACTGACTTTCAAAAAAGGAGGAGCAGGAGTTGTGTTTTTCTATCTATGTATATCGATATCTTCGTGATTTCATTTTTTCCTAAATTCAAAAATAAAACATTTAGGACGAAATATGTGGTTACAGTTTGGGTGACCGAATTCGAAGGTAGGAATTTAGCTTACCTAGTAGTTAGTAATTAGTTTTACCACCACCTTTAAATTTAGATAAATATTAATTTTTGATAAAGGGCGTTAAGTTCAAAAATCAAAACAGACGCAATCAAGCAAACGCGTTTACACACAATTAGGAAGCTTATCGTTTTATTACAATTTGTAATAGTTGGTAACCGATAACATCGACCTTCCTATCGAAAAAAGCGTTCAACATTTTATCGGAATGTCATCGTAAGAGCGCTTCCACATTATCCGATTCGATATCGGTATCGGACGCCGATACGACATCAGAGCAAGTAAAATGTACGAAGTATGTACCCGCCTTTCACATTGTCCGCCCCGATATCGGATATCTGAGCAGACATCGATATGTTCTGTGTGATGACTTTCAATTTATCCTTCTTGCATGTTATTAATTTAAATATTTAATTTGTAAGAGATAATACATTATTATGCATGCGGTGTTTACGTAAAATTAGTTTAGCGTTGTGATCTAAGTACTTTTTTATTTAATTTAGTTTTTAGTGCTGTATACAAATGTTTAAGCTGTTGGTAAACCAAATAAAATAAATAAATGTTGGCGGCACCATCGTTCGCACCATACAGAGACAATGATACATATATAATATGTATCATTGTCTCTGTATGCGCAGAGCCGCAGTTGTTTTAGTCCAAGCTTGGCTGTAAACATGGCGTCGTCATCGTTAAAACACGACATAATTACATGAATTGAACTGTTAGAATCTGGAGCATGTTTGTGGAATAAAGTTCATGAGGAAAAAAAAAGAGTATAAAATGCTCCCTCTAAATATCTTGCTTGCGCAATGGGATGTATCCAATACTTTTTTTGCGTCTCAAATATAGTAGATACAGCAAATAAAGTTTTCTATTATAGTCTGGCATGGTCGAATCGGAACGATTTCATCGGAAATGTGTGAAGATTTCGGCTACCGGTGTCCGACAACGTTATCGGATCGGATAATGTGGAAACGCCCTAACAATTATTAATAAGTAGATATATTTTAATGCCCATGCACACGCGATACTTGTTGCATCAGTTGGAGATTTTCAATTTTATTTCATTGCGTTTTCCAGTTCGCGCCTATTGAGTATTTTTGCTTACGTGAGTGCAAACTTATTATAACTATCTTAGGTAGAGGCATTTCTAAATTTGAATAAAAACGATTCTATAGTTTTCGAAAAGCAATTAAGTCTCTGATTATTATTGATGCTTAAAATATGTTTGCAGTGGCCCTTTGGCCAGCCAGTGCTGATATTACGATTCCCAACAAGTAGTCGGCTAGCACTCGCCGGCACATAATTATATAATTTCTATTATTTATATGCGGGAACGATGCGTGCGCCGCGCATCGAAACGACTCCGCTTCCTTCGACGGACTGTACGAAGAAATCCGACAACCAGTTCTCGCTAGAGAGGATGTAGGGACGGGCCGCCAGCCACCAGCCATGATTTAATTCACAAAAAGTTCCTGTCGACAGTATCCGCCGCTTTTCCTGCAGGTGACGTCCTACCGCGCTCCGCGCTTCCTCTACTCTACACACTACTGTACCTGCCTTTAATAAAATACGATAGGACATGCGTATTGCGTGTGTTTCATTTTTATACCCGACTAGCTTTTGCCCCCGCGACTTCGTCCGCGTGGAATTAGATTCCAATTTTTCCTGAATTTTCTTTGCTATAAACCTCACGGAGCCCGAGACCTTTCCAACGAATGCAAAACCGTGGAAATCGGGTCGTGCGTTCTGGAGTTATAGCGTCAGGAAAGAAAACCCGACTTATTTTTATATAGTAGACTATGGCAAAGTCTAGTCTATGAACTATGATTGAACTAATGCCGAGATCTATAGCACGTGCTCTGACTCAGCTCAGAGACAAGACAGAGGTTAAAACGAGTCTAAGCTGAGTGAGACTGCGGTCTATAGATTCCAGCCTAAGTATGACGAGTGATTACTGACGATCGTAATCAACTATGATTGGCCGACACTCTCTAGCTTATAGATAACTAGCTGATGCCCTAGCGAGTTCGTTCGCATATATTGAGGATTTTTAATTCATGCGGGAACTCAGGATAAAATTTACCTAACCTATGTGTCATTCCAAACTACAACCTGTGCCCAGCCAAATCGATTCAATCATTGCGGCGTGATTGAGTAACAAACATCCAACCTTCCATCCATTAAATGATTTTTATACAGCATGTTGCAGACCAATAGTTTAGAAATAAGGTAAGTAATTGAAGGTAAGTAGGTATATACATGCAGTTTTAGACCAAAATAAACAAAATGTGACTAAATCCTAATAGAATAGGATATTCGGTAACTCTTATTTTAGTTAGTTTATTGCATAAGCTTTCTTAGCATATTGAAGTTAATGGAATCAGTATGGAAAAAACTTTCTTATAAGTAATGAAACACAAATATGTAGGCAAGTACCTCGGTGTTTAGTAGGTTTTTTTTTATTTTTTATTCGATGACAAAATATCCCTTGACTGCGATCTCACCTGATGGTAAGTGACGATGCAGTCTAAGATGGTAGCGGGCTAACTTGGAAGGGGTAAAGCAGTGTAAATTCAACCCATACCCCTTATCGGTTTCTACACGCCATCGTGCCGGAACGCTAAATCGCTTGGCGGCACGTCTTTGACGGTAGGGTGGTAACTAGCCACGGCCAAAGCCTCCCACCAGACCAGACCAGAGACAATTTAGAAATTATAAATTCCCAAACTGCCTCCGCCGAGAATCGAACCCGAGACCTCCCAGTTATAAGACCACAGCGCTCACCACTGCGCCAGGGAGGTCGTCAAAAAAAGGTAATATTTTACTAACATTATACCTAATCCAAAAAACTTTTCGTGGGTCACATTTTTATTTATAGATACCCTAAGGGGTTTCTAGTTAGGCTTAACATAACGACAGGCCCTTGAAGGATATAGCCAACAAGGACAGGACGGATTTACTTATCCTACTTAGTTGGTGTCATCCACTATTTTAAATACAGATAACCTCATCCTTAATTTGAAAGCCAATCATCGCTCACATCCCACTGGCATTTTTCCGTAACATTTTTTCCTGAACTAATTTTCATTCCAATCTTACTACAAATTTCAAAAATTGAAAATCGAAATCGCTACATTTATTGTAATTTTTTTAAACAATTATGGTATGTATGTACCTTATTTTATTTTAATACTATAATATTATTTATAATTATAAAAACCGGCCAAGTGCGAGTCGGTTTTAGGGTATCGTACCCAAGCCTATTGCTAACTCTCCGCTGTCTACTCGTCAATCTGTGAGCGGGCTGTAAGCTCATGAACCGGAATATATATTATGTATATAAATTATACATATATCTGTGGTGTCAGGGAGAAACATGATAACTCCAAATAAGTCGTTACGCAGACAATCACTTATTAGTTTTTTTTTGCCAACTTTAAATAGGGAAAGTTAAATAAGGAAACAACTCCTTTTGTTAATCACTATATATTAATTATTATCTTTAAGATTAATTTGACCACATACCCATAACTGTATTGTTTTTCAAGATAATGCCACTTAAAATATAAAAACGCCAAAAATGGAGTTAAGTATCATGTTTCTCCCCGTCACCACAGATATATATGTATAGGATAGACAGATACTTGAATTTTTCACAGAATATGTATTTCTATTGCCGCTATAACAAATAAAAAAAGTTTAAAATTAAAGAGGTTTACAATCAATTATTTATTTGCTCGATCTTAATAATAGGTATTAAATCTTGTACGATGGTACGGAACCCTTATTGTGTGAGCCCGACTCACATTTGGCAGGTTTTAGTCATGCCGTGCAACCATCGGCTTATATTCATTCGCTGCGTGCAACTGTGTAAGAAAATCATATTCATTGTATAAAGCTAATAAATTAAAAGAAAAAAAAATTTTTTTTTTTTAAAACAAGCTTTTATTTAAATGCGCTAAAAAGAATAAAATAAATTTTTCTTTTAAAACTTTTACTATTAACTTGTAACGTCATTACACAATTTATATGCTATAAAAGCTTGTCGCGAGATATAAGAAGGTACTCGTATTTACGTAAAATTAAAATCCATCAGATCAATTTATTTAATTTACTTGTTTATCCATACATGTTATATTATATGTATGATCAAGTAAGAGTTGTCTGTATCGTTTTCTTATTAAAACCTATCTGTCCTATAAACCTGTTAGATAGAGTCAAAACATCAGGTTACAAAAACTAAAATGGAGTGTGTGTACTAAGGAAGGTGTGTGTTAAGGAAAACTTATCGCTAAAAAGCGTGGTGTGTAATAATATAAACATATAAATAAACTAAACCAATACGATATAATAATAAAATTGCATTAATTCATAAATAATGTATATACGGAATCTGTATACTCTAAAATCTGTGATATCAAACATAAGATTTTAAGGTATCAAATGAATGCGATATTCATACACTATTGCATGGCTGATATTTTCTTAGCATTTGATTACAATAAACTTATGAAAAAATTTAATATTATGTAAAATGTAGCCCTTTTCTCACGAATACCTCCTTTTGAGTGTATTTTAAATACATTGACTAGAATGAAATTCCACCTACATAATATTTTTAGTAAACTAAGACAAAGCATTTCATTTCATTCATTCATTTCATTTTAAAAAGCATCGAATTGAAAATCTTCTCCTTGTTGACCATCGAAATAAGATATACGTACATATTTCGATGCGACTGACAATTTATTTACTTACATGGTTTTGACGTCATAATTCGTAATAACTAATGGTGTGCGTTTCGAATTTTTGAATATCCCGTGCTTAATTTGGGTTCATAAAATTGTGAAACTAAAAAAGATTAAAAAATGGATGGTTTAAATTAAGTAATCCGCAAATAAATATGGCGAGATTCACATTAATGTACTTAAGTACTTAGTAAAAAAAATGCATACATAATTGAAATAGAAATCATTGATCTAAACAAAATAAATGCTTTCAACTGCAAGGTGGTTCCAAAGTTAATTATACGTAAAATAATCTGACACGCGATGTCGTTATCAGCAGATCTCCATCGAAAAATTTGGTTTCTATCACGACATTCCCACTGGAAATAGAAAAAAATAATAATGTAGCACAAAAAGTTTTAAACAATAAAACGAAAAGCATTGCTCATATAGCTTCGTATCCCCTACTAATCGGTCGGTTTGTCCTTCAATCACGCAGCATCGGAGCAATGGATCGATGTTAACGGTTCAATCCCCACCTGTTCCACTCTGGTTGTATCTACGTCTAACAGAAGCTTTAGCGCTTATTTACAGAGAATATTAAAGTTTTTTTTTAAGCTGGTGTTTTATTTTTTAATAAATTTATTTAATTTACTGACTCATAGTGTTTTCTATGTTTCTAAAGTTACCCACCCACCTCTACTGTACCAATCATTCAATCCATTTTATATCATTCATTCACCTTTGCCCATCTCTACAATTTATAGACAATCTAGGGTTTTGAAATGTCACATTCTCTGAATTTGTGCAAATAATTCCAAACAAGAAGTGTTTGTTTACTCAAATAACTAAGAAAAAAAAAAAATTGACTGTATGTATTTCTCAGGTTGCGTGGGAGGGATTGATAGAGGTTTCTCTTGCTCGTATGCCATTTAAAAGTATGTGCTGCTACTGTTAGTTTTGATTCTTACTTGAGTACATTAGCAGGCATCATCTGTGATTCAGGTGCGGACTCTATGATAGACTGCCAGGTGTTGGTGGAATTTGGAATGACATAGCCAAACTCAAAGAACCACTCTTCCAGACATCTTCCCTTGAATAGCACTTTCTGAAACAGACATAAAACTAGAGGAGTATCTCTAAATTGGTTAAAACAATGATAATATTATTCCTCTGTGACTATGTACCCTTACAAAAAAGCAACAGTTGTAACATACATTTTAAGTTTAAATGCATTTTTTGTTGTTATGTTGAAAATCTACTAGGTCAATTTTGATGCAATTTTTTCAATTACATAGAACTTCATTATAAAATATGGCAAGTTCCAACATGGTTTATTACAGTTGCAAGGGTTGACCTCTTGCAAACATAAAGCGTATCAGAATTTGCACAATTAGATTTTTAAATTTTATATGTCATCAAACCTGCTCCAATCTGAATTTATCCATAGACTCCACTGAGCTGAAGTTCATTTCACGAGATACGACACGACATTTGAGGATGCGTTTTGGCACTCTCGCCTCATGCTCCACTTCTGGGTTCGACATGTCTTCATTGTGTTGCCAGAGAACTTTACCTGTAATAAACTATGTTTAAATATATTTAGTCTAAATAATAATATACTCAATACAAAAATAATTTGATGTTTTTTCCTTCTGGAGTATGTTTAACAATACATTTACATTTATTACAAACATAATAATGGAATAAAATTTCTTTGTATGTAAAATATCTTGTCATTAAAAATGTTTCTTTGTGTAAGAAAAAACAAAATAGCATACAAAAGATTTTATTAAAAGTAAGAAATTAATTTGAAATTAAGAAAAGTGTGTAAATTAAAATTATTAGGTACCAGAACCTTATATTTACTTACCTGTGTCTACATCTCGCAAATTCATGTGATTACTGTATAGTAAAGTTTTTAAGGGAATTAATTAAAACAGGTATCAATGGCCATATGGTCTTACACCTTAACATAAAAATAAAGTTTGAAATAATATGACAAAGGATACATTTGAAAACCATTGAGGATTGATTTGATTCGTTCTTGTTCGGGTTCATCGGCTGGCATAAGCTCCGTCATTGCCTTCAGCACCTACAGAACTTCAGGAACTAGCAATATTAATAGAGATCTAAAATAGAATAGCAGTCTTTCAGTAATTACTCATAACCAAAAACCAATTTTTGTGGATAAGTCAGCACTGTATGATATCAGGAATTAAAGCACTCAGTTAACAAAAATAAATACTCGTCAGCAGTGATCAATTTTGAGGAATTTGTATAAAAATTCAATACAATAGAAATTTTGTGAAATATTATGAACCACACAATGTACAAACTACAAACAAATATTGGCATTTGTTTGACAGATCAAGAGTCAAGACACTATACTCGGACTTATAATTCGATTCCACATTTGACATTAGCTACTGTCATTTTGTAAAATAATGATACCACATATAATAGTGTAGTGATGAACACAAAAATCGATAAACAATCGCGATTTATGTTTATGTAATCATAATATTGGTGTGCCAATTAAAGACTAAATTATTGATTTTTATTTAAATAAATACATAATTATTCATAATAATTATTTATTAATTAGTAACCGCTGCTTTATTTTATAAAAAGTTAATATTTTTGTTTTTTATATTAAAAACAAAACTTATAATAAAAGAGCCTATATATCCCATGTTGTCAAAGAAGAGGAAAAAATGAGTAGGCTAGATATGTTAATTGACAATATCACAGACACATTTATAATAAATGTTACAGAAAGTGACAGCGATAGCGATGACGGCGACGATTTATAAAATAAAATATTACCATAATACATCTATTTGTTTTATTTCTCATGTTCCTTCATTTTCACATTTATTTATTTATTTCACACACAATTATTAAAGAAAACTCTCAGATCCTTAATAAAATTAATCGTCATAACTCATAACTAAATTATCCGATCAGAAATATTTAATTTCCTGATATAGTACTTAGTTTCTATTAAAGTAGTAGTTGTTTAGATATACTACTATAAACGAGAGAAATCGATCCGGAAATATTCCATTTCCGTATCGAATAATTTCGCAACGTCACTATTTAGTACTTGTCATTACGTTGCAACACTGAAATTGTCAAATCTGGAATCGAATTAAAATTCCGACTATAGAGATGTGAGACGAACGGTTTATTCATTCGAACTATTCGGTTATTAAAAATACAAAAATATTTTTTGAAGAATATTATTTATGTAAAACAGTTGCTGATTATTGTATTTTTTTAGCTAATACACTAGCTAATCGTTCTAATCATTCGAATGAAGAATATAACATTACCAATGCCAAATCGAGTGAAAGTTCAAACTATGTATCATTCGTTTATCATTCGATATTTCTATAATTCTATAAGCAAATCACTCGAACAGTTCAGTGTTTCATGTCAGGCTGACATAGTTGACATTTACTCTTGACACATAGGTATTTATTAATAGTAATCTATGGTAATAGGGTATGTGGGTCAGGCCGTAGATTTTGCCACTTTTTTTCCTTCCCTCTTGTCTTCTTAAGTTTTTACGATTTTTATGATCGGTACATGGATTTAAATAATAAAGATCCATGAATTATTGTATAGGTACTCGAGACCGCAAAGTTCTTCCACGTTTTAATAGTAAATTAATAAAAAAAAAAAATATTTATATAATCCAAAAGGAGCTTTTTGCAAATAATCACTATGTCCTTTGTAGGGGTGGCATAGCATTTCTTCATGCTGTATCGTATTTATTGCGTTTACAATTTATATAATTTCTTCCTTATAATCTTTATGAAATTGGCTTACATCTAGTGACAATTTTATTTGCTTTAATTATTTTTTATATATATTATTGAAATTTTTAATTTTGGTAAGAAATTCGATATTTATGTAACTTTTTGTATGTAACGCTTCATAGCCATTTGTTTTTAACTAATCATTTAATTAGAAACATTTTTCTATTTCGCAACATAGCCATAGAAGATCATGTGGTTGTCCAAACAACTACGGCTATTTTGTTAAATTTCGTCGAATTTTTTCGTGGATAGAGTGACACGGTCACGTCGTTACGGAGGTTGTTTTTGAAGATTTAAACGTAAGTACTCAACTTTTTACCAATATTTTATCAGAAATTAGTTTTACGGTCGTAAGTTATTATTAACAGTCCTAATTTCAATTGGAAATATTGCATTTATAATGAGTTATCACCGATAAGATACCAGAAGTTCATGCTTATGTAACGTTTATGTAACGCTTATCTAACGTGTTACATTAAATTTTATGTAACGTTACATAAAATACCCTTAAAGCTTAGTGTAGGTGAGAGACGAGGACTTGCCATTTAGGTTAGCACTTTTTTCACAAAAATAATTAGTAGTTAGGAGCTATGTCCAATAGGTAGATACCAATCTACGCTACTATTATAAAGAGGAAAGATTTGTATTTTTGTGTGTATGTTTGTAATGAATAAACTCAAAAACTGGACAGATTTGGCTGAAATTTAAAATTAAGATAGATTATACCTTAGATTAAAACATAGGCTACTTTTTATCCCCAAAAAAGTATAATTCCCGCGGGATCTTGAAAACTAAATTCAATATATAAACAACATAAATAATTATTTGTTCACAGATGCCTCCAAAATCAGTTCAGAGCCTTACAGTTATTATAACAGAATAAAAACTATTTCTTTATTTTACTGTTGTGTTTTTATTCACAGTTCTGTTCTTAGCTTTACAATTTTAGGTAACGTTTTTATGTAACGATTATGTTATTGTTACATAAAATCTGTATAACAGTTTATGTCACTAAGTGGCAAAAGGAGACGGTCCAAAATTGTATGGAGCGTGGGACAGGTTTTGTACCAGTAATAAAATAAAATAAAATAAAATATTAAAGCATTTTTGATCGATCAAATCCACGAACTCATCTTAATTTCAATGCAAAATATTATTTATTTTCTGCACGTAAGGCAACATAACATACGTATCATGGCGGGCGGATTCATGTTTCTGACGTTAGCTGTCAAAATATCAAGAGGTCATTGATCTGCATTTGAAGAACATAATAAATACCTACCTGTTTGTGAATTACATATTGGATACATACCTATTATTTTATGATACGATCATCGCCAGAGAAAATCCACAAGAAACATAAAAAACGCATTCACGAGTTCACAACACCACAACAAAGCTCGGAATCAGTGATGTTGCGATTGTAATAGTCTATCGATAGTATCGTGACTTCGAAAATCAGTCATACAATCGATAGTTCTATAGATACTATTTGCACGTGACAATTAGTATCGACACTATCGATTCTATCGATTTAAAAAAAAGAGTAAATACTATTGGTCAATAGTATCAATAGTTATCTCAATAGTATCGATAGTAACGGTCGCAAGTCTGTCGATAGGTTCGATACTATCGATAGTATTACTGAAGTATCGATACTATTGACAGTTTTATGTCATCGATAGTTAGTAATATCGCTCAAGCTCAATAGTATCAATAGTATCGATAGTATAGGTAACTAGTCTGTCGATAGGTTCGATACTATCGACAGTATCGATTGCATTACTCTCGATAGTATTATCACGTGCAAATAGTATCGATAGAACTATCGATTATATGACTGATTTTCGAGGTCAACTATCGATAGCGCAACTCTCGATAGTTCTGCAACAATACTCGGAATAAACAAAAAATATCACGTCACTTGTCAGATAACTCAGAAATGACATTTGACAGACTTGCGTCTAGGGTACCTACCTACTGCCTTCTCTGTGGTTGAAACGTAGCCATCTTGTAAGTGTTGTGAACAGTACCGAAAAACTTGAAATTACATTTTTATTTTTGCAATTTATTTATTATGATTATCTAATTGATTTTATTGTTAGTGATCTCTTTGTATTTTTTGTTTTTTCGTGGTATATGGTACACGAGTAGTCCCAAAATGGACCGTCTCCTTTACGGCCTGACCCATGTACCAGGGTAAGGCCGTAGATTTTGCCACTTTTTGTAAAAAGAAAATGTCCCTTAACTTGACATGCGTATTAAAAATCGAAGTACTGCGTAAATTGTTATGCAAGTATCCTAATTGGGTTAGGTAGTTCTTAAACTCCTATAGTGCATTCTTAAATTGAATGTATGTCGTATATTTAAAAAAATACAATGATTTAAAACTGACCTTACCCCGAAATTTTGCCCAAAATAAGCTGTCTTTTTGATCCAGTCAAGTATTTGGCTCGTTATAACTACATTATTTCTATTTAAAGTCCTAAATTACTATGAATATCTGAAATGTGAATAGATTAAGCAATTACATCCTGGGTTCCATGTATTTAAATATGCGTTTTTAAATGTTTTATCGCAATTCAAAATGTTGTCTCCTTATTTTCACTTATTACGTTACTATTTTGTATGTTACCAAAATTGGGCATCTAAATATTCAATAACTTTAGGGTAGTATTTTATAATGGCACTGGCCACACTAAAGATTCCGGCAACGGAATAAAAAAAAAGAAACCGCCATTTTCTAGCCTGTGGAATTTTATCAAAGGGGTGCGCGTGTGTTTCGTCAGCAGCTTTTTTTTGTGAATTTTGGTGATTTTAAAAGTAAATAACAGTTTTTATTGCACACATTTATGTGTTATACTTAGCTAAAGTGATTTATAAAAACATGATAATGTGTATTTGACTAAAATCGTCTCGCATTTAGTAATTATTCCTGTTTAAAACCTCAAAAATTATGCTTCGACGTTACTTTTATGTGACTTCTATGTTACTGGTAACGTTGATTGTTATTTAGTAACGTTGAAGTGTTGTAAAGGTTAATGTACACATTCTGCCAGGAGCGGATTTTTCAAATAGTTCTTTTAAATAAAGAATGAGTTTAAAAGAAGATGAGTTAATTGAAACTCATCTTCGTAATAATCACAATAATGTACCTTTATTTGATAAACAACCAGAGAGTTTTGGTTACTAAATTCCATTGATGATAGTTTAAAAAAATATATTTTTCCTATTACTGAATTCTCTCTCTTATCTCTGAATGATCGGCGATTATAAAAAATGCTATACTTACAAGTTTATTACAAAAATCTCCTCCTTTTTTGAAGTCGGTTAAAATAAGTACGTTATGTAATCAGCCTTACAAACACTGTGTTACTTTCACGTTACTTCTACGTTACCGTAACATAGGAGTGTCTATGTTACTCTATGTTACAAAGTGGCAAAATCTACGGCCTTACCGTAGACAGAGAAGGCAATAGACCAAGGTACTGTGTAACCGCGACTGAAATAGAGATAACATGACGTAACGATGACGTCACATGACAAGTTCGAGTTTAATGTTGCCACAATAACTGCACTCCCCTAGTACCCCAAATTAGATGGAAAATTCTCCCCAGGATTTTTAAATAAAACGACAAAACAGATGCTGAACTGTTTTATTTTTTAAATAACATACCTACACATATAAGGTTGTCTGGGAGAGACATACCTATTAGGGTAAGCTTCTATTTTTTACATATATCTTAATATTGTGTGCAATAAAGAATTTATTATTCTTTATTGCACACAATATTAACTTCAACCACCACTTAAAAGTATAAAATAATTTTAGTTTGTACACGTAAGTCGGTTTTTTAAAAATATTTTTTTTTATACTAAAGTTTTTTAATGTACTTTCATAGGACCAATTCACTAGATAATTATTTGCTCCTTAAAAAAAATATTGAAATGCCGAATAGAAATTTAGCATATGTGAGTCACTTTGAAAAAAGATGTATGTAACACAAAGGAAAATTTTTTTTCGTTACTAGTAAGAATGTTACACAAAATAATTTGTAATGAACAGTTAAAATTTTCCTTCGATCGAGTAATGCTATTGAATTAAAAGCAACAAAAATTGTATATTTAGTCATCAAAATCATCATTAATGAAATTAACAGTATATTCCTTTTTTCAGGCAGTCGTATAAAACTGCAACTCTTCATAGTTTAAGTTAATAATTATTTAAAAAAAACATTAAAAGTCTGCCTCTAGCTATTTAAAAATGGCTTTAAAAATTAAGAACTTTGTAAATAAAATAATTCTTAAGATCGCCAACAGTTCTCGACTGGTTGTTGGACATTCGAACGAAACTTCAGGATGATTCAGAACAGTAACCGACACTATCTAACTGAATACACTTTAATCATCGCCGACATATATTATATTCTAGTATCCATCATCTTTCTTTTCTTTTCTCATAATATTCATTTCTTCCATCACGACTTTATTTTGTTTCAACAAAAATTAAAAAAAAAATTGAAAAAGTAGCCAAAGTAACCCGCCGTTACGGTATGTCAGAGGACATTACTAAAAAAAACCTATCTCCGTGCCAAATTTCAGCCATATCGGTTTAGTGTGGCGTATTGAGTAACAAACATCCATATGTTTGTTACTCAATCACGCCACACTAAACCGATATGGCTGAAATTTGGATGTATGTATGGATGGCCCTACATACATTCAAACTTTCACATTTATAATATAAGTAGGATAGGGAAAATCGGGACATTGTATAGGTACCTAAAGCTGGCAACACACATAGATACTAAATTTTCTTATTAACTGTCAGTTTGTTGGGCACAAAAGTGTGTCGACCTTGAAAAAAACTGGTTACACGATGAGGGACAAAAAATTGGGTAGCTGCGTCTCTGTTTATCACATTAATAACTTTATCTCTGCTCTCTTTTTAGTGTGAGTGAGAAAGAAATCGTCACTGACTCTATGTCTTCTCTCTCTACGGGCCTTACCCACCAATGAGGATAAGTTCTAAAACGTGAAATAATCGTTTCGTTCAACGCACTGTTTGTTCTGTAATCCGTAGTTCAAAAATATATACTTTTGATTTTTAAGTTAAACCGGTTGCAGATAAACAAAATCATATATTTTTATTAAAAGTGTATTAAAGTCAATAAAAATAATTAAACATAAAAACTTACCAAATCATTAAAATTATTTTTGTAAAACTTGAATTTTGTCGCAGGAGATGAGTGAAATGAAATTGTTAAGTTCAAAAATAAAATGGATGACAATTGACAGATCGTAAAAAGTGGTAAAAGAAAAGAACAAGCGAAGTGAATAAATTAATTGGACATTTTTTGTGTATGCCTAATTTGTTTTCTAAAAACATTGCCTTAGGAAATTGAACAAATAACGAATGTTTCATCTGGTGCCTTTAAGTTAGTAATATTAAATGATTAGCAACTATTAAGAATCGATAATTATTAATTTCTATGAACTCAAAAAGCGAAACTGACGAAGCTTCAAGGTAAATTCGTCGTCACAGGGGATATACTTTTTTTAAATTTTCTTTAAAAATAGTTATTGCGTTGTAAGTTTTAATACAATTGAAATTTTGTGATGTGTACTTTTTATTTTATTAACGCAATACTACGTAAATAAGATGAGCTTATAGGTTAAGCATTACTTGCCATTTTCGATCTTTGTTGACAAAATGACAAAAGGAAGAATACCTATCGAATGGGTCTTAGTCCATATTAATTTTATATTTCAGGGGGAGCGAAGCATCATCGTCAAATAACGAGCAAACCCCAAATAATTCCAAGAGTCACACAGAAGCAGGTTTATGTGCGGATACAAGTTCGAACAAAGCTCAGGACATTATGAAGCGTGCCGCCGCGAGACAGTTGATTGAAAGATATTTTTACCAGCTGGTTGATGGCTGCGGAAACCCTAACTGTGACAACCAGTACTGTGCATCCAGCGGAGAGGTGGGTGTATTCTGCTATCAATCCAATTTAATAATGATATGTTTTCACAAATCTATCCATTTTAAATATAACCATCACCTCTTTCTTGACTGGGATTAACCACATGGAGTACTTAATTCAGTTTGGCACTCATTCACTCAAGAATCGTCCATAGTGGTCCATTTTTGCCACTTACTTGACAGGATCAGTTTAGCTTCAGCATATTTCAGCATATTTGACATCTGTCAACGTCATAGGGTGCAGACGTGTGTTCGAGAAACTTAATTTAATTTGTTGAAATTAAATATATTAATTTGGTTTCTTTGGCAGTTTTTAAGTATAAACAGTTTGAAAAGCAACTCTTTTATCTTTTAATGAAAGTTATTTACTAATTTGGTGCAGTGATTAACATATTTCACAATCGAACGTGTGGCGCACATAAATGAATACGTTATGAAGGTTTTTTGATAAAACTATACCTTCCTATCTTTTACACGCAACTGGATAACAAATAGTATGGAATTTTCCTGCTGCAGTATACTCAATCATGATGCCCGGGACCCGCTCCATTGTATCTACTGTGGTTCCAAGTTTCATATTGCCTGTGTTTTACCCTCGAAGGAAACTAACTGGACTCCCGATGAAAGCGTTAAACTTACCTGGTGCTGTCCCTCCTGCATTGCAAAACAAAAGGATAACAAAGACGATACGCCGATTCGGAATGTTACAAAGCGCAACAAGCAAAAGAACCCGGATAAGTGTACCACTTCATCGTCACTTTCAGCTGATGAGTCAGGATTACTTGCTAACACCGACTTGAGCCACCAGCGACTACTTGAAGAGTTTCGAAATGTCGTTAAGTCGGAAATTCGTGAGGCTTTTTCCAGTTTTAACAAGGTTGTCGAGGATTTGAGAAGTGAAGTGTCTACACTGCAGAGCTCCGTGAGCTTCTTAAGTCAAAACTATGATTCTATGTGTAAGAAAATGCAAGGTTTTGAAACCAAGATGAAGTCGTATGATACGTTAAAAGCCGATCATATTAACTTACAGTCGTCCGTATCTTCAATCCAGGCCGATGCGAATAAAAAAGAACAATGGGTTCGCCGGTCTAATATTGAGATTATCGGTATTCCTGAGTCTAAAAGTGAAAACCTAATGGATATTGTATTGAAGCTTTCTAATATTATGGATTCCCAGATTTGCAGTAAGTCAGACATTGATTTTGTTACTCGTGTGACACCTAAACAAAATGACTCAAAAAAGCCTCGACCTGTAGTAATTCGTTTCCTCTCACGTCACAAAAAAGATGACCTCTTAGCAAGGTTACGTGAGAAGGCACTGAAGGCTAGTGACCTTGGTTTCATCGGTAATAATAATCGCATTTACTTCAATGACCATCTGACCAGTTTCAATAAGTCTCTTTTGAGGAAAACTAAAGAACTGGCTCGTGAAAAGAAATACATGTATACATGGGTAAAAAACTGTGCTATAATGATAAGAAAAACTGATACAAGTCCAGTTTTACATATTACTTCTGAAACTGATTTAAAAAAATTGTAATAGGTGTCATAGTAATATACTCGATATTGATAGAGCGATTGAAGTTTTTTATGATATTTTGAATAATATTATTGCTACCTATGTACCCACTAAAACAGTTGTTGATAATAACATGTATCCAGTTTGGTATTCGCCTGCCCTTAAAAAAATCATAAAAGAAAAACTTAAATTTCATAAAAAATGGAAAATATATAACAATTACGAGGACTATAGCTCCTTCCGGTGCCTTCGGGACAGACAAAAGAGGGTTGAAGCGGAATGTTACACTAGATATTTAGATCGTGCGGAAAAAATTCTCTTAAAGAACTCTAATTATTTTTGGACATTTGTAAAATCCAAAAAACAAACTATAGACTTACCTGATAGACTTTACTTGGATAATGTTACTGCAAACAGTGGTCAGGAGATAAGTGACCTGTTTAACAAATACTTTAATTCCTCTTTTGAACCTAACTCCTCCTGTCCTACATCCCTCGCTTATAACCCATGCAACTCCACAAATGAAACATGTATCAGCCTCTCGTCTGTTAATATTTCTCTGTCAACTGTTAAAAAATACCTAAAGTCACTTAATATCAATAAAGGGTCTGGACCCGACGGAATACCGCCCCTCTTTCTAAAAAAATGTTTTCATACAGTATCTGTTCCATTGTGTATTTTATTTTCTCTATCTTTGAAAACAGGTAACATGCCCACATATTGGAAGCAATCATATGTTGTTCCTGTTTTTAAAAATGGTGACAAGCATGACATTAAAAATTATCGACCTATTTCTAAAATTAGCTGTATTCCTAAATTATTTGAGCACATAGTTTATGATAATATGTTCCCAATTTTGCGCCCCTTGATCATAAGTCAGCAACACGGATTTGTTAACAGAAAGTCAACGGAAACAAATTTATGTGAGCTTATTGATTTTGTTACTTCGGCAATGGATAGCGGTTTTCAGGTTGACGTCGTATACACAGATTATTCTAAAGCCTTCGATAAAATTTCCCATAATATTCTTATTTCTAAACTAAAACATATTGGTGTACATGGGGACCTGCTTCGATGGATTGAATCATACTTGTTCAATCGTAGTCAGGCTGTTACAGTCAAAGGATACTGTTCATCGTTCATCCCTGTCCCCTCAGGTGTACCTCAGGGCTCCCATCTTGGTCCGTTATTTTTTAATATTTACATAAATGACATTATATCTGTTTTCAAACACTCAAATTTCTTGCTTTATGCAGATGACAATAAGATTTATAAAATCATAAGAAGCGTAAATGATTGCATTGACTTACAAAAGGACCTAGATTCACTATGTCATTATTGCTCCCAAAACTCACTGTTTTTAAATATAAAAAAGTGTAGTATTATAACATTCACTAGAAAATGCAAACCTATAAACTATGATTATAAACTAAAAGATGAAATCTTGAACAGGGTGTCCTCTGTGAAGGACCTTGGCGTAATTTTAGATAAAAAGTTACTTTATGATGAACACATTAACCATATATCTAGTAAGGCTTATAGGATGTTGGGGTTTGTCTTAAGGATTTCTAAAGAGTTTAAACTACCGTCAACACTTATTCTTCTTTATAACTCGTTTGTAAGATCTACTCTGGAATACGCTTCCACTGTTTGGAGCCCTCAGTATAAGGTACATAAAGAAAAAATTGAAAGGGTCCACAATCGATTCGTAAAACGGTTATCTTATTATATATCAAATAATACTAATAATGACTGTCCCCGTATGCCTATTTCAGCCACTAGCAGACGGGTTCAAAGAGATCAAATTCTTTTATTTAAGCTCCTGAATAATGGTGTTGACTCCCCTTATCTACTTTCTAAAATTTCTTTAAAGTGCCCACGGTCTACCTGTCGGCATCCAAAACTATTTTATATTGCACCATGCAAGACAAAGTATGCTACTAATACATTTATTAGAAGAAGTTGCAACCAATTTAACGTGCTATTTTCGGAAAATGACATCTTTCATCTCTCTCTCTCCAAATTTAAATTAGCTATTAAGGATACCTTGTCGAAAACCGACTAGCTACAAGTTGGTCGGTTTTCGGCAAGTTTCTGTTTAAAAAATTAATTTATAACTTTTGTTCTCCCTTTCTGCTGCACCTGTTTGTTGCGTTGTCGGATTAATGTAATCTATAAGTGTTATATAGTCTTTGGAAACTATTTAGGTTTAAGAATTATAAATCTGTTTTTAGATTTAAGACAATTAACACTGTATGTTTCCATAAAATAAATAAATAAAAAAAAAATAAAATAAATATACTTGAAATTCCCATAAATTATTTTTCTCTGGCATTAGATGAGGTCAGAAGCAGAATATGCATTTGGGCTACAAGCCCACTGTAAAATTGTGGTGCTGATAATCTGCAGTCTACATCAAAATCTAGTACAATGGATGATAAATGCAATATCACTACTTGAAGTATTTGATATTGTGTACAATAAAAAGTACTTCATGCATTCACAACAGTTACACAGTAGGCATAAAAGCAAAGTGTTTTAATAGGCAAGAAACCTGACTCCAAATGAAGCAGCAGCGGAAGCAATTAAGTTATTCTACAAAGAAGCACGTCTCTGTGACACTTTGCCCAATAAAGTTCCTAGGACAGAGGTCAATAGTGGGTGTGATCCTAATACAAGGTTAGTATTCATCTCCGATATTATGTTTTTGAGATATAAAATGTTATTAGTCATTAATAGAAAAGCCAAAACACATAAATTATTTTTATTCAAAGAATCAGTCCATTTCTTTTTATGAATAAAGAAATATAAAAAATGTACTGAACTGATATATATCCACCGTTCAATGGTTCAATGGCACAAATGTCTTTGTCTGGTGCCGCCTGCGTCCAGTGGCTCCCTGCAATTAGCTTAATGTTGGTCCACCTAGTGGGGGGCCTGCCAACACTGCACATCCTGGTGCAGTGTCGGCACTCCAGTAACCAATCAGTAGCCTAAGCACGAACATTTTAACTTTCAAATAGTAAAGGTGAAGTTAACAGCAAAGCATGAAAATGACACGAGTGCTCCTGTCATATTCATTCAAAATTTCTTGACCATTCGAAAGATAAAATGTTCATGCTTAGGCTACAGCTCTTTGGACACTGTACCTTCAGGGAATAATAATAGGCACGCCTCAGCAGTTGTAAACTACAAAAGTAGTCTAACCCAAATCTTCTTTATCGGCCAATAGATGACACTACTGTGTTCTTGCATGAAACATCTCGCTCTCTCCATCGCTCACTGACCCTATGTCCAACAAATTCTAAACCAAAATTATTTATTTCACATGGACCAACATGTGAAATTTATGACAGATCAAGACTACAACTGGTTCGGAATGCAGTTTTGTTTTTTATTAGGATTATCATAATATTTATCTGTCCATCTCTGTAGCGTGTTTTGTCTGACAGTGGTTTTAAGTGACTTTAAAATTCCAGCACACCATGCACAACATCGAATATAGTAATGAAAAGTGAAGCGGAGTGTAGAAATGACTCCGCCTCATGTAGCACATCACCATTCAAACCACACTCTAGTCAGCAAGACGATTGCAAACTGCATCTCAGACATAATAGTAAGTATATAGTTGGCATATATAAAATGTCACTATCATCGTTACCATCACCCTATTTGCGTCTACGTCTATCTTGCAAAATTTGCCCAAAAACAGCTTACTTCCATACTAAAAACTATAATCGTCGCGTAAATAGCCATGTAATTGTAATGAGAATGCATCTGCTGCTGTTGAACTACTGTCACGTTGCTAGTGACCTAATGTGAAAGCGCACTAAGATAACATGTATCCATGTAATCGAGAATTGGTAAGGGAGAGTGATTGTGCAATTGCAATTTTACTTGGTGGAGGCTTGGTACAGGCTTGTGGAGGTCCATGCAAGAGACCTACGTCCAGCAGTGGACATCGATAAGTTGATAAAGAAGAAGAAGAATCTTACTTGGTACAAATAAGAAGTTGCTTAATCTTCAGTTGCTGGAAATTTATCAACATTGTAAACTCTAACTAATCCTTTATGTGGCTTTACAGTTGTTCAAAATAATTAACTAATTCAGTATTAATTAGTCATGTCTCTAGATTCTAATTAATTATTTTATCTTAATCTTATGCATTACTTAATGATGCTTAGATCATTATCCTGATTCTTACTACTTTTAATGTAAGTTAATGACATTCAAACATTATCCTACTATTTTTAATGGAAGTTATTACAGTTGAGGTAGTCTCATTCGAACTTTAGTAGTGTAACAATGAATTTGTCAAGGGACTTAGTGGAGTATAAGCTAAGGACAAAACGTCTTATTCAGGCCTTGGATGAATTGCTCATATCACTGCTTACAGATGGTGTGCCGTTAACTGAGGAGCGTATATATGAACTGTGCGATGAATGTCTCCAAACCAAAAAGCCACAAGTTCTCATTAGAGCTCTGGGTGAAGCGTTCAATCAGCCTGCCATATTAGCCAGATGTTTTCAAAGGAAATTGAGCGATGGTGGTACTGCCGCTGAAGGAAAGAAGAAACCAGGTATGTTGAACACAATACATCTCTGCATAAAATTCCACACTCTTCTAACCAAGCGTGCTCCAACCTAGATATTGCAATTAAAAATATATAACGCCACGTTGTTATACTCCATTGTTTTAGATAAAGAGTCAGAAGCGATGTGCTCGTCAAGTGACCCAGATAAGGACGTGGACAGTGTGGCGGGGCCCGGCCTCGACGTGGCGTCGTGTCGCAGGGCCTTCCAGTACCTTGCCAAAGTACGTATGATTGATATCTATGACCCATAAATGCCCCACCCCTTCAGCAGTATTCCCAATATATAAAATAGTTAAAATTATCGGGAACGTTAAATAAGATTTTATTGATTTTCTGACATTTGACAGTTGTAACAAATTACTATGGCTTGTGTAGTACTGTTACATTCACATTTTTTTTTCTTTTAATATTTTAGGTGCCATCGGAATACTACAGTTCAGCGTTAGTCACAGCACTTACTGCGCTCGGGGAGAACCTGGTGATCGAGCTCCAGTTGCCACATTACAGGAAGATGAGCATGGACGATGTGGTCAACTGCTTTGTGATAGCCTTCGAGATACCCGACCTAGGCTGCAGTGAGTACCTGGAGATAGCGCTGCCGCTGCTGTGCTTGGCTGTGGAACACATGCCTGTCAAAGGTGAGGAGACTTTTACCCAAAATTTGGGGACCATTATTACAACATCTATACTTAATACTATAAAGTTGAAGAGTTTGTTTGTTTGAACGCGCTAATCTCAGGAACTACTGTTTTGAATTGAAAAATTCTTTTTGTGCTGGATAGTACATTTATCGAGGAAGGCTTTAGGCTATAGAAAATCACGCTGATCATAATAACAGAAGTTGACGTGGACGAGGTCACGGGCAACAGCTAGTAATTAATATTTGCGAACATTTTCAAAAAATCATAATGTAAATTAATGGAAAAATTGAAATAAAAAAGCTTATTATTATTATTGCCAAGCCAAGTTAAGGTTTTTTTGTTCAATGCCAAGTAACTTGAGAGGCTCGAGCCATAAAGGACTGATAAGATTTGCCATTTTTTATTTTATTTAATGCACTATTATTTCAGCACAAGCAAAATTAGCACGCGTTTGGGCGCAGCACTGCAAAGAGAGTCTGCGTCACATATTGGAGACGCTGCAGCAACTCATCACGCTGCGGGTGATATCCACCAACTATGTGCGACACTTCCAAGTGCAGGACGACGCCACTGTTACCATGGCCACTAAAGTTATGAAGGTACGCCCTGCTTTTATTGCTCACTTTTGGGCCACCCGCGAATAGCGAAGTAAATTTTTCCAAATTATAGAACCATTTTAAAACAAATAAATAGGAATTTTAATAATATTATGATACCCGCCATTATTATCAATAGTATTTTTTAAATTAAAAGGATTTCTATTGACTAAGTGCTCAGCCTCCAGGTAGAGCTGGAGTCTGACCTTACAATGAATATATTGAGAGGAATAACTAAGTATTACGGTTTTATTTCGAATACACATATTATATGTGGCAAAAACATAACCTCAAAATATTTACAAAAATATTTATTTTATTATAAAAGATACCTAACTAAATATTAATATAAACTAAAAATTGTCTGGCTGAGATGGGCCCAACGTTCTATGACAAATGGGCAATCTCCTTTACCCCTCGGATAAAAGTTATTCGGTGACTGGAATTTGTTTTTAATGTAAATAAATTGTTATTTTTGCAGATAGTTTATTATGCAAACATGCTAGCCGGAGTGATGGAGCCTAACACACTTAGAGAAGAGCCGATAGTGATTGCTAGTCAGTTGGACCCTTTAGGTGACGCGTTGGACCATTTGTACCCATTATCGTCTCTTAAGAGCATCAAGCAAGCGCCTTATGAGGACCCACTAGGTGAGAATCCATTATTATTTTTCTAATACCCTCACCTCTACAGTAAATAGATCTTCATCTAAAATTAATTTAATCCAGATGAACTGTCTATGCTTTTCGAATTACTTTTTTTTAAATATATAGGCTAGTGCTTGACTCCGATCTCACCTGATGGTAAGTGAAGTAAAATGGTGCGCGCTTGCCTAGAAGATGCCTATTCACTTTTGACTTTTGACCCAAGTTATAGTTAGTTGGAAAAAGGAACCCGGAAGGACTTTCCAAATTTTTGTGGTGTGATGACTAAAGATAAACATTTTGAAAATTTTTGTCTGTTCAATGTTTGGAACGACTGAACTGATTGTGATGAAAACACAGGTAGATAAAGAAGAATACAAGAAGTGATCTATGCTTCATTTTTATTCTGGAATTATTTAGGTTTCTTTCTCACCTGTTGCACTATTGTTGTTCCCTCTCCTAGCACAAGATTTTCGCTTATTTGGAGGGATAGGATAAGTCAAGTTCAGCTTGGCTAATAATCTTAAAAAAAAATACAAAAATAAATAAACAGAGACCACAAGAGCCACAAGTTTCCAATTTTAACTTCAATGTAATATAATTTGTTTTTTTTTTTTTTCAGCCATTGAATTAGATATAAATGTATTAGACGCTAGGAAACCTTATTTGCCATTTGAAGAATTTTATAACGAACCGCTTAGTGATACAGTAGAAATGGACATAGATTTAGCTAATTGTAAAACTGACATCGACGAAATAGGTAAGTTTGTTTCTTTAATTTTAATATTAACTGGATTTTAGTAGAATATTGAAAAACTTGAAGGTATTCTTTAATTTATCTGCCCACTAAAAGTTATTCACTAATGATTATTACTCGTCTGATATCGTCTGGAGGTCTGTGAATACTTTGCATTTTGGTGCGTTCGCCATTTCAGTAGCTTGGGACCGCAACGACTAAATGACGCGTACTACACAAAAATTAATAATTGCCAAAAAAATCTCACCGCCAGTTTGTATTTGCAGGTAATAAGTTCTCGTTCCTCAAATATCCGTTCATACTGACAGCCGCGACCAAATCCCTTGGTCTTTACTACGAGAATCGTATTCGAATGTACTCCGAGAGACGGGTGTCGCTGTTACAAGCGGTGGTGGGCGCGGCGCCGCCCATGCCCTTCCTGCGGCTCAAAGTGAGGCGATCCCACATCATCGATGACGCACTAGTTGAGGTATATCACAATATAAATATCGACTCTTGCTGTCACAAAATAAAGTGCAATTCAGATCGCACAGCGTTAACTTACCAGTAACTTTTATACTACTCTCGACGCACGTTTCGCCCCGACACCAGAGCACCCGAATTGGGCGAAACGTGCGTCGAGAGTAGTATAAAAGTCTTGTGTGGTGGTGCATGTGAGTGGTGGTGGCATTGCTTGTTTGGGAACTTGGCTTTTTTGCTTGGTTGGGGAGGTAAGCGGTGCTTAGCTTTTAACTGCATGTTTGACCATACAGGTTTTTTTTTCTGTTGGCGGATTATAGCAATATAATTCAAACTATTTTTTTGTTAATCATGAATTTCCGCAAAGTAAGGCCTGATTCTATCCAATATTTAAACTCCTTTATGTCTCATGGCATTTTTAAGTGCGCACTAATCTGACTTAAATATATTATTTTTGACATGATTATAATCTAAATGACTTGTAATTTGCATTAATAATTGTATTAAACATTATTAGAAATTATTATTATTTGATGCTAGAAGATATATGAAATGTAACGTTATGTATGTTGATTATTTGCTACGTATTAGAATAAAGGCTTTTTTATTTATTTATTTTATTTATGTCTCATGGCACAGTTGGAGATGATAGCCATGGAGCGCGCGCTGGACCTGAAGAAGCAGCTGGTGGTGGAGTTCGAGGGCGAGCAGGGCATCGACGAGGGCGGCGTCAGCAAGGAGTTCTTCCAGCTCGTGGTGGAACAGATCTTCAATCCCGACTACGGCATGTTCACGCACCGCCAGGACGAGCAGACCGTTTGGTATTTACGCTAAAACATTTAAGTTAGGCTTAACAACTCAACGGTTAGGGCTTTGGACTCCTTTTTCTGGATACAACGCAACGGGAGAATGGTTAGGGCTTTGGACTCCTTTTTCTGGATACAACGCAACGGGAGAATGGTTAGGGCTTTGGACTCCTTTTTCTGGATACAACGCAACGGGAGAATGGTTAGGGCTTTGGACTCCTTTTTCTGGATACAACGCAACGGGAGAATGGTTAGGGCTTTGGACTCCTTTTTCTGGATTCACGATTCGCATCTTAGGCACGCGCGTAACCTTTTGAAGTTATGTGAGTTTCAAGTTATTTTATTTATAGTAATGCTAGCTGATTCCCGCGACTTTGTCCGCGTGGATTTCGTTTTTAAAATCCCGCGGTAACTCCTTGATTTTCGGGAATAAAAAGCCTATGTCACTCCAGGTCTTCAACTATACCCATGCAAAAAATCGCGTCGATCCGTAGCTCTGTTGCAGCGTTATTGCAGGACAAACCAACAAGCAAACACACTTTCGCACCTTTATATTATATTCGTAAGGATATAGTTAAAAAGAGTAATGTAGAAAGTAAAAGTATGTAGGTACCTACCTCTGCAATATCTTGTTGTCATATTCGAGAGCTTCTGTAAGAAATCTCATTTATATGTTTTTAAGCTATTACATAGCTTCTATCGCGGGCCAGCGTGGAGACCGAATCCAGAAATTCCGTAACGAAAATAACCTGACACGGGACTCCTCTACGGTGAGCCGCTAGATGGCGTTGATAAAAAATGCTATGCAATAGCTTTACCGCAGCAGTCCCCCAGTCTTTTTTTTATAATAATAATAACATAATATCTTATTTCAGGTTCAACCCCACATCGTTCGAGACAGAGGCTCAGTTCACGCTCATCGGGATCGTGTTAGGCCTAGCGATATATAACAACATCATATTAGCGGTCAACTTCCCCATGGTGGTGTACAGGAAGCTCATGGGGAAGAAGGGCTCCTTCGAAGACTTGGCGGACTGGAATGGGGTAAGCAGTGGTCCATGGATAAGCATCCTAAAATCAATTGAGGACGGAAATCAAATTATACTCCAAGAGTGCGTATTGTATGGCAATCAAATTATTCAATAAATTGCCTGATAGTTTAAAAGAAAAGCCTATGCCTTCGTCTGGGTTGAAAAATTGAATATTTGGTTTTACGGGACTGATCTCACAAAGCTTCTTATAGGAGACGATTGTTAATCACCACAGGAACCACAGGAATCTCCCGCGCCAATACCCGCCACCGTGCACCGCCGCGCCAGCCGGCATCAGTTTATTATTTTGTCGCGCGGAAATATTCATTTTCTGATAACTCCTAAGATATTAATTTAAATTGTATCGTGTAAAGGGCAAATATGTTCTAAATTAAATACTTAAATATATGTATTCTGGTATATAATAATAGGTTTTCTGTGCGATAACTTATACTCTCTTAACCTGAGAAGTACATTTATTTGTTTATTTCAGACATTGTACAATGGCTTAAAAGACATGTTAGAATACTCAGGCAGCGATCTAGAAGAAGTATACTATCAGACGTTCAGGATATGTTACACAGACGTTTTTGGCAACAACATATTTCACGATCTCAAAGAAAATGGAGACAACATATTTGTTACGCAAGACAATAAAAGGGTGAGTCTTAAGTTATATAACTTATTTTTTATACCATTTCCTAAATAATTAAAAAAGAGAATTGGCTAAAATTTTTCATTTTAGACCCTTGACCCCAGTTTGCACCTCTGGTATTGTAGGTATTTTTTAATACCCGTTACATTTGCACCCATACAGCACTATTTGTTAATACAAATACTGCTGTGCTGCCCTTAACCTTCCACTTCTCTCCTTTTTAATTTTTAACTTTTTAAAAATTATTTGTTGTTATAGCGGCAATAGATATACATATTCTGGGAAAATTTCAAGTAGGTACCTATTACGGTTCATGATATTTAGCCCGTTGACAGATAGACGGACGGCTGGACGGACGGACAGTAGAAGCCCGGCTTAATAATAGGGTCCCGTTAGCACTCTTACTCATTTTTATATCATAAAAATTTTACATTATTATACTTTTCCAGGAATTTGTGGACCTATACGCAGATTTCCTCCTGAACAAGTCAGTGGAGACGCAGTTCAAGGCGTTCAGGCGCGGCTTCGTGATGGTCACCGACGAGAGCCAGCTGGGGACGCTGTTCAGGCCCGAGGAAGTGGAAACACTCGTTTGCGGCAGCAAGGTTAGACGGTTCATACTTATTAATACGTACATTTTTAACCCCGGACGTGTGTGTGTGCGTGTGCGTGTGCGTGCGCGGGTGCGTGCGCGGGTGCGTGTGCGGGCGCGTGGAAGGATGTGAAAGTGTGTTTGACATAATATTTGAGGACTTTAAAAAAGGACGTAAGCTACTTATTATCCCGGATAAACATCATAACTATTAGAATATTGCAACCCAATACGCTGCTTTAAAAGAACTGACTTTGTTCTGTTGATGAATATTCATAACGCCGAAAATAATTTGTATGACAAGTATACTCGTATTATTATAGAATAGAATAGAAATAGTGGTTGTTTGCAGCTACTGGCTGTCCCTTATGCGCTCTCAAAATTTTCGTTATGGGTTGGTGGGAGGCTTTGGGCGTGGCTAGTTACCACCCTATACCGTCAAGGACGACGTGCCGCCAAGCGTTCCGGCACGATGGCATGTAGAAACCGACTAGGGATATGGGTATACATTGCCGTACCGCTTCCAAGTTATCCCGCTACCATCTTAGTCTACATCTTCACTTACCATTAGGTCAGATCGCAGTCAGGGGCTATCTTGTCATCAAATAAAAATAAAAAATTTCGTTATTGCTTACAGAACTTCGACTTCAACGAGCTGGAAAAGTCAACGGAATATGACGGCGGCTACACGTCCGAATCACAAACAATCAAAGACTTCTGGAGTATCGTCCACAGTCTATCTTTGGAGAACAAACGAAAGCTTCTACAGTTCACGACCGGATCCGACCGAGTCCCGGTAGGCGGTTTGAGCCACTTGAAACTAGTTATAGCCAGGAACGGACCTGATTGCGCCCGGCTTCCCACCGCCCATACATGCTTCAATATCCTACTCCTCCCGGAATATGAAAACAAAGAGAAACTCCAAGACAGACTGATGAAAGCGATTAGCTATTCAAAAGGCTTCGGCATTATTTAACGTCTACCGCTCACAGTCCCCTCGAACAAACGGTTAACTTGTGTTGATATTAAATATACAAATATAGTTCAAGAAGAGTCAATAATTCAAAGGTGTTGATTAACATTGAACCTTAGGACGATGTAATAAAGTTGATTATTCAATGCGCTCAAGATTAAAATTAGAAGCCGCCATTTTATATTTCTGTCTCGCTCAGACATAGGACATCAGATCATACATGAGTAGGACAAATATAAAATGACAGTTTGACATCTTACTTTAAAGCTGGTCTTATTCATCCGGAATCAGAATCTGAATTCTGATCTAATGTTGCTAGTTTAAGGCTCCAAATGAAGGGCAGTTTGTAGATGTCAAGTAACCTCAATATAATTATTTTGACATTACTATATAATTATATATATTACGTTAGTTTCATTATAACTACTTTAACATTTCAAATAAGTCGATGGTTTACACATTAATATATGTTTGTATTGAAAAGCTTTTTTTGTTGCGTTATTTATGAGTTGGAAAATCTTTCATTTTCTGAATTTCGGATCTGATTCCGTACGTGAGGTAGGCCTTATATTAATTGCAATATATGCATCGCTGTTGGTACATGTCGGTTGCTAAATAGCCTTTGATATTAATGTTTGTGAATTAAATCAAGGTCATTATCTAGGCTAACATAACTGTCATTTTCATTAGTCGATAGCTAGCTCGATCAGTCGGTCCCGCATGCGGGGAATTCCAGCAAGCTGGATAACGACTTGTGAAATTAGCCGGTTGAATACGCAGTACAGATACACTGTATCCAATTACAAAGCTATACGGAGGGGGAGGGGTGAAGACTCCCTCCCTCTTAATTGTTAATGAAATGAAAGGATGACGAAATTAAATGAAATGATAATGAAATTAAACCAATTTGTACAAATATGAGTAGATACAAGTAGAAAAAAATATTTTTTTTTTAATTTCAAATTTTGCTATAATATAATGTGTATGGTGATGCAAAATCTTTAGCAGAGTTTCTGTTAAACGACCTATATGGAAATGGCTCCCCGTGTGCGGGCCGTATGGCATTCGTTTATTTACGTTTGCAAATGAACCTTAAAGGTATTCGCTCGTCACAATTTTTTACCATATTCGTCTCCTAACGACATAGTAACAACGCTGTTTGTATATCTTGTATGTTTTATATCAATGGTAAATAAATGCCTATTGTTGTAAAGCCATTATTGGCGTGTTTGTGACATTGATATGATTAATGAATTAAAGTTTGTTGTATTTATACACATTGTTGTTTGATTTCGAAATACTAGGGTTTTGGGATACTTCATCAAAAATTATAATAGGGTTGCGGATCACTCGCCAGTTACTGTTGATGTTCTCTATTTATAACCAACTTTAGAAAAAAGGAGGTTGTCAATTCGACACGTATGTATGTAATATTATTGGAACTGCAAAATATTCACATATTATGATAAATAAAATCAATTAGGGCTTCCAAACAAAAATAACAAAAAATTGTATAGATGTATGTATGTATTGTAATTCTCGCACTGTATAGCAATCATTTTTAGAGTATCGCACAGAATAAGAAGGTAACCTAAGCGACTGATTAATTTTGAAAAAATACAAATAATAGTTTTGAAATAATAAATTTTCTTTATGCATACTAATTTCAGCTGTTTTTAACAAAAAATAAGATGTAAATAATGTCTATTTTTTGTCAAACAAATATATTCGGCAGTTTCAAGCTCTTGAGCCGTAGATCGTGCACCACGAGGGGGAAGGGGCGGCGGCAGGGCGGGGGGGAGTTGTGCGGCACTGACGTCAGGTCCGTCGACGCGCGCCGCATAGTGTTTGGTCGTCTGGAAAGAAACATCACCTTTAGCCAGGGGGCGAACACTTCCTTACAACGTGAAAATTTTATGCAGTGCCATCTATTAACTTACTCCCTGTAACTGGCTCTTATTTTTATTTCTCTATAGGTACCTAGATATCACTAGTGAGTCTCTTTGCCTTTATCGTTTGATGGAGCAGGACAAGCAATAGGATTTGCTGACCCTATACAAATGACAGCTTAATTATGGATCAATAATTAATTAATTAGAAGCGCCACATTTGACTTGCGAGTGTCTCTGGAACTAATAATATTGCAAATGGTGCGCCGATCTCTATAATTAATCTATGAAATCATATAACAACAATGAATGCGTATGAAGCTTGTAAATACGTTCACACAAGGACAGTGGTTGATGCACAATGTGCTTGTATAAATATGCTCTTAGTAGGTACCTATGCAAGTTTTGAAAAGTGTCTCGATCTAATTCTAAGGTGATAATTTACTACTAGAAAATTTATTAATTTTATTCAATCGATAAGTACCAAAACAATGCATTTAAATTTTTCATTTTAAATTTTCGCGTGTAAATTGACAAAAACGCTAGATGACGTCATCGCGACAGTAAACACACTGAGTAGGTAGTTTAGGTACCTATCACAGTGACAGATGACAATAGCTAATAAGTAATAACATTAACTGACGAGGCGCTAAATGAAAGATTCTTTATTTACAGACATTATGACGTAGTGTTATGGCGGGTGCCGTTTCGCATAATTGTAGGACAGGTAAAAAAGTGAAAACTTTGAAATAAAATATAAAATTATTTTAAAATTTTGTGTACTGAAACTAAAACTTCCTGATTTTTAATTACCTAAACTATCTAATTTATATATTTTTAGATTATTTATTAGTAGGAGTAAAATACCCTATCTACACTACTATTATAAAGAGGAAAGATTTGTATTTTTGTGTGTATGTTTGTAACGAATTGGCTCAAAAAATACTGGACCGATTTGGCTGAAATTTAAAATGGAGATAGATTATACTTTGGATTGAAACATAGGCTACTTTTATCCCGAAAAAAATTATAGTTCCCGTGGAACTCCAAAAAAACCTCAATCCACGCGTACTAAGTCGCGTATATCGGCTAGTTGTGCATACCTGTGCCTCGCGTCGCAGACACAAGCCGCCGTGGTGATAGCGGCCGCGGCTGCCTGCCTGCGCACGTGTCGGGAGCACACGCGGTGCGGCTCGAGGCTCTCCCGCGCCTCGGGCAGGCAGGCGGGCGCGGAGCTGCGCCGGATGGAACGCGACAGGGAAGCATAAGTGGGCGCCGCGACGCGCTGCACCTGTATTCATTCATTTATTAATCTTTACACCCTTTGATATTGGACAAGTGCGGATTTGAAATTCACTCACACCTTTGAAAACATTGTGGAGGACTTTCAGGCATGCATAGGTTTCTAAACGATGTTTTTCTTCACCGTTATCAGCTATGCTATTTGTATTTCTATTATACTTATACTCGTAGTCAACTGGAAAAATTTCAAACAAGGGCTTTTGTTCGCGCGGAAATTTGCTTTTTCACCCTCGTGGAGTAAATACCTAGTTAGATTTTAAAAAGCTCTTAGGAAACCTTTGTTTTTCCGGAATATAATAGAATAGAATAGAAATATTTTTTATTCAAATAAACTTTTACAAGCACTTTTGAATCGTCAATGAATCTATCACTGGTTCGGAATGCCTTTCCTGCCGAGAAGAGCCAGCAAGAAACTCGGCGGTTGCTCTTTTCAAAAAAAAAATAAAAATTTTACAATTGTTATTGAAACTATGCTATGTATTCAGTGCTTCCACGATGAATTTTCCTGAGTACAATACAAGTAAAAATAAATACAATTCAATACATGTCAACACAGGCAGGCAAAAGCAGACCCATTCCCGTTGGTGGCACCCGTTCACGAGCATGACGCATGATCCAGCCATTGCTTCGCTCAACCATATTTGAGGGAACGTAACAACCCGCACCACACGACACCACCACAGAAACTTTAAAGAGAGCATGACATACTTAGGCTACCCATGTTAAGGCATCGAATTGAATACTAATATTAAACTACTCATTTTAAGACATAAATGTAGCTTAGCTCTGTCACTCTCCCGGTCCTCAACGTATTCGACCAGGGATTCGATCAGACGTTACGCTCGCTTTTAGGCAAGATTTTATTGTTCAGAAACACACAAGTCATCCTAAAATTTTTGTATTAATTAAAGAGTAAAATCTGTCTTAAATTGTCTTGGATTTCAGGAAGTGGATTCAACCGTTTTGGATATAAGCTACACTCCCAGCTACGGCTTTGTCGGGTGTATTTCTGGGCTAACTTTTCTTTTTTAATTCTACACGAGTAAGTTCACGGGTTACAGACCAATATGAAGAAGAAGAAGTAACCTCAAACGTGTTCCCCTTCCGACGGCGGTGCTTGGGCGCGGCGACGGGTTGTTCGGCGCGCTTGCGGCGCTGCGCCGCCGACGGCGCGCCCGGCGCGTGCCCGAACAGGCCGCGCTCCTCGGCCACGCGGATCATGTACTTCGCGTCCAGCCGGGTGATCTCCTGTCGAGGGCCTACTCGAGTATCATTCAAGGAGGGACCACCGGCTACTTTAGAGCCTGCCCACAAGCATGCAGCCATGAACTCAGCGCAACTGGGGGAGTGTCAGATAAAGCACTCCATGCTCCACCACTGGATCGCTCTATAATCTAGAGCTAGATCTTATATGATCTAGAGTCTAGATTCTACTTGGCCATATTATTTTGCGTATTAATAGATTCCCACGCGCATGAGAAACAAAAGGTGCTCCGGAAATTGGGTATAAGTGGTAAAGAAGACTGTCATTTGGAGCACTTCTATATTAGTTTTAACGGAACTAACATAGGAGGGTGGTAAGACGCCGCTTGTTGCTTGGAACTGCCTTTATGTAGGAATAGATTGTAGGATGGACCTGTGAATCATTCACCGTCCTAATAGACATTTAATTTAGTTTTTTTTTTCAATATTAAGTAGGTACAGAGAAAAATCAATTTTAACAACAAACCTAATAAATAAAGGATTAAACTACCTTCCTCTGAATAAGTCCCAAATAGCAGCCATCGCGGTCTAAAATGTAGTTAATGTCCAGACCATTTCCAAGAGATGGTAACGTTTGAATTTCAAATAAATCACAATCCGGTACCTGTAGAAAATTTTTAGATAGTTACATTTTTACAAGGTGGATACGAGATAGGTATGCTTTCAAAATCTATAAATTAGGTAATTAGCAATCTCTACTAAATGTACACTACTATTATAAAGAGGAAAGATTTGTATTTTTGTGTGTATGTTTGTAATGAATAAACTCAAAAACTACTGGACCGATTTGTCTGAAATTTAAAGAGAAGATAGATTATACCTTGGATTAAAACATAGGCTACTTTTTATCCCGAAAAAAATAAAGTTCCCGCGGGATCTTGAAAACTAATTCCACGCGAACGAAGTCGCGAGCATCAGCTAGTATTATTTAAATGCGAAAGTAACTTACAAAAACATTGGGGCTATCCTTATCAGGGTCTCTAGGAACTGGATCATTCTCAGCCACTTGCATTTCAGGAATGGGCCTGGCTTTGGTAATATGCTGTCCTGGTCGTATAGAAACATCGGCACTCTCGGCTCTCTTCTTCAATATAGTTTCCGTAGCAGAAGTTGTCCTTGCAGTGGTGGGGGGTGAGGACTTGGGTCTCTTCTGTGGAGAGTCGTGGTGTTGGTCATCGTCGTGATCTTCCTTATCGAGGTCGGATCGCGAGCCCGTTTGGTCCAACGAAGTGCAAGAGTCGGTAATTACTGCTTCCGTTACTTCTTTTAGCTTTGGAGTCTGCAAAAAATTTTGAAAGAAATATTACTTTATTCTTAGTTTTTCTACCCTCATATAAAATTTTCACCAGCATCATGGTAGGTATGTATAGCAAAAATTTCGAAAAATTCATAACTCTCTTTTTTTGGAATCAGTCATGAGAAGAAACGTCAAAACATTCGACGTGTGTCCTTTTTGAAATTGCTTATTCAATTAAATACTTACAGGGTGATCCTTATGCTTCTTCTTTAGCAGCGCATGCCTCTCCCGCGCCAGGCGATTGGCTTCAGCCACCGCACGAGTTACTTGCGCCTCATTCTCAGCTTCCAGTGCTGAATGCGTCTCGTATAGAATCAACTGGATCTGTAGCGTAATCCATGAAGGAAAAGATACAAGACCAGTAGCCAAGGTAGGTTAGTTAGTGTTTTAGATCGCACATCGTTGGGCTATATTCCCAGTAAAGTCGGACATGGATATTTAGCTAAAGGTGTCCATGGGCAATTTTTCCTCCTTTGAAATAAAAAATATCTGGAACTTCAGATAATATAATCAGATGTTCTAAACTCTAAAGGTTCTTCTCTCTACCTTATTTAGTTTACGTTAAATTTAAGGAATATAATAAGTCGACCAACAAAATTTATTTTTTGGCATCAAAACCTAGCTTCTAATTTAATAACTCAGCAACGGGAAAATGATGAAGCTTCTAATATACTAACTCGGCTTCTTCACAATGTCCAAAAAATATTCCAAAGAAAGCATCAAATAAAGAGCTACTATTTTTATTATTGTCCACTGCCACTGCACGATTTGGTGCGAGTGAGATGGATACGACTGGCCATTTGCACGATTTCGTTGGTGCGAGTGAGACGGATGCGACTGGCAATTTGCACGATCTCGTTGGTTATGGCTATTTGCACCAATCAGAGAGCGCCATTCAAAACATGCATTTGTTTTTTTTTGTTGTTCTGTTGTTAGTGTGTTAATATTGCAATTATTTTTGTATAATTTTTTCTTTAAACTAAAGTTAGGTTAGGTTAGGGTTATACATGAATATTCAGGTGCCCGGCCGAAGGCCTTAACTTCTGTTGGGATCGTAAACCTACCTAAAACTAAAAAAAAAGTTGAAAAAAAATTTGATTTTTTTTTTCAAAAATGTTATAATGTTATGTGTAGGTATTCATCTTGAGTTAAATTTAAAAACAATCATTTTTTTAATTTCATTTTATCAAAAAAAAACGTTTTTTTATTTAGTTAGAAACATTTTTTTATTTCATTTTTCTCACAAAAAAAAAATTAAAAATGAAAAATGTGGTTGAAGATTTGGTGTATTATTTGATGCTAATATTTAAGTATTTTAGGAGTTCACGGTTTGAAGCTAAGTTATAAATATAGATGCTAAAATTATATTTTTTAGAGGCTCACTAGTTGAAGCTGACTTAGTAATTTAGAAGCCAATAATGGTATTAAATAGAAGCTCGTTTAATTACATGCCTAAATTTAATATAATTAAATTTTTTTGTATGTATTCGAATTTCCCAATTTGGTTTTGAATTATTTTACCTGAGGCTTAGACAGAAGCGTTTTCAATGTCCGCTTTTGCTCCTCCAGTATCGATTGCACACGGACCTTCCCGCTAGAGTCTATTTCCGACTCCGTAAGTATCTGAAAGTTTTGGCACATATTAAGGAAGGAGACGTTAAGAATCCTATCTTAGTAATTTTACTTCAGGACATGAAACCATGACATTTTTTATTGTAAGTTAAAGTAATGCCGCTCCGGGGGATGGAATTAAAAATATATCCTAAATGACAGGACCCAACAGAACCCAATTAACGAAATTACCAATACACATTAGGGTAAGGTGGTGTAGGAGTACGCATATAAGGTTCAAAGCATCAAAAAAAAAACAAACGAATACATTTTCCGAATCATTTCTGCTTTCTACCAAGGTATCACAAAATCTATTCTCCCTTGTCACTCTTCATGAACTTACGACGTATCCAATATTCCAATATTCTACCTCTTACCACACCTACTTACCTCGAGCATAGCCAAATCACCTCCTCTACCGCACACCAAGTCGATAGGATCCGTGACAGCCGAGTAAGAATTGGGTGGTGTGGCCAAAACGGCCACCACTCCGTCCAGTGCGCTGGCCACTGTTGGCGTATCGCCGTGCACCGGATCGCTCAGGACATACACTGAGGCGCTGGACTGAGGTAGCTCTGATGCTTCTATGCCGAGCTCCCGTAATGCGCATACGTAGCTTTCTACCCTGGAAACAAATCCATACTCCACTATTAAGTAAACATAGAAGATAGAAGTCTTTAAGATATCGATGTCGACTGCTTGATATAGGTCTCCTTCTTACACACGTCGTAGTTTTACGCCGCTTGAATCCAATGGCTTTGTGGCAGTGGGGGTTTGCCAATAATGCGCTTTCTGGTGATAGCTCCGGTTCCAATGCCATTCCAGCACCTTAAGACCCCAAGTTTAGCTTCGAAAATCGCACAGGCTGACTTAAATCTAACAATTTCTCAAACCTCTCCTTCTTTAGTTCAAAGCTTAGGGAAGTTGTGTTGAAGAATTTTCCTAATCTTGTAATCTATAGTACCTAGGTAAAGGGCATAATAATTAAATCTTAACGGTAAATGAGGATAGGTCTTCAAATTATTCACAGATTGTCTGAGAGATATAGTAACATAGAGTAAGCACACTGCACATACTTGTCTCCAGCGCCAAATACGACCAATTTCCCCAGTTCAGGAGTTACGGGTGCAGCCGGTGTTTCGGCTTTGAGTATAGCAGCCAGCTCCTTCAGCTGTGCGGCCAGGTACGCGGAACAACGCGGCGAGGACGCGTGGGTTTGTGCGACTACACCGCGCAGTGCGTTGGCGCGTAGAGCTCGGCATAGCGTTGATGCACCTTCGCAGAACTCCCGTTCCTGGTTGAAAGACCACAGTAAAAATTTCTAGAATAGAATAATTTTTTATTCAAATAAACTTTTACAAAATGCTTTCGAATCTTCAAGAACTCCGCAGAATTTTCAAATTGCAAAAATAAAAATATCTAAAATTACTTATTTCATATATGTCATCCCCCCAAATGGGCGACCGCAGATAACACTAGGCTATCAGGGCTACAGTTCCAGTACAATACCTAGAGTTACAGTTTACATTTTCCAAAACCTTTAACGATTTTACGACAACGTTATTATGTTATGTAAGCTTAGGTAAATATACCTATACAAAATTTTTGAAGAATCGTTACCTGCAGAACAATTATCCCATCTTTGACCAAATCTAATTGTCCAATGCTTATATTATCTGGTGGACGAAGGGTGATGAACCTGAAAAGGTTCGAGCTGTTCATCATCAAGAAATCATTATGTAAAAGTGTGATAGAGAATTTAATGTGTACCTTGGACAAACTCGATCAAATCTGTATTCTCCAGCGCAGAGCTGACGTGAGTGGCTGTACGAATATCCCAATTCATGAAGCCTCTTGACTAGCAGTGCAATTTTTCTAAAATGGAAGATCAAAGTTGAGGACCCTTTTTTTATTGATGACAGTGTTAGATATCTGTGATTTCTTCTGATGGTGAGCGACGACGCAGTCTAAGAAGGTAGGTATCGGGCTAACTTGAGAATGGGAGTTATGGCATACCCTAATCGGTTTTTATACTCGATCTTAAAAAGACTTTTTACCCACAAAATCACACGTAAGCTCTTACGTAAACTCACGAATTCAGCTATAGATATAGCTACCTCATTTCATATCAAATTGTAGCCAGCTGCTAAATAAGCTTCATAAGAATTAAAGAACTATGTAGATAATATTCTTACTTCGCTTTGAAAGTATTCACCCATCCCGTGACAGTGTCCTTATTCACGCAGGCCGATATCCGCTCTTCCCGAAGATGAAGTGGCAAGAGTTCCGACAACCTGATGACGTAGGAATAAAATACAAATAGGAACCGCGATCGGTACCTAGTAATTAGGCAGTAAGAGTTCCCAAGTAAGAATTTAGCTTTGACTTTTCAGTTGTTTAATTTCCTAGGCAATCAAAGACAAAATATTCTTGGAATAATCCAAATCAATATCAAATATTGCGGAATCGGCGGGATTCGAAGTTCGAGCCCTCGCATTTCGATCACTATAGTTACTATATGTTCCAATAAGCAAATTTTTGATTTAGAAATCCAGTACCATTAGTAAGTAAAAGTCCAGTCCAATATAATATATATTTTTTTAATTTAAAGTACCTACCGTACTTTATTTTATGTATTTGGGAGAAGTTTTTATCAATGTTCAATAAGAGTGTGACATACTTGAAATTAGTTGAATTTGAATTTAGAGAAGTTCAAAATAAAGATAATTACGTGAAAGCCCTATTTTTGATCCGTATTCTAGCGATCGCTGCGGCAAAATGAACCCTTTCATCCCATATAGCGCCTTCTACATCCTTGAAGGGGTATCCCGCTTGCTCCAACAGGTGAGTGGCACGATCTATATCAGCTCGCGATCTCGATACCCATCGGCGTCTAGCCAGTTCCATTAAAAACAACCATGTTGTGTGTCTATGCTCTGTCAGCTGTCAAACAAATTACAAAATTTTTGAGCAAAAAAATTTAAGAACATGACAATGGAAAATTGGATGGAACATCCGTAATATTGATTCTGTCCACTTAAAATGAAGCCTATGTCAACCGGAACATAATATCAAGTCGATTGACACCTCATTCATCAAAATTGGCTCAGTAGTTTAGACGCTGCGGTGGAACATACGTAAATAAAAAAACAAAAAAAGCTAAAAGAATACGTAAATAAAACAAAATTGTTCTAAGTAAGTAATCGAGTAAAAATGAGAATTTATTATACAAAATACAAACTACAGTTTTGAATTCAATATCCTTGATGACGAAAGAAAGTTTGAGAATTTTATTAACAGGGCACTGAAGGGATCGGAAAAATCTGCTAAGTATATGGTAAGAAATGGCGAACTGGAAATGTCAGCTAACTTTAACCAAGGTCTGAACACCTGATAAAATCTAGTGTAACTTTTCCAGATTACGTTGACTAGGTGCATTTTCCAGATGCGTAAATATGCCATTTATAAGTACCTAAGAGGTATATCAAATCGTGACATTTTACAAAAATTGTTTGCAGTTACCTACTGTTAGCTTGAATACTTACACACACGGTCAATTAATAATGAAATTAATTTATTAGGTGTAATAAGATCACCATGATTTGACTAAGTATACCTACCTAAGTAGAGATTTTAACAGACAGGTCACCATTGGATGCAATCTATTTATAGCAACAGTATTTATAAAATAATCTTAGAGCTAGCTGCTTTATTTCTTCATAAATCATGATCAAAGAAAATTCGTTAGTTTTCGTTTGGTAAATGAAATTGAATGCATAAATTTTCCTTTCGGTTTCATTTTACATTCCTACTTAAATCTAGATTTTCACCCAGACATGAAGTCTTAACCTTGTGAGAAATGATGCCATCGATTTCAACTGAAAATCCCACTTTTATTTTTCGGAAATTCAATGAAATATTTGGTAACCAATATCATTAATTAATACGTCAGCACCATAACTGGCGATAACACGTTCAAACTTTTAAATAAGTCCTTTGGCGCGATTTTCCGTGTTATTATTAATCGAATCCACTTTATCAGACTGGAAACCACCAAGGTTTTCATTCTTTTGCGAAAATATAGATACCTAAGCTCATAAATACCGAGCTGGTATTCGTGAGCGTCCTCAAAGAAAAAGAAATGCTTTCGGTCACGAGAACGTCGTAATGTGAGTTAGATAGGGCTATATTTTTTGCTGTTACATCTTGTCGAATGTGCTTTTATCGAATTTATTGCTCAAGTAATGACATTTCTCTTTAACCTTGGTAGCACTACCATGCAACCTTCAAGAATGTTCAAAAAAGTTCAAGTGCGCTGTAAAATTTGTACCAAATTCTTAACAAAGTTGGTAGGCCATTTCCATATCTATTTTTTCGATAGATACCTACTATCTATCAGAGTAGCAATCTTTAAAACGTTCACCTGCTCAGGATTTTTTTTACTTTCCTATTCACTAAGTAGTTAATTCTGTATTGAGTTGATTTTGTATTTGTTAGCAGGTAGTGAGGTGCATTTGCTGTAATCAATTATCTTATCAATGGATAACTTATAGGTGCGTTCAATTTCCAAAAGTCAAACGCAAAGGCCAGCTTACGGGATTACCATTTTGTTTTCGGGAGATTCCTAAATACATCGATGCTTAAATCGATGCTAATATAGCTCTTGAAACTGCCAATTCTATAACTATATACCTACATATAATGAGGATTGACCATAAGTAGGTACTAATAGGTATTCTGAGCCATAAGTAAACTTTCATTATTTTTATGACTCCGACAGAGCCTATAATACAAAGTAGTTATGTATACGGACGTAGATAACGAGTTCGTGACTAGGTCAGGATTTATTGCTTATGCGATGCATCGCATTCAAACCTTCAAACAAATCGACTGAATAGCTCAATTACTCCGTAAATACCTGCTTTATACATATATGCATAAGAGTAGGTAGGAGCTTGCAGCGTAAGTAGGTGGGTTGCACGTAAAGTTGCCCCAGTTTTAAGAAAATTAGAAAACAACAAAACATGGTAGGTAGGTTATGCGTTTTTTTTTTCGGCCCAGACGCTAGACGTAACTAAATATTAAGTTTTGATATAATATAATGCCCCTACCTGCGGATAATCGCCAAAAAAGTCAATGTCTTCTATTGCTTGATCGAGGATTGATTTATCTGAAATGTAATAAATAAATAATAATTAATTTATGTTATGTTAAGTAGGTACATATTATATTGCATGCCATTTTTTCGGTTCGTTTTTAGGTTCGAATCCCACCCGTTGCACTATTGTCGTACCCACACCTAGCACAAGCTTTCCGCTTATTTGGAGGGATGATAGGAGGATATTAGTCAACTTCAGCTTGGCTAATGTTCTTTAAAAAAAAAAAACGTATGCTGTGGATGTCTATCTATAGGTTGAAACTTCGACGTCGAGTTTAACAGCACGATATATTCTTTCAACCGAGAATCGAACCTTTATCACACCACGATCAGTCGTGTAGGTATTGTGTGATGAAAGTTAAATAGCTTTACGAAGCCCAGTAAACTAGTTTCAAAGTTCGCGTGAGCCATTCACGCGCCAACTTTACCACCACGACACTCACTTACGAATATTTCCTGCTGCTAGACATATTTTAAGGGGCTATAAGGTTAGGGCATGGATTTTACGATCATCGTGTTCGGTGATTTACGATAAAAAAGTCACGAACGATTTCAATACTTGCGTTTTTAGTCTAAAAAGATATTCTTCCGTTTTTATATCTCCGTAATAAAATAACATGATTTATTTTTATTACGTGTTATTTGCGTTTTTAAGCAAATACATAAATTAAGGTTAGATAACTACTGAAAAACACATTCGATAAAAGAAATGGGGTGGCGTAGTCGGTCGAAGATAGATATAATGTCGAATTTTTTTGAATACATTATCCATATTTCCATAAGTATATATTTCCCATTATCCATAATTAACCATATTCTATATCTGTTTTAGTGCATGACGTTTTTATTTGTTTATCGTTATCGAGGAACCCATCCGCACATCCCATCTATTGAGTAATAACTCTGAACTGTTTTAAAAACTAATACGTATACACTAAACATGTATACAGGTAGTTGGTACAAGTAGGTAAGTTTACATAAATAAAGAGACGATGAAGCAACGATAAAGTGAGCATTTCTTACATCGAAATACGTCATAGATGAGCGAGTAGACACATCGCATTTCTTGTTCATCCACAAACTTCACAGGCATGGGGGGCTTGCAGAGGAGGCGGGCTGCTTTCATTACCTTAAAAAAAGTGATATGACTGAAAGCCAAGGTGAAGAGGTGATTAATTTGTACATGAGCCGAGTAATTGCGCCCTTACGGGGCTGACGCGTGACGTGGCTTTCATGGCCTTTTATAGCCTTGCAAAATATCTAAGTACTTAAAGTTTCTTTTGTAGTTCATATTAAAATTACAAGTATTTAGTTAAATCTTTTGAGGATTTGACTTAGACCTGGAAATACAGTAAAACTTAAACAGACCTACCCGAGAGCAAAATATTAAACATTGCCTTCGACTTCATAGAGTATAGTCTCTGTCGCAAGTCATAAACGTATAGGTAGCGTTGCCAGGCGTCCGGATAAAGCCGGACACAGTTAGGCTTTTTGGTTGAGTGTCCGGCCAAATTAGACGGTGTCCGGCCTATCCGACTTTTGCTAAGCTTTTTAAGTTTAACCATTTTTTTACATATTTGTCATGTGTTGGTTTCCGTTCCGCTCGCCTCATCTTGTATCGCTACGCTTGCGCAAACGAGCGTTTAAAAAATTGCCATTTAGTGCTAGGTCTAAAAAATAAGAGTGTCCGGCCTTTGTACCTAAATGTCCGGCTAAACTGGCTGGCCTGTCCGACTTTTCAGTTTGAAGACCTGGCAACCCTACGTATAGGTATGTATGAGCAACAGAAAGCACTTTCTACGTGCCATGACTCGCCATCAGCCGATGGTCTTTTTCCGGGGCTCAATGTGAAATGTGTTAACTACCGGTTCTATAAATAGTTACCTGTCCAATATCCCAAGCTGGGCCCGGTGCGGTGGTGACGGCGACGGGAGGAGGCGCGTTGGGGTTCCTGGTGACCACGACCAGGCTCCACGGCGCCCACTCTTCTGGCGCCTCCTCCATCTTCTTATTGGCATCGTGTGTAACCTCATCGCTGCAACAAAGCGGGAGACATTGCCATGATAACCGTGATGGGTCAGCGCTCATTGCAACTACGACTTTTCAGTAGGCTCTGTCTATAGCATATCGCTCACCTAGATTAACACAAACAACTCATCAAAAGTCGGACAACTCAAACAAAGGTCACTTTTCACTGGATTAAAAAAAGTATTTCTGACTCTTTTGTTAGTAAAGTTATGAAACTCGATTTTATTTTATGTCATGTTGTGAAATGTGACCTAAAATAAAATTGCGTTTCAGAACCTTAGACTTTTTTCATCTGGTGAAAAAGTGACCTCTTTTTGTCTATTATTATTATTAGGTGTGCGATATGTACTTAGAATCTAATGAATCGGCCAGTGCATACTGCGTAGCGGCCCGCCACTAGTATGCAATTTTCCATAAAAAATGTATGAAAATGATAACAGAATAATTTTTTGCAGTGCGGTGCGGACCACTTTGCGGGACTTTTTAGTTTTTTAACACACGTCGTTTTCCACCGGTGTCAATGCCAGACTATTTATTCGTGTGAACTCGTTTCGGGAAGTGTGGATCGTCGCAGTCATACGTATTAACTAGACACAGAAAAAATATCTCGCAAAATCCGTTGACGGAAAATCTTGTCAATTAAACATTAAACAACTTACAATGTTTGATGAAAAATTCTCACAATAGGTATGTGTAGCCCACCAACATGCACTGTAGTGGTGGGTAATCCAAGGTAAAGACATTCTAGTAGCTATTCTTTTTCTAATCTAGAAACCGAAATATGGCAGTGGTTTTTTGTCGTATACCTACGCCTCAAGGGATGGAGGACTTTCCTTCCCGTGCAACTGAACATTGAACAACCTAATCTGCGATTTCAAAGTAACTGCCTCTAATAGCTCATACGATTTTATTTCAAGAAAGGTTTACTAAGTACTCGTATTAAGTAGTATTTTGTAGGTCTAAATCCTGAACCAAACTTAGTAAAATTTAGCACAGAGATAGGAAATCATATCGGAGACGAACATCAGCTTAGGCATAGGACATGCTTGTTTACTCTTTCAAGAAAGGACGGAGTTCTCAAGGGACGCTCGGTCGAAATCGTGGGCACAATCTACTTAGTACCTAATAAAAGATTTTTAATATTATTACGTTATTTTCCTTGTAGGTCCATCAATCATTTCGAGACATTTTTATACAAAAGGGTAAGTAGCACACAGTGTCACCAAAGGTTAACAATTTGGTCCATTTTGGAGTTCGGAGAAAAAAGAATTTATTCTGTTTTATTACACCGAATCGTTTTTACTGACGAAATGTTTGTGTTATGTAAAAATATGATTTTATGATTTTTATTTTTATTACTAAATATAATATTTATTTAGTTTTCTGTGAAAATAATCAAAATGATACCAAAAAGTCACAACTCGATTTTTGTTTGTTTTTAATTTTGAATAGGTACCTACTTGCAATAAGGTTTAAGTTTTAACAGGTAGAACTAACTTAATTCTAAAGTTGATCTATGATCTAAAAAGCAGACGAAGGAAGAGATTCTGATGTTAAACAATAAAAATTCTCAGGAGCCCTAAAAAATTCAAACTAAAAAAAGAAATAATATGAAGTATTTTTAACAAGATTCATGATATTCCGGTAGGTACCTATTCGGTGAACAAGTGGAAAGCTTACTATTCCAAACTAAGTACCTATAATAGGTACGGTCGGGGACAAAAAATGTTTACCACTTTTCAAATTAGATTCTTCGTAACCCTGCCTTCAGTAAGGTCTATAATGTTATATCAAGGCATTTGTTACGTTATAAAAATTTCATGCATCGTTTTATCAAAAAAAAGTATTAATGACTTTTCTATACAAATATTAGTAATAAAACTCATTTCCTAAATTCAAGTTTGACACAATGCATCACTGCCTTTGTAAAAGTGACAATTAATTATCAAAAATATTATATTTGTTATTTGAAATTTAAATATACAAAATAAATGGCAAGCTTAATCATAATTCTAATGGTGAAGTTCATATTGTGCATTGAATCATAATGATGCTGCTAGCATCCGCAGTCAAAAACAGTCAAACGGAGGTGGATGAGCTACGGTGATGCGTGGTGTTTCTGCAGCATTTTACATCGATGTTCTGCAGCAAAATTCCGACAACCTAAGTTCAAGATAATACGCCGAGCTACTATTCCATGGTTCAATCTGCACCGTGGCAGTCATCTCGTTCAATAGCCCGCTCGATCTGCTGATTTGAAACTGAAAATTTATGGGGCTTAATGATTCAAAGTTGGGACTGTCAGAATCAAAGAAATCCTCAAACTCTTAGATCACATTGCACTGGAGTATGAGATGATATCACAGATGATATGAACTGACTTATCGCCTTGTCGCGTTTATGCGAGAGAGTCTATTTATTTATACTAATATTGTTTAGTTTCTCAATAATAAAATTAAGAAATAAAGATTCTTTGAAATTTCATTAGATTATTACTTCCTTTTTCATATTTTGGTAACTCGTGTCCTGTGCTCGTGTCTATATGAGATAATATCTATTTATTAAAATTACTAGCTTTTGCCCGTGACTTCGTCCGCGTGAAGTTAGGATTCTAAAATTTCCATGAGAACCTTCTATTTTTCCGGGATAAATGTCGCTCTCCAAATCCTCAACTATATCCATGCAAAAAATCATGTAGATCTATTGCTCCGTAGCTGTGTGATGGAAGGACAAACCAACAACGAACAAACAAACACTCACATTATTTTATAACATTAGTAAGGATTTTTTGTTCCAAAAAAGGTTTTCTATATCTAACCTATTTAGCAGTCACCTACTAAAGAGACCGCTAAGCACCGCTACATGTTAAAAAGTCTATGATCTATGGCTAATCAAATCACATATCGACCTTCTGACACAGATGTGTGCATGCAATTATGAATCTTAAGGTGGTAAACATTTTTTGTCCGCGACTGTACGTATGTGCCTAGGTGCTACATCTACCAATTTGAGATTTATAAATAGATGCCCTTTAAAAGCCTTCAGAAAGGAAAATGTACCTAAAGAAAAGAAAATAATATTTCACTCAAATATAACTCACGTGAAGGGTAAATTACCATAGCTTTCATATAGGTACCTAGCTTTAAACCTATTACTGAAATACTATGGTTCCCATACATGTGGATTATCCCAGACATTTTTTTTAACACAGACAATATATAGATAAATATACTAAGTAATATTTTTAATTGTAGTAAGTATATATTTTTTAAATATAAAATTCTAATACGAAGCAAGTCAAATTTTTGTAAAACTATCTATATATTGTCACTATTTATGTGCCCATTCTCGAAAGTTAGGTAGATCTGAGGCCATGAATTCTTAGTGCAAAAAACTAAATGAAATATTTCTTTTTTGAAGTGCTGGCAAAAAGGGAATTTCTTAATGTAGTATGTGTTGAAAGTTTGAAATGGCATTTTTACTAAGACTCGGGATGAGTCTACCCTATTTTTTTTGGAAACCTGTTCTTTAAGGTAGTGTTAGGAACCTATTTACCGTAGGCAAGCTTATCGTGATGGATAGTAAGTTATCAACATCTGATAATAATCTTGAAATCTAAAGCTGAAATCTATAGACCGCACTCTCACTCAGCTCAGACTCAAGACAGAGTAAAACGAGATAGATTTATGTCAGAGCATATTTGTGTCTCGTTTCAACTCTATCTTAAGTCTGAGCTGAGTCAAAGGACGCTCAATGGATTTCAGCATACGAGTCGTACGACTCATACGAGCCAACGAATGATGCGAATCGTTTTTGAGTATGATTCTTGACTCTTAGGAAGAGTAGGAGAGGAAGATTCTGAAGAATCGCGTGAGTATCCAGAAAACACCATCCATAATGAGTAACAAAACCTACCTAATCATATGACGCAGGAAGTCCTGTTTTGGTATATTTTTGGATGGTCACCCTAGTGTGATTATAATCAACGGCGTAAGTTCACGGCCAGCCTGCACTATTATCTGCGCTATTATCGCAGTTAACAACTTTGCTCGTAACAACGCACAGAACTTAATATGTGTAGGTATGACTATGCGGGGCAAATAAGAATAGAAATTAGAATATTATATGAAGGTCAAAGATAGTTTAATATCTTATTTCTTATCCCATTAAGTAGCTGGTAGAGTATGCGCCTAGACCCAGCAGTGGACTAATCAACGCATGCGAGGAACGCGAGCGGCCTAACGCGTCCCGAAATCTCGAATACCTTGAGGAAGTGATAGGTATAGAGAACGATTCATCTTAAACTTTAAAGGCGAATTAAGGGAATTTTATTAAATTGACCCTTAAATTGATGATAGGACCTCTTATGGAATGGATTTGGGTGGTACCTAACCACAACAGATTATGTTATATAGAAATTATAGTTTCCTAAATTGAACAACGAACGCTGAACCTACTTGCGTATCCACCGCTGTTGCACCGGAGGGTTCATACATTATTTTTCTATAAGTAAAATAGATATACTTGCACATTGACATCCAAAATCTTCTGCATCTCCACCAGATTGAAGTACTGCGTGAGTCTGTACTCTTTATCGCTTGGTAAGACCAATCTCTCAGCTTCACTAGTGTCGCCCTCCTGCCTCGCCGCATCTTCTTGCATGAGCAGCTCAGCCAACAGTTTCGGGTACACGTTAAATAAATTGCCATCACTGTACTCGCTAAGGGCGACCCATAGTGCGTTTGAATCGTATTTATCTGGCATTTTGTCATCGTTATGGTTTCATTCGATGGGAAATTATTGGATGCACATTGGTTGCAAAAATTATTATAATTAGATATGATTAAATCCCATATTCTATCCTTGATATTAACATCTCAGCTATCAATGCTATGTATGCGTTAAACTTAATTATTTTAATGGCTCTCAAAAAAGTCCGACGTAGTTTTTTTTACGAAATATAATATTTTAATTTCATATAAGTAGGATATTTTCGTGTGAGCACGGACGACGTCGAAAAGAGCAAAGTATTCACAATTCAACGCATAAATTTTGTTCCGTATGATTTTTTGAAGTACTTGTACTTAGGTATAGACTGCGTTTCATAGAGCTATTTCTCTGAATGCCAACCGCTTACTGAAGATTGAGCCTATCGCTGTCGGAGCCTTGGTATATTTCGACTAACCTGTTGAGTTCTCACTGTTTATACGTAGCTAAAGCCGGCTTCAGACTCGCGTCGAGAAGAAACAAGTTAGCTTGAGGACTGAGGTAGAATATGAATGGTAACCTCGTCTGTTCTTGGTATGAAAGCGGTTTATTTTACTACGCGGAAAAAGGCTTTGCGATGCGCGATAAAACGATGCGAGATGCGAGTCAGATACCAGCTTAAGGCTTTTTACGTCTATGGGAATACCTAAGGGAAAGGCCACTGAAGATTTATGCTTACTTTTTCTTCTATCTACAGCTACCCTCATTCTCAACGGTAGACTGTTGATGAGCCAATGCGTTGGCCAAGACCTGGCCAAGACCGTAGATGGCTGCGATTTTGATCTATTAGTATTATCTACATAGTATCTTATTTATTTTCTGACCTACTTGAGACATGATGAAAACTGATAAATTATGAAAAAAGTTGTGTCAATCACTCATTCACAAACCAATCATCATGTCATAACAATTTTTATATTTTTCTTAACATAAAACTTAATTTAAATAGAAAAATGTAACCCACATATTTCGCGACAATCCAAATCCAAAATGTACTTTAATCCAGATTTCTATACATAGTATGGGGGAATGGGATAACTATAAAACTATAAACAAACAAAAGGAAATATGGATCAGCTCATGACCAGGCAGGAAAGCTATGCGGAGCGAAGACAGCTTTTCAAGGATATCTGGGAGACCTCGATGAATATGGACGACAAAGACGATATCCTGACCAAGCCCAAAGTTATAAAGTACTATGCCTACCAACAGGTTTCAATACGGCCGTATATACGGATATTTAAAGCTGCCAGCGCAGTCTGCGTGCTTTTTTTGGGCAGACAAAGTCAAAATGTTTTGTGCAAATCTCAGTGTCTTATTTGGTCTGAAAAAAAAAACCATAACGGTGAATGAAGCATCGTAAGCAGACCTGCATGCCTGAGAGTTTACCATAATGTTCTCAACGGTTTACGAATTTTGGCAATCCGGACTGGCGTGGTGGTGGACTATAGCCTAAGCACCTTCTTCTTCAAGAGGAGATCTGTGCCTAGAAGTGCACCGGCAATGGCTTGAGATGAATGAATGAAAGAATGAACTATTTAAATTTTCTTTAATTTCTTAGCAGTCTAAGAATTACATCGTCACTTACCATCCGGTGAGATCGTTGTAATTCGCTAACATTGACGGTACCTATTAATCGCCACAATTATTTTAGGACTCTAAGATTGAATGAAGTGGATCGATGCGTAGCGAAAAAGAAAAAAAAACAGAAACTGAAAAACCTTCGAGCGGTCTGCAATAAACTGTTAGATTTCTGCGACCGCCAAGACGCAGATGATTTGTTCTACGAGCAGGTAGCTATCCTAAATTGACCAAAATTAGAAATAAAACTAGCCAAGTAGGTACAAACCAGACCACCTAGATTCGTAACTTCTAAAAGATGTACCTACCTTGTGATTTGTTTGTTATTTGTTTAGATTAATTCTGAAGATTTATTTTGTTTGGGATCGCATAGTTAGAAAATCTGTCCTATATGTATGAAATAAAAGTCCTTAAATATAAAATTATTATAATTTATTGTATCTACCACATACCTACTTACCTAGACCTTATTGACTGTTAACATCTCTAACTTAAATTTTTTTCAATTCAAGATGGCTGCAGGAAAAAAACCGTCTCTAACTTATATTTTTTTTAATTCAAGATGGCTGCAGGAAAAAAACCTTCAACTTGCTCAAATCCTACTGTAGAACCAAGCAAAGAACCAAAGAAAAAGAAGAAACCGTTGAAAGTTAAAAAGAGAATTAGAACAACAAAAAGTTTGTTTGTGCCAAACACCGATGACGTCACGCTAGCGGGAGCCACCACTTGGGATAGGAAACGCCCACTAACTATGAAAATTTCCCGACACACTTCCCCCTTAAAGGTTAAACGGACGTCCATCTCATTTGCGACGAGTAAAAGATATAAGAACAGCCTTACTCCTAGAATAACAACCAAAAGTAGCATCTTCAAAGATCCTAGTACGTCACGCCAGACGGCTGTTGTTAAAACGAAACGAAACAAGAAAAAATCTTGTGATTTAAAAATGCCAACAGGTATAGAATACGACGATATCTAAATCTATTCTAGGATTTCTAGGATAGTATTTATGTGGTGATACGAACACTTATGCTTTCAGGTGGCATGGATTTGTACCATTGTAAACGTCCACCTCCCACATTGCTTCCAAATAAAAAAGCGCTTAAAATTACGACAGTTAATGTAAATTTATTTTTTAAAAAGACTTGAGTAGAGTACCGGCTGCTGGCGGCCATTAACTGGACGCAAAAGATTTTCAAATAACTATTCTCCTAACATTGCAGTGGCGTAACTATAACGTTTGAGGCCCGTGGCAAATTCATCGGATGGGGCCCTCCCTCCCAAAGAATTATATCGATTTTAATTTTGAAAATGATCGCTCGGCACTAGCCGTAGTCACAGGAATGGCTATAAATGTTGGAATCCTCTTCTGCTTTCGGCTCTCTCTGACTGGGAGCGCCTACCTGCTGGAGGCCCGTGGCATTCTGCCGTCTTGCCACCCTATAGTTACGCCACATTGAGTAATTAATTTTATCGGTTGCACACTACGAATGTTCCACATGAATACCGCTCAAAGAAAACAATAAAGAACATAATAGGGATTCCAAAGCCCAAATTAGACGGTTCACTTTTCGGAATTTTTGCTTTCATTTGCGAGGCTTCATCGATAAGTCATCGAAAATGAACCGTCTAAACACCGACCGTTCACTGTTCACAGGCGATTTTGCCTCCGCGACGAAAAGTTCACTGGTATCGTGCATCGTTCATCTCAAAAATGAACGATGAACGGTGCACCGTCTAATTTGGGCTTTTCCGTCAATGTGTGCTGGCTAGGTATGGCCAGTTAGGTATGCTCTTATGTACAACAGCATCAGCTAGAAACTCACATGTCGCCAAAATAAGGATTTTATATTAAGGTCCATATTTAATATCCTCTCCCTCAATCTCTATGCAGCCGAAAATGATTGCATTTATGAGCACTTACCTAAGGAGGTGGTATACCGCGGACCACAATCAACCGGGCGCATGGCCGACATGCTGCCCTAATGAATAATGATCGAGCTTATGATAATTTTGAAACTTATAATGGAGAGGACATTAAAATATAAGTCCATCTGAAATTTTCCTAATAAAAAGCCAGCTCTTAGAGCCTGGAATATATAACCAACTCTTAGAGGCAACGAACGTATAGAATAAGTCTCTGTATTAGTGTTATTCTTTCATTTTCATCATCATTACTTCTTATCTCTTTTAAAAGTTTACATTCCCTACTATTTTACAATTTTACTTTGTAAATACGTTGTCAGTATGTCTATGTAGAAAAGTAAATAGAAATACCTCAAGATAGTAGGTATACCTAGGTACCTAGGGTGCATCTTAAAATTAAAATAAAATATAATAAGTATCATAAATATGTATACACTTTAATTGAATTTTTTTTTCATGATTAAAATAGGCAAAGTATAAAAGATGCTGACTAGATGGAAGCGGGCTAACTCCTAATGGTTTTACGCGCGTTACGTTTACGTTTTACCGCGCTAGGTATTGTATAGAAACGCCAAAATGCTTGACGATATTTACGTCATTGTCGATAGGGTGGTAACTAGCCACGGTCAAAGCCTCCAAGAAGACCTCCAGAAACAATAAATTGTAATTCCCAATTTGTCTCTACCTATTCATAATTTTTTAGCTGATAATTTTATGATCTGACTGGCTGATTCCCGCGACTTCGTCCGCGTGGTAAAAGTTTAGAGGGACTTGCTACTATCCGCGAAAAGTTATGTAATCTATCTCCAATAATATTCAGTAGATCTTCACTAAAATTGGACAAAATATTTCTAATAGTAGGTATAACTACAATATAATAAAAAAAGAATTATCAAATTCGGTTTAGATTTGACGAAGTTATGGAACAAAATCAACATAAACTTTCATCCCTTATCCCGGATAAACCTTAGTCTATCAGGATAAACAATATTCTATATATTGACCCGGAGTATCAGCTACCACTATACCAAATATTCAAATCCGTTCAGTCACAGATAGTTTTCGCGTGATGCGCGCACAGACAAACAGGCAGACAAACAGACAAAAAATTCCAAAAAAATTATTTGGGCTCAGTATCGATAATAAAGCATCCTCTGATTATTCAAAATATAATATTTAATGTACAGAATTCGTCCTGTTTTATTATAAATATATAGATTATTTCCCAGGAAAATCGAGAAAGTCAATCTTGGTTTACTATGGAGTCGTGTTCGTTGGTGTTCGTATCGATTCGACCGTTCGTATCACAGATTACTATGATACAAGGAACATAATACTCTGACTATGATACTAGTAATAATGTTACCCACAAATGGGGTAATTTTAGAATAAACGCCTGAATTAACCAAAGAGTATATAATCAACTACGAGATTATCATCTTTAACTTTGACAGTTCTTCTTAGGTTGGTAGAATTGTTTATAATAGTTTCTGTCATTCCGTAAAATAATGTTGCCAACGTAGACAGAGAAGGCAATAGACCAAGCGTAGACAGAGAAGGCAATAGACGAAGGTACTGTGTAACCGCGACTGAAATAGAGATAACATGACGTAACGATGACGTCACATGACAAGTTTGAGTTTAATGTTGCCACAATAACTGCACTTCCCTGTTACCCCAAATTAGATGGAAAATTCTTCCCAGGATTTTTAAATAAAACGACAAAACAGATGCTGAACTGTTTTATTTTTTAAATAACATACCTACACATATAAGGTTGTCTGGGAGAGACATACCTATTAGGGTAAGCTTCTATTTTTTACATATACCTTAATATTGTGTGCAATAAAGAATTTATTATTCTTTATTGCACACAATATTAACTTCAACCACCACTTAAAAGTATAAAATAATTTTAGTTTGTACGCGTAAGTCGGTTTTTTAAAAATATTTTTTTTTATATCAAAGTTTTTTAATGTAGTTTCATATGACCAATTCACTAGATAATTATTTGCTCCTTAAAAAAAATATTGAAATGCCGAATAGAAATTTAGCATATGTGAGTCATTTTGAAAAAAGATGTATGTAACACAAAGGAAAATTTTTTTTCGTTACTAGTAAGAATGTTACACAAAATAATTTGTAAAGAACAGTTAAATTTTTCCTTCGATCGAGTAATGCTATTGAATTAAAAGCAAAAAAATATATATATTTAGTCATCAAAATCATCATTAATGAAATAAACAGTATATTCCTTTTTTTCAGGCAGTCGTATAAAACTGCAACTCTTCATAGTTTAAGTTAATAATTATTAAAAAAAACATAAAAAGTCTGCCTCTAGCTATTTAAAAATGGCTTTAAAAATTAAGAACTTTGCAAATAAAATAATTCTTAAGATCGCCAACAGTTCTCGACTGGTCGTTGGACATTCGAACGAAACTTCAGGATGATTCAGAACAGTAACCGACACTATCTAACTGAATACACTTTAATCATCGCCGACATATATTATATTCTAGTATCCATCATCTTTCTTTTCTTTTCTCATAATATTCATTTCTTCCATCACGACCTTATTTTGTTTCAACAAAAATTAAAAAAAAAATTGAAAAAGTAGCCAAAGTAACCCGCCGTTACGGTATGTCAGAGGACATTACTAAAAAAAAACCTATCTCCGTGCCAAATTTCAGCCATATCGGTTTAGTGTGGCGTGATTGAGTAACAAACATATGGATGTTCGTTACTCAATCACGCCACACTAAACAGATATGGCTGAAATTTGGATGTATGTATGGATGGCCATACATACATTCAAACTTTCACATTTATAATATTAGTAGGATAGGGAAAATCGGGACATTGTATAGGTACCTAAAGCTGGCAACACACATAGATACTAAATTTTCTTATTAACTGTCAGTTTGTTTCGCACAAAAGTGTGGCGACCTTGAAAAAAACTGGTTACACGATGAGGGACAAAAAATTGGGTAGCTGCGTCTCTGTTTATCACATTAGTAACTTTATTTCTGCTCTCTTTTTAGTGTGAGTGAGAAAGAAATCGTCACTGGCTCTATGTCTTCTCTCTCTACGGTTGCCAACCTAATCTCAATAGTGATGTGAAAGGTGCATTTTACGGTGCATTCACAAAAGTTCCGTTTAAAGTTAAGCTGTCAACAAACTATCGAATGCGTCCTTAAGCCATAATAGGTACCTATCTGGATAGTGAATGTATCTGGATATTGAACTGTGCACGACGTAAGTCGTGGACGTAACAACAGAGTGATTACATTCTCTTGGGACGTAACCTTAGGCGGTTGACAATACAAGTTTTTTGCATCTCTAGAGTAGGTATAGATTAAGTACTTGACCACAGACTAAAAAATTTAAAAACATTAATAAAGTGACTCGGTGACTCGTTCGTATTCGTGGTACTCAAATCGTCAATTATAATAAAAATGTGAAAAGTAGGAACCTAATGAATTAAACAAAGCGAAACCGCTAAACCGGGAACGGGCAGTAGGTTTTGCCTTTTGGTAAATAGCGTGCGAGGTATTTTACAGTCTGTACGATTCGATCTAATAATGACAGTTTCAGTTTGGTGTATGTTTGTTTGACAAACGCCGAAGTGTTTGTACCGTGGTGATGATGTGAAATTGTGAGACAAAACGGTGAATATATTATCGCCATTCTCATGCTTTTTGTGGAATTGCGTTATAAATGTTATAAAACGGGCAATCGATAATGTCGGAGTACGACCTGCAGTTCCAAGCCGACCTAGAGAAGGCGCAGGCTCTGAGTTTAGAAAGTTTGGCATTGGAGCAATTTCGGAGGCAGAAGCAGCTATCTACTTCAGGTAACTGACGTAATTTTGTTTACTCCCGCACAGATAACATGATCCAAGGCCTTTTCTCTAGTTTAATATTCATAGTTATCTCAAACCTGTGAATAAGTTAAATAATAATAAGTGCTCTTTGTTTTTTGATTAAGCTGTTATCAGTAGATTCGCTGGGTAAGCCCTGTAGACCCAAGTTTGTTATTAGATGACTGTAAAGAGCTGAATTAGGCCTATTCAAAACCTCCATGCCTCAAAGAGTATGTTAAACCGTTGTCCCTTTTACTGTCAGAAACAGCTGACAGTATCATTTAACCTGAATTGTAATCCTGCCATAAGGTTGGTTTATAAGAAATGAACAATGTTGAATTAGAATTTTGAACTTAGAAAACAGTAAGTAAATAATGTTTAAGTTTCCTTAAATATAGGCCTTTACTGACTTACTGTCTAGGCAAGTTTCCTATTGAGGAAATATGCCTACCTTTTAACTTATTATATCATATGCTAGATGGTACCAAGGTTTTAGCAAACATTTTATGTTCTTCATGAAAATTTCACTAGTTTCTTAAGGATTGAACTTTAAAAACTCCCTCTCTAGTGCAACAGTAGGCTACTCTAGGAATATTTCCTCCATTTTTCAAATCACTAGGGCCATTGGCGCAGCAGTCAGTTAAAGACTGTATTATAGGTATACACTAAATATATTGTGGCTAAATCCATTGTACACAATCTCTAAACTAAAAAACAGATGTAAATATATGGCTATTCATTTTATATAAAGATATCTTAAACCTCTCAGTTTAGTTTAGAGATTGTGTACAAAAGAATTAGCACCATTTTGGCTAATTAAATTGACAGTGTAATAAAAGTAAGTGCACTGCAACTGAATCTTTGGTTTAAACTGTTACACTAAATTTGACACAGTTTAACCTTTTAAAGGTGTATACTGACTTATAGGAAGTAATGTAACATTTGAAGTAAACATGTTCTCCAGTGATGTCGGCAAGTGACTTGTTGCTCCTTTGTTTCCCCATACTGACTGCTGAAATGATCGCTTTGTAAAATGTTACATTATACTTTTATATAGTGGGGGCACTTTAGGAATTTATAATTTCTGAATTTTCTCTGGTCTGGTCTAGTGGGAGGCTTCGGCTGTGGCTAGTTACCACCCTACCGTCAAAGATGTACCGCCAAGCAATTTAGCATTCCATCACGATGACGTGTAGAAACCAAATCGGGGTATGGGTTGAATGTACACTACCATACCCCTTCCATCCATCTATCTAACATCTTAGACTGCACTGTCACTTACCATCAGGTGAGATTGCAGTCGAGGACTAGCTTATCATTGAATAAAAACAAAACGCATACATAAGTATAAAATATAAATTGGGTAAACCAGTGTGTAGTCAATTGAAACTGTATGAAATGGTGTTGTTGAAATATGTCCAATTGGGCTCATAATTGATAGCAAGGTTATCAATCTGAAAGGAAGTAAAGTTCAGTACCCTGTGTGGGAACTCAGATGATTTTTATTATTAAGGGTGCATTCAAATTAGCCGCCTTTCTGCCGCGCGTCAGAAGGGCCACGGCGACGCTGCCCTGCATTTGTGCTGCTTTGTAGATTCATGCTATCATATTATTAGTATTTATGAGATAAAATTAGATAAATGTGTAAAAGATACTTGATATCACTCACCAACATAATCATTTTGTAGAATGAGACCCTGCTGGATAAAATTGATCAGCTGATCAATTCAAATATATGTTTATTATTTATTAATATTTATAAAATAAATAAGTAGATAGGTACATTTTTTGAAAAGCCAACAATATTCAAGCACAAAGTATACAAGGAGAATTACAACTATAAAGCAACTTAGCATAAATATGAATTACTGGATTTAGAGAAATATGGATTAGTTAATTAAAGTTGAAGTAGTTTATAAAAGTGCAGTAACATATAGTCTGATTTTTAATTGCGTGGAATTCTGACGTATCTTAATGTTACCAGAGATGTAAAAAATCCCACAAAAAAGATAATAAATTTAAACTTATACTAATAAAAATCAATTGCCGCACATAGATATATGACAAATGCCTGACAGATAGTTTGGGGTAAAATCGAACTACAGGTGGTAATACTGTTTTTCATACAAACAACTCGCTCTATTTATAAAATGACAACTGTCAGAATTCCACCGAATTAAAAATCAGACTTTAGTCCATACAATTTAATTGTTGCTAATTAGCTCCCTCTGGTAAGGAGTCAATGACATTACAATGTAAGCAGGCAGCCATAGAATTAAACATGTTGAATTGCTGGTTGTTTTGATTAAGAGTAATGTATTGGCGACAAATGCAATTAATGCAGGAGTAGGAAGCAAGGTTACAGCTGTGGTTATTTCAGCAACAGGTTTTTTTATTGTTTAAACAAATAAACATTGTAACCCTAAACCTTATTTCTGTTGTTATTATTTCTAATTTATGGTCATTATCTGTTGTGTGTGTCAAATAAATAAATATAAGTTGTGATAGTGATTGGATAAACCTATCTTATCTAATTATTATCGAAATCTTTCAGATAATGGTCAAGATACGGGCAGTGCCAGTGTACGACGTCGCGAGGACAGCGACGGACCGCCGCCCGCTTTGCCGCCACCGCCCAGAAGACCGCCTAGAAGAACTTCTAGCTCGGAGAGCTCTAGGTGATTTTTAGTATTCCGAAAAAAATTAACCCTTATAGGATTGCTTCGTTGTCCATCTGTCTATCCGTGTGTCAAGGCCCTTTTTCTCAGAAACGCCTAGAGGTACTAAGTTGAAATTAATACTGAATACAAATGTTAATGGTCTCTTAGTGCTGTGAAAGTTTCAAGTTTCTAGTTTAACTTAATGAAAAGTTACAGCTTTACGTACAAAATTTCTAGTGACGTTTTTGCCATTATTTTAAATCTAGGTGCATTTATTAAAATGTTAAAAATACATTTTGTGATGAAAATTACACAATATGTAGGTACTCCCTTTTAAGTAGACCACTATGTATTAGTGATAGACACCTACAGAACCCTCCACTGCGCGTGGCCTGACATGCAATTGGCAGTTTATTTTTATCTGTACAGCCAACAGTCTAAACTTCAGAGTTCAATGTTATTGTGGCACCAATTTCTACAAGTATAAAACCAGTTGAATTCAAACAATTGTCGTTGGAGACCGAGTTGAAGTGATAAAGAGAAAGAGACCTTTTCCCGATAGTTGAGGACTTATTCTGAGATCTATAGAGCTCTAACTCAGCTCAGACTTAAGACAGAGTTTAAAACAAGACACAAATATGTTCTGACATAAATCTGTCTCAATTTAGCTCTGTCTTGAGTCTGAACTGAGTGAAAGTGCGATCTGTAGATTTCAGCCTTAGAGAGTGACAAAGGCTACGTTTTTTGCACAGGATTTTTATATTTTTTGTTTGTACAGATCAACTGGGACTAGCCCAACCCGCACCGCTAGCAGTGACCTGATATCGTTCGCCAGCCCGACCAGTAAATCCGCGCCTAAGGATCCACATGCCTCCCTCAAGGAGTACATCGATCAGATCAGCAAGTATGAGGCTGTTTTCTTTTTGCTTAATATATTGTTAAATGTAAAATATTTCTGTAGTATCCTTATTACTAATGTTATAAATGCGAAAGTGTGTTTGTTTGTTTGTTTGTTGGTTTGTCCTTGTTGAGGGCTTGGAAATTGACAGACATTTGGTCCTGGTAAACCAGGATTCCCTGGTCGCAGACATAAGCTAGTTGACCATATTTTAAAGAAAATCATTTCAGCTATCAAGAATTCTCCAGTACTAAAAATAATTTTAGGGATTTGATTGTTCAGTGACAAATTGAATGCTTTGGCATGTTTTAAGTTTTATCAAACTAGCTATTAATTATATCAATCAAAGATAGCTTGAAGAAAGATTATACATCACTTTGTTGGTGTAAAAATAAACAAATTTTTTATGTTATCTTCAAGTATTTCATGGATTAAATGTTAATTCCAGATTGGGTCAACAGACTGAAGAAATCACAGTGAACACGCCTGAACAATCTCAAGTGATGAATAACCAGAATCAAAGGCCGGGCTACCCGTACGCGCCGTACAACTATGGCTATCCTCCCCCGTACACGCCAATGGGTCCTTATCCGAACATGCCGTACGGAATGCCCACGCCAATGGGACCGATGCCCAACTACGCCTACTACCCGCCAATGTTGGGCCAAACGGACCAACCACCCACATACGTAGTAACCAATACGCCAATATACGCGCCAACTATACCGTACGCACAGACCAGAATGGCTACTCCGTCTCCCTACGTCACATATCCTCCCCAAACGCCTCAAACCCCCGCGCCTTACAATTACAATACAACGAATCTAATATCCAGGCCTACGAGACCTGCTTCCATATACCCCCAACTAAATCAAATGCCAAGATATGTTATGCCAAGTAATGCACAAACGAACAAAGTGAACAATAATAATAATAGTGCCATCACACCACCGGTTGTGAAAACAGAGCCTTCCAGAGATAGCGTGGAAAGCAATACTTCAAAGAAATCTGATGGGGTGAGTTGTTTCATTTATTTATCCCGCTCACCCGCCATTTTTGTCTTCGTCACGTAAGTCATAGGGATATAGGTCTCTTGCAGCTTGTATCAAGCGGCTGCCGTTAAATCGCTCGAAATCGTCGGTCCACCTAATGGAAGGTCTCCCAACTGTGTTTCCAACCACCCTCCATGTCATATTTATTATGACGTATAATATACATATAGGTACATTTTGAAGTGTTGACTCAAGTGTCTACACGTTTAAAAAAATGGTAAATAATTTTGGCAATGAATAAAATAGATATTGTGTCTGGATAAAAGTGCAACGAGCAATCTATAAAACGTATTTTTTTTATTTATACATAATACAATATGTAATTTAATGTTGCCTTTTGGTATTGTAGTCGAACGAGTCTGCCGACGAGTTGGGCAACTTGCCGAAATCGTTGAACCTGATCGACTTCGGCGGGCGCAAGTCCAGCGGGCAAGGTAGCGTAAGAGTCAGTGTGTTAGAGGCGTTTGATCCGCTACTAACTGAACAGAATCATTCTGGTGAGTGGTTTGTGTCTCATTGCAAAACTCTTGAGACCATAATGGCAAATGATTTGATAAATTAAACAGTGAAGAGCAGTAATAGTCCAGTCGAAAAACCTCAAAAAATGACCCAACCTCTGGAAAATTGCGAAAGTTTTGAAACTTGCACATTGAATTCTGGGTACCTAGGGATGAATATACCAAAAGTCCTCATGCGTACGAGGCGAGCTCTAGCGGCAATTAGCAGAAACAAGGCTTTTGGTAAATTCATCCCTAGGTACCCAGAATTCAATGTGCAAAGTTTCAAAACTTTCCCAATTTTCCAGAGGTTAAACCTTCTTTTGACTGGACTATAATCTGAAAGAGTATAAAAGTTATTTGCCATTATTTCTCAAAATCATATGTAAAGTTGTATTCATTCTAGCCATAAAGACGATTTAAAGGTATTACCGTTGTCGTCATTCAGACTGAACAATCGATATCGGCGGATAAAGTAATCGATCTATCCGTCGATCGGTGATAGACGATGGGTGATGATCTGGCAAAAGGACAGCTGGCGGGGCGAGCGGTGGTTTAGAACTACCTTGCGAGAATCAATAGCCATTCTATCATGGATCGATAAAAATAATGAGCAATCAAGCAGATCGAATTGTTAAAGTGGGAAGAAACTGTCAAACGTTATCTCTTCTATATTATCGATGGATAGCTTCGATCGACTGGATTGGTGTGGTGACAGATTGACATTCGGTAAAACTAGTGAAACAAAAATAAAGTTTTCATTATAACCATCTCTTGGGTCATATCATAATCATTTTAGTCATTCTCTAAATGTGATGTTTTAAACGTGAAGTTTGTTGTGTTTTTTGTTTTAAGATTAATCCATCTGACATCATTGTGTTGTTAAAAATTAAATGTTCATTAGACGTGTTCTTGCTTTATGTCTTGTTTTGTTATTAATAAAAGTTTGGGAAGGGGAAAAAGAGATTATGGTTTTGTGAAAATAGATGCATGGTTTTAGTGGTAGTTGATGACTTTGTCCAAAGCAGGTAATTTTTAAAGTAAATATTAAAAACTGCGTAAATCTGTCATCTGGTATGAAGATTAAAAATATTGTCCTAATTACATTAATATATTACTAATCGCCGCTGAAGCCAGTTGTACCGTGGTCGTAGTGTAACGTCAACACACTCAGGATACGTTTCTCAAGAGATAAATGTACTTTTCTCAAGTTCTGTTACTGTGATCTGCGCAAATTTTGTTATGTATTTAAAAATGTATTCATCCAATGCCCCGTCTCGATTTCTAGACACTGATGGTTCTAGCTAAAGCCATGATGCTATTGTTGGTTAAACTTTTTTTTTAATCCGAAATAGGCTAGCGCTTGACGACAATCAATGCTGGATAGCACTGATGAGGTTTAGGTTGGAGCGCGCTTGCCTAGAAAATGCCTATTCACTCTTGCCTTGAAGGTACTCAAGTTATAAGTGGCAGGAAACACGGATCCTGGAAGAGTGTTCCACGACTTAGCAGTTCTTATCAGAAACATTGAATTGAACCGTTTCGTTCGAATAGGTTGGATTTCCCTTTATCCGTGTTCAAGATGTACTAGCGTGTATGGTGCCTTTGTAACAGATTATGCAGCCAAGAGTGAATGTTCGAGCGTGTATGAGGAATACGATCCCTTGGACTTTTTGTATGGCGAGACGGAGCTGCGCGACGCGCCTGTATACGCCTCTGTCAGTAAACGGGAGAGTGTAGCGGTGCCTTCGCCGCCGCCTAAGAAGATTCCCAGCGTACCTGCCGTGGCTAAAAGGCCGACTACGGTATGTAAACCAAAATACAATAAAAACTAAACCATATACTTTGCACGAAATAAACATAAACTGCAAGTGTCTAAATCCAGAATGAAAATATATGGTGCGAAAACTGTACAATTTGAGAGAGCACTACTATATACTGTATTAAGTTTAATATTTTATAATACTGTATGTTTCCTAAAAAATAAAAAAATAGATAGTCTGCCTCAAGAGATTGTTACTGAAAAGTCATTTGTAACTTTAAAAGAAAGATAAATTATTATCTATTTTGTTTAGTGTCCCTTCTAGAATAAATTCAAATGTTGTTTTTTTTTTTTTCAGAATAAACTCTACGACTGTATAGTTAAATCACGTACAAAAAACTATGATAGTGAACACAAGGCATTTTTGAAAATGGTTATCGATGTAAGAAGTAAGTTTTTACGTTTATTTACCAATAAAAACGTTTATTCATTTTATTCGCTACAAACTATTTTTCAATCATCGTTGTCTATGGGTTGTATGGAAGCTGAATATTTAACTGAATCGTGTAACGTCTCTATTTTCGTAGAAAGATTTAGTCACACGGATGACAGAACGAATCCGGGCCACGTGGTTGCGGCGCGCTCGGGAGGGAGGTACCCGCCCAACACCAGCATCAAGGTGCTCGTCTACAACTCTCACACCGACGAGCCCATTACCTTCACTTCCGACGGTAAGCTGTCATTATTTTTTTCAACACATTTGCTCATAAAGTGGCTCCCGTTTCACCGCAATAATGACACCTATAATCAAACGGTGACTTTTTCTTTACTATTATTCACAAGGGAGTTATACAGTTTTTTTAATTTTATTGGTTGAGTTCCTTTGTTCTTAAAAAAGTTTTTATACAAAAAAGATCGTGTTCAATAGTACAAATAAATTAATGTACCTATTGCTTGCTCATTTCATGCAACTTCGTATTTAAATAGATAATTTCAATTTGTATGTGTTTAATAAATAAAACTTTCACTTCTGTTTTTTCTGTAATAAGAAAACTTGAAATTCCCCATTTTGTACGTGGCTATAACGCTATCCGCGAAAAGCCAAAAAAAGAAACCTCATTCTTTTAGTCTATGGCCGATCGCCATTGTAAGATGCGCGAAGGCCTCAAAGGACTAGAATCCAGGCCGTAAATAAATTTAAAAAAAAATAAGATAGGCGCGCATAGGAAAACTGATTAATTTTTCCCGCCATATTGCGAAAAAATTTTCACAACTCGTTTTCACGGTTTTGTACCATAATGTACTATTTTAGTATTATTTTCTTTAAAAGTGTGTTGAAAAACATCGTATGATACACTTGTGTATTGATGATTACCATCCTCGGCTATCACCAACATTTCACACTTATTCCATAATGTACTATTACAAGCTTTTGCGTTGCATTTAACCTTTTTTTTTATCTATGTTTTTGGAGTATCTGGAACGCTAAATCGCTTGGCGTCTTTGATGGTAACTAGCCACGGCCAAAGCCTCCCACCAGACCAGACCAGAGAGAATTTAGAAATTATAAATTCCTAAATTGCCCCCGCCGGGAATCGAACGAAATGATAGATATCTTGAATAATATTGATTATTTTCTTTTCAGTCGAGTCAACCGTGGAGCATGTGATATTGACAGTGGTTTGCTCACTCGATGAAGATATCAGAGAAGATATGTCTGGGTACATGTTGCGGGTAAAATGTTTCACTATTTGTACCCACTTACAGATAAACTTGCTTATAACGATTCCATTCAATTCAACCCATATCCCTAATCTGTTTCTACACGCCATCGTGCCGGAACGCTAAATTGCTTGGTGGTAACTCTTTAACAGTAGGGTGGTAATTAGCCACGGCTAAAGCCTCCCACCAGACTAGACCAGAGATTATAAATTAAATCGAACCCGAGACCTCCCAGTTATAAGACCACCGCGGTCACCATTGCGCCATGGAGATTTTAACGTTCATTATTATTTATTTTAATTTTTTTAAGCGATCACACTTTTAGCATGATTCTTGTAATTTTTTAACAAATGAAATTACTCAAGGTAATTTAATTGTTTTGTTCTCTGGTACTAAACAAATAAATAAATAGTTTTAAAAACCATATTTTTAGGTGTGGGGAGCCAAAGAATATTTAAACCCAGGCAGTTCGCTCAGTGAATATGACTACATTCGCGAGTGTGTACGCTTAGAGAAAGACGTCCGTCTCTGTCTAACAGAAGGCAGGGAAACCTCCCTTGCGAGGACAGAAAGAGACGACGCGAGAGATGCGCACCTCACGCTGGATGATTTGATATCAACGCAGGGTGGTATGCCGATGCTGACCTTCGATAATCTTTCTATTTTGTTAGGTAAGAATGCTAGAAAATTTCATATAATACAAATAAATTCTTTCATATGCCAGTCAAACAAAGATTGTTTAATTAAACTTTCCATGTTTTGATTTTGTCCATGTTATGACAAATTTCAAAATTGGTTACTCAGCATTTGGGACTCTTATGCTGAGATCTGTAGAGCATGCTCTGACTCCGCTCAGACTCAAGGTAGAGGTTAAAACGAGACACAAATATGCTTTGACATAAATCTGTCTCGTTTTAACTCTGTCTTGAGTCTGAGCTGAGTGAGAGTATCAGCCTTAAGGTGTCTTACACACTTATTCGGGTCGGCACGTTCGATTCTGCAGTGTTTGTTGAATTAGCTATTCAATAGATGTCTCGAAGCAATTAACATTTTGTATTGTAATGCTTTCTGTCAATTTCGTTTTCACGAACCTTTAGGAAACACTTAAAAGTGGAAATGACATTGAGTACGGAATTGTATTTAGGGGCTACCTAAGTAAGGTGAAAACGGATTCTAGTCATTGTTATTGTTTAATAAGGTTGCACTCCTAAAATATCCTGAAATGTAGTTTTTGTCAACAATTCATTTTATTTACAAATACTGCTATTACACGCTTCCAACGGCTAAGGAAAACATCGTGAGGGAACCCTACATACCTGAGAGTTTCCCAAAATATTTTCAAAGGTGTGTGAAGTGTGCCAATTCGCATTGGGCCAGCGTGGTGGACTTTACCTATAACCCTGAGGCTGAAATCTATAGACCGCATTTTCACTCAGCTCAGACTCAAGAAAGAGTTAAAAGGAGACAGATTTATGCCAGAGCACGCTCTATAGATCTCAGCATGAGAGGAGACCAGCGCTCAGTAGTGGGCCGTTGATGGGTTGCTGATGATGGCGATTATTGCTAATACGCTTACCTTGCTTATATTTTTTTTGATGTTTTTTATAGAAACGTTAGAAGGCGAGCTGTCCCGCGCGGTGGGCGTGCTGGGCGCGGAGGGCGTGTGCTCGCCCAGCGCGGTGTTCCAAGCCGTCAAGGCGATCTGCGCGCTGGCGGGCGGCGTCGAGACCCTGCACGTCACGCACACGCTCAACGCGTTCTCGCAGGCCTGCGTCGCACAGGTCGGCTCTTGCACTATAATATACACTGGATTTTTTTTTTCAGAGTGCCCATACACGGTCAAACACGTAAAATGTTTACGAATTTGTTTGAACAAGTTCATCAAACACCAGCGCACCCAATCAAACACTCAGTTTCTGTTTGTCAAACACGTAGTTTGTTTGACAAACACGACCACAGATTATCAAAAACACGTAAAAATGTTACGTGATTTGATAAAAAAGATTCCTACTATTATAAACTAGCTAATGCCCGCGACTTCGTCCGCGTGGATTTGGTTTTTAAAAATCCCCGGGGAGTTCATCGAATTTCTGGGATAAAAAGTAACCTATGCCACATTAACAACGGCTGGATCATGCGTCGCGCTCGTGAACGGGTGCCACCAACGGGAATGGGTCTGCTTTGTCCTCCCATCTTGATATGTGTTGGATTATATGTATTGCATTTTTGAAGCTTCACTGTGGAAGCACTGTATACATAGCATAGTTTGGTTACCTATTGTAATTTTTTTTTTTTTTGAAAAGAGCAACTGCTGAGTTTCTTGCCGGTTCTTCTCAGCGGAATCTGCATTCCGAACCGGTGGTAGATTTATGACGTGTCATAAGAGCTACAAGGTGGCCTACACGAAATAATAAATTTTGAATTTTGAAACTAAGGATGCCAACGCTCACGACTTCTCGCGGTTCACTAATGATTAACAAAAAACGCCCCCCTTCTCTCCACTCGGCCTCGTAGGCTCGCTTCATTCAGGACCTCCTTCGCGAGCTTCTGGCTTCGTGCTTCATAAAAACACTCTAGGGGTAGGGCAGACAAGACTACGTGGAGTCGGGGTTGGCCATTTCGGTTTTGGCGTAGCCCATTTAATTTATAGCGAAGCGCAGCTCCCGCCACAGCCTTGAACAGTTCATTTTATCAAAAAAAATATGCTACATGTTGTTTTACTAATTAACACAATTAAGAAATCAATTGTTTGTCAAATATTATTTTATGAAATCACAATTTGTCTAGTAATTTGTTTTGTCAAGCGAATTATTTGTGAAACCAGAAGTTTAATAATGATCAATAAATGATTCATAATTTTGCTAAACGTTGTTTGTGGAATGACACTTTGTTATTTGTTTTTTGTGAATTAATCGGTCACCACTTCTCGCAGTTCTGTGTTTACTCAGTCCCACATGTCAATTCTGCACGCAGGCAACGGGTGCAGTGCGACCGGAAATTCAATCGGAAAGCGGTCCGTATTGCTCGGTGTCGCTCCGCGCGGCGAACGCGCGCGAGGCGCTCGCGCAGCAGTGCTCGCGGGTTCGCGACGCGGTGCGCGCGCTCATCGCGCTGTACACCCGCGCCAGATTACTGGACTTCCAGATGGCTGATGGACCGACTATTGCATCCGATCCTAGCAGTAAGTGCTCGAATATTTTTTTTTTTTTCACCGCATGGCATAATCTAGTACAAGAGGCGGACTTAAACAATTTTTTTTCAGTTTACCTGTGGACGTGCGACATCACGTTATTTGCTATCTGTCATCAATTAATCTGCTAGTCGATTGTTAAAACTACATCTATCAGCTATCTATCATCTCGACCGTTACGTAGAGCAAAGTCTCATCTGCTAAATTTACAACTTGAAATTTGACCCTTAACTCAAATCTCAAGTTATGAATTTAGCAGATGAGACTTTGTTCTACGGAACGGTCGATCTATTCCCGGCGGGGGCAATCGGGGATTTATAATTTCTAAATTGTCTCTAGTCTGCTCTCGTGAGAGGTTTCAGGAGGTGGCTAGTTACCACCCTATCGTCAAAGACGTGCCGCCAAGCGATTTAGCGTTCCGGCATGATGGCGTGTAGAAACCGATTAGGGGGTATGGGTTGAATCTACACTACCGTACCTGTTCCAAGTTAGCCCGCTACCATCTTCACTGCATCGTTACTTACCATCAGGTGTGATCGCAGTCAAGAACTGTCTTATCAAAAAAAAAAAAAAAAAATGTTCTCAGAAGCGGTGCCAGCCCACACGATCCCCGAGACCGTGCTGTTCTGCGTGGAGGCCGTGCACTGCCTGCCGCACTGCTGGACGCACGACGAGTACCTGTTCCACGCGCAGGTGTACTACGGCACAAGGCCGCTCAAGACGCTGCACGTCACGCACATATCCAAGATCGAGTGCGGGGGGTTCTACCCGAGGATTATATTTGATACGTGGTGAGTGATCTTCTTTTTTTTTTTTTCATTTTGAGCAATTTATTTAATAAAGAATATTAGCCAAGCTGAAATTGAGTAAAATCCTCCTATCCCCTCCAAATAAGCGGAAAGCTTGTGTTAGGAGTGGGTACGACAATAGCTCAACGGGTGGGGATCGAACATGCGATCTTTCACTTTTCAGTCCGCACCTTTAACCGTTGGGCTATTGAGGCTTCATCGATCGAGAATATTATACTCTTTTTTTTTTATAAAGTGTTAAACTTAAAGGAAATATCCGAATAGATTTATAAATACATATCAAAAATTCTGAGACCGGAGGATTCGAACCCACATCTCGGGAATCGCGCCCTGAGTGTGTCAAACGTTACACTACCGCCAAATGGAACGACATGTCAGCCACACACAGTTGTGTACAGTTACACAATACAATAGCGTGCAGAAACAGATTAGGGGTATGGGTTGAATGTACACTGCCATACCCCTTCCAAGTTAGCCCGTTACCGTCTTAGACTGCGTCGTCACTTACCAACAGGTGAGATCGCAGTCAAGGACTGACTTGTCATCCAATAAAATAGAATAGAATAGAAATATTTTTTATTCAAATAAACTTTTACAAGCACTTTTGAATCGTCAATGAATTTACCACTTGTTCGGAATGTCTTTCCTGCCGAGAAGAGCCAGCAAGAAACTCGGCGGTTGCTCTTTTCAAAAAAATAAAATTTTTACAATTGTTATTGAAACTATGCTATGTATTCAGTGCTTCCACGATGAATTTTCCTGAGTACAATACAAGTAAAAATAAATACAATACAAATACAAATAAATACAATCCAATACATGTTAACACAGGCAGGCAAAAGCAGACCCATTCCCGTTGGCGGCACCCGTTCACGAGCATGACGCATGATCCAGCCATTGCTTCGCTCAACCATATTTGAGGGAACGTAACAACCCGCACCACACGACACCACAACAGAAACTTTAAAGAGAGCATGACATACTTAGGCTACCCATGTTAAGGCATCGAATTGAATACTAATATTAAACTACTCATTTTAAGACATGACTGAGACAAATAAAGTGGAAACACCGTGGAACAGAATACAGTAAAATCATGTTCAAAAAATCAAAATCAAAAAAGAAAACCAACGATATCTTTTTCAGGTTAAATCTAGAAGATGTTCCAGTCAACACGCTGCCTCGCGAGTCGCGGCTCGTGTTGACGCTGTACGGGCGCACGCAGCGCACGGAGGAGCAGCACCAGAGCGACAGCCAGCAGAACAACCACGAGGGCGAGGAGAACGGCGACGTGCTGTTCGAGCAGGTGGAGCTCGGCTGGACCGCCGTGCAGCTGTTCGACTACGACAGGTGAGGTTTCTAACATCCTAAACTTCTCCCTGCACTGGCAGCATGGGCAGGAGATAAACATTTTATCTCCCGATTTTATCCACTGACAGGGGATACAATTGCCTTCTCCCTATGCTAGAGCATGGCGACAGGGAAAAGGAGAAGTATATCCCTATTTGACATTACAAGTGGAGCAACTTCCGCCGGCTAGAGCATGGGAACAAATGAAAGAGATAAACTTGTCCTTTTTTGACTTTTGAAAGGGTCAAACGAAAACAAAAACCACAGACAAAAACCACCTACGAATCACCTATTAACTGTCAAAATCACGAGTATAGATAAAAATAATGACTTTTTGAGACCGAATTGACATAAATTTTGAAGTATTGTAATATTTGTACCTCCTACTTCCATGATTTTCTTATAATGGCAATAATTGCGGGGATAAATTTTCTCCCATTTTATCCACTGTCAATATTCTTCCACCGCTGTGCCCATGCTCGATGGGTGGATAAGGGGATAAACATTTTATCCTTTTCCCGGGGATACAATTTCTCCCGCCCATGCTACCAGTGCAGCGTGCTATCTCCCACGTTTCACCTACTAATGTGCTTGTTCCTGATTTTATCCCTAAGAGAAACACCCTCGCAGGGATCCCCTGTCTTCTTTCGCGCACGTGCTGCTATGTTTGCTATGACAGTTGAGTCATTGGACGGTGTTATGAAAATTTGACGTGCAAGAAAAATGACCAACTGTTGACGTGCTATTTTTGTTTTTAATCCCCGCTTCTAAGGGCTTAATTTTAATCTCCACCCACTCGCGCAATTTTTGTTGGGGTCATTTTTTTAACGCAGTTAGACTTCCTTACTTATTATTTATTCGTAGGGGTTAAAAGGTAGCCTGTGTCATGGCTTAGTTACACTAGGAGAGTTTCTCGAACAAAAACCAATGCAAGCGAGTTTTCGTAGTAATGTAAATTGTATGGAAAGTTTTCGCATGGGATAATCGCAAGCTATTTCTGGCCGCTTGTATACGAGAAGCTCTTCTTGTGTAACTGACGCCTACTCTCCAAGTCATCAACTATAATATTGGTAGGGATAGTAAAGATGTAATCGTTCATATAAACATGTTTCCTTGTTCATATAGAATGTTGGCGTCGGGCCACTACGTGCTGCCGCTGTGGCCCGCGTGCTGCGACCGCCGCATCGGGCCCGCGCCGCACCCCCTTCACACGCCACCGCCGCCCTACCCCCTCGTTAATATAGGTGAGTTGATACTATTTATTTATTTATTGGTAATCAACAGCGTTTACAACACAATTTTACAAGATTATTTTAGTTCTTAAGTAAAGCCAAAACATTATTTGAATTCAAAAAATATAAAGTTTAACAGAGAATTCATAAGACAGTATTAGTTCATTGAGGGTAGTTTTCAGAAGTGAAAGAAAAATAAAAACACTTAAGATATTCACCACGTATGTTCGCGTGGATGCGTGTGCATGCGTGCGTGCGTGCATTTAAGACAACTAAGGAACAATAGATTAATGCATGTGCGTGCGTGCGTGCATGCATTTAAGACAACTAAGGAACAATAGATTAATGCGTGTGCGTGCGTGCGTGCTTGCAAACGTGCGTGTGTGCGGGCGTGCGGGCGTGCATTTAAGACAGCTAAGGAACAATATATAAAAGGTGCATGATTTTCTGCAGAAATTCCCCTGTACACGCGAACGGGTGTCAAATGGACGGACGATGAAGATGAAAAAGATAAATCGTTATCTGTAGAGGATCTGCCCATATTCGATACCCTGGATGGGCACACGCAGTCGCAGTTGTTGCATCTCATCGAGCAGGGCGCCTACCAGAGGATGCCCACTGAAGGTAGAGAGGTGAGACTCGAGCTTGCAATTTCAGCTGGCCGATTCTATAAAAGCTGCGTAAATCGGTCCGGGCGTCTTCGAGCAATCGGGGAACATACATATAAAAAAGATTCTGAGGAATCGTGAACCTCCTCCTTTTTTGGAAGTCGGTTAAAAATAGGTTGTAGCAATATCGTGAAAGAGTCTTTAATGAATCATGGAATCATACGTGATCTAGTCTGTTGCTATTTTTTTACTATACGTTTACGGCATGTATCAAAAGTACCTACCGAACAATGTGCCGCTTGAACCAAAATTTGGTTCAAATGGTACAAAGCCATTTTGTCATTCACAAATAAGTGTACTCCTACCAAAATGGCACGAGTACACTTATTTGTAAATATGGCCTACTTGCGAGTCGATTGCGTTGGCTGAGCAACGTTGATCATAGTTGGTAGCTGGATGAGTGACTGCCTTTAGGAGGTCTTTTCAAGTCTTTTAATAGGCACTAAGGCACAAATACTATACACGAATACTAATTACACAGATCCTATGGGAGAAGCGTCAGTACCTGGTGCAGCTGCCCGGCGCGCTGCCGCTGGTGCTGCTCGCGGCGACCAACTGGTGCGGCGAGCAGCGCGCGCAGCTCGTGGCGCTCATACAGCTGTGGGACAAGCCTTCGCCGCTCAACTCCATGCATCTCCTGCTGCCCTGGTATTCATTATTAAGTTTTCTAATATAATGCTCCACTGAACAAGTGCCTGGTGCAAAAGATAGCTTGAATCTATTGAAAAAAGTCAGATGTATAAAATCCCCATCCAAGAATCTACAGTATTTCTGTAACCCTGGTAACTTTATTATAAATTAAGAAAATACCTTGTTTCAAATAAATGTTAATATTATACAAAAGCACAACAATGACAGCTCAAATAGCTAGGTAATACAAATTTGTTTTAGCTTCCATTTTTTTGTTCAAAATGCGGACACGATTTGTTTTATTGACAGCAAATAAAGTTGTTATTATAATAAATGTATTAATTTTAAATTGAAGCGAGTTAATGTATACAAAGCAATTTTAAGCCTTTAGTCGCTAATTGAATAGATTAAAATTAGGGAGCCACCGGATAAAGGCGGCGCAAGATCGAGGCCTGTGGAAGAGACCTCGCAGTGGACGTCCATCGGCTGATGACGATGGTGAAGAAGACGATTAAAATTTCGATAATTTCCAATAGTTTCCCAGATGCGGCAATAAGAAAACTGGCGGCGGCCCTCGTGAACGGAATGTCCGACGACGACCTTATAAGGGTGCTGCCCCAGCTCGCGCAGGCGTTGCGGTATGAAACGTATGAAGCTAGTCCGCTCGCAGGTGAGGCTACAGCTAGTGAGATCATAACTTCGTGTGTGCGGGACTACGAATAAATAATAAGTAAGGAAGTCTAAATGACCCCAACAAAAATTGCGCCGAAATGGGTGGAGATTAAAATTAAGCCGTTAGAGGCGGGGATTAAAAACAAAAATAGCACGTCAACAGTTGGTCATTTTTCTTGCACGTCAAATTTTCATAACATCGTCCAATTACTCAGCTGTCATAGCAAACATAGCAGCACGCGCGTGAACCAATTGCTTTCGTTCTGAATTTGAACCGATCAAGCATGTCTACGGACTACGAATCATGCGTCCGCGTCGTTTTGGTTTGAAGTAGGGCCATTTTTTGAGTGGATTTTGTTCTGAATTAGACTTCCTTACTTATTATTTATTCGTAGGTGCGGGATAATAAATGCGGTTAATTACGAAAATTAGGCGGGGCTTCGATAAATGAACTGTAATTTAGGAAAAAAAAGGCCTGAATCTTAAAGGCCTTTAAGACGCGGGTTTTTTGGTAACTGGCGGTTTCTTGCGTCGACGCATGTAAGGGAGTGGAAGGGAGACGGAAAGATGGTTTGCGGTTGGAATATGCATGAGAAGGAGAGGGATAGGGAATATTTAACCGCGCGGTGTATAAAAATAAATTGACAATGGTGTTTTTTGTCTTATGGTATTCGCGAAGCCTCTTTTGGCATATTTTACTGGTTGCTAGCTTTTGCCCGCATGGATAAAGCTAGTTAAAGCTAAGGTTAAGCTAGAGTAATACATAGAAAAGTAGAACGCTAGAAAGTAAAAGGAAAGGAAAATGTATGATGATGCCATATTGGTATAGACATTTATTGTATGTACTACCTGTTTACGTTAAGTTGGCCGCTACCTCGCGTCGCTTCCCCGTACCGCACCTCAAGTCAGACCCGCTTAGTACAGATAGCAACGTACCGTTCGCGATTGTCGCTACCAAATTTTTTCAAAGTTTTGTTATTGTTACGTTTTGAATGTTTTTGTTAACTTTAAATTAGTTATTTATTTTTGTTTGTTTCCTATTGTTCGTTTTCTGCGATGAACAAAAAAGAAAAGTTTTGCATAGTACAAACTATTTAATATTTTAAATATTGATTTTCTTTCAAGCGGTAAAAATAAGAAATTAAAAAAATCATGCCTTTCGACATTCAAGATATTATCACCATTGCCATCATCAAAGCATTGCCAGAGAAAAAAAATTCGTGAAAGTCGTGGTGGCAGCAAAAATACAACTATTATTTTCTTGTCAATGGTACGGTATGACATCATTTTGTAACGGTCGACGACGGCCAACTTGAAATGAACGCGTAGTACTTACATCCAAATGGATACTGTTATGGAGTTATAATAGTGGTGTTTTCTTTTTAGAGGTGTTGTTATCGCGAGCATTGTCAGCCCCCGCCGTGGCACACAAAATGTTTTGGCTTCTAGTCCATTCCCTGCCAAACGTTCCACAGGTAATGAATACCGACTTCATAAGTACCCACATAAACATTGCTCCCACTACACTTACAATAGGTTTTGTTAAATTTTATTAAAGTCTAAGCTGATAGCTGTTATTTGCAAGGTACTGCAATTAAAATACCTTAATTAAACTTAAATTATGACGCGTCAAAAATATGTAAACAGTAGTAGACAGTCATTTAAATCGTCCGAATTGGCAGTTTTAAATCATGAGTGTTACATTTTTTTTCTATCCTATCATTATTAAAAAACAAAAAAATCCTATGCATATAACCTTTTTTCGGAAGAAAAATTTTACGTTAGACTTTTCGCTGCCGCTTTGGGTATGTGGAGTCTAGCGGTCTCCACGGAGAGCTTACTGTTGCTGGCTGGTTATGAGCTGGCCACTATCTATCACTTTTATTTTCATATTCGAAGGCATTCAAACTTGGAATGCAATTTGAATGTTGTTTGGAATGTAAGTTTGAACAGGCGTCGTAATGCATTATTCTATTTGCCACCGACCGAGCCGGAGGCCTAGAAAAGTAATATTCTCAACTCTCGTCCACACCGGACGCTCACAACCAGCCTCTAGAAACTCTCTTACTAGAATATTTTATTTTTTTGGGTTAAGCAACATGCCGAAACTAACGGGTGACGTCATATTGCCAACATAATAGTGTCAAAAAGGAGTTATTTAAAAAGAGTTGATTCTTGGTTCGACTGGCTGCGCATTATGAAAAGTCATCAAAAGAAGAAAATCGTTGTCACTTCTCAGTCAGTTGTCAGTATAATAAATAAGAGAAAAATATTTGTCAAACATTTTAAATAAATATTAATTCTATAAATAATTAATTACTAGCGGGAATTGTTTATTTGTTAATTCCTCAATTAAATTTGTGAATCATCTTGGAGGATAATAGAAAATGTGAAGTTTGCAGCATGAATGATAAAAGTTCTGAGAAGTTCTTGCTTTTCCCAATGGTATCAAACCAGTAGAATGCCTACCTACGATTATTTTAATTTTTATCTGCTATTTTATCGAATGGGATAAAAAGAAGACTGCAGTGATACTTTGCTTTGCTTAGCAGTTACAAAGATGCTATTGCATTGAAAAAACTTCTAGAAAGAAAGAAAGAATTCAGTTTAAAGTAACTAATTTTGTTTCAACTAGTAATATTGTGAATAAAAATGAATAAATACTAGACTCATATTGATCCTTGTTTTATTTACGCAACTTTTGAACTTGATCTTAGAACAATAGATTTGGTAGCACATCCCTGTTTTTTGTCGATATCGATAAAATCTAATTATCGATAAGACATATCTATCGATACATTACATCCTTAGCTTTGACAATTCTTTCTTCATTACATGGGTTGGTAGTATTGTTTTTCTTTTATGAAGTTGGCTAAAATAAAAACAAAGTCTCGAAATTTTTTTCTTTGAAGTTCCGCCTCTTAAAACGGAGTGATTACATTCTCTTTGCTCACAACGCCTGTTCATCCAGTTTAAGTTTATCTTGTTACATTATTTTATTGCTGGATAAATACAAGTGTTCAATAACCAGGTGACACGGTTTTCATTTAGATAGGGCTTCATTTCCCCTATATTGGTGACCCCGACCCGTACAATTTTATGGGTTGCCCGGACAAGTTGTGTGCATAATTGATGGACGGCCGTAAGAAATATTATTTATTATTGGAAAATGTGAAACGTAACGTCATCGTATCGTAGAAGTGGAAATACGCAGCGAAACCTCATTCGAACGATTAGAAAATCATATTTAAAAACAATTTGACAAACGTCGACGTCGTCGCCCGTCATTCGTGAAAGTGAAGTTTTAAAGAAAATTTTGGGACACTAAAATTTAATTTTAATATTTTTCTTTTTCAGTGTATTAATTTTAGATTTATTTTAGTGATTTTAGGTATATAACTAATACGATTTTTGTGTAATTTTTATTTAATATGGAGGCGAAATTAAGAGATTTAGCAAAAGAAAATGAAGATCTTAAGAGTAAACTGAAGGAGTTGGCTGGTTCAGCTATTCCTTTACTAGAGGAGAACAAGTCACTAAGGGATAAAATTGCCAGTTTTCCGGCGCATCAATCGGAAGCCCCCATGGAAGACACGAGGGTATTTAAAGTGTCCGCGAAACTTCCTCCGTTTTGGTCCGATCGGCCAAGCATATGGTTTGCCCAGGTCGAGGCCCAATTCTCAATTTCAGGGGTAACAGCGGATCAGACTAAGTACGATTACGTTGTAGCTCAATTGGATTCACGTGTGATTGGCGAGGTGGAGGATATTATTACTCAGCCGCCGGTCACAAACCGTTACTCCTTTTTGAAAGGTGAGCTTATTCGTCGTTTATCCACCTCTGAGGAACAGCGGGTCAGACAATTAGTGAGTGATGAGGTACTAGGAGATCGCAAACCGTCTCAATTTTTACGCCATTTGCGTTCTTTAGCGGGGCACGTACTCTCAGATCAAAACATTTTACGTCAGTTGTGGATGCGCCGGTTACCACAACATTTACAAGCAATTTTGGCCGCGCAAAGTGAATTAACATTAGATAAAATAGCTGAATTAGCTGACAAAATTTTAGAAGTTTCCCCAGGCATTGTAGCCACTTCGGCGCTTAATAATGCGGCTTGCTCATCCGAAGCGAGTTTCGCTTCGGTTATGAGTCGTTTAGATGAATTAACTAGGGAAGTATCCGAAATTAGAAATCAAAAAAATTTTTCGCGTCATAGAAATAGATCGAGAGGTAGGTTTAGGAATAGGCGTTTCGCATCACCATCCCCTAGGAGAAACAGTCCTAGCAATGGTGATGATTTATGCTGGTATCATAGGAATTTTGCGTCGCGTGCTGTGAAGTGCGTCAAGCCATGTTCATTTAAAGGACAGGGAAACGCGAGCGACAATCAGTAGAGGCGGTTCCTGATTGGTCGGCCCGTAGCCGCCGTCTATTTATTACCGATGTCAAGTCGAAAAAAAGATTTTTGATTGACACCGGCTCAGACGTTTCATGTTTTCCGGTTTCTTGGATGGAAAGTCGTCCGAAGGTAGCCGATTATTCGATGCGCGCTGCAAACGGGAGCGATATCAAAACATTTGGAACTATTTTACTATCGTTAGATTTTAGATTAAGGCGTGATTTTAAGTGGCATTTCATAATTTGTGATGTGACAACTGCAATTATTGGCGCTGATTTTCTCGCGCATTTCTGCTTATTACCCGACTGTAGGTCAGGTCGAGTTCTTGATGGTTCGACTGGCCTGTCGTGTGTTGCATCGGTTGCCCATCACGAGCAGGTTAGCATTAAAACTGTAGCTTTAGAATACAATATTTTATCTGAATTTCCCGCGATCGTTCGCCCGCCGGGTCCGGTTCGTTTAATCAAACATAGTACCGTGCATTACATCCGAACAACGGATGGTCCGCCGGTTTGTTGCCGTCCGCGCCGCCTAGGTCCATCAAAGTTAGCTGTTGCTAAGAAAGAATTCGATAGCATGTTAGCTTGTGGCACCGCAAGGCCTTCAGATAGTGCGTGGTCATCGGCACTTCATTTAGCCCCGAAGGGGGAGTCTGATTGGCGTCCGTGCGGTGATTATCGTGCTTTAAACGCTCGCACGATTCCAGATAGATATCCAGTGCGTCATATCGGCGATTTTAACCAAAATTTGGTTGGTTCGACGATTTTTAGCACAATCGATTTGGTTAAAGCGTATCATCAAATTCCAGTAGCGAAGGAAGATATCTGTAAGACTGCTATCATTACTCCATTTGGTCTTTTTGAGTTTCCTTATATGACCTTTGGACTTAGGAACGCAGGGCAAACATTTCAAAGGTTTATCGATGAAGTTGTCCGCGGTTTAGATTTTTGTTTCGCTTATGTTGATGATATTTTGGTCTTTTCCAAAGATCAACAACAACATTTAGAACATTTACGTATCCTTTTTAAAAGATTAGAGGAATACGGGATTGTTATTAATGAGAAAAAATCTCATTTTAATCTTCCAGAAGTTCGTTTCCTGGGATACACCATAAGCGCTGCTGGGATTAGTCCTCCTACGGACAGGATTAGGAACCTTCAAGAGTTTCCTTTGCCTAAAACAGTGCAAGGCGTACGTCGTTTTCTCGGTATGGTGAATTTTTATCGTAAATTTCTCCCTAGTATTGCGCGCTATCAAGCTCCGCTCATTGATGCTCTATCAGCGATTCAAGGTAAGGGTGCAAAGCCATTTACTTGGACTCCTGACTTAGAGCGTAGTTTTATTATTTGTAAAGAAAGTTTAGCTAACGCGACTCTGTTAGCACACCCAGTCGCTGAAGCTCGGCTAGGTTTATTCACAGATGCATCGAGCTCTCATGTCGGTGCATGTCTGCAGCAAGAGGTCAGACAGGGTTGGCAGCCTATTGCATTTTTTAGTAAGAAACTTAATTCTAAGCAATCAACGTGGCCTGCCTACTATCGTGAATTATTAGCTATTTACGAAAGTGTGCAACATTTTAAGCACATTCTTGAAGCACAAGCGGCAACGATATATACAGATCATAAGCCGTTGCTTTACGTGTTTACACAAAGACGGGAAAAACTTCCGCCCGTTCAATTAAATCAATTAATTTTTATTTCTCAGTATACCACCGACATTCAACACGTTAAGGGAGCTGAGAACGTTGTGGCTGATGCATTCTCGCGCGTCGAGAGCGTCGCTGCCCAAGATATCCTGGTTGAGCTTGCGAAGTCGCAAGCAGCTGATGAGGAATTAAAGGCGCTGAGTGACTCAACGTCGATGACGTTGGCTCGGGTCACAATTCCAGACACCAGGTTAAAAATTACATGCGATGTGTCAACAGGTAAACCACGTCCTTATGTAACTCCGCAGTTTAGGAAGAGTATTTTTGAAAGTTTTCACAATCTCTCTCATCCCGGGGTCCGTGCGACTAATAAATTAATTTCGGAACGTTTTGTTTGGCCATCTATGAAAAAAGACTGTCGTGTATGGACACAGGCTTGTCAGGGGTGTCAGTTGTCAAAAGTAACGCGGCACACTAGTGCACCTTTCTCTAAGTTTGCTCTCCCATCGGAGAGATTTGCATATATCCACATGGATATTATAGGCCCATTACCTTATTCTTCGGGAATGAGGTATTGCTTAACTATCGTGGATAGATTTACTCGTTGGCCAGAGGTATTGCCCATGCCAGATATTACAGCGGAAACTTGCGTGGCAACTTTCGTCTCTGGCTGGCTATCAAGATTCGGTTCAGCACGGGTTATTTTAACAGATCGAGGATCTCAATTTGGCTCGCATTTGTTTCAGAAGATAGCTGCGGTTGTAGGTGCTCAACACCAGACGACAACCGCGTATCATCCTCAAGCAAACGGGATGGTCGAAAGATTTCACCGGCAGCTCAAGGCAGCGATCATGTGCCATGCGAATCCAAGGTGGACTGAGGTTCTCCCGTTGGTACTTCTAGGGATCAGGAGTGCCTGGAAGGAAGACCTCGGCACTTCCTGCGCAGAGCTAGTCTACGGGGAGCCGCTACGTCTACCAGGTGAGTTTTTCGACCCTAAAGATTATATTAAGGACCCAACATATTTAGTGGACAGACTCAGGTCTCATTTCGCAAATTTATCTCCATCCCCCGCTTCGGACCACAATAGTAGGAAGATATTTCATATCCCAAAGGATTTAGCTTCGTCGGAATATGTTTTCGTTCGTAGAGGTCCTTTTCAAAAAGCCTTAGAGCAACCCTACGTAGGCCCTTTCAAGGTTCTAAGTAGGGAAGGGAAACATTATAAAATAGAAATGAAAGGCAAAGAGGAAAATATTTCAATCGACAGGTTGAAACCAGCCTATGTTTTAGGTCCGGAAGAATTGGACGAGCTGGGCAAACCTGTTGTTAGGACGCGTTCAGGGCGTAGAGTTCATTTTAATCTGACTTAGTTAATTAATCATTGTTTGTTTTTTCCTTACTTTTCATGTCTTCCTGGGGGAGTGATGTGGAGTCTAGCGGTCTCCACGGAGAGCTTACTGTTGCTGGCTGGTTATGAGCTGGCCACTATCTATCACTTTTATTTTCATATTCGAAGGCATTCAAACTTGGAATGCAATTTGAATGTTGTTTGGAATGTAAGTTTGAACAGGCGTCGTAATGCATTATTCTATTTGCCACCGACCGAGCCGGAGGCCTAGAAAAGTAATATTCTCAACTCTCGTCCACACCGGACGCTCACAACGCCTGTTCATCCAGTTTAAGTTTATCTTGTTACATTATTTTATTGCTGGATAAATACAAGTGTTCAATAACCAGGTGACACGGTTTTCATTTAGATAGGGCTTCATTTCCCCTATAGGTATTAACCTACTCGAAACTAACTCCCTAACCTATCGATCTACTTACCACTTTGTGCTCAGCACAGCTGATCAATCAACTCATTATATTAGCTAACTAGCTGTTGCGCGCGATTTCGTCCGCGTCAATGTCTGTTATTATGATCGCAATTAAGAAGTTTTTAAAAGAATATATTTTAAATATGGATAATTTTCCCCGTTTTTGCAACATTTTTCACTGATTGGTCGCAGCGTGATGTTATATAGCCTAAAGCCTTCCTCGATAAATGGACTATCCAACACAAAAAAAATTTTTCAATTCGAACCAGTAGTTCCTGAGATTAGCGCGTTCAAACAAAAAACTCTTCAGCTTTATATATTAGTATACTACTTTATACATAAAGTAGTATACTAATACTACTTTATGCAGAATTTAAAAAAATATATTTTTGCAGGCACCAAATCAAGAATTCCTAGGCATAAGTTTAGAAGAGAACGCGGGCGACAGTCTTGAAGTGGACGCGACCATGACCGCCACGTGGCGGTATCGCCTGATGCTGCGCGCGCTGCTGGCGATATGTGGAGAGAACCTAACTAAGACTTTGCTTAGACAACAACTGCTTGTCAAGGTAATTTTTTTTATTCGATAACAAGTTAGTCTTTGTTAGAATTTCGAACTAGCTTGCAAATAGAAAGCTGTTTATTGAAAAAAAAAAAAACAAATGAACACTTCGATGCGGGGAAAATTATTGTTGTTCATCATTGATTGTTCGTCATTGATTTTAAAATTGTATTTGACAAAATGAGTTCAAGTGAAGACAATGAGTGTGTGGGTGAGTGAAATTCAAGAGGCGGCAAGAGCCGTAATAGAAAACTTATTACCGCTAAAATCGAAAGAAAAATACTTGAAAACCTATGAAAATTTTGTTCAATTCTGGCTAGGTACTATTTAGTTGTAATTTCCGCGCATTATTTGAGAAAAATACTCTACAAGCCTTGGCCACAACTAGGCATTGATACACATACATATGTGTGCCTCGGATTCGCCTCGGCCCACATTTACACGTTCGTCCATCAATGCCTCTTTTGCTGGCCGCGGCAGCAATGTACTATTTTTGTTTGAAAGGGTATATTTCCCAGGTAGTCTCATTGTCATCAGGTTAGGATCTGATGATGGGATCCTGGAGAAATCCAGGGAATTTTTACGTTTATTCTTGTAGATGGTAGCAGACGTAGCGATGTCGGTGAAATGCGCAAAGGAGAATTTGCGGCAACGGGCCTTGTACGTGGGAGGGGAGAAACTATCCGGACTGTTGAGACAGGAGCCCGCCGCGTTACCGTTCGCGCTTCATCGATACGTGCACGATATCGATGTCAAGTGAGTATCGATGATTTGCGACTTTTCGAAAAACAAACACCATTCATCTGAGGCAACTAATACATAGGCATAATAAATTAACGCCCAAAAATTTAGGGGTCTAGTATCCTTAGGGGTTACCTTTGATACTAGCCCTCTAAATTATGCAAAAACTATTCCACAAATTTTCGTGCAAATGAACTAAATTAGTCGTATGTAATTGCAATTGGGTTTTTATTGTTTCCCATCTTTAAGAATGAGTTAGATAATGAAGATCACTCATTCAGTGAAGGGTGTGCGAATGTTTTTGGCAAGCGATCGTAAATTCGGAATTTAAAAAAATGTAAACTTCTCGCACTTAATGTAAATAAATACTAAATTTAAACTCCGTTAATACTGCATGTATTAAAGTGAAATATAAAATCGATTGTGATCTAAGTTCGGATATTTTTGGTGTTTCTAATTTTTTTTTGTCTATTTTCTAGGTCTTGCTCATATTTCTCCTCTAACACACTTCCTTTGAAAATCAACTTCATAGGCATCGACTGTGCTGTTATTCCCGCCATGTTTAAGGTAATTTATATTTGTAAAAGTCCCGGAAAAAAGTTTATTAAGTTTTCCAAGGATAAAAATATGTTATGTCATGGCTCTTTGAGGAAAAATATTAAATTGTTGTATGTAGCGTAAAGAAGAAAAAATTAATGAACAAGTTGATTCATATTTTTTTTATTTAAGTAGCACGTTACGAATTTTTTTCCGATTCAATAGAAGTATGTATTTAAAGTGCTAGAAAAACGTAAATGTGTCTCAAACTCTTCAGGTCGGTGACGATTTAAGACAAGACTCGTTAGTATTGCAAGTGATCAAAGTAATGGACACTTTGTGGCTGAAAGCCGGGTTGGATCTGCGGATAGTCACATTCCAAGCGTTGCCTACGAGTAGGAAGAGGGGCATGATAGAAATAGTTCCCGAGGCGGAGACTCTGCGCGCGATACAGACCGAATGGGGCCTGACTGGGTCCTTCAAAGACAAGCCCATCGCCGAGTGGCTCGCCAAACACAATCCCTCCGAGCTAGAGTACCAAAGGGCCAGAGATAATTTTACAGGTAAATTCCTCCTTCTTCTTAATGTGCCGTCTCCTTGCGAAGGTTGGCAATCATTAGGGCGATTTGAACTTTTGAGACCGCCGCTCTAAATAATGCCTTTGTGCTCTTCCCGAACCATTGGCGCAAGTTTTTCAGCCACGATATCCTTCTGCGGTCAGGCCTCCTTCTACCTGCCACTTTCCCCTGCACGATCAGTTGAAGGAGTTCATATTTGTCGGTGTTACGCATCACGTGCCCAAAATACTCCAATTTCCTCTTCTTAACGGTTGTAAGTATCTCTGTGACCTTCCCCATTCTTTGTAACACAGTGCTATTTCGTACGCGGTCTCTCCAAGAAATTCGTAGCATACGTCTGTACACCCACATCTCGAACGCTTCCAGTTCCTCCTCCCTAGAATAGGAATAGAAATTCCTCCTAAGATTGCCTTAATTTTTTTTAAATTCAATGACAAGATAGTCCTTGACTGCGATCTCACCTGATGGTAAGTGATGATGCGCGCTTGCCTAGAAGATGCTTATTCACTCTTGATTTAAAGACACCCATGTTATAGTTAGTTGGAAAAAGGGAAGCCAGAAGGGCATTCCAAATTACTATAATAAGGCGGACTAACTTGGAAGGGATACGGCAGTGTGTAGTGCATTCAACTCGTACATCCCTAATCGGTTTCTACACGCCATCGTGCTGGAACGCTAAATCGCTTGGCGGCACGTTGTTGACGGTAGTGTGGTAACTAGCTTCGGCCAAAGCCTCCCACCAGAAAAACTTTACGTCATACGTAGGGTTCCTTATCATAGATATAATTTTACAGGTAAATTCCTTCACATTACGTATTAACCATAACTAGACCAGATTCGGTTGGGAGGACTTTTTGAACAGACTGTATATATAACTTATTTTTTAAGTTCAAAGTAATAAATGTCAAACATGGTCGTATACAGCTTCGTGCGCCGGTTATAGCGTGGCGACGTACCTGCTGGGCATCTGCGACCGCCACAACGACAACATCATGCTGAAGACGTCCGGCCACCTGTTCCACATCGACTTCGGCAAGTTCCTGGGCGACGCGCAGATGTTTGGCAACTTTAAAAGGTCAGTCACTTCTCTCCAAGTGGATTAAGGTTTTATGATTCCCGCGGGAACTCTTTAATTTTCCGGTATAAAAAATAGCCTATGTGTTAATTCAGTGTTTAATCTATTTCCATTCCATTCATACATAAAAAGCACTTTTTAGAGCTTTTAAGCAAATGTTGAAAACCTTTGCTTTGATGCAGTATAGTAACTCTAGGATGAAACTTGTTATAGACGCAGAAGTGCGGGCATGGTTGCGAACATGCCTGTGCGTGAATGATTGAACGGGTAGAAATGCGTGCAAGGTTACATATATAAAAAATTGATGTATTCGTACCAAACCTGCAAGTTGTGAGTGCGTGCGTAGTGACGTACACGGTTGTCTGCATACGTACATTCCGTGTATGCGTGTGTGCGTGAAATAGAATAGACTAATTTTTTCTCAAACATGCATGGAAATATTGTCATTAAACGTCAAAAAGAACACGCGAAGTATCGGACAAAGAAAATCAAATCAATTGCGGGAGCGTTTTTTGAATTTGGAACATTACAACGCTCCTACAATGTTGTATGAAACGGCGTGCTGGGGTTATTAAATACTCTTTGATCGGATCTCTTTTGTCATTCTTGGCATACCATAGTCTCGTCTTTATTGAAGTCCTCGCCTACGGCTCGGTCTTCAAACTCGTACTCGACCTGCAATTGCTTATTTCCCGGCCCTTGCAATAATGTACTATTTATTCAAATAGACTTACAAAGTGCATTCGAATCATCAAATGAACCTACCAATTCGTATAATGAACGCATTTCTGGGAGAAAGTATTTGATATAGATAAATCAATAAAGTGATGTACTCCTAGAGACCGAGCGCCGTTCGTGCTCACCAACGACATGGTGTACGTTATAAACGGTGGCGATCGTCCCACGCAGCGCTTTCAGCACTTCGTGGAGCTTTGCTGCATGGCCTTCAACATAGTGCGCGCGCACCACGATCATATACTGGATCTATTTGCTTTGGTGAGTTCTATGTAACGATCCAATACTTATAACACTATGTTGGAGTCCAAATAAAATCCATCCGATCGTCTTGAGATCGCCCAACTGACTAGCTGTGTCGAAAAATAGCGTTTTATGCCTTCCCGCATATTGCTTCTTTGCGTTCTCGAACGTTCATTGATTATGGTTTTTTATAGACTCCAAGAAAAAGTGAACACAATTTACACCATAAATAGACCAAAGCATTAGACAAAAATTTGAGGTTAGTGTTTGCAAATGGCAACCCAATTAGACTGTAGCCAGTGCGAGGGCTGCCCAAATAAATGGTAGAACTTTTTTTAACTGGTTCCTTGTGCCTGGTGCGGTGTCGGGTGTCAGATGGTGATGTCGGGGGTGAGAATTTTTTTTTTAACTGGTTGTTCCTTGTGCGGTGTCGGGTGTCAGATGGCGATGTCGGGGGTGTCGGGCGTGTCGAGCGCGGCGGTGGGCTACGTGCGCGCCGCGCTGCTGCCGGCCGCCTCTAACGCCGAGGCGGCCGCCGCCTTCGCGCAGCTCATCAACTCCTCGCTCAAGAGCAAGTGAGCGCTTTATTATTTGGTCTCTCTTTTTAACGAATATCAGCCAAGTTGAACTTGACTATCCTATCCCCTCCAAATAAGCGGAAAGCTTGTGCTAGGAGTGGGTACGACAACAGTACAACGGGTGGGGTTCGAACCGACCTTTCAGTTTTCAGTCCGCACCTTTAACCTTTGGGCTATTGATGCTCTACGAACAGTCTACCAAACAAATAAACATTATGCTTTTCAATAGAATATTATTCCATAAATATTATTATTTTTTTTTTTCCATAAATAAATTATGCTCTCGTGGAGATAGGTTTTTAAAGAGAATCTTATTTTCCCGATAATAAGCTTATCACAGAAAAATGGAGTGATCGAGTGCAAAAAAAAAAAGCCATATTCAGTACCGACCTAGAACAGTCTCCGATTACCTTGTCGGAGGAAAAAAGGGAGGAACACAAAAAAAAAAAAAATAGTTTTTGACGCAGTGCAGAGAGGTTTCACTTTGAACATTGCTACTCTGGTCTTTGGGTTACTTTAGCAGTTTGTGCTTTGTGGCCTTCGATCACAGAAAAATAAGGGGATTCAGCACTTCATACTTCAACTATTATTCAAATTCATTCATTGTTCCTTGACACTGAAATAACTGCTTCACGTCAATGTTCGATGACAGACTAGCTAGCGAAATGATTTGCACCCATATTTCGTAGTTACACAAATCGGACTAACATGCGATATCCACTTATTTTTCTATGATCGAAGTTTGTGGCCCTTAAAGTTGTACATTGTTTGTAGGTTTACACCTATCAACTTCTTCCTGCACAATCTGGCGCAGATGAGAGCGAGCGGTGACCAGAGCAGCAGCTCTTCTGAATTGCTCTCCTTCATGCCAAGGACTTACACGTGAGAACATTTCCCTTACTATCGCAATATAAACGTTAGAGGGCCCGTACACGGTCAAACGTTTTTGTCAAACACGTAACAGTTTTACGTGTTTGTCAAATTATTTGATAGTCTGTGGTCGTGTTTGTCGAACAAACTACGTGTTTGGCAAACAGAAACGGATGAAGTTTGATCGTGTGCGCTGGTATGACCTTGTTCAAGCAAAACCGTAACAAAAATTTGACAAAAATTTTACGTGTTTAACAAACATGTTTCACCGTGTACGGGCCCTCTTATAGAATGCTTGTTTTAAAAAGTAATTTATAAAAGCGCTTAACATTTAAAAGTCCATTCTATATAGTGTAATACCTAGCTTTAGATAGTTTTGAAATATTCAATTGTTGTTAAAAATCCACAGTATGACGCAAGAGGGTCGGCTAGTGCGGGTAGAATGTTTGAGCTACGAAAAACGCTACGATCCAGAGAAGCACTACGTGTACGCGCTACGGGTTTACAGGCAGGGGCAGGCGACGCCGTCCGTTCTGTACCGCTCCTACAAGCACTTCACCGAGCTCTACCAGAAGATCTGCCTGCACTTTCCCTTGGCCAAGGTTCATAGGTAAGCTTTTTCAAAAAAAAAAAAAAAAAATTTTAATTCATGTAGACCAACCTGTGGATCTTATGACACGTCATGACTCTACTACCTGTTCGGAAAGCAGATTCTTCTTTCTATTATCAACTAGGTCTGAAGCTTGCGCTTAGGTTGCACTGGACAAGAGACAACAATAAAAGAAAAAATTTAAGTGTTATATTTAATCTACATATTTAAAATTCAAAGTCCCGACTGACTGACTGATTGACTGAGATATCAACGCACAGCCTAAACTACTGAAGTTAGAAACTTGAAATTTTTACAGTTACCTTTTATGACGTAGGCGCACACTAAGGAAGGATTTTTGAAAATTCAACCCCTAAGGGGGTAAAATAGGGGTTTGAAATATCGAACTTAACGTGAGCAAAGCTGCGAGCAAAAGCTAGTTTGTATTTAAAACAAATTCCCACTTCAAAAGGAATAAACCATTAATCGCTCATTATCGCATCGCAATCGCCTTACCAATGCGGGCCCGGCCTTATGGAATGCCGCCACACACAAGGTACACGTACACAAAATGTACACGTTTGTTTTGTAAATTCGGATCATTAATTAGTATTTGATTATTATTATCGTTGATAGCTACTGTTTTAATCACATCACTGATATTTTTATAAGATCATTATCATTGTATGTACTACCCAACTTGTACTAAATCGATAAAATCGAGTCAATATTGTAATAATAATTATCTCATTAATCGTTGTATCGTTTTATATTGCATTTTAATTTTGTAAATGAAACTACATGAAACTGTATAAAACTTAAGGAGTCAAACAAAAAATTAAACAGGTGTTTAACAAATGTTTATTTTAACTGTACTTACTTATTACGAAGAATAGATTGTAATAACATTGTGAAGTGAGTCATCGATGTTCGATTCATCAGTTTATAAAGAAAAATAAATATGATTTTAATTAAAAATAAACTAATGGAAAAATTTAACACTACATGGGTTACAATTTCAACTGATTTATTGAACAGACTTTAATGCGGCCATATTTGTTTAGGAGCGTATTTCAACGGAATCGCTGTTGCGGCGTCATCGCCTTGCCAGTGTGTTCGCGGCCTAAGCGTCGCTATTTGGTGTTTCAATTCTCTTCGACGATCCATTATAATTTAAATCCAAGTGCTTTTGTCTGGAAGCACTTTTTCCGATATCGGCTTGTCTGTTCATCTGTTGGCGATGCTGCGATATCAGGTCCCAGCTGTCTACATCTTCCGCTGGCTTTGCGAAGCTGGTGTTTCCGCTGCCATCACTTGGGTTTAATGTTACTTCGGGGGCTGTTGAATACGGCGGGGGACCGCTGCTCTTGCTTATAGAACTATCTAGGGTGTTCGAAGAATATTCCTGTCTTTGAGGCGAGATTGGTGGAACGGATTGCACTATTTGTTGCTGCTTAGGTTGAGGGGCGTTCCGTTTTTTCGGTTTCCGTTGCTCTTCTATCTTCGTCTGTTGTTGTGTCGCTCTAGTTTGTTGCGCAATGAGTTTCTCCCTCTCTTTTCTCAATTTTTCGTCTCTTTGTCTCTCTTTCTCTGCTAATTTTTCCTGTTTCTTCTGCTCGACAAGGCGTTGTTTCTCCAATTTCTTTTGTTCTTTGATATTAATTTTTGGCGGTTGGTTTACTGTTTGTGGGATGTCGGGGGCGCTCTTCCTTGTGTTTGTTGCTTCGTTTGTAGGTTTATATAAATTGTTTGTGCTTTTCGATTGGTTCGTGGACGGTCCGGATTGTTTTGCTGGCAATTTTACCATTGATGGTGTTATTTTCTTTCGCGATTCCGGATAGAGGTCGCTGCCTGCAAAAAACATGTTCAAAATGTATATAAAATGTTTCTTTTAAAACCATGATTTTTTCTAAGCGTATACTCCTTGTCGGAAATAAATAAACATGAGTATGTAAAATGGTAACTTATAAACATTTATTTAACTCGTTTACGCCATATGACATACATTTTTATTAGACACACTAGACGATGCCCGCGACTTCGTCCGCGTAGATCAAGGTTTTTCAATTCCCATGGGCACTCTATAATTTTCCGGGATCAAATGTAACCTATGTTTTAATTCTGGGTATGAGCTATCTCCATTCTAAATTTCAGTCAAATCGGTTCATTCGTTGTGGCGTGAAGGAGTAACAAACACACACACACACACACACACACACACACACACACACACACACACACACACACACACACACACACACACACACACATACAAACTTTCGGCTTTATAATATTAGTGTGATTAGTGTGATTAGTGTGATTAGTGTGATAGTAATGTGTTATAAATAACTAGCGACCTGCCCTGACTTTACACCGTGGTAATGTACTAAAAATTACGTCATAAGTTTCTGAGTCATTTAGACACATGTATAGTATATTTTATCTATTTTTATTGTTCATATAAACTTTTCGGATTGTAGATGATAGTGAGAAATGTAAAAAAAAATCCTGAGCGTAGGTACAGACGGATAGCGACTATAGTTTTAAATTATTTAGAGGTGACACCATCGCGTCGAAATTTGTGTATATTTAATCTACCTGTGTAAACCTTGTAACATTACGAATTTTATTAATCACTTAATCTTTATCATGCGGACATTCTTATGCTATTATTCTATCGAGTGTTTATGGTACGACGCTGTACAAAGATAAGTTTTTAAAGGAAATTTTATGCCTGCGTAATTTAACTTAAACATGATAAATTTTAAAAAACTAATCCTGCGAATGCGATAGATAAAGGATTCATATTTTTAATCATTATAAATACTTATAGTATTTGACAGGTTTTAACATAACGTATGAGGTGTCCTGAGATTCATCTTAATAACTTTAGGAGTTCGCAAAAATAAACTATAGAATTTGTTTTTTTTATCAGCTGTATTCTTTTTTTCATAACAATTAGTTTTTTTTTTTTCACATAAATATCCTATGGTATACTCATAGCTTGGAAGAAGCCAATGGGACATTGCCTTTAATCAAAAGAGTACATTGGCTACTGTAAGAAAAGCGATGTATCGACAAAAAGACATTCCCGTATATGCATTAAAGCTGAAATCTATAGACCGCACTCTCACTCAGCTCATACTCAAGACAGACTTAAAACGAGACAGATTTATGTCAGAGCATGTTTATGTCTCGTTTTAACTCTATGATCTCACCATGTCTTTTTTTTATTCTCGTTTTATATGGGACTTTTAAAGGTAACCTTTATGTCAGCCCTATCGGCGCACACAAAATATTACAATTAACTAGGTACCTATAAAACTACCAATTTGGGAGAATCACTAACAAATCTATATACTTTAATAGCCGAATAACTCAAAAGTTTACTAAAAATAGAATTAAAAATACCAGTATTCATAAAATTTAAATTTAGTGTTTCTCTCAAATTGTGGTTCCGAACACGTGCCAATAGCAAGTGTGAAACATCTTCTACTTCGCCACATACTTCGCAATTGGGAACCATAAGTCTTAACACAACCCTTTCGTAGTCCGGTAAGAAGTAATAGTTACATACCGAATAGTTCATCCCTGTTCGTCCTGTAAGCACCGTTCAGAGATATACCAGGAGAATTGTTCTCATAATGTTCGATTCCACTTGACTTTCCAGAACTAAAATTTACCGACGCCTTGAAACCTCGAAACCAGAGCATTATTGTTGTAAATGAGAGTCCAAAAAATGGTTCGGATGCGCGAAAATCGTTAACACTGTGTACTTCGAAATTAGAGACCGATCAGGAACTCGCCACTGTAAGAAATGTACTTCAGGAATGATGTTATCACATTTTCTTGAGTCATTGTATATCGCGGAGTTATGTTTGCCGTATTATATGTAGTAATAGTTCCATTCGAGCGTGTTAAATGATAACAAACAGGTCGAAATGCACACAAATTTTCTTTGCCTAATTATTACTTTTTGTTATTAATATACTTAGTACATCTAATTAGTTAACTTTAGTTTTGTTTGTGTTTGTGGTTTCGTGATAAAATCGATACTTGTTTAAATAGATAAGATAGTAAAAACTGTCGATATTGTGAGTGATGAGCACTCTTATCGTATAACATATCGAGTATAAGTTGCGTTTTATATCAGCCGTGGGAATATATAAAAATAATGGCTATACTGTGACGATCGCAATCACCTCTGATTGGCTGGAAACCTTTCTTTATTAGTTAAAAAGCATTGACTTAAGAAGCAAAACTCAAGTGAAAGTAAAAGAATATTTGGCAACTGTTAATACTGGCCAAATATGAGATGAGATGTAACAGTTGCTTGTATTAGAATAGCGTAACTAAAAAACATGGAATTAATAGTTTTTTTTTAATATAAACTGTACTTTACAATACTATATTCATTGCACAACATAGATTTTTGATTTTTCTTTTATCACTAGACGATGCCCGCGACTTCGTCCGCGTGGATTAAGGTTTCTCAATTCCCATGCGATCTCTGTAATTTTCATGTTTTAATCCTGGGTATGCCGTATGAGCTATCTTCATTCCAAATTTCAGCCAAATCGGTTCATTCGTTGTGGCGTGAAGGAGTAACAAACACACACACAAACACACACACAAACACACACACACACACACACACACACACACACACACACACACACACACACACACACACACACATACACATACACAAACTTTCGCCTTTATTGTATTAGTGTGATTTTAAGTAAAGCACCATATATTAAAGTGTAGTAATTACAGTTTCTTCGTTATAGCAAGATTCGGTGATGGTGGTGATTTTACAAAAAATTTACTTTGATTTGAACTTATTTCTATAGTTCTTCAGTCATGTGGGTACCTTGTTATAGCAAGATTCGTGGTGGTGATTCTACAAAAATTTTACTTTATTTCGAACTTATTTCTATATTTCCTCAATCATGTGGGTACCTTGTCGTTACAGTCTACCCATCGGGCTCCACGTGGGGCGCTCCAACGTGCGGCAGGTGGCGGAGAAGCGGTTCGCCGACGTGCAGGCGTTCCTCACGTCGCTGTTCAGCCTGGCGGACGAGATCGCGCACTCGGACCTCGTGTACACGTTCTTCCACCCGCTGCTGAGGGACCAGCAGGACGTCGAGCCGCAGAGGTTGAGGAAGGGTAAGGGTTTTGGCTGGTTCTTACCGTGCGAGCGACTTGTGGACTGGTTATGACAGATCGCGCTGTTTAAGCTATGTTCACCCCGGTCGGTAACTGCATGGGTGACCTGCTCCCTTTATTATCAGTCCACTCTAGTCCATTAGTCAATTTAGTTTTAAATGCTCCATTGTAACTTTTAACGAAATTACGCTGGATAAAATGTTCGTCGTCTGCGGAAGCTTCAATAGATTAACTTCGGTTGGAATTCAACGAATGCTTTTAATTTTCGTCGCTGTTTTTCTCTGCTTTAAAATCGACCAAGGCCTTTTTGGTCAAAATCCTATTGGTCAGTAAAATTACTGACCAACGATGAAAGTGTTACAATAGATTTTTCTGTCCATAATGACCCAAGGCTTAATCCCCTAGAACTAGGTTCTAGGTCATTGTCGAACTAACGACTTGATTGACGTAAAATGTTACAGGTGAGTCCGTCGAGGCGGAAAACAGCGGTTCCGGCTCGTTGAAAATGTCCGTGCAGTACTCGGGCGGGGTGCTGTCCGTGCTCATCCTGCACGCGCAGTCCCTGGCCGCCACGCCCCAGGGCCTGCCGCCTAACCCTTACGTCAAGGTAAGTTTATAAGCCTCAATAGCCCAACGGTTAAGGTGCGGGCTGAAAACTGAAAGGTCGCAGGTTCGAGCCCCACCCGTTGCACTATTGTCGTACCCACTCCTAGCACAAGCTTTCCGCTTATTTGGAGGGGAGAGGAGAATATAAGTCTATAAGTCAAGTTTAATAATATCCCGCTTCACTTATCTATATTGGCGCCCTGCCCCAATATAGATAAGTGAAGTGAAGTAACTAGTCAGATATTAGTGGCAGTCGGATACTTTCTAATATGTTTGACCAAAACCATATCAACGTAGTAAAGTTGTGACTAACTTCGGTCTGGCTTAATATAATAACCTGTACAAGGCGAAAACCCCAAAATTTTACGTAAAGTTAACGTCAGCAAAAAGTTTTGTATTTATTAAGTTTTGTAAGTTTTTGAAAATGACAGGAGTGCATGTCATCATACATTGGCGTTAACTTTACATTTACTATTCGAAAGTTAAAATGTTTATGCTTAGGCTACTATAAGTAATTAAGTAAATCTCCGGTTAGCTTACCAAAATTCAATCTCGTGTTTCATGTCAGGTTTACTTAGTCCCGGACCCGAACAAGGAGACGAAGCGGAAAACGCGCGTCCTGAAGCGCAACTCGCATCCGTCCTTCATGGAGATGCTCGAATATCGGCTCCCGCTCGAGGTCGTCAAGAACAGGAGCCTCCAGGCCACCGTGTGGAACTACGACTCGTTGCAGGAGAACCAGTTCCTGGGAGGCGTGGTGATACCGCTGAGCTCGTTGAATCTTAGGCAGGAGACGGTCGCGTGGTACCCGCTGGAGTACATCCCGCGGTAGCTAGTGCGGGCGCGCTCCGCCATGTGGAGCACGGACGTACGCGCGCGCTGAGCCGCCGGGTGCGTGCACGCACGGATGCGCCTTTTACCTTATTCCAGTGTATTAGAGAAAAGAAACGTTTCTCGAATGCGAGCGGCAAGAAATAGTTTGCGATTAACCTGTGCGAAAACTTTTCATACAATTTGTCTTGTCTGGTGGGAGGTAGTTTCAACGACCTCCCTGGCGCAGTAGTGAGCGCTGTGGTCTTATAACTGGGAGGTCTCAGGTTCGATTCCCGGCGGGGGCAATTTAGGAATTTATAATTTCTAAATTGTCTCTGGTCTGGTCTGGTGGGAGGCTTTGACCGTGGCTAGTTACTACCGTCAAAGACGTGCCGCCAAGCGTTTTAGCGTTCCGGCACTATGGCATGTAGAAACCGACTAGGGGTATGGGTTGAATTTACACTGCCGTACCCCTGCCAAGTTAGCCCGCTACCATCTTAGACTGCATCGTCACGTACCATCAGGTGAGATCGCAGTCAAGGGCTATCTTGTCATCGTAATAAAAACAAAAAAAATTTCGCCCGCACTTACACATTACACTACATTATTATAGGTTATGACAAAAACTCGTATCAGTCACTCGAATATGAGTGCCAAAAATTTCGCTCGTGTTCGAGCTCCTCTTGTGTAACTGAGCCATTACTGAAAGATTGAACTTGCTTTCATATTACGTAGCTCAAGTGAGAGCACAGTAGGGCTGTTCTCTATCTCAGTGGCTATCGGAAGTTGCTAATAACTGTCAAATCCGCATTTTATATTTCTGTCCTGCTCATATGAGGTTTACACCGAGTGAGATAGAAACAGTGAATGACGGCTTCTTTATTACTATTGTCATTTGAAACGCATTATGCGACGAAATATGGGTTTGATAGTTCTTAATTAGCAACTTTGCATTGTTTTCCATAGCCACTGGATATGTCAAAATTTGAGAAATGGAAATTTCACGGCAACTGTAAGTCAGGCGCGACAGTAGCAACAGGCGGTGGTGCCGCCGCCATATTTTAATTTAATATACATGGCGTCAGGTAAAACGAATTCTTGGCTTTGAACCTGCGTAGTAGGAGATTTATCGACCTGTTCGATGGTGTAAAGTGATGGTAGAGGTGTTGGTCCGTCACTAAAACTTTCGCTTAATAGACAATCCCATTCGAGACACATCCCCTCTATTGACTTCAAGAGCTCTTTTTTACCTGACGGCGTGAATACCTTGCTGTTGCGGTCCCCCCCTTTTTTTTTGAGGATGTAAGCCGTGAGAGGGTTCCGTCTATGTCTCCTAGAATGACAGGCAAGGAATAATTTTTTAATACATACCAAAACTTTTGTAAGTGGAATCTCGTCTAAAAGGTCCCATTCATACAACTGGCCGGGTGTCATGCTTGGCAAGCAAACGATAACGGGCATTGTAAACAAATTAAAAGGGCGTCGGAATGAATTCTATTTATATTTTATTTTGCTTGTCAGGAGGATTTTTACTTATCAGGACTTAGGATTCGAATGAATAAAATGCCAGTTACAGACTGCATACCATGACGACCGATAAACAATGTATCAAGCCCTTACGTGATCGATTACTTAGATTTTTGATATGTATTTAAAAGTGTAAGTAAATAAAATTGTAAACGGCAAGATAAATAAAACATTATGATAATTCGAGATTCGATGAAATAGAACTCGCATATATCACTATATATAATATTATATCACTGGCGCGGTGGTGAAAGCGTTCGCGGCTATATCAAACGTAACATATGAAATAAGAACCGTGTGTTCACGTGCAACCCGCACACGCGTCTACTGTCTATTTTAACCAACTTTAAAAAAGGATGAGGTTCTCAATTCGTCGGAATCTTTTTTTTTATGTATGTTCCCCGATTACTCGAAGACGCTTGGACCGATTTGGAAATTTCTTTTTTTGTTTGAAAAGGGTATACTTCCCAGGTGTTGCCATGATCATCAGGTCTTTAGACGAGATCCTGGAGAAGTCGAGGGAACTTCAAATTTTATAGGCACACTTGCTATACTTTATAGTGGCGTTTGAAGTCGGTTTAAAAAAAATTAGGTTTATATTTATGTTTCTTAACTTAAAAGGTAACCAATACGCAAAGGATGTTTATTGAAAATGAAGCCGTGTTATAAATCGTCAGTCAAATTCATTAATGGTAAAACTTAAAATATACAGTTTCGAGTAACTGAGAGACAAAGTTTTGAGTCGACAGCTAAAATCAATATTTCTCTAGCAGATTATATATGGTTTCCTATCAATTAGAAACAAAATTTGACTTGTAGCGTTAGTGCTTCGAAAAGATTTCAATACACAACCATTTTGCACGCTTAACTCAAAACACCTGATTTTGGAAATGTTCCACTAATGAATCTGACCGACGAAATGAAAAACTAAACTTAAGAACCGCCTATTTACATTCTTCGGTTACGTATTTAGCCGAAACGTGTTATGCGAACTGTTTACCTTTTAAGACAGCTAAAAAAAATAGATTAAAGGAATCCCTCGTATCCGCAAGTTGTACTTGAACATACGGCGTGAACGTACATACATATTTAATGGTAGACTGAATGTTTAAAAAATCATGTATATAAGTAACTTTTTAGATAGTTTTTGTATGAAATATCTAGTATGAATTATGTCCTCTAACAGAGAAATAACAAGCGATTTGTTGTATATTACTTACATAATATTTGTATTTGTACGTTTAATAAATTTTGGCGATGTATATGTATTTCTTGTTTTATTTTTTACTAGCTTCTAAATCACCTAACGGATTGGGCTGCAGATGGCTATTACGCTAAGAAATAATTTTTGAAAATTCAACCCCTAAGTGGGATCCCTAAATAATCTAACTTAACGTGAGCAAAGCCGCGGGCAAAAGCTATTTAAAATAAACGGCTTTCATTTATTTAAAAAAAAAACATCTATATACATCACTTATACGACAATGTCTTCATCGGGCGTGATGTTCAATAAATAGTTATTTTCGGCAAACTTTCTCGGCTTTAAACCCTTTTCGCCCAGATAATACGGATGCGATTCCGCGGTAGGTAGATAATAAAGGCCCGGCCTACTGAAGTTCGTCCTTGGCCCTAGCACGTTGATCTCTATGGGGTCCTGGTAACAATTCCCGCGCCGAACGTCGGTTAATGAGGGACAACGGACAGCTAGGAATTTGTCTGTTTCGTTGTTCGCTATGATCCAGTAAATGGCCGCGCGGACGTGACTGCATAGTTGAAGGCATGGCAGGAGGTAGTTAAATTCCATTGCGGGCTGGAATTCACCTGGAAGAGAATAGATAACATGGTGTGACTATAGGTATAAGTTAAGTACATCGAAAATATTCGTTAACGAAGACAGGAATATTCGATCTCACCGACTAACGATGACATTGAGTTCTAAACACAAGACTCACTTTGTCTCGCTAAATGCGGTCTCCACTGTGACGTGGATGAAAATATTTACGTGCTAAAATAATTTGATGGCCATGTGGCGAAGTTAAATCATTACAAATCAATCGATTCCACCGGTTAAGCAACGTTGACGAAAGATGGTTAGGTATAGGTACTGAATGGGTGACTGAATTTAGAAGGTCGAAATTTTCATTTTTCCGTGTCCCGGAAAGCACATTAAGTTAATTATCTGATAACAATCATGAAATCTATAAGTGGAAATCCCGTATTTAGTTGATGCGAAAGGGTCTTTGAGCTTTTATCATAGATAAAAAGTTGAAAATTCCCCACATTTTTATGCTAAAAGATAACAGATTCCATTATGAGATGAGTGTCGCGAATGCGAAGGTACATGCATAGCTAATGCGAAGGTACATACATAGGTATCCATAGCTATGTAATAAGAGATGGCTAAATAATGGTGTGAGGGAAGAGGCGCGGAGGGTCGCGGGCGCAAGTACCTATGACCGCCGCGGGCCCTTAGAGATTCGGCATTATAATATCGCGATCAGACGCAGCAACGCGTGACGCTGCGCTAGGTATACCACCTAGATATATTAGTGTGATATGTGGTGTGTGGTGAGTGATCGCAGAGCTATAGCAGCTGGTAAGATTGATAGCAGGTGGTAAGTAGACAGGCGGCGCAACGCTTAGCGCCGTGACCTGCAGAGCTATCAGTAAGTGAATTTGTCATTTATATGTGCATGGATTCAATGAATAAGAAATGTATGATAATCTCCGATGCGTCGGATTAGTGTTGTCTAATAGATATGAGTTTACCAGAACTAGAAACCGATGCTGTCGGTATTGTTAGCAAAAGTGCAAGTTATCAGAGATCAATGCTTTCGGTCAGGGTGGCAGCAACATCGGTCGTGGAAGCCACAGTGGTCGCAGTGGTCACAACGGTCGTGCTGGCAAGTAGGCACGCAGAGAGAGAGATAGAGAGAGAGAGAGTACTGCTGCTTCCTTGACACTCGAAGTCGTGACCACCTGGGGACTCGCAGTTGCCCAGATTAGATGCGTCTAATTCGACCGAATGCTGTGCTTCCTGGGAACAGAGAAGTTGCCCAGATTGACCAGTAAATCCGACTCAGTGTTGCTGTCACCAGGGTATTAGAGCAGTTAGACCAGATAAGGTCGCGAGCAGTTAGACCAGATAAGGTCGCGAGCAGTTAGACCAGATAAGGTCGCGAGCAGTTAGACCAGATAAGGTCGCGAGCAGTTAGACCAGATAAGGTCGCGAGCAGTTAGACCAGATAAGGTCGCGAGCAGTTAGACCAGATAAGGTCGCGAGGCATGGGGTGGCTGAAGGGGAGGTTCAGGAGGCCACTGGGAGGAAACCTCCCGCACTCTCGGGAGCACTCTCGGGAGGAATAGGCTTCCTTCCGCAAGCAGATGTCGGGAGGAATGCCGATTGCCGGCCACGAGAGGTGCTTAAGGGATGGGATTCCTTCCGCAAGCAGATGTCGGGAGGAATGCCTGTTGCCTGTCACGAGAGGTGCTTAAGGAATGGGATTCCTTCCGCCAAACAGATGTCGGGAGGAATGCCTGTTGCCTGCCGCGAGAGGTGCTATAGAGGGATAGGATTCCTTCCGCAATCAGATGCCGGGAGGGATGCCTATTGCCTGCCGCAAGAGGCTAAAGGTGATGGTCACTAACTGTATTAGTAATTAGATAAGTGGATCGTGTGTTGCAAGTAGTTGGTGACATACTAGAACAACTTAGATATTCACCGGGTGCCTAAAGTCTAGACACACCCAGGGACAGGTACATAGGCACTCGGCGACATGGTGGAGGAGCTGCTGGGATCGAAATTAACTTAAAACACTATTAGGATAAGACTAGTTAGACTACTTTCGATAGCCTATCTCGATAGTATAGGTAATAGGTACCCATTTTAGTCTGTTCAATACCTTGAAAGGGTATACGTAATCATTGCCCGATTTAGTTGAAAGCATGACATATTACGATTTGATTTTGTGCCTAAATGTAGTTACAAAGAAATATTTCGGCATGTTCTTTTATATAATTCTTTCATATTACTTCTTACTAAGTTTCATGAAAGCAATGACTGTGTACTTTGAGTAGTTACGCCGCGGACTTATCAATGAGCCTTTGTTCATGTCGCGCGTAGCTAAAGATTGTTTATATTAAGTGTTATGCTAAGAGATCGTGTTAGCAGTACGGAGAGCTTATAGTTTCCTTTGAGACTATTTCGGCTTAGTTAAAGATAAGGTGTGTTTATATTAAATACGTACGGTACAATACGTTTATTGTAACCCGGGACCGGAGGTGTTTACTTACAATAGGCACAGAGCAGCTATGTGATTCGTTGAAATAAACATCGACGTTGTTCGCATCGATGGGGTCTGCGATGTAATATGGTAAAGATTAGAGGTGGTCAATATAGCAATTAGCAACATATTACAGCATGCTATCTTTCCATAGCATAGCACACAGCAAGTGCTACATACGTAGGCGCGATGGTGCTACGATGCTACAAATATCACGCGCTGTAGGTGGTGTAGCACACTGCGCGCGTAGCAGCGGCGCTGAGGCGGCCGAGCAGTTAGCAGATGGATTTATCGCAACTCGCAATAAACATGCTATGTGATTTAGCGTGTTGCAAGACATAGCGCGCGCGCCGGACGTCCACAAGCTTCCTAATTATTAAAGTTGCTATAGTATAACGTTTTTTATAGCATGCTAAAATTTTATAGTTTATAGTCAGTAGCATGATATTGATTTATAGCATGTTGAACAACTCTAGTAAGGATCGACTAAGCGTGCAACGGTTGTAAAATTGATAGGCAGATCTACGATGTTAAGTCAGATGGATGAATGATGTCATACCTTTGGTTTTTATAGTAGAGAATAGTTACAATTGCGTTTAGTTACGAGTTACGTATTTAATGCATTTGTACTGATTTGTTACTGGGTTAACTTACCGGTTTACCAGAAAATAAAGTAAGACATAAACGATAGGTACCATGAAAAATAACCGGTATATAGAAAAAAAAAAAAAAAGAAAAGGGTTAGGTACTTTACTACGATTTAGTTTAACAGTTTTAATTCAGTACTGTTTTAGATAATTGATTGTTTTACACAGTTTTAAGATAATCAATTCGGGTCTTGATGATTAATTTTGTTTTAGATTTTGAAAGTTATGTAAACCAAGCTGGAGGCTCTTGATCTTAAGTAAGTGGGTACTGTACTATAATCAGAATGGAGTCTATCCTCAGAACTCGTTTGAAATTAATCTATGAATCTGTTCTATCATATATGAAGTCTGCTGAATGTGAACTTAAAAAATTAACAGACGGCGGAACCAACATTAATGAATTAGAATTGATTGGGTCTAAGCTTAAAGGTGCTACTGAGAGATTGGTGTCAGAAATACAAAGTTATTGCAAATCAGTGTCGGAACCTGACGCTGATGAGATTAGTCTATATACGGCAACTCAAATTCAGGCGGAAGATTTAATATCGGAAATACAGGTTAAAGTTAAACAAAGTGAACGTAACCGTAACACAGAGTGTAATAGTGGCGGAAACTTTAACGTCACTAGTAAATTACCCAGAATGGAGCTCAGTAAATTTGACGGTGATGTTTTGAAGTGGTACCAATTTTGGGATCAATTCTCATCGAATGTCCATAATAGAAATATTAGTGATGTCGATAAATTATTATACCTACAATCGGTCTTCGAAGGGGATGCTAAACAGGCAATTGAAGGGTTAGATACCACGAACAAAAACTACCAGATAGCAATTCACACTTTGAAGGAGAGGTATGGAAAACCCACTGTCATAATAGATGCACATTATGTGGCGTTGTATAGGATTAAACCAGCTAGCTCAAGTCAAGCTAAGGACTGTAGGAGCGTGTTTAATGAAATTGAAAGACACCTAAGGGTGCTCAGCTCATTAGGAGAAGATGTGAATCATAATCACCTTAGAGTTATGATCATGGAAAAGTTTCCAGAAGATCTAATATATGAAATCAGGATAAAAATGACGGGTGAAGATGATTCAATCGATAACATCAGGAAATATTTAGAATATATTATATCAGCTAGAGAAACGTCAAGTAGGTTAAAACGTTCGTACAACAAACAGACGAGCTTAGATATGACTGCCGGGGAGACCAAATCAGATAGTTTTACTTTAGGTTCATTGCATGTAAAGTCTGATGAAATCAAAGAAAAACCAAAGCGCAGATTTACTTCGTTTCATAAAATAAAATCTAATTTTGATAATAAACGGGTTAGTAAGCCTAAATTAATCACTCGGAAACGGCCAAATAATTATTATGACAGGAGTAGTGAGCCACCTAAAAAGAAATCATTTAGATGCATCTTTTGTAAACAAAATCATTTTAATGACGAGTGTACAGTATACAAAACGATATGGGATAGGAAATCGCAGTTAGGGAAGCGTTGCTATCTTTGTTTTGGTGAAGGGCATAGAGTAATCAATTGTCGCTTTAAGCTAAAGTGTAAGCATTGTAACAGATTTGGAGTTCATAACCGAGCATTATGTCCTTTTAATCAGGAAAAGCCAGCTAAATCGCTGCCAACTGAGAGTTTACACGTGAGATCTGAAGCAAATGTCACATTGCTCCAAACGTGCATTGTTAAGGTTAAAATCCATTCAGAAACAGAACCGAGATGGATAAAGTGTAGAATTTTACTTGATTGCGGTAGTCAACGGTCATACATAACTGAATCTACTGCCAAGTCACTAAAGTTACCAGTAGTAGAGAAAACGAATTTATCGATATTTACATTCGGGTCGAAATCACCAAGTCATATTGAAAGTTCGGTAGTAAATTTCCAAATCACGACTCATACAGGAGTTACGCGACATATTCATGCAAACGTAGTGCCTTACATAACGCAAGGTATACGAACGCCAGTATCTATCAACCTGGATACTGCGTTAAAGAATATCAGATTAAAGAATTTACCGATGGCAGACGATGGTTCATGTGGTGACAGGATAGATATCTTGTTAGGTAATGACTATTACCACTCGTTCATGTTACACGAAAAAATTTCGGTCACTCAGGATCTTTTCTTAGTAAATTCAGATTTTGGCTGGGTATGGTCAGGGAAATTTGGTGAGGTTGTTGACAAATCAGATGATTTATCAGTTCTAACTTACTTTCAATTGAATGCAGACTTTGACAACAAACTCAATGAGCCTGATCTTCCGCTGAAAATAGATACTGTCAAAAGATTATGGGATCTTGAGTCGATTGGTATTACAGATTCACCTAAGTGTTCACGTGACGAACAGGCGATAAAACAGTTTAATGAAACTATTCAGTTCAAAAATAATAGATACCACGTTCAATGGCCGTGGATAGAGTTTCCTCCAAGTCTTCCTAACAATTTAGGTTTGGCTTGGGGACGCCTCAATAGCTTATTAAAAAGATTAAGTTACACGGAATTTCAATCATTTAATAAAGTAATTCAGGAGCAGTTACAAAACGGGATCATTGAGATAGTACCTGATCCTGCTGTTCCGCAGACACATCCAGTGCATTATCTTCCTCATCACTGTGTTCGTGGACGGGACAAACCTAATAAGATTCGTATTGTTTATGATGCTTCAGCTAAAATTAATCAGGAAAGTCAAAGTTTGAATGAATGTCTATATCGCGGGCCATTGATGTTGGAGGATCTTACAGGGTTGTTGATCAAGTTCAGAGAACATCCAATAGGTATAGTCGCGGATGTAGAAAAAGCATTTTTACAGATAGGACTTCAAGATCTAGATAGAGATGTAACGCGATTTATATGGGTCAAAAATTTCGGTGTTGAAGCTAAATCAGATAATGTTTTACACTTAAGATTCTGCCGGGTTCCTTTCGGTGTAATATCCAGCCCGTTTCTACTAAACGCGACGGTCAGGTATCATTTAAATAGATCAGAGAATGTTCTTATGAGGCAAATAGCGGAAGATATTTACGTAGATAATATTGTGTCAGGTGCACAGACAACGGCAGATGCACTTGACCTATACAAAGCAACTACAGAAACATTTAGTTCCTTGTCGATGAATTTACACGACTGGAATTCAAATTCAAAGGAGCTAATATCACAGATACCAAGCAAATCTATCGCACAGAATCCGACATACGTAAAGGTATTAGGTTTGGTATGGGACACACACAATGATAAGTTATCTCTAAAATCCAATTTTGATAACAATGGATTAGTCAAGATTCAATCAAAACGAGATGTATTAAAGTTTGTAGCTTCAGTATATGATCCTTGTGGTTTTGCTGTCCCAGTGCTACTCCCAGCAAAACTTTTCTTTCAGAAATTATGGAAACACAATATTAAGTGGGATTCGAAATTGGACGAGAATTTACTCGGCGAATGGGAAAAAATTTCGTCAAAGTTTTCTTATTTGAAGGATATTAATATTAATCGGTTTTACGCCCAAAATCTTAACAGGGGTAGTACTACTAAGAATATTCAGCTATGCGATTCTCGAAAGTAAAATACAATTTACATCGGTTGCGCATCGGAGGTTTTTTTAGATGTAGCAAATTTGGTATTCTCTTGTTAACTTTGATTCGCCGATGCTACACTAGCGCCCCATGAGCGAGCGTGTTAGATGTAGGAAACTCAATTTTGACATTTATGTATGGCAATTGGTATTCTGCAAGGCATTTTCAGCTCGTCTGTTACAACATCGTACGCCCTCGACTTCGATTTTAAATGTCAAAATGAAAGCGAGTGTTTAGTAGCTTTTCCTAGGATGTAGTGTACGATGAACATTAAAATTGCTTTGGAAACTTAAAGAAATCTTTGAATAACTTGAAAATATGAGTTTTCTTCTACCACAAAACATTGTCTGAGATTGTTCATATAAAAAAGGTAAGTAATACTGTGTCAATGTACAAAATAACCTCTGTATCATAGTTCTCTAATATCCATAGTTAAAATCCCTTTCATATCTTGGAATATAATCATTTCTCTCATTTTTAAAAGTTTCGTAAATAAATATGATACTTATTAAAATATTGATTAGTCACAGTTTGAATAAAAAAATATTCTATTCTATTCTATAGTCATTTGAGTTCTTAGAGCATCAAGCAGCCAGTTTTTCAACGATTTCCCTGGTGCAGTAATGAGCAATGTGGTCTTATAAATGGGAGGTCTCGGGTTCGATTCCCGGGCGGAGGCAATTTGGGAATTTATAATTTCTGAATTACATATAGTTACCACCCTACTCATGTCTTTTTATGCTCCCTGCAGGATTTATTTGTGTAATAAATACTCATTTTATCAATTTTCAGATATTTCACATAGAGACAACCTTAGAAGGAGATAACCCACTTAATGACATGAAGCAATCCTGCAGATTTAGCAGAAGAATTTACAGCTTCTTTTTCAAAAGAAATATAGCAATGAATAGAAGAAATAATCAGTTACGAGAACGTTTGTTACATTTTTCTAGAAAGCATATTTTTCTAGCCAACTGCTAGCTAGAAAATACAAACCTTAAAGAAAGAATGGGAAAAAAATAAAAGATAATATTATGATATAAAAGAAAACTGGTTTTATTTTTCAATTTTTACGTTTATGATTAGGGCTTGATTTTCATGTCATGTTATGCTCCTTGCCATATCTTGATTCCTTCAAAATGCACTCTGAAAGTTATGGGCATCGTCCTGCATAATAATTCCAGCTGAAACATTTAAATATAATAATAATTAAATATGGCTAATTTGAATTAGATAATTAGGCTATCAATACATACAGTTACAGAAAAATTATTAAAAGTGTCTGTTTATGGTTTTGAAACTGACTTTTACCTCGTATTATTTATTATTTATTGAATTAACAATATCAAAACCAAACACAATCTTAAAATTTTTATCGATTTATCTTTTTATCCAGGATAACTTTCAGAACAGCTTAACCTCTTTTTGATGGAATTCTAACGGGCATACAGAAGTGAGAAGATTATGCAAGAAATGATCTAAGCTACTTTTTATCCCGGAAATATTAGAGTTTAAAATAAAATAATATTTAGAAAAATAAATAAGTTTATTTATTTCACATAGACTACTTTTTATGGCCCAACAAGCTCATAGTATCTACCCAAAAAAAAAACCAGTAATAAACCATCTATTTACTATACGATGAAATGTTTAGTATTTTTACTTTTATATGAAATTGTTTTTTAAAGTGCAATTGGATCTTGATTTCAAGCGGTAAATCATGGGAAAAGACTAGTTGATGAACTAGTAAGATATTTGTAGTTTCTTTATATGTTTAGTAAATAAAGTAGGAATGTAAAATCTAAGGAGTCTAAGTTACAAACCTTCTGTTATACTCTTCAAATTCTTGGGACAACTTCTATAGATGCTTCCTTATAATGGTCGGCCCAAGAGTGCATCAATATCATCACTGAATTCTTCTTTCTACCAACTTTTCAAAATGTATAGTGAATGCAGTATGAGGTACATTGATTTCAGGAAATATAACACAGTTTTTTCACACTCATATCTTTCAAACACATCACATCTTACGTAGATACCAAAAAGTAGTTCAAAAAATATCGCTTATCGCCAGGACGTTGCAGTATTACACGGATTATATAGGTATTTTAAGTGTTTCATTTTGTTAGAAATATAATTGCCTTCATAGTTACAAGTGTTTGGTGTTTACAAAAATGGATTGCGTCACCCGGCCGGACCTCAACGATGAAAGTCATTTTTTTCAATTCGTCTTAATAATATCGGCAATGGTCAACAAGCATTCATCCTTGTTGAAGTTAAAAGTTGTAAAATAATGTGTATTTACATCGTATTTTGTATTTTTAAATGTAATTTTGTAATATAACAGTAAAATTTGCACTAAAACAATTTTAAAACTATTAAAAAGGCTAAATTTCTCAATCGTAAACTTTTACCGGAACAACACCGGCTCGCCTGTGTGAACATCGTAGGTTCCGTCTCGTCAATAAGATCATCGACGAGCTTTACGCTGCTGCAGAATACCGAATTTACAACCGTTGTAAGTCGAGTCGATATGAACGATGTAACATCGTTTTCCACATCGATGTTAGCAACGTTTAAAGGTTTTTAAGAGAATCGCACTCCAGTACGAATTACATTGTTTTACCGATGCGTCCATGGAAGCGTACGCTGCGGTAGTTTATTTACGTAGTTCTTTGAACTCTAATAATATTGTCAGTTTAGTTATTGGGAAATCTCGATTAGTGCCTTTAAAAGACCAAAAGAATTTACAAATCCCAAGATTAGAGTTGCTGGGGGTACTTATTGGATGCAGATTGTTAAGCTATGTAATGAAGTTTTTACGTTTGGAAATAGGAACACAATACTTGTGGACTGATAGTCAAATTGTGTTAAGCTGGTATAGATCAGAAAAGTTGCTTCCACCATTTGTCTCACGTAGAATCAACGAAATCAAAAAGAACAAAGCTTTGCATATCAGATATATACCGACAAAACTAAATCCAGCAGACATAGGTACTAGGACAGACCGTGTAGATTCGTATAGCCAATGGCTTAAGGGCCCAGAGTTCCTATCAAAGGAATCAGTACATTGGCCTAATTTCGATAGAATTCAAGATAGTTCGGATAGGGTGCAGACACAAATTTCTTTGGCCGAGGAGTGTCTTCCGAACAAATCTTCAGAAAATAAGACTAGATCAGATGTAGATAGGATAGAACCAGTTTTTACGAACGCCTGATAGGTCTAGTCAAACACTGTTTCAAAAGAACATTAGACAAACATTTAATAAGTTCCAATCAATTATGTACCATTATAAAGGAAATTGAGGCCGTCATGAATACTAGACCATTGACAACTGTAGGTGCTGAATTGGAACACGTTTTGACACCAGTAGATTTCTTACGTGTAGGTGGATCAGTAACACCTCAGATGTCAGACCGTGAATTTTTTGGAGTCAGCAACGGTAACAAAGACTAATCTAATAGAAGGATGGAAACGTGGGCAATATATTCTATCCGAGTTTTCAAAGATGTTTAACAATCAATATCTTATTAGTCTCCGTGAGCGGAGTGACAAGCACCGACAACCAAGAATTGTAGTCAATAGAGAACCAAAATTAGGAGAGACTGTTCAGATCAAGTCAGACCTTAATAGAGCGCACTGGAAAGTTGGACAGATAGTAGAGTTGGTTAAAGGTTCAGATAGACAGATTAGAGTTGCGAGGATCAAACTATCGACGGGTGAAACGCTTACTCGTTCGATAGGCCATCTGTTTCCACTTGAAATTGAGCAGTGTACAGTACCTATACAAGAACCTAAAGAATCAGAGACCAGAACCCATACAGAGTCGAGTGAGCCTCTAAGCAATGAATCAGTACCGTTGGCATCTGAAATGCCAAGTATAACAGAACGACCCTCTAGAGCTTCGGCCATCAAAGCTAAAAAGACTATTAAGGAGTGGACATCTCAATTATTAGTCACATTGTTTGAGATGTAAACTAAAGTTGTAAGTATCAATTTAAATTAGTTTTTATTATTCCCATTCTTCCTCGGGGGGGAATGTCGCGAATGCGAAGGTACATGCATAGCTAATGCGAAGGTACATACATAGGTATCCATAGCTATGTAATAAGAGATGGCTAAATAATGGTGTGAGGGAAGAGGCGCGGAGGGTCGCGGGCGCAAGTACCTATGACCGCCGCGGGCCCTTAGAGATTCGGCATTATAATATCGCGATCAGACGCAGCAACGCGTGACGCTGCGCTAGGTATACCACCTAGATATATTAGTGTGATATGTGGTGTGTGGTGAGTGATCGCAGAGCTATAGCAGCTGGTAAGATTGATAGCAGGTGGTAAGTAGACAGGCGGCGCAACGCTTAGCGCCGTGACCTGCAGAGCTATCAGTAAGTGAATTTGTCATTTATATGTGCATGGATTCAATGAATAAGAAATGTATGATAATCTCCGATGCGTCGGATTAGTGTTGTCTAATAGATATGAGTTTACCAGAACTAGAAACCGATGCTGTCGGTATTGTTAGCAAAAGTGCAAGTTATCAGAGATCAATGCTTTCGGTCAGGGTGGCAGCAACATCGGTCGTGGAAGCCACAGTGGTCGCAGTGGTCACAACGGTCGTGCTGGCAAGTAGGCATGCAGAGAGAGAGATAGAGAGAGAGAGAGTACTGCTGCTTCCTTGACACTCGAAGTCGTGACCACCTGGGGACTCGCAGTTGCCCAGATTAGATGCGTCTAATTCGACCGAATGCTGTGCTTCCTGGGAACAGAGAAGTTGCCCAGATTGACCAGTAAATCCGACTCAGTGTTGCTGTCACCAGGGTATTAGAGCAGTTAGACCAGATAAGGTCGCGAGCAGTTAGACCAGATAAGGTCGCGAGCAGTTAGACCAGATAAGGTCGCGAGGCATGGGGTGGCTGAAGGGGAGGTTCAGGAGGCCACTGGGAGGAAACCTCCCGCACTCTCGGGAGCACTCTCGGGAGCACTCTCGGGAGGAATAGGCTTCCTTCCGCAAGCAGATGTCGGGAGGAATGCCGATTGCCGGCCACGAGAGGTGCTTAAGGGATGGGATTCCTTCCGCAAGCAGATGTCGGGAGGAATGCCTGTTGCCTGTCACGAGAGGTGCTTAAGGAATGGGATTCCTTCCGCCAAACAGATGTCGGGAGGAATGCCTGTTGCCTGCCGCGAGAGGTGCTATAGAGGGATAGGATTCCTTCCGCAATCAGATGCCGGGAGGGATGCCTATTGCCTGCCGCAAGAGGCTAAAGGTGATGGTCACTAACTGTATTAGTAATTAGATAAGTGGATCGTGTGTTGCAAGTAGTTGGTGACATACTAGAACAACTTAGATATTCACCGGGTGCCTAAAGTCTAGACACACCCAGGGACAGGTACATAGGCACTCGGCGACAATGAGAGGATATGATATTGTGAAGGATTTAAGGTCAAAAACCAGAAAGAAAACACGCGAGAGCGTTTGTATGGAGAAAAGTGCGCCAGCATTTCCTCATAACAAGTTTTCCTTGCGTGTTGTCAAACCTTTACCTCCATTGATGTAGAAGTCCACATGCCCAACGGGCTCGGGCAAACCAAAGCCGTCAATGTTGGTGTGCACTGCGTCCACTTTGTGGGCCACGCCCGCGTTGATGCGCTCCTCGTGCGCTAAGTTCCGGAAGCACGGCCCAGCGGGGTCTAGACCTGCGCAAATCAAGTGGGTATTTACTAGGTCTGTTCAAAAAGGGAACCGTCCGTCGTGACCAAACAGTAAAACTAAGTAACGCTATTTACTGCGCTATTGTTTAGCCCGCAAGGGTTCTCATTTTAACAGACTTTTGGGTGCAACAAATTATAGCATGATAGGATAGCGTTACACACATTGACGAAATGCCATTCCAACTGAAGAACCAGGAAGACAGACGGCTGTTGCTCTTTTCAAAAATTATTGAATAGCAATATTAGGTTGTGTACAATAGGGACTTACTACTCTGTGAGAAAAATGATACTAGATAATTATTTTATAGATCATTGCTCTCAATAGCAACACTATTTGCATCACATACTTAATACCTAAGTAAGTAGACCTACCTACCGCTCGGCCTCATAGTAATCTGTGGCTCGTCCTGTCTATAAAAACTCAATCATTCAGGTGAGAACTTGGTGAGAAAGTTAAATTTTGTAAGGTAAGATCGGGAAAGTAATTTACCTACCGGTTAATCTGGCTGGTTTGTAATGTGTGAGCTCGTGATACCGAACCGCGGCATATGAGGCGATGTGCGCGCCCAGGCTGCCCCCGAGCATTTCCAGGTTATGATGCGCCAGGCCTCTTCGAGTCAACTCGGCCAAAAACTCGCCCAGGATGTGCCCTAGAGGCTTGGTGAGGCGTGCTGCACTGTCGAAATGTAGTAGCCGGTAGATTAGGGCACATAACACTACGGCTGCCTCATTCCAAAACCTAGTAAGTGTGATTGACAAAATTTTACAGGGGCAAAAAAACATGTTTTGTAGATGGCTTAGCGAAGTAATAAATATATCCAATAAAAGCTTTCAAAGTAGTTTATTCACGAAACATTAATTCACCAACTGAAGAGTTCAGAGTTCAGAAGGGCTAACACAAATATGAAATATGTTTTTTGGTCTCCTTTATGTCAATCACACTTACTAGGTTTTGAAATGGGGCAGCCGACTATTACTAGGAGTAACAGTGTTGTGTGGATTAGGGTCACTATTCAGTATCGCTGTAAGGTATAGACCTAGAAGGTGGAATTTTCGAACTACCCTTATACTGACTGTTTTTGTTAAAATTATAGAATTACGATTCTGCTCTAATCTGCGGCTCGCTAACAGGTTTAATGAGCGATATCTAGTAGACGTTGTCGTTAATTTACCGTCTTTATCCTTGTTCTCTAAATTAGGTAGTTAATCGAAGATTAATATTAGATTTGCTGAGCCTATATAAATTTAATTATAGAGATCAGTGTGCAATTTGCAATATTACCTATCTGGAACTAATTTTCCAGAGACTCTCGTATCTACTTAGTGCTTACAGCGCCCAAATGGCGTCAATCAAGTAGAACAGCAAGCTCTCCAGTGTTAATCATCTAAAATTAATTATAGAGCTCAGTGATGACTATAGAGCACAATAATTTCCTCCATTGAAGTAAGTAGGTATGTCCATCGATGTATACACCATAGATAGGTATGTATTTAATTTCACATAACACACATAACTCCAAAAAGTCAAGGGTCTGAACAGACTTTAGGTTTTATCTACCTAGATTTAATTAAAATTTATAAATTCACGTATTTACATAGGATAGCTGCGATGAAGTATGGGATAGATTTCCACCATTATGACATTTTTGCCTCGATCAAGGTAGGAGGTGGCGACAGCCCTCGAAATTAGCGAGAATGACGCATCTAAGTAACCGCTAACGAATACCTGAAATATAAATGAAATATACGTAGTTCAGGTAGTAGGTATAAAAGTATATAGGGTAAAATTAAGTAGGGTAATTTTCCTCCGGCTAGATGGAGTGATGACATCCGGAAAGTGGCAGGCGTCGATTGGATGCGAAAAGCAACGTTGGCGCTACTTGAAAGAGGCCTATGTCTAACAGTGGATGCATATGGGTTGATGATGAATCTTCATCATAATTAATTTAGACTAGCTTTAACCCGCGGCTTCGCTCACGTTAGGTTCGATTTTTTAACCCCCTATTTAACCCTCTTGGGGTTGAAATTTTCCAAAATCCTTTCTTAGCGGATGTTTACGTCCTAACAGCTACCTGTATACCAAATTTCAGCTCGATCGGTCCAGTGGTTAGAGCTGTGCGTTGATAGATCAGTCAGTCAGTCAGTCAGTCAGTCAGTCAGTCAGTCACCTTTGCCTTTTATATATTTAGACTAGCAATCCGCCCGAGCCTCGCACTTAGATCAACTTCGATCATCTGTCGAACTTTTATAATTACTAAGTAGCTACAAATGTACATATACGAGGCTTACCAAGGTTTTCCTTTTTTTGAAATCGAGGTGTTTCGCAACACACCCTGCTCCGCGGTGGCTGAGTTTACAAGTCGTTTCGTTGCTGCCCAGCCATCCGCTGCTCGGCCATAGAGCGACAACGGTTAAAGAATTTCTTGTTTCTTGTGACAGAGTTGTGTTTTTGGTCATTCCTGGACCTGAAGGCATTAGTTGAGATAGTTTGAAGGCACATTTAGGTTGAAAAGGCTAAAAAGTAGGTAACCCTACTACCTACTTTTAGTATAGAGTTATAGACTAACAGTCTGAGAGAATACAAAATTGCTAATTAGTAATTACCTTGTAAAAAGTTGTTTTAGAGTCAAGCATGGGAAAACTGATTTGCAAGGAAATTTCCTTTAGGAAAATTTTCGGTGTTTTTAGGCATTTTTTGGTTAATTCAAAATACCTCGACTACCATTATACCTAACCCTAGGACGGCGTTATTATTTTATGCCTAGGACACAACTTGTTGGTTTTCAGATAAAAAAATAGTATTGGTGCCAAACTTTTTACAATAAGTAAAGTACCTAGGGTTCTGACTCTAGTAAAGCTCGAGTAGATACAAAAAAATTAAAATAGGTGTATTCCGAAATAATACAAACATTCGGCGAGAAGACCAGTAGGCGTTCCAGTGTCCATCACAGCTAGAATAAATCGGCATAACCACAAAACGACAACAAACGATTTCATATCGCAGGTTTGATTCAAATGCAAAAATAAACCGCGCGATCTTTAACACACTGTACGCAAAACTGACGAGTGATGAAGTTTCTTATGAGAAGGTCATGATTAATTGTATTACGTATCTACTAATAAAAAATTATTCATGGCCTACTTGTTGTTGCATGTGGGTAACCTATGCTACCTAATTAACCGCATTTAGGCCTCATTTACGGAGACGCGGGGCGTCGCGCGTTGCGATGGGCGGCGCCAAAGACTACAATATTAATACTGGCGGCGCGGCCCGCACTGAATTCAAACTTATGGCGTTGCATGAGTGCGTTTACGGAGAAACAATTTTACATGCGTTGTTTTAAAATGGAGCGTTTTTTGCGGCCGAGCCCGCGCATGGTTTCGACGCGTCTCACGCGGCGTTTATCGTGGCGGCGCACGCAGCGGCAATTTTCGATGAAACGACGCCCGCAGCGGAAGTCGGAACTTTCTGCCAGTCTTTATTTGGAAATCGCACAGAGTGGCGGTGCCAGCCGCGGTGCCCGCGGCGGGCACAGCGGCAGGCACCGCCACTCTTCCCGCCCCGCATCTCTATAAACAACATCGTATATTGCCAAATGTTTGTGATTACGCGTGCGATGACAAGTGCCGCTTGACGCGCCGCCGCACCGTAAACAAAAAAAACGTAAGTACGACGCGCCGCGAGAGGCCACGCCACACGCGACGCGCGACGCCCCGCGTCTCCGTAAATGAGGCCTAACACGCACAAGTTTTGGTTTGATGAGATAGTTACCTATCAATACTTACTGACCTAGTACCAGTTCCACACTTCATTAGGTATTTAAAACATGGTATAAACCAGAGGTGGCCAACTTGGTTAGAGCTAAGGTGACGAAACCCTGTAAGATCTATCAATTTCATACTTTTTGATAAATGAAAAAGTAGATATAATATACTTATGTAGTATTTTTTACTTGATTAAAAGGGAAAACATAAAATTGAATTCTTAGTAACTAGTTAGGTACTAACTACTTGTTTATAATATTAGTGTGAGCGTTGCGCCTGAGCATTTTCCGCTAGAGTTGCAGTCATGCCGAGATCGACTCTACTAATAGCCGCAATCGACCGGTCGATCGCGATCGACCGGTTTGCCATCCGTGGTTTATACCCTATAATTATTGAACTTAATCTTTATTGTTCCTATATAATTAGAAAATGTAACATAATTTAAAAATAAATTTAAATCTATCTAAATTAATTAATAATGAATCTTCTTAATGTGCCGTCTCCTTGCGAAGGTTGGCAATCATTAGGGCGATTTGAACTTTTGAGACCGCTGCTCTAAATAATGCCTTTGTGCTCTTCCCGAACCATTGGCGCAAGTTTTTCAGCCACGATATCCTTCTGCGGCCAGGCCTCCTTCTACCTGCCACTTTCCCCTGCATGATCAGTTGAAGGAGTTCATATTTTCCGGTGTTACGCATCACGTGCCCAAAATACTCCAATTTCCTCTTCTTAACGGTTGTAAGTAAGTAATAATGATGAAGTAAGTAATAATGAATATGAAAATTAAAACGAAATAACATCTAAATCCCATCGAAGTCACCGCAGTGTGGCATAGTACCCAAGAGTTGGTAAGCTTGCTCCTTTGGATGGCCAAACTAATCCTTTGGCCAAGCTAACAACCTAATCGAAAAATTAAATAACGAATAACAATTAATCCATACCGGGCAACTCATACTGGCGATGTACGTTTTTCTATCTAGATCGCCACCTATTTGTACTAATGGCTAGTGGAACTAGATTGATTTCCACCGCTCGGGAAACTTGCATCACGTTTCGATGAGTCTCCACACGATTGTAGTTTTCATGGATTTTCCCGCGAGCTTATTAAGTATCTCGCGACAGGTTTGCGACAGGCGTAAATCTCGCGATCCTTGCTATCAAACGTCACTCCAATAGAGGGCCGGTCGCTACTCCAGCACCTTGAGACCCTCGACAACAGTAAATTTCTTCGAACTTAATGCACCGTTTATTGCTCTTGCTCAATTAATTTAATTGGGTAGTTATGAAATTTAAAAGTGGCATTTTAAAATGACTCTTCTGCAAACATATTTTAATAAAAAAATCATTGATTCCAATAATATTGCTATTATTGGAAGAAATGATTTTTTACATCTAAGGTATTTTTAAAGTATGTATAGTAAAATCATAAGACATTTTCTTTTTCGAGAAAAAATTGTATTTATTTCTCATAGTGGATATTTCCGTCGGTTATTTCGAGGAAGAGTGGTATTTTTGCCACGTTATTTTTTATTGAGGTTGGATATTTTTGTCGTTATTTTTGATTGTTATTTTTCTGGTTACCCTAACCGCGCGAACGGCGAATCTCATCACAATGTGTGGTGATTTTTTCCAACGAGTGGTAGAAAGCCAATTATTTACTAACATGTAACCGCGAGACGCGGCCGCTGGTTATACCGGCCCCGAAGCCGGCAGACGGCAGTACTAGCCCGAACCTCCACTCACTAGCACGCCGTTGGCAGACATTCAACCTGCTAATAGCGAGCCCCAATGATGACTGAATCACTTACACCAGTAGTAGTGGTATAAAAATAAGTGTTCCGCGTTTAACTGTGATACAACTCTGTAGAAACTCCCAAAAATGAATGAAACAGTGACAGACCCTTGGACGTGGCTCCGGGATGTGATGGATTCGTGGCTCGAGGACCCTGGTGAAGAGCACCAGGGTCTGAACATGAGCGCGCTGGAAATGGACCAAGCGTACATAGTTGGAGTAGCGGATCGAGATGTGGGCATCTATTCGGTCTCAGACGATTGTTTCCGAGTAAGTTGAAATTTTTACAACTGAGTTTAATTATCTTTAAATGTAGACAACTTTTGAAAACAATATTGGTCCAATGATGTATTGCAAATTAATATTTAAGGTTGCAGTTTAGTTACCTGAATATTAAATTATTATTACTATCATTTAATATTGAAAGTTGGCACGCAAATGAATGCACGAACTTTTAGACGCGCGTGCAAGTGCAAGGTCACGGAATGCTTTCAAGTTTATAAACGCACATTCTTTAATTAAGTTATTTCTTTAAGTAAGTATTCAAACTGACATAAGCTACTTTTTATCCCGGAAAATCAAAGAGTACCCCCGCTGGATTTTAAAAACTAAATCGGGTCGCTAAGTAGCGGCCATCAGCCACTTTTTTATAATTATAAAGTAAGGATTATTATAGTAAGGATGATAGTAGGTAGGTATATATTTTTCCTCAAAGGTAAACAAATCGTAGAAAACGGTTAACTGACGAACGTGGTTGGGCGCTTACGAGTTTAGGACGTTCTCAAGTTAGTTTTTCATTTGTAAAAGTCGGGATTGTTCGAACACTAATAACTCTAGAACAGCTGGACCGATTTTCATGGTTTTTGATTTGTTGTATTTGTCTCCAACCTGAATAGCAGAATAACTATTAAAAACATTAGAAATTTGATGGAAAAAATTTATGAAAAAATTACATTTTCTCATACATTTTGTATTAAGTCACGCGGACGAAGTCGCGGGTAAAAGCTAGTACCTACAGAATAAATAATAGTAGGTACTACCTTGTTTCATTGTCAGTTTTCTGTAAGAACGTACCTATACTATGCTAAGCGCGCGGCTTGCGCATTTCTGGGAGAAAACACTTGTTCACCGTTAAACGTAAAACAACTAAGGAAAATAGATTTTACATTAAATTTTTCTTTGAGTTTCGGTATTAAGTAATATTTTCTTAGTTTTAAAGTCCTAGGAGTACGTGTCTTTTAGACAAAGGCACTCGAAAATAAATAGGGATTTACACAAACATGTTAAGTACTCAAGTATTACCTACTGATAGAATAGGTATAGATACACTAAATCGAAGGTTATAGGTGGGTAAATTTTCGAGCGTACTTTTTTAGGCGTCCTATGACCTTTTCATATAAACTATCATTTAAAATAGACTAAACACATGTTATTTTGAAAATATACCTCATAGCTTAAGTATATATAAAACCAGATTAGAATTAATATTAAAAACATACAAGAAATTCCACGTTTAATATCCGACTTGTATGGGCGGTCTACCGCTGGGAGGCTTGTCCCACTTCAAATTGCGCTCACCAAACTACTCACTATTACACGAAATTTTAACTTATCTCTTATCAAAATATCTCATTTTAAAGGTATTTACTCCATTTCACATTTTAACACACAAAAACTTTACTAACTATTAAATTAAAAATCTGAGACGCCAATATGTCTTTGTCCCGCGTAAAACTGCACTTTCGATGCTCGCAATTGACTACTTGTTTCTTATTAGTCAAGCGATTTCACGCCAAATTTTTTTATCGGTCCTCCTGAGCATTAATCTGGCCCCAACTTGTTTGTAGAGAGGATGTCCAATACGCAGGTTTTATAATGTTCCCGAGGTAAGTTTTCCATAAAATATGTTTTGGTCACCGTGAGCGATCAGTTCGGTGGCAAGTTTTAGCTGATGAACAGAGTGATTTATTGTATCGTCAAGTCAGGATGTTATAGATAATTGCCTTGATATTACGACCTGTAAATATTTACTAAATTAATTAGGTAGTTGAGTAATTATTATTAAAAAACCCCTTTTGTCGTCATCATGGTGGCGTCATTGCGGTGGCACAATGGGCCGCCGAAATGATGAATGCCTGTATAATCAATACGATATATACTTAAAATACATTATTATTTTCAATAATAACTTCATAAGTTTTATTTTTATAAGAAGGTAAGTACGTAGGTAATTAGGCCTATGTAGGACTCAGAGAGTTCAGTTTCAATATTTAATATTTATTGTCTCCTAAAACACAATTATGGATATGTGATTTAGTTTGGAGCATATTTTGTATTTATATTTAAGAAAATTTGCTTACTTAATTCATTAGAGCCATTTCTATGGCTTTTATCGTCATTACGGTGGCGCAAAAAATATTTCTCCGAAAGTACTGTGTTTTAAAGGGCGCCTCACAAATTATTAGATTCACAGCATCTTAATCTATAATCTAACGCATTTGGTTTGGGTGAAATGTGAGAAAAAAAATTAGCCACCTAAATGACGGAAAAAAGGCCGCTCTGAAAATTTACCCAGGTTCGAAAACCGAGATAGCTATAATCGTAAATTGACTCTTGTCATGAAAATATTATGTACCTACCACTTTAATAGTTAATACTTACATACCTACTTTGTCAGTGCTTAGGAGATTCTAGAATCCAAACTTCAAACCTACCAATTTAACCTACTTATAACCTAAATAGTGACATAATTGCTTCTCATTGACGTCTCACTCTCCCAGCATCCGTGTTTCCTGCCACATATAATTAGTATACTTTCAAGGCAAGACTGAATAGGCATCTTGTAGGCAAGCGCGCTCCAACAGTGTTGTCCAATATTGATTGTCGTCAAGGGCAAGCCTATTTCGGATAAAAAAAAAATAAAGTCTCTTATGTAAGAAAAATATATGTATTTTTTAAACAAATAGAAAATAATCACTTACAATGCAATTTCAACACGTGACAAACTTTCGCTAAAACAATTTAAACGTCTGATAGCTGAGGAGCCGGTGAAACTGAAAGCCCGTCATAATAATCAAAAATAGCAAGCATTGATGGCCTTATGGTTAAGATTTCGGCTTTTAGTGGTCCAGGATTCGATCTCAGGAACGCATCTCTAATTCGGAGTTACATACCTAGGTATGTGCGTTAAATATCACTTACATGGACGGAGAAGGAAAACATTTAGAGGAAACCTGCTTGGTTCTCCATAATGCTGTCAAAAGATGTGTCAAGTCTATCAATCTGGACTTGATCAGCACTCTTCTTCTTCTTTGCGAGCCTTTTCATTTTATCCATCGCTGGACATAGGCGTCCTCACGTGCATGCCATTCCTGTCGGTGTTATGCCACTCTTGCCAATAAGCTTTATGATGTTTTCGGACCAGCGCAGCGTGATGGTTGCCTCCCCACATTTCTCTAGCCGGTACGTGGCCAGCGATGCGCCAGTAACTATGGCCTAATCCGAACCCTTCCCCTGACCTTTCTCATTCAAGAGGATTCCTGTGCTGATTCCTGAGCAACGGGCTGGTGATGGATGGATGGATGGACTAGTGTCCTAGCGAAGGTCGATTTCTGGCCTAATCCGAAGCCGATTAATCGGCTATCATGATCACCACAACCTTGAAAGCCGAAACCGAAGGTTTAATAACCCTAAGAAATTCCATCCTAGATTGGCCAAATAGATTGGCTATTTAGGCAATCTTATAGATATTATAGCTATACATATAGCTATATAGATTGGCTTGGAAAAGTTGAAAAAAGAAATACTATAATTATTTGGTTAAGTTTATTTGATTGTATGACTGACTAGCTTTTGCTCGTGGCTTTGCTCATGTTAAGTTCAATTTTTCAAACCCCTATTTTACCCCCTTAGGGGTTGAATTTTCAAAAATCCTTTCTTAGTGTGCGCCTACGTCATAGAAGGAACCTACTGTAAAAATTTCAAGTTTCTAACTTCAGTAGTTTAGGCTGTGTGTTGATATCTCAGTCAGTCAGTCAGTCAGGACTTTGAATTTTATATACATATATAGATTAAAATCGACCTTGAAACTTATCAAGATATTAACACTGAAAAATGACAATTTATATTACATACTACATGTTGCCCGCAACTTCGTCTGCGTGGATTTTAATTGAGTTTTGATTCCCGCGGGAACTCTATAATTTTCCGGGATAAGATGTATTAATCCTGGGTATGAGCTGTCTCCATTCCAAACAGCCAAATCGCACGCACACACAAACTTTCGCCTTTATAGTGTTTGTGTGAAGTGTGATAAAAAATGATTGTGTAGGTTCTTATTTTAAAAACAATCTTTTGCAAATGCTACTAATCTCGTAGAGTCTGCATTGTAGTGTTTAACTATTTAGCCAGTTCATCATAAGTTTGGAATTATTATGATCATCTCGTCTATGAGATGGATCATTAATTTATTTACTGTTGTTGTAATAATTAATTTAATTATGTTGCTAGCAATTCTTGCCAGTAATACTATATAATAGAATAGGTACCTAGCTTGTTGCAATTAAAAAATAATCATTCGTGAATAACGATTTCTTAGTCCTTCGTCACGGTTGTGCAGTTCTGAAAGTTTTATAACTATTTTATATTTGATGCACACACGCACCGCGTATATCATCATAATTAAGCGTTTTAATCTTTTTTAATCTTAAAAACTCAACTCATTTTCATTCTATACCTACTCGATTATGTAAGTAAACGAAATCGACGACAAAACCGGCGATTTCGTTTTTAAAAATATCTTTCGCAATTGTGCATTTGTATAGGGATTTAATTTGTTTTGTTTATATTTTACTAGTTGATGTCCGCGACTTCGTTCGCACGTATTAAGGTTTTTAAATTCCCGCGGAAACTTTCTTATTTTCGGGATAAAAAATAAACTACGACTATAATTAATCTATCTTTGCTTCAAACAGCCAAATCGGTTCAGTCGTTGCGGCGTGATTGAATAACAAATATCCATCCATCCATCCATCCATACATGCATACATACATTCAAACTTTCGCATTTATAATATTAATAGGATTTTAGGTATTTTTTTAGAAAAGTTCGTAAATATACGCGTAGGTACGCGGTTTCTGAATATACGAGTACATTTGTTGTTAACTGTGATTAACAAAGAAAGGGTTGTTGATTTGTCATATTATTTATATAATTTTTGTACTTATATCCTTGTATTTTTACCAATAAAATAAAAATTAATGATTATCTTGGTATTAAGCTTAATGATTGTGATTCGAAATGTACAGCGGGACTACCAGGGCATTGGCCTTTAATTATCCTGTTATTTGACGCACAGTGGGATTTCCAGGGGAAACACGTTGCACTTTACAACCCTAGTTACATTACGTTTTAATAAATAGTTTAATAATAGGACGGGGTTTTTAAGGCTTCGAACATAATTATACTTCCCCTTGGTCCTTCAACCATTTTGTGACTAACAACAATAACCTAAAGGGTAAAAGTAAAAGGAACTTGGGAATCCGAAATCGCATTAGTGCAGACGTAAGGTCTTAGCTCACATATTATATCAACTCGGAAAGGGATCGTCACGGTATCAACTTGAACGCAACAGTATTCTTTGTATGAAACCCGTTACTGCAACGTACTCTAATCGGAATCGTATCGTAATCGCCTCGCCTCGGGACAAGTTCACGAACCGCGATGCGGTGCGTGATCAACTTGCAGTTCCCACGCCTACGGCTCGTCGTCCCCGCGCTTACGTCTCTCCATACCCGAACACGTCGCTAGATTGACCTGGTGCCGCTTAGCCGTCAACCTGCGGTCGGCAAGCTGTAAGCGCGGCGTCGCCTAGCAGTAGCCGCCGTAGCGGTTTTGTCAATTTCAGCAATCGACGTACTGGAGTTGCTGATCCGCTTTTACATTAGGTTGATGTGTGTATGTGTGCTGACTCCCTATAAGACGATTTATCTGTCTGTGCGTAGTAAATCGTAAGACGTAATCCTCATTGTTAAGGTTCATACCCCTATAGGGACCTACCTGAGATCATGTGCCTTGATTACCTTCATACAAGGCATCACCTTGGCATCAACAGAGGATAGTAACAATTAGTGTAACGGGAATTTATCCTTCTTTCCTGTTACGATTATATTTTCAAGTCCTTCAACAGTTCAGTTTTCTTTCAATTTTCCTTCCTTTATGGCAATGTGACTACAAACGCTACCAGAAATTAGTTTAAAAAATTGTCAACGTCATAGGTACATTAGATTCTAATGTATGACTTTGGGTACCTACGCGAAGAACACTCAAAACACTCTAAAAAGCTGTTTTTATATGATTTTATGATAATTTTGTATTTTGATCCTAGAAATAAATAAATATGATGTAGCATTACCAAACTAATAAAATACGATAGTTTTGTCATTTTCAGCAATAAAATATAGGTAACTAACTCACAATCATAGTAACGCACGCCATCTAGGATCACTTTTATCGTCAAAGCGCCTTTTTCTCAGTGGTATTTAGAAATCCTAGACTTTATCTGTGCTAATAGTTAGTACTAGATACCTATGTAGGTATCTGATTTATAGTTTAAGAACATAAAAATTGTTATACATTTTTTCGTATAATTGTGCCATGCATTGCGATCACGCTATTGTTCACGTCTGAGAGAAATTATAGTGCGTTATCGAGATATGTGCAAGTGATGAAACGACCGACTACCTAACTGTTACAATAAACTCCTTTAGGCACGTCTAAGGTAATCTAAAATTATATTACCTGTATCTCAAACAAAACGATCATCCTTGCCATTCCATTACATAAACGCTTGCATAATCATATGCTCAGGTACGCACATAATAGTAGGTAGGTAGGTACCTAAAGCTTTAACATTTTGAGACCCGTTATGTAAGCTTACTTATTGCGATATCTTTATAATACAATGTTATAAGTATATCTCCTTAAAGATGTCTTCTCGTCTCGTCAGTATGACTCATAGGAAGGTTCTGGGTCACTTAGCGGGCGTTAGAGAGAGCTATGCTCGGAGTATCCCTGAGAGATCAAATCAGAAATTATGAGGAGATCCGTAGGAAAATAAGAATTACTGACATACGCACAACGTGTGGTCTTTTACTGTAAAATAATATTACGAGTATTATCCAATTTTTTTGTGTATTGACAGCGGCGATAATCTAGTGGTTAGGACACTAGAAAAAGAGTCACGGAGAGTCCGGACTCTCCGTGACTCTATGAAATTATTTGTGCCTTTTAGCAATTATACAGCGCATGCTTCAATGTTAAGGAAAAGATCGTCAAGAAACTTGCATACCCGAGAGTTGTCTATAATGTTCTTAAAGATGTGTGAAGACTATGGCCTAATATAACCCTTCTCTGAAAGGAGACCTGCGTTTAGTAGTAAGCCGTTTTAAGTCTGTTTTTTTTATTGCAGTGTCCATTTGAGCTTCAGAAAAATATATCGGCAGGGTCCAGGGGATGGTGGGTGGCGAGCACAGCGAGGCGATCCACGCTGAGGGTGTACGAAGACGTCGCGGATGAATACATGACTGCCCGAAATACTTCGTAAGTGCAAGGGAAATTTACCTGCTTATACAAAAAAATTATACCAAGAATGGCATCAACTTAAAAATGCCTGCCTCGAGCTGTTTTTGAAAATCTTACAAAAAAGATCATCTAGTCTAAGGCCGAAATCTATAGACCCCATTCTCACTCCGCTCAGACTCAAAACAGACTTAAAACCAGACCAGACCAGACAGATTTATATCAGAGCATATTTGTGTCTCGTTTTAACTCTATCTTAAGTCCGAGCTAAGACAGAGCACATTCTATAGATCTCAGCATAAGGGGATTCCAACATCTGCTCGCGAAAACATCTCATTTCTTCGAGTCGCGAAGCAAAGAGAGAAGCTATTAAACAACATGCATACAAACGTAAGGCTCAATAAATATATGTATATAAAATATAATTCCATGGCTTCTTACGACACAGTGCATAATATAAAAGTGATTTAACAGTTAACACTACATGCGGTACGATAATGATCGTAAAAGTCGTACAATCCAACCTAGTTTAATAATAAAGTTTCTTGTTTCGTAAAATCGCGCGTATTATGGAAACTTTGATGAAACGGTAACAGAATACAGAGCACTCAATATGTAAATATAACATGTAAATTGGAGAACTTTCATTTTACGTGTAAACATTAGGTATGTTTACACGTAAAGTCCAGTAAAAGTAATCTTTGGGTAAAATCTTAGAATACAAAGTTATGTTTTGGATATTTTGGGTAAATTCGTAAAAACAGAATAAAATAAGTAAGTAAGTATAGTTAATAATATATTGCTTATTACGAGCATTACATAAGTTTTTTTACCTCACATTTATATAAGAATAAGAATGAATTTATTGACGTATAATATTTACAATTATTACTATAGCATTTATACTTCACATTTAGTTTTGATTGCAGCTTTTACTCGTAAAATTTTCTCTGTAGTGAGTGAAAATTATGTCTCACGAGAACAAAGTTATTATTTTGTTTGTTGTGTAGTGAGGCAAAAAATAAAGACCTTAAAATTCTTCACTACGTTCAGGATTCTAATATAGAACTATGATAATATAATAGGTAATATAATTATGTTGATGTAGAATCACTTACTATGCTCGGGATTTTACTGTCAGCACTCGTAACAAAAACTCTCTTGTTGAACTAATAGTTGTATATAACTACTAGCTTTTGCTCGCGGCTTCGCTCACATTAAGTTCGATTTTTCAAACACCTATTTTACCCCCTTAGGGGTTGAATTTTCGAAAATCCCTTCTTAGCGGATGCCTACGTCATAATAGCTGTCTGTGGGCCAAATTTCAGCCCGATCTGTCCAGTAGTTAGAGCTGTGCGTTGATAGATTAGTCAGTCAGTCAATCAGTCAGTCACCTTTGACTTTTATATATTTAGATTATTATACGTTTTCAAATAATAATACGTTTTCAACCAATAGGGAAACATTTTAGAAAAATATTTCCCTATTAGTCAAAAACATTAACAAGTTCAATCGAACATTAATGTCGAGATCTATCTATAGAGCATGCTCTGACTTAGCTTGGACTTAAGATATAAGAGTTAAAACGACAAATATGATCCGACATAAATCTGTCTCCTTTTATCTCTGTCTTGAGTCTGAGATCAAGCAGAATAACAAAACTTAGATCGCAAAGCTTTATTCGTCATAATTGTTTACAACGTTACAATGCCAATGGATGTTATTACCATATTTTTTTACACCCGTTACTCATGTCATTACGAATAAGCTTTTTGATGCTAATGAACACACATCCATTGTCTCGTCGAACAATAACTCGGCGTTAGTGGATTATTTTTCTCAGCTCTCTAAGGTCTTCGGTCAAGTGAAGCAGATGTCTTCCTCGAATGAAGATTCCATTGGTTAATTACACCTAGCTTTTTCTAGTTCCTGAATTAATTAAGCTAGACTCACATCATTATAAAAGAAGAAAATAATCTCGCGGAATTACTTAATTTTAAGCTTCAATGCAATGACCTTTTATGGAAGGTCATTGCTTCAATCGCCCAACGGTTAAAGATGCGGACTCAAAACTGAAAGGTCGCAGGTTCGAATCCCACCCGTTGCACTATTGTCGTACCCCCTCCTAGCACAAGCTTTCCGCTTATTTGGAAGGGATACGAGGATTTTAGTCAACTTCAGCTTGGCTAACATTCTTTATTAAAAAAAAATGCTCAAAATGATTGGGTTTTTCTGTCAATAGTTAGGAAGTAGACGCTGTGTCACCCCTGTGTGCTGTGTTTCGGAGACACGTGAAGCCGATCCTACGCCTGATCTCTTGTCGATTGTGTCCGATTTCTGTCCTAACGAAGTATGAGAGTGAGGGAATAGAGAGTGCACCTGTTTATGCGCACAGACTTGTGCACTATTACCTATATTTCCCGCACAGATGGCTAATGGCTCTGAAAGGCTGTCGTGAGCGGATTTGATCGGGAAAACATTATTTTTATACTCAGCGTATATATAAATACATAGGTAAGGTAGTCATTCAAGAGTCAAGTCTATGAGGCTCATAGGAAGGGAGCTTTGACCGGTTATGTTGCTTAGTGTGGGTTGACAGGTTTCAACTCCAGAACATTTATATTGCAATAGGTATCTTCCTATGTAAAAAGAAATGGGGATAGCTTAGTCGTTACCGGCCTCCTTTTCTGGGATTCTCGATTGGAATCCTGGGCACGCCGAACCTCTAACTATTCGTAATGACTTGTGTAGTTTATCACCAAAAAATTAATAGATATCACTTGGTAAAGGAAGCATACCTGAGAGTTCTCCATAATATTTTAAAAGTTGTATGAAGTCCAAGTGTGTCAAACTTACCTAAGCCGTTTTTCATTCTAAGGGGAGATCTTAGCGGTGTTTGACGGTAGGATAGTATCTAGCCACAGTCAAAGCCACCTACCAGACTAGGGACGGGAGACATTTTCAGATAATTTAAATTTCAAAATTGCCTCCGTCGAGAATCGAACCTTAATAGGTTAATTTAGGCGGAGGTGGGTGGTAATCCACCCACTTTTTTTTTTAAACAATGCAGGATGTCCCCTTTCATGGAAAGAGATTTTCTTATCATATTTTTGTTTTTCTTTTTGTTTATATTTTTAACATTGTTGATAAATTTTTAATCTTAATAAGGTGTGGTCAATCTACCACCCACTTTGAGACCACAGCGCTTACCACTGCGTAAGGGAGGTCGTCGTTATTAAACACAATTTTCATTTGCAGAGGTTTGCTGTGTCAGCTGAGACCGAACCTGGGACAGTTCGGCGTGTACACGCTAAACGCGACCGGCGGGGGCTGTCGCATACAGACCTCCAAGGAACCTGTCGATATTTATATGCGTAAGTTTACTAACGACGTAATACATTTTCCCATAGGATAGGCTTAATTTTAAAGACCTATGGGAAAATGTATTACGTCTTAAAGGAAGGATCTTTGGTTAAACCTTTTAACTAAGCTAAATGTACCTTTAAATCCAGAGTGAATAGGTATCTTCTAGGCCAGCGCGCTCTTCTTAGGTTGCATCTTCACTTACCACCAGGTGAAATTAAAGTCAAGCGTTAGTCTATCTGCACTACTATTATAAAGAGGAAAGATTTGTATTTTTGTATGTTTGTAATGAATAAACTTAAAAACTACTGTGCCGATTTCAAAAATTCTTTCACCATTGGAAAGCTACATTCACCCTAAGTAACATAGGCTATATTTATTTAACATAGGTTATATTTTTATCTTATGTCCACCCGTGCGAAGCCGGGACGGGCCGCTAGTAATTAATAAAAATGTCCATTTATCTTTTTTTATCGATTCGATCACCCAGACTCAATATTATTATTGTATTAGTTTTGAACGTTACAACCCTTGAAACGTCTCTAGGTAATCTCTTTATTAGAGCATATTAATAACAATTTAGAATGTGGACACAGATAATGAAATGAAATTGGATTAATTAAGCAATAGTTAATTTCAGTTGTTTTACTCGTAAGTTAGTGGGTCCTTACTCGTATTACTTTTACCGTATAGTAATTTACGGTTGTACCTACTTGGGCCAATAGTTGATTTCATCAGAAATCTCGGTTTATGAAGCAATATCAATCTAACCTACTTACTTACTCATAGCTCGTAATTATCTATATCCTTTTCTTTACCAAAATGGGATGCATCATGCAATGTACTTGAGGTAACTTAACTTCTAGGTAATAAATAAAATACATAAAGAGAAACGTCTTACCATAAGTTTATCACAATATATTATCATCATAATATTACATTTTATCAACGCAAACTCAAAATAGCCGACCCCAATAAAATGAAAGAGATATGTTTGACAGTAAAATATATATTTTCCTGCTCCATTTGAATCAAGACAACCATGACATAGTAGCAATAATCGGTGTCCTTGTTTTGAGATGCGATATAAATATCTGTTATTATCTTTTAACTCGCTCCTCTTCAAAAAGATGTTACCTAAGTGTAGAGAAGCTACATCGGATTTTTTTTTAGCCAAGTTGAACTTATCTAATATTCTTCTATCTCCTCCAAATAAGCGGAAAGCTTGTATTAGGGGTGGGTACGACAATAGTGCAACGGGGGGAATCGAACCTGCGACCTTTAACACATATTAAAATCTCTAGTTTTAAACAGTGATATAAAAAAAAGACGTGTGGCACTCGAGGACTGCCGCGGTAAAGCTATTGTATAGCATTTTTTATCAACGCCATCTTGTGGTGAGAGGAGTCCCGTGTCAGGTTATTTTCGTTACGGAATTTCTGGATTCGGTCTCCACGCTCAAGGACCGCGATAGAAGCTATGCAATAGCTTAAAAATGAAATGGTCATGAGTTAATTTTGCTCTATACGATATAATTAAGTAATACGTACCGTGTAAAGTAGCCAAATGGCTCCTTGTTACTTTCTTCTATCTATCACTAGCTTAACGTCTTAATTATCTCTACGACCAAATTCCGATAGATTTCACTATATTATCTAGGCGATCTCTTTATAAAATGGTCAGCGTTAGAAATAAATCTAAGTTTAAACTTGACAGTGATTCATGTTGTATGCTGTCTAATTTACAAGATGATTTAGTTAGTAGTGATTTAGTTTTAAGCATCGATATTTTAGTTTGTATTAATTTTCTAAGTATGTACTACTTACTGTCACGATTTAACATAGAGAATCGCGTTTAGAAACGCATTAATAGAAAAATAATGGTTTCTATAGTTTAATCCATAC